>CM061747.1:37324512-38691153 GCA_030979885.1 Lolium multiflorum
CGCATGTCATCCTCTCAGAATGATAAATGTTTTCTTTTCTTGGATTTTGTTACCAACTGACTTTTGGTTTTTTATTTTATTTTCGATCCCCTGCCGCCTTTGAAACGTTGAGGACGCTGCTGGCTCATGGGTCCCGATGTCAGCCTCCCCGTACAAGAAACATGTGATATCTTGATTATTTCGCTCTGAGCTATTGCAAACGGATAAATTAAATCTTTATTTTTACATAAACAAACTTATATGTTGAGTGTCCTTGTTTTTTGTTTTTGCGAAGCATAGGACTTTCCTGTTTTTTTAGAAAAATCCGAACTTTCCTGTTTTGGAGTGGGCTGAAATTGTACGAGACAAAAGGCCCAGCAGGATAGTTCGAAGGCCCAGATGTCCAGATACAGCCCAATTGAAATCTTTCTTTTCTTGGATTTTTTTCACCCCCTGATTTCTGGCTACTTCATTTTTCTTTTGGTCCTGTGCCGCCTTGGAAACGTTGAGACCGCTGCTGCAAAATGGGACCCACATGTCATCCTCTATGTAACATAAAGTTTCTTTTCTTGGATTATTTTTGGCTCTTGATATTTGGTCACTTTCCTTTTTCTTTCGATCTCATGCCACGTTTGAAACGTTGAGGAACCTGCTGGCTCATGGGACCCGCATGTCATCCTCTATGTACAATAAAAGTTTCTTTTCTTTTTTTTTTCACCATCTGATTTTTGGCTATTTCCTTTTTCTTTTGATCCCCTGCCGGCCTGCCGCCTTTGAAACGCTGAGTAAGCTGCAGGCTCATAGGTCCGACATGTCAGCCTGTATGAACGATAAAGCTTTCCTTTCTTGGAGTTTTTTTTACCCCCTAATTTCTGGCTATTTTCTTTTTCTTTTGATCTCAAGCCGCATTTGAAACGTTGAGACCGCTGCTGCTAAATGGGACCCGCATGTCATCCTCTATGTACAATAAAGTTTCTTTTTTTCTTGATTATCTTTAGCTCCTGATATTTTGTCACTTGCGTTTTTCTTTCGATCTCATGCCGCCTTTGAAACGTTGAGTAAGCTGCTGAATCATGGGTCCCGCATGTCATCCTCTACGAACAATAAAAGTTTCCTTTTTTGGAGTTATTTTTGACCCCTAATGTCTGGCTATTTGCCTTTTTCTTTTGATCTCCTGCCCCCTTTGAAACGATGAGGATGCTGTTGGCACGTCGGTCCCACATGTCATCCTCTATGAACAATAAAAGTTTCTTTTGATGGATTTATTTTGAACCCCTAATTAATTTCTGGATATTTCCTTTTTTTTCTTTTGATCCCCTGCCGCCTTGGAATCGTTGAGGATGCTGCTGCCTCATGGGTCCCGCATGTCATCCTCTCAGAACGGTAAATGTTTCTTTTCTTGGATTTTGTTTACCAAATGATTTTTGGCTTATTTTATCGTTCGATCTCGTGCCGCCATTAAAACGTTGAGGACGCTGCTGGCTCAGAGGTCCCACATGTCAGCCTCTATGAACAATAAACCTTTCCTTTGTTTGATTTATTATTGACACATAATTTCTGGCTATTTGCCTTTTTCTTTCGATCTCATGCCGCCTCTGAAACGTTGAGACGCTGCTGGCTCATGGGTCCCACATGTCAGCCTCTATGAACAGTCAAAGTTTCCTTTGTTTGATTTTTTTTACCCTAATTACTGGCTATTTGCCTTTTTTTTATCCCCTGCCGCCTTTGAAACTAAGAGGACGCTGCTGGCCCATGGGTCCCACATCTCAGCCTCTCTGAACGATAAACCTTTCCTTTCTTTTTTTTCGATCCCGTGCCGCCTTGGAAACGGTGAGACGGCTCCTGCAAAACGGGACCCATATGTCATCCTCTATGTACAATAAATTTCTTTCCTTGGATTATTTTTGGCACCTGATATATGGTCACTTGCCTTTTTTTCGATCCCCTGCCGCCTTTGAAACGTTGAGGACGCTGCTCGCTCGTGGGTCCCATATGTCAGCCTCTAGGAACAATAAACATTTCGTTTCTTGGATTTATTTTTGACCGCTGATTTCTGGCAACTTTGCTTTTTCTTTCGATCCCCTGCCGCCTTTGTTAAAGTTGAGGACGCTGCTGCAAAATGCGTCCCACATGTCAGCTTCTCTGTACGATAATTGTTTCCTCTCTTTGATTTTTTTTCCACTGCTGGCCAATGGGTCCCCGATGTCAGCCTCTATGTACAAGAAATATGTGAATTCTCGATATATTTTAAGCCGAGATATGTAGGATGCTTTTTTTTCGATCCCTTCTGTTTGTTTTTACCTTCAAATGTTGAGGGACGCTACTGGCAAATGGGTCCTGCTCTAGCATTCTCAACTGAAGGAAAAATTGAAATATTGCCTATTCATTTGTTTTTCGTACTCCATGCATCTAATCCATACTAATTGTTGATCCGGGTTTTAGTTCAACTTAATTAGATCAAATTTGATCTACGAGGGAGTATGTAATATATTTTGGGTTCACAACACTGCACTTGTTAACAACAATCTGATGAAGAGGTTTGTCATTTTTTTTAAACTACAAATACACTCTAAGATCTTGCACACTAATAGAATAAATCTTGGAACTTTATATAATTAATGACAATTTTGAAATCGACTATATGAATATATCAAAATATAGAGCCCATGTAGATGCGCATACTGGCTATGCGCATTTAAAAAGAATCATAATCATAATTGATACGAAATAAAAATAACTTTATATGTAGAATCTCGGTTTCTAGAGGGCCAATCATAGGATATCCGTGTTTAAATTAGGAAGGGCCCCAATGGCATGAGTCGGAGGCCCATTAAGTGTTTTTGGAATGTTATCAGCGAAGTAAGCAGGCTGACAGCAATCACCATGTACATGGCCGGCGGCAGCCCAAAAGTACAAACAATTGGCCCATGCAGGGAAGGTAGTACTTTTTTTTATTGGGAAGGTTGTCTGGCTAACCCAAAAAAAAAAGTGGTGCTACATGGGGTAATACTTGAACCCGGAATGAGATCGAGTGCCTTGATGAAGGCGAGGCACACATAAATAGTACTCCGTACCATGCCTTGCCCCTCCCTTTCAACCGTTGGATAAAAAATAATTAGACAGATGACTATTAACTAGTAACTGCTACAGTACCAACCAATGTACAGGACATGTGCTACAGTACGTCGTCCACAGTGCATGTGCTTTAGAACCATGAACAGTACATATGCTACATGCTACAGTACTTTGATCTTAGCTATCTATTTTCAATCCAACGGCCAAATCTACAAGTCACCGTACTGTTCATCTGTGCCTTGCTTATGTCAAGGCACTGGATCCTGGACACTTGAACCCATGATCGTTGCTGAGGGTTGCCTATTTGCGCATAATATGTTTTGTCAGCGGTCACTTCACTAGTTTGTGCAAAACATATCCAGCGCAGGATTCAAAAAAACATCACGTTTTTTTCTTTACGTAAACAACAAAACATCTCATGTTCATCACAATCCAGCCAACATAAGCACATAATAATTAATAGTACAACTAGAGAGCTGTACACATAAATAAGGTTTGTCAAGCTTCATGCACTAGCCAACGCAACCAAAAGTCCGAACTAATGGAAAGGGCTAGGCAATCCAATTATACATTTCAACATCCCCCCTCACATGTGACCACAATCCAGTAATGGTACCATCATGTTCACCACAATGCATCATTAAAGAGAGCAGTATACTATTATAGACCAGCTCTCTCTAAAGAACATTTGTAAGACAACTTAATACAGCTGTGATTGATATTGTTGCCCCAGCGATGGGTGATAACCTGAACACCATATAACCTTCTCACAGCAATTGTAACCAAATATGAGCACCTGCAATGATTTGGTGTCAAGCTTCTTGAAGGTCAGGAGGTATCCTACCTTCAAGTCATGTGCTTTGACAAACTCTGGCCATCCTTTGTCCATTAAAACATTGCCATCTTGTTGCTTCAGGTCCACAATCCAGGTGCATGCAGTGGACATCTTCAGGTTGATGGACTCTGGACACCCACCGTAAAACCAGGGTAGAACACGACTGGGGATGGAAATCACCTCTAACTCCGATGTACATAGTACCTTGCAGAAGCTGTCAGGGGTATTCTCCTCATCGATGCGCCCAAACACCTTGCACACTGGGGCTGGCTCTACAGATGTCTCCTTCCATGATAAGCTCTCTCCAAGCTTGAGCTTCTTGTTTGAACACTGCAAAAAAGAGGCCTCAATTAGATAATGCCTCTAGCTTCTGACCGTAATTCCAAGCAAATGCATAATAAAAGGCACCTAGCAAACTCAGCGGATCATTGTTCTTATCAAACACACAGTCTGAACAATAAGCTTCTGAATCTAGCTAGGCTGATATGTACAACCTTGTATCATCAAATTATTCAGCATAGTGTATCATTGTATCGCAGAAGCCAAATCGATATAAATAGTAGCTATGAGAATAGAAATCAAGCTAGCATGAGCCATGCATGCTTGCTGGCTATGTCTAGCATCAGAATAATGCATCTGCAGTTCATCATCCGCCAGTACAGATTGACCAAGCAAACAAAAAAAAATCAGCGTCGGCCTAAAGAGTCCACAAGCCAGACATGCATGCTCGGTGTCCTCATATGTGATCATCGGCCGTGGATTGACCAATAGCATATTTGAACGATTATTACTGCACACATTAGATCCAGTCCCAACATAGCTAGCATGGGTGCATGTGTAACCCGAGTCTTTACCAGAGGATTAATATATACACTGGCTGAGAGAAGTACTGTATATCAAACAATGCTAAGCAACCGGCAATACAGCTTAGATATAATAAAGATGTGACCGGCAACGCTAGTGATTCGGGGGAAACATACCGCCATTGCAGCCATGGACCGAGAGAATCGGGGATGCCGCGCCGCCTTAGTGGAGTTTTTAGATGCGACGTCGCCGCATCCGTAGAGGACGGAGTCCAAGCCGCGTAGTCCGAGCGGTGGTGGACGCCGGTGGTGTAGAGAGAGGACTCAGGGGAGATGGACGGCGAGGGATCTGGGGAGATCTGAAGTTCTGAACATGAGGGGGCTGTGAGAAACTGAGAATGATACATCAGCAATCAGCAAGGGAATAAATGCGCGTGTCCCCCGGTCAAAAAAAATGCGCGTGTCTAGGAGGAACGAAGCCAGGTACGCAGGAATCCACACACAAAACTTCACCCGGCGGGTCACTGGGCTTTATCAGTATCTGGTGGGGTCCGGACCTACAGACCAGTGAGACATGTCGTGTGGGTTATGATCCGTTCAGTGTGCACACAGAAATTGCATTCAGAGCTCAGGGCTTCAGGCTACGTTGTACTATACAGTAATATATCCATTTCTTTTGGTAAAATGAAAACGATACTCCATCTGATCCTCATTACATGATGATAAAATGGACGTCTCTACAACTAATATGTGTCTAGATACATCTATATGAGAGCGTCTGTGTTTGTACTGTGTATCTAAAAAAAATATGGATCGGAGGGAGCATTAAGAGGTGTCCAAAAAAAACTGCAAACAAACATGGATGTAAGCAGTTGAGTATTAAACCAGTGCGTGAAATACCTTTATATCTCGACCATGTAACAATGAATATGAGAAGTTTTTGGGGTTTGACCATCTGCACTTGTGTTTGCTACAATCAGATCAAAAAATTGGTCACTTTTACACTTTCTAAAATAAAATGTATTTTTCCCTGAGATTTTACAAGTTCGTACAAGATAGCATTGACTACATCTGGGATATATCACATTTACACTTACAAATCTATGAATATTTCAAAATATTGAGCTCCGTGTACCTACATATAATACAAATCATCAGACCGCACATTGAAACTACCGCAGCATATCACAGTAAATTAAAATAAAATAAAACAAGTCTAACATATACTATATTAGCTAATTAACAAAGTCTCATCACAGTGTATCTGATCCCCAGTTCAGCTTAATACAAAAACCAAGTTCAGCTTGAACATCAGCAGGGGAGTAACCCAGGTCCAAAAGCAGCATCTAGTTAATTCAATAAAATATTGAGGTTATTCTGATCCCCTCTTCCTAAAAACACTGCAGATCATGCATGCAACTAAGGGTGATCAGCACAAAAGATTATCCTCTGGGTGGAGGTGTTACTGTCGTAGATCAACACATTCATCAAGGAAGTGTCTTTCACCTCGAAGACGAGAAGGTCATCAAGCTGCAGTTCATGCGCCTCTGCAAACCCGAACCAACCATCCTTCAAGACCAGTTCACCCTGGTACTCATCGATGTGCACATACCAGGCGCAGCCTACGCTGGTCTTGAGCTTGATAGGCCTGGGAAGAATCCCTTTCAGACATTGCTTGAATTCTCTGGGGATGACCAACATATACATGTCATCGTTGCCGTCCAGTTGCACATAGAAGCGCGAGGGCTGAGGAGGGTCCGCCGAGTGACCAACCCGTTTAGGGCGGCCTTTCCCTCGCCCTTTTAATATACAACGTTGAAATGCTGCATCACGCCTGCCCGTCACCTTTGGCTTTTTGGCTAGTGAATTTCTTTGAATTCTGAACTCGGGGCGGTGCAGAGGACATGTACAATCGACAGTCCTAAGACGTAGTTGCTCATTGACGTTGGAGCGAGTTTGCTTCTGCATCTAGTTAAGCACGGTATATATCAATCAACAGCATATAAATCAGAACGTAGCATACATGGAGAAAATGCATCTAGCTATCTCTTTAATTAGTTTGCACAAAATCTAGCAGCAGCAAGACAATTTGATTTTACAGGTACTGAGCAAGCTTTCAGACTTTCTGAAACAGGTAACATGGAGCATATATTTGTATGTTCAGACTGCGAAACCCTGCTCTGTGATGGATAATATTACTAAACATCTTTTTTTGCCAGAACTAGTACTTAACATCTACTGTTTCCCGTCATTAAAATTTTTTTGCAGAAGAATACTACGGTTTCCCGTCATTAAATTTTAAAGAAAAAAGAACTTGTTTAAGATCCCAACTATCATTGACTACTTACACCTGCATCCTAGTGAGTTCAGGACAACTTACAGCATCTTTTGGTGGTGCCGCCACCGGAGAAGACCGTGCCGCGGGGGTTGGGGTCGGCGCAGCCGGAGAAGCTGGTGCCGCCGCCAGGGAAATCAGTGCCGAGCCAGATGGTGCTTCCAGCGGAGAAGAAAGTACCGCGAGAGATGGAACCGACGCTGCCAAAGGGTAAGAAACGGATGTACTCGTAGATCCTTCTCTAGTCACGATCTGGATAGAAGAGACTGGACGTCCATCAAGCTGCTGGAGGATGCGGTGGATCAAATCGGCTGAGTTCAGGAAATATCGGTGATGTTCATCTGTGTCGGCGAAGCAGCTGCCGGTGGAAGGAGGAGGCGAGCCGTTCATGGCAGTCATTAGTGTAAAAGAGGAGAAGTGGGTGGGAGTATGGGTGGGAGAGAGAGGGTTCGGGACTGAAGTAATTGTAGTCTGCTCTCTCTTTTTTACAAGCATGCGTCCTCAGGCTGATATTTTTTTTAGATACGTACTCAGGCTGCTTTGTCAAACCAGGGCCTCAATGAAGCTAATAGCGCGCTATAGCATATCTAGAGGGTCCACGCTTAGTAATTTTGCTCGCTGTGGCGCTATTTGCGAAACAGCATGCTATATCGCCCTAAAACTTCATATCGTTAGCGCGCTATTTTTTTCAGGCAAGTTGCTTTCACTTTTTCGTGGTGATGAACTAATCTGTTGGTTCCACTTCTAAATCAGAAAATAATATCGCTAATGCTAATTTTTTTAATAAATAATTTATACTATGTTGTTGCCTTGTGAAATGTTGATGTTAGCCTTCTAATATACTTGAGATCTATTTCTATATGTGGTTATGTATGTATGATTCAGTCACTTTTGGACTATATATATCTATTCGTTCTAGTAAAATTATTTATTTTTAGGCTATATTTAGTATTATTTTGAAAATGCTATTTAAAATATACCACACTATTACCACGATATAGCGTCCATATCGTTTGAAGGTGGCTGCCGCTAATTCATTTAGCACGCTATTTTAAACCTTGGTTAAGACGCGTTTGGCGGCCTGCATCCAGGCTGGTGGGGAAATACCGTACCCAAGTGCTTAAAAGATTGCATCTTTTAGCTGGAAAACATTAGGGCATGTCCAACACAGGCGCTACTGCAAGGGCGCTAGGAATTATTTCCTCGTCGTTTGGCGGTTGGAGAGGCTAATCCCAGCGGTAGTCCTAGCGTCGACGCAAAAGAAAGCAGGGGCGTGAAACTCTTTTCACCTGTCCTAGCTAAAGCACCGGAACCAACAGGAAGTCAGTCTGTCATCAGCAATTAGCGCTGCAAGGAGAGTACCTGGAGGATTTTACAATCTTTTGACATTCATTTGTTCTCTATTAGCGCCATATAGTATATAGCATTGTAATGCCCTTATACTCCTCTCAACATTAAAAAAAAAGGTGTGCATATACTAATAACAGTTGCTGAAATGAAACTAAAAATAAACAGACATGCACGGTTTACGAAGGATGGAAATACAGAGTTCATCACCATCCGTTTTAAATTATAAGATTAGATTACTTCAATGTGGGTTTACATACGCACTAAAATGAGTAAACAGACACACTGAAATGGGTCCAGGTATATAAGATTCAGAAAAAAGGAAGAGCATCTTAAGATACAGAACAGGTTACTAAATTGTTCAAACATATCGTACAAAAAAGATTATTTGCTCCAGAAAGATTCATGGCTCAGTTTAGGGTTGCATCAACATGCGGATATTTTTCAGACTAGGCTTAAACCACATTGTCGCCTGTCGGGGAAATCCCCAACCATCTTCTGGAAGGGTGATAACTCCCATGAGCTCATTTTCCCCTTGCTGCAGGTTACAACGACAAATACAACTAAATGCTGGTTCCCGAAATGCATAGTACGCGATGTACACACAATTTGACCTCATGAATGGAGTCAATGTTCCATCAGGAGCATTGCCATCATTTATCTTCAGGTTCAATGGATAATTCAGTCCAATGAACAGAGAGTGTGTGCCAAGGCTGTCAACTCGACTCCAATTGGGTCCAATCAGGGATAGATCTTTCTCAAAAACATGTATGACAGGGGCAGGACACTCCCGCAGGATAAGGCCATTACCATGATGCAGAACTTCTGCTGGCTCAAGGTGATCATTGCTACGTATATACCGATCTTCATGGATGATCATCAAGCGCTTGCCATCGGCTGATCGAGCTAAAAACCATCTGCCAGATGGTTCCTTCATCGGTGATGGGATCACGAATGGCGGGGCAAGGTGTGCATCTGCATTGTAAACGGAGACAACAAAAAATAGTGTTTGAATGGCTCGGGAAGACAATAATACCAGTAGCTGCAACTTCACATTTGTAGGATCAAATGGAGGATGCAGTCATTATACTTGTATAAAATCTCGAAGAAATAAAATTGTTCCCATTTGAGATGTATGTTAATTACACTCATATTCATTGATGGTAGATACATGTCTCAACCTTATCTGATCCATGATTGTAATGCTTTGAGTACATCGAATATTGAAATAAATTGAAAGTTTGCATGCATCAATTGATGAAGAGGCCAGGGCTAAGCTCCTTATTCATATTCTGACAAGAGCATGCAGTAACTAATTCAGGAATGCATTCATATACTGCAATAATCTGGTTTGGGTTGACAGATTAGTGCACAGCATATACTACTGTAATTCGTTTGTAGCAATGGTTCAGTCAGGTTAGGATAATTTAATGGTGCACAGTCATTTGAAAGGTGAAAAAAAGTCTTAGTGAGCAATTAGTTATTTCAGTTACAATATATCATGAATGGGCTTGATATTAAAATTTATTGCGAAGTATATCATATGGATTGAAGAATTACCAGCCTGTGATTGATCCCAGCAATATGTGGTGCCGGTCCACCCATCCACCGCAACAATAAAGCCGTTGTGCTCGATGGCATCACTGTAATCTACACCCCAACTAGCAAGAGAGAATAACCTCCACTCCTGGCTACCATTAGCCAGGTAAGCGAGTCCAGAATTGAATAGAGCGATGAGCTTGTAATCTGAGTAATGTCCAGCTTTTGTGGGCACTTCGCAAATTACAATCTTCAACAAAAACATGGCACGCCCATACGTCATGTACCTTTCAGGAGGCAAGTCGGGGAAGCCAATCCATTCCTCCCGAAAAATGTTGCAAGTTTCCGACGATGGTAGGGAGATTTCTTGGTGCGTGTAGATGTTCGCGAGGAACCAGTTCCCACCACTGTCCACGCCGGCGATCCAGTCGCCATTCATGCCAACCCAGAATCTATTGTCCATGAACGGCAGGATGGCTGTGCGCCGAGGATGGTCGAGGGGCACAACGTGGTACACCGTGTGGTGCGCACTACTATCATCATAGTGCCAATGGGCAGAATCGGGCATCAGCAAGCAGGGTCCATCCCAATGGTGTAGATTCATGTTGTCGGCGACATGGCGGCACAGCGTTTTGGAGCATGCGGCCAGCCGGACGTCGACTGTAACGTCCAGACTCTGGGCAATGAGATTGAACAGCTCGGCGGGGAGCTTCCCCCAGTCGCCATCCAGCTGGTCGTCGTTCGATGCCGCCATGGAGACGAGATGGATTTAAAAGGGCGGATGCAAGTATGTGTGATTGGAGTTTTGTAGGAGAGTCGAGCGGGAAGGAGGAGTGCTGCGGTTCTGCGGAGGGGTGAGGAGAGAAAGCTATGCAAATGGGAGATCTAGAGGATGAAAAAACTTCTAGCAGCGGTTGGCGAGTGGAGAACGATGATGGAAGTGGAGAGCCAAGGATGGAAACGATGGACATGAAGAGTAGGAGTGGATATGACTTTTTTTATTCTTCAGCAGCTGCATCGAGGCGCCGAGTAAAACTTCGGCTAGGATAGCACGCCACTACGTCCTGGTGCAGTTACTGTCCCGTCAAATCAGTTTGACCACAGAAATGGTTTCTTTATTACAGTATAACTTAATTTTTTCGAACAATATATACTAGTACTCCATTTAATATAATCACTCCGATTCATATTACTTGTCAAATGATATGGATGAATCTAGAACTAAAATGTGTCTAGATATATCTATATTATAGTCAACTAATATGAATCCGAGTTTGTTTGGTTCAAAGGATTTCTAAAGGTATCTTGTACGGAGTAGGATTTTTACACATAGGGATTTTTCCTATAGAGCTTGCTTGATTCAAAGGATTGAGAACCCTCCAAAATACCTATGGATTGCTTTCTCTACAATCCTATCTCTCGGTAATATTGCTATGTGTCTATAACAACTATGAAATGAACTCAATCTCAATAGAAATTTCCTTTGTCTTTCCTAATCAAACAACTAGTTATTTTATGTCTTCGTTTACAAATTAAGATAATTTTTAGGTTATAGGTAATCGTCGAGCTTATGTGATCATCTTTTATGATCAAACTTACTTGATCAGCCGCGGAGGCGCAAAGGAGCAGTGGTGTGCATTAATACGGCCGCATGGGGAAGGCACAGCTAGCGACGATGAGACGTATCGCCAGCATTGGCCTAGGGAACCGTCGCCACCATTAATAAAAGCTATCCCTTTGGGCACCATGTCTCCCACTACTCGTGTCACGCGCGCATGGCTGGGGAAGCCGGACAGAAAACATGACAACCAGGGGGAAAATGAATAAAAATAATACAAAGTCGAAAATATTTCGAAAAATAAACTTTGTACTTCGTAAGAAACTCCATGCGTTTAGCAAATGCGAAGGCAATATGTAGAAACACGTCTAGACCACGTCTAGAACCACTTCCCAAAGCTTAAGGATTATATTGATTTTTAGAAAGTCAAACTATGTTAAGTTTGACTAAGTTTTTACCAAAAGCATTAATATGCAAGATACAAAATCAACATTATTAGATAGAAAATAAATTATATTTTCATATGGTGTCTACAAAATATTATATGTGCTGATAGATTCTTCTAAGAGTTTGGTCGAACTTTACTTGGTTTGACTTTTCAAGAAAAATATACAAAGCTTTAAGCATTGGAACGGAGGTATTTTTCGAAGCACCTACTTGTCTTTAGAAGACAAAAGAAAACATGGAGTAAGGTTGTTTTTTGTGCAAAAGTTTACGTCAAAATCTGGTTATTTGTGTAAAAAGAATCTCAAATTGTGTTATGTGCAAAAACTGCACCAAGAAGTGGTGGTATGTGCAATTTCCTCCATCACACAAAAGGCAAGCCATTGATACATATATAATTGTGAATAATTACAAAAGTAGTAGGCAGCTAATAAGCGCACATGATTAAACTGCTATGCGAGATCTTCAGCCACCAGAAGTCGTTCCCGCGCCTCTCTAGCATTGAAAATCACGCGTTCTGCGACTTCCATCAAAGAGACAAGCTGAGCTTTGATCCGTTCTCCCAGATGAATGGCCTCGTCACAACTCCTACGAGCACAGGCCGTGATCTCATCCACTTCTAGGAAAGACACCGCCTGCCTGTACCGAAATATCTTGATCCCTAACTCTCTGTTCTCCTCCCGCATGCTGGCAAGATCCAACTTCATCCTCCGACAAGATAAGCAAGGGGAGTGATCCTGCCAAAGGTAACAACAAACATATCGAGCGTTACCGGCAAACGAAGGGCACAAATTGGCTGATTAACGAATATGGTCACTAACATGTAGGACAGACTTAAGTGGTGTCTACATGTCAGTGACTCGAAGTACCCAAAAACCAGCAACCCAAAGTCAGCTAATATTAACCTCCGTCTTCAGCTCCTTCATCCTCTTGAACGGCGGGGAAGCTGGCAACTTATCTTCTTCTACGACCTCTCGCTGGAACCTGACGTCGAAGGATGAGAGATCCTGCGAACGGATGTGCTGCGCCTGCGCGTGCGATTCCCCAGGGCGCTTCTGGCGTAACTCGGAGTTCTCCGCGCCGAGATGCGGAAGTTCCGCTCCCGGGGCCTTGTTGACCCTAAGCCGAGATAGCTCATGTGTAAGCCGACGAAAAATGTTCAAAATGTTACAGATCAGGCATATCATTACCAGTGCAAACGAGGTAAGTGAATCTCCGGGATCTCGCCCAAAGACCGCGGTTGGTCCAATGCCACCACATCTTCTCCGAGATTGACTAACTCCTTTACATCATCTTCTCCGACATTGACTATCTCCTTTACATCATCTTCTGCTCCGAGCTTGACCATCTCCTTTACATCATCTTCTCCTGCGAGCTTGATCATCTGCCTCACATCATCTTCTCCGGCGATATCGACCCTCTCCTGCGGAAGATAACAGATATAAGTCCGAGTATTACCAGCAAAACGAAGGTAATTAAAAGAGGCGTAGTAACCCTTGTGTCCTGGCCAATCAACGGCGGGGACGCTGAGCCCGCATCGTCTCCTCCGAGATCTCCCTTCGCAGGCAGGATTGTTAGAGACAGTGTACTTCTGGTAGTAGTATTTATGCGTGGGGCGCCAGGGGGTCGAGAAGCTAGGACTGCATCTTCTCCTCCGAGCTCTTCCTTGGTAGACATGACAAATGAAACGAGGTGTGGGGGGCGTAAAAGGTATAAAATGGCGGACGGCCGCCCCGCCTCGGCCCTCCAAGGCTTAATTTTTTTGCCTTACTAAACTAAAAACCCTATTTTGCGTCTCACACGGACTGCCCTCAGAGGGCTGCAGGGTCCCATATGCGTGCAGGTCCCACACTTTAGGTAGGCAAACTTCCAACAATCTTCTTTGTCAAGTGAAGACACGTCGTCAAGACTCTCTCTCTCTCTCCCCCCTTTTGTCATTGAAAAAAAAAGAATATTAGACGGGCGCGTAGCCTGCACTGCAGGGGGGCGATTTTGACAAAAGTAATCCTTTTGGCGAAGAAAAACACAGAAAGCCACACAAAAAGGTTAGTCCAGTGAAATAGATTGCTCAGAGGGTCAGTCCGTAATTTTCTTTGCCAAAAGGGTTATTTCTGTCAAAATCGCCGCACTGCAGGTTTGCAGCACTGAAAAACCTTGCGTGCCAGTCAACATCACTTCCCGGATAGGGGGAAAATATCTAGTGATACCATCCCTTACATGATACCATGATACCACTTCATAATATTTGAATTCTAAGTGTCGAAAAATTTAGAAAAAAAACCTTGTGATGCTACCCTAAATTTGTGGGACCCCAAAAAACTTGCAAATCAAGCCAAAGAAACACGATCTTGTCCCCTACCCCCCCCCATGATTTTGACCTAAATTTGAAATCAAGCCAAAGGTGGTTCAAAAACAGCAATCGGAAATCATGGATTGTTCATCATTTTTCTATATAGCTAGGGAAAATAGCAGACATGCCATACCAATGTTTTAGAAAAGAGCCCTTCAAAAAAGTGTGGCAACATATATGTTGGAATTCGACCATCTTAATTTCTTCCCACGTGTGAGCTTTGGTACTACTACTACACAAGAACCATGTCAAACTTTTGAATCATGGCCCATTTTATGTATATATTTGCAACTTTTCATGCACGCATGAAAACTTTGCAAAATATGTGCATTTTGGGTTGTCGCACATAAATGTGTGTTTACTTGTCTGCCACCAATTAATCCAATTCTCATTTGTGGGGAAACATGACACGAGATGGCCATTTCCAAAGTTTCATGAATTATCTCAAAGTGAATCCATATATGTACAATTTTTGGGGGCTAAATTTCATGTTTTAAACCTAGCTAGTATTTGACCAAGATTCAAATGGGCATAAAATTCAAAAAAAAACAGAAAAATGAAAAACCAAAGCACATAGCCTTCTTATGTCATATAGTAAGAATTCAAGTTGATAAACAAGGTCTAGACATATTCAAACTAGAAAAATCATGTATCTACCCCTAACACTCTAAACTCTGTCTTATGAAGTCAAGCATGAAGAGAAGTGGTTTTGGGTTTCAAACATGGAAATTTCAAAAACCTCCCAAAAGCTTCATTTTAGAGTGACTAAGAAGGATCCATGCTTACCTTTTAATTTTTAGATTTTAAACTTGTTTAAATCTTTGTGAAACCTAGGATTTGACCAAGATTCAAATGGGCATAAAAAATCAGGAAAAAGCCAAAAGAATGATAAACCAAAGCACATAGCATTCTTATGTCATACAGTAAGCATTCAAGTTGATTAACAAGGTCTAGACATATTCAAACTAGAAAATCATGTATATATCTGTCCCTAACCTTAAACTCTGTCTTATATATGAAGTCAATCATGAAGAGAAGTGGTTTGGGTTTCAAACATGAAAATTTCAAGAACATCCCAAAAGCCGCTTCATTTTAGAGTGACTAAGAAGGATCCAGGCTTACCTTTTCATTTTCATATTATATACTTGTTTAAATCCAGGTCAAACATAGGATTTGACCAAGATTCAAATGGGCATAAAATAAAAAAATAGAAGAATGAAAAACAAAAGCACATAGTCTTCGTATGTCATATAATAAGCTTTCAAGTTGATAAACAAGGTTTAGACATGTTCAAACCAGACAAATCATGTATCTAGCCCCTAACCATAAACTCGGTCGATCTTATGAAGTCTAGCATGAAGAGAAGTCGTATTGGTTTAAAACATGAAAATTTCAAGAACCTCCCAAAATCTTCAAATGGGCATAAAATTCAAAAAAACCAGAAAAATGAAAAACCAAAGCACATAGCCTTCTTATGTCATATAGTAAGAATTCAAGTTGATAAACAAGGTCTAGACATATTCAAACTAGACAAATCATGTATCTACCCCTAACACTCTAAACTCTGTCTTATGAAGTCAAGCATGAAGAGAAGTGGTTTTGGGTTTCAAACATGGAAATTTCAAAAACCTCCCAAAAGCTTCATTTTAGAGTGACTAAGAAGGATCCATGCTTACCTTTTAATTTTTAGATTTTAAACTTGTTTAAATCTTTGTGAAACCTAGGATTTGACCAAGATTCAAATGGGCATAAAAATTCAGGAAAAAACCAAAAGATTGATAAACCAAAGCACATAGCATTCTTATGTCATACAGTAAGCATTCAAGTTGATTAACAAGGTCTAGACATATTCAAACTAGAAAATCATGTATATATCTGTCCCTAACCTTAAACTCTGTCTTATATATGAAGTCAATCATGAAGAGAAGTGGTTTGGGTTTCAAACATGAAAATTTCAAGAACATCCCAAAAGCCGCTTCATTTTAGAGTGACTAAGAAGGATCCATGCTTACCTTTTCGTTTTCATATTATATACTTGTTTAAATCCAGGTCAAACATAGGATTTGACCAAGATTCAAATGGGCATAAAATAAAATAAAATAGAAGAATGAAAAACAAAAGCACATAGTCTTCGTATGTCATATAGTAAGCTTTCAAGTTGATAAACAAGGTTTAGACATGTTCAAACCAGACAAATCATGTATCTACCCCCTAACCATAAACTCGATCGATCTTATGAAGTCTAGCCTGAAGAGAAGTCGTATTGGTTTCAAACATGAAAATTTCAAGAACCTCCCAAAATCTTCAAATGGGCATAATATTCAAAAAAACCAGAAAAATGAAAAACCAAAGCACATAGCCTTCTTATGTCATATAGTAAGAATTCAAGTTGATAAACAAGGTCTAGACATATTCAAACTAGACAAATCATGTATCTACCCCTAACACTCTAAACTCTGTCTTATGAAGTCAAGCATGAAGAGAAGTGGTTTTGGGTTTCAAACATGGAAATTTCAAAAACCTCCCAAAAGCTTCATTTTAGAGTGACTAAGAAGGATCCATGCTTACCTTTTAATTTTCAGATTTTAAACTTGTTTAAATCTTTGTGAAACCTAGGATTTGACCAAGATTCAAATGGGCATAAAAATTTAGGAAAAAACCAAAAGAATGATAAACCAAAGCACATAGCATTCTTATGTCATATAGTAAGCATTCAAGTTGATAAATAAGGTCTAGACATATTCAAACTAGAAAATCATGTATATATCTGCCCCTAACCCTAAACTCTGTCTTATATATGAAGCAATCATGAAGAGAAGTGGTTTTGGGTTTCAAACATGAAAATTTCAAGAACATCCCAAAAGTCGCTTCATTTTAGAGTGACTAAGAAGGATCCAGGCTTACCTTTTCGTTTTCATATTTTATACTTGTTTAAATCCAGGTCAAACATAGGATTTGACCAAGATTCAAATGGGCATAAAATAAAAAAATAGAAGAATGAAAAACAAAAGCACATAGTCTTCTTATGTCATATAGTAAGCCTTGCAAGTTGGTAAACAAGGTTTAGACATGTTCAAACCAGACAAATCATGTATCTAGCCCCTAACCATAAACTCGGTCGATCTTATGAAGTCTAGCATGAAGAGAAGTCGTATTGGTTTCAAACATGAAAATTTCAAGAACCACCCAAAATCTTCAAATGGGCATATAACATTCAAAAAACTAGAAAAATGAAAAACCAAAGCACATATATATCCTTCTTATGTCATATAGTAAGCATTCAAGTTGATAAACAAGCATGTCTAGACATATTCAAACCCGACAAATCATGTATCTAGCTACCCCCTAACCCTAAACTCTGCATGTCTTATGAAGTCAACCATGAAGAGAAGTGGTTTTTGGGTTTCAAACATTGAGATTTCAAGAACCCCCCCAAAAGCTTCATTTTAGAATGACTAGCTAGGAAGGATCCAGGCTTACCTTTTCATTTTCATGTTATAGACTTGTTTAAATCTTGGTCAAACCTAGGATTTGACCAAGATTCAAATGGGCATAAACATTCAAAAAAATCAAAAAATCAAAAACCAAAGCTAGCACATATAGTCTTCTTATGTCATATAGTAAGAATTGAAGTTGATAAACAAGGTCTAGACATATTCAAACTAGACAAATCATGTATCTACCCCCTAAAGCCCTAAACTAGCTTTGTCTTATGAAGTCAAGCATGAAGAGAAGTGTTTTTGGGTTTCAGACATGGAAATTTTGAAAACCTCCCAAAAACTTCATCTTAGAGTGACAAAGAAGGATCCAAGCTTACCTTTTCATTTTCATGTTTTAAGCTTGTTTAAATATTGGTCAAGCCTAGGATTTGACCAAGATTCAAATGGGCATAAAAATTCTGGAAAAATAAAAAAATAAAAACCAAAGCACATAGTCTTCTTACGTCATATATATCTATAGTAAGCATATTCAAGTAGATAAACAAGGTATAGACATATTCAAAACAGACAAATCCTGTATCTACCCCCTAACCCTAAACTCGGTCTTATGATGCCTAGCATGAAGAGAAGTCGTTTTGGGTTTCAAACGTTTAAGCCAAAAGCCCCATTTCATATATTTCAAATTTGGTTCAAATTTGAAAGACATACAAGTTATAGCACACATAGTGCATACATGTTCACACATACTGCACTAGATGCTAATTAACCCTATAGTTTGAGGCCATTTGGATGAGGTCGAAAAAAATCTTGGATTAGAAATGGGGTTGTTCGAACCCCGTAGTTGGATTTTTTATGAACTTGATCTGTAGTACTGGGCAAAACCCTAGTTTAACGTATTTAATTATAGATTCGTAGGTTGATTTTTCTACCTTTTTATTATTATTACTATGCAGCACATGTGTGTTTGCCCGTCGAGTGAAACTCGGAGGAAGAGGGATCACTCGGAAGGAGAGAAGAAGGGAGAGCATTATGGTGTCTCCCCTTTTTCGGGTGATGATGTTGACTTTTGTGCAGGGTTTGTCAGTGAGCAGGAGGTGCGAGCGAGCGAGCGAGCGAGTCGAGCGAGGCCGAGAATGAGAGAGATTTGTTTTTTTTTTTGTGAGAGGGACAACCGAAGGATCCAGAAGGACCCACAGATTTCCAAAACGCATCCTGATGCGTCTTCTCTTGACAAAGAAGATGGCTTGGAGTTTGCGTACCTACTGCACTTGACTTGTGCTCACTGAAGTGTGGGACCTCACGCATGGGCGCCACACGTAAGTGACAGACCTGTTGGCAATGTTGGTGTAAAAACACGGTTGATTATTATAGTGCATTAGAACAAAGTTTCCTATGGATTCAACGGCAGGAAATCCAAGTTAACTCATTTACATGACATTATTTTTTCCATGAAGCAAAGTTAACACATCTATCAATTGGTACATTTTGGAGTGACTAAGAAGGATCCATGCTTATTCGTTTTCACGTGTTAAATTTGTTTAAATCTTGCTCAAACCTAGGATTTCACCAAGATTGAAATGGGCATGAAAATTCAAAAAAAAAAATGAAATACCAATGCACATAGTCTTCTTCTGTCATATAGTAAGCATTCAAGATGATAAACAAGGTCTAGACATATTCAAACCAGGCAAATCATGTATCTACTCCCTAACGACCCTAAACTCCGTCTTATGAAGTAAGGCATGAAGAGAAGTGGTTTTGGGTTTCAAACATGCAAATTTCAAAAACCCCCCAAAAGCTTCATTTTAGAGTGACTAAGAAGGATCGAGGCTTACCTTTTCATTTTCATGTTTTAAACTTGTTTAAATCTTGGTCAAACCTAGCTAGTATTTGACCAAGATTCAAATGGGCATGCATAAAATTCAAAAAAAATCAGAAAAATGAAAAACCAAAGCACATAGCCTTCTTATGTCATATAGTAAGAATTCAAGTTGATAAACAAGGTCTAGACGTATTCAAACTAGACAAATCATGTATCTACCCCTAACACTCTAAACTCTGTCTTATGAAGTCAATTAAGCATGAAGAGAAGTGGTTTTGGGTTTCAAACATGGAAATTTCAAAAACCTCCCAAAAGCTTCATTTTAGAGTGACTAAGAAGGATCCATGCTTACCTTTTAATTTTCAGATTTTAAACTTGTTTAAATCTTTGTGAAACCTAGGATTTGACCAAGATTCAAATGGGCATAAAAATTCAGGAAAAAACCAAAAGATTGATAAACCAAAGCACATAGCATTCTTATGTTATACAGTAAGCATTCAAGTTGATTAACAAGGTCTAGACATATTCAAACTAGAAAATCATGTATATATCTGTCCCTAACCTTAAACTCTGTCTTATATATGAAATCAATCATGAAGAGAAGTGGTTTGGGTTTCAAACATGAAAATTTCAAGAACATCCCAAAAGCCGCTTCATTTTAGAGTGACTAAGAAGGATCCATGCTTACCTTTTCGTTTTCATATTATATACTTGTTTAAATCCAGGTCAAACATAGGATTTGACCAAGATTCAAATGGGCATAAAATAAAATAAAATAGAAGAATGAAAAACAAAAGCACATAGTCTTCGTATGTCATATATATAGTAAGCTTTCAAGTTGATAAACAAGGTTTAGACATGTTCAAACCAGACAAATCATGTATCTACCCCCTAACCATAAACTCGATCGATCTTATGAAGTCTAGCCTGAAGAGAAGTCGTATTGGTTTCAAACATGAAAATTTCAAGAACCTCCCAAAATCTTCAAATGGGCATAATATTCAAAAAAACCAGAAAAATGAAAAACCAAAGCACATAGCCTTCTTATGTCATATAGTAAGAATTCAAGTTGATAAACAAGGTCTAGACATATTCAAACTAGACAAATCATGTATCTACCCCTAACACTCTAAACTCTGTCTTATGAAGTCAAGCATGAAGAGAAGTGGTTTTTGGGTTTCAAACATGGAAATTTCAAAAACCTCCCAAAAGCTTCATTTTAGAGTGACTAAGAAGGATCCATGCTTACCTTTTAATTTTCAGATTTTAAACTTGTTTAAATCTTTGTGAAACCTAGGATTTGACCAAGATTCAAATGGGCATAAAAATTCAGGAAAAAACCAAAAGAATGATAAACCAAAGCACATAGCATTCTTATGTCATATAGTAAGCATTCAAGTTGATAAATAAGGTCTAGACATATTCAAACTAGAAAATCATGTATATATCTGCCCCTAACCCTAAACTCTGTCTTATATATGAAGCAATCATGAAGAGAAGTGGTTTTGGGTTTCAAACATGAAAATTTCAAGAACATCCCAAAAGTCGCTTCATTTTAGAGTGACTAAGAAGGATCCAGGCTTACCTTTTCGTTTTCATATTTTATACTTGTTTAAATCCAGGTCAAACATAGGATTTGACCAAGATTCAAATGGGCATAAAATAAAAAAATAGAAGAATGAAAAACAAAAGCACATAGTCTTCTTATGTCATATAGTAAGCCTTGCAAGTTGGTAAACAAGGTTTAGACATGTTCAAACCAGACAAATCATGTATCTAGCCCCTAACCATAAACTCGGTCGATCTTATGAAGTCTAGCATGAAGAGAAGTCGTATTGGTTTCAAACATGAAAATTTCAAGAACCACCCAAAATCTTCAAATGGGCATATAACATTCAAAAAACTAGAAAAATGAAAAACCAAAGCACATATATAGCCTTCTTATGTCATATAGTAAGCATTCAAGTTGATAAACAAGCATGTCTAGACATATTCAAACCCGACAAATCATGTATCTACCCCCTAACCCTAAACTCTGCATGTCTTATGAAGTCAACCATGAAGAGAAGTGGTTTTGGGTTTCAAACATTGAGATTTCAAGAACCCCCCAAAAGCTTCATTTTAGAATGACTAGCTAGGAAGGATCCAGGCTTACCTTTTCATTTTCATGTTATAGACTTGTTTAAATCTTGGTCAAACCTAGGATTTGACCAAGATTCAAATGGGCATAAACATTCAAAAAAATCAAAAACCAAAGCTAGCACATATAGTCTTCTTATGTCATATAGTAAGAATTGAAGTTGATAAACAAGGTCTAGACATATTCAAACTAGACAAATCATGTATCTACCCCCTAAAGCCCTAAACTAGCTTTGTCTTATGAAGTCAAGCATGAAGAGAAGTGTTTTTGGGTTTCAGACATGGAAATTTTGAAAACCTCCCAAAAACTTCATCTTAGAGTGACAAAGAAGGATCCAAGCTTACCTTTTCATTTTCATGTTTTAAGCTTGTTTAAATATTGGTCAAGCCTAGGATTTGACCAAGATTCAAATGGGCATAAAAATTCTGGAAAAATAAAAAAAAACCAAAGCACATAGTCTTCTTACGTCATATATATCTATAGTAAGCATATTCAAGTAGATAAACAAGGTATTCAAAACAGACAAATCCTGTATCTACCCCCTAACCCTAAACTCGGTCTTATGATGCCTAGCATGAAGAGAAGTCGTTTTGGGTTTCAAACGTTTAAGCCAAAAGCCCCATTTCATATATTTCAAATTTGGTTCAAATTTGAAAGACATACAAGTTATAGCACACATAGTGCATACATGTTCACACATTCTGCACTAGATGCTAATTAACCCTATAGTTTGAGGCCATTTGGATGAGGTCGAAAAAAATCTTGGATTAGAAATGGGGTTGTTCGAACCCCGTAGTTGGATTTTTTATGAACTTGATCTGTAGTACTGGGCAAAACCCTAGTTTAACGTATTTAATTATAGATTCGTAGGTTGATTTTTCTACCTTTTTATTATTATTACTATGCAGCACATGTGTGTTTGCCCGTCGAGTGAAACTCGGAGGAAGAGGGATCACTCGGAAGGAGAGAAGAAGGGAGAGCATTATGGTGTCTCCCCTTTTTCGGGTGATGATGTTGACTTTTGTGCAGGGTTTGTCAGTGAGCAGGAGGTGCGAGCGAGCGAGCGAGCGAGTCGAGCGAGGCCGAGAATGAGAGAGATTTGTTTTTTTTTTTGTGAGAGGGACAACCGAAGGATCCAGAAGGACCCACAGATTTCCAAAACGCATCCTGATGCGTCTTCTCTTGACAAAGAAGATGGCTTGGAGTTTGCGTACCTACTGCACTTGACTTGTGCTCACTGAAGTGTGGGACCTCACGCATGGGCGCCACACGTAAGTGACAGACCTGTTGGCAATGTTGGTGTAAAAACACGGTTGATTATTATAGTGCATTAGAACAAAGTTTCCTATGGATTCAACGGCAGGAAATCCAAGTTAACTCATTTACATGACATTATTTTTTCCATGAAGCAAAGTTAACACATCTATCAATTGGTACATTTTGGAGTGACTAAGAAGGATCCATGCTTATTCGTTTTCACGTGTTAAATTTGTTTAAATCTTGCTCAAACCTAGGATTTCACCAAGATTGAAATGGGCATGAAAATTCAAAAAAAAATGAAATACCAATGCACATAGTCTTCTTCTGTCATATAGTAAGCATTCAAGATGATAAACAAGGTCTAGACATATTCAAACCAGGCAAATCATGTATCTACTCCCTAACGACCCTAAACTCCGTCTTATGAAGTAAGGCATGAAGAGAAGTGGTTTTGGGTTTCAAACATGCAAATTTCAAAAACCCCCCAAAAGCTTCATTTTAGAGTGACTAAGAAGGATCGAGGCTTACCTTTTCATTTTCATGTTTTAAACTTGTTTAAATCTTGGTCAAACCTAGCTAGTATTTGACCAAGATTCAAATGGGCATGCATAAAATTCAAAAAAAATCAGAAAAATGAAAAACCAAAGCACATAGCCTTCTTATGTCATATAGTAAGAATTCAAGTTGATAAACAAGGTCTAGACGTATTCAAACTAGACAAATCATGTATCTACCCCTAACACTCTAAACTCTGTCTTATGAAGTCAATTAAGCATGAAGAGAAGTGGTTTTGGGTTTCAAACATGGAAATTTCAAAAACCTCCCAAAAGCTTCATTTTAGAGTGACTAAGAAGGATCCATGCTTACCTTTTAATTTTTAGATTTTAAACTTGTTTAAATCTTTGTGAAACCTAGGATTTGACCAAGATTCAAATGGGCATAAAAATTCAGGAAAAAACCAAAAGATTGATAAACCAAAGCACATAGCATTCTTATGTCATACAGTAAGCATTCAAGTTGATTAACAAGGTCTAGACATATTCAAACTAGAAAATCATGTATATATCTGTCCCTAACCTTAAACTCTGTCTTATATATGAAGTCAATCATGAAGAGAAGTGGTTTGGGTTTCAAACATGAAAATTTCAAGAACATCCCAAAAGCCGCTTCATTTTAGAGTGACTAAGAAGGATCCATGCTTACCTTTTCGTTTTCATATTATATACTTGTTTAAATCCAGGTCAAACATAGGATTTGACCAAGATTCAAATGGGCATAAAATAAAATAAAATAGAAGAATGAAAAACAAAAGCACATAGTCTTCGTATGTCATATATATAGTAAGCTTTCAAGTTGATAAACAAGGTTTAGACATGTTCAAACCAGACAAATCATGTATCTACCCCCTAACCATAAACTCGATCGATCTTATGAAGTCTAGCCTGAAGAGAAGTCGTATTGGTTTCAAACATGAAAATTTCAAGAACCTCCCAAAATCTTCAAATGGGCATAATATTCAAAAAAACCAGAAAAATGAAAAACCAAAGCACATAGCCTTCTTATGTCATATAGTAAGAATTCAAGTTGATAAACAAGGTCTAGACATATTCAAACTAGACAAATCATGTATCTACCCCTAACACTCTAAACTCTGTCTTATGAAGTCAAGCATGAAGAGAAGTGGTTTTTGGGTTTCAAACATGGAAATTTCAAAAACCTCCCAAAAGCTTCATTTTAGAGTGACTAAGAAGGATCCATGCTTACCTTTTAATTTTCAGATTTTAAACTTGTTTAAATCTTTGTGAAACCTAGGATTTGACCAAGATTCAAATGGGCATAAAAATTCAGGAAAAAACCAAAAGAATGATAAACCAAAGCACATAGCATTCTTATGTCATATAGTAAGCATTCAAGTTGATAAATAAGGTCTAGACATATTCAAACTAGAAAATCATGTATATATCTGCCCCTAACCCTAAACTCTGTCTTATATATGAAGCAATCATGAAGAGAAGTGGTTTTGGGTTTCAAACATGAAAATTTCAAGAACATCCCAAAAGTCGCTTCATTTTAGAGTGACTAAGAAGGATCCAGGCTTACCTTTTCGTTTTCATATTTTATACTTGTTTAAATCCAGGTCAAACATAGGATTTGACCAAGATTCAAATGGGCATAAAATAAAAAAATAGAAGAATGAAAAACAAAAGCACATAGTCTTCTTATGTCATATAGTAAGCCTTGCAAGTTGGTAAACAAGGTTTAGACATGTTCAAACCAGACAAATCATGTATCTAGCCCCTAACCATAAACTCGGTCGATCTTATGAAGTCTAGCATGAAGAGAAGTCGTATTGGTTTCAAACATGAAAATTTCAAGAACCACCCAAAATCTTCAAATGGGCATATAACATTCAAAAAACTAGAAAAATGAAAAACCAAAGCACATATATATCCTTCTTATGTCATATAGTAAGCATTCAAGTTGATAAACAAGCATGTCTAGACATATTCAAACCCGACAAATCATGTATCTAGCTACCCCCTAACCCTAAACTCTGCATGTCTTATGAAGTCAACCATGAAGAGAAGTGGTTTTTGGGTTTCAAACATTGAGATTTCAAGAACCCCCCCAAAAGCTTCATTTTAGAATGACTAGCTAGGAAGGATCCAGGCTTACCTTTTCATTTTCATGTTATAGACTTGTTTAAATCTTGGTCAAACCTAGGATTTGACCAAGATTCAAATGGGCATAAACATTCAAAAAAATCAAAAAATCAAAAACCAAAGCTAGCACATATAGTCTTCTTATGTCATATAGTAAGAATTGAAGTTGATAAACAAGGTCTAGACATATTCAAACTAGACAAATCATGTATCTACCCCCTAAAGCCCTAAACTAGCTTTGTCTTATGAAGTCAAGCATGAAGAGAAGTGTTTTTGGGTTTCAGACATGGAAATTTTGAAAACCTCCCAAAAACTTCATCTTAGAGTGACAAAGAAGGATCCAAGCTTACCTTTTCATTTTCATGTTTTAAGCTTGTTTAAATATTGGTCAAGCCTAGGATTTGACCAAGATTCAAATGGGCATAAAAATTCTGGAAAAATAAAAAAAAACCAAAGCACATAGTCTTCTTACGTCATATATATCTATAGTAAGCATATTCAAGTAGATAAACAAGGTATAGACATGTTCAAAACAGACAAATCCTGTATCTACCCCCTAACCCTAAACTCGGTCTTATGATGCCTAGCATGAAGAGAAGTCGTTTTGGGTTTCAAACGTTTAAGCCAAAAGCCCCATTTCATATATTTCAAATTTGGTTCAAATTTGAAAGACATACAAGTTATAGCACACATAGTGCATACATGTTCACACATTCTGCACTAGATGCTAATTAACCCTATAGTTTGAGGCCATTTGGATGAGGTCGAAAAAATCTTGGATTAGAAATGGGGTTGTTCGAACCCCGTAGTTGGATTTTTTATGAACTTGATCTGTAGTACTGGGCAAAACCCTAGTTTAACGTATTTAATTATAGATTCGTAGGTTGATTTTTCTACCTTTTTATTATTATTACTATGCAGCACATGTGTGTTTGCCCGTCGAGTGAAACTCGGAGGAAGAGGGATCACTCGGAAGGAGAGAAGAAGGGAGAGCATTATGGTGTCTCCCCTTTTTCGGGTGATGATGTTGACTTTTGTGCAGGGTTTGTCAGTGAGCAGGAGGTGCGAGCGAGCGAGCGAGTCGAGCGAGGCCGAGAATGAGAGAGATTTGTTTTTTTTTGTGAGAGGGACAACCGAAGGATCCAGAAGGACCCACAGATTTCCAAAACGCATCCTGATGCGTCTTCTCTTGACAAAGAAGATGGCTTGGAGTTTGCGTACCTACTGCACTTGACTTGTGCTCACTGAAGTGTGGGACCTCACGCATGGGCGCCACACGTAAGTGACAGACCTGTTGGCAATGTTGGTGTAAAAACACGGTTGATTATTATAGTGCATTAGAACAAAGTTTCCTATGGATTCAACGGCAGGAAATCCAAGTTAACTCATTTACATGACATTATTTTTTCCATGAAGCAAAGTTAACACATCTATCAATTGGTACATTTTGGAGTGACTAAGAAGGATCCATGCTTATTCGTTTTCACGTGTTAAATTTGTTTAAATCTTGCTCAAACCTAGGATTTCACCAAGATTGAAATGGGCATGAAAATTCAAAAAAAAATGAAATACCAATGCACATAGTCTTCTTCTGTCATATAGTAAGCATTCAAGATGATAAACAAGGTCTAGACATATTCAAACCAGGCAAATCATGTATCTACTCCCTAACGACCCTAAACTCCGTCTTATGAAGTAAGGCATGAAGAGAAGTGGTTTTGGGTTTCAAACATGCAAATTTCAAAAACCCCCCAAAAGCTTCATTTTAGAGTGACTAAGAAGGATCGAGGCTTACCTTTTCATTTTCATGTTTTAAACTTGTTTAAATCTTGGTCAAACCTAGCTAGTATTTGACCAAGATTCAAATGGGCATGCATAAAATTCAAAAAAAATCAGAAAAATGAAAAACCAAAGCACATAGCCTTCTTATGTCATATAGTAAGAATTCAAGTTGATAAACAAGGTCTAGACGTATTCAAACTAGACAAATCATGTATCTACCCCTAACACTCTAAACTCTGTCTTATGAAGTCAATTAAGCATGAAGAGAAGTGGTTTTGGGTTTCAAACATGGAAATTTCAAAAACCTCCCAAAAGCTTCATTTTAGAGTGACTAAGAAGGATCCATGCTTACCTTTTAATTTTCAGATTTTAAACTTGTTTAAATCTTTGTGAAACCTAGGATTTGACCAAGATTCAAATGGGCATAAAAATTCAGGAAAAAACCAAAAGATTGATAAACCAAAGCACATAGCATTCTTATGTTATACAGTAAGCATTCAAGTTGATTAACAAGGTCTAGACATATTCAAACTAGAAAATCATGTATATATCTGTCCCTAACCTTAAACTCTGTCTTATATATGAAATCAATCATGAAGAGAAGTGGTTTGGGTTTCAAACATGAAAATTTCAAGAACAAGCCAAAAGCCCCATTTCATATATTTCAAATTTGGTTCAAATTTGAAAGACATACAAGTTATAGCACACATAGTGCATACATGTTCACACATTCTGCACTAGATGCTAATTAACCCTATAGTTTGAGGCCATTTGGATGAGGTCGAAAAAAATCTTGGATTAGAAATGGGGTTGTTCGAACCCCGTAGTTGGATTTTTTATGAACTTGATCTGTAGTACTGGGCAAAACCCTAGTTTAACGTATTTAATTATAGATTCGTAGGTTGATTTTTCTACCTTTTTATTATTATTACTATGCAGCACATGTGTGTTTGCCCGTCGAGTGAAACTCGGAGGAAGAGGGATCACTCGGAAGGAGAGAAGAAGGGAGAGCATTATGGTGTCTCCCCTTTTATGGTGATGTTGACTTTTGTGCAGGGTTTGTCAGTGAGCAGGGGTGCGTGCGAGCGAGCGAGCGAGCGAGTCGAGCGAGGCCGAGAATGAGAGAGATTTGTTTTTTTTTTTGTGAGAGGGACAACCGAAGGATCCAGAAGGACCCACAGATTTCCAAAACGCATCCTGATGCGTCTTCTCTTGACAAAGAAGATGGCTTGGAGTTTGCGTACCTACTGCACTTGACTTGTGCTCACTGAAGTGTGGGACCTCACGCATGGGCGCCACACGTAAGTGACAGACCTGTTGGCAATGTTGGTGTAAAAACACGGTTGATTATTATAGTGCATTAGAACAAAGTTTCCTATGGATTCAACGGCAGGAAATCCAAGTTAACTCATTTACATGACATTATTTTTTCCATGAAGCAAAGTTAACACATCTATCAATTGGTACATTTTGGAGTGACTAAGAAGGATCCATGCTTATTCGTTTTCACGTGTTAAATTTGTTTAAATCTTGCTCAAACCTAGGATTTCACCAAGATTGAAATGGGCATGAAAATTCAAAAAAAAAAAATGAAATACCAATGCACATAGTCTTCTTCTGTCATATAGTAAGCATTCAAGATGATAAACAAGGTCTAGACATATTCAAACCAGGCAAATCATGTATCTACTCCCTAACGACCCTAAACTCCGTCTTATGAAGTAAGGCATGAAGAGAAGTGGTTTTGGGTTTCAAACATGCAAATTTCAAAAACCCCCCAAAAGCTTCATTTTAGAGTGACTAAGAAGGATCGAGGCTTACCTTTTCATTTTCATGTTTTAAACTTGTTTAAATCTTGGTCAAACCTAGCTAGTATTTGACCAAGATTCAAATGGGCATGCATAAAATTCAAAAAAAACAGAAAAATGAAAAACCAAAGCACATAGCCTTCTTATGTCATATAGTAAGAATTCAAGTTGATAAACAAGGTCTAGACGTATTCAAACTAGACAAATCATGTATCTACCCCTAACACTCTAAACTCTGTCTTATGAAGTCAATTAAGCATGAAGAGAAGTGGTTTTGGGTTTCAAACATGGAAATTTCAAAAACCTCCCAAAAGCTTCATTTTAGAGTGACTAAGAAGGATCCATGCTTACCTTTTAATTTTCAGATTTTAAACTTGTTTAAATCTTTGTGAAACCTAGGATTTGACCAAGATTCAAATGGGCATAAAAATTCAGGAAAAAACCAAAAGATTGATAAACCAAAGCACATAGCATTCTTATGTCATACAGTAAGCATTCAAGTTGATTAACAAGGTCTAGACATATTCAAACTAGAAAATCATGTATATATCTGTCCCTAACCTTAAACTCTGTCTTATATATGAAGTCAATCATGAAGAGAAGTGGTTTGGGTTTCAAACATGAAAAATTTCAAGAACATCCCAAAAGCCGCTTCATTTTAGAGTGACTAAGAAGGATCCATGCTTACCTTTTCGTTTTCATATTATATACTTGTTTAAATCCAGGTCAAACATAGGATTTGACCAAGATTCAAATGGGCATAAAATAAAATAAAATAGAAGAATGAAAAACAAAAGCACATAGTCTTCGTATGTCATATATATAGTAAGCTTTCAAGTTGATAAACAAGGTTTAGACATGTTCAAACCAGACAAATCATGTATCTACCCCCTAACCATAAACTCGATCGATCTTATGAAGTCTAGCCTGAAGAGAAGTCGTATTGGTTTCAAACATGAAAATTTCAAGAACCTCCCAAAATCTTCAAATGGGCATAATATTCAAAAAAACCAGAAAAATGAAAAACCAAAGCACATAGCCTTCTTATGTCATATAGTAAGAATTCAAGTTGATAAACAAGGTCTAGACATATTCAAACTAGACAAATCATGTATCTACCCCTAACACTCTAAACTCTGTCTTATGAAGTCAAGCATGAAGAGAAGTGGTTTTGGGTTTCAAACATGGAAATATCAAAAACCTCCCAAAAGCTTCATTTTAGAGTGACTAAGAAGGATCCATGCTTACCTTTTAATTTTCAGATTTTAAACTTGTTTAAATCTTTGTGAAACCTAGGATTTGACCAAGATTCAAATGGGCATAAAAATTCAGGAAAAAACCAAAAGAATGATAAACCAAAGCACATAGCATTCTTATGTCATATAGTAAGCATTCAAGTTGATAAATAAGGTCTAGACATATTCAAACTAGAAAATCATGTATATATATATCTGCCCCTAACCCTAAACTCTGTCTTATATATGAAGCAATCATGAAGAGAAGTGGTTTTGGGTTTCAAACATGAAAATTTCAAGAACATCCCAAAAGTCGCTTCATTTTAGAGTGACTAAGAAGGATCCAGGCTTACCTTTTCGTTTTCATATTTTATACTTGTTTAAATCCAGGTCAAACATAGGATTTGACCAAGATTCAAATGGGCATAAAATAAAAAAATAGAAGAATGAAAAACAAAAGCACATAGTCTTCTTATGTCATATAGTAAGCCTTGCAAGTTGGTAAACAAGGTTTAGACATGTTCAAACCAGACAAATCATGTATCTAGCCCCTAACCATAAACTCGGTCGATCTTATGAAGTCTAGCATGAAGAGAAGTCGTATTGGTTTCAAACATGAAAATTTCAAGAACCACCCAAAATCTTCAAATGGGCATATAACATTCAAAAAACTAGAAAAATGAAAAACCAAAGCACATATATATCCTTCTTATGTCATATAGTAAGCATTCAAGTTGATAAACAAGCATGTCTAGACATATTCAAACCCGACAAATCATGTATCTAGCTACCCCCTAACCCTAAACTCTGCATGTCTTATGAAGTCAACCATGAAGAGAAGTGGTTTTTGGGTTTCAAACATTGAGATTTCAAGAACCCCCCCAAAAGCTTCATTTTAGAATGACTAGCTAGGAAGGATCCAGGCTTACCTTTTCATTTTCATGTTATAGACTTGTTTAAATCTTGGTCAAACCTAGGATTTGACCAAGATTCAAATGGGCATAAAAATTCTGGAAAAATAAATAAAAAAAAACCAAAGCACATAGTCTTCTTACGTCATATATATCTATAGTAAGCATATTCAAGTAGATAAACAAGGTATAGACATATTCAAAACAGACAAATCATGTATCTACCCCCTAACCCTAAACTCGGTCTTATGATGCCTAGCATGAAGAGAAGTCGTTTTGGGTTTCAAACGTTTAAGCCAAAAGCCCCATTTCATATATTTCAAATTTGGTTCAAATTTGAAAGACATACAAGTTATAGCACACATAGTGCATACATGTTCACACATTCTGCACTAGATGCTAATTAACCCTATAGTTTGAGGCCATTTGGATGAGGTCGAAAAAATCTTGGATTAGAAATGGGGTTGTTCGAACCCCGTAGTTGGATTTTTTATGAACTTGATCTGTAGTACTGGGCAAAACCCTAGTTTAACGTATTTAATTATAGATTCGTAGGTTGATTTTTCTACCTTTTTATTATTATTACTATGCAGCACATGTGTGTTTGCCCGTCGAGTGAAACTCGGAGGAAGAGGGATCACTCGGAAGGAGAGAAGAAGGGAGAGCATTATGGTGTCTCCCCTTTTTCGGGTGATGATGTTGACTTTTGTGCAGGGTTTGTCAGTGAGCAGGAGGTGCGAGCGAGCGAGCGAGCGAGTCGAGCGAGGCCGAGAATGAGAGAGATTTGTTTTTTTTTGTGAGAGGGACAACCGAAGGATCCAGAAGGACCCACAGATTTCCAAAACGCATCCTGATGCGTCTTCTCTTGACAAAGAAGATGGCTTGGAGTTTGCGTACCTACTGCACTTGACTTGTGCTCACTGAAGTGTGGGACCTCACGCATGGGCGCCACACGTAAGTGACAGACCTGTTGGCAATGTTGGTGTAAAAACACGGTTGATTATTATAGTGCATTAGAACAAAGTTTCCTATGGATTCAACGGCAGGAAATCCAAGTTAACTCATTTACATGACATTATTTTTTCCATGAAGCAAAGTTAACACATCTATCAATTGGTACATTTTGGAGTGACTAAGAAGGATCCATGCTTATTCGTTTTCACGTGTTAAATTTGTTTAAATCTTGCTCAAACCTAGGATTTCACCAAGATTGAAATGGGCATGAAAATTCAAAAAAAAATGAAATACCCATGTAGTCTTCTTCTGTCATATAGTAAGCATTCAAGATGATAAACAAGGTCTAGACATATTCAAACCAGGCAAATCATGTATCTACTCCCTAACGACCCTAAACTCCGTCTTATGAAGTAAGGCATGAAGAGAAGTGGTTTTGGGTTTCAAACATGCAAATTTCAAAAACCCCCCAAAAGCTTCATTTTAGAGTGACTAAGAAGGATCGAGGCTTACCTTTTCATTTTCATGTTTTAAACTTGTTTAAATCTTGGTCAAACCTAGCTAGTATTTGACCAAGATTCAAATGGGCATGCATAAAATTCAAAAAAAATCAGAAAAATGAAAAACCAAAGCACATAGCCTTCTTATGTCATATAGTAAGAATTCAAGTTGATAAACAAGGTCTAGACGTATTCAAACTAGACAAATCATGTATCTACCCCTAACACTCTAAACTCTGTCTTATGAAGTCAATTAAGCATGAAGAGAAGTGGTTTTGGGTTTCAAACATGGAAATTTCAAAAACCTCCCAAAAGCTTCATTTTAGAGTGACTAAGAAGGATCCATGCTTACCTTTTAATTTTCAGATTTTAAACTTGTTTAAATCTTTGTGAAACCTAGGATTTGACCAAGATTCAAATGGGCATAAAAATTCAGGAAAAAACCAAAAGATTGATAAACCAAAGCACATAGCATTCTTATGTTATACAGTAAGCATTCAAGTTGATTAACAAGGTCTAGACATATTCAAACTAGAAAATCATGTATATATCTGTCCCTAACCTTAAACTCTGTCTTATATATGAAATCAATCATGAAGAGAAGTGGTTTGGGTTTCAAACATGAAAATTTCAAGAACATCCCAAAAGCCCCATTTCATATATTTCAAATTTGGTTCAAATTTGAAAGACATACAAGTTATAGCACACATAGTGCATACATGTTCACACATTCTGCACTAGATGCTAATTAACCCTATAGTTTGAGGCCATTTGGATGAGGTCGAAAAAAATCTTGGATTAGAAATGGGGTTGTTCGAACCCCGTAGTTGGATTTTTTATGAACTTGATCTGTAGTACTGGGCAAAACCCTAGTTTAACGTATTTAATTATAGATTCGTAGGTTGATTTTTCTACCTTTTTATTATTATTACTATGCAGCACATGTGTGTTTGCCCGTCGAGTGAAACTCGGAGGAAGAGGGATCACTCGGAAGGAGAGAAGAAGGGAGAGCATTATGGTGTCTCCCCTTTTTCGGGTGATGATGTTGACTTTTGTGCAGGGTTTGTCAGTGAGCAGGAGGTGCGAGCGAGCGAGCGAGCGAGCGAGTCGAGCGAGGCCGAGAATGAGAGAGATTTGTTTTTTTTTTGTGAGAGGGACAACCGAAGGATCCAGAAGGACCCACAGATTTCCAAAACGCATCCTGATGCGTCTTCTCTTGACAAAGAAGATGGCTTGGAGTTTGCGTACCTACTGCACTTGACTTGTGCTCACTGAAGTGTGGGACCTCACGCATGGGCGCCACACGTAAGTGACAGACCTGTTGGCAATGTTGGTGTAAAAACACGGTTGATTATTATAGTGCATTAGAACAAAGTTTCCTATGGATTCAACGGCAGGAAATCCAAGTTAACTCATTTACATGACATTATTTTTTCCATGAAGCAAAGTTAACACATCTATCAATTGGTACATTTTGGAGTGACTAAGAAGGATCCATGCTTATTCGTTTTCACGTGTTAAATTTGTTTAAATCTTGCTCAAACCTAGGATTTCACCAAGATTGAAATGGGCATGAAAATTCAAAAAAAAATGAAATACCAATGCACATAGTCTTCTTCTGTCATATAGTAAGCATTCAAGATGATAAACAAGGTCTAGACATATTCAAACCAGGCAAATCATGTATCTACTCCCTAACGACCCTAAACTCCGTCTTATGAAGTAAGGCATGAAGAGAAGTGGTTTTGGGTTTCAAACATGCAAATTTCAAAAACCCCCCAAAAGCTTCATTTTAGAGTGACTAAGAAGGATCGAGGCTTACCTTTTCATTTTCATGTTTTAAACTTGTTTAAATCTTGGTCAAACCTAGCTAGTATTTGACCAAGATTCAAATGGGCATGCATAAAATTCAAAAAAAAACAGAAAAATGAAAAACCAAAGCACATAGCCTTCTTATGTCATATAGTAAGAATTCAAGTTGATAAACAAGGTCTAGACGTATTCAAACTAGACAAATCATGTATCTACCCCTAACACTCTAAACTCTGTCTTATGAAGTCAATTAAGCATGAAGAGAAGTGGTTTTGGGTTTCAAACATGGAAATTTCAAAAACCTCCCAAAAGCTTCATTTTAGAGTGACTAAGAAGGATCCATGCTTACCTTTTAATTTTCAGATTTTAAACTTGTTTAAATCTTTGTGAAACCTAGGATTTGACCAAGATTCAAATGGGCATAAAAATTCAGGAAAAAACCAAAAGATTGATAAACCAAAGCACATAGCATTCTTATGTCATACAGTAAGCATTCAAGTTGATTAACAAGGTCTAGACATATTCAAACTAGAAAATCATGTATATATCTGTCCCTAACCTTAAACTCTGTCTTATATATGAAGTCAATCATGAAGAGAAGTGGTTTGGGTTTCAAACATGAAAAATTTCAAGAACATCCCAAAAGCCGCTTCATTTTAGAGTGACTAAGAAGGATCCATGCTTACCTTTTCGTTTTCATATTATATACTTGTTTAAATCCAGGTCAAACATAGGATTTGACCAAGATTCAAATGGGCATAAAATAAAATAAAATAGAAGAATGAAAAACAAAAGCACATAGTCTTCGTATGTCATATATATAGTAAGCTTTCAAGTTGATAAACAAGGTTTAGACATGTTCAAACCAGACAAATCATGTATCTACCCCCTAACCATAAACTCGATCGATCTTATGAAGTCTAGCCTGAAGAGAAGTCGTATTGGTTTCAAACATGAAAATTTCAAGAACCTCCCAAAATCTTCAAATGGGCATAATATTCAAAAAAACCAGAAAAATGAAAAACCAAAGCACATAGCCTTCTTATGTCATATAGTAAGAATTCAAGTTGATAAACAAGGTCTAGACATATTCAAACTAGACAAATCATGTATCTACCCCTAACACTCTAAACTCTGTCTTATGAAGTCAAGCATGAAGAGAAGTGGTTTTTGGGTTTCAAACATGGAAATATCAAAAACCTCCCAAAAGCTTCATTTTAGAGTGACTAAGAAGGATCCATGCTTACCTTTTAATTTTCAGATTTTAAACTTGTTTAAATCTTTGTGAAACCTAGGATTTGACCAAGATTCAAATGGGCATAAAAATTCAGGAAAAAACCAAAAGAATGATAAACCAAAGCACATAGCATTCTTATGTCATATAGTAAGCATTCAAGTTGATAAATAAGGTCTAGACATATTCAAACTAGAAAATCATGTATATATATATCTGCCCCTAACCCTAAACTCTGTCTTATATATGAAGCAATCATGAAGAGAAGTGGTTTTGGGTTTCAAACATGAAAATTTCAAGAACATCCCAAAAGTCGCTTCATTTTAGAGTGACTAAGAAGGATCCAGGCTTACCTTTTCGTTTTCATATTTTATACTTGTTTAAATCCAGGTCAAACATAGGATTTGACCAAGATTCAAATGGGCATAAAATAAAAAAATAGAAGAATGAAAAACAAAAGCACATAGTCTTCTTATGTCATATAGTAAGCCTTGCAAGTTGGTAAACAAGGTTTAGACATGTTCAAACCAGACAAATCATGTATCTAGCCCCTAACCATAAACTCGGTCGATCTTATGAAGTCTAGCATGAAGAGAAGTCGTATTGGTTTCAAACATTAAAATTTCAAGAACCACCCAAAATCTTCAAATGGGCATATAACATTCAAAAAACTAGAAAAATGAAAAACCAAAGCACATATATAGCCTTCTTATGTCATATAGTAAGCATTCAAGTTGATAAACAAGCATGTCTATACATATTCAAACCCGACAAATCATGTATCTACCCCCTAACCCTAAACTCTGCATGTCTTATGAAGTCAACCATGAAGAGAAGTGGTTTTTGGGTTTCAAACATTGAGATTTCAAGAACCCCCCAAAAGCTTCATTTTAGAATGACTAGCTAGGAAGGATCCAGGCTTACCTTTTCATTTTCATGTTATAGACTTGTTTAAATCTTGGTCAAACCTAGGATTTGACCAAGATTCAAATGGGCATAAACATTCAAAAAAATCAAAAAATCAAAAACCAAAGCTAGCACATATAGTCTTCTTATGTCATATAGTAAGAATTGAAGTTGATAAACAAGGTCTAGACATATTCAAACTAGACAAATCATGTATCTACCCCCTAAAGCCCTAAACTAGCTTTGTCTTATGAAGTCAAGCATGAAGAGAAGTGTTTTTGGGTTTCAGACATGGAAATTTTGAAAACCTCCCAAAAACTTCATCTTAGAGTGACAAAGAAGGATCCAAGCTTACCTTTTCATTTTCATGTTTTAAGCTTGTTTAAATATTGGTCAAGCCTAGGATTTGACCAAGATTCAAATGGGCATAAAAATTCTGGAAAAATAAATAAAAAAAAACCAAAGCACATAGTCTTCTTACGTCATATATATCTATAGTAAGCATATTCAAGTAGATAAACAAGGTATAGACATATTCAAAACAGACAAATCATGTATCTACCCCCTAACCCTAAACTCGGTCTTATGATGCCTAGCATGAAGAGAAGTCGTTTTGGGTTTCAAACGTTTAAGCCAAAAGCCCCATTTCATATATTTCAAATTTGGTTCAAATTTGAAAGACATACAAGTTATAGCACACATAGTGCATACATGTTCACACATTCTGCACTAGATGCTAATTAACCCTATAGTTTGAGGCCATTTGGATGAGGTCGAAAAAAATCTTGGATTAGAAATGGGGTTGTTCGAACCCCGTAGTTGGATTTTTTATGAACTTGATCTGTAGTACTGGGCAAAACCCTAGTTTAACGTATTTAATTATAGATTCGTAGGTTGATTTTTCTACCTTTTTATTATTATTACTATGCAGCACATGTGTGTTTGCCCGTCGAGTGAAACTCGGAGGAAGAGGGATCACTCGGAAGGAGAGAAGAAGGGAGAGCATTATGGTGTCTCCCCTTTTTCGGGTGATGATGTTGACTTTTGTGCAGGGTTTGTCAGTGAGCAGGAGGTGCGAGCGAGCGAGTCGAGCGAGGCCGAGAATGAGAGAGATTTGTTTTTTTTTTTGTGAGAGGGACAACCGAAGGATCCAGAAGGACCCACAGATTTCCAAAACGCATCCTGATGCGTCTTCTCTTGACAAAGAAGATGGCTTGGAGTTTGCGTACCTACTGCACTTGACTTGTGCTCACTGAAGTGTGGGACCTCACGCATGGGCGCCACACGTAAGTGACAGACCTGTTGGCAATGTTGGTGTAAAAACACGGTTGATTATTATAGTGCATTAGAACAAAGTTTCCTATGGATTCAACGGCAGGAAATCCAAGTTAACTCATTTACATGACATTATTTTTTCCATGAAGCAAAGTTAACACATCTATCAATTGGTACATTTTGGAGTGACTAAGAAGGATCCATGCTTATTCGTTTTCACGTGTTAAATTTGTTTAAATCTTGCTCAAACCTAGGATTTCACCAAGATTGAAATGGGCATGAAAATTCAAAAAAAAAATGAAATACCAATGCACATAGTCTTCTTCTGTCATATAGTAAGCATTCAAGATGATAAACAAGGTCTAGACATATTCAAACCAGGCAAATCATGTATCTACTCCCTAACGACCCTAAACTCCGTCTTATGAAGTAAGGCATGAAGAGAAGTGGTTTTGGGTTTCAAACATGCAAATTTCAAAAACCCCCCAAAAGCTTCATTTTAGAGTGACTAAGAAGGATCGAGGCTTACCTTTTCATTTTCATGTTTTAAACTTGTTTAAATCTTGGTCAAACCTAGCTAGTATTTGACCAAGATTCAAATGGGCATGCATAAAATTCAAAAAAAATCAGAAAAATGAAAAACCAAAGCACATAGCCTTCTTATGTCATATAGTAAGAATTCAAGTTGATAAACAAGGTCTAGACGTATTCAAACTAGACAAATCATGTATCTACCCCTAACACTCTAAACTCTGTCTTATGAAGTCAATTAAGCATGAAGAGAAGTGGTTTTGGGTTTCAAACATGGAAATTTCAAAAACCTCCCAAAAGCTTCATTTTAGAGTGACTAAGAAGGATCCATGCTTACCTTTTAATTTTCAGATTTTAAACTTGTTTAAATCTTTGTGAAACCTAGGATTTGACCAAGATTCAAATGGGCATAAAAATTCAGGAAAAAACCAAAAGAATGATAAACCAAAGCACGTACATAGCATTCTTATGTCATATAGTAAGCATTCAAGTTGATAAATAAGGTCTAGACATATTCAAACTAGAAAATCATGTATATATCTGCCCCTAACCCTAAACTCTGTCTTATATATGAAGCAATCATGAAGAGAAGTGGTTTTGGGTTTCAAACATGAAAATTTCAAGAACATCCCAAAAGTCGCTTCATTTTAGAGTGACTAAGAAGGATCCAGGCTTACCTTTTCGTTTTCATATTTTATACTTGTTTAAATCCAGGTCAAACATAGGATTTGACCAATATTCAAATGGGCATAAAATAAAAAAATAGAAGAATGAAAAACAAAAGCACATAGTCTTCTTATGTCATATAGTAAGCCTTGCAAGTTGGTAAACAAGGTTTAGACATGTTCAAACCAGACAAATCATGTATCTAGCCCCTAACCATAAACTCGGTCGATCTTATGAAGTCTAGCATGAAGAGAAGTCGTATTGGTTTCAAACATGAAAATTTCAAGAACCACCCAAAATCTTCAAATGGGCATATAACATTCAAAAAACTAGAAAAATGAAAAACCAAAGCACATATATAGCCTTCTTATGTCATATAGTAAGCATTCAAGTTGATAAACAAGCATGTCTAGACATATTCAAACCCGACAAATCATGTATCTACCCCTAACCCTAAACTCTGCATGTCTTATGAAGTCAACCATGAAGAGATGTGGTTTTTGGGTTTCAAACATTGAGATTTCAAGAACCCCCCCAAAAGCTTCATTTTAGAATGACTAGCTAGGAAGGATCCATGCTTACCTTTTCACTTTCATGTTTTAAACTTGTTTAAATCTTGGTCAAACCTAGGATTTGACCAAGATTCAAATGGGCATATATAAACATTCAGAAAAAACAAAAACCAAAAACCAAAGCACATATATATATAGCCTTCTTATGTCATATATATATATATAGTAAGCATTCAAGTTGATGAACAAGGTCTAGACATATTCAAAACAGAAAAGGCATGTATCTACCCCTAACCCTTAACTTTGTCTTATGAAGTCAAGCATGAAGAGAAGTGGTTTCGGGTTTCAAACATGGAAATTTCTAAAACTTCCCAAAAGCTTAATTTTAGAGTGACTAGGAAGGATCCAGGCTTACCTTTTCATTTTCATGTTTTAAGTTTGTTTAAATCCTAGTCAAACCTAGGATTTGACCAAGATTCAAATGAGCATAAAAATTCAGAAAAAATCAAAAAAAATGAAAACCCAAAGCACATAGCCTTCTTACGTCATATATATAGTAATTAACAATCAGGTTGATAAACAAGGTATAGACATATTCAAAACATACAAATCATGTACTCCGTATCTACCCCCAACCCTAAACTATGTTTTTGGGGGATTTCTTTGACGAAGTTATAACACCCCCACATTTCACATTGGAATTACTTTCAGTAAATCAGCATAAAGTCGTTTAAATGTGCGAAACTATCTTGAAAGTACTAAAACCGTAAAAGTTGGGAATTGGCACTAAAATATGGCGTAATTTATCTAAAAAATGTAGAGTTGCCAGTTTGACCCGTATCTTATATGTACACCATTCACAAAATAAACATATTTTGTCATCTAGAAAATGAAAAAAAAAATTTATACCGAAAAGTTGAAAAGTCTAGTCATTAACATTGTTGGGAATGGCAAGATGCACCACCATGCCCAATTTGGGCACATTGTAACAAACTGTGCCACAAATATGGCCATAACTATATCATTTGGCTTGCAAACCATGAATCTTCATACACGATAGTCCGCTTTGTGAAGACATTTTGTTTTTCACTACCCTATCACATGTTTCTTATTTTCCCTGTCAACTAACACATACAAGCACACTCCATGTAGAAGGGTTTCATTTTTCAGGTTTTCTTCAGTTTCATTTATTTATTTCAAAACCAGGTCAAAATGTTTTACATGATTATCCTGCAAAGGGGTTGAATATTTCAGTACTATCGCTGGTTTCTATATATAGTAAGTAATATGTATATAAAAATTATTTATGGGGACTTGTAGGACCAAGTTATAACATATCTACAATTCAAATTTGAATTACTTTGAATAAATCAGCATAAAGTCATTTAAATGTGCGAAACTAGCTAGAAAGCACTAAAAACCGTAAATTTGGGATTTGTCATTAAAATATGGCGTAATTTATTTAAAAAATGTAGATGCGCCATTTTGACCCATATCTTTTCTACCCCATGCACAAAAAAACATATTTTATCATCTAGAAAATGAAAAACGATTTTTTATACCGAAAACTTGAAAAGTCTAGTCATCAACATTGTTAGAAATGGCAAGATGCACCACCATGCCCAATTAGGGAACACTATAACAAACAATGTTGTCCAGGGATAATCAAACTTGGTAATATGAACTATGAGATTGAACAAAACGTTATATTTGGTTTACCCTTTGAACCTCCTAACTTACCACAACATTGACTTCTTATTTTTATTTACAAATAGGAGGCGACGTTCCCGTCGACAGCGAGGCGCCTGTGGTGACTTCGTCAATTTCAAGATTCAATCCGCCGGCTCAGTCTTCCGGAGGTGCTCATAGGGGTAGGGTGTGCGTGTGTGTGTTCATAGGGATGAGTGTATACGCGTGTATGTGAGCATCTGCGTTTGTACTGTGTTTCTCAAAAAAATATGTTTTTTATTATCTCAATCAATTAGCATTTGATTTTAAAAAACTACCATAATAATTCATGAGAAAGCGTTGAACAAGTTTCAGAATGTAATTTTAGACTTGATAGTTGATATGACCAATAATAGACTTAAATTAAATTGGATTTCAAAGTTCAGATTTTATAAGCGAATATAGTTTCATGTTGCAGATTATGTATTAGCTTGAGGGGCACCCCTAGAATAAAGTAGGTCGGTCACTTACGTGTGGTCCCATGCGTGTAGGTCCCACACATCAGTGAGCACAAGTCACGTGCGGTAGGTAGGCAAACTCCCAGCAATCTTCTTTGTCAAGTAAAGACTCGTCGTCAAGACTCTCTCTCTCTCTCTCTCTCTCTCTCTCTCTCTCTCTCTCTCTCTCTCTCTCTCCCTTTTGTCGCTGAAAAAAATGAATATTAGACGGGCGCGTAGCCTGCACTGCAGGTCTACATAACTGAAACCCTGTGTGCCAGTCAACATCACTCACCGAAAAAAGTGAAGCATTTCTTTTCACCATAAATAACAGCGGCCCCGTGAGGCACTGCTCTCCCTTTCTCTTAATTTCTCCTTCCGTGTGATCCCTCTTCCACCTTTTATCCTTTGCACGATCGAAACTCCACTTATTGTTGTCATTGTTGCACAAAACACTCACTTAACCTGTTCTTTTGCACATATCACCAACTCATGTATTTGTTGCACAAAGGTCTAAATCTGTCGCTAAGCTACTTTACTCTAAATCTGATGACCGGGACCTAGAAGGTAGTGATATCCCTTGTGTAGTGTGTTTTTTAGAACTCTAAAAGAATATGAAAATATTTTAGCAATTGAAATAATATAAATTAACTAATATGGGATCGATAGTCATGAAATATATTTTCTACTATCCGGCCAATATCAAGTGTCATGAAATATATTCATTGTAAACTTAGTGATAATCACTCGAGTTTGATATGAATGGCCTAGCTAGCTATGGGCATCTCCCACTATATATGTTGTCCACACGACCAAGCAACAAGCATCCATGAGGAAAGTTTCTTATGGGTGACTTTCATCTCTGCCGCAAAACACGCGCCGAAATTGTTGGCGCGTCCCATTTTCAAGCTACCCCAAAACCTGCGGTTTGCCCGTCGGCCTATAAACATCGGTCCACAGAGGATATTTCCCTGTAGAGCACAATTCGAACACCACATCTTTCTCATGCTTCTACCAGGCACACTCCCACGACGACGGCCGTGCCCCACCGCCCCTCCTCACCATCACTGCCTTCTCACCGGCCACCGTAGTGACCGACCACGTTTTACCGGCTCCCTTGCTGCCTAGCAAGCCGGATTAGCTTCCTCGACGCCGACGTTCACCGCGCCATATCTCCTCCGGATCTGCTTCCCCGACTCTGTAGTCCACCTCACCGGAGATCGAGATGGGCAAAAAACGCGGCCCCAAAGTCGACCACCCCCAACCAAAGAGTAAATCCGCCCGGGCCTCAGACGAAGGTTGATGAATACTTTACATGTCCGCTTTTGTTATATGCATTTGATTTCTTACACTAGTTTTCGTTGCTTTCTTGCAATGCATTCTTGCTGATATTAGATCAGTGTAGATAGTTGTTTGCCGCGTAGCTATATGAGATCTTAACCTTACATCTGCTGATCGAGAGGAAGATCGAGGTTATGTCCGCTTTCGTTATGCATTTCTTTTCCGAGAATCACTTCTGTGTGATATGTTTTGGGGGTTTGAAGTATGCATTTTACAAAGGTTATGATAGCAGTCAAGCTAGCAGAGCAATTTGTTGATAGTATTAAACTGCCTGTATTTTTTTTATCTCGGAACTCTGCTGATCGTAACCTTACATCTGCTGATGGAGAGGCAGAGCTTATGTCCGCTTTCGTTACGCATTTCTTTTCCAAATATCACTTCTGTGCGGTACTTTTTTGGGGTTTGAACGTCCCAAATTAGTTGTCCCAAATTTTTTTAAATATGAATGTATCTAGACATGTTTTAGTGTCTTGATGCATCCATATTTTAACAAACTTGAGACAACTAATTTAGGACGGAGGATAGTACATTACTACCTCCACCCCAAACCTGAAGGCTTATTTATAAAAGTCAAACCAAGTAAAGTTTGACCAAACTTTCAGAACAATCTATCAAGAAATATAATATTTTGTAGATACCGTACGAAAATATATTCGTTATCTATTTAATGATATTAAATTTGTATTTTGCATGTTAATGATTTTTGATAAAAACTTCGGGATGGTGGTAGTACGTATTACAAAGGTTATGATAGCAGTCAAGCTAGGAGAGCAATTTATTGATAGTATTAAACTGCCTGTATTTTTTTCTATTTGCAACTCTGTGTGCGCCATGTGGAATTGCATGCTCTAGCCAGTTCATCCAATGAGGTTTTATCACTTAACACCAGAAGTTCAGGATTTTTTTTATCACAGAACCACAACCCTAGAAATTTGTATCACAAAACACTAACATTTGGGGTAATTGTTTCGCAGAATACACGATCTCTGTTTGATAGCCCATTAGTGACCTCCGGCCACCGTCAGTTTAAGAGTGACCGCAGGAGAAAGACAATTAGACTTTATTTTGTGGTATTTGCTGTTAAACGCAAATACAAAGCTGTTTGTCAACACTAGTTGTTAAATCTTAAGTCCAGACAGTTCAAAATAAAATCTTATGTCCAGGGTAGTTGTATTGGTAAACATTATCAAAACCTTATGCTGGTACAGAATATATTACCCAAATCTCATGTTCTTGTGTGGTTATAATTTCTTGTGGATATTTGTCATATGGTAATTCATTTGTGTGTAGCATATGTAACAAGTGTGACTCATATTCTCATTTCCACAGAGTGTCTACAAAATTTCACACCAAAATTCATTTGTTTGTAGCAAACATGCTCACGTACTGTAAATTGGTGTCACGCTGTAGGGTCATGCTCTTGTCAAGCCGACTAATGACAAATAATGTGTTATGTGAAATAATTTCCCCAAATGTTGGTGTTTTGTGATTAAAAATCCCCAACTTGTGGTGCTAAGTGATAAAACCACTCATTCAATAGACCGAGCCTTAGGCATGTATCATTAGATATTTTTTTAGGAAGGCTGCAAATATTTATTTTGAATACTGCGTTGCTACTTGCTAGGATTTGAACTCAGGACCTTGTAGGTCTGATACCATTTCGAATTGCATGCTCTAGCAAGTTCATCCAATAGATCGATCTGTTGGAATTTGGAAGACCCTAGGCAATTATATTAAGCACACGCCATTCCATATGGTTAACCATTGGCATGAAAATGACACTTATATGTGTTTGAGTCTATATGTGGATTGCTTAGCCCTTTCCATCAGTTCGGACTTTTGGTTGCGTTGGCTACTGCATGAAGCTTGACATCATACTTATCCTAAAAATTGTTGCTGCTGCCCTTTGTTGCCCAACATAAATTATTTTTGAGCCATAATTTGTTTGCCCTTTCCATCAGTCCGGACTTCCGGTTGCGTTGGCTAGTGCATGAAGCTTGACAATATGAACATCAATTATTTTTGAGCCATAGTTTGTTTGTCATTACACCTTTTGAGCAGTCTCACTGCTACTATTAATTTGTTCTTATATGCACAGTTCCATGATAAATCTCATCTGCATTTCTCGCCAATGCATGTTAGGTCTTCCACTCGAGAATGAGTACGAAGAGCAACGGAGGCAAACTATTCTGCATAATAGCCGAGTTGCAGCCTCGTTGGGCCTAACACTACATCCTTCTACAAGGTCTAGTGCAAAAACGCCACCCACCTCCCTCACAAAGGATACGGAACATTCCTCTGATTCAGAATTTGATCCTGCTGATTGTGATGGCGAGCTGACTCAGGAAGATGCCCTGGTCGACTATCGTCTGCAACACAACAAGGTGAGTTTTCTCTGTCCTGTCATCGAATTATTTGTCCCAACTTCCATTTGTTGTATCCCAGTCCTACCAAATATGTTACCCATGCCATGTTCAATCTCATTACTACAATTTTTCCTGCTTAGTTAACGCCTCATATATGTTTTGGCATATGTTGCCTGACTGTTTTTCCATTCCATCTGCATATCATCATCATATAATATTGTACATTGAAATATCATTTATGTGTGACAGGCATCTGCAGATTCGGGAAAGAACTTTTCAAGAACGAATAGGAGGAAGAACACTCAACAGGAACCTCAGGCTGATACCGGAGGATGGGTGACAGTGCGTAATAAAAAAAGAGTTAAGCCTGATGCTCGTGCTGCTCCTCCTATTACAAGGTCTAACAAGAGACTGACACGAGGTGGCGAACAGGCCAAGAATGATAACAGTAAAAGGTCTCGTAAAAACCACAAACCATCGAATCAGACAGAAGTAGCCCCAGCATGTACCAGCCCACACATTCCACAACCACCAGTTGCCAATACTGATTCTCAGCAACAATTGCCAACAGAACCAGTTTCCACAGCAAATTCTAGCCAAGAATTGGCACCATCAGGAGTGGTGGTAGGTAATAATGGCCAAGGACACATGATGCTAGTCCCAGATGATACAGCCTCAAATGTCCAAACAGTGCTGCCACAACACCAGCAAACTGGTGATGATCTCCCTCCGACCCTTAGTCCTGCGAAAGACAACTCCTCTCCCGATGATGAGACCCACGCCAAAAAAGGTAATACTTTTTTCAAGACTTGTAGTTTAATGCTCCCTTATGTATCTATATACCATGATAGCTTGATGTAATGCTTAACTTGGTAGGTTCGCCACGATCAATAAAAACGAGGGGGCCAACGGTAGGAAAAAAACTTGCAGCTAAGATTTCCGGAATGGGTTCAAGATTTCGCATCACATCTATTGTAGGTGGCAGAAGGCCACTTCATCCGCATGAATCTTCATATCTTGTATCACAGGTTGGCCATTTTATCAGGAATGAACTTCCTACCTTCCCATTGTGGAAGCAGCACGTTGACACCCCTTCACAGTTCGAGAGTTTAGTGCATAATTTACACGTAAGTCATGCTTCTCCTGGTAATGATAAATTATTCCACATTGATCTGTCCCATTTCTTGTAGCTTACTGTTGTTTCTATGCTATATAACTCACCAATCATTCCACCGTTGTGAGCAGTTAAGGTTTGAATTCGATGAGGATAATGAGGATGTAAAGTTTGTCATCGCTTCCATATTCAAAGAATTGTTGCGCCAGCACCGCTATAAGCTTAAGGCGACATACTTCACTGGCCAGATTACTGCCAATGTTCGAACAAAGTCTCCTGCACCCTGTATGACTGACGAGCAGTGGGGAGATCTTGTCAAGCATTGGTCTGATCCAAAGAATGTGGTATGGCTTATGAGGACCGTGAAACCAGATTAAATTCCGAATACTTATTTTGCGCCAGTGTCTCACTAGTCTCCTTTTGCAGACGTTGTCTAAAAGGAACCAGGCTAACCGCTTGAAACAACGTTTACCAAGCCGTACAGGATCTCGTCACTTGGTTGGGCATCTCTGGCAAAAAGTAATGCCCCGCTGGTCTGTACTGCTACATATGTTACTCGTAAATTGTGTAGAACTCCGTGTGCATGTTATATTTCCATCCTCCATTTCAACCACGTTATTTGATCTCCATATGATTGTACAAAAATGCAGAAAGTAGATCATGCAAACAACATGCAACCAGACAAAGAGATGACTCTGGCAGAGCAGTTCGAGGCATGCCAGAAGAACAAACATAATGTGATAGGAGAACTTGCAGAAAGTGTTATTGTAAGTCTTCTTTATGATTTAAATTTTTTAACTACACACTTGCCAATTTGTAGGAGCAATATGTCAATATGATCTTGTAGGCGTTTTTGTGAAAATGCATTTGATGTGTAATCAGGCATACCAACTTGTAGGATTAGAAGTAGTTCATACACATTAAATCTACCGTCTGCATGTTTCTCTGTAATAACTTTTATTTTTACACGACTCAAAACTTTTCAGGCAAATATGAAATTGGAGATGGCAAAACCCGGGAAAGATGGTATGGAAAAAACTCTAGAAGAATGTATGGAGACATTTACCATGGTACTTAAAAATAAAGATATCACCAAAAACACTTTCCTGCGAAATGCTGGGTTTTTGCAGTCCAAGTCCAAGTCCAAGTCCAAGTCTTTCTCTGCACAAGTTCTGGAGGAACAAATCCAAATAGAACGAGCTGCAGCAGATGTGTTAAGAAACCAAGTTGACATGTTGAGATCGAGATCAGAAGCATGTGATGCCCTACTGCAGGAGGCCAATCAAGTTTGTTATAATCTCTCAAAAGACTAATAAAATGCCATAGATAATTGGAGATGAAAACACTGACATTGACATGTGAGTACCTTGGTATTGTGAAATGTTTACTGAGACTGAGGCACTGTTCCTATTTTGTTGGTGGATGCATTTATCTACGGCTGGGATCAACTTGGTAGTTGTTCCTGTGGATGTTTTAGAAATTGGTTGCCTAGCCTTTTCAATCCGTTCGAACTTAAATGGTATTAGAGCCAAGGTCTCGAGTTTGAATTGTTGACGGTGTGGTTCAATTCATCCTTAAATTGTTGGTGCCCCATTGGCCCTTGTAAAGCTTCATGTGCCTACCTCCGAATCCAGTGTTGAATTTCTCTTGTCACACACGAGGATGGCTGTTAATGTGTATATAAGTGGGTTGCATAGCCCCTTTTATATAAGGTTGCAAGTTTCCTTTTTGTGTTGTGCCTTTGGGATTCAGCCTGCACTTCTGACTTTTGGTTGCGTTGGCTACTGCATAAGTTTAATATAGTTCCATGTGGTTTTTGTTGAGTTCTATAATAAGTGGATTGCCTAGCCCTTTCCATCATTTCGGACCTGTGGTGTGCTATTCTGTTTTCCACGTATTAGACCTCCTCTTCTTAACAAGACTCCATGAGTAGGAGGCACTATGATTTTTTTTTGCGCATGAAATTACTCAATTAGATAGCTTAATCCCATTTGTTGACTCTCTGTTGATCAGCCACTTGAGGGTAAAACTGAGTATATTGCACTAGCCAGTATTTTTTTTATGAGGTAATGCACTAGCCAGTATTAGTACTCGAGGGGAAAACTGAGTGCAGATATTTTTCCAGTGTAAGGCTAACTGAGTACACGTAACGGTGCAGACGTGCAGTACCACGGACGCGTGTCGCGGTGCACAGCGGTTAGGCGGTGCGCGTGTTGAGACCAAACGTCTAGCTTTTTTGAGAAACTGCCGAGACCAACCGTCACGTTGCCAGAGCCCCCTCTCTCCCTCCCTCTGCACACAGTCTCATTCTCACTCACGCACGCAACCACGCCTCTCACGTCCCATCAACTTCTCCAAATCGAAGGAAAAAACACCAACCGCCCACGCGCGCTCCCTGCCGGCGATGGACAAGAAGAATGCGCCGGCGGCCGTCGCCTCCGTGAACTGGGCCTCTCTCTCGGCTGATGGACCACTTCACAAGATCGGCGAATGCTTACTGGCGAACGAGCAGTACGCTGACACCTACTCTGCTATGAGGCAAGTCTGTAGAAATTGGCGCTCAGGTTTACCTGAGCCCGACGTGCACCTGCACGAATGGATCATGCTAGACCACGGCCTTCCACGCGCTGCTGATTTCACCTTCCTCCACCTCCGCACATCCCGCTACGTCACCATCGATCTAACGGAAGTTCATGCAAGGTTCAAATTCCTCCATATCTATAGAGTTAATCTATTTTTATTTTCAATCGTAAACATCTTAGTGCTGAATGTTATCTTCATCAATATATTTTAGATACTACTTTGTCGGCTTTTGCCGTGGCGTCATCGTGCTTGCCCAGAAGAACCAGCCGCACAAGATACGGCTTCTGAACCCACTCACAAAGACATTGAATACTATGTTTGAGGCGCATATGCCAAACGTTATTCTGAAGTCAGTCGCTGTGATGAAGTCCCCGACTATGGTCTTCGTTTCCAAAGATTACCCGGCGGAAATTGCTTGGGTCGATGAGAGCACTCCAACTAAGGGTATAGATGAAGATTGGGGAGAAGGAAGATTTTCGATCGAGCACCATTGTCTGCGTTGCATTACCCCGTTCAATGGTGAATTGTATGCAATAGCTGTGAACAATTTTGAGTTCGGAAAATTAGTGTGCACCAACAATGTCCAGTTGGAGCAGCGTGCGAGCACTGTCAAAATGGATACACTATTTTCATTTCCAGAACTTGGAAATAACAAGTTCTACCTTGTGGAGTCGGATGGTGCTCTGCTGCTTGTGTTGTTGGACAACAAGCATTTGGAGGAAGGTCAACCATTGGTGTACCGTGTGGACACTGAGAGCCGCTCTCTCCATGCCGTCAATAACATTGGCAGTCGTGCCTTCTTCGTCCATTATATCCGGTGTATCTCCGTCGACACCAGAGTGCACCCGACACTTCGACCTGGCTGCATCTACTACACAGATTTTGGTTATATCAGAGAGTACTTTGATGATATAAAGGCCTGGGATGAGTGGCCAATACATGTGAATAGATTAGGAAACTACGGTATGAGAAATGAACAAAGGCCATACCGTTTGGAGGATGTATTGGCTGCACACTGCAGACGAAAGGAGTTCAATGAAAATTTCCTTCAATGGAGTGACGAAGAAATATATGCTGAATGAAGAACATATTCGTTCATCCTGGGGTATCCTAATCTTCATGTTGGCCATACATTGTGTCTTGTATTATTTTCAGATTAGTTTGTCGTGAACATTAACATTGTTATTGGCTGCTTTTGGCTCTTGTATGCAGTTTATGTAGTATTATATTAGTTTTCTGGATTTATTATGCTGCTGTGAATTTATCCTATACTAGCTTCTAGATTTGACTGATTTTGTTTGTAATGATGATGGCTTGATGTGGCTGCTGGCCTTAACTGCCGAAGCAGAGCAATTAGTACTTAACCAGGTGTACCGTCTTTATATTAGTATTATATTATATTACTTGACCATAGCCATATTCAAAATCAAATCTCAGTCGGGCGGCAAAATCTCCCGCCAATCTAGAAATATTTCAGGCGTGTTTTTGAATGGGATAAGAAGATAGAACACGATGATAGTAACCGATATTCAAGGTGATGATGATTTGATTTTGCACTCGGCCTTGAACAGAGGTACTAGTACGGTCTCACAATTTTTTATCATTATACTTGGACCTTAGCCAAATTCAAAATCTCATAGCGGCAAAACTTCCCGCCCACAAAATACAAAAAATTCACACGCTTTCAAATTCCCATTCTACCCTTGTGGAGATGACAGAAAGTCGGTTGGTGGGGGGGTCTGCCCGTCATTTTTTGGATCACCACCTCCCTAGCCCGGAAACCCTCCCAAAAAAATTCATTTCCCTCAGACCACCCACCGGAACTTCCCAAGTCCCTCTCTCTACCACCTCCACGACCACCGCACCGGAACATCCCCGCCGGACTTCCCTGGCCTACCCGAGCCCTCGCGATCCTCGTCATCCGGCTGCCTGCCGGAGCCGCTTCATCGACGCCGTCATCAACCGGACCGGATCATCCCCGCCGAACCTCGAAACCATATGCTCATCCAGCAGCCTACCGCAGTCGCTTCAGCTGCGGCATCGTCCACCGCATCGGATCTTGCTCACCGACACCGATGTGCATGAACCGAATCTGCTTCACCGGCGCCGTCCATGATCTAAACTCTTCTACTGTCGCTTTTCTATTGCTTGCCTGCAAGTTCTTGTTTAATCTTGGGGGAACCTGTTTGTGCTAACGACGCGCCGTTACGTTTTTGCAGATGAGATGAGTAACCATGAAGTGTAATGGCCGTCTCTCCAACCCCAAGTAGCACATGTAGCGTACTTCATCACCGGATCTATCAACCCCAGGAAGATCTGCTGTGACTCCCACAGAGTGCTTCTCCTAATGTAAGTCCCTTGTTTTAGCGCCATGTTCTGGGTTCAGATGCTTGTTTGTCTGAAGCTCTTTTAGTTCATTCCTAGCTATGACCGTAACACGTTGCTATTTTCTACTTCATTGCTAACTTTAAGCGATTGAACATTTTGGTTTGCATTCCCTGCTCTGTAGATGTAGCCATCATAACTTCTATCTTGCTCAGTCGTTGTTACAAAAATTATACTGTAGGTATTATAGTAACATCCTGCTATTATTTAGTTCATGGCCAATTTTAAGTAATTGCACATGTTGGTTCGCATTCCCTGCTCTATAGCTTTTGGCATCGTAACTTCTATATTTGGTTTACATTCCCTGCTCTGTAGATCTAGCCATCATAACTTTATCTTGCTCAGTCGTTGTTACAAAAATTATGGCCTGCTACTATGTTGTTTGTGCCAATTTTTTACTCCATGAACATGTTGGCTTGCATTCCCTGTACTACAGGTGATGCCATTGTTTTGTATCTAGTTCATTGTAAGCTAACAAAGTAAGGACTTAGTTTGGCATGCTATCACTCTGCTATCTAGCCTGTAGTACAAATAAACTTGTCATACTACTAGATAATAATTTTGCGTGCCATCTTGTTCTTCAAAAGCTGCATTATTGACTTGTTTCTCTGACTTGGCATGACGCTCACATATGGAAAGCTGAACATATTGGTTTGCATTCCCTCTTATACAAGTTCACAGGTGATCCCACTATATTCTGTATCTGGTCCATCCTAAGCTCCAGCATTAACTATCCTCCATGTGTTGCTCATTACAAGTTTATATCCCGAAACATCTTGATTTGCATCCCCTTCACTATAAGTTCAGGAGTATTATTTAGTTCACGGCCAAAATGAAGTAATTGCACTTGGCACATGTTGGTTCACATTCCCTCCTCTTTAGCTTTTGCCATCGTAACTTCTATTTTTGGTTTACATTCCCTGCTCTGTAGATGTAGCCATCATAACTTCATCTTGCTCAGTCGTTGTTACAAAATTTATAGCCTGCTACTATGTTGTTCATGCCAATTTTGTACTCCCTGAACATGTTGGTTTGCATGGGACTCGACAGTAGTAAGTCTGTTGTTTCATTCTAACATGCTCTGTTATATTGGCTGTTGGTATGCGGCATGCACTCTTTGTTTGCTTATTGTGCACATTACAATGATCTTGTTATAACGACGAAATGATGAGTTCCAAATTCTTTGCCAAACAATATTGTAGTGTCTTTGCCTTTCCATTGTTGTTGTCTTAACTTGTAATGTCTTTGTTTCAGATATAGGTGCTGCATGGACAACTTAAAAGATTGCCGGATCGCTTCATTGTATTGCTAGGTTTAATTACCATTCAATTTCTCTGGGTTCTGTAATATTTTTTCAATGCCTTGCAGCTGATGTAATATTTAGTTAGTTTTTATAGTTCTTTCGCGCATTTTTTCTTTGGTGCTTGTGGTAAGTGAGGCTATCCGACAGAAATCAATGCTGCGTAAATATTCTCAGTATCTAAATCACGAATTCCCATCCCTTAAACGGCCCAATTAAGCGAAATCACATATGTGCCTGCCCGCAAAATCCTAAAGCGCATATTATGCCGGCATATAAACAACAACTAAACGGGCTGGCCCACTTACTTCTTGGGCCAGCCCATTTGATTTACGGTGGACCCCACACACTAATTGGGCTGGCCCACTTGCTTTAAGGTGGACCCCACCAACTACTGGGCCGGCCCATTTGCTTTTTGGTGGACCCCACATAATAAATGGGCCGGCCCTTTAAGAGGAAAGTGGGACCCACCTGTGTTTTTGGGCCCACTATCTTGTTGGGCCGGCCCACTTGCTATATGGTGGACCCCACATACGTGTTGGGCCGGCCCTTTAACAGGAAAGTGGGACCCACATGTGTTTTTGGCCCGGCCCACTACCTTGTTGGGCCGGCCCACTTGCTATATGGTGGTCCCACATACTAAATGGGCCGGCCCTTTAAGAGGAAAGTGGGACCCACTGTGTTTTTGGCCCGGCCCACTATCTTGTTGGGCCGGCCCACTCTATATGGTGGACCCCACATACTAATTGGGGCCCTTTAACGGAAAGTGGGACCCACTGTGTTTTTGGCCCGCCCACTATCTTGTTGGGCCGGCCCACTTGCTATATGGTGGACCCCACATACTAAATGGGCCGGCCCTTTAACAGAAAGTGGGACCCACTGTGTTTCTGGCCCACTATTTTGTTGGGCCGGCCCACTTGCTGTATGGTGGACCCCACAAACGAAATGGGCCGACCCTTTAACTGGAAAGTGGGACCCACCTGTGTTTTTGGCCCGGCCCACTAGCTTGTTGGGCCGGCCCACTTGCTATACGGTGGACCCCACACACTAAATGGGCCGGCCTTTTAACAGGAAAGTGGGACCCACCTGTGTTTTGGCCCGGCCCACTTGCTTCTTGGGCCGGCCCAGTTGCTGTAAGGTGGACCCCACATGTTAAATGGGCCGGCCCATTTAAGTTTTGACCAGTCAACCTTAGAGGTTAGGCCCGGCCCACGTAACTAATGGACCGGCCCAGCTATATAGTTGACCGGTCAAACTATGTCATCTGGCCCGGCCCGCTTAAGACGTGGCAGGCCTCGTGTGGGCCTACCATCTACCACGGGGTTTCAGCCGGTTAACGCCGTTAACTGGCAGTTAACGGCGTCTGCCACGTGTCAGTTTGCATGACGTCAGCAGTCAACGGGCTCCCGAAAACACTTCCGCAACGGTCCGATTTTCCGTGGCGGAAGGGCGCCCAAGCGCGACGGACCGAAAAAATCGTCGTTGGACTTTGCCTGACGCAGTTTCCACAACGGAACCCATATCGTCGGGTTAGGCCCATAGGCGACGAAAAATACCCCTTAGCGGACGATTTTGAGACGTTGTCTATCATGAGGCCACACTTGGCACATGGGTGCACCATTGCATGCCCCACACTCCTACCCTTGGAATCTACATGAATAATATGGGGTAGACCATGGTGAGTTGCACCCATACACCCCAAATACAGGGTTTTAGGCCAAATCATGCACTTTTGGGGCAAACCAGGTGGGTGGGGATGCAAGGGTGAGGCCACACTTGGCACATGGGTGCACCATTGCATGCCCCACACTGCTACCCTTGGAATCTACATGAATAATATGGGGTAGACCATGGTGAGTTGCACCAAGACACCCCAAATATAGGGTTTTAGGCCAAAACATGCACTTTTGGGGCAAACCAGGTGGGTGGGGATGCCAGGGTGAGGCCACACTTGGAACATGGGTGCACCATTGCATGGCCCACACTGCTACCCTTGGAATCTACATGAATAATATGGGGTAGACCATGGTGAGTTGCACCTAGACACCCCAAATATAGGGTTTTAGGCCAAAACATGCACTTTTGGGGCAAACCAGGTGGGTGGGGATGCCAGGGTGAGGCCACACTTGGCACATGGGTGCACCATTGCATGCCCCACACTCCTACCCTTGGAATCTACATGAATTATATGGGGTAGACCATGGTGAGTTGCACCCAGACACCCCAAATATAGGGTTTTAGGCCAAATCATGCACTTTTGGGGCAAACCAGGTGGGTGGGGATGCCAGTGTGAGGCCACACTTGGCACATGGGTGCACCATTGCATGGCCCACACTGCTACCCTTGGAATCTACATGAATAATATGGGGTAGACCATGGTGAGTTGCACCCATACACCCCAAATATAGGGTTTTAGGCCAAATCATGCACTTTTGGGGCAAACCAGGTGGGTGGGGATGCCAGGGTGAGGCCACACTTGGCACATGGGTGCACCATTGCATGCCCCACACTCCTACCCTTGGAATCTACATGAATAATATGGGGTAGACCATGGTGAGTTGCACACAGACACCCCAAATACAGGGTTTTAGGCCAAATCATGCACTTTTGGGGCAAACCAGGTGGGTGGGGATGCAAGGGTGAGGCCACACTTGGCACATGGGTGCACCATTGCATGCCCCACACTGCTACCCTTGGAATCTACATGAATAATATGGGGTAGACCATGGTGAGTTGCACCTAGACACCCCAAATATAGGGTTTTAGGCCAAAACATGCACTTTTGGGGCAAACCAGGTGGGTGGGGATGCCAGGGTGAGGCCACACTTGGCACATGGGTGCACCATTGCATGCCCCACACTCCTACCCTTGGAATCTACATGAATAATATGGGGTAGACCATGGTGAGTTGCACCCAGACACCCCAAATATAGGGTTTTAGGCCAAATCATGCACTTTTGGGGCAAACCAGGTGGGTGGGGATGCCAGTGTGAGGCCACACTTGGCACATGGGTGCACCATTGCATGGCCCACACTGCTACCCTTGGAATCTACATGAATAATATGGGGTAGACCATGGTGAGTTGCACCCATACACCCCAAATATAGGGTTTTAGGCCAAAACATGCACTTTTGGGGCAAACCAGGTGGGTGGGGATGCCAGGGTGAGGCCACACTTGGCACATGGGTGCACCATTGCATGCCCCACACTCCTACCCTTGGAATCTACATGAATAATATGGGGTAGACCATGGTGAGTTGCACCCAGACACCCCAAATATAGGGTTTTAGGCCAAAACATGCACTTTTGGGGCAAATCAGGTGGGTGGGGATGCCAGGGTGAGGCCACACTTGGCACATGGGTGCACCATTGCATGCCCCACACTGCTACCCTTGTAATCTACATGAATAATATGGGGTAGACCATGGTGAGTTGCACCCATACACCCCAAATATAGGGTTTTAGGCCAAATCATGCACTTTTGGGGCAAACCAGGTGGGTGGGGATGCCAGTGTGAGGCCACACTTGGCACATGGGTGCACCATTGCATGCCCCACACTGCTACCCTTGGAATCTACATGAATAATATGGGGTAGACCATGGTGAGTTGCACCAAGACACCCCAAATATAGGGTTTTAGGCCAAAACATGCACTTTTGGGGCAAACCAGGTGGGTGGGGATGCCAGGGTGAGGCCACACTTGGAACATGGGTGCACCATTGCATGGCCCACACTGCTACCCTTGGAATCTACATGAATAATATGGGGTAGACCATGGTGAGTTGCACCTAGACACCCCAAATATAGGGTTTTAGGCCAAAACATGCACTTTTGGGGCAAACCAGGTGGGTGGGGATGCCAGGGTGAGGCCACACTTGGCACATGGGTGCACCATTGCATGCCCCACACTCCTACCCTTGGAATCTACATGAATTATATGGGGTAGACCATGGTGAGTTGCACCCAGACACCCCAAATATAGGGTTTTAGGCCAAATCATGCACTTTTGGGGCAAACCAGGTGGGTGGGGATGCCAGTGTGAGGCCACACTTGGCACATGGGTGCACCATTGCATGGCCCACACTGCTACCCTTGGAATCTACATGAATAATATGGGGTAGACCATGGTGAGTTGCACCCATACACCCCAAATATAGGGTTTTAGGCCAAATCATGCACTTTTGGGGCAAACCAGGTGGGTGGGGATGCCAGGGTGAGGCCACACTTGGCACATGGGTGCACCATTGCATGCCCCACACTCCTACCCTTGGAATCTACATGAATAATATGGGGTAGACCATGGTGAGTTGCACCCATACACCCCAAATACAGGGTTTTAGGCCAAATCATGCACTTTTGGGGCAAACCAGGTGGGTGGGGATGCAAGGGTGAGGCCACACTTGGCACATGGGTGCACCATTGCATGCCCCACACTGCTACCCTTGGAATCTACATGAATAATATGGGGTAGACCATGGTGAGTTGCACCTAGACACCCCAAATATAGGGTTTTAGGCCAAAACATGCACTTTTGGGGCAAACCAGGTGGGTGGGGATGCCAACGTCCCAAAATCGTCAACTAAGGGGCATTTTTCGTCGCCTATGGGCCTAACCCGACGATATGGGTTCTGTTGTCGAAACTGCGTCAGGCAAAGTCCAACGACGATTTTTTCGGTCCGTCGCGCTTGGGCGCCCTTCCGCCACGGAAAATCGGACCGTTGCGGAAGTGTTTCCGGGAGCCCGTTGACTGCTGACGTCATGCAAACTGACACGTGGCAGACGCCGTTAACTGCCAGTTAACGGCGTTAACCGGCTGAAACCCCGTGGTAGATGGTAGGCCCACACGAGGCCTGCCACGTCTTAAGCGGGCCGGGCCAGATGACATAGTTTGACCGGTCAACTATATAGCTGGGCTGGTCCATTAGTTACGTGGGCCGGGCCTAACCTCTAATGTTGACTGGTCAAAAGTAAATGGGCCGGCCCATTTAACAAGTGGGGTCCCCCTTACAGCTGGGCCGGCCCAAGAAGCAAGTGGGCCGGGCCAAAACACAGGTGGGTCCCCTATCCTGTTAAAAGGCCGGCCCATTTAGTGTGTGGGGTCCACCATATAGCAAGTGGGCCGGCCCAACAAGATAGTGGGCCGGGCCAAAAACACATGGTGGGTCCCACTATCCTGTTAAAGGGCCGGCCCATTTAGTATGTGGGGTCCACCATATAGCAAGTGGGCCGGCCCAACAAGATAGTGGGCCGGCCAAAAACACAGTGGGTCCCACCTTCCTGTTAAAGGGCCGGCCCATTTAGTATGTGGGGTCCACAATATAGCAAGTGGGCTGGCCCACCAAGATAGTGGGCCGGGCCAAAAACACATGTGGGTCCCACATTCCTGTTAATGGCCGGGCCATTTGTTATGTGGGGTCCACCATATAGAAAGTGGGCCGGCCCAACAAGATAGTGGGCGGGCCAAAACACAGTGGGTCCCACCTTCCTATTAAAGGGCCGGTCCATTTACCATGTGGGACCACCATATAGCAAGTGGGCTGGCCCAACAAGATGGTGGGCCGGGCCAAAAGCACAGTGGGCCCCACTTTCCTGTTAAAAGGCCGGCCCAATTAGTATGTGGGGTCCACCATATTGCAAGTGGGCCGGCCCAACAAGATAGTGGGCCGGGCCAAAAACACAGGTGGGTCCCACTTTCCTCTTGAAGGGCCGGCCCGTTTAGTATGTGGGGTCCACCACAAAAGCAAATGGGCTGGCCCAACTAATTAGTGGGCCGGCCCAGTAGTGGGTGGGGACCACCTTAAAGCAAGTGGGCCAGGCCAATTAGAGTGTGGGGTCCACCGTAACTCACATGGGCTGGCCCAAGAAGTAAGTGGGCCAGCCCGTTTAGTTGTTGTTTATATGCCGGCATAATATGCGCTTTAGGATTTTGCGGGCAGGCACATATGTGATTTCGATTAATTGGGCCGTTTAAGGGATGGGAATTCGTGATTTAGATACTGAGAATATTTACGCAGCATTGATTTCTGTCGGATAGCCTCACTTACCACAAGCACCAAAGAAAAAATGCGCGAAAGAACTATAAAAACTAACTAAATATTACATCAGCTGCAAGGCATTGAAAAAAATATTACAGAACCCAGAGAAATTGAATGGTAATTAAACCTAGCAATACAATGAAGCGATCCGGCAATCTTTTAAGTTGTCCATGCAGCACCTATATCTGAAACAAAGACATTACAAGTTAAGACAACAACAATGGAAAGGCAAAGACACTACAATATTGTTTGCCAAAGAATTTGGAGCTCATCATTTCGTCGTTATAACAAGATCATTGTAATGCGCACAATAAGCAAACAAAGAGTGCATGCCGCATACCAACAGCCAATATAACAGAGCATGTTAGAATGAAACAACAGACTTACTACTGTCGAGTCCCATGCAAACCAACATGTTCAGGGAGTACAAAATTGGCATGAACAACATAGTAGCAGGCTATAAATTTTGTAACAACGACTGAGCAAGATGAAGTTATGATGGCTACATCTACAGAGCAGGGAATGTAAACCAAAAATAGAAGTTACGATGGCAAAAGCTAAAGAGGAGGGAATGTGAACCAACATGTGCCAAGTGCAATTACTTCATTTTGGCCGTGAACTAAATAATACTCCTGAACTTATAGTGAAGGGGATGCAAATCAAGATGTTTCAGGATATAAACTTGTAATGAGCAACACATAGAGGATAGTTAATGCTGGAGCTTAGGATGGACCAGATACAGAATATAGTGGGATCACCTGTGAACTTGTATAAGAGGGAATGCAAACCAATATGTTCAGCTTTCCATATGTGAGCGTCATGCCAAGTCAGAGAAACAAGTCAATAATGCAGCTTTTGAAGAACAAGATGGCACGCAAAATTATTATCTAGTAGTATGACAAGTTTATTTGTACTACAGGCTAGATAGCAGAGTGATAGCATGCCAAACTAAGTCCTTACTTTGTTAGCTTACAATGAACTAGATACAAAACAATGGCATCATCTGTAGTACAGGGAATGCAAGCCAACATGTTCATGGAGTAAAAAATTGGCACAAACAACATAGTAGCAGGCCATAATTTTTATAACAACGACTGAGCAAGATAAAGTTATGATGGCTAGATCTACAGAGCAGGGAATGTAAACCAAATATAGAAGTTACGATGCCAAAAGCTATAGAGCAGGGAATGCGAACCAACATGTGCAATTACTTAAAATTGGCCATGAACTAAATAATAGCAGGATGTTACTATAATACCTATAATTTTTGTAACAACGACTGAGCAAGATAGAAGTTATGATGGCTACATCTACAGAGCAGGGAATGCAAACCAAAATGTTCAATCGCTTAAAGTTAGCAATGAAGTAGAAAATAGCAACGTGTTACGGTCATAGCTAGGAATGAACTAAAAGAGCTTCAGACAAACAAGAAACTGAACCCAGAACATGGCGCTAAAACAAGGGACTTACATTAGGAGAAGCACTCTGTGGGAGTCACAGCAGATCTTCCTGGGGTTGATAGATCCGGTGATGAAGTACGCTACATGTGCTACTTGGGGTTGGAGAGACGGCCATTACACTTCATGGTTACTCATCTCATCTGCAAAAACGTAATGGCGCGTCGTTAGCACAAACAGGTTCCCCCAAGATTAAACAAGAACTTGCAGGCAAGCAATAGAAAAGCGACAGTAGAAGAGTTTAGATCATGCACGGCGCCGGTGAAGCAGATCCGGTTCATGCACAGCGGTGTCGGTGAGCAAGATCCGATGCGGTGGACGACGGATCCGGCGAAGCGGCTCCGGCGGGGTGGACGATACCGCAGCTGAAGCGACTGCGGTAGACTGCTGGATGAGCATATGGTTTCGAGGTTCGGCGGGGATGATCCGGTCCGGTTGATGACGGCGTCGATGAAGCGGCTCCGGCAGGCAGCCGGATGACGAGGATCGCGAGGCCTCGGGTAGGCCAGGGAAGTCCGGCGGGGATGTTCCGGTGCGGTGGTCGTGGAGGTGGGAGAGAGGGACTTGGGAAGTTCCGGTGGGTGGTCTGAGGGAAATGAATTTTTTTGGGAGGGTTTCCGGGCTAGGGAGGTGGTGATCCAAAAAATGACGGGCAGACCCCCCCACCAACCGACTTTGCTGCCATCTCCACAGGGGTAGAATGGGAATTTGGAAGCGTGTGAAATTTTTGTATTTTGTGGGCGGGAAGTTTTGCCGCTATGAGATTTTGAATTTGGCCACCGTCCAAGTATAATGATAAAAAATTGTGAGACCGTACTAGTACCTCTGTTCAAGGCCGAGTGCAAAATCAAATCATCATCACGTTGAAAATTTGTTACCAACTTACCATGATCATGATCTACCTCTGAAAATGGGCGCATCCACTAAAACTTGCAAAGTATAATGATACAAATTTGTGAGACCGTACTAGTACTTATGTTCAAGGTCGAGTGCAACATCAAATCATCATTATATTGAAAATTGTGTTACCATGATCATGATATTTCTCTGAATTTGGCGCAACCGCTAAATCTCGCAAAGGATAATGATAAAAAAAGGTGAGATTGTACTAGTTCTTATGTTCAAGGCCGAGTACAAGATCAAATCATCATCACGTTGAAATTTGTTACAATGATCATGACATATCTCTAAAATTAGTGCATCCGCTAAATCTTGCACGTGGCGCATCTCGGTGCGGAGCAACAAGTCGGTGCTATCAAGGTTGAGGCGTCGGTAGCGTCATCGGGCTCTCATCTCTTGATAGATCTTCTACATGGCGCGGCGCACCACCCGCCGATAAGCAGTCACATGTGAGACCGAGGTGGAGACGTCCCCGGCATCCTCGAGGCGCGTCCGCCCTTCTACGAGCCAGCGTCGACTCAAGGTATGAATCCATGTGGTGTCTTAGATTTATTGTTCTTCTCTTATGATTATTTTGAGCCGAACATGTGTGCTCTTTCTCTGAATATATTGCTTGAAAAGCTTACCAAGTTACTTAAATTCACTTTGTTCTTAATCTTGCGAGCTAATATTGTTATTTTTAATGAACGGTGGTGTGCGCAAGCAGAGTTATTTGTGGATGTGTTGAGCTGTTAGGCATAAGTCGAAATCCTCATCTAAACGAGGCCTCAGATTAACACATAAAAAAGGTGTTCAATCTCGCCCACAATACCCTCTTCTTTCCTCTCCCTTTATTGGAACTTGTTTTGCAGACAAGGAAAGTGGCACGTGTAATGTGAGTAAAACCCTCTTAGCCAAAATCATCTACGAGCAAGATTTTCTATATTGTAGATGCCCCAATTGACTCTCATCCCCAAAGTAGTTTTTTATGTCAGTATAGACTTCTTTACTGGATGTATACTATCGTACATGGCATGCATTTGCCTAATGAGCAACATTGTATTGCTATTCTAGCCAACCTGATCGATATGTCAAGCTTCATGCACGAGATGCCATGTTTAATTTACTCCCTCGCTCTGATCCATATTTCTTGATGTGAAATGAATGTGAATCGGAGGGAGTACTTTTCTTAGATAGTACTATATCATTTCAAAAAAAAGTACTACTACATCACAAATGCATCAAAAGAGTACTACATCACAAGACCACCACGGTTGTACTAGTAGAGTTTAATGCTGAACTTCCAAAGGGATTAAGATTACACATATGAACTTTAAACATGACCAGGAGCATGAGGGCCAGCAGCAGGGGCGTTGACGTGGAGCAAGCTAGGCAAGACGTAATTCTGGAGGAAGAGGCCATATGATGCGTACTTGGCCTTGGTTGCAGGGCGGTGTTTCCCCCTATGTACTTAGGCCTACACCCATCGCATGTTGGATCAGGCTGTGGATGTCCTTCTAGAGAAATTTGCCACATAATGGGCAAAATAGCTCCCCCGCGCATGCAGAAACGAATTTCACCACCCTTCAGCCGCTTGAGAACATAGCGGCTTTTCCGGTCCCTGCGCACCTTGTTGTTGTCCATGTCATCAGAATACTCCTATGAATTATTAAGTACTACATAATCAGGTTTTTTATGACAGATCGAATAAATACTCCACTAACATAATCAAACCTTAGAAACCCTAAAATTAAATGTGTAGAACAAGTAAATGGCAGAAGAAATCGTAATAAATCATGAGAAACCCTATGAACAACCATGAACATTAGCCACAACAATTGCAAGTCCACTAAGTATGAACACATAAATTGATTATATGACTACATGGCAGATTAGTCGAAATTAAACTAGAATCTGATCTTACGAATCGTAGAATCAATTACATCTACAAGAACAAGGTAGGATATCAAATCAATCAAGAACCAGGCTCGTGCAAACCATGTGAACAGCAATATGACACAAAGAGGGTTGGGACAGTTTCGGTAAAAGAGAAGTACCTCCTCGTCATCACCCTCAACATCCTCCTGGAACTGAACGTTTGGGCCGAAATCGTCGAAGGGGTCGAGGTTCGCGTCCAGCATCGGGCCTAGGAAGACCTCGCCGTGGTGGCCTGCAACGCCGTGCACATCTTCGGCGGGATAAACAACGTTGGTATCCACCTTCTGCTCGACGGCCAGGACGCCCGTTTCGACCGAGGTCGAAGAACCAGACAAGCAGAGGAGACGAGCGGCATGGGTGCCCGGTGAAGCCTCACCCGTCGTGACGGCCAGGATGCCCATTTCGACCGAGGTCGAAGAATCCGACAAGCAGAGGAGACGAGCGGCTTGGGTGCCCGGTGAAGCCTCACCCACCACGACGGCCACTACCGTAGAGGCATCCTCTGCGTGGGCGGTCGCCTATTGCTCCGCCTCGTATGCAATACCTATCTTCATGCTGTTGTGGTTGGAAACGGGAAAGTCGATGCCTCAGAGGTGCGGTGAGTGGATGGGGGTTTTCACAGTGTGGGGGAGGCAAGTTGGGGGAGTGGAGAGGACGAGCTCGCGAGAGATGATGAGGCCGATTATGTTATAGCCTCCGACTCCCTGTATCCAGTAGTGGACGCGTGAAGTCATGCATGTACTCGACTTTCCACTTTCTGGGAGACGTGTACGAAACTTTTTTTTGGACCATTTAACTTCATGTGGGACTCATGTATACCAATACTTCCAAACGTCATAAGTAATTCAAAATCATTCAGAATAATATGAGACCTTAACATTTTATTTTTTGTGTCAGATATTGTCTATGAAAAATAACATCCTTCAAAAAATAAATCGCCTATGCCAATCCGATCATGCCCGTCTACTCCAACTAGCTTCCTCGAGTAATTTGTCACCTTACATTCTTAAAATGAACCAAAATTTGGCACAGGGGTGCATCATCACATGGAAAATGATGTTACCATTCTGTCTTCCCATTTTTTTTTGAATTTTTCAAAATTGTCATGCCCTAACGGAAAAAATGTACTCCTTCTAAGAAGCATGTATCAGAATGGCATTACCAAAACCTAGGGGTGGGGTGGGGGGAGGGGGGCACATGGTGGTGTGATGATACATCACATTTGGACCACACAACACCATTTGGACCAACCAAAAAAAAACACCCTACACAAACCCTGGTCAAAACTAGTTTGACCAATATTACAAAAGTTGTACGGAGTACATAATTCAGAAACCGTCAGAAATATACGAAGCATTCACGAGTCCCCAAAGTCAGTGACTTTGAGTCACTTACAACTGTGGTCCACATATCAGTCACCCAAAGTCATGGCAAAGTCAGCTTGGCAAAGTCACCGACAGACAAAGCAAGCAGTGAACAGACAACTCCGTAGCACTGAAAAGACATCTCACAGAAAAGGCTAGTACTACCTTTTCTTCCCGGATAAGCAAAAATAGCTGATCGGTACTGACGAAATGCACCAGGTCCGCAATGTACTCCAGCTATAAGTGAAGCATGCCTACCACTGAAGAGGAAATTCAAGATTCCACCAGATCCCCATATCACTCTTTTGCATAAAACACGGACATATCTTTTGCACAATTCACCACTTGTTGGTCTAATCTATCGCAGCTTCCATCAGTTGGTCATCCAATTAACGATTTAACGGATTAGAAAAATAAGCGGTGGAATTAGAAGTACTAGTAGCGAAATGTGCAAAATATACCGCCCTTCCCGAGGGGGTTTGTCCAGAAGAGGGCCGGATGACAATGTCCCGGGTGCATCCAGAAACGAGAGGGGTAGTTTCTAATACATGTAAGAAATTACTTTACAAAAAGGTACATATTAAGTAGTACAACTATTAGTACAGTACTACTATTTCGAGGGAAAATGCCATGTCGTGCGACCTCTAATCAATGAGTAGAAGTTGTAGGTGCGCCTAACATGCATTGCTGAAAGCTGGTTCCGCTGGAATTTGAGCTCAGCCGGGGCGGATTCTGCGAAGTTCGCCCGACGTCACTCATGTATCCCACCAAACTGCTCACTTCTTTCAATGTCTCTTCTCTTTCACTGCAGCTCTCCAACATCAGGTGCATCAACTTATCTTGTGCCTTCTGCCTCTCGAGAAGGGCAAGGATGGCGATGTCAGCATATTCAAGGTTCAACTTTTGGAGCTGTACTTTATCCTGAAGAAGGATTTTGTACTCTATATCAGACTTGTCTCTGTCGAGGCACACAGTCTTGAGTATGCTGCTGGCTTTCTCCGCTGATGCTTTCTGCTTAATCAGCTCGTTCTTCAACATATCGCGCTCATTTCGAAGGCTGCAAATGAGCTCCACAAGAGTTTTCGAATTCTTCTTCTTGGCAGCCAAATCGTCTCGGAGGCGATCACACTCTAAGCTGAGCTCCTCGTTTTTTTCCATCAAGATGGCGACAGTGGTGTCGATAGTCGGCGCCGCTTCCTTCAGGGCGAAATCATCGGTAGCAAGTAAGCGCAAAGGAAGAAGAAGAAGAAGAAGAAGAAGAAGATAACTACACAGTGCTTGGTGCTACCTCATTTCGCCGGGGTAGGGCCGGGTTGAAATCATCGGACGACGATGATTCCTTGGTCGTGGAAGTTGGTGCAGTAGGGGCGTCGTTGGAACTTCCAACCCTTTAAGATGTATAACCATAGAGACTCTTAAAGAGCTTGAGCCCGGGCAAGAAGAAACGAAAGTACATGGCGAAGGAAACTAACCCGGTGAGCACAGCACGGACGCGTTTCGGCGGCGGCGGCGGCGGCGGCGACGGCGAGCCCACTTGGTTTCTGGAACCGTCTCTCGAAATTTCGAGCCGGCGTTTTTTATCCGCGTACTTGACCGCCGGCGACCTGAAGTTTGAACACATTAATTGCTGGAGGAGAGAGCGACGAAAGAAACGAAAGTACATGGCGAAGGAAACTAACCCGGTGAGCACAGCACGGACGCGTTTCGGCGGCGGCGGCGGCGACGGCGAGCCCACTTGGTTTCTGGAAGCGTCTCTCGAAATTTCGAGCCGGCGTTTTTTCTCCGCGTACTTGACCGCCGACGACCTGAATTTTGAAGACATTGCTGGAGGAGAGAGCGACGAACAAATGTTTGTTAGGTGGAGAGAGGAAGAAAGTGAATGGAACGAGAGAGTTTAGCGTTTTGCCCTTATAGTCATAGTCGCTAACCGTGACGCGGGAAGGTTGGTCGTCGGCGTTTAATGGTCTCCCGCGTGGAAACCGAGGCGGCCACGAGGCAGCGGCTGGCCACGCGGCGTCCAGTCGCCTACGCCGCCGTAAATAAGGGTAGTTGCCTACCACCACCAGGTGACATGCACCTTTTGCATGTCACCGTGTGACATGCGGCCTAAATTCAAATTTAAAACATTGCGAAAAAAATCATGCATCCGGTGACATGCCCATGGCATGCCACCGATGAAGAGTTCCGTGCCATGCACTCTGGCACTCTGCGCCGTCTTGGATCAGAAAATGAGCGAAGAACGAGGACGAGGCACTAGTTCAAATTTAGGATGAAGTTTAAGATTTATTTTGGTTTAAATTAGATTAGAGGGAGTAGTACTCTTACTTTATTACTCGTACTTGTGTTAATGTAGTAGTATTATTATGGTGGTGTACTTGCGTTCGTGTACTTGTTTCAGCTGTTTTGGTGAAGGAGACATGCATCACCTTTTTTGGTGATATATCTAGTCGTCATGTAGCCCTCTACCATGTACTATTTTTGCTATGAATATATGTGGTATTGATTGTCAAAAAAAAAACCCCAAGATCCTGAAAAACTGTTGGTCTATCCCGAGAAACGAGGAGGTTTAAGGAAACGAGGAGTCCAGCGCGTGCGGAAGGAGCTTTAATCGTGCGAGCATGCAGGGGCAAAATGAGGAAACTAGCGATTACTTTCTCTCCTGCCAGTCTTATACCTTAATAAATGGGCAAACTGAGCACGTTGTAGCTAATCCTTTTATTAATTAAACAGCTATATTAGTCAATAAGATTGCCTTATGTTTTTCCTCAGTTTTCGCCAAGCCCTTATTTGTAACCCGCAGAAGGAGCTCAGACGGGAGGATTCCAGTTTAGTTGACCGTTCCGTGCTGACGTGTGGGGCTAGTAGAAAGGGACCGCGTGGGACAGGACGAGACCGCGTTTGGTTGTACGTGAGCAGGAGCTGGGTTCTGTCTCTCTCGGCGCGAATTGGCATTTTTAAGAGCACCTTTTCCCCCTCTGTCTCTTTGTCTTTATTAACCAAATTAGTATCAAATCTAGAGAAGCTTGCATTTCTGTCTTTCTTCAATTATTTGTGCCTTTTGGCCCTCGTTGTTTGCCCAATATGGCAGCAAATCTAGTACTCCCTCTGGTCCATATGTATGTAGTTAAATCTAGAAGCAAATCTCCAGGGTAATGTACTCCGTACGACAAATTCGCAGTAATAGTAAATCGAGAAAACAAAGTAGGGCCAACAAAATATACTCCAGTAGAATAGGGATAGATAATAGGGATCCCTCCCTAGATAATAAGCTGCATACACAGCAGCCAACAGGTTCGAGGTTCTTCACAACACCATCATACTAACAACATAACAACAAGGGATCCCTAGCTAACAACAAAATAGAAGCTGCTTTGCAGCAGCAGCAGCACACGTCCGGGACTCCGCCTACCCCATCTGCCTCCACTTGTTGCTCCCCTTGGGAGCCTTGGGCTTGAGCGGAGGCATGCGCCCGGCGGAGATCTCCACCCGCTGGATGCTGCGGAGGTGCATGCCGAGCGCCATGTGCTTGGCGCGGAAGGAGTGGGGGTTCACCGACGCGCCGACCTTGGGGTTGGTGTTGCCGATGTTCTCGGCATGCGTGAGGAGGCAGTTGAAGTCAGTGCGGCCGAGCCTCCTAGTGCAGAAGGGGCACCTGTAGACACCCTTGGCGAAGTAGGAGACGTACTGGCCGACCTGCAGCCTCCGCAGCACCTGGCGAGTCTTGACGTCATGGTGCTCGTCGTCGCTGCCGACGTCGCTGCCAGACAGCTGATCCATATCAAACGGGAACTATTAGTGAATGAGATGCAACGATGACTAACGTGCATGATAACAAAGTAAGGAAAAACAGAGCCAGCCTCAGTTAGAGTGGACACGATTATATGTCTACAGGGATGGTGTTAGCGAACCATAGCTCATGCACAACAGATTTGTACACAGCAATGGTTCGCTGAACCCACTCTGTAAAAATTTGTGCCCAACGATTCATCATAGGCAAAGAAACAGATTCCAGATCTGATTTTGAACAGATTCCAGAATATTTGCAAAATTAAACGGTTGATATCTTTTGATTCCTGCATAAAATAACTGACTGAGATCCCATAAATTAACTGATTGAGATCCCATTATTACTTGCATAAATTAACCGAACGGCCGAACTCCAAATCTTAAACGAAATCAAGAAGGGATCAAAGCAAAATGGAATAAAATCGGCGCAAATATTAACCCAATACTCAACCATCTACAGATCGGCACTAATAGTTACTAGGGAACCAGCAAAAATAGGGTTCAAAAAGGAATGGGCGAAGAAAAAAGGGAGCAAACCATAGTTACCTCGTTCCATGGGTCGTCCATGAAGGTGTCGTAGGGGTTCGGAGGCGAGATGTACGGCACCGGCTCATAGGGGTCCCATCCCGGCGGGATACGACCGCCACCGGCGGCGGCGACGGCCTTTGAGGGGACGACGTCGAAGAGGGAGGCGTCGCGCTTGGAGCCGACGGCGTCATGGACGATGGGATTCGCATTCTCCATGTCCATCTCGCCTGCAGAGAGGGAGAGGGTTTTTGCTTTGGAGAAGATGATGGGACGTGAGAGGCGGCGTTGCATGAGCGAGTGAGAGTGACAGAGATAGTGCGAGGAGGCGTCTATAAAGGCGAGGGGTGGTTAATGCGACCCGCGTCCTACGCGTCCACCATTTAACGTCTGCACGTCTTGGGCTTCTGCAACGCGACACGCGTCCACAATTGCACGTCTTCGACTTCTGCACCGCGACTCGCGTCAGTACCCGTCAACAATTGCACGTCTTCCACTTCTGCACCGCAACACGCGTACTCGAGTCTAACCCTGGAAATTTAGATATACTCTCGAGTCTTATACTGTAGCATTTTTTGTGTGCTCGGTTTTCCCCTTGAGTACTAATACTGGCTAGTGCAATATACTCAGTTTTACCTCAAGTGCCTGGTCAACAGAGAGTCAACAAATGGGATTAACTAGTTAAATGAGTCAACAAATGGGATTATCAGTTCGTTTTCACGTGTTAAACTTGTCTAAATATTGGTCAAACCAAGGATTTGACCAAGATTCAAATGGGCAGAAAATTAAAAAAATCAGAAAAATGAAAAACCAAAGCACATAGTCTTCTTATGTCATATAGTAAGCATTAAAGGTGATAAACAAGGTCTACACATATTCAAACCATACAAATCATGTATCTACTCCCTAACCCCTAAACTCTGTCTTATGAAGTCAAGCATGAAGAGAAGTGGTTTTGGGTTTCAAACATGGAAATTTCAAAAACCTCCCAAAAACTTCATTTTAGAGTGACTAAGAAGGATACATGCTTCCCTTTTCATTTTCATGTTTTAAACTTGTTTAAATCTTGGTCAAACCTAGGATTTGACCAAGATTCAAATGGGCATTAAAATTTAAAAATCAGAAAAATGAAAAACCAAAGCACATAGTGTTCTTATGTCATATAGTAAGCATTAAAGTTGATAAACAAGGTCTAGACATATTCAAACCATACAAATTATGTATCTACCCCCTAACCCTAAACTCTGTCTTATGAAGTCAAGCATGAAGAGAACTGGTTTTGGGTTTCAAACATGGAAATTTCAAAAACCTCCCAAAAAATTCATTTTAGAGTGACTAAGAAGGATACATGCTTCCCTGGTCATTTTCATGTTTTAAACTTGTTTAAATCTTGGTCAAACCTAGGATTTGACCAAGATTCGATGGGCATCAAAATTTAAAAAAATCAGAAAAATGAAAAACCAAAGCACATAGTTTTCTTATGCCATATAGTAAGCATTCAAGTTGATAAACAAGGTCTATACATATTTAAACCAGACAAATCATGTATCTATAACCCTAAACCTTAAACTCTGTCTTATGAAGTCTAGCATGAAGAGAAGTCGTTTTGGGTTTCAAACATGGAAATTTCAAGAACATCCCAAAAGCTTCATTTTAGTGTGACTAAGAAGGATCAAGGCTTACCTTTTCATTTTCATGTTTTAAACTTGTTTAAATCCTGGTCAAATATAGGTTTGACCAAGATTCAAATGGGCATAAAATAAAAATATAGAAAAATGAAAAACCAAAGCACATAGTCTTCTTATGTCATATAGTAAGCATTAAAGTTGATAAACAAGGTCTAGTCTTATTCAAACTAGACAAGTCATGTATCTACCCGCTAACCCCTAAACTCTGTCTTATGAAGTCTAGCATGAAGAGAAGTCGTTTTGGGTTCAAACATGGAAATTTCAAGAACATCCCAAAAGCTTCATTTTAGTGTGACTAAGAAGGATCAAGGCTTACCTTTTCATTTTCATGTTTTAAACTTGTTTAAATCCTGGTTAAATCTAGGATTTGACCAAGATTCAAATGGGCATAAAATAAAAAAAATAGAAAAATGAAAAACGAAAGCACATAGTCTTCTTATGTCATATAGTAAGCATTAAAGTTGATAAACAAGGTCTAGACTTATTCAAACTAGACAAATCATGTATCTATCCGCAAACCCCTAAACTCTATCTTATGAAGTCAAGCATGAAGAGAAGTGCATGGTTTTGGGTTTCAAACATGGAAATTTCAAAAAACTCCCAAAAAATTCATTTTAGAGTGACTAAGAAGGATACATGCTTCCCTTTTCATTTTCATGTTATATACTTGTTTAAATCTTGGTCAAACCTAGGATTTTACCAAGATTCAAATGTGCATCAAAATTCCAAAAAAATAAAAAAATGAAAAAACAAAGCACATAGTTTTCTTATGTCATATAGTAAGCATTAAAGTTGATAAACAAGGTCTAGACATATTCAAACAAGAAAAATCATGTGTCTACCCCCTAACCCTAAACTCTGTCTTATGTAGTCAAGCATGAAGAGAAGTGCTTTTGGGTTTCAAACATGGAAATTTCAAAAACCACCCAAAAGCTTTATTTTAGAGTGACTAAGAAGGATCCATGCTTATCTTTTCATTTTCATATTTTAAACTTGTTTAAATCATTGTCAAACCTAGGATTTGACCAAGATTCAAATGGGCATAAAATTAAAAAATCAGAAAATTGAAAAACTAAAGCACATAGTCTTCTTATGTCATATATATAGTAAGCATTTAAAAGATGATAAATAAGGTCAAGACAATTCAAATAATACAAATCATGTATCTACCCCTAACCCTAAACTCTATCTTATGAAGTCAAGCATGAAGAGAAGTGGTTTTTGGTTTCAAACACAAAAATTTCAAAAACCTCCCAAAAGCTTCATTTTAATTAGACTAACTTATTAATTATGAAGGATCCAGGATTGATTACCTTTTCATTGTCATGTTTTAAACTTGTTTAAATCTTGGTCAAACCTGGGATTTGACCAAGATTCGAATGGGCATAAAAATTAAGAAAAAAATCGTAAGAATGAAAAACCAAAGCACATAGCCTTCTTATGTCATATAGTAAGCATTCAAATTGATAAACAAGGTCTAGACATGTTCAAACCAGAAAAATCATGTATCTACCCCTAACCCTAAACTATGTCTTATGAAGTCAAGCATGCATGAAGAGAAGTGGTTTTGGGTTTCAAACATGAAAATTTCAAAAACCTCCCAAAAGCTTCATTTTAGAGCGACTAATAAGGATCGATGCTTACCTTTTCATTTTCATGTTTTTACTTATTTGAATCTTGGTCAAATCCTAGGTTTGACCAAGATTTAAACAAGTTTAAAACATGAAAATGAAATGGGAAGTGTGTATCCTTCTTAGTCAGTCTAAAATGAAGCTTTTGGGATGTTCTTGAAATTTCCATGTTTGAAACCCAAAACCACTTAAGACAGAGTTTTTGGTTAGGCGTAGATACATGATTTTTCTTGTTTGAATATGTCTAGACCTTGTTTATCAACTTGAATGTTTATGACATAAGAAGGCTATATATGTGCTTTGGTTTTCCATTTTTTTCATTTTTTCGAATTTTTTATGCCCATTTAAATATTGGTCAAATCCTAGGTTTGACCAAGGTTTAATCAAGTTTAAAACATGACAATGAAAAGGTAAGCATGAATCCTTTCTCAGTCACTCTAAAATGAAGGTACTTGAAATTTTTATGTTTGAAACACAAAACCCCAGTTCTCTTCATATGTTTGACTTCATAAGACAAAGTTTAGGGTTAGGGGTAGATATGATACATGATATTTCTGGTTTGAATATGTCTAGACCTTGTTTATCAACTTGAATGCTTACTATATGACATAAGAAGGCTATATATGTGCTTTGGTTTTTCATTTTTTTTATTTTTTTTGAATTTTACGCCCGTTTGAATCTTGGTCAAATCCTAGGTTTGACCAAGGTTAAAACAAGTTTAAAAAATGGCAATGAAAAGGTAAGCATGGATCCTTCTTAGTCACTCTAAAATGAAGCTTTTGGGAGGTTTGTGAAATTTCCATGTTTGAAACCCAAAATCACTTCTCCTCATACTTAACTTCATAAGACAGAGTTTAGGGTTAGGGGGTAGATACATGTTTTGTGTGTTTTGAATATGTCTAGACCTTGTTTATCAACTTGAATGCTTACTATATGACATAAGAATACTATGTGCTTTGGTTTTTCATTTTTCTGATTTTTTTAATTGTTAAACCCATTTGAATCTTGGTCAAATCCTAGGTTTGAGCAAGATTTAAACAAGTTTAAAACATGAAAATGGAAAGCTAAGCATGAATCATTCTTAGTCACTCTAAAAATCTTTCGGTCTGCAGAAGAGTCGAATCTGCAATCAGTAGTTACAAAAGCGACCCACCTTAGGGATGGATAATAAGACTTGGGCAATATAAACGTTGATACTTACTTTGTGATACTAAAATATATGTATCTAGACATATTTCAGTTGTAGATACATCCATTTTAACATCAAGTAATATGGATCGGAGGACTAGCTAAAGAACAATGAGAGGCAGTGTTTCTCTCCCCCAGCCTACTTGGCGGAGTGGCCCTCCATCAGGACAGGTGGTGATTCCGCTTCTCTCGTTGGAATTCCTTATCCCCCAGCCTACTCGGCGACGTGCGCTCCTCAGTGACCTGCGCGAGGGCGCCTCGGCGACCTACGCAAAGGTGGCTGGACTCGGAGCGCATCGACTTCCTTCTGCGGTGCCTGGATTGGATCGACCATCCCGCGCGTGTCCTCCACCATATTGTTTTTCTTCAAGATGCTGTCATCCATCATCTTCTTCACCGCATCATGTTGGGTGTTGAGGCTCCCGTTGAGAGCTTGAACGCACCTGTTTGATAGCTCGACGTTTTCTTCGCGAAGAAAGCCGCACTCGATCTTAAGCATCAAATTCTCGCCCTTGAGCTTCTTGATGACAGAGTTCGTTTCCTCACTTGATGGAACCCTCACATCATGCAGCTTGCCCCGGCCGGTGACCTCGTCCTTCAAAGTATCGACATCATCGCGAAAGTTGGAGGCGAGTTCCACGAGAGTTTTAAGCTCATCTCTGAAACACGCCGATGCTTCCTGCATGGCAATATCATCAGTACCGAAACAAAGTGACGAGAGGAAGACGAAAATGTCCAATCAGTGGTAACCTCTAAGCGCAGGAGACAGGGGTTGAAGTCGTCATGAGAAGATGTCAGGGTGCGTCGTGGGGCACTGAGATATGTATAAAAAGGATTAATACGGAATAAAGAGTTGGGACCTCCGGGCCAGGAAGAATCAAGAAACATGGCGATGGAAACCAACCAGGAATCTTCGACCGCACGACTGACGCCGTTCCGAGACGAGCGCGAAGCAGGGCCTTCGTTTTCTGGCGGGCCCTTTCTCGCGGCCAGCATCTGGATAGACCGCCGGCGGGAACTCTCCGCGTCCTTGGTCAACACTAGATGGTGCTTCTTCAAGCGAGATGGTGGCCTTGACTTCGGAGGCATCGCTGGAAGTGGAAGGAGACTGGAAGTGAAGCAAGAAGGGGATGGAAGAAGTACTCCCCCCTATTAAAACCAGACAACCGTCTCCTGCCCTCGCTTCGAGCAACCTGGTCCGCCCATCCTAAATCAACGGCCGAGAGGGGGCTCCCTTGCGAACTGAGATCCAGTGACTTTACCCAACAGAAGTTACCATGAACTTTACCTATACGAGCCATCAGGTTAAGATCCAACGAACATGGTCGATCTAAAATTTGAAATTAAAATTTTGTAGCTCAGAAAAAAACAGAAAAACTTTACATTAAGACGTATTCTCGGAAAGTTCCAGTCCATTTAAAATATTAGTTTAGTTTAAGTTCGAAATTTGGATCAACCGCGAGCGTTGGATCTTGATCGAGTGGCTCACGTGTGTAAAGTCGCATGGTGACTTCTCTTAGTGAAGTCACTGGATCTCAGTCCGCGAAGGGTCAGGACGCGGGAGCAGAAGCAAATGAATCGAGAGCGGTCCGGAGTATCCTGTCCGTCCACCGTAAATCAACGGGACAGAGCGGCTACCTTCTCTTCGAAGGCTCTGGCGCGCAACCCGAGGAATGGACATCTGTCGGCTAGTATAGAATTTTATAGCACGCCATTAATCGAGCTAGCAGTACTGTACTACTGACTACAACTCTGATGGACGTCCAAAGCTCTGAATAGTCAGGGGAAACAATGAATGCGAGCCAGGGTAGTACTACTGTAGTAGTGAAGCAATGGGGATTATCTGGAGCAAGTACGGAGTACCGAGTACAGTACTACAAAAGTGCTGTTCGTTGTTTTCGCAGTTCATTTTAGCGTAACGTCCAGGTTGTTGTCGAACCAGCTGTTAGATTTTGGGTAATTATTGTTAAGTTGCTGCTTCTTAATTAAAATTTATCAAAGTCATGTAGACTAGATCGATTTGTGAGAACATCCCAAAAGCTTCATTCATTTTAGAATGACTAAGAAGGATCCATTCTTACCTTTTCTTTTCATGTTTTAAACTTGTTTAAACCTAGGATTTGACCAAGATTTAAATGGGCATAAAAATTCGGAAAAAATCAACAAATGAAAAACCAAAGCACATATATAGCCTTCTTATATCATATATTAAGCACTCGAGTTGATAAAAACTCTGTCTTATGAAGTCAAACATATGAAGAGAACTGGTTTTGGGTTTCAAACATGGAAATTTCACAAACCTCCCAAAAGCTTCATTCTACAGTGACTAAGAAGGATCCAGGCTTACCTTTTTCATTTTCAATTTCTTAACTTGTTTAAATCTTGGTCAAACCTAGGATTTGACCAAGATTCAAATGGGTATAACAATTCAAAAAAAACGGAAAAAAACCAAAGAACATAGTCTTTTGATGTCATATAGTAAGCATTCAAGTTGATAAACAAGGTCTAGACATATTCAAACCAAACAAATCATGTATCTACCCCCTAACCCTAAACTCTGCCTTATGAAGTCAAGCATGAAGAGAAGTGATTTTGGGTTTCAAACATGGAAATTTCAAAAACCTCCCAAAAGCTTCATTTTAGAGTGACTAAGAAGGATCCATGCTTACCTTTTCATTGCCATGTTTTAAACTTGTTTTAACCTTGGTCAAACCTAGGAATTGACCAAGATTCAAATGGGAGTAAAAATTCAAAAAAATTCAAAAAAAATGGAAAACCAAAACACATATATAGCCTTCTTATGTCATATAGTAAGCATTCAAGTTGATAAACAAGGTCTAGACATATTCAAAGCAGAAATATCATGTATCATATCTACCCCTAACCCTAAACTCTGTCTTATGAAGTCAAACATATGAAGAGAACTGGGGTTTTGGGTTTCAAACATAAAATTTTCAAGTACCTTCATTTTAGAGTGAGTAAGGAAGGATTCATGCTTACCGTTTCATTTTCATGTTTTAAACTTGTTTAAACCTAGGATTTGACCAAGATTTAAATAGGCATAAAAAATTCGAAAGAAATCAAAAAATGAAAAACCAAAGCACATATATAGCCTTCTTATATCATATAGTAAAAAATTCAAGTTGATAAACAAGGTCTAGACATATTCAAACAAGAAAAATCATGTATCTACACCTAACCATAAACTCTGTCTTAAGTGGTTTTGAGTTTCAAACATGGAAATTTCACAAACCTCCCAAAAGCTTCATTTTACAGTGACTGAGGAGGATCCATGCTTACCTTTTGGCTTAAACGTTTGAAACCAAAAACCACTTCTCTTCATGCATGCTTGACTTCATAACACAGAGTTTAGCTAGGGTTAGGGGGTAGATACATGATTTTCCTGGTTTGAATATGTCTAGACCTTGTTTATCAACTTAATTGATTGCTTACTATATGACATAAGAAGACTATGTACTTGGTTTTCAATTTTTGTTTTTTTTTGAATTTTATGCTCATATATTTGAATCTTGGTCAAATCTTAGGTTTGACCAAGATTTAAACAAGTTTAAAACATGAAAATGAAAAGGGAAGCATGTATCCTTCTTAGTCACTCTAAAATGAAGCTTTTGGGATGTTCTTGAAATTTCCATGTTTGAAACCCAAAACGACTTCTCTTCATGCTAGACTTCATAAGATCAACAGGGGTAGATACATGATTTTTCTGGTTTGGATATACCTAGACCTCGTTTAACTTGAATGCATACGATATGACATAAGAAGACTACGTGCTTTTGTTTTTCATTATTCTGTTTTTTTTTGAACTAGCACAGTGGCCCTCGCAAATGCGAGGGCATCCTCTTATTTTTTGAACGTTGATCATCTTATTCTAGTACATCTCATCTTTCACTTGTGTCTTTTATATGAGTGAATTAGAAATTCCCGTGCATTAACATGATGATATTTTGTATTTCTAGTCAATATAATCAATCTTGAGTTGATATTTGGTATAAGCATAAATAATTTCAAGGGTTTGTAAGAATGTTAATTTTATTATGTTAATTTCGATCCTTTTAGTGTACGCATGTCCAAGTGAATCATCTATGAAGTATCCTAGATGCCCCTTTGAATCTAGAATTCCTCCTCGAACCTCCTCTGTGTCCTTTAACTTTTTTGGTGATGAACATATCTCAATAAATGTATGGTCCCCTTCACCTTCAACAACTTATAAGATTATGCAAGCCGAGGGAGGCACACAACTATCTCGTTGCGTGTAGCATACTTATGTTAGGTTAATTAGTATTTAGTCATATGAATGTCCTAATGGTTGAGATGGTGTCATATGGAATCAAGGTCAATTGGCTCCATTGAGGTTTTGATTTTCTCCTATGGATCAACTTTTATCATGCGGTAATCGATGGAGCCACCGATTTCCATGGCTTGCCTTTGTTTATCAGTAGTTTGACAATTCTTTGAATTTGCTATTCTATATTTCAAGCACCATATCTCTTGCCACCGTACATACAATAATCATATTGTACTACCTTCTGAAGTCACTTTTGGAGATATTCATATATGTTTGTATTACGTACAAATAATTTTTTTTAGAGCCTATTAGTAATTTTCTGACCTTTTTGTCATTAGATTCGAGGGTTTGAAAAAATTGATAGTAGGAATTGCAAGCCGTGTATCCCCGGCAACCGCACCTCCAACAATTTTAGGTCCAACATTTTAATTTCCATGTCGCATATGATTATTCAAAATCTTGAGGTAGATTTCAAAATTTTGCATGTCGTTGTTTTAACATTTTACATATTCATTGATACTCATATGTCCGTAGGAATCATTATAAATTTAGAGCCTATTTATAGTTTTCTTCCTACCATGTCATAATAATAAAGTATCTCCCTTGTCCGGGCTTGGAGTAGTGTATCTGTGGTCACCGTATATCTGGCGATCATATGATTCTACTATATATATGTGAAGTGATGTTTTGTCATAACTTGTGAGCTTACTTTAAATTTCCTATCTGGTATTTTATGATTATTTGATATATTAGTTTATACTTGTATATGGTTGTACGGATAAATGATTTTAATTTTATAATCTTTTAGTATTTTTCCTAGTTCATTCCTTTGTAGTTTGGCGAATTCGATAAATTTGATGGCATGTCTTGCGAGCAGTATGCTGTACCTCCGGGAATCGGAATCTTAGGTCCTACTCTTGCCACATATGAGTTTTTCAATACTTTTAGGCTATGAGTTTTACGGGTTATATTTTGGGTCATCCGTTATATTCATTGTTACACATATATTTGAAGTTTATTTAGATATTTATTGCCACTGAATCGCATTACACAAAAAGCTGAAGTCAATTGATCATTCGCGCTACTATTTCTACATATCAGGAGGCTTTTTTTGGACACGCTGATGTATTTGAGTTTGTCGGATCATGCACGTGTAACTACGCAAGGAAGAGATACATATATAGATTTGTTTTTTCTTAAAGGAATTTACGAAGAGAGAGAGATAGAGTCCAAATTAATAACCTTCTTTTAGATCTTTCTTTCTTCAAAACGGTACATGAATGAATAATAACATTGAACAGATTTACACGTAAGGTTTTCTTTTCTTGATACGTATAAGATATATTAACAACACCGGAAATTTTGTTCGTGCGCTGCATCGAAAATACTCACTTTATCATCAAAAGATGTTTTAATTTTTTGAAGATATGTTTGTATCTAGACATATTTTAGTGTGTAGCTACATGTGAATCTAGAAAAAGTTAAGACATCTTTTTTCGGACAGTGAGAATATCTGGTCAAACAAATCAATGGAGAGATTTCAAAAAAAAAATTCTGCTGACACGTTGATGATTGTGAAGCTTGTAAGGAAGAAAGGGATTAGTAAATCTTTGGGTCTTCCACGACTTAACGGACAAACAGAAAAGATTAAAGATCTTTTGTTAAGGAGATAGAGCAAAAAAAAAATTCAAATCTATACATCTTTGAGTCCTGGTGGCGTACGCTTCATTGCTAGGAACCATGTCTATCCACGCACCATGTCTTTATGTACCAACATAGTTGGTTGTTATTTTAACGCTGCCGGTTTATATCTTAGTCATTAAATATTAGACGTGACATGGGTTACTTTTGTACAGATATATTGTTACACGTAGCACTTATTATCCTTTAATCTTAGACGCTAAGATTAAAATCAATGGTTTATATTTTATTAGCATATGTGGATTAACCTGGTGCCTCTAAAAACACCCTTATTTTGCTTTTAGTATATAATAGATAGATTTTGTGCCCACCCATTTGTATCTTGGTCAAATACTAGGTCTGATAATGATTTAAACAAGATTAAAATATGAAAATGCAAAGGTAAGCATGGATCCTTCTTAGTCACTCTAAAATGAAGCTTTTGGGAGCAAAACCACTTCTCTTCATATGCTTGACTTCATAAGACGGAGTTTAGGGGTTAGGGGGTATAGATACATTATTTGTCTAGTTTGAATATGTCTAGACCTTGTTTATCAACTTAATTGGCTTACTATATGACATAAGAAAACTATTTGCTTTGGTTTTTCTTTTTCCTGATTTTTTTCAATTTTGATGCCCATTTGAATCTTGTCAAATCCTAGGTTTGACCGAGATAATTTAAACAAGCTTAAAACATGAATATGAAAAGGGAAGCATGTATCCTTCTTTGTCACTCTAAAATGAAGTTTTTGGGAGGTTTTTCAAATTTCCACGTTTGAAACCCAAAACCACTTCTCTTCATATGCTTGACTTCATAAGACAGAGGGCAGGGGTTAGGGGGTATAGATACATGATTTGTCTAGTTTGAATATGTCTAGACCTTGTTTATCAACTTTAATGCTTACTATATGACATAAGAAAACTATTTGCTTTGGTTTTCTTTTTTCTGACTTTTTTTTTCAATTTCGATGCCCATTTGAATCTTGTCAAATCCTAGGTTTGACCAAGATAATTTAAACAAGCTTAAAACATGAATATGAAAAGGGAGCATGTATCCTTCTTAGTCACTCTAAAATGTAGTTTTTGGGAGTTTTTTGAAATTTCCATGTTTGAAACCCAAAACCACTTCTCTTCACATGCTTGACTTCATAAGACAGAGTTTAGGGGTTAGGGGTATAGATACATGATTTGTCTGGTTTAATATGTCTAGACCTTGTTTATCAACTTTAATGCTTACTATATGACATAAGAAGACTATGTGATTTGGTTTTTCATTTTTCTGTTTTTATTTTTCTGCCCATTTGAATCTTGGTCAAATCCTAGGTTTGACCAAGATATAGACAAGTTTAACACGTAAATGAGTTAACTTGGATTTCCTACCCTTGAATCCATAGGAAACTTTGTTCTAATGCACTATTATAATCAACCGAGTTTTTACACCAACAGGTCTGTCACTTACGTGTGGTGCCCACGCTGAGGTCCCACACTTCAGTGAGCACAAGTCACGTGCAATAGGTACGCAAACTCCCAGCCATTTTCTTTGTCAAGAGAAGACGCATCAGGATGCGTATTGGAAGTCTGTGGGTCCTTCTGGTTCCTTCGGTCGTCCCTCACAAAAAAAACAAATCTCTCTCATTCTCGGCCTCGCTCGACTCGCTCGCTCGCTCGCACCTCCTGCTCACTGACAAACCCTGCACAAAAGTCAACATCATCACCCGAAAAAGGGGAGACACCATAATTCTCTCCCTTCTTCTCTCCTTCCGAGTGATCCCTCTTCCTCCGAGTTTCACTCGACGGGCAAACACCCATGTGCTGCATAGTAATAATAAAAAGGTAGTACTCGTAGAAAAATCGATATACGAATCTGTAATTAAATAGGTTAAACTAGGGTTTTGCCCAGTTCTACAGATCAAGGGTTCAAAAAAATCCAACTACGGGGTTCGAACAACACGATTCTAATCCAAGAATTTTTTCGACCTAGGTCACCCAAATGGCCTCAAACTATAGGGTTAGCATCTAGTGCAGTATGTGTGAAAATGTATGCACTATGTGTGCTATAACTTGTATGTCTTTCATATTTGAACCAAATTTGAATAAGTTTGAAATATTTGAAAAGGGGCTTTTGGCTTAAACGTTTGAAACCAAAAACCACTTCTCTTCATTCATGCTTGACTTCATAAGACAGAGTTTAGCTAGGGTTAGGGGATAGATGCATGATTTTCCTGGTTTGAATATGTCTAGACCTACTTTATCAACTTAATTGAATGCTTACTATATGACATAATAATACTATGTGCATTGTTTTTTATTTTTTTGATTTTTTTAAAATTGTATGCCCATTTGAATCTTGGTCAAATCCTAGGTTTGAACATGGTTTAAACAAGTTTAAATCATGAATATGAAAAATTAAGCATCTATATATCCTTCTTAGTCACTCCAAAATGTAGCTCTTGGGAGGTTTTTTCGAAATTTCCATGTTTGAAACCAAAACCACTTCTCTTCATGCATGCTTGACTTCATAAGACATAGTTTAGCTAGGGCGTTAGGGGGTAGATACATGATTTTCCTGGTTTGAATATGTCTAGACCTGGTTTATCAACTTAATTAATTGATTGTTTACTATATGACATAAGAAGACTATGTGCCTTGGTTTTAAATTTTTCTTTTTTTTTTAATTTTACGCCCATATATTTGAATCTTGGACAAATCCTAGGTTTGACCAAGATTTAAACAAGTTTAAACATAAAAATAAAAAGGGAAGCATGTATCCTTCTTAGTCACTCTAAAATGAAGCTTTTTGGATGTTCTTGAAATTTCCATTTTTGAAACCAAAAACGACTTCTCTCTTCATGCTAGACTTCATAAGATCGACAGGGGGCAGATACATGATTTGTCTGGTTTGGATATGTCCAAACCTTGCTTGTTTATCAACTTGAATGCTTACTATATGACATAAGAATGCTTACCATATGTTTGAATTTTAAAAGCATATAGTCTTCTTATGTCATATAGTAAGCATTCAAAAGTTTTTCTTTGAGAGAGTAGCATGCATTCAAAAGTTGATAAATAAGATTTGTACATATTCAAACCAGACAAATCATGTCGTATCTACACCCCCTAACCCTAAACTCTGTCTTATGAAGTCAAGCATGAAGAGAAGTGCTTTTGGGTTTCAAACATGGAAATTTCACAAACCTCCCAAAAGCTTCATTTTACAGTGACTAAGGGCTCCTTTGATTCATAGGATTTGCATAGGAATTGTGTAGGATTTGGTTCCTATGGGAAAATTTCCTATACATGTTGTTTGATTCATAGAAACATATCCTATAGGAAAAATTCCTATAGGAATCTTGTAGCGTAATTCCTATAGGAAAAAACATTGGCTCATACCTCATGAAAAAATTCCTTTGCTACAATCAAACACACTTCATCTTTCTATAGGATTCAAGTAGACATGTGTCATTCCAATCCTATGCCTTTCCTATTCCTATACTTTTCCTATCCTTTAAATCAAAGGAGCCCTAAGAAGGATCCAGGCTTACCTTTTCATTTTCATTTTTAAACTGCTTGTTTAAATCTTGATCAAACCTAGGATTTGACCAAGATTCAAATGGGCATAAAAAATCAGGAAAAAATGAAAAATGAAAAAACAAAACACATATATAGCCTTCTTATATATGTCATATATATAGTAAGCATTCAATTAAGTTGATAATTTTAAACAAGGTCTATACATATTAAAACCAGAAAAAAGCATGTATCTACCCATGCATATATATATATAACCCTATACTTTTGTCTTATGAAGACGTCAAGGATGAAGAGAAGTGGATTTGGGTTTCAAACATGGAAATTTCAAAAACCTCCCAAAACATGTATATATCTACCCCTAAACCCTAATCTTTGTCTTATGAAGCCAAGCATATGAAGAGAAGTGATTTTGGGTTTCAAACATGGAAACTTCAAAAACCTCCCAAAAGCTTCATTTTAGAGAGACTAAGAATGATCCATATGCTTACCTTTTCATTGCCATGTTTTAAACTTGTTTTAACCTTGGTCAAACCTAGGATTTGACCAAGATTCAAATGGGAGTAAAAATTCAGAAAAATTCAAAAAAAATGAAAAACCAAAGCACACACATATATATATAGCATTCTTATGTCATATAGTAAGCATTCAAGTTGATAAACAAGGTCTAGACATATTCAAAGTAGAAATATCATGTATCATATCTACCCCTAACCCTAAACTCTGTCTTATGAAGTCAAACATATGAAGAGAACTGGGGTTTTGGGTTTCAAACATAAAATTTTCAAGTACACCTTCATTTTAGAGTGAGTAAGGAAGGGATTCATGCTTACCGTTTCATTTTCATGTTTTAAACTTGTTTAAACCTAGGATTTGACCAAGATTTAAATAGGCATAAAAATTCAAAAGAAATCAAAAAATGAAAAACCAAAGCACATATATATAGCCTTCTTATATCATATAGTAAAAAATTCAAGTTGATAAACAAGGTCTAGACATATTCAAACAAGAAAAATCATGTATCTACACACCTAACCATAAACTCTGTCTTAAGAGGTTTTGGGTTTCAAACATGGAAATTTCACAAACCTCCCAAAAGCTTCATTTTACAGTGACTAAGGAGGATCCATGCTTACCTTTTGGCTTAAACGTTTGAAACCAAAAACCACTTCTCTTCATGCATGCTTGACTTCATAAGACAGAGTTTAGCTAGGGTACGTTAGGGGGTGTAGATACATGATTTCCTGGTTTGAATATGTCTAGAGACCTTGTTTATCAACTTAATTGATTGCTTACTATATGACATAAGAAGACTACGTGCCTTGGTTTTTTTTTTTGAATTTTATGCTCATATATTTGAATCTTGGTCAAATCCTAGGTTTGACCAAGATTTAAACAAGTTTAAACATGAAAATGAAAAGGGAAGCATGTATCCTTCTTAGTCACTCTAAAATGAAGCTTTTGGGATGTTCTTGAAATTTCCATGTTTGAAACCCAAAACGACTTCTCTTCATGCTAGACTTCATAAGATCAACATGGGGTAGATACATGATTTGTCTGGTTTGGATATACCTAGACCTCGTTTAACTTGAATGCATACGATATGACATAAGAAGACTACGTGCTTTTGTTTTTCATTATTCTGTTTTTTTGAATTTTGTGCCCACCCATTTGTATCTTGGTCAAATCCTAGGCTTGATAATGATTTAACAAGATTAAAATATGAAAATGCAAAAGGTAAGCATGGATCCTTCTTAGTCACTCTAAAATGAAGCTTTTGGGAGCAAAACCACTTCTCTTCATATGCTTGACTTCATAAGACGGAGTTTAGGGGTTAGGGGGTATAGATACACGATTTGTCTAGTTTGAATATGTCTAGACCTTGTTTATCAACTTAATTGGCTTACTATATGACATAAGAAAACTATTTGCTTTGGTTTTTCTTTTTCCTGATTTTTTTCAATTTTGATGCCCATTTGAATCTTGTCAAATCCTAGGTTTGACCGAGATAATTTAAACAAGCTTAAAACATGAATATGAAAAGGGAAGCATGTATCCTTCTTTGTCACTCTAAAATGAAGTTTTTGGGAGGTTTTTCAAATTTCCATGTTTGAAACCCAAAACCACTTCTCTTCATATGCTTGACTTCATAAGACAGAGTTCAGGGGTTAGGGGGTATAGATACATGATTTGTCTAGTTTGAATATTTCTAGACCTTGTTTATCAACTTTAATGCTTACTATATGACATAAGAAAACTATTTGCTTTGGTTTTCTTTTTTCTGACTTTTTTTTTCAATTTCGATGCCCATTTGAATCTTGTCAAATCCTAGGTTTGACCAAGATAATTTAAACAAGCTTAAAACATGAATATGAAAAGGGGAGCATGTATCCTTCTTAGTCACTCTAAAATGTAGTTTTTGGGAGTTTTTTGAAATTTCCATGTTTGAAACTGATGACCCACAAGTATAGGGGGTGTATCGTAGTACTTTCGATAAATAAGAGTGTCGAACCCAACGAGGAGCAGAAGGTGTTGACAAGCAGTTTCGATGAAGGATTCACTGTAAATGCTCACAGACAAGTATTCAGGGGGTTTTGATATTGCAGATAAATAAAGTACAAGTAAATAAAATGCGAGAGAAATAATTGCAGCGAGTGGCCCAATCCTTTTTAGCACAAAGGACAAGCCGGTTTGTTTACTTATAATGACCAAACGTTCTGAGGACACATGGGGATTTTAGTCTAGTGCTTTCGCTACATACAGCTGATTAATCTTCATTGTTTTGATAAGTGTTGTGTGGGTGAACCTATGCTAATGCACCGCCCTTCCTAGGACTAATACATACTTGTGATTATACCCCTTGCAAGCATCCGCAACTACAAGAAAGTAATTAAGATAAATCTAACCACAGCCTTAAACTCTGAGATCCTGCGATCCCTCCTGCATCGATATACTAACGGGGGCTTAGGTTTCTGTCACTCCGGCAACCCCGCAATTAGCAACCGAATACAAGATGCACTCCCCTAGGCCCATAAATGGTGAAGTGTCGTGTAGTCGACGTTCACACGACACCACTAGAAGAATGACACCACAACTTAAATATCATAACATTGAATATTACTCAACCATAATTCACTACTAGCATTTGGACTTCACCCATGTCCTCAAGAACTAAACGAACTACTCACGAGACATCATATGGAATACAATCAGAGGTGATATGATGATGAATAACAATCTGAACATAAACCTTGGTTCAATGGTTTCACTCAATAGCATCTACAACAAGTATAGAATAACACCGGGAGAGTTTCCCCTATCAAACAATCAAGATTTAACCCGAATTGCTACAGCGATGACGAGGTGCAGCGGTGGTGATGGCGGTGTAGATGGTGGAGATGATGATGATGATGATGGAGATGATGTCCCGCTCGATGACGATGGCGATGGCGTCGATTTCCCCCTCCGGGAGGGAATTTCCCCGGCGGATTCCTGCCCGCCGGAGAGCTCTTTTCTCTCTGGTGTTCTCCGCCCCGAGAGGCGGCTGTAACCCTTCGTGAGGTCCTCTCTGTGGCTTAGGTTTTCGGGACGAAGGAGTACGCGAAGAAAAGGAGGCGAAAAGGGTCGTGGGCCCCCCAGAGCATAGGGTGGCGCGGCCAGGCCATGGGCCGCGCCGCCCTATGGTCTGGGCCCACAGTGGCCCCTCTCTTCTTCCCCTTCTGGCTCCCTCCGTCATCTGGAAAAATAGGAATTTACGTGAAATTCCCTTCCACAGTTGATCTTCCGAAATATTGCGTTCTGACGGTGCTTTTTCCAGCAGAATCCTGGCTCCGGTGCTTGATCCTCCAATGATGATGAAACATGCAAAATAGATGAAATAACATAAGTATTGTGTCCCAATATGAAATATATCAATGAATAACAGCAAATTATGATACAAAATAGTGATGCAAATTGGACGTATCAACTCCCCCAAGCTTAGACCTCGCTTGTCCCCAAGCGAAACTGAGCTCGATAAACAAGACCACATGTTTATGGAGTGAAGAGTCGATAAATAAAATACGGACAAGAAGCATCATATTCATTTACACAAGACATTCTAGTAAACAACTTCCTCATATAACTCATCTTGAAATAAGTAAAGAGAAATCACAAGTAAAGGTGCATAAGAAATCATAATTGGTGATGGCAAACTTTGTTCTTGGTCAGAGAACTACTAACGGATTGTACTTTTAAGCAAAGCTTTCATATTAGATTTTATAGCTGAGCTTTCATATTTAAGCATGACAATCTCTTCATAATCATTGATAACTTCAAAGTCATATTCATTCAGATAAAATTGGTACTAAACAAGAAAGTATAAAAGACATGATTAACTGGATCACAGCATAAATGATTGGTTCACAACAACTCAATTGCTTGCTTGAGATAGAGGGAAATAGGTTTACTGACTCAACATAAAAGTAAAAGATAGGCCCTTCGCAGAGGGAAGCAGGGATTAAATCATGTGCTAGAGCTTTTCAAGTTTTGAAATCATATAAAGAGAATAAAAGTAATATTTTGAGAGGTGTTTGTTGTTGTCAACGAATGGTAGCGGGCACTCTAACCCCCTTGCCAAACGAACCTTCAAAGAGCGGCTCCCATGAGGGACGGTATCTCTACCAGCAAGGTAGATCATCCCCCTTCTCTTTTGTTTACACATGTATTTTAGTTTTATTAAGGATGACACTCCCCCCAACCTTGGCTTTCTCAATCCATGGCTAACCGAATCCTCGGGTGCCTTCCAACATTCACATACCATGGAGGAGTGTCTATTGCAAAATTAAGTTGCTTACTGATAAGTCAGAGCAAAACATGTGAAGAGAATTATTAATGAAAGTTATTAATTGGGGCTGGGAACCCCGTTGCCAGCTCTTATTGCAAAGTTATTGGATAAGCGGATGTGCCGCTAGTCCATTGGTGAAAGTCCGCCCAACAAGATTGAAAGATAAAACACCACATACTTCCTCATGAGCTATAAAACATTGACACAAATAAGGAGTAGTAGTTTGAATAATTTAAAGGTAGCACATGAAGTATTTACTTGGAATGGCAGAAAATACCATGTAGTAGGTAGGTATGGTGGACACAAATGGCATAGGTTTGGTCTAAGGTTATGGATGTATGAGAAGCATCTCCTCTCAATACAGGTCTTTGGCTAGCAAGGTTTGATAGCAAGCATAAAGGTTGAGGGAAACAAACAAATATACATATGATAGAAACAATCATGCATCTTTCTCATAAGCACAAGCAATTTTAACTTAAGAATACTAAGCTCATAAGCATAGAGATAATAGAGTAATGTATCTAAGTGTATTTCTCTCTTTATTAAACATCAAGGTGTTGTTGCTATTGACCAATGCTAAGTTTGCCAAAACCAAATAGATTTACTTGATGCTCCCAAAGTGATATCAATACTCATGTCAAGAGTAATCATATAATGGAGATTGCAAACTAAAATAAAGTGTGCAAAAAGTAAATGATAAGACTTCTCATTAATATTCCATAACGATAACTCACACCAACGGATACATAGATAACTAACTAAGAGAGATACTTCCACATTGCATACTATTCCATATAATAACTTCCCTACTCATGATATGACACTACTTGATAGTAAAAGATAAAGGTGGTGATGTGATACCGCGGCACTCCCCCAAGCTTGGAACAAACCAAGGGGATGCCAATACCGATGATGAATTACTCCTTCGGCGATGGTGGTGATGAATTCCTGACAAGCTTCTCAATAAGCTCCTGGAGCTCGTCAATCCTGTATATGAGATTGCGAATCATCTCTGAATTGTGCTCGACGCGGTTAAGGAGTCTGTCCGACGGTGAGTCCCAACTCTTGGAGTTATTTCCCCACTCTTCAGCCTCAGGCTCCTTCTCTCCTGCAGTGTCAGAACGATTTATATCCCAATTACTTGGCAACACTACCTTGGGGGTCCTTTCAGTTTGACGATCGTAGATTAGATTGCGGTAAGGGTTGTAATGGCTCGGAGAAGATGTCCTTGGAGCCAAGTAATGACGTGGAACCGCTCCTCCGGTAGCGATTCGTGCACTCCTCTTGATGTTGGATGGACTTGATATCACGCCAATACTTGCGACGGTGGCTTGTTGGCGTTCCTGCGGAGCTTCCTCCACTTCTTCCTCATCCTCTCTTGCATCTTCTTTCTTCAGCTCCGGGTCTTGAATATTTTCCTTCAAAGGTTCCTTGTCCTTGTTGTTGGAGACCATGGTGCTTCTAGATCAAAACAAATCTGGCAGAAAACAGCTCGAAACAAAACACGACGAGAAAACGATATTACGGACCTCCAGGGGTCCGGGGGATTATATAGCAAATATTTTTACGACAAAAGGAAGGTTCCAGGCCGAAAACGAGTGGAAACGGGACGCCGAGGCGGCCAGACCATAGGTCGGCGCGGCCAGGGTGGGGCCCGCGCCGGCCTATGGTGGCACGCCCTCGCGCGTCTTTTCCACTCCGTTTCGATTCCGTAATTTTTCATATTTTCCAAAAACAGCAAAAATAATGTTCGGAAAGGTAAACGCGGACTTTTTATTACCTATACTGTTACCTATTCAAAGTCGAGTTCTGGCGGACTGTCAATTTGTCCTTTGATGAAAGCCTCCGGTGTTTCCACTTGAATAATATCAACATCAACATTATAAGAATCACCCGAGATATAATGCTTGAGTCTTTGTCCATTCACCACTTGTGTGGCATTGCCTTGGAGAGAGCTAATTTTAATTGCTCCTGAACGATACACCTCCTCAACAACATATGGTCCTTCCCACTTCGAGAGTAATTTCCCTGCAAAGAATCTGAGACGAGACCGATACAATAGAACTTGATCTCCAACATTAAATTCTCTTTTGATGATCCTTCTATCATGCCATTTCTTAACTTTTTCTTTAAAGAGTTTAGCATTTTCATAAGCTTCACTTCTCCATTCATCTAGAGAACTTAATTGCAACAACCTCTTATTACCAGCTAGTTTAGGATCTTTATTTAGTTCTCTAACAGCCCAATAAGCTTTGTGCTCTAGTTCTAGAGGTAAATGACAAGCTTTTCCATAAACCATTTTATAAGGTGACATTCCCATAGGATTTTTATAAGCAGTTCTATAAGCCCATAGTGCTTCTTTCAATTTGCTAGGCCAATTCTTTCTAGATTTATTAACAGTCTTACCTAAGATAGCTTTAATCTCTCTATTTGATAATTCTACTTGACCACTAGTTTGAGGGTGATAAGCAGAAGCAATTCTATGATTAATACCATACTTAGCAAGAGTTTTTCTAAAACCTCCATGAATAAAATGAGAACCTCCATCAGTCATAATATATCTAGGTACTCCAAATCTAGGAAATATAATATCTACAAGCATTTTTATAGAGGTCTCACCATCAGCACTTTTTGTAGGTATAGCTTCTACCCATTTAGTAACATAATCAACAGCGACAAGTATATGAGTGTTACCGTCTGAAGAAGGGAAAGGACCCATGAAGTCGAATCCCCAACAATCGAATGGTTCAATAACAAGAGTATAATTCATAGGCATTTCATTGCGTCTAGAGATATTACCAACTCTTTGACATTCATCACAAGATAAAATAAATTTCCTTGCATCTTTGAAGAGTGTTGGCCAATAAAAACCTGATTGTAGAACCTTTTGCGCGGTTCTATCTCCAGCGTGATGTCCTCCATAAACACTTCCATGACATTTATTCAATATCTCCTGTTGTTCATATTCAGGAACACATCTTCGCATAATACCATCCACTCCTTCTTTATATAAGTGTGGGTCATCCCAAAAATAATGCCTCAAGTCATAAAAGAATTTCCTCCTTTGCTGAGCTGAAAAGGTTGGAGGCAAATACTTCGAAACAATAAAGTTAGCATAATCTGCATACCAAGGGCTCTCTCGCGAGCTCACCTTTATTACAGCCAATTGTTCATTTGGAAAACTATCATTAACAGGAACAGGATCATAAGCAATATTTTCCAATCTAGACAAATTATCAGCAACAGGATTATCAGCACCTTTCCTATCTATAATATGTAAATCAAATTCTTGCAAAGAAGTACCCATCTAATAAGCCTTGGCTTAGCATCTTTCTTTGTCATAAGGTATCTAATTGCAGCATGATCAGTATGAATTGTAACTTTCGAATCAACAATATAGGGTCTAAACTTATCACAAGCAAAGACTACAGCTAACAATTCCTTTTCAGTTGTAGCATAATTTCTTTGAGCAGCATCAAGAGTCTTACTAGCATAATGAATAACATTTAATTTTTTATCTACCCGCTGTCCAAGGACAGCGCCTACAGCAAAATCACTAGCATCACACATAATTTCAAAAGGCAAATTCCAATCAGGAGGTTCAACTACAGGAGCAGTTGTTAAGGCTTTCTTTAGAGTTTCAAAAGCTTCCTTACAATCATCATCAAAAACAAAAGGTACATCTTTTTGAAGAAGATTAGTAAGAGGCTTTGAAATTTTAGAGAAATCTTTAATAAATCTCCTATAAAACCCAGCATGACCAAGAACACTACGAATACCTTTAACATCCCTCGGATAGGGCATTTTCTCAATTGCTTCAACTTTAGCTCTATCAACTTCAATACCTCTCTCGGAAATTTTATGTCCCAATACAATTCCTTCATTAACCATAAAGTGGCATTTCTCCCAATTAAGAACAAGGTTAGTTTCTTCACATCTCTGCAAAACTTTATCGAGGTTTCGCAAGCAATTATCAAAAGAATTCCCATAGACAGAAAAATCATCCATGAACACCTCTACAATACTTTCGCAAAAACCATGAAAAATAGCAGACATGCATCTTTGAAAAGTAGCAGGAGCATTACATAAACCAAAAGGCATACGCCTATAAGCATAAGTTCCATAAGGACAAGTAAACGTGGTTTTCTCTTGATCTTTAGCTTTAACAGCAATTTGTGAAAACCCAGAATAACCATCAAGAAAGCAAAAATGAGTATTTTTAGATAACCTCTCTAGCATTTGATCAATAAAGGGTAAAGGGTAATGATCTTTCTTAGTAACTTTATTAACTTTTCGAAAATCAATGCACATTCTATAACCTACAACTATTCTTTGAGGAATAAGCTCATCATTATCATTAGGCACAACAGTCATTCCTCCTTTCTTAGGAACACAATGAACAGGACTAACCCATCTACTATCAGCAATAGGATATATAATACCAGCTTCAAGGAGTTTTAATACCTCGTTCCTTACCACTTCCTTCATCTTCGGAATTAGACGACGTTGATGTTCAACAACAGGCTTTGCATCATCTTCCATATTAATAGCATGTTGGCAAATAGAAGGAGAAATCCCTTTCAAATCATCAAGAGTATAGCCAATAGCTCCTCGGTGTTTCTTCAATATTTCCAATAACCTTTCTTCCTCAATTTCTGAAAGCTTAGAACTAATAATAACAGGATATATTTTCTTATCATCAATATGAGCATATTTAAGATTATCAGGTAAAGGCTTTAAATCAAAAACAGGATCTTCCTTTGGTGGCGGTGTTGTACCCAAATCTTCCACCGGTAAATCATGCTTGAGAATAGGTTGGCGACGAAAAATTTCCTCAAGCTCATCTCTTTCTTTCCTAAAAGCTTCACTTTCACTATTCTCCAAATGTTGCTGCAAAGGGTTATTAGGAACAAGAACAATAGATGCACACTGCTCCATTTTAAAATCATTACTAGGCAAGTCAGCTTTATAAGGAGTTTTGGTAAATTTAGAAAAGTTAAATTCATAAGGTTCACCAGCAAATCTAGTCAAAATTTTCTCTTTCTTACAATCTATAATAGCTCCACAAGTATTTAGAAAAGGTCTACCAAAAATGATAGGACAATGATCACTAGCAGCAGAACCAAGTACCAAAAAGTCAGCAGGATATTTAATCTTACCACATAGAACTTCCACATCTCGAACAATACCAATTGGAGAAATAGTTTCTCTATTAGCCAAATGAATAACCACATCAATATCTTCAAGTTCACAAGAACCAATTTCGTGCATAATCTCCGTATAAAGCTCATAAGGAATAGCACTAACACTTGCACCAATATCACATAAACCATAATAGCAATGATCACCAATTCTAACAGATAGCATAGGAACACTAACTTGTTTGGATTTATTAGGATGTGAAACAATATTAGAAGCATCTTCACAGAAAATAATATGACCATCCTCCACATTTTCAGTCACAAGATCTTTAACTATAGCAACAGCAGGTTCAATTTTAATTTGTTCTTCAGGTTCTTTAGGTTTCTTTTCACTTTTATTAACCGCACTAGATATGACAGAGTACTCCTTCATTTTAGCAGGGAAAGGAGTTTTTTCAATATAAGCTTCAGGAATAACATTATCAACAGTTTCAACCACTACACATTTGTTTACAGATGAATCAATTTTATCTTTATACGGTTCATGATACTTATCAAAATTCTTCTTAGGCAGTTCATAATGAGAGGCAAAAGCTTTATAAAGATTTGCAACAACTTGGGAATCAAGACCATATGTAGCACTCATATTACGAAATTTATCAGTATTCATAAAAGCTTCAATGCATTTATAATCATAAGTTATACCTGATTCTCTATCTTTGTCATTCTCCCATCCTTCAGTATTTTCTTGGATCCGATCAAGAAGGTCCCTTTTAAACTCTTCATTCTTGCGTGTAAATGATCCAGAACAAGAAGTATCCAGCAAGGTCTTGTCTTGAAAAGAAAGTCTTGCATAGAAATTATCAATAATAACATTACCAGGAAGCTCATGAATGGGGCATTTGAGCATTAAAGACTTCAATCTCCCCCAAGCTTGGGCAATACTCTCTCCATCATGAGGCCAGAAATTATATATGCGGTTCCGATCTTTGTGAATTTCACTTGGAGGATAAAATTTGGAATAGAATAAAGGCACAATGTCCTCCCAATCAATAGAATCACCATTCTTCAGCAATTTATACCAGTGCGCCGCTTTACCAGACAGCGATATAGTGAATAGCTTCTTTCTAACTTCATTCATAGAAATACCTGCACATTTGAATAAACCGCATAATTCATGCAAAAACAATAAATGATCACCAGGATGGACAGTTCCATCCCCTTCATAGCGGTTATCCATAACACGTTCAATAATTTTCATAGGTATTTTATATGGTACTACTTCCTCACCTGGCGCTTCATCCACTACCGTTGCAGTAGTAGTAGATTTCCCAAATAGAAATTGAAGAGAAGATCTCTCCATAATGATTTATAGCAGCAGGCAGAAATAAAATCAGCACAAACAGTAAATTTCCTTACCAATTCCGCTTACCAATAGCGCTTCACTCCCCGGCAACGGCGCCAGAAAATAGTCTTGATGACCCACAAGTATAGGGGGTGTATCGTAGTACTTTCGATAAATAAGAGTGTCGAACCCAACGAGGAGCAGAAGGTGTTGACAAGCAGTTTCGATGAAGGATTCACTGTAAATGCTCACAGACAAGTATTCAGGGGGTTTTGATATTGCAGATAAATAAAGTACAAGTAAATAAAATGCGAGAGAAATAATTGCAGCGAGTGGCCCAATCCTTTTTAGCACAAAGGACAAGCCGGTTTGTTTACTTATAATGACCAAACGTTCCTGAGGACACATGGGGATTTTAGTCTAGTGCTTTCGCTACATACAGCTGATTAATCTTCATTGTTTTGATAAGTGTTGTGTGGGTGAACCTATGCTAATGCACCGCCCTTCCTAGGACTAATACATACTTGTGATTATACCCCTTGCAAGCATCCGCAACTACAAGAAAGTAATTAAGATAAATCTAACCACAGCCTTAAACTCTGAGATCCTGCGATCCCTCCTGCATCGATATACTAACGGGGGCTTAGGTTTCTGTCACTCCGGCAACCCCGCAATTAGCAACCGAATACAAGATGCACTCCCCTAGGCCCATAAATGGTGAAGTGTCGTGTAGTCGACGTTCACACGACACCACTAGAAGAATGACACCACAACTTAAATATCATAACATTGAATATTACTCAACCATAATTCACTACTAGCATTTAGACTTCACCCATGTCCTCAAGAACTAAACGAACTACTCACGAGACATCATATGGAATACAATCAGAGGTGATATGATGATGAATAACAATCTGAACATAAACCTTGGTTCAATGGTTTCACTCAATAGCATCTACAACAAGTATAGAATAACACCGGGAGAGTTTCCCCTATCAAACAATCAAGATTTAACCCGAATTGCTACAGCGATGACGAGGTGCAGCGGTGGTGATGGCGGTGTAGATGGTGGAGATGATGATGATGATGATGGAGATGATGTCCCGCTCGATGACGATGGCGATGGCGTCGATTTCCCCCTCCGGGAGGGAATTTCCCCGGCGGATTCCTGCCCGCCGGAGAGCTCTTTTCTCTCTGGTGTTCTCCGCCCCGCAGAGGCGGCTGTAACCCTCGTGAGGTCCTCTCTGTGGCTTAGGTTTTCGGGACGAAGGAGTACGCGAAGAAAAGGAGGCGAAAAGGGTCGTGGGCCCCCCAGAGCATAGGGTGGCGCGGCCAGGCCATGGGCCGCGCCGCCCTATGGTCTGGGCCCACAGTGGCCCCTCTCTTCTTCCCCTTCTGGCTCCCTCCGTCATCTGGAAAAATAGGAATTTACGTGAAATTCCCTTCCACAGTTGATCTTCCGAAATATTGCGTTCTGACGGTGCTTTTTCCAGCAGAATCCTGGCTCCGGTGCTTGATCCTCCAATGATGATGAAACATGCAAAATAGATGAAATAACATAAGTATTGTGTCCCAATATGAAATATATCAATGAATAACAGCAAATTATGATACAAAATAGTGATGCAAATTGGACGTATCAACTCCCCCCAAGCAGACCTGCTTGACTTCCAAGACAGAGTTTAGGGGTTAGGGGTATAGATACATGATTTGTCTGGTTTAATATGTCTAGACCTTGTTTATCAACTTTAATGCTTACTATATGACATAAGAAGACTATGTGATTTGGTTTTTCATTTTTCTGTTTTTATTTTTCTGCCCATTTGAATCTTGGTCAAATCCTAGGTTTGACCAAGATATAGACAAGTTTAACACGTAAATGAGTTAACTTGGATTTCCTACCCTTGAATCCATAGGAAACTTTGTTCTAATGCACTATTATAATCAACCGAGTTTTTACACCAACAGGTCTGTCACTTACGTGTGGTGCCCACGCTTGAGGTCCCACACTTCAGTGAGCACAAGTCACGTGCAATAGGTACGCAAACTCCCAGCCATTTTCTTTGTCAAGAGAAGACGCATCAGGATGCGTATTGGAAGTCTGTGGGTCCTTCTGGATCCTTCGGTCGTCCCTCTCACAAAAAAAACAAATCTCTCTCATTCTCGCCTCGCTCGACTCGCTCGCACCTCCTGCTCACTGACAAACCCTGCACAAAAGTCAACATCATCACCCGAAAAAGGGGAGACACCATAATTCTCTCCCTTCTTCTCTCCTTCCGAGTGATCCCTCTTCCTCCGAGTTTCACTCGACGGGCAAACACCCATGTGCTGCATAGTAATAATAATAATAAAAAGGTAGTACTCGTAGAAAAATCGATATACGAATCTGTAATTAAATAGGTTAAACTAGGGTTTTGCCCAGTTCTACAGATCAAGGGTTCAAAAAAATCCAACTACGGGGTTCGAACAACACGATTCTAATCCAAGAATTTTTTCGACCTAGGTCACCCAAATGGCCTCAAACTATAGGGTTAGCATCTAGTGCAGTATGTGTGAAAATGTATGCACTATGTGTGCTATAACTTGTATGTCTTTCATATTTGAACCAAATTTGAATAAGTTTGAAATATTTGAAAAGGGGCTTTTGGCTTAAACGTTTGAAACCAAAAACCACTTCTCTTCATGCATGCTTGACTTCATAAGACAGAGTTTAGCTAGGGTTAGGGGATAGATGCATGATTTTCCTGGTTTGAATATGTCTAGACCTACTTTATCAACTTAATTGAATGCTTACTATATGACATAATAATACTATGTGCATTGTTTTTTATTTTTTTGATTTTTTTAAAATTGTATGCCCATTTGAATCTTGGTCAAATCCTAGGTTTGAACATGGTTTAAACAAGTTTAAATCATGAATATGAAAAATTAAGCATCTATATATCCTTCTTAGTCACTCCAAAATGTAGCTCTTGGGAGGTTTTTTCGAAATTTCCATGTTTGAAACCAAAACCACTTCTCTTCATGCATGCTTGACTTCATAAGACATAGTTTAGCTAGGGCGTTAGGGGGTAGATACATGATTTTCCTGGTTTGAATATGTCTAGACCTGGTTTATCAACTTAATTAATTGATTGTTTACTATATGACATAAGAAGACTATGTGCCTTGGTTTTAAATTTTTCTGTTTTTTTTGAATTTTACGCCCATATATTTGAATCTTGGACAAATCCTAGGTTTGACCAAGATTTAAACAAGTTTAAACATAAAAATAAAAAGGGAAGCATGTATCCTTCTTAGTCACTCTAAAATGAAGCTTTTTGGATGTTCTTGAAATTTCCATTTTTGAAACCAAAAACGACTTCTCTCTTCATGCTAGACTTCATAAGATCGACAGGGGGCAGATACATGATTTGTCTGGTTTGGATATGTCCAAACCTTGCTTGTTTATCAACTTGAATGCTTACTATATGACATAAGAATGCTTACCATATGTTTGAATTTTAAAAGCATATAGTCTTCTTATGTCATATAGTAAGCATTCAAAAGTTTTTCTTTGAGAGAGTAGCATGCATTCAAAAGTTGATAAATAAGATTTGTACATATTCAAACCAGACAAATCATGTATCTACCCATATGCATATATATATAACCCTATACTTTTGTCTTATGAAGACGTCAAGGATGAAGAGAAGTGGATTTGGGTTTCAAACATGGAAATTTCAAAAACCTCCCAAAACATGTATATATCTACCCCTAAACCCTAATCTTTGTCTTATGAAGCCAAGCATATGAAGAGAAGTGATTTTGGGTTTCAAACATGGAAACTTCAAAAACCTCCCAAAAGCTTCATTTTAGAGAGACTAAGAATGATCCATATGCTTACCTTTTCATTGCCATGTTTTAAACTTGTTTTAACCTTGGTCAAACCTAGGATTTGACCAAGATTCAAATGGGAGTAAAAATTCAGAAAAATTCAAAAAAAATGAAAAACCAAAGCACACACATATATATATAGCCTTCTTATGTCATATATATAGTAAGCATTCAAGTTGATAAACAAGGTCTAGACATATTCAAAGCAGAAATATCATGTATCATATCTACCCCTAACCCTAAACTCTGTCTTATGAAGTCAAACATATGAAGAGAACTGGGGTTTTGGGTTTCAAACATAAAATTTTCAAGTACCTTCATTTTAGAGTGAGTAAGGAAGGATTCATGCTTACCGTTTCATTTTCATGTTTTAAACTTGTTTAAACCTAGGATTTGACCAAGATTTAAATAGGCATAAAAAATCGAAAGAAATCAAAAATTGAAAAACCAAAGCACATATATATAGCCTTCTTATATCATATAGTAAAAAATTCAAGTTGATAAACAAGGTCTAGACATATTCAAACAAGAAAAATCATGTATCTACACACCTAACCATAAACTCTGTCTTAAGAGGTTTTGGGTTTCAAACATGGAAATTTCACAAACCTCCCAAAAGCTTCATTTTACAGTGACTATATAAGGAGGATCCATGCTTACCTTTTGGCTTAAACGTTTGAAACCAAAAACCACTTCTCTTCATGCATGCTTGACTTCATAAGACAGATCGAGTTTAGCTAGGGTACGTTAGGGGGTGTAGATACATGATTTCCTGGTTTGAATATGTCTAGACCTTGTTTATCAACTTAATTGATTGCTTACTATATGACATAAGACGACTACGTGCCTTGGTTTTCATTTTTGGTTTTTTTTTGAATTTTATGCTCATATATTTGAATCTTGGTCAAATCCTAGGTTTGACCAAGATTTAAACAAGTTTAAAACATGAAAATGAAAAGGGAAGCATGTATCCTTCTTAGTCACTCTAAAATGAAGCTTTTGGGATGTTCTTGAAATTTCCATGTTTGAAACCCAAAACGACTTCTCTTCATGCTAGACTTCATAAGATCAACATGGGGTAGATACATGATTTGTCTGGTTTGGATATACCTAGACCTCGTTTAACTTGAATGCATACGATATGACATAAGAAGACTACGTGCTTTTGTTTTTCATTATTCTGTTTTTTTGAATTTTGTGCCCACCCATTTGTATCTTGGTCAAATCCTAGGCTTGATAATGATTTAACAAGATTAAAATATGAAAATGCAAAAGGTAAGCATGGATCCTTCTTAGTCACTCTAAAATGAAGCTTTTGGGAGCAAAACCACTTCTCTTCATATGCTTGACTTCATAAGACGGAGTTTAGGGGTTAGGGGGTATAGATACACGATTTGTCTAGTTTGAATATGTCTAGACCTTGTTTATCAACTTAATTGGCTTACTATATGACATAAGAAAACTATTTGCTTTGGTTTTTCTTTTTCCTGATTTTTTTCAATTTTGATGCCCATTTGAATCTTGTCAAATCCTAGGTTTGACCGAGATAATTTAAACAAGCTTAAAACATGAATATGAAAAGGGAAGCATGTATCCTTCTTTGTCACTCTAAAATGAAGTTTTTGGGAGGTTTTTCAAATTTCCATGTTTGAAACCCAAAACCACTTCTCTTCATATGCTTGACTTCATAAGACAGAGTTCAGGGGTTAGGGGGTATAGATACATGATTTGTCTAGTTTGAATATTTCTAGACCTTGTTTATCAACTTTAATGCTTACTATATGACATAAGAAAACTATTTGCTTTGGTTTTCTTTTTTCTGACTTTTTTTCAATTTTGATGCCCATTTGAATCTTGTCAAATCCTAGGTTTGACCAAGATAATTTAAACAAGCTTAAAACATGAATATGAAAAGGGGAGCATGTATCCTTCTTAGTCACTCTAAAATGTAGTTTTTGGGAGTTTTTTGAAATTTCCATGTTTGAAACCCAAAACCACTTCTCTTCACATGCTTGACTTCATAAGACAGAGTTTAGGGGTTAGGGGTATAGATACATGATTTGTCTGGTTTAATATGTCTAGACCTTGTTTATCAACTTTAATGCTTACTATATGACATAAGAAGACTATGTGATTTGGTTTTTCATTTTTCTGTTTTTATTTTTCTGCCCATTTGAATCTTGGTCAAATCCTAGGTTTGACCAAGATATAGACAAGTTTAACACGTAAATGAGTTAACTTGGATTTCCTACCCTTGAATCCATAGGAAACTTTGTTCTAATGCACTATTATAATCAACCGAGTTTTTACACCAACAGGTCTGTCACTTACGTGTGGTGCCCACGCTTGAGGTCCCACACTTCAGTGAGCACAAGTCACGTGCAATAGGTACGCAAACTCCCAGCCATTTTCTTTGTCAAGAGAAGACGCATCAGGATGCGTATTGGAAGTCTGTGGGTCCTTCTTCCTTCGGTCGTCCCTCTCACAAAAAAAAACAAATCTCTCTCATTCTCGGCCTCGCTCGACTCGCTCGCTCGCTCGCACCTCCTGCTCACTGACAAACCCTGCACAAAAGTCAACATCATCACCCGAAAAAGGGGAGACACCATAATTCTCTCCCTTCTTCTCTCCTTCCGAGTGATCCCTCTTCCTCCGAGTTTCACTCGACGGGCAAACACCCATGTGCTGCATAGTAATAATAATAATAAAAAGGTAGTACTCGTAGAAAAATCGATATACGAATCTGTAATTAAATAGGTTAAACTAGGGTTTTGCCCAGTTCTACAGATCAAGGGTTCAAAAAAATCCAACTACGGGGTTCGAACAACACGATTCTAATCCAAGAATTTTTTCGACCTAGGTCACCCAAATGGCCTCAAACTATAGGGTTAGCATCTAGTGCAGTATGTGTGAAAATGTATGCACTATGTGTGCTATAACTTGTATGTCTTTCATATTTGAACCAAATTTGAATAAGTTTGAAATATTTGAAAAGGGGCTTTTGGCTTAAACGTTTGAAACCAAAAACCACTTCTCTTCATGCATGCTTGACTTCATAAGACAGAGTTTAGCTAGGGTTAGGGGATAGATGCATGATTTTCCTGGTTTGAATATGTCTAGACCTACTTTATCAACTTAATTGAATGCTTACTATATGACATAATAATACTATGTGCATTGTTTTTTATTTTTTTGATTTTTTTAAAATTGTATGCCCATTTGAATCTTGGTCAAATCCTAGGTTTGAACATGGTTTAAACAAGTTTAAATCATGAATATGAAAAATTAAGCATCTATATATCCTTCTTAGTCACTCCAAAATGTAGCTCTTGGGAGGTTTTTTCGAAATTTCCATGTTTGAAACCAAAACCACTTCTCTTCATGCATGCTTGACTTCATAAGACATAGTTTAGCTAGGGCGTTAGGGGGTAGATACATGATTTTCCTGGTTTGAATATGTCTAGACCTGGTTTATCAACTTAATTAATTGATTGTTTACTATATGACATAAGAAGACTATGTGCCTTGGTTTTAAATTTTTCTGTTTTTTTTGAATTTTACGCCCATATATTTGAATCTTGGACAAATCCTAGGTTTGACCAAGATTTAAACAAGTTTAAACATAAAAATAAAAAGGGAAGCATGTATCCTTCTTAGTCACTCTAAAATGAAGCTTTTTGGATGTTCTTGAAATTTCCATTTTTGAAACCAAAAACGACTTCTCTCTTCATGCTAGACTTCATAAGATCGACAGGGGGCAGATACATGATTTGTCTGGTTTGGATATGTCCAAACCTTGCTTGTGTATCAACTTGAATGCTTACTATATGACATAAGAATGCTTACCATATGTTTGAATTTTAAAAGCATATAGTCTTCTTATGTCATATAGTAAGCATTCAAAAGTTTTTCTTTGAGAGAGTAGCATGCATTCAAAAGTTGATAAATAAGATTTGTACATATTCAAACCAGACAAATCATGTATCTACCCATATGCATATATATATAACCCTATACTTTTGTCTTATGAAGACGTCAAGGATGAAGAGAAGTGGATTTGGGTTTCAAACATGGAAATTTCAAAAACCTCCCAAAACATGTATATATCTACCCCTAAACCCTAATCTTTGTCTTATGAAGCCAAGCATATGAAGAGAAGTGATTTTGGGTTTCAAACATGGAAACTTCAAAAACCTCCCAAAAGCTTCATTTTAGAGAGACTAAGAATGATCCATATGCTTACCTTTTCATTGCCATGTTTTAAACTTGTTTTAACCTTGGTCAAACCTAGGATTTGACCAAGATTCAAATGGGAGTAAAAATTCAGAAAAATTCAAAAAAAATGAAAAACCAAAGCACATATATATATAGCCTTCTTATGTCATATATATAGTAAGCATTCAAGTTGATAAACAAGGTCTAGACATATTCAAAGCAGAAATATCATGTATCATATCTACCCCTAACCCTAGCTAAACTCTGTCTTATGAAGTCAAACATATGAAGAGAACTGGGGTTTTGGGTTTCAAACATAAAATTTTCAAGTACCTTCATTTTAGAGTGAGTAAGGAAGGATTCATGCTTACCGTTTCATTTTCATGTTTTAAACTTGTTTAAACCTAGGATTTGACCAAGATTTAAATAGGCATAAAAAATCGAAAGAAATCAAAAATTGAAAAACCAAAGCACATATATATAGCCTTCTTATATCATATAGTAAAAAATTCAAGTTGATAAACAAGGTCTAGACATATTCAAACAAGAAAAATCATGTATCTACACACCTAACCATAAACTCTGTCTTAAGAGGTTTTGGGTTTCAAACATGGAAATTTCACAAACCTCCCAAAAGCTTCATTTTACAGTGACTATATAAGGAGGATCCATGCTTACCTTTTGGCTTAAACGTTTGAAACCAAAAACCACTTCTCTTCATGCATGCTTGACTTCATAAGACAGATCGAGTTTAGCTAGGGTACGTTAGGGGGTGTAGATACATGATTTCCTGGTTTGAATATGTCTAGACCTTGTTTATCAACTTAATTGATTGCTTACTATATGACATAAGACGACTACGTGCCTTGGTTTTCATTTTTGGTTTTTTTTTGAATTTTATGCTCATATATTTGAATCTTGGTCAAATCCTAGGTTTGACCAAGATTTAAACAAGTTTAAAACATGAAAATGAAAAGGGAAGCATGTATCCTTCTTAGTCACTCTAAAATGAAGCTTTTGGGATGTTCTTGAAATTTCCATGTTTGAAACCCAAAACGACTTCTCTTCATGCTAGACTTCATAAGATCAACATGGGGTAGATACATGATTTGTCTGGTTTGGATATACCTAGACCTCGTTTAACTTGAATGCATACGATATGACATAAAAAGACTACATGCTTTTGTTTTTCATTATTCTGATTTTTTTGAATTTTGTGCCCACCCATTTGTATCTTGGTCAAATCCTAGGCTTGATAATGATTTAACAAGATTAAAATATGAAAATGCAAAGGTAAGCATGGATCCTTATTATTAGTGACTCTAAAATGAAGCTTTTGGGAGCAAAACCACTTCTCTTCATATGCTTGACTTCATAAGACGGAGTTTAGGGGTTAGGGGGTATAGATGCATGCATGATTTGTCTAGTTTGAATATGTCTAGACCTTGTTTATCAACTTAATTGGCTTACTATATATGACATAAGAAAACTATTTGCTTTGGTTTTTCTTTTTCTGATTTTTTTCAATTTTGATGCCCATTTGAATCTTGTCAAATCCTAGGTTTGACTGAGATAATTTAAACAAGCTTAAAACCTGAATATGAAAAGGGAAGCATGTATCCTTCTTTGTCACTCTAAAATGAAGTTTTTGGGAGGTTTTTCAAATTTCCATGTTTGAAACGACCCAAAACCACTTCTCTTCATATGCTTGACTTCATAAGACAGAGTTCAGGGGTTAGGGGGTATAGATACATGATTTGTCTAGTTTGAATATGTCTAGACCTTGTTTATCAACTTAATTAATTGGCTTACTATATGACATAAGAAAACTATTTGCTTTGGTTTTTCTTTTTCCTGATTTTTTCGATGCCCATTTGAATCTTTGTCAAATCCTAGGTTTGACTGAGATAATTTAAACAAGCTTAAAACATGAATATGAAAAGGGAAGCATGCATCCTTCTTAGTCACTCTAAAATGTAGTTTTTGGGAGGTTTTTGAAATTTCCATGTTTGAAACCCAAAACCACATCTCTTCATGCTTGACTTAATTTATAAGACATAGTTTAGGGGTTAGGGGTAGATACATGATTTGTATGGTTTGATATTTCTAGTCCTTGTTTATCAACTTTAATGCTTACTATATGACATAAGATGACTATGTGATTTGGTTTTTCATTTTTCTGTTTTTTATTTTATTTTTCTGCCCATTTGAATCTTGGTCAAATCCTAGGTTTGACCAAGATTTAGACAAGTTTAACACGTGAAAACGAATAAGTAAGCCTGGATCCTTCTTAGTCACTCAAAAATGTACCAATCGATAGATGTGTTAACTTTGCTTCATGGAAATAATAATGTCATGTAAATGAGTTAACTTGGATTTCCTACCCCTGAATCCATAGGAAACTTTGTTCTAATGCACTATTATAATCAACCGAGTTTTTACACCAACAGGTCCGTCACTTACGTGTGGTGCCCACGCTTGAGGTCCCACACTTCAGTGAGCACAAGTCACGTGCAATAGGTACGCAAACTCCCAGCCATCTTCTTTGTCAAGAGAAGACGCATCAGGATGCGTATTGGAAGTATGTGGGTCCTTCTAGATCCTTCGGTTGTCCCTCTCACAAAAAAAACAAATCTCTCTCATTCTCGGCCTCGCTCGACTCGCTCGCTCGCTCGCTCGCACCTCCTGCTCACTGACAAACCCTGCACAAAAGTCAACATCATCACCCGAAAAAGGGGAGACACCATAATTCTCTCCCTTCTTCTCTCCTTCCGAGTGATCCCTCTTCCTCCGAGTTTCACTCGACGGGCAAACACCCATGTGCTGCATAGTAATAATAATAATAAAAAGGTAGTACTCGTAGAAAAATCGATATACGAATCTGTAATTAAATAGGTTAAACTAGGGTTTTGGCCAGTTCTACAGATCAAGGGTTCAAAAAAATCCAACTACGGGGTTCGAACAACACGATTCTAATCCAAGAATTTTTTCGACCTAGGTCACCCAAATGGCCTCAAACTATAGGGTTAGCATCTAGTGCAGTATGTGTGAAAATGTATGCACTATGTGTGCTATAACTTGTATGTCTTTCAAATTTGAACCAAATTTGAATAAGTTTGAAATATTTGAAAATGGGCTTTTGGCTTAAACGTTGGAAACCAAAAACCACTTCTCTTCGTGCATGCTTGACTTCATAAGACAGAGTTTAGCTAGGGTTAGGGGGTAGATGCATGATTTTCCTGGTTTGATTATGTCTAGACCTTGTTTATCAACTTAATTGAATGCTTACTATATGACATAAGAATACTATGTGCCTTGTTTTTTTATTTTTTTATTTTTTTAAAATTTTATGCCCATTTGAATCTTGGTCAAATCCTAGGTTTGAACATGGTTTAAACAAGTTTAAATCATGAATATGAAAAATTAAGCATCTATATATCCTTCTTAGTCACTCCAAAATGTAGCTCGGTCTTGGGAGGGTTTTCGAAATTTCCATGTTTGAAACCAAAAACCACTTCCCTTCATGCATGCTTGACTTCATAAGACGGAGTTTAGGGTTAGGGGTAGATATATACATTATTTTCTTGTTTGAATATGTCTAGACCTTGTTTATCAACTTGAATGCTTAATTACTATATATATATGACATAAGAATGTTATGTCCTTTGGTTTTTCATTCTTTTGATTTTTTATGAATTTCTATGCCCATTTGAATCTTTTGGTCAAATCCTAGAGGTTTGACCAAGATTTAAACAAGTTTAAAACATGAAAATGAAAAGGGAAGCTTGTATATCCTTCTTAGTCACTCTAAAATGAAGTTTTTGGGAGGTTTTTGAAATTTCCATGTTTGAAACCCAAAACCACTTCTCTTCATGCTAGACTGCTTCATAAGACAATTTAATTAGGGGTTAGGGGGTAGATACATGATTTGTCTGGTTTGAATATGTCCAAACCTTGCTTGTGTATCAACTTGAATGCTTACTATATGACATAAGAATGCTTACCATATGTTTGAATTTTAAAAGCATATAGTCTTCTTATGTCATATATATAGTAAGCATTCAAAAGTTTTTCTTTGAGAGAGTAGCATGCATTCAAAAGTTGATAAATAAGATTTGGACATATTCAAACCAGACAAATCATGTATCGATCTACACCCCCTAACCCTAAACTCTGTCTTATGAAGTCAAGCATGAAGAGAAGTGCTTTTAGGTTTCAAACATGGAAATTTCACAAACCTCCCAAAAGCTTCATTTTACAGTGACTAATTAAGGAGGATCCATGCTTACCTTTTGGCTTAAACGTTTGAAACCAAAAACCACTTCTCTTCATGCATGCTTGACTTCATAAGACAGAGTTTAGCTAGGGCGTTAGGGGGTAGATACATGATTTTCCTGGTTTGAATATGTCTAGAACTGGTTTATCAACTTAATTAATTGATTGTTTACTATATGACATAAGAAGACTATGTGCCTTGGTTTTAAATTTTTCTGTTTTTTTTGAATTTTATGCCCATATATTTGAATCTTGGTCAAATCCTAGGTTTGACCAAGATTTAAACAAGTTTAAACATAAAAATGAAAAGGGAAGCATGTATCCTTCTTAGTCACTCTAAAATGAAGCTTTTGGGATGTTCTTGAAATTTCCATTTTTGAAACCAAAAACGACTTCTCTCTTCATGCTAGACTTCATAAGATCGACAGGGGGTATAGATACATGATTTGTCTGGTTTGGATATACCTAGACCTCGTTTATCAACTTGAATTCATACGATATGACATATGAAGACTATGTGCTTTAATTTGTTTTCATTTTTCTGATTTTTTTGAATTTTGTGCCCACCCATTTGTATATTGGTCAAATGCTAGGCTTGATAATGATTTAAACAAGTTTAAAATATGAATATGCAAAGTTAAGCATGGATCCTTCTTAGAAACTCTAAAATGAAGTTTTTCGGAGGTTTTTGAAATTTCCATGTTTGCAACCCAAAACAACTTCCTCTTCACATGCTTGACTTCATAAGACAGAGTTTAGGGGTTAGGGGGTATATATAGATACATGATTTGTCTAGTTTGAATATGTCTAGACCTTGTTTATCAACTTTAATGCTTACTATAAGACATAAGAAAACTATTTCCTTTGTTTTTTCTTTTTTTTTGATTTTTTTCAATATTGATGCCCATTTGAATCTTGTCAAATCCTAGGTTTGACCAAGATAATTTAAACAAGCTTAGAACATGAATATGAAAAGGGAAGCGTGTATCCTTCTTAGTCACACTAAAATGAAGTTTTTGGGAGGTTTTTGATATTTCCATGTTTGAAACCCAAAACCACATCTCTTCATGCTTGACTTAATTTATAAGACATAGTTTAGGGGTTAGGGGGTAGATACATGATTTGTATGGTTTGATATTTCTAGACCTTGTTTATCAACTTTAATGCTTACTATATGACATAAGATGACTATGTGATTTGGTTTTTCATTTTTCTGTTTTTTATTTTTCTGCCCATTTGAATCTTGGTCAAATCCTAGGTTTGACCAAGATTTAGACAAGTTTAACACGTGAAAACGAATAAGTAAGCATGGATCCTTCTTAGTCACTCAAAAATGTACCAATCGATAGATGTGTTAACTTTGCTTCATGGAAATAATAATGTCACGTAAATGAGTTAACTTGGATTTCCTACCCTTGAATCCATAGGAAACTTTGTTCTAATGCAGTATAATAATCAATCGAGTTTTTACACCAACATGTCTGTCACTTACGTGTGGTGCCCACGCGTGAGGTCCCACACTTCAGTGAGCACAAGTCACGTGCAATAGGTACGCAAACTCCCAGCCATCTTCTTTGTCAAGAGAAGACGCATCAGGATGGAAGTCTGTGGGTCCTTCTGGATCCTTCTTAGTCACTCTAAAATGAAGCTTTTGGGAGGTTCTTGAAATTTCCATGTTTGAAACCCAAAACCACTTCTCTTCATGATTTACTTCATAAAACATAGTTTAATTAGAGTTTTAGGGGTAGATATATACATGATTTTTCTGGTTTGAATATATATGTCTCTAGACCTTTGTTTATCAACTTGAATGCTTAATATACATATGACATAAGAATGCTATGTGCTTTGGTTTTTCATTCTTTTGATTTTTTTTCTGAATTTTTAGGGCCATTTGAATCTTGGTCAAATCCTTGGTTTGACCAAGATTTAAACAAGTTTAAAACATAAAAATGAAAAGGGAAGTCTGTATCCTTCTTAGTCACTCTAAAATGAAGCTTTTGGGAGGTTTTTAAAATTTCAATGTTTGAAACCCAAAACCACTTCTCTTCACATGCTTGACTTCATAAGACAGAGTTAATTAATTTAGGGGTTAATTAGGGGGTATAGATACATGATTTGTGTGGTTTGAATATGTATGGACCTTATTTATCAACAACTTTAATGCTTACTATATGACATAAGAAAACTATTTGCTTTGGTTTTTCTTTTTTCAATTTTTTTTTCAATTTTGATGCCCATTTGAATCTTGTCAAATCCTAGGTTTGACCAAGATAATTTAAACAAGTTTAAAACATGAAAATGAAAAGGGAAGCATGGATCCTTCTTAGTCACTCTAAAATGAAGCTTTTGGGAGGTTTTTGAAATTTCCATGTTTGAAACCCAAAACCACTTCTCTTCACATGCATGCTTGACTTCATAAGACAGAGTTTAGGGGTTAGGGGGTATAGCTACATGATTTGTCTGGTTTGAATATGTCTACACCTTGTTTATCAACTTTAATGCTTACTATATGACATAAGAAAACTATGTGATTTGGTTTTTCATTTTTCTGTTTTTATTTTTCTGCCCATTTGAATCTTGGTCAAATCCTAGGTTTGACCAATATATAGACAAGTTTAACACGTAAATGAGTTAACTTGGATTTCCTACCCTTGAATCCATAGGAAACTTTGTTCTAATGCACTATTATAATCAACCGAGTTTTTACACCAACAGGTCTGTCACTTACGTGTGGTGCCCACGCTTGAGGTCCCACACTTCAGTGAGCACAAGTCACGTGCAATAGGTACGCAAACTCCCAGCCATTTTCTTTGTCAAGAGAAGACGCATCAGGATGCGTATTGGAAGTCTGTGGGTCCTTCTGGTTCCTTCGGTCGTCCCTCTCACAAAAAAAACAAATCTCTCTCATTCTCGGCCTCGCTCGACTCGCTCGCTCGCTCGCTCCACCTCCCGCTGACAAACCCTGCACAAAAGTCAACATCATCACCCGAAAAAGGGGAGACACCATAATTCTCTCCCTTCTTCTCTCCTTCCGAGTGATCCCTCTTCCTCCGAGTTTCACTCGACGGGCAAACACCCATGTGCTGCATAGTAATAATAATAATAAAAAGGTAGTACTCGTAGAAAAATCGATATACGAATCTGTAATTAAATAGGTTAAACTAGGGTTTTGCCCAGTTCTACAGATCAAGGGTTCAAAAAAATCCAACTACGGGGTTCGAACAACACGATTCTAATCCAAGAATTTTTTCGACCTAGGTCACCCAAATGGCCTCAAACTATAGGGTTAGCATCTAGTGCAGTATGTGTGAAAATGTATGCACTATGTGTGCTATAACTTGTATGTCTTTCATATTTGAACCAAATTTGAATAAGTTTGAAATATTTGAAAAGGGGCTTTTGGCTTAAACGTTTGAAACCAAAAACCACTTCTCTTCATGCATGCTTGACTTCATAAGACAGAGTTTAGCTAGGGTTAGGGGATATATGCATGATTTTCCTGGTTTGAATATGTCTAGACCTTGTTTATCAACTTAATTGAATGCTTACTATATGACATAAGAATACTATGTGACTTGTTTTTTATTTTTTGATTTTTTTAAAATTTTATGCCCATTTTAATCTTGGTCAAATCCTAGGTTTGAACATGGTTTAAACAAGTTTAAATCATGAATATGAAAAATTAAGCATCTATATATCCTTCTTACTCACTCCAAAATGTAGCTCTTGGGAGGGTTTTTCGAAATTTCCATGTTTGAAACCAAAACCACTTCTCTTCATGCATGCTTGACTTCATAAGACAGAGTTTAGGGTTAGGGGTAGATATATACATGATTTTCTGGTTTGAATATGTCTAGACCTTGTTTATCAACTTGAATGCTTACTATATATATATGACATAATAATGTTATGTCCTTTGGTTTTTCATTCTTTTGTTTTTTTATGAATTTCCATGCCCATTTGAATCTTTTGGTCAAATCCTAGAGGTTTGACCAAGATTTAAACAAGTTTAAAACATGAAAATGAAAAGGGAAGCTTGTATATCCTTCTTAGTCACTCTAAAATGAAGTTTTTGGGAGGTTTTTGAAATTTCCATGTTTGAAACCCAAAACCACTTCTCTTCATGCTAGACTTCATAAGACAATTTAATTAGGGGTTAGGGGTAGATACATGATTTGTCTGGTTTGAATATGTCCAAACCTTGCTTGTTTATCAACTTGAATGCTTACTATATGTCATAAGAATGCTTACCATATGTTTGAATTTTAAAAGCATATAGTCTTCTTATGTCATATAGTAAGCATTCAAAAGGTTTTCTTTGAGAGAGTAGCATGCATTCAGAAGTTGATAAATAAGATTTGGACATATTCAAACCAGACAAATCATGTATCTACACCCCCTAACCCTAAACTCTGTCTTATGAAGTCAAGCATGAAGAGAAGTGCTTTTGGGTTTCAAACATGGAAATTTCACAAACCTCCCAAAAGCTTCATTTTACAGTGACTAAGAAGGATCCAGGCTTACCTTTTCATTTTCATGTTTTAAACTTGTTTAACTCTTGGTCAAACCTAGGATTTGACCAAGATTTAAATGGGCATAAAAAATCAGAAAAAAACAGAAAAAATGAAAAACCAAATAACATAGCCTTCTTATGTCATATAGTAAGCATTCAAGTTGATAAACAAGGTCTAGACATATTCAAACCAGAAAAAGCATGTATCTACCCCTAACCCTAAACTCTGTCTTACGAAGTCAAGCATGAAGAGAAGTGGTTTTGGGTTTCAAACATGGAAATTTCAAAAACCTCGCGAAAGCTTCATTTTAGAGTGACTAAGAAGGATCCATGCTTACCTATTCATTTTCATGTTTTAAACTTGTTTAAACCTTGATAAAACCCAGGATTTTACCTATTTAATCATAGATTCATAGGTCGATTTTTTACTTTTTTATTTTTACTATGCAGCACATGTGTGTTTGCCCGTCCAGTGAAACTCGGAGGAAGAGGGATCACACGGAAGGAGAAGAAGGGATAGCAGTCACGGGGCCCCTCTTATTATTTATGGTGTATATCTTTTTTCTGGTGATGTTGACTGTTGTGCAGCGTTTGTCAGTGCGCAGGAGGTGCGAGGCTGCGAGCGAGCGAGTCGAGCGAGGCCGAGAATGAGAGAGATGTTTTTTTCTTTTTCTTTTCCGTGAGAGGGACAACAGAAGGATCCAGAGACGACTTCCACTACGCATCCTGGTGCGCGTCTTCTCTTGACAAAGAAGATGGATGGGAGTTTGCGTACCTACTAATCTACTATAGTACTACTACTACACAAGAACCATATACATGTCAAACTTTTCAATCATGACCCACATGCATTTTATGTATATATTCACAACTTTTAATGCATGCATGAAAACTCAGCAAAATATGTGCATTTTGGGTTGTCGCACATAAATGTGCTTTTACTTGTCTGCCACCAATCCAATTTTCATGTGAGGGGGAAACATGACACACGATGGACATTTCCAATGTTTCACGAATTAATTATCTCAATTTGCATCCATATATATATGCGCCTGGTTACTGAAAGATCGAACCAAAGGTGAACTTGAAACGTTTTCATTTTCATGTTTTAAACTTGTTTAAATCTTGGTCAACCCTTGGATTTGACCAAGATTCATAAAAAATTCAAAAACATAGTCTTCTTATGTCATACAGTCAACATTCAACTTGATAAAACAAGATCTAAACATATTAAAAGAAGAATCATGTATCTACCCCCTAACCCTAAACTCTGTCTTTTGAAGTCAAACATGAAGATACGTGGTTTTGGGTTTACAAAATGGAAATTTCAAAAACCTCCGAAAAGCTTAATTTTGGAGTGACTAAGAAGGATACATGCTTACTTTTTCATTTTCATGTTTTAAACTTGTTTAAAGCTTGGTCAAACCTAGCTAGCTTGGATTTGACCAAGATTCAAGTGCGCATAAAAAATTCGAAAAAACCCCCAAAAATGAAAAACCATAACACATAGTCTTCTTGCGTCACATATATTGTAAGCATTCAAGTGTTGATAAACAATATCTAGACATATCAAACAAGAAAAATCATGTATCTATACCCCTAACCCTAAATTTGTCTTATGAAGTCAAGCATGAAGAGAAGTGGTTTGGGTTTTCAAACATGGAAATTTCGAAAACCGCCCAAAAGCTTCATTTCGGACTGACTAAGAAGGATCCATGCTTACCTTTTCATTTTCATGTTTTAAACTTGTTTAAATTCTTGTTCAAACCTAGGATTTGGCCAAGATTCAAATGGGCATAAAAACAATCGAAAAAATCAAAAATGAAAAACCAAAGCACATAGTCTTCTTATGTCACATAGTAAGCCATTCAACTTGATAACAAGGTCTAGACCTATTCAAACCAGAAAAATCATGTATCTACCCCTAACCCTAAACTCATCTGTCTTATGAAGTCAAGCATGAAGAGAAGTGGTTTTGGGTTTCAAACATAGACATTTCAAAAGCCTCCCAAAAGCTTCATTTTGGAGTGATTGAGAAGGATCCATGCTTAATTTTTCATTTTAATGTTTTAAACTTGTTTAAATCTTGGTTAAACCTATGATTTGACCAAAATTTGATTCGGCATGAAAATTCAAAACAAATCAAATAAATAAAAAACCAATGCACATAGTACATCTTCTTATGTCATATACTAAGCTTTCAAGTTGATAAGCCAGGTCTAGACATATTCAAACTAGAAAAATCATGTATCTACCCCTAACCCTAAACTCGATTTGTCTTATGAAGTCAATCATGAAGAGGTGTTTTGGGTTTCAGACATGGAAATTTCAAAAACCTTCCAAAAGCTTCATTTTGAAGTTACTAATTAAGAAGGATCACTACAAGAAAAGTTTGGCAACTTTTCTTGTAGTGGATCCAGGCTTAATTTTTCATCTTCATGTTTTAAATTTTGGTCAAACCTAGGATTTGTCCAAGATACAAATGGGCATAAAAATTCAGGGTAGCATCATACCCCCCTCCTTCCCGCGTAGAAAAAGTGTTAGGCGAGTAGTAGAATGGCATGACCAACAAGTTTCAAGTAAAATTTTGAATATGACCAAAATATACCAATTGATAGATGTGTGTGACCCAAGATTGAGCCATGGTACATTTTGCCAACAAAGTAGCAATTGAGTTGGCTTTCTACCTTAGTAGGCGTGCATTGGAAGGATGCATTATGCCGGCAAAGTTTTCAAACGTTCAAACTTTTCCGGTTTCTCATACAGTATTTGGCTCCTTGAGAAGCATTGATGTGATCATATAAGGTTATCCAAAACTTCGCCTTTCCCGTATTTGCCCGAGCACTCGACACCCCTCGTCCCATGGCGACTCCTCCAGCCATAGCCCCGTGCACCCAGGCTCCACGACTCAGCCTCGGAGGGGTGTGCGCTAAAAGCTCGCAAATGTCTGTGTGCCATTGGTGTGCGATGAAGCAGGCGGCTCTGTGTCTTGCTGTGGCTAGACTCCTGGCGCCCTTTGATCTAGGAGAGGGAGAGGAGGGAGGGGGTCCCATGAAGCGGCGGTGGCCCAGGTATCGGCGGCAGCCCAGGCAGCAGCGGCAAAGTGGGCTGGTCGGAGCATAGGCATGCGCCGGGGGCGAACCTCGCCGGGTGAGGATGCTTCCATTGTGAAGAAGCACTTGCCATCCAGGGCTTCGGGTTCGCCAACAAACTCAGCGCCTCGGTCCATGGCGTTGCCGTCGTGGGGACGTCGGGGGCGGCGGCGACGTGCTGCAGCCCCAGCCTTTAGTGGGGACCAAAGTGCGACCGACCACATCACGGCGTCGGCAGCATTGGGGATGCCGATGGGCATCCACTGCCACACACAGATTTGGGAGGTTCTGGCCGGGCCGAGTTCCAAACTTCCATCATCGGAGCCGAGGGCTTGGTACTTCAAATTCCGAATCAGGCAATCCTTCGACCCCAATCAGCTTCTGCCTGTGGTCCAAATCCGAGATATCTTGGCGGCAGCTATGCTGGTTAAGCTTAGCCGGACAGCGGCAATCGACGATCTGCAAAACCTAGATGCCTTCCGAGGATTTGCAGCAGCCGTCAATGCACTCGTGGAGGCATCGCATGCTGGTAGCAGCGGCGAATGCGGGTATGTTGTTTTACTCCCTTTGTATGCTTTTGTCATAAAAATCAATTTGCTAATTCTCATTCGATTGAAAATCAGACCCATTCACCATCAACTCTCAAACAGTGGACACTAGTAATATGTAGAACTAGAAATTACACAAGATTTCTGTACTGCTAGTACTATTACTTCGACGCTACATGTTGTTTACACGAGGAAATTGCACAAACTACCGCTTATTGCTGCCTTCGTTGCTTAAAACACTTTTTAAAACTGTAATTTTTTTCCGCACAAACCACCAACTATCGTGTTCTGTTGCAGGGAATTTCAAATTTAGGATTGAGCTGTTTAAGAGCAAATCAGATGATCGGGGACCACCAACTACTATAGTTTTAATTGCAAATAGAATAGATTTTGCAAAATTATGAAACGCACATAACGTTTGAATTACTGCAATTTTTTTGAAGGTTTGATATTTTCATCATTTTTGTGTGAATCTTACACCAAGTAACACAACTTTCAGACGGAATACAAAATATTTTCAAACTTCCTAGATTTGATAGCTCAAATATTTTTAATTACTAGTTTTTCAGTATTTTAAAAAGTCGAAACAATATATTTTGGCTGAATGTTAGAAAATATATTTCATGATTATCCCATATTAGTTAAGAAGTACATAAACTAGTAGTAGTAATAAAGAACAGAGGGAGTTTATGGAGATACATCCATTAAGGGCATGTTAGTGTGTGTTGGTGTATTACTTATGCCTTCTTTGGTTAATACACTTCTCAAGTGATCCCCGCAAACCCTCTATTCTTGCCTAGAATACAAAAACTCCCCATCAAAGTATTAGTGCATTTTTTGGATGAGTATTCGAGAGGATTGGGTGAACACCAAGGATTTGCATAGGGAATTGGTACAATTGAATCCTTGGCTGTTTGATTTGTAGGATTGTTTCCGATAGGAATTTTTCCTAAGGATTTCTTTGCACAGATTCCATAGAAAATTAAACATCTACTCATACCTCTTTTTAAGAATGCTTTACTTTTCCTATGGTGGAATCAAACAAAGTTTGGATTCTATGAATTCCTATAGGATTGGAGTGGACATGACATTGCAATCCTACATTTCCCTATTCCTACATCTTTCGGTAGGCATTTGCCTAGAATAAATAACCATGTGTATTACGGAGTAGCAATAAAATATAGGTTTATTTCTCTAAAGCATCTTGCACTGTACTAGTACATGGCTTAAGAGACAATATTTTTACCATTTTTTTTGCGAGAAGACAATATTATTACCATAGTTACTAAGTACATTTTATTGGATGATGAAGTGATAGCCCTCATCAATGCATTGTGAATTATTAGGGCATGGGTCACACGTGATTTACGAGTACACCGCACGATCGAGAGCCGCCGTCCCTCTTTGCTTTTTACCGATGCGGCGGAGCTCCTCCCCACACCCACGAATAACTGAAAGCCACAACTGCTGGGGAAAAGTCTTGCGCCGAGAAAATCTACAACCGTGGTTGAGTACATGTGTTTCTTAAGATACGAGTGCTCCAATGCATTTTTTCTTTCCTTTTACTAATTTACCTTGAAAATCCTGCACGTCCACTTATTTGTGGACGGAGGGAGTATCACGCCAAGAGGAAGTAGGACAATAGTGGGCGCTTATAGCCCGCCTACGTGGTACTTTTGCCAGCTGTTGGCTCTTCTATTGTTCTTGCTCTAAAGAAACCCCGATTGTGAAAGGCCAAGGCGTACTTCTTTTGGTCACGCAAAATTCAAAATACTGCCATGGACATTGAATTGACATGACAACACATAGCTTGGGATGTCCAAATTTGCACGTTAGACCAGTGACTTGTTCTTCACCTTTTCAGAGGGAACAGTGACATTTTATTATGGGTCTATACACTTTCCAAGAAACAGGAGGAGATGCTGTAGAGTGTAGAGGAGCGAAGTCAAGCGCCCCGCCCCCACCTGCCCTATTTCTGTTCACCTCCATCGTCTACCTCCGCCCCCGCCCGCACCAATCGACCACCTTCCATAGCACGCGCCAGTGCCGCCGCCATGCAGCTTTAGAATCAATTCCACCGCCCAGTTTGAGAGCCTCCGTTCTTCATCTTCCCCGCCACCTGCCGCCATCGAACCCAAATTAAACTCCAATCAGTTGAACCCAAACCTCATAGACCCACCCCCTGCCCTGCGATGGCGGCATCGAACAAGGAAAATGATGACTCTGAACTGTTTCAGAAGGTCTTTTCCGAAGGTCCCCTTGAAGAACTCGTAACAAGATGCGACGTCATCACCGCCGCGAGCCTCGTCGGTTCGTCCAAACTATTTTTCGACTCTGCAAATGATAGTGCAACTCTATCTTTTTCTCTCCCGTTTGGCCTCCCATGTGTTCTTCATTCTCACCCGACGAAGGTAGCACGGGATTGCAAGCTGACGCCGCTGGACAGGTTCTCCTCCGACGCTGTGATGCCAGACGGTACGGGTAAGCAGTGGGTAGGTGCCAATGGAGATTGGGTTGCCATGGTTGACACTGGCTTTCCTGCTTGCAAATGGAAACTTGTCAACGTCTACACTCGCCGTGAAATTCCTCTCCCTGTGCCGTTTGAAACCACCCACATTCCAAATATATACCACCACAACCTTCGTGCTATTATATTTCACAAGATATATATTTGCCAAGTTCCCACAGCTGCTGGGGGGTACAAAAATTTCTCTCTTGTTGCTGTTTTTGACATCAGAGTTGCCCTCCTTTGCGGCGAAGATTCTGGATGGACAGTTCTTACAGAGCCCAAGTCCCACATCTTTTACAATTACAGCGATGCAATTCTCCACAATGGGCTTGTGTTTGCCACAACTCATACTGGCACTGTTCACGCATGGAATCCTCAGCAAGCTGGTAATTTTCCTCCGGACGTAAGTAGTGTATGATGAGCTTCATTATTCATGGCTGTAAAGATAATTTTAATGCACAAACTTATTAATTTTCGAACCTGACTGATCTGACTTGGAGGCTTGGGGCATATTTGCTTCGGATGAAATTTCATTGGTATTTAGACTTTTTATTCGAGATGATTACCATAGAAAAATTTGAGGATTGTATAATTAGGAGTTTTATTCTCAGATTGAATTATGTTGGATTTTGACCTCTACTTGAACTTCTTGAAATGAATCCTTTGGTTTCCCATGTGATGTACTGAAATACACCAATATGCTGTATTATTGAATGGAAATGCCATTATATCATCCCATCTGAATCCTAATGCGTTTTCCCAATTCTTACGTTTTCAGATTTGTGCAAACCAAACATACCCTTCTTAACAGTAATTTCGTTTTCAAGCAGGTCCTCCGCTGATCGTAGAGCCACCGCCCATTGTGTTTGAATGGCGGTGTGCACTTGATGATGCTCTTGGCCATGATCACGAGGTCGATTATGGCATGTGGTGGTTAGCAAGATCTATAGATGGTTCTAGACTTCTTCTGATCCATACACTGGGCATTGCTGATGAAAGGGAATATTCCTGTAAAGTTTGCCATACTGCTTCTGATCGTCGTGTTCATCATGGTCGCACTGTTGGCAACTATGCTTCTGGGTTTGGTTGCCTGGTGTTCACGAAGGACACTAGTAAGTTAAATGAAGGTATTCCATGGGAAAAGATTGATGACCTTGGAGAATATTCTCTTTTCCTTGGAGTGAACTATCCGATTATGCTGCCATTAGGCGGTGCAGATGTTGTCCCAGGATGTCTGACGAGAAGAAATTGTGTGTACACCTTGCCGAATGAAGCATGGCTTCGCAATTCGCAGCTGCCTGAAATATGCCGATTCAGTCTGAATCGTGAAGATTGCGCCGTTGGTTTCCAAACCAACGCCTTGGAGAAAACATGCAAAACAAAAAAAGATAGGTACCTGGTAAAGACACCGCTTTGGTTCATCCCAAACTTCGCCAACGCCCCGGATTGGAACAAGTGTGATGTTTAATTCTGAAACAGGGCCTGCAGCCATTGTAGCTACTGATAGTATGTAATTTCATAGCTAATGAACGAGGCAATTGTGGTCTACTAGTTACAACTGTTTTGTAAAGAGGTGGTCTATAAGTATACCCCTCTCTTCATTGATGCATTTGTGGTCTACATGATGGTACTCTTAAATATATGGGTGTGGCTCCTCAACACATAATGTGGGGGTATTATTGTGTTAAAGTTGAAGGCTTGATCAACTATAGGTTCACTTCTCTAGTTACATTACTAGGTACTCCGGTTGGCTATGTTGTGATGAAATTGTGTTCTGTTGTTCGGTGAAGACAAAAGTAGAACTATGGTATGCTTATGTTTAAGAGCAAGCGAGGGTTTAGCTTGAGATGTTAAAATTCAGATTTGAACTATTTTTTGATATGGAAATTTGAAATATATATGGTACTGTATATGATTATGTGTAACAACAAGCGACGAAAGGGCTGATGCTCCTATTCCTTGTCGGCGGGAGGACTATGTGTGCGGCGACTTGAGCCAAATTAGAAGGCCATAGCTATGTTGATTGGTCCTTGAAGTTGGAGGGGCTAGGATTTCGGATGAGCGGAGTGGGGGAAGTTGTTGCTCATGGAACATAAGTCCTTAAAATAGTAATGTTAGTATATAGGAGTACAAGGTATATACTTGTACTATTTTAGTACTATAATAAGTATATCGGGTTCATCAAAAAGAATTATCTCGGGTTCACAACCACGTGGGGTCAAGGTGAGGGAAAGTTGGTCAATACCTCTTACCGCTATATCCCCGCCCCAAGTTCTAATGCGCAAGTGCTGTTATTTTTTTTAAGGGAAATAGTGGTTCCTCTCCCCCGGAAACATGCCCCGCATCTCCACCTCCTAGTATCGTAGTACTACTACTGCATCTTCTCCAAAAAAAAACCTCTTCTGTCTCTTTCTCCCGTTCACCCCTCTCTCCCTTGCATTGGATTACCGACTCCAATGAAGCAGAAGCGTAAGATTGAGGAGATTCCTGATTGCTACCACCAGTCCATGGGGTGGGGCAACCTCCACTACCCACTGGTGGAGAACATAGCCGAGCGGGCGGATATCCTCAGCACTGGTCGCCTCGCTCGAGGCATGATCGGCATGCGGCATGCCATCCGCGGAGCGCATAAGGTTCCGTTCGGTTTACCGAGCCTGCTCCACTGCGACCCCGAGACATGGCCAGACGACCGCGACAATACTGTAAGAGTATTTATTTATTTACTCATCTCGTTTCAGCTTGTGTTTTTTCAATCAACTTTTCTTATTGCCAAACATCATGCATGAATTTAGACTCAACATAATCACCTGATTTGGGAGTACTGTAAGGTTTGCTGCCTTCACTATGCACATGTACTCTTCGGAATTGCTTTATTTATCCATTACATCTGTGCTTCAGTTCTGCACAATCCGCTCTTCATTCTGTCGAATACCTTGCATGCATAGACAATTTTGAAACAAATCCTATTTGCAGGGCATTCACGCGTTGCTGATGCCATTAGACAAGCCGACAGTTCCAGCATTTATCCATACCAAGGAGGAACTGGATGGACATGGACCCATGCACTGGGTGGGTTGTAACGGCGACTGGGTGGCATTTGTCCAGCAGGACGGGCACTTGACGATCCGCAACATATACATATCAGATACTATTATACCTCTTCCATCTCTGCAAGATGCAGGAATTTCTTTGGGCCCTACTAGTGAATGGTGGCATGGCAGCCCACCATTCCTGTTCAAATACAAAATAGATAAAAGTTTGGAACTGCTCAAAGTACGGATCGTCAAGAGGCCGTACAAAGATGATCTAGCAGGGCCATGGCATTACGAGGTAATCGTTGTATTTGACGAATTGATCGCTATCCTACAAGCGCCCCTAGAAAAGGAGTGGAATATCCTGAGAAACCCTGAATTCTTTGATAGAAACAGCTATGTCGATGCCATGGGCATTCCTGGATATGGTACAAGTTCACACCTACATCGTGTATACGCAGTTACATATCCGTATGGAGATGTTCTGGTTTGGGAACCATATACCTGTGGTGAGTCTTTGTTTTATGTCTTAACTAGTAAATGGCATGCTGCACATGTTGGACCAATTACGATTCGCAATACTGATGTATAAAAGTTGCGTTCTAAATGTTGTTCAAACTTTCAATACAACTAATAATTTGGTTATACCATCAAAATAAGTGTGAGCATACAGTTTATAAATATGAACAAAAATTTGGAACCTTTCTTAATCACTATCAAGTGGGACGTGTGATATCGGTGTGAGACTGCTCTGATTTTTCTTCATAATGGAAACATGACGGTTCTAGAAACACGTGGACACTGGTGTGGTATTTTTTTCACGCGAATACCTCTAATCCCAACCGTTAGATTTTGGACACCAACAGTTGGAATTGCTGCTACATGTCTTGTTAAAAACTGGTGCCTTATAGTAGTAGAAAATAGAAGATAGAAGAGAAGAGATAATTTTCAGTGTAGTTCCTACTTGCTGCATTGTGGTTGATCTTTGTGCATTGCAGGGACACATGCAGCCCCGCGTCTCATTGACGCCCCTGTCATTGAAGATGAAGAAGCAGAAGTGGCTGCAATTTTCGCTCAAATCGAGGGAGATGCTGTCATGGAAGATGATGAAGCAAATGTGGCTCAAGGCGATGGAGGTGCCGATGAAGATAATGATGCTGATGAAGAAGAATTAGAAGAAGAAGAATTAGAAGAAGACGAATTTGATGATGAAGAATTAGATGATGAAGAATTAGATGATGATGGTGATAATCATAATTATGAAGATGAAGATGTATTTCTTGGATTTTCTGACCAGCGCACTTGGTTCCTGGCACCAATGAGAGCAGAGTCCATTACTGGTGAATCTGATCTCGCGTGGATTCAGGTTAAAGGTTATCGGCCCATCCTCGGTCCTCCAATATTACATATGGGTAACAAGCTGAGGTCTTATCCTTTGGTACGGTGCTACGTTTTCTTGAGATCTGCCCATACCTTGGACCCTGTAGAAGAGGCAAGGTGGGAAAGATTGAACAATTTGAAGGGGCGTTCTTTATTTCTTGGACTCAATCACCCAATTTTCATGCTACCCCCGCCAGTCGACGCAGAGGCTGCAGAACCAGATTTCCAATTGTTCAAACCTGACTGTGTCTTTGCTACCCACAATCGCGCCCGTGATACATGGATACGTCCAAGGCCAAATTGGTGCAGAATGCACGTCAATGGAGGTCCTGCCATAGGCTCAAGATTGCAGTACAAAAAAGAGAAGACTGAACATAGAGCCGAAGCACCCATGTGGTTCGTCCCAACACTTCCACCTGTTTTTCCTTGAGAAATAAGAGACAGATGGTGACCTTATTTTATAGAGAAAACATAGTGTTCGTGAACTTAACCTCATGAACATTCGCTGTTCGGTTTTTGCTGAAATCAAAATTTTGCAGAGATGAAGATCTTTGTTTGAATCCCGTGCTGAACATATTTTTCACAAATTAGCTACCCGTATTGTGATGAATACATGCTGGTTTGTTGTTTGGTGCAGTAGCAGACATGAAGATCTTTGTCCTGAATACCACAATGGACATCTTTTTTTTCTTCAAAAATTAGCTAAGCTCACGCTATTAGGCGCAAATGCCTATTAAGAGATTTGGTGCTCTTGGGCACCATTGCTCCTGCTATTTTAGAAAAAAATAAAAAATATATTTATTTGTTCAAAAAATTAGAAAACAAATAATGGAGTAGCTAATGAATTGTCCCATAAACGTGCAAAATTTCAGTTTCAAATACAAAAAATTCTGGGCTACACAAAAGTAACAAACGTGTGGATCTGGGTATGCATATTTCAAATCTCCAAATTTCAACAGATTTTGTCTTTTTTGTGTAGTCTACAATATAAAGAATATCATATTAAAATTTTACACGCTTGTAGGTTACTTTATTTATTATGTCTACATTCATTTTCAGATTTTTTTGAAACAAATATGTATGCTATTTGATTTTTTTTAAACAGCAGAGCACTGGTGCCCATTAGCCAAAGACACTTTTCGCAAATGCCTACAATAAAGGAACGGATGGTGACCTTATTTTATAGAGAAACCATAGTGTTTGTGAAGTTAAAGTCATGAACACACGCTGTTCGGTTTTTGGTGAAATCAAAATTTAGCAGAGATGAAGATCTTTGTTTGAATCCCGTGATGAACACATTTTTCCTAAATTAGCTACCAGTATTGTGATGAATACATGCCGGTCTGTTTTTCGGTGGAGTAGCAGACATGCAGGGGATCGAAAGAAACGGCAAAGTAGCCAGAAATCAGGGGTCAAATATAAATTCGAGAAAGGAAACGTTTATTCAACAGTCAGGCTGACATGTGGGACGTATCTTGCAGCCGCGGCCCCAACATTTATCATTCAGAGAGGATGACATGTGGGACCCACGAACCAGTATCGTTCTCGGCGTTTCTCAAAGGGGGCAGGAGATCGAAAGAAAAAGGCAAGTAGCTCGAAATCAGGTGTCCAAAAAATCCAAGAAAGGAAAGGTTTATCGCACAAAGAGGCTGACATATTGTACCCAGTTTGCAGCAGCGTCATCAACGTTTCAAAGGCGGTGGAGTTCGAAAGAAAAAGGCAAATAGCCAGAAATTAGGGGTCAAAAATAAATCCAGCAAAGGAAACTTTTATCGTACAAAGAGGCTGACATGTGGGACCCAGCCAGCAGCGTCCTCAACGTTTCTAAGGTGGCAGGCAATGGAAAAAAGGCAAATAGCCAGAAATTAGGGGTCAAAAATAAATGCAACAATAGAAACTCTTATTGTTCATAGAGGCTGACATGTTGGACCCATGAGCCAGCAGGGCCCTCAACGTTTCAAAGGTGTCACGGGATCAAAAGAAAAGAACCAAGTAGTCATTAATTAGGTGTCAAAAATAAATCCAAGAAAGTAAATGTTTTACTTTTCATAGAGGCTGTCATATGGGACCCATGAGCCAGCAGCGTCCTCAACGTTTCTAAGGCGGCTGGGGATCGAAAAAAAAGCGAAGTAGCCATTAATTAGGGGTCAACTATAAATCCAAGAAAAGAAATGTTTATTGTTCTTAGAGGCTGACATGTGGGAGCTATGCGCCAGCAGCGTCCTCATCGTTTCAAAGGCGGTCGGGGATCCAAAGAAAAAGGCAAATAGCCAGAAATCAGGGGTAAAAAAAATCCAAGAAAAGAAATATTATTGTTCATAGAGGCTGGCATGTGGGACCCATGAGCCAGCAGCGTCCACAATTTCAAAGGCGGCACAGGATCGAAAGAAAAAGGCAAGTGACCAAAAATCAGGGGGTAAAAAATCCAAGAAAAAAACTTTATTGTACATAGAGGATGACATGCGGGTCCCATGAGCCAACAACTTACTCGTCGTTTCAGAGGGCCGAGGCGGCATGAGATCGAAAGAAAAAGGAAAGTGACCAAATATCAGGAGCAAAAAATAATCCATGAAAAGAAACTTTCATTGTACATAGAGGATGACATAGGGTCCCATGTTGTAGCAGCGGTCTGAACGTTTCAAGGACGGCATGAGATCGAAAGAAAAAGGCAAGTGACCAAATATCAGGAGCCAAAAATAATCCAAGAAAAGAAACTTTTATTGTACCTTTGAGAGTCGGCATGAGATTGAAAGAAAAAGGCAAGTGACCAAATATCAGGAGCCAAAAACCTAGAAAAGAAACTTTTATTGTACATAGAGTATGACATGCGGGTCCCATGACGCTGCAGCATCCTCAACGTTTCCAAGGCGGCAGGGGATCAAATGAAAAGGAAATAGCCAAAAAGCAGAGGGTGAAAAAAATCGAAGAAAAGAAACTTTTATTGTTCATAGTGGATGACATGTGGGACCCATGAGGCAGCAGCATCCTCAACGTTTCCAAGCAGCAGGGGATCGAAAGAAAAAGGAAATAGCCAAAAATCAGAGCGTGAAAAATAATCCAAGAAAAGAAACTTTTATTTTACATAGAGGATGACATGTGGGTCCCATTTTGCAGCAGCGGTCTCAATGTTTCATATGCGGCTTGAGATCAAAAGAAAACGAAAGTAGCCCGAAATTAGGGGGAATAAAACTCCAAGAAAAGAAAGTTTTTTGTACATAGAGGATGACATACGGGTCCCAAGGCGGCAGGGGAACAAAAGAAAAAGGAAATAGCCAAAAATCAGAGGGGTGAAAAAAAATCCAAGAAAAAAGAAACTTTTAGAGTTCATAGTTCATAGAGGATGACATGCGGGTCCCATGAGGCAGCAGCGTCCACAACGTTTCCAAGGCGGCACACAGGACCAAAAGAAAAAGGATGTACCCCTGCTGGGCCTTTTGATCAAAAAATAATCCAAGATAAGGAAGATATAAATTGGGGCTGCCTGGCCATCTGGGCCTTCTAACCTGCTGGACGTCTTTTGACTCGTACAATTTCAGCCCACTCCAAAACAAGAAAGTCCTATGCTTCGCAAAAACAAAACAAAAACAAGGAGATTCATATTAGTTCGTTTATGTAAAAATAAAGATTTAATTTATCCGTTTGCAATAGCTCAGAGCGAAATACACTTTTTATTGTCTGTAAAATAATCAAGATATCACATGTTTCTTGTACGGGGAGGCTGACATCGGGACCCATGAGCCAGCAGCGTCGTCAAAGTTTTAAAGGCGGCAGGGGATCGAAAGAAAAAATAAATCAAAAATCAGTTGGTAAAAAAATCGAAGAAAAGAAACATTTATCGTTCTGAGAGGATGACATGCGGGACCCATGTGGCAGCAGCATCCTCAACGTTTCCAAGGCAGCACGGGATCCAAAAAAAAGGCAAAATAGCCAGAAATTAGGGGTCAAAATAACTCCAAGAAAAGAAAGGTTTATCGTCCATAGAGTCTGACATGTGGGACCCATTAGCGAGCAGATTCTTCAACGTTCAAAGGCGGCAGGGGATCAAAAGAAAAAGGAAGTAGCCAGAAATTAGGGGTAAAAAATAACTCCAACAATGGAAACTTTTATTGTTCATAGAGGATGACATGCGGGACCCATGAGCCAGCAGCTTCCTCAACGTTTCAAAGGCGGCATGGGATCGAAAGAAAAAGGCAAGTGACCAAATATCAGGCCAAAAATAATCCAAGAAAAGAAACTTTATTGTACATAGAGGATGACATGCGGGTCCCATTTAGCAGCAGCGGTATCACCGTTTGAGATGCGGCAGGAGGTCTCGAAAGAAAAAAGGCAAGTGACCAAATATCAGGAGCCAAAAAAAATCCAAGAAAAGAAAGTTTTATAGTACATAGAGGATGACATGCGGGTCCCATTTAGCATCAGCGGTATCACCGTTTGGGAGGCGGCAGGGGATCGAAAGAAAAAGGCAAGTGACAAAATATGAGGTGCCAAAAATAATCAAAGAAAAGAAAGTTTTCAACGTTTCAAAGGCGGCAGGGGATCAAAAGAAAAAGGAAGTAGCCAGAAATTAGGGGGCAAAAATAACTCCAAGAAAGGAAACTTTTATTGTTCGTAGAGGATGACATGGGGGACCCATGAGCCAGCAGCTTACTCAACGTTTCAAAGGTGGCATGAGATCGAAAGAAAAAAACGCAAGTGACCAAATATGAGGTGCCAAAAATAATCAAAGATTTATTGTACATAGAGGATGACATGCGGGTCCCATTTTGCAGCAGCGGTCTCAATGTTTGAAATGCGGCTTGAGATCAAAAGAAAAAGAAAGTAGCTAGAAAGTAGGGGGTCAAAAAAATCCAAGAAAAGAAAGTTTTATAGTACATAGAGGATGACATGCGGGTCCCATGTGCCAGCAGCTTACTCAACGTTTCAAAGGGGCCAGGGGATCAAAAGTAAAAGGCAAGTGACGAAATATCAGGAGCCAAAAATCAGAGGGTGAAAAAAAATCCAAGAAAACAAACTTTTATAGCACATAGAGGATGACATGCGGGTCCCATGAGCCAGCAGGTTCCTCAACGTTTCAAACGTGGCATGAGATCGAAAGAAAAAGGCAAGTGACGAAATATCAGGAGCCAAAAATAATTCAAGAAAAGAAACTTGATTGTACATAGAGGATGACATGCGGGTCCCATGTGTAAGCAGCTTACTCAACGTTTCCAAGGCGGCAGGGCATCAAAAGAAAAATGGAAATAGACAAAAATCAGAGAGTGAAAAAAACCATAGAAAATAAACTTTTATAGCACATAGAGGATGACATGCGGGTCCCACGAGCCAGCAGGTTCCTCAAAGTTTCAAACGTGGCATGAGATCGAAAGAAAAAGGCAAGTGACCAAATATCAGGAGCCAAAAATAATCCAAGAAAAGAAAGTTTATTGTACGTAGAGGATGACATGCGGGTCCCATTTTGCAGCAGCGGTATCACCGTTTGAGAGGCTGCACGGGATCGAAAGAAAAAGGCAAGTGACCAAATATCAGGAGCCAAAAATAATCCAAGAAAAGAAATTTTATTGTACGTAGAGGATGACATGCGGGTCCCATTTTGCAGCAGCGGTCTCAACGTTTCCAAGGCGGCACAGGACCAAAAGAAAAATGAAGTAGCCAGAAATCAGGGGGTGAAAAAATCCAAGAAGAAAGATTTCAATTGGGCTGCATCTGGACATCTGGGCTTTCGAACTATCCTGCTTGGCCTTTTGACTCGTACAATTTCAGCCCACTCCAAAACAGGAAAGTTCCGAATTTTCTAAAAAAACAGGAAAGTCCTATGCTTCGCAAAGACAAAAAAACAAGGAGATTCAACATATAAGTTTGTTTATGTAAAAATAAAGATTTAATTATCCGTTTGAAATAGCTCAGAGCGCAATACATTGTTTATTGTCTGCAAAATAATCAAGATATCATATGTTTCTTGTACGGGGAGGCTGACATCGGGGACCCATGAGCCAACAGCGTCGTCAACGTTTTAAAGGCGGCAGGGGATGGAAAGAAAAAATAAACCAAAAATCTGTTGGTAAAAAATCCAAGAAAAGAAACATTTTCGTTCGAGAGGATGACATGCGGGACCCATGAGGCAGCTGCATCCTCAGCGTTTATTGTTCATAGAGGTTGACATGTGGGACCCGTGAGCCAGCGGCGTCCTCAACGTTTTAAAGGCTGCAGGTGATCGAAAGAAAAATAAGCCAAAAATCGTTTGGTCAACAAAATCCAAGAAAATAAACATTTACCGTTCTGAGAGGATGACATGCGGGACCCATGAGGCAGCAGCATCCTCAACGATTCCAAGGCGGCAGGGGAAATATCCAGAAATTAATGAGGGGTTCAAAATAAATCCATCAAAGGAAACTTTTATTGTTCATAGAGGATGACATGTGGGACCGACCTGCCAACAGCGTCCTCATCGTTTCAGAGGGGGCAGGAGATCAAAAGAAAAAGGCAAATAGCCAGAAATTAGGGTAAAAAATAACTCCAAGAAAGGGAACTTTTATTGTTCGTAGAGGATGACATGCGGGACCCATGAGCCAGCAGCTTACTCAACGTTTCAAAGGCGGCATGAGATCGAAAGAAAAAGGCAAGTGACAAAATATCAGGAGCCAAAGATAATCCAAGAAAAGAAACTTTATTGTACGTAGAGGATGACATGCGGGTCCCATTTAGCAGCGGTATCAGCGTTTGAGAGGTGGCGGGGATCAAAAGAAAAAAGAAATTGCCAAAAATCAGATGGTGAAAAAAAACCAAGAAAATGAACTTTTATAGTACATAGAGGATGACATGCGGGTCCCATGAGCCAGCAGGTTCCTCAACGTTTCAAACGTGGCATGAGATCGAAAGAAAAAGGCAAGTGAAAAAATATGAGGAGCCAAAAATAATTCAAGAAAAGAAAGTTTTATAGTACATAGAGGATGACATGCGGGTCCCATTTAGCAGCAGCGGTATCACTGTTTGAGAGGCAGCAGGGATCGAAAGAAAAAGTCAAGTGACCAAATATGAGGTGCCAAAAAAATCAAAGAAAAGAAAGTTTTATAGTACATAGAGGATGACATGCGGGTCCCATTTAGCAGCAGCGGTATCACTGTTTGAGAGGCAGCAGGGGATCGAAAGAAAAAGTCAAGTGACCAAATATGAGGTGCCAAAAAAATCCAAGAAAAGAAAGTTTTATAGTACATAGAGGATGACATGCGGGTCCCATTTAGCAGCAGCGGTATCACTGTTTGAGAGGCAGCAGGTGATCGAAAGAAAAAGTCAAGTGACCAAATATGAGGTGCCAAAAAAATCCTAGAAAAGAAAGTTTTATAGTACATAGAGGATGACATGCGGGTCCCATTTAGCAGCAGCGGTATCACTGTTTGAGAGGCAGCAGGTGATCGAAAGAAAAAGTCAAGTGACCAAATATGAGGTGCCAAAAAATCCAAGAAAAGAAAGTTTTATAGTACATAGAGGATGACATGCGGGTCCCATTTAGCAGCAGCGGTATCACCGTTTGAGAGGCGGCAGGGGATCGAAAGAAAAAGGTAAGTGACCAAATATGAGGTGCCAAAAATAATTCAAGAAAAGAAAGTTTTATAGTACATAGAGGATAACATGCGGGTCCCAGTTAGCAGCAGCGGTATCACCGTTTGAGAGGCGGCAGGGGATCGAAAGAAAAAGGCAAGTGACCAAATTTGAGGTGCCAAAAAAAACTCCAAGAAAAGAAAGTTGATTGCACATAGAGGATGACATGCGGGTCCCATTTAGCAGCAGCGGTCTCAACATTTCCAAGGCGGCAAGGGATCAAAAGAAAAAGGAAGTAGCCAGAAATCAGGGGGTCAAAAAAATCCAAGAATAGAAAGAATTTTGGTTCATAGAGGATGACATGCGGGACCCATGATCCTGCATCGTAAACGGCTCGATCGGAGAACGTTCAACGAGATGGCGCGATCTAGAAAAAAACAATGCCAGAGAGGCTGCCATCTGGGCCCTACATCCCTCGGCGGTGCGGATTTGCGTTGACTCGGCCGGCGAACCCGAGATTTCGAGATGCACCACGTCCCGGGCCACCACGTTTTGGCCGCTTTCGTCGGGCTAGGTGGCCTCAAAAACGAGAAAAAAGTTTTGACATGCACCACGGAGGGACCAAAATCGTCGGCCATGGTACACCAGCAACCACGGCGCGACTTCAACTTCGTCGGCCATGGCAACTTTTCTTGTAGTGCCAGGTGGGTGGGGATGCCAGGGTGAGGCCACACTTGGCACATGGGTGCACCATTGCATGCCCCACACTCCTACCCTTGGAATCTACATGAATAATATGGGGTAGACCATGGTGAGTTGCACCCAGACACCCCAAATATAGGGTTTTAGGCCAAATCATGCACTTTTGGGGCAAACCAGGTGGGTGGGGATGCCAGTGTGAGGCCACACTTGGCACATGGGTGCACCATTGCATGGCCCACACTGCTACCCTTGGAATCTACATGAATAATATGGGGTAGACCATGGTGAGTTGCACCCATACACCCCAAATATAGGGTTTTAGGCCAAAACATGCACTTTTGGGGCAAACCAGGTGGGTGGGGATGCCAGGGTGAGGCCACACTTGGCACATGGGTGCACCATTGCATGCCCCACACTCCTACCCTTGGAATCTACATGAATAATATGGGGTAGACCATGGTGAGTTGCACCCAGACACCCCAAATATAGGGTTCTAGGCCAAACCATGCACTTTTGGGGCAAATCAGGTGGGTGGGGATGCCAGTGTGAGGCCACACTTGGCACATGGGTGCACCATTGCATGCCCCACACTGCTACCCTTGTAATTTACATGAATAATATGGGGTAGACCATGGTGAGTTGCACCCATACACCCCAAATATAGGGTTTTAGGCCAAATCATGCACTTTTGGGGCAAACCAGGTGGGTGGGGATGCCAGTGTGAGGCCACACTTGGCACATGGGTGCACCATTGCATGCCCCACACTGCTACCCTTGGAATCTACATGAATAATATGGGGTAGACCATGGTGAGTTGCACCAAGACACCCCAAATATAGGGTTTTAGGCCAAAACATGCACTTTTGGGGCAAACCAGGTGGGTGGGGATGCCAGGGTGAGGCCACACTTGGAACATGGGTGCACCATTGCATGGCCCACACTGCTACCCTTGGAATCTACATGAATAATATGGGGTAGACCATGGTGAGTTGCACCTAGACACCCCAAATATAGGGTTTTAGGCCAAAACATGCACTTTTGGGGCAAACCAGGTGGGTGGGGATGCCAGGGTGAGGCCACACTTGGCACATGGGTGCACCATTGCATGCCCCACACTCCTACCCTTGGAATCTACATGAATTATATGGGGTAGACCATGGTGAGTTGCACCCAGACACCCCAAATACAGGGTTTTAGGCCAAATCATGCACTTTTGGGGCAAACCAGGTGGGTGGGGATGCCAGTGTGAGGCCACACTTGGCACATGGGTGCACCATTGCATGGCCCACACTGCTACCCTTGGAATCTACATGAATAATATGGGGTAGACCATGGTGAGTTGCACCCATACACCCCAAATACAGGGTTTTAGGCCAAATCATGCACTTTTGGGGCAAACCAGGTGGGTGGGGATGCAAGGGTGAGGCCACACTTGGCACATGGGTGCACCATTGCATGCCCCACACTGCTACCCTTGGAATCTACATGAATAATATGGGGTAGACCATGGTGAGTTGCACCCACACACCCCAAATATAGGGTTTTAGGCCTAAACATGCACTTTTGGGGCAAACCAGGTGGGTGGGGATGCCAGGGTGAGGCCACACTTGGCACATGGGTGAACCATTGCATGCCCCACACTGCTACCCTTGGAATCTACATGAATTATATGGGGTAGACCATGGTGAGTTGAACACAGACACCCCAAATATAGGGTTTTAGGCCAAAACATGCACTTTTGGGGCAAACCAGGTGGGTGGGGATGCCAGTGTGAGGCCACACTTGGCACATGGGTGCACCATTGCATGCCCCACACTCCTACCCTTGGAATCTACATGAATAATATGGGGTAGACCATGGTGAGTTGCACCCATACACCCCAAATACAGGGTTTTAGGCCAAATCATGCACTTTTGGGGCAAACCAGGTGGGTGGGGATGCAAGGGTGAGGCCACACTTGGCACATGGGTGCACCATTGCATGCCCCACACTGCTACCCTTGGAATCTACATGAATAATATGGGGTAGACCATGGTGAGTTGCACACAGACACCCCAAATATAGGGTTTTAGGCCAAATCATGCACTTTGGGGGCAAACCAGGTGGGTGGGGATGCCAGGGTGAGGCCACACTTGGCACATGGGTGCACCATTGCATGCCCCACACTGCTACCCTTGGAATCTACATGAATAATATGGGGTAGACCATGGTGAGTTGCACCCATACACCCCAAATATAGGGTTTTAGGCCAAATCATGCACTTTTGGGGCAAACCAGGTGGGTGGGGATGCCAGGGTGAGGCCACACTTGGCACATGGGTGAACCATTGCATGCCCCACACTCCTACCCTTGGAATCTACATGAATAATATGGGGTAGACCATGGTGAGTTGCACCCATACACCCCAAATACAGGGTTTTAGGCCAAATCATGCACTTTTGGGGCAAACCAGGTGGGTGGGGATGCCAGGGTGAGGCCACACTTGGCACATGGGTGCACCATTGCATGCCCCACACTGCTACCCTTGGAATCTACATGAATAATATGGGGTAGACCATGGTGAGTTGCACCCATACACCCCAAATATAGGGTTTTAGGCCAAATCATGCACTTTTGGGGCAAACCAGGTGGGTGGGGATGCAGGGTGAGGCCACACTTGGCACATGGGTGAACCATTGCATGCCCCACACTCCTACCCTTGGAATCTACATGAATAATATGGGGTAGACCATGGTGAGTTGCACCCATACACCCCAAATACAGGGTTTTAGGCCAAAACATGCACTTTTGGGGCAAACCAGGTGGGTGGGGATGCCAGTGTGAGGCCACACTTGGCACATGGGTGCACCATTGCATGCCCCACACTGCTACCCTTGGAATCTACATGAATTATATGGGGTAGACCATGGTGAGTTGCACACAGACACCCCAAATATAGGGTTTTAGGCCAAAACATGCACTTTTGGGGCAAACCAGGTGGGTGGGGATGCCAGTGTGAGGCCACACTTGGCACATGGGTGCACCATTGCATGCCCCACACTCCTACCCTTGGAATCTACATGAATAATATGGGGTAGACCATGGTGAGTTGCACCCATACACCCCAAATACAGGGTTTTAGGCCAAATCATGCACTTTTGGGGCAAACCAGGTGGGTGGGGATGCAAGGGTGAGGCCACACTTGGCACATGGGTGCACCATTGCATGCCCACACTGCTACCCTTGGAATCTACATGAATAATATGGGGTAGACCATGGTGAGTTGCACACAGACACCCCAAATATAGGGTTTTAGGCCAAATCATGCACTTTGGGGGCAAACCAGGTGGGTGGGGATGCCAGGGTGAGGCCACACTTGGCACATGGGTGCACCATTGCATGCCCCACACTGCTACCCTTGGAATCTACATGAATAATATGGGGTAGACCATGGTGAGTTGCACCAAGACACCCCAAATATAGGGTTTTAGGCCAAAACATGCACTTTTGGGGCAAACCAGGTGGGTGGGGATGCTAGGGTGAGGCCACACTTGGAACATGGGTGCACCATTGCATGGCCCACACTGCTACCCTTGGAATCTACATGAATAATATGGGGTAGACCATGGTGAGTTGCACCTAGACACCCCAAATATAGGGTTTTATGCCAAAACATGCACTTTTGGGGCAAACCAGGTGGGTGGGGATGCCAGGGTGAGGCCACACTTGGCACATGGGTGCACCATTGCATGCCCCACACTCCTACCCTTGGAATCTACATGAATTATATGGGGTAGACCATGGTGAGTTGCACCCAGACACCCCAAATATAGGGTTTTAGGCCAAATCATGCACTTTTGGGGCAAACCAGGTGGGTGGGGATGCCAGTGTGAGGCCACACTTGGCACATGGGTGCACCATTGCATGCCCCACACTGCTACCCTTGGAATCTACATGAATAATATGGGGTAGACCATGGTGAGTTGCACCCACACACCCCAAATATAGGGATTTAGGCCAAATCATGCACTTTTGGGGCAAACCAGGTGGGTGGGGATGCAAGGGTGAGGCCACACTTGGCACATGGGTGCACCATTGCATGCCCCACACTGCTACCCTTGGAATCTACATGAATAATATGGGGTAGACCATGGTGAGTTGCACCAAGACACCCCAAATATAGGGTTTTAGGCCAAAACATGCACTTTTGGGGCAAACCAGGTGGGTGGGGATGCCAGGGTGAGGCCACACTTGGCACATGGGTGCACCATTGCATGCCCCACACTCCTACCCTTGGAATCTACATGAATTATATGGGGTAGACCATGGTGAGTTGCACCCAGACACCCCAAATATAGGGTTTTAGGCCAAATCATGCACTTTTGGGGCAAACCAGGTGGGTGGGGATGCCAGGTGTGAGGCCACACTTGGCACATGGGTGCACCATTGCATGGCCCACACTGCTACCCTTGGAATCTACATGAATAATATGGGGTATACCATGGTGAGTTGCACCCACACACCCCAAATATAGGGTTTTAGGCCAAATCATGCAATTTTGGGGCAAACCAGGTGGGTGGGGATGCAAGGGTGAGGCCACACTTGGCACATGGGTGCACCATTGCATGCCCCACACTGCTACCCTTGGAATCTACATGAATAATATGGGGTAGACCATGGTGAGTTGCACACAGACACCCCAAATATAGGGTTTTAGGCCAAAACATGCACTTTTGGGGCAAACCAAGTGGGTGGGGATGCCAGTGTGAGGCCACACTTGGCACATGGGTGCACCATTGCATGCCCCACACTGCTACCCTTGGAATCTACATGAATTATATGGGGTAGACCATGGTGAGTTGCACACAGACACCCCAAATATAGGGTTTTAGGCCAAATCATGCACTTTTGGGGCAAACCAGGTGGGTGGGGATGCCAGGGTGAGGCCACACTTGGCACATGGGTGCACCATTGCATGCCCCACACTGCTACCCTTGGAATCTACATGAATAATATGGGGTAGACCATGGTGAGTTGCACCCATACACCCCAAATATAGGGTTTTAGGCCAAATCATGCACTTTTGGGGCAAACCAGGTGGGTGGGGATGGCAGGGTGAGGCCACACTTGGCACATGGGTGAACCATTGCATGCCCCACACTCCTACCCTTGGAATCTACATGAATAATATGGGGTAGACCATGGTGAGTTGCACCCATACACCCCAAATACAGGGTTTTAGGCAAAATCATGCACTTTTGGGGCAAACCAGGTGGGTGGGGATGCAAGGGTGAGGCCACACTTGGCACATGGGTGCACCATTGCATGCCCCACACTGCTACCCTTGGAATCTACATGAATAATATGGGGTAGACCATGGTGAGTTGCACCCATACACCCCAAATATAGGGTTTTAGGCCAAATCATGCACTTTTGGGGCAAACCAGGTGGGTGGGGATGCAGGGTGAGGCCACACTTGGCACATGGGTGAACCATTGCATGCCCCACACTGCTACCCTTGGAATCTACATGAATAATATGGGGTAGACCATGGTGAGTTGCACCCATACACCCCAAATACAGGGTTTTAGGCCAAATCATGCACTTTTGGGGCAAACCAGGTGGGTGGGGATGCCAGGGTGAGGCCACACTTGGAACATGGGTGCACCATTGCATGGCCCACACTGCTACCCTTGGAATCTACATGAATAATATGGGGTAGACCATGGTGAGTTGCACCTAGACACCCCAAATATAGGGTTTTATGCCAAAACATGCACTTTTGGGGCAAACCAGGTGGGTGGGGATGCCAGGGTGAGGCCACACTTGGCACATGGGTGCACCATTGCATGCCCCACACTCCTACCCTTGGAATCTACATGAATTATATGGGGTAGACCATGGTGAGTTGCACCCAGACACCCCAAATATAGGGTTTTAGGCCAAATCATGCACTTTTGGGGCAAACCAGGTGGGTGGGGATGCCAGGGTGAGGCCACACTTGGCACATGGGTGCACCATTGCATGACCCACACTGCTACCCTTGGAATCTACATGAATAATATGGGGTAGACCATGGTGAGTTGCACCCACACACCCCAAATATAGGGATTTAGGCCAAATCATGCAATTTTGGGGCAAACCAGGTGGGTGGGGATGCAAGGGTGAGGCCACACTTGGCACATGGGTGCACCATTGCATGCCCCACACTGCTACCCTTGGAATCTACATGAATAATATGGGGTAGACCATGGTGAGTTGCACCAAGACACCCCAAATATAGGGTTTTATGCCAAAACATGCACTTTTGGGGCAAACCAGGTGGGTGGGGATGCCAGGGTGAGGCCACACTTGGCACATGGGTGCCCCATTGCATGCCCCACACTCCTACCCTTGGAATCTACATGAATTATATGGGGTAGACCATGGTGAGTTGCACCCAGACACCCTAAATATAGGGTTTTAGGCCAAATCATGCACTTTTGGGGCAAACCAGGTGGGTGGGGATGCCAGTGTGAGGCCACACTTGGCACATGGGTGCACCATTGCATGGCCCACACTGCTACCCTTGGAATCTACATGAATAATATGGGGTATACCATGGTGAGTTGCACCCACACACCCCAAATATAGGGTTTTAGGCCAAATCATGCAATTTTGGGGCAAACCAGGTGGGTGGGGATGCAAGGGTGAGGCCACACTTGGCACATGGGTGCACCATTGCATGCCCCACACTGCTACCCTTGGAATCTACATGAATAATATGGGGTAGACCATGGTGAGTTGCACACAGACACCCCAAATATAGGGTTTTAGGCCAAAACATGCACTTTTGGGGCAAACCAAGTGGGTGGGGATGCCAGGGTGAGGCCACACTTGGCACATGGGTGCACCATTGCATGCCCCACACTGCTACCCTTGGAATCTACATGAATTATATGGGGTAGACCATGGTGAGTTGCACACAGACACCCCAAATATAGGGTTTTAGGCCAAATCATGCACTTTGGGGGCAAACCAGGTGGGTGGGGATGCCAGGGTGAGGCCACACTTGGCACATGGGTGCACCATTGCATGCCCCACACTGCTACCCTTGGAATCTACATGAATAATATGGGGTAGACCATGGTGAGTTGCACCCATACACCCCAAATATAGGGTTTTAGGCCAAATCATGCACTTTTGGGGCAAACCAGGTGGGTGGGGATGGCAGGGTGAGGCCACACTTGACACATGGGTGAACCATTGCATGCCCCACACTCCTACCCTTGGAATCTACATGAATAATATGGGGTAGACCATGGTGAGTTGCACCCATACACCCCAAATACAGGGTTTTAGGCAAAATCATGCACTTTTGGGGCAAACCAGGTGGGTGGGGATGCAAGGGTGAGGCCACACTTGGCACATGGGTGCACCATTGCATGCCCCACACTGCTACCCTTGGAATCTACATGAATAATATGGGGTAGACCATGGTGAGTTGCACCCATACACCCCAAATATAGGGTTTTAGGCCAAATCATGCACTTTTGGGGCAAACCAGGTGGGTGGGGATGGCAGGGTGAGGCCACACTTGGCACATGGGTGAACCATTGCATGCCCCACACTGCTACCCTTGGAATCTACATGAATAATATGGGGTAGAGCATGGTGAGTTGCACCCATACACCCCAAATACAGGGTTTTAGGCCAAATCATGCACTTTTGGGGCAAACCAGGTGGGTGGGGATGCAAGGGTGAGGCCACACTTGGCACATGGGTGCACCATTGCATGCCCCACACTGCTACCCTTGGAATCTACATGAATAATATGGGGTAGACCATGGTGAGTTGCACCCATACACCCCAAATATAGGGTTTTAGGCCAAATCATGCACTTTTGGGGCAAACCAGGTGGATGGGGATGCCAGGGTGAGGCCACACTTGGCACATGGGTGAACCATTGCATGCCCCACACTCCTACCCTTGGAATCTACATGAATAATATGGGGTAGACCATGGTGAGTTGCACCCATACACCCCAAATACAGGGTTTTAGGCCAAATCATGCACTTTTGGGGCAAACCAGGTGGGTGGGGATGCCAGGGTGAGGCCACACTTGGCACATGGGTGCACCATTGCATGCCCCACACTGCTACCCTTGGAATCTACATGAATAATATGGGGTAGACCATGGTGAGTTGCACCCATACACCCCAAATATAGGGTTTTAGGCCAAATCATGCACTTTTGGGGCAAACCAGGTGGGTGGGGATGCCAGGGTGAGGCCACACTTGGCACATGGGTGAACCATTGCATGCCCCACACTCCTACCCTTGGAATCTACATGAATAATATGGGGTAGACCATGGTGAGTTGCACCCATACACCCCAAATACAGGGTTAACCCAGATTTTAGGCCATAACATGCACTTTTGGGGCAAACCAAGTGGGTGGGGATGCCAGTGTGAGGCCACACTTGGCACATGGGTGCACCATTGCATGCCCCACACTGCTACCCTTGGAATCTACATGAATTATATGGGGTAGACCATGGTGAGTTGAACACAGACACCCCAAATATAGGGTTTTAGGCCAAAACATGCACTTTTGGGGCAAACCAGGTGGGTGGGGATGCCAGTGTGAGGCCACACTTGGCACATGGGTGCACCATTGCATGCCCCACACTCCTACCCTTGGAATCTACATGAATAATATGGGGTAGACCATGGTGAGTTGCACCCATACACCCCAAATACAGGGTTTTAGGCCAAATCATGCACTTTTGGGGCAAACCAGGTGGGTGGGGATGCAAGGGTGAGGCCACACTTGGCACATGGGTGCACCATTGCATGCCCACACTGCTACCCTTGGAATCTACATGAATAATATGGGGTAGACCATGGTGAGTTGCACACAGACACCCCAAATATAGGGTTTTAGGCCAAATCATGCACTTTGGGGGCAAACCAGGTGGGTGGGGATGCCAGGGTGAGGCCACACTTGGCACATGGGTGCACCATTGCATGCCCCACACTGCTACCCTTGGAATCTACATGAATAATATGGGGTAGACCATGGTGAGTTGCACCAAGACACCCCAAATATAGGGTTTTAGGCCAAAACATGCACTTTTGGGGCAAACCAGGTTGGTGGGGATGCTAGGGTGAGGCCACACTTGGAACATGGGTGCACCATTGCATGGCCCACACTGCTACCCTTGGAATCTACATGAATAATATGGGGTAGACCATGGTGAGTTGCACCTAGACACCCCAAATATAGGGTTTTATGCCAAAACATGCACTTTTGGGGCAAACCAGGTGGGTGGGGATGCCAGGGTGAGGCCACACTTGGCACATGAGTGCACCATTGCATGCCCCACACTCCTACCCTTGGAATCTACATGAATTATATGGGGTAGACCATGGTGAGTTGCACCAGACACCCCAAATATAGGGTTTTAGGCCAAATCATGCACTTTTGGGGCAAACCAGGTGGGTGGGGATGCCAGTGTGAGGCCACACTTGGCACATGGGTGCACCATTGCATGACCCACACTGCTACCCTTGGAATCTACATGAATAATATGGGGTAGACCATGGTGAGTTGCACCCACACACCCCAAATATAGGGTTTTAGGCCAAATCATGCAATTTTGGGGCAAACCAGGTGGGTGGTTGAGGCCACACTTGGCACATGGGTGCACCATTGCATGCCCCACACTGCTACCCTTGGAATCTACATGAATAATATGGGGTAGACCATGGTGAGTTGCACCAAGACACCCCAAATATAGGGTTTTATGCCAAAACATGCACTTTTGGGGCAAACCAGGTGGGTGGGGATGCCAGGGTGAGGCCACACTTGGCACATGGGTGCCCCATTGCATGCCCCACACTCCTACCCTTGGAATCTACATGAATTATATGGGGTAGACCATGGTGAGTTGCACCCAGACACCCTAAATATAGGGTTTTAGGCCAAATCATGCACTTTTGGGGCAAACCAGGTGGGTGGGGATGCCAGTGTGAGGCCACACTTGGCACATGGGTGCACCATTGCATGGCCCACACTGCTACCCTTGGAATCTACATGAATAATATGGGGTATACCATGGTGAGTTGCACCCACACACCCCAAATATAGGGTTTTAGGCCAAATCATGCAATTTTGGGGCAAACCAGGTGGGTGGGGATGCAAGGGTGAGGCCACACTTGGCACATGGGTGCACCATTGCATGCCCCACACTGCTACCCTTGGAATCTACATGAATAATATGGGGTAGACCATGGTGAGTTGCACACAGACACCCCAAATATAGGGTTTTAGGCCAAAACATGCACTTTTGGGGCAAACCAAGTGGGTGGGGATGCCAGTGTGAGGCCACACTTGGCACATGGGTGCACCATTGCATGCCCCACACTGCTACCCTTGGAATCTACATGAATTATATGGGGTAGACCATGGTGAGTTGCACACAGACACCCCAAATATAGGGTTTTAGGCCAAATCATGCACTTTGGGGGCAAACCAGGTGGGTGGGGATGCCAGGGTGAGGCCACACTTGGCACATGGGTGCACCATTGCATGCCCCACACTGCTACCCTTGGAATCTACATGAATAATATGGGGTAGACCATGGTGAGTTGCACCCATACACCCCAAATATAGGGTTTTAGGCCAAATCATGCACTTTTGGGGCAAACCAGGTGGGTGGGGATGGCAGGGTGAGGCCACACTTGACACATGGGTGAACCATTGCATGCCCCACACTCCTACCCTTGGAATCTACATGAATAATATGGGGTAGACCATGGTGAGTTGCACCCATACACCCCAAATACAGGGTTTTAGGCAAAATCATGCACTTTTGGGGCAAACCAGGTGGGTGGGGATGCAAGGGTGAGGCCACACTTGGCACATGGGTGCACCATTGCATGCCCCACACTGCTACCCTTGGAATCTACATGAATAATATGGGGTAGACCATGGTGAGTTGCACCCATACACCCCAAATATAGGGTTTTAGGCCAAATCATGCACTTTTGGGGCAAACCAGGTGGGTGGGGATGCCAGGGTGAGGCCACACTTGGCACATGGGTGAACCATTGCATGCCCCACACTGCTACCCTTGGAATCTACATGAATAATATGGGGTAGAGCATGGTGAGTTGCACCCATACACCCCAAATACAGGGTTTTAGGCCAAATCATGCACTTTTGGGGCAAACCAGGTGGGTGGGGATGCAAGGGTGAGGCCACACTTGGCACATGGGTGCACCATTGCATGCCCCACACTGCTACCCTTGGAATCTACATGAATAATATGGGGTAGACCATGGTGAGTTGCACACAGACACCCCAAATATAGGGTTTTAGGCCAAAACATGCACTTTTGGGGCAAACCAAGTGGGTGGGGATGCCAGGTGAGGCCACACTTGGCACATGGGTGCACCATTGCATGCCCCACACTTATACCCTTGGAATCTACATGAATTATATGGGGTAGACCATGGTGAGTTGCACCCAGACACCCCAAATACAGGGTTAACCCAGATTTTAGGCCATAACATGCACTTTTGGGGCAAACCAAGTGGGTGGGGATGCCCAGTGTGAGGCCACACTTGGCACATGGGTGCACCATTGCATGCCCCACACTCCTACCCTTGGAATCTACATGAATAATATGGGGTAGACCATGGTGATTAGTTTTTTTTTGAACCAAAACAAAACATTTAGTTGATTAGCACAGTCCTCTGCTAAAACATGAGAGAGGTCTGAAAAACTTCGACCGTCCATCTAACGATACGGTGCTGAATTGCATCCGTTGGATCGGTCTTCTAGAAGGAATCCGCGGGCTATCCGCGAAAGCGACGATTTGGCGACGTGATTGGCTGGCGTTTTTTTTTCTTTCAGCGTCTCGCGGTTTGGCAGGACACGGTGAAATACCCGATGGGCTGGCTCGCGCGTGTAGGCCTGTCTAGCCATCGTCGAACGAGCCCGTCTAGGCCTGCCATGCATGCGCTGCTGCAGAAACGCTGAAACGCGGCGTGCAGATGTGTCGCATGGCAGTGGTAACAGCTCCACGCGGGCGTGTCGGTTGGTCCGATTTTTCCGTCACGCTGAAAAAGGTTTGGGTTCACACGCGCAGTTCTATATCCACGCGCCGAATTAATTGACACACTTAAAACCGTGCGCCGCTTCGGATGTCGTCCTGCGTTTCAGTGTGCAGTTAGTGGTTAACACGAAAGCAGCTCACAAGCCCCCGCACCTCACCCATCCACGCCTATTTAACGCCACCATTGTGCTCACTCTGTCTCACACTCATCCAAGCCAGCTCCCTTCCCATCTCACCGTCTCCAAATCCAAGACACGCCACATCTCAAGGGGATCGCCACAATGCAGTTCAACGGCCCTACGTTCCGCCGCCCCGCAACCATGCCGGAGAGACAGTACCCGGCCGGAGTCGTCTGCGAGAACCAGCTGCGCGTGTGGGCCATATCGAGGTGGAGGGGCCCAACGGAGCTAGCTTCATTCTTCCTCTCTTCCGGCTACCGCCACCTCCCTCCTGGCTCGCCAAGCATGTTCGAGCTGGAGAAGTACTACGACGGCAACTCCGGACACGTCATCGGCCTCTTCGTAACTTTCGCAAACAGGTTGGACGCTCACCATCTGCTCGGGCGGGTGTTTTGGTGCGGGTGCGAGTTCATCGCATTCACCAACTACAACATCTTCACCAACTTCTACGCCATCTTCCCCACAGCGGGCAACATGCACTGCCTCCCCTACATCATGCCGGAGGACGACGAGTGAGCCTTCCAAGGAGGAGGCAAGGAGGATGATATGACGGCGTTGTCACTCGGGTTTATCTAGTTTTTATGTGTGTTTTATTATCTAAGTCTTGTAAGGCAGCTATCGTGTCCCTGTCGTGGTTGTGGATGTGTTTTTTTAAACATGCATGGTCCTGTTAAGTAATGATGAAGTGTGTTGGCCAGTTAATCGCAGAAAACATGCATGGTTAATCATGTGATCCACAAACTAAGTAAAAAACAAACAACATAGTAGAAAATTTGTAGCAATATATCTTGCTAAGAGTACACAACTTCTAAAGCCTTTATTAGTTCTTAAAACCCAAGAGTACAATTACAATACCCAAAAGTATCGCTATAATCTGAAGCATTGACACAATTTCGTTCAGCTTTATTACTATTGTTTTCTTCAGGTGCTTCATGTCCTTGTTTAGTGCTACTTGCTTCTGTAGTTCTCCATCTCCTCCGTTTTCTTCAACCACTTCTCCTTCTAGGGGAATCAGCATAGGTGAGTTTGCTGGAACAATACCCTTCTTCACGAGTAGATCTGCGTACTTTTCAATCCAATACCAGAAGTTGCATCCTCCTCTAACCGGCTAGAAATAACGAACATTAAAGATACGTATAATTTTGGCATTAATCCTGTTGACAATAGACGGGTATTGAACAACATTAAAAACATCTTACATTGTGATTATTGCACCTGACGAAATCGCCGGCGTTGGACGTTGTGGAGGCTGTTTTCCTCTCCACGACGCGCCACCGGCAGCTCATGCACTTGATCATTGGGAGGGGACCATAACTTGGGTGGCGGATTATAGTGGCCGAGCTCGAGGAAGACATGACTTTGCCGGCGGCACGACGTTCTGCAAGATGGAGGCGTTGAAGGGGAACTGTAGGGTTTCTACTTTGTTCGTTCCTAATAAAGCGTCCTGATCTTGTGGGCTTGGGCCGCACATAATTAGTTCAGAAAAGGCTAAGCAATCCAACCTAATGGCCCATCCGTTAATGGTCAACGCACCGAGCGCGCAATTACCCCACGTCCTTCGTGCGATGAAGGAAACTACCATAACTTACGCACGATAATCACGAAGATTGGCAGGGTAAGCTCATATTCCACATTTTTTAGGCGCGAGCACTCTCGCCCAACGCCGCCGCCAGCCGTGAGATCTGACTACCGCCGCCTCCCTCCCCATCCCTTATCGGCGAGGAAGCCTCCTCTAGCTGCTCAGAAGACATGCACACATCGAGGTATTGCCTTATTGCTTGTATGCAGTACGTGTTCTTTGTTTGGGATGTTTCTTACGTATGATGCCCTCATAGCTTTTGTGGTTATGGTGAGATCATAGGCAGTAATCCATGTCAATTGTTCTTTGAATTTTAGATCTTAACACTTGTTAGTGCAAATTTTTTGTTGAACGCAAATCATCTAAGAAAAGATCCCTTTCATATGTAACATACATATGACTTTAAAAATTATGTTGCATGGCATTATGCTTGCACACAAATTTTGACATTTATCTACTCGTTTTTATGAACAGTACGTTGAACATTGGTGTGTGCGATGTGGGTCGTTGGGTGGGGTTTGTCACAAGAATGACACCAGCTCAGCTATGTAAACTCGCCGAGGCAGATTTACAAAGCTTGATTCACATGAAGACTATAAGTCCACGATCGTCTATACTTAGGCTCATGTTTAAGGCATTTGACCCAGAGTCAGAGAAGTTCAACTTGCAATTAGATCAACCCTCGATTAGTATAAAAGGAGTCGATGTGGAGGAGATTTTTGGTTTAAAGGACAAATCTGCAGATGGGCTTGATATTGACACCATCCTTTTTGAGGATGGGAGATTTGCAGAAAATCAGATTCCACCTCATTTTCTGAACAAGTTAACCGGCAGTCTCAGCATTGATGGATTGATCTCGGACGCCATCAAGAGCGGATTAGCCGACGATGACTTCCTTCGCAGAGCTGCTCTTGTGGCCCTTGGTACAGTTCTTGCACCAACGTCCACGGAAACAGTTCCGTTGGAGTATTGGGCAATCGTTAAGTACGTGTCGCGGTTGAAAAAATTAAACTTCAATCGTTTCACACGTGATTTTTTGATTACCAATATAAAGAAACTGGGAGGTGAATATGAGAAGGTGCGATGGCCATGCGGCAACCTAGCCCTGCTGCAGGTATATTTCTCCTCACCACGTCCATTGTCTTAAAAAAATCCAGCAATTTATAAAGGTGTATAACTGTTGTGCCAACATTTGCAGTATATTTACTATGAAAAAGTGCGCCCAATTGGTTCACCATTAACGTCATCAAGGCCGTTGATGAGGAACTGGACAGAAGAAGAAGCGAAAAAGAGAGACAACGTGGATTACAATGATGGACGAGGAGTAGGCTTGGTAAGTTTTCTCTTACTCATGTACTATTATGTTCATCATTTCATGTGGACTTACATCATCATTTCATGTGCATGCCTTCTAGATTGACGACGACATATCTGCTAAGCACAGAAGGGAGGTGATCCACACACCTGACGTTGTTCCAAAATCAAAGAGGAAGCAAAGTAAAAGAGCTAAAGCTGCAGCTTCTAGCATGAACACGCCAGGTCCAGTGGATGATTCAATAATGGAGGTCATGTTTGAGCAGGTTCTGACTAAACTGACCAAACACATAGACACAACAATAGAAAAAAATATGGAGAAATGTGCAGACGCATCTGCTCAGGTGACATGGACTATTTTTTGTATGCTTCTATCTGCTGAAATGCATGTCTACACAACGTGTCATTAATTACCTTCTGAATTTTGTTTTGCAGAAACTCCTAAAAATGCTTAACTCGAAGGGAGTTGCATACAGAGCAGGCAAGGCTGACATGTCTGATGACGAAGATCAGGAGGAGGAAGCCAAAAAGGAAGGAGTGGCCTCCACACCTAGCCATGGCGGCCTTCCGCCTAAAGATTTCATGGACATGGACGTTACCAAGTCAGACGGCAGTGCATCATGGTTGAATTCCGTTAAGGATCAACATGACGATGAATTGGAAGATGCAAGTAAGAAGAGTGAGCCGGTGGAGGATTCGAACTTCGTGACACCCACCGACAAGAAGAAGACTGCTAGTGCTGGGTACACGACCCCGGCGCCTAAGCACGGAGATACTCCTGAAGTGCCCATAATCATCGACGACAAGGCTACTCCTGAATCGTCCTGCTCGGGACCTATTGATTTAACTCTTCCAGATGCTTCAGAAGAATTTGAAAGCTTGAACACGATCTGCCGCAAAGCGATACACAGTGGGAAGAAGGAGGAGAGAAAGGATGATGTATGTGCGAAAAAAGAGGAGAGAAAGGATGATGTATATGGGAAAAAAGAGGAGAAAAAGGATGATGTCTGTGGGAAGCGCAGACGCAAACCTCCTCGCAAATTAAGTTCCCCAAGCATTGTGATGACCTCCAAATGTCCTAAACGGCTTCGACGTGCAGTCAGAAAAGGTATATTTTGTGAAATATTTTGCACTATATCAAGTATTCATGTTCACATAATTAACTATGGTTGTCTATAGGTCCTGAAGCTTTGTTCAACAACGAATATGCCACGGATGGATCAAATCAGCTGACACCGGAGATAATTGACGCAGCTGTCGAGTATATTCGGATAACAATGAAAAGTACAAAAAAGGGCCGATCTGGTAAGACTGTGTACGAGAATGCAGACGGGGCTAGGGCGAGTGCTGAATTTCTTAAACCTATCCTTGACAGTGGATGGCTGTGCGGTGCTGTAAGTCCAACAACCGATGTCATTCTTTTATTTCTCCTAGGCTTGAATACATATGTGCTCCAGAGTGATCAACTGTTTGAATTATATGCAGGTCATTGAGTGTTACTTGGGTGATCTTAGATTAAAATTGAAGGATAGAACAATTTGCCCTGTATGGAGGGCAAATTCTATGGTCGAACGTAAACCTAATAGGAAGAACTGGAAAAAAAGTAAGAAACTTGACACGACGGATATTACAGAGATGTCAGGTTGCTACGCAAAATGCGAGCTGGAATATTTTGCCACAAACAAGGTAATGATGTCTTGTACATTATTAACTGAGAGGTTTCAAAATTAACTATTAATGCATTAATTACTAACTCTGTATTTTTGGTAGGCTTATTTCTCGGTTAACATCTCCGGTTGCCACTGGGTCACCGTCGTCATGCATAGTGACAAGGAGGAATTTCAGGTGCTAGACTCGTTATGGAGCCTTGATCAGAGCAAGCGATTTGTGGAATTGCTGGTATGACTTTTGATCACGGAATGTAAGACCACCTTGGTACTCAGTGCACTGTACTTAAATTTTATGCTTCACAGAGAGAAGAAATCTATAAGGACATCGAGTTTGCGAACAATGAGTTTATGAGCAACAAGTATCCAGACGTTTCGAAATGGGAAATTAAAAGCTATCCAATACCAAAGCAAAGAGATACGTGAGTACACCGTTAATCTTATGCCATTACTATTGATGCCTATTGCTGATAGTTTTCCTCTGATCTATATGCAGGAACTCATGTGGACTCTTCCTGTTAGCATGTATGGAGCACTGGGATGGAGATGAACTGACGGCCGAATTTTCGCAGGTTACCTCTGATCTGTAGTATATTTGTTACAAACATGTTTATCTCCCGCAATTCTAAACTACATAATAATTGTTGCAGGAAACGATAAACAAGAACAGGAATAGGACTGCTGCCGAAATTATAATGGCACAATCAAACCTGCTCGAGAACACGAAGAAGGCTGTCCTAGATATCGCGGCGAAAGCTCGTGCGTGAAAAACATTTAGTATCAAATATTATTTCCACTATTTGTAATGCAAGGGTGGATTTGTGTCCGGAAGAAGGTCTCATAGACCTGTAGAACTTTTTTACTTTGGGGGGTAAACTTATTTGGGGTTGTGGTTATTTGTGGCACAGTGAGATAAGTACTTTGTTTATTCATGTACTTTCAACCTTTCGCACATTCAAACGAGTAGCACACGACATGACATAGAAAAGTAATTCAACCTTTCGCACATTCAAACGAGTAGCACACGACATGACATAGGAAATAGTGGGAAACATAACAAACACATGTTAAAACTAATGGAAACTAAAACATGACCATCCTCAACAACTAGCCCCGGCAGCTTCACCCCCATCGTCAACTTCACTCCTCCTCCTCCTCGTCGTCGTCGAAGTTGTAGGGAAGGGTGTGCATCATGTTGTGTGTGGGGAAGTGGCACTCAAAGTTTGTGTAGACGTTGAACGTAGTGAATGCTATGAACTCGCAGCCGCACCAAAACACTTTGCCGAGGAGCTCGTACGCGTCGTAGCGGTTGGTGAAGGTGACTGTGAGGATCAAGAGAAAGGCGCGCGTGTGGTCACGGGCCTCGTCGAGGCGAAACATCACCGGCGCGTCCGAAGGGAGGTGGGCAAAGCCGGCGGTGAGGAACGCGCGGGCGAGCTCGACCGGTCCCCTCCACCTGGAGATGGCCCACACGCGGAGTGTGTTCTCCACGACGACGCCCGCCGGGTAGCGCCGCTCGGGCACGGTAGGAGGCCGACGGAAGACCGGTGCGTTGAACTGCATCTTACCGGTGCGTTGCAAGGTGTTGGGTGGGGATTTGCTTCAAGTGGAGAATACTATATGGACTGTGTGTCGCGGCGAGTGGAGAGGAAGAGACGGGGGTATAAATAGGCCAGATCGATCAACGACGCGCTGTGTCCCTGTCCGCGTAATGGGTTGCGCTTGTGTATCCGTGTCAATGCGGTGCGTCTGAATCAGTCTTCCTTTATTGCTCTGAATCGGCGACCGTAAATAGCTTGGCTGCGTCGTCTGCCTCGCTGAGCGCTCGCATATGCATGCACATCTGACGTGGTGCGGCGCATGCATGGAAAAGTCTGCGACGGGAGCTAGCCTGCATGGTGCGGCGCATGCATGGCGAAGTTTGCGACGGACAAAACCGTGCACCGACGCAACCCAACGGTCCAAACCACGTCTCCTCCCTATAGATGGCGTCCATCCAACGGGGTAGAGCTAGGTATTGTAGGGCCCGCCTGTAGTCGCTTCGACCGCCACGTTAATGGCGATTCCTCGGCTCTCGAGCGGCCGCCGCCCACCTCTGCCAATGAAGTTATTGGGGACGCCACGCGTGCCCAGCGTCCGCCGCCCACCTCTGCCAATGAAGTTATTGGGGACGCCACGCGTGCCAAGCGGCCGCCGCCCACCACACGGTTGCCTGCGGCTTTATATAGGGGCGCTCGCTCGGCTACATCATCTCCTGCGCGCACAAACCCTAGCCGCCGCACAACATGCACCGTAGCGCAGCATAGCTACCCACAAGCCCGCGAGGGAATCCATGGCTGGTTCTGGTGGCCGGCGAGGCGGGCGAGGCCATCGAGGCCGCGGGCGCGGTCGCGGTCGCCGTGGCCGTGGACGGCAAACTGGAGCAGCATCACCCAGCCGCTCGCCGTCGCCAGCGCCGTCGTCGTCTTCGGAGGAGGCGACGTCCTTCGAATTCATCCTACGCATCGACGATGACCCTCTCGGCATCAAGCGGCTTCCGGACAAGTTCGCCGAGTTCGTCGATGGCGTCGAGCCGGCCGAGTTGCAGCTACGGGAGGCCTGCTGCAACTTTTGTCGATGGCGTGTCGAGGTATTGTTCGACGGGCAGGGCAAGATGTACCTGCACACCGGCTGGGACAAGTTCGCCCGCTACCTCGATCTCGAGCCAGGCTGCCTGCTCACCTTCTTGTACGAGGGGAATGGCGACATGGTCGTCAAGGTGTTCGACGGCACATCCTGCCGCAGACACTACCACATCAGTGAGTCAAGCTCGAGCGCCGACAGTTAGAGACTTTCGAGTGTTCTTTCTTTGCAGCGAAAATGGGCACAAGCCAATAAAACCACTAGTGTACGTTTCCAGCCTGGGTGCCTGGGAGTGTTCTTTCTTGGCAGCGAACACAGGCAACACCCGAGGACAACACTAGTTAGGTTTTCTCATTTTGCAATGTTCTAATCTTGTTTTAAACTATGTAATCGTTTGTGTAATGTTCACATCTGTGTTTAAATGAAAAAGAGAAAAAAAATTAGGTAAAAGTTATTCGTTTGCGAAGTTTTTTATTTATTTGAATTTTTGTAATAATAAACTTTTAAATTTCTGTTAAATTCAGGCGAAAAAAGTTGACAGATAAAGCCATGGCCCATGAGTTCCCTCCCGCGACCAATATCCACAACGTCGCACGTTATTGGGCCTAGTACAAATCGGCCTATTACCAGCCCGAAGTGTTCCCCGCGTGCATTGGCCCTGTCTGACGGCCTAACTGAAAGTTTTTTAATTTTTTTTAAGTCTGCAGCACATTATCTGGTTAAATTCAAAAAATTCAAAAAAAGTTTTAACCAACGGATTATATTCACAAAAACGTGTGAGATATTGGGTAAAAAAAACTGGATTTTATTTCGTAGGTCGAAAAATTGACTAGCTTAGAAAAAGTGGTTTGATGTAACCCAAACGACTCCGTTTCTAAGAATGTGGATTTTTCGACCTTCGAGAAACGCTCCAGAAATTTTTGCACACACTCTCGTATCCATTGTAAGACGAAGTGTGAAGGTTTTTTCAATTTTTGAATTTCCGTGAAAATAAACTATTAAATTTCAGTTAAATTCGAGTTGAAAAAAAACAGAAGAAAACTAGAGAACCCGCTGCCTGGGCCTTCGCCGTCTCCGTCGCCGCGACGACCGCCCCACGATGCATCTGCGGGAGGCTTCGTCCGGCTTCTACCGGTGGATCGTCGATGTGATCTACGACGCGCGCGGCAAGATGTACCTCCACATCGGCTGGGAGAAGTTCGCGCGCCGCCACAGCCTCGAAGCCGGCTTCATCCTCCTGTTCTCCTATTTTGGCGACAGGGACATGAGCGTCAAGGTCTTCGACGAGACGCGCTGCCGCCGGGACAAGCACGACAACCACGGCGACAACACCGACGAGGAGGACGACTGATGAAGAGTGTTGTTTCTTCGCAGCGAATACGTGCATCGAGGTTTCTGTCTGTTCTTCCTCGCAAGAACCAACAGGGGCACCGTCACCAGCTGGATTTTCCAGTTTCGGTGACTAGGTGTGCCCTCGAGTGTTCTTTCTTGGCAGCGAACACATGAAACCTTCGATGCACGGCCTAGTTAGGTTTAGTTTTTTTGCAATATTTTTTGTTTGTGTCAACCATGGTTCAAACTATGTATTAGTTTGGGGAAAACCATGTTCCTAATTATGTCTTCGTGTAAACCACGTTCCCAATTATGTATTACTTTGTGGAAATTGAAATAAGAATGCCAAAACAATGTTGAAATCTACATGAATAATCTGGGGTATAGACCATGGTGAGTTACACCCAAACACCCCAAGTATAGGGTTTTAGGCCAAAACATGCATTTTTGGGGCAAATCAAGTGGCTGGGGATGGCAGGGTGAGGCCACATTTGGCACATGGATGCACCATTGCATGCCCCACACTCCTACCCTTTGCATCTACATGAATAATATGGGGTAGACCATGGTGAGTTGCACCCAGACACCCCAAATATAGGGTTTTAGGCCAAAACCATGCACTTTTGGGGCAAATCAAGTGGATGGGGATGCCAAATCAAGTGGATGGATGTGGATGTGGATGGGGTTGCCAGGGTGAGTCCAACTGAGTGCATGGTTATTTCATGTGAGAACCCTAGGAGACTTAACACAGAATGGGATATGGTCTATTTAGTCAACGTCGAAATAATCACAAGTACACAAATATGTGACTATTTTTTACCTCAAGCTTATATGTGACTATTTGTTAAGGGTTCACAATTCTACCAATATGTGACTATTTTTTACTGCTTTCTTACCCGTAGCTTCTATGTTAATAAAACTTGTTGATTTTAGCTAACATCTCTACGTGGCAATGACTTTGTTATCGAGGGATTGAACAAGATTGGCTACGGGGACTGAGCAGTCTATGTGAAAAACAATCTATGCATGAGAATACCAAACAAGGCATTCATGCATAACAGTTATAACTAGCATTTATCTAGATAAAAGAATAACAAACAAGGCATTCATGCATAACAGTTATAACTAGCATTTATCTAAACAAGGCATTAATGCATAACAGTTATAATTAGCATTTATGTAAACAAGGCATTCATGCGTAACAGTTAAAACTAGCATTTATGTAAACAAGGCATTCATGCATAACACTGGAGATATAATAAGTTCTTACTACTAAGACATTCCATAAGTAGAACTTAAGGTTCTACATACACACATTAAACCTAAAAGTTCTTAGTTATCCATTACAACCAGACAGACATAAGCTCAAAGGGACATAACATATATACGGCGGCGAGGCATCGGGCTGAGGCATGCATGGTAGGTTCACATGTTGCGACGCCTCTTGAGGATCCTGCCGGAACGGGGAAGGCGCGGACCCAGCAGAAACCTTGCAAGTGCCTCGTGGTCTGCCTTGCCCTGCCACTCGGGGGCGCTGTGGCGAGTGTCCATAGCATGCATCTCAAGGGAATTCAGCAAGCCGTCCTTCACCTTGCAGGGACAGAAGGGGCAAGCATGCCTTCCCCTACGCACTGTCTTCAGAATCCGAGACTCGAAACCCTTGACCTGCCTCTGCACGTAGGACTCAAAGTTGTCCTCGTCGACGTCATCATCTGTGTTGTACTGCAAATAAAATTAGTTAGTCATGTGCTTCATATATACATGGAAGGACAGTAAACCAATACAAGGACAGTATTCATTTCATTGAACAAAACAGACAACACATGAGGAATAATCGTACAAGAAAATTAGAACCGATGAGACATTGGATATGCCTCACCTGGAACATACTTCATGTGGAACATAGAACTATTACAATTGGTCGCCAATAATGAGAGGTAGCTAACAATAATATGAGAGGTAGGTAAAAATTCCCATCATAGTACTACAGACAAATGTGTGTTCCTTATTAGCTTTGCAGGATCAGGGTCACAGCACCGAATTGGCTCTGCCCATAGATTCCAATTTTTCCCCATGATTCGTTGTTTGTAAATTTTGTTTTCCCAAAGTTCATTTATACATACATTTCATGCCGTGACAATTTCTACAAAACATTGTTAGAAAAAGAAACCTTTCACTTTTGAACCGCTTTAACCAATCAGCAGCTTGTTTGTTATGTGATTATAGGATGTGATTAATTAGCAAATTGAATGAAAGCATGCCTTATTTGTTATGTGTTTTGGAACAAATAGTTCTTCACTGAAGCCCAGAATAAGTAGCCTTATTTGTTATGTGGTTTCTTAATGTTGTTTATTGGTTACTAGCATGCACAACATTTATAAGCACCTAAATTAAAGCATCTTCTTGATTAATGAGCAAATTTTTTGACAGAATACGGCACTTTATTGATTAATAACTCATATCAATAGAAAGGGTCTTCCGGATGCAAGTCGGAGCATATAATTGGAAATAAAACCTAAAGACGCTAGATTACAGGATCTAGCTAAAATGTGTGCCGATTAATTCATAATTGGAGCGTTTAACATGCTAAAAGATGCAACAGAATAGTCTGCAGCATTAGGTTGATGCCCATTACCAACATTCCCACCTGAGACCGATCATGCACAGTGGAGTTTAGTCGCTGGATCAAGGACAAGCAATCAGTGACGAACACGCATTTGAAAAACCCCTATGTCTAGTTATCAGCAGAGATTGTCGAACAACCAAAGCTTCTGCAATCTCCGGAGAGCTAAATGATTGAACGAATGAGGGTTTTTTTTTACAAAAAGATCAAGGTCTCTTCAAAACCACGCGCATCCGCTTATTTGTGGACGGAGGGAGTAGATCTACCTCGCAGGGCTCGACGAACTCGCGGACACAGCAGCGGTTACCAGATCGACATAGCATCCACTCGCATCTAATACATCGACATAGCAGCGGTTACCAGATCTGAGAGGGGAGACAGAGCTTTACCTCGCAGGGCTGGACGTACTGGCAGGCTTCGTACAAGGCGTCGATTTCCTTGTACGCCGCCTCCCTCTCCGCAGCAGCCACCGCAGCAGCCACCGCATCAGCGCCGCCGCCCAGATCAGCACCAGCCGGTCCCGCTCCGCCATCCACCACCGCACCAGCAGGCGCAGCCGCTCCCGCTCCCGCAACCGCTCCCGCAGCCGCTCCCGCACCGCTCCCGCTGCCGCTCCGGCTCCCGCTCCGGCAGCCGCCCCCGCAGCCGCAACCGCTCCCTCTCCGCCGTCCAAACCAGCAGCAGCCGCGGCCAAGTTCATGTCCATGGCCGGATCTGTGCTTGGACTAAGAAATGGGAGTGGAAAGAGAGGCTTTGGTCGAACTAGGGTTAGGGTTTGCTCTCCTCTGCTTTTTGCCAGAAATGGGGATGGTGGGGAGGGGATGAGGCCGAGTGGGGTTAAAATAGGCGACTCTTTTGGACTGTGCGCGTGGGCGTGGACCCTTGTGTGGACCCGTGTGTACGCGGAAGAGAAACGGACGGTAGTGTACGCGGAAGAGGTACGGGCGCGTACGTATTCTCGCGGTGATACGCGTACCCCCTCGGCTAACGGGTCCTGCGGGTTTTGGAGCGGGCATTTCTATACCCGAATCGAATTTGAAAAGACGATCCTGCCCCTCGCCGCGGAGTAATCTGGGTCGTCCTTGTGTTCTGCTCGAGATAACCGTTCGCGTTGGGGGTCTATGGAAGCACTCGCCTCAAAAAAATTGTGTAGTGGGTTGTGAGGCATGCACTTATCCGGTTGAATGGTCCATACCGACTCATTGGACCTACCCTGTTGTCTATTCACTTCTCAATAGGTCTTGAGTGCGTAAACGAATTTCTACTCTCATCGCTCCTTGCTTAGGGTTGGTTCCGTTCCGACTTCGTTTCATCACTGAGCCACTGTTGAGGAACTCCTGAAATGAACTTAATTAAATAGATTATCATCATAAAGTATATTTTGTACCACCAGTATTGGGGCTTATTCGATTTTAACCGTGTCGGCTCGTGCCCGTTGGGATGTCTCGAGATGCCGACTAGCGTTCATGACAACGTCATGTTGCATCTGCAAGATCTTCTGATGCCATGTAGTGTTTGTCGCTCTTGCTACCAAGTCGTCAGCCAAGCTTAATGGGAAAAAACGATGGCATGTCGGTGGCCGCCTAGGGACGGAGTAGGAGAATTAATTGCACCCCGACTCGTGTGTGAACAATCTCTGGCAGGACATGTGTCGTGCTCTTCTTTAGCGACAGCGGCGGCATCCTCAAGTGTACATGTGCTTCAGAGCAGGGGTTGTGGTTGACGGCAGGCGGGCCTATACTGCTGCTTCGACCTGGTCGAATAGAGCTGGTGGGTATGCGTTCCGGCGAGCATGGGGTTGGTCCCGGCCAACGAGCCACAGAGGTCTTGGCTCCGCCGTTCATGGTGGGTCACATATTTGGCTCACAAAGCAATTTCTGCGATGGTGCTTCGACGGATCTCGGTGTGATGGGCATTCTTCTTCATGTTCTCCGTCAATGCTTCAGCGGCGGCGGCGGAAAATGAAGGGCGACGAGGTTGAGTTGTGCAGGGACCCCAGGAACCTGATTGTAATTTTCTTCCTTTTTCCGGGGTAGTTTCTGCTTATGTTCTTGACACCTTTATGTTCTGGGGTCTTTGCGTGAGTGCTGCGTGTATAACTTTGGTTGCTGAATGAATGGCACGTGGTTTCTCTCTCAAAAAAAGACAGATCACGTGACAGGCTAGCTCGTGTAAAATCAACGCGCGTAAAAACAGCATTCGTATGTTCCTGATCGGAAGCTAATTTGGCTAACACGTATCCGATAACTAAAAAAAATCACCTAACAGAGAATTGGCTTAATTCTGAGTTAACTAAGACTTAGAGGTACCCTTGAAATAAGGGTGTCTTCATCAGCGGTGCAAGCCTCAAAGACATAATTTTGGCAATGATCTTTGCCACACCGGTAATGATTTAATCCGTACTTGTGTTGCATGTCTTGACAGATATGCCTAGGGTATCAATATATAATATGTTTTGATGTGTCAATTATTCATATATCCTTTTATTCCACATGTACAAAATTAAGAGATGAAAAGTTGGAGGAGAACATTACCCTCCTTACTCTGGCTAGAACATTAATACCTATAAATTCTAGCCAGCCAACTTCATCTAGTAACAGGAAGACTGGATACAACACCTATATAAAATTATAAATAGCACAAAAATACCTCTATTCTCTGGAAGGATACGAGAGCATCTAGCAATTATAAATATATTGCGAGTGAAAATAATCTAACACGGAGAACCGTGGTAGTGCTTACAGTATTTCATCTCCTCAAAATCTTATGGTACTTAATTACAAGATTAGGTAGCATGCTACTAGATGAACAAGAAAAAATAGCTTGGGAATGGTGGGTATCCAGATGTTCGAACGCTTCATGACTCTCCTCGTGAGTCTATGTGGGCATGGTTCCAATCGCCGACTTGTAACTTCTCGTGATGCTGCCGAGGTTGCGGAGTGCCGGCCAGCCTACCGGAACCTACCCTGTCTACCTGCTGCAACCTGTTCTGAAGGTGCTTGTGAAAGACGACACCAGTGGCCAAATGTGTGACCTCGTTGGCTCGTTGCAGCTGTTGCCATGGGCCGGTCAGTTGACGCTCAGCACTGGCTTCATCTTTTCCGCATATATACAAGAATAAAACAGCCCCGTCTAGCATGCTCCATCCAACCTCCTTCAAGACATTGAACTGCCCCGCCTATATTTCATTTTGAAATATTTAGTTCAAAATCTGAGACCAAATTACAACTTGAAATTCAAAATAAAACAGAAGCTGGACATTGCCAAATATCTACTTTCAGCTTCAAAACTATACTTGTTCAATTTTGATCCCAGGGTGTACGTAATTTCCTTTTGTAAATCAAACTAATCAAACCTGTCCTAGAACTTTTTCTCTATATATTGAATAATAAAGTGTTTTGGAAAAAGGCAATATATTAATATCTAGCAGATATCAATAAAATCCAGTCCGAACTTCGCAGTTCAGCGGTGCAAATCTAGGCTTGGCTGACCGAAGGAACTCCGCAAAATGCCCCCACAACGCCTATTGCTTCTCGTCATGCATGGGTTATTGCCATACCACTTGGTGTCGTTAACATCTGAATGAAATATTTCCTGCTCCTCCTGTTCGACCGAAAATGAAAGATGCGAGTATTAGCATTGCCGAGCTTGATCATGGACAGTCGCGTGTTTGGTTTTCAACAATGCGTTTTCTCGCATGAGGGAAAAGAAAATCGTGCGTTTAGTTGCCCGGGGAGAAAAAATATTTGCATTGCACGAACTTTAAAGCACCCGAAAAGCTGTATCTGGAGGAATGCTCGAGTCGACCGTGTCCACCGATGCAGCCTCATCTCACGCTCGCTGGAGGCAAATTATGTCGCGGTGCTAAGAGGGAGAGATGGCGGGAGCCCCCGCACGCCAAGGAAAATATGGCGGGAGAAATTCGGTCACCTCCCGCCGATACTCCCCCCTATTTACACCGCCCCGCCTCATCGCCCAAAGGCGCACCACCATTTTCCTCCTTTCGAGCTCTCCGTCCATAGCTACTCGCCGGCGACCAAGTTAAGTGACGGGCTCATCTGCAGACGGGACCTCCGCTGCGGCTTGTCTTCCTCCTCCGCTTGGCCAAGATGTCGTCTTCTTCCATAGCTGGGTCCGACTGCCAGATCAGTTTGATTACCTCCCAACCATGGCTTAGATCTACACCAAAGCTGTTGTTGTGTGTATGGGTAGAAAGTTCTTGGTTCGATCTACTTGCTTTGCTTATTTGGTGCTTCGATCTACTTGCTTTGCTTATTTGGTGATTCGATCTGTAAGATCTAAAGTAGTTTAACTTTGTTTCTTGCTTTGATCTGTACTTTTAGTGTACTTTTGCTACGTTCATGCTTAGATCTGTAAGGGCTTGCTACGATCTGTAAGAGTAGAGTTTCTTTGTACATGAGTTCCTGCTTCGATCTCTAATTTTACAGTTTTTCTGCTTAGTTCTTGCTTAGATATGTAAAGCGTCATGTGCCCGTCATTTCGTTGAACACATGTGTATACGTTCTTCTAAGCCAAGTTGTCCACGTATAAGTGCGATCGATGTGTACAACTACTTCTTGTACCAGCTATGCACTTATACATAGCAGCACACATAGAGGATTACTACTGTGTTATGGTCAATCTGTGTGTGCACAACGTGTTTGGAACTTGACTTTGCTACCATGGTGGCACTTAAACATTGCAGCTTGTTACCATACTTGCTTGCTTCCCATTGTTGCTTAATCTTCTCCTCACAACTTGGATGTGTGAAAGATCTAGCTTGCTTACCATTGTTCTTGCACTTTGATACTATGATTATCCGTATATGACGCGAGCCCTGTTGATTAGTCGCCCAATTTTGTGTTGCATGCTGTGCCAATCCGTCACATCCCGGTACCTGATAAGTTCTGCCCTATCTGGAAGAGGCCCAACATGATATGGTCTGCCGCTCTGTCCACCTTCGTGCTGAACATGGTGTGCGAGTTGTTCAGGGAAGAGAAGGCCAGAGTGCCGTTGTTCAGAAACCGTGACCTGAATGCGGCTATTCTCAAGTACACTAGCCGTGAGGTTTGTGTCGCTCGGGTCTACAACCATCTGAGGCACTAGAAAGCAAGGTGGGTTCATGTATGCAAGCTGAAGAAGATGGAGGGGGTGCGTTGGGTGGAGAAGGCATCAACTATCATGATGGACGACGATGCATACTTTTCCTACACCATGGTTAGCGCATTGCAACTTCTCTTGCACTTCATTCAAGTCAAATATGATGCATGGTGTTAGCTTGCACACGTGGAAGAAATAAGTAACATCGTCATCGCAGAATCACCCTTGGCCTAGGGACGCGGAGCTCCTCAACAAGCCCATAGAGAACTATGCTCAGATGAAAATGATCTACACCGGCCGTGTTACAGCCGCGGTCCACCGTGCTCTGAACACCTCATGGACTATAAAGCACATGCCACCAAGTATCTGGCGATGACCCCTGATGCCAGGATGGATTGGTTCAATGCCTTCCCGACGAAGTATTACTTGTGAGGAGTCGGAGCATTGGATGTTTCTATCTTGGTGTTCTGCTGCCGATGATGAACACCGTATCCATGATGTACATTTTGGGAGTAGCTAGGGCTAATCTGCACTGATGTAATATCTGTATATTTTGCGAGGTGGTATATATTTATGTAACCACTCGGTTCATATACTTATGTTGCATCAAGAGCTGCCGCTCGTGCCCTCGTGGTGTAACTCCACTGCTAGAACTAATATACGTATGCGTATGCTAGCCTTGCTGATTATGTGATCTATGTGATATATGGTTGTTGTCCTCTTATTTTCTATTTCGTCGAACACCTTGTGGGCATCTTCGGTGAGCTGGGTAAGCTCACCAAGAAGTCTAGCAGGTGATCGTATTCCGCATGCTGGACGTAACCAAACAACTATGATTTTGCTCAAACGCGATTTGTGGGCAACCAAACACCAGGGATTTTGCTTCCCAACTAATGCAAAGAAGGAATTATCGGCAACCAAACAATTTAAGCAACGTGGATTAAAAGGTTGCATTGATCCGGACAGAATTCACATTTCCATGTTCCATAGATACGAGCAAAAGTTGTGAGCAACCAGGATCAATCCGGTCTTCTTGTTTTAATCAGGATGCCCATAATTGGTGAAGAATATTATCCTACTTTTATTCCAGCCGAATATTGATTAGGTAAATGCGTCGAATGAATAGCATCCAACGCTTTTGTTAACACCCGTAAAGACATGCTCAAACACCAGACGATTTGTACCATGTGCCTTAGCTTCCACATTAGCTCTTTGCGCCAAGATACACCGCTAACAGTTCTTTTGCCAATGAGTCGTCTCATCGAAAAGCTTTTATTTTTATCATATACAAGTTGGAACTTGTCTGAAAACAATTGCCTGCCTTTTCATATCACAGTTGTGCAAACGATTATACTACTGGTAGTACAAGTCAAACTGTCAAAGAATTTCTCACATCTCACGTGACTAAAAATGACCGAGGAGTCATTGGCAAGAATACTGAATACACACGGTATATTATTGCAGTACATATTTGATATTTCCCCCCAAAAAGAGCAAGTCACAGCTACACGAGTAACATCTATAAGTTTCCGTAAATGAGCAAGTCTAAACCTTTTTTTTCTTGCCACTGTTCATCTGTGGAGGCGGCGGCCGCGGGGATGCAGATCGAGTTCGATCATGACGAATGGAGTCGCGCACTCAGATCGGGAAGACACGATCATAGGTGTTAGATAAAAGACTAACATACCCTTTTCAGCGGAAGGTTAGATCTGATTGGCGCTTCAGGCCCAAAATGAAAGTTCCTGTTTTTTATTTTCCCTTTTAACCGGTATCTTGGGTTCAAGTTCATGTTTCTTTGACAAGCATTTTTTTCACCGAACATAAATAGTCAAGTAAAATGATTTCGATTGTTGTATCAATAATACAACAACCTACAATGTGTTGTTAGCTCTGTATGGATAATCCCATTACTTTGAACATCATGGGTTTGAGTACCATGACCAATAATTTTCGAACCCTAGAGAAAAGTTAACTAGTAAAATCCCACAACAAGCACCGTAACGTGCCGTTCAACGAAATAGTAATAAGTGGCGCGTCCTGACGGAGAATTAAGTTAAACACTGTTAGACTGTGTATAGCTTCTGTGTATGTGTACATGTATTGTACCTATTGTAACACACCCATATATATATGTGATAGGCCACCCAGTTTAGGGTTGAGCCGGTTCCCCCAAATCATTGTCTTACATGGTATCAGACTTGGTTACGTCCCACGCTTCCGCCCCAACGCAACCCTAGCCGCCGCCGCCCGTCGATCGCCGCCGCCTTCGCCTGCCGCTCGCCGCCGTCGTCGTTATGTCGGGCGCGGCTGCCTCCGGCTCGTCCACTTCGAGTTTTCTCCCGGCCTCCCTGGCAGCTCTCCTCTCTCGCCCGGTTGTGTCGTCAGCCATGGCGCCGATCGGAACGAGGAGCATCGGCTCCTTCTACTCGCAACAGCCCTTGGCGTCTTCATCGCCAAACCAGGCGCTGCTGCTGCCCTCGTCTGCCGCCACGGACGTCGCGATCTCGCCTCTGGCCTTTGCGCCGTCGGCCTCCTCGACGACCTGGATGGCTGGATCCTCCGCGTCGGGTTCTAGCCCGATGCACCCTGCCCTCATGGCACCTCCGCCTCCGGCAGGATCTATGGCTGCGCCGGCTGTTTCCACCTCTGGAACGCCCGTGCCGTCCGCCTCTGCCCCCACGGCGTACACGCCTCCGGCAGTCTTCACGACGGGCGCGCTGCCTCCGCCGTTTCACTTCGGCAATCATATCACCGTCAAGCTTACGCCGGACAACTATATATTCTGGCGCGCTCAGGTTCTCCCGCTGCTTGGGAGCCACTATCTCATTGGCTATGTCGATGGGTCTCTTCCCTGCCCTCCGGCGCAGCGTCAACGGCCCGGTGTACAACCCGGCGCACCGTGTCTGGACCGGGCAGGACCAGGCGATTCTCTCCTCCGTCCAGGGATCGCTCTCTCCGGCAGTATCCGGGCTTCTTGTCTTCGCGAAGACTTCGCAGGAGGCATGGATGATTCTCGAGCGCTCTTTTGGCTCGCAGTCGCAAGCTCGAGCTACTGCCCTTCACCGCGAGCTCAACGAATGTGAGAAACTTGACTCCACGGCCACCGAGTTCTACAACAAGGTCAAGAGTCTTGCTGATACGTTGGCATCCATTGGACTTCCTCTCACCGACTCCGAGTTTAACTCGCACATTGTCAATGGTCTGGATGAGGAATACGATGGTCTGGTGGAAATCATCAATGAGCGGGCTCATACAAACCCCCTCATGGCGCATGAGGTCTATTCTCGCCTCCTCCTTACTGAGCAGCGCGTCGAAGCACGCCGCTCCAGCCGGACCCGCGGTGGAGGAGGAGGCCTCGCTGCCAACGCCGCCTACAAGGGCGCCTCGCCGTCCGCCTCCGGGAAGGCCCCTCCGCCACCTCCACCCTCGTCTGGTATTCCCACGACGCTACCGGGGAGTGGCGGGCGCCGCCAGTGTCAGCTCTGCGGGTATGACGGTCATTGGGCATCTAAGTGCCACCGCCGTTTCCAGAAAAGTTTTCTTGGTCTTGGCAATGACGGGAAAGATACGCGCAACACTGCTCGTCAAGTCGCTATGGCGGACCGTCCTGCGCCGCAGCCCAAGCAGTACCAGCCTCAGGGGCAAACTCAGTCCTACTCTGTTGATCCGTACTGGTATATGGATTCTGGAGCCACTGAGCACCTGACGAGCGAGATGGGCAAACTGCAAACTAAGGAGCCCTATCGCGGCTCTGACAAGGTCCACACCGCCAATGGAGCAGGTATGCATATATCTCATATTGGTCAAGCATCTCTTCTCACTAGTCATGCAAATAGGAGTCTCCACCTTCACAATATTCTTCGAGTTCCCTCTGTGACGCGCAATCTTCTTTCAGTTCCTAGAATAACATATGATAATAATGTGTTCTGTGAATTTCACCCTTTTGATCTTTTCATAAAGGACCGGGAAACGCGGGAGGTTCTGCTTAGTGGGAGCCTTTGCGAAGGCCTCTACCGCTTGGAGCATCCTGGAGTCTCTCGGGTTTTCAGTGGAGTTCGCGTCTCGCCGTCACAGTGGCATGCTCGCCTTGGGCATCCAGCCACACCTATTGTTCGCCATGTTTTGCGTCGTCATGAGCTTCCTAGCATTCCTAGCAATAAAGATGTAGCAGTGTGTGATGCTTGTCAGCAGGGGAAGAGTCATCAACTTCCTTTTTCGGAGTCTATTCGTGAGGTGAAACATCCTCTAGAGCTTGTGTTTTCAGATGTATGGGGTCCTGCCCAAACCTCCATTAGTGGTCATAATTATTATGTCAGCTTTGTTGATGCTTACAGTCGTTTCACTTGGCTTTATCTCATTAAGCGTAAATCTGATGTGTTCGATATTTTTGTCCAATTTCAAAAGCATGTTGAGCGCCTTCTCAAGCATAAGATAGTTCATGTTCAGTCGGATTGGGGGGGTGAATATCGCAACCTTAATTCCTTTTTCCAGTCGCTTGGGATCGCACATCGCTTAGCATGCCCACATACACATCAGCAAAATGGTTCAGTAGAACGTAAGCATCGTCATATTGTTGAAACTGGACTCACTCTTTTGGCTCATGCATCGGTTCCTTTTCGGTTTTGGAGTGATGCTTTCACTACTGCATGTTTTCTCATCAATCGTATCCCCACACGTGTTCTTAATATGAAGACCCCTATTGAACTCTTGCTTGGTGAACAGCCCGACTATACCTTTTTTAAGGTGTTCGGTTGTGCTTGCTGGCCTCACCTTCGCCCATACAATAAACGCAAGCTTGAGTTTAGGTCTAAAAAGTGTGTCTTTCTTGGCTATAGTTCCTTGCATAAGGGTTACAAATGCCTCCATGTTCCCACTAATCGTGTTTACATATCTCGGGATGTCGTGTTTGATGAGCATGTGTTTCCTTTCGCTCAACTCCCTGTGTCCACCACTGCACCTCCACTCATGCATTCATCCTCCATTGCCTCTGACCAATTTGAAGATGTTGCATACTCTCCTGTATTATTGCCTAACCATGGTGCAGGCACTGGACGTGGGGCTCGGTTGGAACTTTTGGAAGACGTATCGGAGTCTTCCTCACCTGTGCACACTGATGCACACGTCGATCGCACCGTGCCCTTGCATGGCCTCGGTTCCCGTGCCCATGCTGGGCAGGCCGACCCGTCTTCGACGCCTGGCGCGTCCTCGCCGTCTACCGCTGGGCCGCCTGGCTCTCGCCCAGGGTCGCCCGCTACGCCACCGTCGCCCGTCTCACCTGGGCTGTCTCTCTCGCCGAGCAGCCCACATATTGAGTCGTCGCCTTCGTCGCCCAGTGCGTCGCCTCGCACCGCGTCGCCCAGTCCCTCGCCGACTGGGTCGCTGCTGTCGCCCTCGCCCAGCCCCTCGACGGCTGGGTCATTGCCGTCTCCCTCGCCCAGTCCCTTGCCGACTGAGCTTTCTACGGCTGCTCCATCTACCTCGACGGCTCCTGTTTTGCGACCGCATACGCGCAGTCGTAGTGGCATTTTTTGTCCGAAGGCGCGCACTGATGGGACCGTCGCCTGGCATGCTGCATGTATGGCTGCTGCTATCACGGATCCTACCTCCGAGCCTCGTACGTACCAGGCTGCTATGAGCATTCCTCATTGGAGAGAGGCCATGGAACAGGAGTATCACGCTCTTCTTCGTAATGAGACATGGACTCTTGTTCCCTCACCACCGAAGGTCAATGTTATCGACTCTAAGTGGGTTTTCAAGGTGAAGAAGCACGCTGATGGATCTATTGAGCGCTATAAAGCGCGCCTTGTTGCTAGAGGATTTCGGCAGCGTTATGGTCTTGACTATGAAGATACTTTTAGTCCAGTGGTCAAGCCTACTACTATCCGGCTTCTTCTCTCTATTGCGGTCACTCGAGGTTGGTCTCTCCGTCAGCTTGATGTGCAGAATGCTTTCCTTCATGGAGTCTTGGAGGAGGAGGTCTATATGCGACAGCCGCCTGGTTTTGTTGATCCTGGCCGCCCTGATTATATCTGTCATCTCACCAAAGCACTCTATGGCTTGAAGCAAGCTCCTCGTGCCTGGCATGCCCGTCTTGCGACTGCCCTTCGTGCTCATGGTTTTTCGCCTTCCACAGCTGACTCATCCTTATTCCTTCTGCAGAAGCCTACAGTCACCATGTACTTGTTGGTCTATGTAGATGATATTATTTTGGTCAGCTCCTCCCAGGTTGCTGCTGATGCTCTTGTTCATTCTCTTGGTGCTGATTTTGCGGTCAAAGACCTTGGGAAGCTTCATTACTTTCTTGGTGTGGAGGTTTCCTCTCGTGCTGCTGGGTTGACTATGACGCAAAAGAAGTACTCCTTGGAGCTCTTACAGCGAGCTGGGATGCTTAAGTGTAAGCCGATTGCTACGCCTATGTCTTCCACTGACAAGCTCACTGCACTTGATGGTGAGCTTCTATCTTCTGCGGATGCGACAGAGTACAGAAGCATTGTTGGTGGTCTTCAGTACTTGACGATTACGAGACCAGATATCTCTTTTGCTGTCAACAGAGTTTGTCAGTATCTACAGGCGCCACGTGACACGCACTGGTCTGCTGTTAAGCGCATTTTGCGCTATGTTCGACTCACAGTGTCTCATGGCCTTTATATACGGCCGAATTCCTCAGGGGTTCTTTCGGCGTTTTCTGATGCGGACTGGGCTGGCAGTCCGGATGACAGGCGATCCACGGGGGGCTATGCTGTGTTCTATGGCTCTAGTTTGATCGCCTGGAGTGCTCGCAAACAGGCAACTGTTTCTCGCAGCAGTACTGAAGCTGAGTATAAGGCTGTTGGTGATGCTACCGCAGAGATTATTTGGGTACAGTCCTTGCTTCGGGAATTGGGTATATCCCAAGCGCAGCCTCCTATCTTTTGGTGTGATAACATCGGTGCTACATATCTCTCGGCTAATCCGGTATTTCATGCCCGAATGAAACACATTGAAGTTGACTTTCACTTTGTACGGGAACGTGTGTCACAGAAGCAACTCCAGATCAAGTTCATCTCTTCTAAGGATCAACTTGCAGACATCTTCACTAAGCCGTTACCTCTACCACAGTTTGAGGCTTGTAGGCGCAATCTTACCCTTCTAGATTCTTTGAGAAGTGGCTAAGATTGAGGGAGGGTGTTAGACTGTGTATAGCTTCTGTGTATGTGTACATGTATTGTACCTATTGTAACACACCCATATATATATGTGATAGGCCACCCAGTTTAGGGTTGAGCCGGTTCCCCCAAATCATTGTCTTACAAACACACAAAAGAGTGTATTCCGTGCATGCAACATGTGTCACTTTAATACCCAAAATTACAATTGCTAGAGAGAATGACGCCCGGAACTACAATTGCTAGAGAAAAAGACTCGCCAATCAATGATCGAACGAGGAAACCAGTTTTTATCCGAGTTGCCCGACCTGTGTCGAACTACAATTACCAAAAACAAAGACGCCTCGATTGAGAGGAAACCCTAGGAAACCGAGTGAACTTGAGTTTCCGTCTTTGTCCCTTGATTGAGTGCTGCTTGGGTGAGTCAGAGTTGGTTGTAGCTGATTGGTCCGCAGTAGCCGCTCGAGGCGACATAATCGGCAGTTGGAATGGCTGCCACGTACGGGTACGGCTGCGTAAAATCCCCGAGCGTCCTAACTTCCTAATGCCTGCCAATCTCATCTCAAACAATGCCTATTTTCTTGATGTCCTTCTTGTTTCTCTAGTTACGAGCTAGGTAAATAACGTTAGCAAGACTACGTTTCTCCGTCTCAGTGTTCCTTTGCTAGCATTATTTGCATGTGGTTGCTAGGCACTCTCCTATGTTTTTGCCGAAGAAATGATTTTCGGTGCTGTTATATAGTTGCTCCGTCGATCTAGGCTTCTTGTTTTTATCAGGAAACAACCATAGTTGGTGGAAAACTCTACATGCAATAGTATATAACTAGTAGCTGAATCATTAATTTATCGCGTGTAGGTGACATCTATTCCCACAAGGCAAAAGTGCTAGACACTAGATGCCTCTTCTGAATAGCGTATATAATGTTGAAAGTAATCGAGAGAGAAACGAGAGATAGCAACAAATGATTTAACTATTACTTTTCATTGATGATTCTGATTCTGAGTATATATCACTGGTGGAAAAAAGGGCTTCGGTCGCGGTTCGCAACTGCCATTGGTCGCGGTTGCGCAACCGCGACGCAAGCGACTAAAGCCCACCCCTTTAGTCGCGGTTCTTTACGAACCGCGACTAAAGGCGCCTCCACGTGGCCGCCAGCACTCCTTGGGCGGAGGACCTTTAGTCGCGGTCCTCTGGCCAACCGCGACTAAAGGCCGCCGCAGGTTTAGGGTTTTAGCCCCCCCCTAAACCTGGTTTCTTTTTAGTTTGTATTGTTTTATTTTCTTTTCTGTTTTATTTTAATTTTGAAGGAGTTTCACATATTCTACGGTACTACATATACATGCATATGAACGTACAATTTCAAACAAATTTGAAATTAGAACCAAAAAGAATTCAAGAGGAATTGACAATATATATTCAATATCGATGACCATATACAATTTTGAACTAGTTTCCATACATATGATTTACTGCATATGAAGTTCTACATCCTCTACATAGTGTTCTCCACTAGGATCGATGACTTGCTTCGCGATCCATCCAGCTAGTTCCTCTTGAAGTGGTCGGAAGCGAGCTTCTAGACTAAGCGTCTTCCGAAGGTTATTCCTGCTAATGTTGTTCGGACACGAAATCCGCTCAGAGGTGTATCTCCGGATCATCTCACAAACATAGTATCCACATAGATTGGTCCCCTTTGGCTGAATATCTTGGGTCGCAGACACTACCCTTTTCCACTGTAGCTCTTTTTTGAATTCACCGACCTTTGTGTCTACGAACCGTGTCCAAACCCTACGAGGCAAAGAAAATTAAATGAACAAGAGAGTTATTAGTTACTTGATATTAGGAAATGAACAAAATAGGCCGATCGATATAGAGCGCAAGTGAATGAAAATATATAATTACTTCTGCATCATTTTTCTCAAGTCGGCCCAAAGCTTTGCATTCACATTCAGAGAGTCGTGGATGAGAACTGTGGAGTCGTCAAATTGAATTACTAGCAGAATCCAGTGGAACCTGCGGACACGATACATGCACAGTCATGCATAATTAACTCATCGATTATAGTAAACAAAAGAGAATGTGCTCAAGACAGAAACACTCACCCAAAATGGTAAGGAAATAGAATATCACTTTTGAGTTCCTGACTTGAAAAAAACATCCACAGGTCGGCCTCCATGTCGGCGGGAAAATGTTGTAACACATATGAATTAACGATATGTGGGTCAATGAACCCAACATCATGGATGTTCCTTATTATGCATTCCCGCTTCTTCATTCTGCATACACAACAAGATAGTTAATTAGGACAATATATATATATATATATATAGTGCAGGCAATGAACGAGATGGGGTAGAAATAAATCACTTACAGAACGTAGCAACTGATGATAGATTTGTCGAGCTCGCGCAGATTGAAAAGCTGGAACAATTCACTCCGATGAATTTGTACATAGTAATGTTTGAAGTGATGCTCAGGTCTAACTTCCGCATAAATATAGTCTTTGGCGTTTTTTAATTTTATGTAAGCCTTGTACCAATTTAGCAGACCTGTCATTTGCGGAGGTAGATCCTTTTCCTGCGCAGGCTCGATGAGAGGCCCATTCGACACATATGTAATTACTACGTCCTTCATTGTTGCCTCATCAAGGCCTAACACTGCACGAAGAGTCAGACCTAAGTTGGCCGCTTGTTCTATGGCACTCGCTACAGTCAATCCTTGTCTTGCCGCAGCTGCTATGATTTCGGGGTCATCCGGACCGGCGGCTTTCACTATGAGAGGGGCGATGGATTGTTTACTCTGTTTCCCGAGCTGGGCAACTTGTTTCCCCTCTTTTTTACTTTCACTATGAGAGGCTTTCTTCTCCTGCTTCTCCGCCAACTCTTGCTTCTCCTTCAAGATGAATGCTTGCCTACGAAGTTCATGTGAATAGTAGTCAGGCAGATTCTTCGCGGCTTGGGACGGTTCGGTCAAAAATGACTTAGCCCACTTCTTTTGCTTGTCAGAATATACTGGCTTGGGCTCGGGCTCTCTTTTCTTCTTGCAGTCCGCCTGCCATTTCTCATGCTGAGCAGCCACGACCGCTGCATTTTCCTCCACACTAAGGTCATAAGGTCTCGGGGTGAGAGGCTTCAGTGATGGCCCCGGTATCTTTGTGGTCCTAGGTACATAAGGGTCCGGGTTAATAGTCCAGGACTGCTTCCTCTTCTTTGCCGGGGGCGGCTGCTTCTTCGCCGGAGGTGGACTGGGGGGCGGCTACCCGCCGGAGGTGAATTGGGGGCGGCGTCGGCTGACGTGAAGGAGGTGTAGGTGAACCACCATCGCCGCCGCCGCCGCCACCACCACGGAGGGTGGACTTGTTCGCCTTGGCGCCTCGAAACTTGATAAACTTCTTTTTCCAGAGAATAAACTGGCGCTTGACACCTCCAAGTCTTCTCTCCCCTTCGGGTGTAGCAATGTCAATCTCCAGGTCCTCAAACCCTGGGACTATTTCCTCCACCGTGACACGAGCATAGCCATCTGCAATGGGATTGTTGTGGTGGAGTGCTCCAGGCTCACATGGCACTGCCGATGGCTACCTTCGTGGACATGTTCCCAGTAGGATAATGCAGATGACATTGTTTCATCTCCTTTACATCGTCCACGGGGTAGCGAGGAGGCTCCGGTGCAGTAATTTGGATCTCGGTGCATCGTAGCCGGCTGGACCTCCGTGGAAGCGCTGCTTCTCCGCTGCTGGCTTCCGAGATCCGCTGGATGATCTTCATGCGTCCCAGCTGCCGATCTCTCCTGTACTAGTATAGACAGGGTTTTCTTCATCTCATCGAGATCCGATGCCAACCGCGCCACAACATCGTCATCCCGATCCGACTTTCTCTTACGGCTTCTGTAACCGTACGGGTCATCGTCCTGGGAGAACCCTTCTTTCCACGTAATGTTCCCGGGCATGCCTCGTACACGTCCTCCGTGTTCAGGATTCCCGAGGGCTCTTGTCAGCGCATCGTTCTCTCTGTTGAACTTGATCTTCCCCTCTTGAGCATCCCTCATTGCGTCAATAAGGGCTTGGGTGGGTTTAAACATTTTGTTCCCGTAAACACACGCCCCTGTCTCCGGGTCTAGCGTTCCCCCATGCCCGTACCACCAGCTTTTGGCCCTTCGGTCCCATCCCTCCGTACCTGGACGGATTCCTCGCCTCCTCAGCTCGTTCTCCATCTTCTCCCACTTAGGCTCCCAAAAGCGATACCCTCCTGGCCCCATAACATGATTGTACTCCTTCTTAGCCGCATTTTCCTTATTTTTTTCGATATTTCAATGAAATGCTCCGATTTCTTCTGCTTCACAAATTCTGGCCAATCATGTTCAAGTCTCTCATACTGTCCTTTGAATTCCGGAGTCTTGTTCTGGTTGACATAGTCACGGGCTAGATTCTGCTTGAATTTCCGGAATGTATCGGCCATCTTACCAAGAGCGAAGTGTTTGAGTAGCCTCCTCCTCTCCTTGTTTTCCTGAATCTTGTTACCCGCCTCATCGAATTTGTGGTATTCCGGAGGTAGGATGAAATGCTCCATAAGCTTTTGAAAGCAATCCTTTTTAGTTCTCTTGTCAACAAAAGTGAAACCAAGACGTGCCTTCTTTGGCTCATTCCACTCCTGGAGGGTGATCGAGATGTTGTCTCTAACAACGGCTCCGCATTGGTTGATAAACTTGGTGGCGTACTTCGGGGGCTCCAGCGGCCTGCCGGTTGCACTGTCGACAACCTCGATGGTATATGTTTCTCCTGGTTTGAGCGTCTTGGTTGCGCCACGCTTTGACGACGACGTACTCGATTTTTTCGACGATCCGGCCGAGGGCTAAAATAAGAAAGAGAGTCGCGCGTGTTAGTACACACATATTTATTCAAATCAGTAAGTTTGTATCACCAGAGGAAAAATGTATATATATATACCTCGGCGCCGGAGCTAGTTGCTACTTGCAATTGAAGATCGTCGTTGATCGACGTTTCTTCCCCATCATCTTGCTGACGGCCTTCATCTTGACCGTCAAGATTCAGATAAGAAGAAATATCCTCTTCATCTTGTTCGCTCGGCACATAAGGAATATCGCCTTTTATGATGCCAAATAGCTGTTCTTCAATTTCTGGATCATAGTTCTCCATAATCGGGTCAGCTCTATCGTCCGCCATATGTCAGTCCTGAAAACATGTAGTAAAAACTAATTAATTTGGCGGTGGCGAGAGAGGGCGGTGGCGAAAGGGGGGGGCGGTGGCGGTGGCGAAAGGGGGGTGGTGGTGGCAAAAGGAGAGAGGGCGGTGGCGGTGGCGAAAGGGGGGCGGCGGTGGCGGTGGCGCCGCCCCCTCTCTCCTTTTGATTAACAAATTTTAAGTTTAAATTTTAAGTTAATTATTTTGATTAACAAATTTATAAGTCAAATTTAGTTCTTTTTTGAGACAAAAATTTTAAGTCATTTTTTATTTTTTTTAAGTCAAATTTTAGTTTTTTTTACACAATCTTTTTTAAGTCAAATTTGTAGTTCTTTTTGGGACAAAAATTTAAGTCTCAATTTTTTGTTTTTTTAAGTTAAATTGTAGTTCTTCTTTTACACAAACTTTAAACTCAAATTTTAGTTATTTTTAATTTCAAAATTAACAAGAACAAAAAAAACTAAAAAAGAAAGAAAAATAGGGGCAGGAGGCCGCCGGCTCCTCTCCCTCTCTCTCTCACGCGGCGGGGTGCGCGGCAGCGGCGCGCGCCGCCAGGCGATCTCGAAGGCCAGGCTCTACGGCGCGCGCGGGGCCGGCCGGCGGCGCGATTCTCGGCGAGTTTGAGCGCGCGCGCGCGCGGCCGCGGCGTTGTCGGCGCGGAGGGACCGGCCGGTCGGTTGTTCAATTCATCGGCGAGTTTGTGCACGCGACTTACGGCGGTGGCGGAGGAAGGCGCGCGGCTCGTCGGCGGCGGTGTTCGTCGGAGCAGGTTCGTCGGCGGCAGCGCGCGCGGCCCTGACGGCGTAGTCTGCGAGGAGAAGTCGATCGGCGCGCGCTCTGCGAATGCGAAGAAGACGAAGTGGAAACCGCCGAGGCGGGCGCGCGCCTATTTATAAAACGACCTTTGGTCGCGGTTGGTATCACCAACCGCGACTAAAGGGTACTTTAGTCGCGGTTGGTGATACCAACCGCCAAAGGTTTTTTTGGGGAAATTTCGTTCCCGCGCCGAAGGACCCTTTAGTCGCGGTTGGCTAGGCCAACCGCGACTAAAGGTTATTTTCCAAATTCTTTTGATTCTAAAATGTGAAAAATACAAATAATATATCAAAAAATTCAAAAAATAAAACTAATTCATTTCTAAATGTGAAAAATACAAAATAATATATCAACAAATTCAGAAAAATAAAACTAATTCATTTCTAAATGTTAAAAATACAAATAATATATCAAAAAATTCAGAGAAAATAAAAATAATTCATTTCTAAATGTTAAAAATATAAATAATACATCAAAAAATTCAGAAAAATAAAACTAATTCATTTCTAAATGTGAAAAATACAAATAATATATCAAAAAATTCAGAAAAATAAAACTAATTCATTTCTAAATGTGAAAAATACAAAATAATATGTCAAACAATTCAGAAAAAATAAAACTAATTCATTTAAAAATCTTAAAAATTAGATGCACCCACCAGCCGGGACTAAAGATTAGATGACCCAGCTCTGGATTCCTCTTCTTCCCGCCATTTCTTCCCTGTCTTCCCGCCTCTTTCTTCCCGTCTCTTTCTTCCCGCCAATTTCTTCCCGCCAGCTCTTTCTTCCCGCCTCTTTCTTCCCGCCACTTTCTTCCCGCCTCCTGTCTTCCCGCTCCCATTTTTCCCGCCATTTCTCACTACATATATGTTGCCCGGCTTGGCCAGCATTATCACATCTCTACAATCTCTCATCACTCTCTCATGGCTTCCACCGCACCCACTCTAACCTACCAGCAGGTGGAGGAGCTTTGCGCCTCGAACTACCCTTGCCCACCGGGCTACCGCGTCCCCGCCGGCTGGAGCCTAAGCGCGGCGGCGTGCGGTCCCTCCCTCCCTCGAGTGCGCGCCGGGCAGCCATCAAGAACCACTACTACCTCGACCTCACGCCGGAGCAGCGGATGAATCCCCGCTGGCATCCCGATAACCAGCATACTTGGGACGCCTTCTTCATCAATCGGCGTGAGAGGGCGCTCGCCGGTATGAGGAGGACGGTCTGCCTCCTGGGAACTTCCACGAGGCCGGCCGTCGGCTATGGTGGTACGGCCGGACGCAGAGCGTCATGGACTACATCACGGCCGGCGATATCCGCCGCCTGCGCTATCCTCAGTTCGAGCCACGAGCGCCGCCCGACGGCAGCGACGACAGCGGCAACTTAGAAGGCGACGACTACCAGTACAACGGCGGCGACTATGAAGACTACGAGTATGCATATTATACGCCTAGGCAGGAGTATGACTAAATCACTCCAAATTTCATGTATCATCAGTGCTATCTCTCGAATCAATCGAATCATTCGAAAATGGACACCAAACACATCACGGGCAATATAATTCACATGATCCATTCAACAAAGTTTGGTACAATAAATTATTACACATCATTTCTTCCCTTGTGTCCCTGCTTGCTTACGATTGGGCCGTATCCATGGAGCATCCTCATCATTTAACTTAATGCTTGGATCGGTGTTCACTTTGAAGGGCGGAATTTCACCAAACATATTATAATCTTCTGACATGTCTGTCTTGTCCTCCACTCCCACGATGTTTCTTTTCCCTGAAAGAACAATGTGGCGCTTTGGATCATCGCATGATGTACTGATCGTTTTCTTATCTTTCCGTTTCCTCGGTTTGCTACTCATGTCCTTGACATAGAAAACCTGAGCGACATCTTTCGCTAGGACGAATGGTTCGTCAAGGTAACCAAGATTGTTGAAATCCACCATTGTCATTCCGTATTGCTGGTCCACCTTTACCCCACCTCCTGTTAGCTTGAACCATTTGCACCGGAACAAAGGGACCTTGAAGGAGGGTCCATAGTCAAGTTCCCATATCTCCTCTATGTAACCATAATATGTGACCTTTTGCCCATTCTCGGTTGCTGCATCAAAGCGGACACCACTGTTTTGGTTGGTGCTCTTTTTATCTTGGGCGATCGTGTAAAATGTATTTCCATTTATCTCGTACCCTTGGAAAGTCGTTATAGTCGAAGATGGTGTCTTGGCCAACATGTACAGCTGATCTACAACCTCATTGTCACTCATGAAATGTTTTCTCAACCAACCGCCGAAAGTCTCCATGTGGGCCTTCCTAATCCAGGATTCAGGCTTCCCCGGGTTGTCCGAGCGTAAAATATTCTTGTGTTTCTCAAAGTACGGAGCCACCAAGCTGGAATTGGTCAGAACTGTGTGGTGTGCTTCAGTCAGAGAATGGCCGTCCATACATATCGTTGATTTCCTTCCGATCGTGCCTTTTCCACTTAGTCTCCCCTCGTGCCGCGATCGAGGAAGACCAATCGGCTTAAGGTCAGGAACAAAGTCAACACAAAACTCAATTACCTCCTCATTTCCATAGCCCTTGGCGATGCTTCCTTCTGGCCTAGCACGGTTACGAACATATTTCTTTAATACTCCCATGAACCTCTCGAAGGGGAACATATTGTGTAGAAATACAGGACCGAGAATGGAAATCTCTTCGACTAGGTGAACTAGGAGGTGCGTCATAATATCGAAGAAGGATGGCGGGAACACCAACTCGAAACTGACAAGACATTGGACCACATCGTTCTGTAACCGTGGTAGAACTTCTGGATTGATTACCTTCGAGAGATTGCATTGAGGAATGCACATAGCTTCACAATGGCTACTCGAACATTTTCCGGCAGGAGCCCCCTCAAAGCAATCGGAAGCAATTGCGTCATAATCACGTGGCAGTCGTGAGACTTCAGGTTTTGGAACTTTTTCTCCGCCATGTTTATTATTCCCTTTATATTGGACGAGAATCCAGACGGGACCTTAATACTGCTCAGGCATTCAAAAAAGATGACCTTCTCTTCTTTGGTCAGAGCGTAGCTGGCACGACCTTGAAACCGTTCCGGATACAGGTCATCAGGGTCTTTCAAACTTTGCTGGTCCTGCCGTGCTTCCTTTGTATCATTTGACTTCCCATACACGCCCAAGAAGCTTAGGATGTTCACGCAAATATTCTTCGTAACGTGCATCACGTCGATTGCAGAGCGGACTTCTAGGACTTTCCAATATTCTAGCTCCCAGAATATAGATTTCTTCTTCCACATGGCTACGTGCCCGTCAGCTCCCTTCGGAACTGATTGTCCGCCAGGACCCTTTCCAAAGATGACTTTCAAATCCTTTACCATATCAAATACCTCAGCACCAGTGCGTTCCGCAGGCTTCGGCCGGTGATCTGCCTTGCCGTTGTAATGCTTGCCGCGCTTTCTTACGTTATGATTTTTGGGAAGAAACCGACGATGCCCCATGTACACGTTCTTCTTACAATTTGGCAAATGTACACTTTCAGTCTCATGTAAGCAGTGCGTGCATGCATTGTATCCCTTATTTGACTGTCCCGAAAGGTTACTAAGAGCAGGCCAATCGTTGATGGTTACGAAAAGCAACGCTCGTAGGTCAAATTCCTCTTCTTTGTGCTCATCCCACACACGGACACCAGGTCTGCCCACAACTGTAAAAGTTCATCAACTAATGGCCTTAGGTACACATCGATGTCGTTGCCGGGTTGCTTCGGACCTTGGATGAGCACTGGCATCATAATGAACTTCCGCTTCATGCACAACCAAGGAGGAAGGTTGTAGATGCATAGAGTCACGGGCCAGGTGCTATGGCTGGAGCTCTGCTCGCCGAAAGGATTCATGCCATCTGTACTTAGACCAAATCTTATGTTCCTTGCGTCAGCTGCAAAATCTTTAAACTCTCTGTCGATCTTTCTCCATTGCGTTCCATCTGCGGGGTGTCTCAACTCCCCGTCCGACTTACGGTCCTCTTTGTGCCATCTCAACAACTTGGCATGCTCTTTGTTCCTGAACAGACGTTTCAACCGTGGTATTATAGGAGCATACCACATCACCTTGGCGGGAACCTTCTTCCTGGGTTTCTGGCCCTCGACATCGTCACCAGGGTCATCGCCTCTGATCTTATAACGCAATGCGGTGCATACCGGGCATTCATTCAAATTCTCGTATTCACCGCGGTAGAGGATGCGTCGTTGATGCATGCATGTATCTTCAGAACCTCTAAACCTAGAGGGCAGACAACCTTCTTTGCTTCATACGTACTGGAGGGCAACTCGTTATTCTTTGGAAACATATTCTTCAACATTTTCAGCAAGTTTTCAAATCCCGAGTCAGCTACACCTTCTGTGCCTTCCATCTCAGCAAATCCAGTGTGCAGCCCAGCTTTTTCAGACCATTATCGCATCCGGGTACAGCGACTTTTTGTGATCCTCTAACATGCGATCCAAATTCTCCCTCTCCTTTTCAGTTTCGCAGCGACTTCGTGCATCAGCAATGGTCCGACCAAGATCATCGCGGGCTCATCACGTGCCTCTTCTTGATCACCTTCCCCTTCACCTTCCTCACCTTCAGCATCATCCATGAAAGTATCACCGAAATGATCAAGATAGCTCTCATCGATGTCATCTCCTTCTTCATCTTCTTCCATTATAACCCCTCTTTCTCCATGCTTGGTCCAACAATTATAGCTTGGCATGAAACCATGCCGAATCAGGTGCACGTGAACTTCCCTTGAGGAAGAGTAACCCTTCTGATTCTTACAGTTAACACATGGACAGATAACAAAACCCCCCTGCTTGTTCGCATTAGCCACTACGAGGAAATCTTGCAAACCCGTAGTGAATTCGCCGGAGAGTCGGCTAGCGTACATCCATTGCCGATTCATCTGCATTATTATAATACAAAATATATAATTAACCATCACATATGCATTTGTTAAACTAATTAAATAGAAATTAAACAATGAACTACACACATATGCATATTTTATCAATGACACATATATATGAAAGGTTCAAGTGTTGTTGCTAACCGCGATCGAGGAGGAAAAAATAAATGAGGAAGCTCGATCAAGTGTGGCTCCGACACTTCATATCATGTTTGTTTCATGCTCTTGGGACATTTCATCAAACACCTTGTGTGCATAAGAAGAGCCAAAAGCAAACCTACACCCCCTTGTGAAGTTTGTGAAGAGAAGTGGGCACCAAATGGCTAAGTGCTGTGGGCTGGCTGGTATATATAGGGGAGGGGCTTTAGTCGCGGTTGGCCTGGCCAACCGCGACTGAAGGCCTTTGGGCCAGGCCTGAGGACATTTAGTCGCGGTTGGCCTGGCCAACCGCGACTAAAGCCCCTCCCGTCCACCAGCTGGCCACCGGCGCGGGCCCAGCCTTTGTTGCGGCAACCGAGGTAAACCAAAGGCCCCATTGATTCACTGGGCTTTTCTTTTTCTGAGTATATACACTGGGAAGGGACACGAGTAAGAGTCGCGTCTGTTCGAGAGGGTGCGAGGAGGGTCGCGACTGTTGGCGAAGCAACCGTCATAGATAATTACAAGAGGGAGGATTATCCCTTTAATTAACCTATTAATTAATTCCTAACACTCCCCCTAATCCTTCCTTGACCTTCCGATTATCTCTGAAATTATCTTTGGAATCATCTCCTCCAAAAACCCTGTGGGAAAATATGAGAAGAGTAGGGTGTATGATATGTTGCTAAAACTCCTTTAAACCCGGTGGGAAAATAAGGAGAAAATGATGCAACATATAATTGTTGGATATGCTGTTAAAACTCCTTCGAAACCCAGTGGGAAAATAAGGAGAAAATGACACAGCATATAATTGGTATTGTCTCTTTGTTAACTCGATATGAGAAAAACCTTGTAAAAGGAAAAAACCCATAGAGTATAGAGAACAATATATGTCGTATATATTTTCCTAAAAACCCCGACGGGGAAAACAGAAAATATGACATATCATCTTGTGTTGATATTACCTCATTAAAAACCTTGATGAGAACCTGTATAGTAAACTCATAAAGGGAAAAAGAGTGTAATATGATGTTTTGAACATGATTGATTCAGGAAGATACTCCCCCTGATTCTTGCAAATTTGGAAGTCGTCGCATACCAATTCCATAAAATACTTCTGGAACGTTGAACTTGGTAGAGACTTCGTGAACAAACCAACAACATTATTGTGTGATTTGACTTGCAAGATGTTTATCCCCAACTCTTTTGAAGTTCATGGAGTTAAAACAGTCTAGAGGCAATATGCTTAGTGATATTGCTCTTGATATATCATGTTTGCATCCATGCAACACAAGCAACATTATCTGTGTAGATAATGATTGATGGTTCAAGAGAACCAATTCCACATGACTCATATATGTGGTTTATCATTTCGTAAAGCTACACGTGTTAACGCGGCTTTGTATTTTAAAATAATTGGTACGTGTAGTCACTAGAGTCTGTCTCGAAGACATCAATGGAGTGACACTTCTACCATGTAGGTACACATTGTGGGGATCATTCAAGTCGCAATCATCAGTGTATTCTGATGATATTGGAGTTCAGATTTCTCTGAAATTACAAGAATAGGTCAAGTAATGTGTGGTGCCTTGGAGATATCAAAAGATATTCTTGATTCCCAACCAATTGCATTGGTGGGTCCAATGGCACTGAGATATGGAACTTCAAGTTCCAACATCCCTTCTACATCATCCCGTGGTTTGAGTGAATCTTTCTCTACGTCTAGAGATCGAACAACCGGCATGGGAGATGGATATGACTTGTCCATTTTCAGTTTCTCCAATATTTATAATATAGGCAACTTGGTGTACCATAATACTTGAGTGAAGTAGCTTGACTTGTAGTATCAAGCATTGTTTGGGTTAAACCAAATTCTTCATCTCAAATTCCGTCTTTAGGATGATCACGTGCTTCATCATTGCAAGAGAAATACTTGTGTATGACAAAAACGCATGAGTAATCATCATTGTAGGAGTAATTCTTGTGTATAACAAACTCACTACATCGGTTGTACCAGAATATACCGACAACAATAAGCCATGTTGTGACTTATTAAATTTACATAATACATGTTGCATTTCATTTCGATTCGGATTGTGATTCCATCGAAAACCATACATGACCAAATCTAGTGATCCACTTGGATATGTAGTCACTACATCTATCAACTGCATAGATAGATGATTTTGTACTGCCAATGATATAATGTATCGGAAATAGGATTTCACTCGCGTCTGGAGATTAGGTCTCGGATCTCTGCGTAAATCCGACCTTGTGCTACAAGCCTTGCTTTCTCACCACCTTGTTATCTCGTTCCGTTGCTGGAAGAGAACATATTGAACCGCATAGGGATTTCATTTGGAGGAGCGAGGCTAATTCTGCTTGGATTGCATCCTTTGATTGTTTCAATCCAAGCAAGTGGTTTACACTCTGCCATGACCATGGTCTTTGGATATGAATCATTATGAAGGATGTTTGCAATCATATAAGAGAAATATTGTCGATATTTGTAGGCTTTAATCATATGATTCTCCAGAATCGATATAGTTGGAGGAAATCTAAGCATCCATGATGACTCTTTGTGATTTCCCAATACGCGTGAGTCCGGGTGTTCCGATGTCCTAGCCAGTGTGTGCAAACTGAAGCTAGGTTGTGGAGGTTTCCCGTCCACTGGGTGTATACTACCCATCAGGTGTTTATCAACACTAGGTTGATATGTATTTACTGATTCATAGGATTTTTCCTCGTCTTTCCTTGTTGCTTGATCCTGGTTAGAGGCCGTACTACTCCCCGCTTTTAAGAAATAGGGAGTTGAGTGGTTTTTATTGGTACCTCTACTCTTTCGGGCGCATTTCTAGACGGATTAAAGGATTATATAACACCTTTTAATCAGTAAATAAATCTGGCAGGTTATTTGCAAATTGTTGCAAATTTGTAAATACAAGACGTGTAGTCCATATTTTTGAGTACGTGGACATGAGGAGGAACGTGAAGTTCCAAATAATTTCCTAGCATTCTATTTGGTACTTGAAATCTCCCCCTAATGCCTGGAAATATCCATCCTTCAATATTTGCAATCAACGTACGAGGCTATGAACAAATCCCTTATGAGGATTTCAAGGTACTTAGTGATCGACGAAGATCTGTACCCCACATAGATCCCTAATTTGTGGGCCTATGATGTACGCTGCGGTAGTGAGATCGGTATGCGTGAAGCGATTCCGAACTTACGCAGATGGGAAATGCTCGGAGGATTTCCACGTACCAATTGCAGAGGGGAAGTTCTGCGATATGCAGTTAGTTAGTCAAGGGTGTGTAAAGCCGCATGACTCCAACGTGAAGTTGGTAATTTTTTTAACTCATTAACAAAGGTCGTGCAACGAGCCTGATCCTCTTGCTCAGATATTCAACCAAACCTTTTGTGTATGAACATATGTGGAAAAGTGCTGAACTCCAATCTTCGAAAGCCATGCAATAACTATTGGAGGCACATGAAGAGAATTTTGCATCATTGTCCATTCAAATTGATTATAATTCGTTTTCAGTCCACACCATGGTTGGAAGAGGCCACAAATATCACCTCGAATGCATTCGATCGAGGGACTTAAGTGATCCAGCTTTGATCTTGAGGTATATGAGAACCTCAAAATGGGCTACATATCCGATGATTGAGAAAACTTAGCTTCATGCAAATCATGACCAATGGAATTGATTTGTAGGCAACATGTGCTACGGGTTGGTTGTATGTGTAGTACAATCCAAACAATAGAGAGGGTACCTTTTCAAGTACTTGTTCCTCATCCATCGGATTGAATCCCGTAGAAATCTATATATCGAATTGGAGAGTTTCCATTGTGGAAATCTTTATCAAATATATAGAAGGCATTCAATCTTATTCATACTAGAGTGCTGATACAATATATTGTGATGCATGAAATGTTCATGCATTAATTTATCATCAGTAAATTAAGTAGGATGAAAATGCTATGGCTGAGCATAATCATGGACATGGTGATTCGTAGTGACCCATAGGTCAAGCCTTCCACAAGAATGCCACAATGTGGTGTAGATCTTCAAATTAAAGTTAGTCGCCTCAAAAGAGACAAACCTTTAATTTCCCTAAAACACATGGAGGTTGTCAACCACCTAGTGGTGCCCCACTCTTATGGACATTCTCATCGATCATAGCTTCCACAACCTTATGTTATTTATAACACATGAAGGTAATCACCACAAAATGGTGTCAAACCTCTCAGTTGTACCTGAAAATTAATTTGTAGCTATGATGGCGTCTCATAAGTTGTGTTTGCATGGAAGGTAATCACCAAATTATGCAAGTATTTTGCACAATTCTTTTCATAGCATAACATGGCGATGTTATCGTCGCCAATGTCTTGGTTCCACATTTGATGGAGTACGTAACACTAAAGTCACAACCAATGACAAATGCTATAAAGTTGCGAAGCATTTGGAAAAACTTCATCAAGGTAGTCACCATATGTGTAGACATCATAGTTATAAACGAAAATTATCCGTTGCTATGATACCATGTCATAACTATTGCGCCTTCATTTTTGCTTGAAACACATGGAGATAATCACTACTAAGTAGTGTAGACCTCACTCTTATGGAGCTTTTTCAACCTTGTGTTAATTAAAACACATTGAAGGTAATCACCGCATGGTGGTGTAGACATCACAGTTGTGAACGAAATAAATTCGTTGCCATCATGCAATCCATAAGTTGTGTGCAAAATTGAAGGGGTCATTATGTTTGAATGACACAATATAAACCTCAAGGTAACTGTGCATAATCTACAGTTAAGTAGTAGATGCCACTTATCAATTACCTTCTAATTCACAAGTATAAACTTGACATAGTTATGCAAGTGTCTTACACTTTGCTACCTGATGTTTTCCAAATTTGCAAGCAAATTCCATATTCTATAAAAATAATGGAGCCACCATATTGCTTTGCAACAGTATTACTGATGTAATACACACGTCATTTTACATATGTAAAATGATGCATAATTTATTATTATGCAATTCAGCAGGACACAATGGTTTTTTTTTTGTATATTTGCTCTAAAGCCTCGCAAATAACAGTAATCTAATGGTCAAACTGCTAAAAACGGCAAGAGTCCAACGAGACTCGATTGCAATTTCTGTAAGTCTCAACATATGAAAAATCTGGGGTGAAACCAGAAATTCCATGGACTTCACAGTATTAAAGAACCCGGAGGCTGATTTGTAAAATCAGTCAAAGGATAAGAAAATCCCAATCTCCGAGTTCGGTGCGGTTACCAATTCCCCAAGAGGAAAAACCTGTTGCTGCTGTCGTGAGCGGCTGGTTGCGCCGCTGTCTGAAGGGCCGTGCAGGCTCTTGGCCTGCACCGTCACCATCACGGAGCTAAGGCCGCGCCACCGCAGGGCCGTGAACATGCGGTACCGAAGCCGCGTTGGCGTCAAGGTCGGGGGTTGCCGTCTCCGCAGGAGTAGCGGAAACGGGGCCGAGGGCCTCCGCGTCCGTCTGCTGTGACGATCACGCCGCCTTCGCTGTGGCCGATGTGTTTGCTCGTATTCAGGCCGCTCGCTGTGCAGCCTTTCCAAGGTCGTTGGCCGCCGCGAGAAGCCTTGCCGGCATTATGCCACCGTAGTTGCGAACGGAGCGGTTACGTTCCAAAGAACGGCGTTTTTCTCATGTTCGTGCGTCCAGAAGGATTAACCTGCATATGCACGTATACATGATTGTACACAATCAGTACTTGATCATTCTTTGATTACGAGAAGATAGAAACAAATCTGAGGATGTCCTGGTCTGTTTTCTTCTGAATGGCTGTGTGTATGGCGGTCGACGATTTGCTCCATCGGGCTTTCAACTAGCCCATACAGGTCCCGTGCGTGCCGGCCGAGCGCTGTGTCGGCCTCAGGCGACCTTGCCGCGTGGAGCGAGGCCGCCGTCTCCGTCACTGTACAGCGGATGAGTGCCTGTAGAATGTAGATGCCAGCCACGAGCGCCGCTCTTGTCGGAAAGAGGACCGGCCGCCCGACGGACTTGGCGTGGAGCCGGCCGCCGTCGATTGTCCTGGTGCGCTTTTCTTCCGTACCTCTTCTTTTCAATCTGTGTGTGCTCTCGGTAGAGGCAGTGCTGATAACGTGTTGAAAGTAATCGAGAGAGAAACGAGAGATAGCAACAAATGATTTAACTATTAGTTTTCATTGATGATTCTGAGTATATATACACTGGGAAGGGACACGAGTAAGAGTCGCGTCTGTTCGAGAGGGTGCGAGGAGGGTTACGACTGTTGGCGAAGCAACCGTCATAGATAATTACAAGAGGGAGGATTATCCCTTTAATTAACCTATTAATTAATTCCTAACATATAACACCGGTGCACCAGACGATTTGAATGAGCTTCCACATGAGCTATTTTAGCAAGGATACATCACTAGCAGAACTTATTTTGTAAACGAATCATCTCACCGAACAACTTTTTTTTTTATCATACCAGCTGGAACTTACCTGAAAACAAATGTCTGCCTTTTCATATCACACTTGTGCAAACGATTATATTGCTTGTGGTACTGGTCAACGGATTTCTCACGTGACTAAAAATGAAAGAGGCGTCCTTGGCAAGAATACACATTGTATATTCTTGCAGCAAGTCAAAGAAGTACATACTCTGTCTTGCGATACGGTCTACTCTGTTTTGACCTTGTTTCGGAGTTCTGCGTCAATTAGATCCGTTTCAGTAAAATAAATCAAAGACAACAAAGAAAAGGGAAATATTTTCAAGCAACTAAGACTGCTCAGTTTTTGTACCCGCGGGTCGAACCATTTTCAATCCTCCAAAGACTAATTCCTCAAGCAGTTAGTCCCAGTAGTACATAATGTTTGAAGGGATATAATTCATAAATGATGATGGAGTCGAATGAAACATCTCTCCATAGTGACACGTTCACTAGAGATGTCTGAAAAGGGCAATCTCAACCCTCTATAGAGTCTGAACCCACCTCGGTCATCTATTCTCAAGAAAAACATCAGGCCAAAGCCCTCCTCTCTCAAGAACCTCGATATTTCCATAATAAAAGATTCGACTATTTTCAATCCACTAGTCGAGCTCCCCTGGCTCCACCGCTGAACCTACTCTACTCTAGAAGCACCAGGATGGTTTCCCTAGCTCCTAATGACCATTTGAGAATAATATTGTGCTAATCTAGTGCTTCCGTTCATATTAATTTGGGTTACGATCAGATCAAATGCAACTTACAAGAAGCTCTAGGGTCACGTTCAACCAGACACAATGTGGATGCGATTCAGCTCTGGTTCTCTTGGGACAGAGGTATGTGGATTGAAAGTAATCAGGTTAAAGGCAACTTGTTTTCACCCCTTCCACAAAAAATGAAAATCTTCGCTTGGAAGGTCATTTCGGGGGCGCTAGCTAGCTACGTATTCAAATAAGAAGAGAAGACACCTGGAGGTGATTGATAATTGCCGAATCTGTGGTACAGCCGCAGAGAATTCTTTCCATGCTCTTGTTGAATGCCCTAATGCAGCCAAGGTATGGGATAGCATGCGGGAAGTCTGGGCACTCCCGACACACGTGCAGATTAGAGATACTGGGCATGAATGGTTGTTCGACTTACTGGCATCTCAATCGGTAGAAACCCGGAATATGATCATCGTGATTTTATGGAGAATCTGGCAGCTTCGGAACGACATATTACATGACAAGCCAAATCCCCCAACCGATGTCACAAGGAGGTATCTATGTAGCTATTTCGGATCACTGTTCCAAATCCGACAACAAAATAAAGTAAAAATTCTAAAGGGCAAGCGCCATGTGTCCTGGCGATCCAGCCCAAGTGTGACAAACGGAGACAGAACCAGCAATGGCCTAAGCCAGAACCTGGACGACTTGCTTTATCTGTAGATGGTTCTTTTGATGCTAAAGGTAGAGCAGGTACAGGAATGGTACTAAGAGATTCTAATGGAGGGGTAATTTTCTCAGCTTACCGGTCACTACTCAATTGCAACGAAGCGCTGGAAGCGGAAATCAGCGCGATCATGGAGGGCATGTCTCTTGCTCTGGAATGGTCAAATGAAGCTGTGACGATCCAGACTGATTGTGCGGTTGCATTGGCGGCTCTAAAGGAACCAATGAAGAATAGGTCCCAGTATGGCCATCTTATCGACGAAGTGAAGCGTCTTATGAGTCTTCGAGATTTTAGCCTCATGAAAATTGTACGTGAACAAAATAGGGTTGCAAATTGTTTGGCTAATAAAGGTAGATCTGGAGGTAGTACCACTTGTTGGCTACACCAAATTCCAGACTGTATTTCAAGGCTAGTTTTAGCTGACTGTAACCCTGTTCTAGAGGAATAAAATATCGTTGATTTTCCCGGAAAAAAAAGGCAACTTGTTTGTTGCGTCAAGCATTCTTTCTCCAGTGGAAGGCTATTTGCATCAAACATTCCTTCTCCCGTGGTAGTAGAGTGCCACACTGCCGGAGGAAATAGAATCCCGATGGCTAGCATTGGGCATACCGGTTCTCGACACCACCTATTCTCACATGAGGCAACAACACATTGGACGTTCTCCGTCACACATTAAGTAATTAGTACGTATAACTTCATGACTTGTTTCTAGTTGAAACATACAAGTATTGTATATGTTGACACATATCATATCATCTTCATTTGCACACCACCCCCCTCCATAAGTTACCCTATGATGTCAGGACGTTGCACAAGCAAAGCAAACAGCACCAGATTTCCTTGTAGCAAGCCACTTTTGGGCGTGCTACTGTGACGGAAACGGACGCGCGCGACCACTTTTGGGCGTCCGATATTCGTCGCCCTGTTGGAGATGTCCTTAGGAGAAAAATTATGTCCTTCATGTTCATGTAGTTATGAGCTAGATAAACACCCGTTAGAAAAACTACAGTTCTCTATCTCAGTATATTTTTATTAGCATTATTTCTAGTTCCTAAATGCTCTCCTATAATTCTGGACAAGATATGATCTTCGGTGCTACTATTTCCATCCCAAAGCTCAAAGTTTTTTTAAAAAAAAAGTCAAACCAAGTAAAATTTGACCAAACTTAGAAGAACGGATCAACAAATAACTGACTCGACCGGCGAAACAGCCGTTGATCGGTCACATGCCACGACACCACACCTATCTCGGCCCTCTAGCCGGCCAGGTGAGGTCCAGGTGCTCCATGACTTCATTCTTGACAAAATAATAGTGAAGAAAAAAAATCCTAGGTCCTTTTGTGTTTGCGAAGGTTTCTGAAAGTCAAAAATACAAAAACGGGGTTTTCCTGCCCCCACGTGATTATAATACAAATAAATATGATATTATAGGAAAATCCATAAAATCATTCTAAATCATGATTATAACACCTCATATAAATAACTATTGATGGAATAACACAATAAACTACAAAGAACATAGCTGCATTATAAATGTATCACTATTCAAACTTCAAACAAATTAGGATTTCATATGTCGAGAGATTTTATTAACTCGCCAACATCCAAAATATTCCTAAAGACTAAAAAATATCAAGAAAAAACTCAAAGAACCCACTTTTGAATCACAACGCAAAATCTGTCCAGGAAATAGTTTTTGGAAAACGTAATTATTGACCTTGTTGACTACCTATTTTCTTTATCGGGAAGTGTTCCATGCCCTTCTTATGAGGGAACTTATACTTCACAACGCCCTCCTTCGAATCAATGATAGTCCCTGTGGTTCCCAAAAAATGGTATACCAACTATTATAGGACTAGAGAAATTGCTTCCCATATCCATTACAATTAAATCTATGTGCAGAGAAGTTATATGCAAATCAACCATGCCATTATCAACTCTACCTAAGGTATTCTTGGTAGATGTATTAGAAATTAAGAGTTCTATATCACATTTTTCTATGGCACATATTTCTAGTTGATCATATAGTTCTTTAGATATTGCAAAAACATTGGATCATGGATCTAGAATAGCATGCTAAGTAACTTTTCCAATAGTAATCTGTAGCTTTGGGATCCATATATATATATATTTGGAAAATGATTTGCTTATTCTTAGCACGCATCTTGGCACACATGTGGACGGCAACGATAGCTAGCACTGGGGTACAGTTACATACCAAAGCTTTTTCTCTCTCTCTCTCTCTCTCTCTCTCTCTCTCTCTCTCTCTCTATATATATATATATATATATATATATATATATATATATATATATATGTAAATTAACTGGTGCTCCATGGTGTATATATATCCCAAATCTTAGGTGGTATCATGGCTTCTCTATTGTATTTATCAATCTAACTTTTGTTTAAGCACATGGTTTTCAATTTAACATCCAAAATCTGCTTGATGAACATTAAAAGAAGGATCATTGATGGCGTGTAACTCACACGTTCGTTGGGAACCCCAAGAGGAAGGTATGATGCGCACAGTAGCAAGTTTTCCCTCAGAAAGAAACCAAGGTTTAATCGAACCAGTAGGAGCCAAGAAGCACGTTGAAGGTTGATGGTGGCGAAATGTGATGCGGCGCAACAACAGGGATTCGGCGCCAACGTGGAATCTGCACAACAAAACCAAAGTACTTTGCCCCAACGAAACAGTGAGGTTGTGAATCTCACCGGCTTGCTGTAACAAAGGATTAAGCGTATCGAGTGGAAGATGATTGTTTGCAAGAAAACAGTAAAACAAGTATTGCAAGAGATTGTATGCTATGTAAAGAATAGGACCGGGGTCCACAGTTCACTAGAGGTGTCTCTCCCATAAGATAAAAGCATGTTGGGTGAACAAATTACAGTCGGGCAATTGACAAATAGAGAAGGGCATAAAAATGCATATACATGATATGATAAATATAGTGAGATTTAATTGGGCATTACGACAAAGTACATAGACCGCCATCCAACTGCATCTATGCCTAAAAAGTCCACCTTCAGTTATCATCCGAACCCCATTCAGTATTAAGTTGCTAAGAAACAGACAATTGCATTAAGTATGGTGCGTAATGTAATCGACAACTACATCCTTAGACATAGAATCAATGTTTTATCCCTAGTGGCAACAACACATCACAACCTTAGAACTTTCTGTCACTGTCCCAGGTGTCAATGAAGGCATGAACCCACTATCGAGCATAAATACTCCCTCTTGGAGTTAAGAGTACAAACTTGGCCAGAGCCTCTACTAATAACGGAGAGCATGCAAGATCATAAACAACACATAAACAATAGATTGATAATCACCATAACATAGTATTCTCTATCCATCGGATCCCGACAAACACAACATATAGTATTACAGATAGATGATCTTGATCATGTTAGGCAGCTCACAAGATCCAACAATGAAGCACAACAAGGAGAAGACGACCATCTAGCTACTGCTATGGACCCATGGTCCAGGGGTGAACTACTCACTCATAACTCCGGAGGCGACCATGGCGGTGTAGAGTCCTCCGGGAGATGAATCCCCTCTCCGGCAGGGTGCCGGAGGCGATCTCCTGAATCCCCCGAGATGGGATTCGTGGCGGCGGCGTCTCTGGAAGGTTTTCCGTATCGTGGCTCTCGATACTGGGGGTTTCGCGACGGAGGCTATTTGTAGGCGGAAGGGTGGGGGGCTGACGAGGGGCCCACACCATAGGCGGCGCGGGCCCCCCCTGGCCGCGGCCCTATGGTGGCGGCGCCTCGTCGCCCCACTTCGTTATCTCTTCGGTCTTTGGAAGCTCCGTGCAAAAATAGGACCCTGGGCGAAGATTTCGTCCAATTCGAGAATATTTCCTTACTAGGATTTCTGAAACCAAAAACAGCAGAAAACAGCAACTGGCTCTTCGGCATCTTGTTAATAGGTTAGTTCCAGAAAATGCATAAATACGACATATAATGTGCATAAAACATGTAGGTATCATCAATAAAGTAGCATGGAACATAAGAAATTATCGATACGTTGGAGACGTATCAGCATCCCCAAGCTTAGTTCTGCTCGTCCCGAGCAGGTAAAACGATAACAAAGATAATTCCTGAAGTGACATGCCATCATAACCTTGATCATACTATTTGTAAACATATGTAATGAATGCAGCGATCAAAACAAAGGTAATGACATGAGTAAACAAGTGAATCATATAGCAAAGACTTTTCATGAATAGTACTTCAAGACAAGCATCAATAAGTCTTGCATAAGAGTTAACTCATAAAGCAATAAATCAAAGTAAAAGGTGTTGAAGCAACACAAAGGAAGATTAAGTTTCAGCGGTTGCTTTCAACTTATAACATGTATATCTCATGGATATTGTCAACATAAAGTAATATAACAAGTGCAATATGCAAGTATGTAGGAATCAATGCACAGTTCACACAAGTGTTTGCTTCTTAAGGTGGAGGGAGATAGGTAAACTGACTCAACAATAAAAGTAAAAGAAAGGTCCTTCAAAGAGGAAAGCATCGATTGCTGTATTTGTGCTAGAGCTTTTATTTTGAAAACATGAAACAATTTTGTCAACGGTAGTAATAAAGCATATGAGTTATGTAAATTATATCTTACAAGTTGCAAGCCTCATGCATAGTATACTAATAGTGTCCGCACCTCGTCCTACTTAGCTTGGACTACCGGATCTTTGCATGCCATGTTTCAACCAAGTGTCACAAAGGGGTACCTCCATGCCGCCTGTACAAAGGTCTAAGGAGAATGCTCGCATTTTGGATTTCTCGCTTTTGATTATTCTCAACTTAGACATCCATACCGGGACAACATGGACAACAGATAATGGACTCCTCTTAAATGCATAAGCATGTAGCAATGATTATTATTCTCATATGAGATTGAGGATATATGTCCAAAACTGAAACTTCAACCATGATTCATGGCTTTAGTTAGCGGCCCAATGTTCTTCTCTAACAATTTTGCATGCTCCAACCACTAAAATGATAGATCCTTCAGACAAGACGGACATGCATAGCAACTCACATGATATTCAACAATAGTTGATGCGTCCCCAGAAGCATGGTTATCGCACAACAAGCAACTTAATAAAAGATAAAGTGCATAAGTACATATTCAATACTACGATAGTTTTTAAGGCTATTTTGTCCCATGAGCTATATATTGCATAGGTGAATGATGGAATTTTAAAGGTAGCACTCAAGCAATTTACTTTGGAATGGCGGAGAAATACCATGTAGTAGGTAGGTATGGTGGACACAAATGGCATAGTAGTTGGCTCAAGGATTTTGGATGCATGAGAAGTATTCCCTCTCGATACAAGGTTTAGGCTAGCAAGGTTATTTGAAGCAAACTCAAGGATGAACAGGTGCATCAAAACTCATATAAAAGACATATTGTAAACATTATAAGACTCTACACCGTCTTCCTTGTTGTTCAAAACTCAATACCAGATATTATCTAGACCTTAGAGAGACCAATTATGCAAATCAGATTTTAGCAAGCTCTATGTATTTCTTCATTAATGGGTACAAAGCATATGATGCAAGAGCTTAAACATGAGCACAACAATTGCCAAGTATCACATTATCCAAGACATTTTAGAATTACTACATGTAGCATTTTCCAATTCCAATCATATAACAATTTAACGAAGAAGAAACTTCGCCATGAACATTATGAGTAAAGCCTAAGGACATATTTGTCCATATGCAACATCGGAGCGTGTCTCTCTCCCACAAAGTGAATGCTAGGATCCATTTTATTCAAACAAAACAAAAACAAAAACAAACCGACGCTCCAAGTAAAGAACACAAGATGTGATTGAATAAAAATATAGTTTCAGGGGAGGAACCTGATGATGTTGTCGATGAAGAAGGGGATGCCTTGGGCATCCCCAAGCTTAGACGCTTGAGTCTTCTTAGAATATGCAGGGGTGAACCAGGGGCATCCCCAAGCTTAGAGCTTTCACTCCTCTTGATCATAGTATATCATTCTCCTCTCTTGACCCTTGAAAACTTCCTTCACACCAAACTTCAAGCAAACTCATTAGAGGGTTAGTGCACAATTAATAATTCACATGTTCAGAGGTGGCACAATCATTCTTTACACTTCTGGACATTGCATAAAGCTACTGGACATTAATGGATCAAAGAAATGAATCCAACATAGCAAAAGAGGCAATGTGAAATAAAAGGCAGAATCTGTCAAAAACAGAACAGTCCGTAAAGACGAATTTAAAGCTGGAACCAGACTTGCTCAAATGGAAAAACTCAAAACTAATGAAAGTTGCGTACATATCTGGGGATCACGCTCGTAAATTGGCAGATTTTTCGAATTTTGTACAGAGAACTGTGCCCAGATTCGTGACAGACAGCAATGCTGTTTCTGCGCAGCGATCCCAAATATAACATCAACTTTGACATAGAAACTTTACTTGGCACAAAAACATGATAAGGAGAGGTTGCTACAGTAGTAAACAACTTCCAAGACTCAACAAAACAAAAAATTGCTGTAGTAAAAACATGGGTTGTCTCCCATAAGCGCTTTTCTTTAACGCCTTTCAGCTAGGCGCAGAAAGTGCAAATCAAGTATTATCAAGAGATGAAGCATCAACATCATAGCTTGTTCTAATAATAGAATCAAAAGGCAACTTCATTCTCTTTCTAGGGAAGTGTTCCATACCTTTCTTGAGAGGAAATTGATATTTAATATTACCTTCCCTCATATCAATAACAGCACCAACGGTTCGAAGAAAAGGTCTTCCCAACACAATAGGACAAGATGCATTGCATTCGATATCCAAGACAACAAAATCAACGGGGACAAGGTTATTGTTAACCGTAATGTGCACATTATCAATCCTCCCCAAAGGTTTCTTTTTAACATTATCGGCAAGATTAACATCCAAATAACAATTCTTCAATGGTGGCAAGTCAAGCATATCATAAATCTTTTTAGGCATAACAGAAATACTTGCACCAAGATCACATAAAGCATTACATTCAAAGTCATTGAATTTCATTTTAATGATGGGCTCCCAACCATCTTCTAACTTTCTAGGAATAGAAGTTTCAAGTTTAAGTTTCTCTTCTCTAGCTTTTATGAGAGCATTTGTAATATGTTTTGTAAAGGCTAAATTTATAGCACTAGCATTAGGAATTTTAGCAAGTTTTTGTAAGAACTTTATAACTTCAGAGATGTGACAATCATCAAAATCTAAATCATTATGAGCTACAGCAATGGGATCATTGTTCCCAAGGTTGGAAAAAATTTCAGCAGTTTTATCACAAGCAGTTTCAGCAGTTTTAGCAATTTCAGGCAGTTTTGTACGCTTTGCACTAGGAGTAGAAACATTGCCAACACCAATTATCTTACCATTGATAGTAGGAGGTGCAGCAACATGTGAAGAATTAGCATTACTAGTGGTGGTAATAGTCCAAACTTTAGCTATATTATTCTCTTTAGCTAGTTTTTCATTTTCTTCTCTATCCCACCTAGCACGCAATTCAGCCATTAATCTTATATTATCATTAATTCTAACTTGGATGGCATTTGCTGTAGTAGTAATCTTATTATCAATATCATTATTAGGCATAACTTTCAATTTTAAAAGATTAACATCAGAGGCAAGTCTATCAACTCTAGAAGCAATAGTATCAATTTTATCAAGCTTTTCCTCAACAGATTTGTTAAAAGCAGTTTGTGTACTAATAAATTCTTTAAGCATGGCTTCAAGACCAGGGGGTACACTCCTATTATTGTTGTAAGAATTCCCATAAGAATTACCATAACCATTACCATTAGCAGAAGGATATGGCCTATAGTTATTACCAGAGTTGTTCCTATAAGCATTGTTGTTGAAATTATTGTTTTTAATGAAATTCACATCAACATTTTCTTCTTGAGCAACCAATGAAGCTAAAGGAACATTATTTGGATCAACATTAGATCTACCATTCACAAGCATAGACATAATCACATCAATCTTATCACTCAAGGAAGAGGTTTCTTCAACAGAATTTACCTTCTTACCTTGTGGAGCTCTTTCCGTGTGCCATTCAGAGTAATTTATCATCATATCATCAAGAAGCTTTGTAGCCGCCCCAATGTGATGGACATAAAGGTACCTCCAGCAGCTGAATCCAATAAATTCCGCGAAGAAAAATTTAGTCCTGCATAGAAGGTTTGGATGATCATCCAAGTAGTCAGTCCATGGGTTGGGCAATTCTTTACCAAAGTTTTCATTCTCTCCCATGCTTGAGCAACATGTTCAGTATCTAATTGCTTAAAATTCATTATGCTACTTCTCAAAGATATAATTTTAGCGGGAGGATAATATGTACCAATAAAAGCATCCTTACATTTAGTCCATGAATCAATACTATTCTTAGGCAAAGATAGCAACCAATCTTTAGCTCTTCCTCTTAATGAGAAAGGAAACACTTTCAATTTAATAATATCACCATCTACATCCTTATACTTTTGCATTTCACAAAGTTCAACAAAATTATTGAGATGGGCAGCAGCATCATCAGAACTAACACCAGAAAATTGATCTCTCATAACCAGGTTCGTAAAGCAGGTTTAATTTCAAAGAATTCTGCTGTAGTAGCAGGTGGAGCAATAGGTGTGCATAGGAAATCATTATTATTTGCATTTGTGAAGTCACACAACTTAGTATTTTCAGGGGTATTCATTTTAGCAACAGTAAATAAAACAAACTAGATAAAGTAAATGCAAGTAACTAATTTTTTTGTGTTTTTGATATAGAGAGCAAGACAATAAAGTAAAACTAGCAACTAATTTTTTTGTGTTTTGTTTAGGTGCAGCAAACAAAGTAGTAAATAAAATAAAGCAAGACAAAAACAAAGTAAAGAGATTGAGAAGTGGAGACTCCCTTGCAGCGTGTCTTGATCTCCCCGGCAACGGCGCCAGAAAAAGAGCTTGATGGCGTGTAACTCACACGTTCGTTGGGAACCCCAAGAGGAAGGTATGCTGCGCACAGTAGCAAGTTTTCCCTCAGAAAGAAACCAAGGTTTAATCGAACCGTAGGAGCCAAGAAGCACGTTGAAGGTTGATGGTGGCGAAATGTGATGCGGCGCAACAACAGGGATTCCGGCGCCAACGTGGAATCTGCACAACAAAACCAAAGTACTTTGCCCCAACGAAACAGTGAGGTTGTCAATCTCACCGGCTTGCTGTAACAAAGGATTAAGCGTATCGAGTGGAAGATGATTGTTTGCAAGAAAACAGTAAAACAAGTATTGCAGTAGATTGTATGCTATGTAAAGAATAGGACCGGGGTCCACAGTTCACTAGAGGTGTCTCCCATAAGATAAAAGCATGTTGGGTGAACAAATTACAGTCGGGCAATTGACAAATAGAGAAGGGCATAACAATGCATATACATGATATGATAAATATAGTGAGATTTAATTGGGCATTACGACAAAGTACATAGACCGCCATCCAACTACATCTATGCCTAAAAAGTCCACCTTCAGGTTATCATCCGAACCCCATTCAGTATTAAGTTGCTAAGCAACAGACAATTGCATTAAGTATGGTGCGTAATGTAATCGACAACTACATCCTTAGACATAGAATCAATGTTTTATCCCTAGTGGCAACAGCACATCACAACCTTAGAACTTTCTGTCACTGTCCAGGTGTCAATGAAGGCATGAACCCACTATCGAGCATAAATACTCCCTCTTGGAGTTAAGAGTACAAACTTGGCCAGAGCCTCTACTAATAACGGAGAGCATGCAAGATCATAAACAACACATAAACAATAGATTGATAATCACCATAACATAGTATTCTCTATCCATCGGATCCCGACAAACACAACATATAGTATTACAGATAGATGATCTTGATCATGTTAGGCAGCTCACAAGATCCAACAATGAAGCACAACAAGGAGAAGACGACCATCTAGCTACTGCTATGGACCCATGGTCCAGGGGTGAACTACTCACTCATCACTGCGGAGGCGACCATGGCGGTGTAGAGTCCTCCGGGAGATGAATCCCCTCTCCGGCAGGGTGCCGAGGCGATCTCTGAATCCCGAGATGGGATTCGTGGCGGCGCGTCTGGAAGGTTTTCCGTATCGTGGCTCTCGGCGGGGTTTGCGACGGAGACTATTTGTAGGCGGAAGGGTAGGTCGGGGGCTGACGAGGGGCCCACACCATAGGCGGCGCGGGCCCCCTCTGGCCGCGCGACCCTATGGTGGCGGCGCCTCGTCGCCCCACTTCATTATCTCTTCGGTCTTCTGGAAGCTCCGTGCAAAAATAGGACCCTGGGCGAAGATTTCGTCCAATTCCGAGAATATTTCCTTACTAGGATTTCTGAAACCAAAAACAGCAGCAACTGGCTCTTCGGCATCTTGTTAATAGGTTAGTTCCAGAAAATGCATAAATACGACATATAATGTGCATAAAACATGTAGGTATCATCAATAAAGTAGCATGGAACATAAGAAATTATCGATACGTTGGAGACGTATCAATCATCAACAATTTTTTGCAAGATGGACATAAGTGTTTGCAAGCTGCACTTATCAAGATCAAGTAAAGGTTCAATAATGGCACCACTAAGCATCTTACTTTATTCGAATTGTTTATAACAATCATTATAAGGTTCATCGTATAGTTCTGATTTTTCAATACTATCTCCAAAATTAGTTTCAATAATAAATTGTCAAGTAAAACATGAACATTGGCAGTAGTCATACTCATAAATGCTTTTCCACATTCGTTTTCTAAAAGTGTAAGGATTTCATATTTAGGATTCCATAAAAATCATTTAATATCATCCAATCTCTAAGACGATGTTCAGTCCCATATATAAGTTCTCTAAACCTATCCCAAGCTTCAGTTTGTGTCTCATCTCTCATTTGTTTGAAAGAGTGGATAAAATTTCTATTGCAGGAATGATATTTGATGGCCCAGATTTTTCTATAAAGGAAGCTTTATATTAACCTCTTAGCATCGCACACACTCCATATAATGAAGCCGACATGGGACATAGAGTTGTTACTAGATTAACATCCTGAGCCCGAACTTGTATAAATCTCGCGTGCCTTGAGGTTGTTAGCCCATCAGTTCATTATCATACATGAAAATCCTAACAGTCATCGTGGAGGAGCACATGACGGAGAAGATGCTATCGACCAAGATTTGTTCACATGTTATTTTTCTTCACAGAGTGGTTAACTAGGAGGAAACCATAGAATAAAAGTCTAATCAGACGTCGTGCACGTCGATCCTTCGGAGGATTCCTGATGGGGATATAGCCCACGGGACTCTCCACGGCTAGCGAGCCTAAGGACTTCACTTGACTCGCCTGTGTCGGTTTGACCTGACAACTAGATCTGAAGGAAACCCGGGAGCTATGTTGCACGGCCCACTAGGCCCACGAGTTCCTAACCGACTCACCTTATTCATTGTAAACCCTAGCCGAGGGTGCTTATATAAACCCCCACCCGAGAACCTCGGAGGGAGGATTCCACCTTCATCTGACCTGCGAGTTGCCATAGCCAATTTGCAACCCATTGTAACACTCCAATCAAGACATATAAGCAGGAAATAGGCATTTTATGCCCACTTCTTTTTAGCTTCTATTTCTGGAGAAGTTAGCTTTTGGAAAATTCTGGAAAAAATCTGTGGTGGGGAGAAGGTCATAGAAGCCGGTTCCTTCTATTCTTTTTGGCTTTTCGAAATTTGGCTTATTTGATGCGTTTGTGTTGTGAAATGTTTGTAACGTCCCCAAATTTTATATGTGATCTATATAACTGGTAATACGTGTGTACGCTAGTACATACTGAGATAGAATTGAATAAACATGATTCTTGAATTGTACCGAGCCGGCGTCGCAGTCGGGGCAGTGTCGGGCGCAGACGGGGAAGCGAGCCGGCGGCAGCGGCGCTAGGCACCGGCGGAGGTACCTGAAACGAAGATGTTGTGCGCGTTGGTGGCCAAGCCAAAACAATGATGTTTCCTTTTTTTTCTCCTTGTCCATCTAACTTCTACACGGTGGCATTCTCCTGTAAATAAGAGCAAGAATTGGGGTACGATACCGTTTCGGGCCGGATCTCAGAATCCTGAGAATATATCCAGAAGTACCTCATGGGCCGATTTTTAGTTCAGCTTCACGGTGGAAATAAGCTGCCTAGAATCAGGATCTTTCTTTTAGGCTTGTGCTGTTGTGGATCGTGAATCTGCCCCAAAAGCTAAAAAGAAGGGGGCCTTAGAGCATATGTAGCCACGTTTCTCAAAGCGTCATCCAAAGGGACTTGGGGCGCGTCGGATGTTTGACCTCTCCCATCCGCACTCCCCATAGTCATTTTCATCTGGCGCGGCCCAATACGGTGTCTAGCGCCTCGATCCCATCTCCACTATACAGGGGACGCTGCGGCACCGGACGGAACCAAACCCGCGTCTCGAGTGGCAGGTCAGTCTCATCAGCGACACATATTGCCGTGCACCCGTCTCCTAACTCTGGCCAATGCGTAGCGAGACGACTCTTCTTGGCTTGTCTAGCGTACCGGTGTTAATGCACGCCACCGCCCCCTCGCCTGCCTCCTGCCTATAAATTAGGGTGCTCTCTCTCTTCGTCTCTCACACACAACCGTAGCGCCACACATCCAGAAACCCTAGCCGCCACCACTCAACTTTCTCCACACGTGCTCCATGGCGGGTTCAACTGGCTGCCGACGAGGTCGCATACGCGACCGCCGCGGCCGTGGCAGGGGTAGGGGTGTTATGATGCATGCTCCCCATTGTCCGAGGAAGTGGAGTGCCCCACGACAATTACTTTGAGTTCGTCATCCTTATCAACGACGACAATTTCGGCAAGAAGAAGCTCCCGAACAAGTTTGCCGAATTTCTCACCGGCCGGGAGCCGGTCGTGGTGACCCTACGGGAGGCAAGTTGCGGCTTCTGGCGGTGGACCGTGGAGGTCTTTCTCGACGGGGAAGGCAAGATGTACGTCCACACCGGCTGGAAGAAGTTCGCCCGCGCCCACGATGTCGAGGCCGGCTTCTTGGTGAACTTCTTCTATGAAGGAGACGATAAGATGCACGTCAAGGTGTTCGACAGCAACAACGACGGCAGCGAAGAAGATGAGTGTCAGCAGGACCTCTATTCTAGGCTTTTATATAAAAAAATGTTTGAGGGTCGCGTTCAACGGATGCGGCGAGAGAGGGAGCCTCCAAGCGCGTCACCAAGGTGCAGCCTCCCCCAAACGACCGATCCTACGCTTTTAACCGACACTTTTTAGGGGACGCGGCTGAAAATGCTCTTACTTTCTGAAGTTGCTTAACCTAGGTAAACCATAATCTTCGTGCAATCTCGATCCATATGTGACTATATCTCCGTTGCTCCGCACCACTGAAATGGTACCCCTGCAGTATCTATTAGCCTCGGTGTACTTTTTCGAAGGGACCCTAAGTATACATTTTGTGGTACCTTCTCCTATAGTTTGCTCTTGCTACAGCTACGACAACGTGTTAGTGATGGAAACTTTTTCAACTTGTTGTATTGATGCTACTGTAGTAAAATCTGCGTTATACAAGGATTGGATGGAACCACGGGTTGTTCTCGGACCCTTAACAAATTGCACTTAACAAGATGAAGAGATTCTTGAGGCAGCGAACCATGGTGGGCTTCGCGGGCGAACGGAAATGGCGAGCGAAGGGGAGGACGGGATGTTTTTCCTATCAGTTTCATCGAACTGAGCTTTGGGCAAAGTCGCGTAGTTGTGTTTTCAGGGGACTCTTTCTGCTGCCGTCAGATGCTTAATGGACGGACGACAACCATCTACGTCCCTCTGCAGTTTTACGCACTATGTCAGAGGATCTCGTTCGTGAAAACACACTACCTGTACCTGCCCGGCCGAACCAATCGTCGGCCGCCCACCAAACAGTCCCGACCTAATTCTAACGAACCATGTGACAAATCTGAATAGTCAACGCGTTCACTGCTTAGCCTGAACAAACATAGACCCGGACTCGGAACGACGTGCCATGCCAAACCGAAAGCGAGTCGTCAAGCCATGCCATGGCACTAGTATAAACAGCCACAGACCGCCAGAAACCCAAACCACCTCCACAACACATGGAGAACTACGAGCGGCTCGAAAAGCTCGGCGAGGGCGCCGCCGGCGTCGTCTACAAGGCCCGGGACCGCCGCACCGGCGCCATCGTCGCCATGAAGCGCCTCCGCCCCGCCGGCCGCGACGACGGCCAGCTCTCCGAGGACCTCGGCCGCGAGGTTGGGTGCCTCATGGCCTGCCGCGGCCACCCGAGCCTCGTCGAGATACGGGCCGCCGGACGCGATGCCTCCAACGCGTTCCTCGTGATGGAGTACGTCGGCCCGAGCCTGGCGCAGGTCATGCGCGAGCGCGCCGGCCTCGGCCGGGGACCGTTCACCGAGGCCGACGCGCGCCGGCTCATGCGGCAGCTCCTCGACGGCGCCGCGGCCATGCACGGCCTCGGCGTCATGCACCGCGACCTCAAGCCGGACAACGTCCTCGTTGACGCACACGGCAACCTCAAGATCTGCGACTTCGGGCTGTCGCGCTTCGCCGCCCCCACTACGGGCGCGCCCTACACGGCGTCGATGGTCACGCGGTGGTACCGCGCGCCGGAGCTCCTGCTGGGGTCGCGGGAGTACGACGCGGGGGTGGACACGTGGGCGCTCGGGTGCATCATGGCCGAGCTCCTCGCCGGCGCGCCGCTGTTTCCCGGGAGGACGGAGATGGACCAACTCAACAGGGTGTTCGACACGGTCGGGACGGGCGACATGACGGACTGGCCTGCCTTCGTGCGTCTCCCACGCGCCGGCTCGCCGCTCTGCCAACGGAAAAGGCCGCCAAGCCGACTCCGGGAGATGTTCCCGGCATTGTCGGCCGCCGGCTTCGACGTCCTCAGCGGGCTGCTGGCCTGCAGGCCGGACAGGAGGCTCACCGCGGCAGACGCGCTCCGGCGTCCCTGGTTTACCGACGCCGAGTCGCCTGACCAAGCACGTAACGCGTGCGGCGCCCGATTCAGCGAGCGTGTCGGCGGCGTTGCTGATGCAATCGTTGTATAGAAAACTGTACAAGTGATCATAAGATTCGTTGTAAGTGAGAGTGTATTGGCTTGGTGGCGGCTTCGTGTCCATGTTGGACCAATTTTATTGATTGATGATAGTCTTCTGCGTCGTTGCTTTCAGGTTGGTAGGATTGCTGTTGAAGTGGCACGATTTCCTTGCGGCCCTCCCTGGTCCCTTTAACTTTTTTCCATTGTGTCTTTCCAAGCAATCACGACAAACATCTTGTACACGGCACACACACAATCTGGTTTGTGGTCGTTGGCCCAAAATACCAACTCGATAGAAGTTGCGAGAAAAAATCTTTCAGTAAAAGTTTCACAAAGAGATCGGCAAATCAAATGATAGAACCCTAGAAGGGTGAAAATACCAAGTTGATAGAGGTGCAAACAAAAGACCCAAATAAATTGAAGTGCGAGCAAGTGGTCAACTATGGCAGAAGTCACCAGTAAGGGAAGATCCTTCGATTAGCGGAATGAGTGATACAATAGACGTGAAATCCATGGTAGGATTTTCCCCAAGGGGTCAAGAGCAAAGCTCAAGTATAATCACAATCTCATTCTTGTTTCCAAATGGGGGTGGGGGCATATATTAGCCAACAACAAATTAGGGACCTAATTGTAATAACTTGAAACATTCTGGAGGGTACATGGCTTGACTCCCGCGGTGACTTCGGAGCTCCTGGATCACTTACACCGGAGACTTCAAAGTTAGTAGACTGGAGACTCCGGTCTGATCGATGATGGGCCGGAGTCTCCGGTAAAAGTCTCCCATAGGCGGCGAAAGACTTCGGACCCCCGTACATGGCATGAGGTAGCTAGGTGCTGGTCTGGGATTGCTTGGACCGAACACTCTGGGGTCGACGAGGACGGAGACTCCGGTGTGGAAGTTGATAGGGTCTGAGACTCCAGTGTTTGGATGCTGGAGACTCTTGTGTGCTTCTCTGAGGATTGGGTTCTTCTTCTTCTCATCGTCTTCTTCTGCATGATCTTGGCTTCCATGGTGAGCTTCTTGTCCAAGGTACCTGATGATACACAAAGTGTTGGCATGAGATAGCATTCCATCCAATGGGGAGTTAAGATCACACATGGAGAGGAGCAAATTCACCTCTTGTTGTATGGCTTTGGTCCAGGCTTGTGTTATCGGTCCACTTGGGGGCCTAGGTGGTATTGATGGAGCGTTGCCCCTAGGGCGACTATATCATCTCCCCCTCCCCCCTTGGAAAAGAGGCATCCTCAACTCTTGATCATCCTCATCGCCATTATATTTCGAGAGGTTCGAGATATTGAAGGCATTGCTCACCACGTACTTGGATGTCGGAATGTCGATGACATATGTGTTGTCATTGATGCGCCTGAGTATTGTGAAGTTAACATCACCACGAGGTTTTAACTTGGATTTGCATTTGTGAGGGAAACGTTCCTTGCGAAGGTGCGCCCACAAAAGATCGCCTTTGTTAAAGATCATGGGCTTCCTCTTTATGTTGAACTTGTTAGCTTTGCGGAGAACTTCTTGATCTGTGGTTTGCTTTTGTGTCTTGTAGTTTCTTCATCTATTTGTCCCGTTTATCGATGTTCATGCTAACTTTTTGATGAAGAGGTAGCGATAGAAGGTGAGCGCCGTGGGTGGCTCCAATCCGTAAATGGAAATAAATGGGCGAGACAACATGGTTGAGTGTCTGGCATCGTTGTATGTGAACTTTGCATTAGCGATGCAATCTTCCCAAGACTTCAAGTTCTTCATGAGGAGTACTCGGAGTGGTGTTGATAGGCTATGGTTGACAACTTTCGTTTGTCCATTGTTTGAGGGTATGAGGATGATGAGAACAAAAGCTTCACACCGAATTTGTCCATGAGGGTCTTCCAAAGGTATCTCATGAATCCGAAATTCTATCCGAGCCAATCTTCTCGGTACACTACGGAGTCTAAAATTTCCCTAAAGAACTAAGTAGCAATGTGTGAAGCCTCATCGATTCGATATCATGGTATAAAATGAGCCATTTTAGAGAATCTATGAAGCACAACAAAAATGGAATCATGATCATATCTAGTGTGTGGTAGTCCTAGCATAAAATACATGCTTATATCGTACAATGGGGAGAAAATGACACAAAACCACCACAATTGCGGCAGCGGTGTCACTTAACTATCAAGTTGGGGTGAAACACCACTTAACTACCATTTTTGGGGTATGGTTGTGATGCAGAGCACTGATTTTACTAATTGGGCGTGTTAAACCATTTTCTGAATATTTAGACCCACGTGTCAGGCATGTGTAAACCTAGATGCCAGTTTCATTTTGAAAAAGTAACCTTAGAGTCTATTTCCGTATCACACATAGATCCAATTCCTCACACACAAAATAAAATAACATCCAGCATATTGAAATGATTGAACAGATGGTGCTTCAGAGGATGGTGCTTGATAAGGTCCTGAAGCATGCTGAGAAGATGATCCAACATGTTGAAATGATTGAGAAGATCCAATTAAATCAATTAAAATTAAATAAAATCGTCCATAGAAGTCAATGTAGTTAAATTACCTGTGCTGCTTTGCTTTTCTTCATAGTTTTGACTAGGTGTGCATTTTTCTTCTTCCCTCTCTCTAGATTTTTGATGCAACCAGATTTGTTATGCCCTGGATGTCCACACATAGAACAAACAATGATAGTGTCAAGCTTGGACATTTTCTTGCTAGACTTGGGTTTTTCTATCTTTTCCTTCTTCATGTCATTCTTCTTTGGCTTTCCAGGCATTTTGATATAACTTGGTGCTTGAGGTATTGGTTTATCTTTTGGCTATGAATTAAAAGTTTATTTTGGACATCTCCCCTTTTCATGGCTACGCTCTCCCAACCACGGTCGTCGGCTGTGACTCATAAACAATGCGCGCGCGATAGACGGAGTCCCCATTGTTGTCGCGTGGTCGTTCCCAGCTACGGCCCTGTCGAACCAAGCGTCGATCGGTTCAGTTGCCCACTAAACAGTCCCGACCTTTTTTTAGGTAAATACATAATATATTAAGCAAGCAAACCACCTCATTAAAAACCTCCCAGTCCCTTAGGTATCCTAGTAAGGAAAAGAGTGCGTCAAAACTTGCTGCTCCAAACTCAAAATATAGTTACATCATCTAGCAGGGTTTGAGTAATAAAACTAAGGCACTCATCAACCCAAATACAAGAAATCTGAGAAATAAAATTACTCCTAGCAATCAAATGAGCCACCTCATTAGTCTCCCTCGGGGAATGCTTATACTCGACCTTCCCTATCATACTTGTCATGGTAATACGGTCTACATAAACCGCGGTTGCACCATTCCACATCTCCACTTCTCCTGCGCAGTAGCTGATAACCTCTGTCGAGTCTAACTCAGCTTCGGGTGCATTATGTCCGATAGAATTTTCCAACTCAAGACCCTGAAGCATTGCCTGAGCTTCTGCCATCGCCGGTGATGATACATTCTGTAAAAAAATTGATGATGCAATCACGAAGTTCCCATACGCATCTCCCATTTACATTTAGTTTCAAAAAAGATGATCTTGGCTTCTCCCATTTAGGCATGAACACCACTGTAGGCTTCCCCTCACCCTTTGCATAATTGGCCACTAGAGCTCTGATAGATGATATACACTTATGAACCGGAGGTATAGACTCATCACAGGTTTGATGGCGGCGAAGCAACCACATATACCAACAGGTCGTAGCAATTAGTTCTGGAATCATGATAGAAGAAAACCCAGACACCAGAGTTGATGGTCCATGGAGTAACATCTCCGGTATAACCAACCCCAATCTATCAGCCCGCATCACATGATTGACTATATTCACGATTCCCAGACCTCTCATATATACTTGTTCCACCTTGTTAGCCTGACAAGTGTGTGTGTGTGTAGTTTTGTGTATAGTCAACACACACGATCACACTTTCCCCACGTTCGTCAGTTGTAGCACTAGTGGCACACACACGATTTCTGCACGACCTGTGTCCCTCACTGTATAAGTACACCACAGATCGATAATGCAAAGTGTGTTGAACCAAACCCATTTTTACATGGTATCAGAGCAGGACCTGCTCAATCCTTTCTCGCAGCTCCTCTCCAACGCTTCCGCAAGCCTCTTCAGCAACACCATGGTGACGCCGGCCTCGTCCCCCAACAGCACGCCGAGCGGCTCGCCAACTCGGCGCCCTGTCGTGCACCAGGCCCTCAACACCGCGCCACCTCCCTCCTCCCTTCCAGCTTCTGTGCTCCAGATTCGCTCTCATGTGCCGATCACTCTCGATCTGGCCGCCGGGAACTACGCGCAGTGGCGGCGCTTCCTCCTCACCGTCATCGGCAAGTTCGGGCTCGGCGACCACATCGACCCCAACGCTGTGCGCCGCGACGACGACCCGGAGTGGGTCATGATCGATCACTGCGTCGTCCACTGGCTCTACATCACCGTCTCCCCGGAGATGCTGGACGTCGTCATGCAGCCGGATGACACGGCGGCCACCGTCTGGGCGGCCATCGCGGCGATCTTCCGCGACAACCAGCTCTCCCGCGCTGTCTACATCGACGCCGAGTACCACGCCGTCGTCCAGGGCGACATGTCCATCATGCAGTACTGCACACAGCTCAAGAACTTCACCGACCAGCTGCGCGATCTTGGACAGCCCGTGACGGAGACGCAGCAAGTCTTCCACCTGCTTCGCGGGCTCGGGCGTCAGTACCATGGGGCGATCCCTCACATCACGTCGCGTGTTCCACTACCTTCGTTCCTGCAGGTGCGCTCATTCTTGCTGCTGGAGGAACACCGTGCGGAGCAGGCCACTCGTCAGCAGGCCACTCACGCGCTCGTTGCCCGCCACTTCTCCAACACCAGCAGCAGCGACGCACCCTCTGGCTCTGGCTCTGGCCGCAACCGCGGCCGAGGGAAGAACAAGGGAAAAGGCAAGGAGCCCGTCGCCGGTTCTCCTCCACCACCGGCCACTCCTGCACCGCGCCCACCTGCCGGCCCTGCACCTCCTCCTGGCGCCAGCTCATGGACTGGCCTCGTCCAGGCCTGGCCGGTCAACTGGCGTGTTCCTGGCGCCGGTGTGCTTGGTCCGCGCCCTGGCACACCTCATCAGCAGGCCATGATGGCCGCTGCCCCGCCTCCTCACCAGGCGCCCCCGTCGTATGGCTACGGCTACGGCGGCCTCCCTCCACCAGGCTACGGCAGCCCCAACTACGGCATGCCCACCTACGTACCGCCAGGCTACAACCACTACACCACGTCGGGCGCCTCGTCAAGCACTGCTCCCGCTCCAGCCCCGCAGCCGTGGGACATGAGTGCGCTCCACGCCGCTCTGAACGGGCAGGCATCTTCATCATCTCCCTCGGGCGGCACCTCGGACTGGTACCTCGACACAGGCGCGTCTTCGCACATGTCCTCGAACTCCGGTAACCTCTCCTCCGTCCGCCCATTCTCTGGTTCCTCTCGCATCATTGTCGGTAGTGGTCACTCCCTTCCCGTCACCCACACCGGCACGGGTGCTCTGATCACCTCCACTTCCTCTCTTCAGCTACGCAATGTTTTACTGTCTCCTTCCCTGATTACAAATCTGCTGCAAGTTCGTCAGTTATGTCGTGACAATCCTATTTCCGTTGAATTTGACGCGTTTGGCTTTTCTGTCAAGGACCTCCGCACTCGGACGGTGATTCTCCACAGTGATTCTGACGGCGATCTCTACCCCGTGGCTGGCTGCTCTCCGTCTCGCTCCCCGTTCGCTGGCACCGTCACCGTGGACCTGTGGCACCAACGACTTGGGCATCCCGGGGAGCCTGCATTTCGCCACATTGTATCTTCGTTTCAGTTTCAGTGCAAAAAGTCTAGTCCACATAGCTGCCATGCCTGTCGCCTTGGCAAGCATGCGCGTCTCCCTTTTAATCCCTCGAGTAGTTTCTTTCCCTTTCAATTGCTGCACATGGATGTATGGACCTCTCCTGTTGTAAGCATATCAGGCTATCAATTCTACCTTGTCATCTTGGACGATTACACGCATTACATCTGGTCTTTTCCTTTGAAACAGAAATCCGACGTGTTCTCCGTCCTCACCACATTCTTTGCCTATGTACATACTCAATTCCAGCGCCCCATTCTTGCCTGTCAAACTGATAATGGGCGCGAGTTCGACAATGTCGCCGTGCGCTCCCTCCTTGGTGATCGCGGTACGGTGCTTCGTCTCTCCTGTCCTTACACTAGCCAGCAAAACGGCAAAGCCGAGCGCTCCCTCCGGACACTCAACGATAGCATTCGCGCCCTGCTCTTTCACGACTCCATGCCGCCGCGCTTCTGGGCCGAAGCTCTCAACACAGCCACATACCTTCTAAACCGGCGTCCATGTCGCACTAGTTCGCCTCGCACACCGCATGAAATCTTGCTCGGTGTTGCACCTGACTACAACCTCCTGCGCGTATTTGGATGCCTCTGCTACCCAAACACTGCATCCACGGCGCGCAACAAACTCGAGCACCGCTCAGTTGCCTGCATCTTTTTGGGCTACCCATCAGATCACTGTGGCTACAGGTGCTTTGATCCTGTCTCGCGCCGAGTGCTCACCTCTCGGCATGTGCGTTTCGATGAAGCTGTGTTCCCCTTTTCCTACCCTCACCTCGCGGCCGCACCTGCACCTGCAGCTACCGACGACCAAACTCCTGTATTCGTCCCATCTGTTCTGCATGCGCCAGCACAGCGTGTCGCGCGTCCTCCCGCCACGCCGGCCCTGGGTGCGACTTCGCCAGGCTCGACTACCTCGTCGAGCACGGACTCCGCGCCATCGTCCGATTCCAGCTGCGCCGTCCGATCAAGTTCGGATGGTTCGCCGCTGCCTGCATCGTCCACGCCCGTCCCTGCCTCCGTCGCACCGTGTCTGCCACCTGTTCGACAGATGGTCACCCGTGCGCAGGCAGGGATCTTCAAGCCGAACCCGCGGTATGCCAACGTCGCGGCGACAGCTCCACCACCGGCCGATGTCTCGCCGGTGTCGCGCTCCGTCCGCTCGGCCGTGCGCGACCCCAACTGGCTGGCCGCCATGCGCGAGGAATTTGCTGCGCTTGTTGCCAACCGTACATGGGAGCTTGTACCCCGGCCTGCTCGAGCTAACCTCATCACCGGAAAATGGATTTTCAGGCACAAAACCCGTGCAGATGGCTCGCTCGAACGGTACAAAGCACGGTGGGTCGTGCGCGGCTTCACTCAGCGCCCGGGCATCGACTATGGCGAGACGTTCTCCCCGGTGGTCAAGCCCGCGACCGTGCGCACCGTGCTCACCATCGCCGCCTCACGCCAGTGGCCTGTGCACCAGCTGGATGTCAAAAACGCGTTCCTCCACGGAACGCTCGACGAGGAGGTCTACTGCTTGCAACCAGCCGGCTTCGTCGATGAGAGCAAGCCCGACCATGTCTGTCGGCTCTCCAAGTCCTTGTACGGCCTCAAACAGGCGCCCCGCGCCTGGTTTCTGCGATTCGGTGGCTTCCTCAAGTCTATCGGCTTCGCCGCCACACGCTCCGACACGTCGCTGTTCACCTTCGTCCATGGCTCCGACGTGGCATTCCTGCTCCTCTACGTGGACGATATCGTTCTCACTGCCTCGTCGCTCGAGCTCATGCGCCGCATCATCGCCCGGCTCACCGGTGAGTTCGCCATGAAGGACCTTGGGGCGCTTCACTTCTTCCTCGGCATCCGCGTCACACGGACCCCAGCCGACTTCTTCCTATCGCAAGCTCAGTACGCCGAGGACATTCTCGAGCGTGCGTCCATGGACAACTGCAAGCAGGCGCCCACTCCTGTCGACACCAAGAGCAAGCTCCCATCTGAGGGTGGTCCGCGCGTCGCCGATCCCACTGCCTACCGCAGCATTGCTGGCGCGTTGCAGTACCTGACGATCACGCGCCCCGAGCTCGCCTACGCCGTCCAACAGGTCTGCCTGCATATGCACGATCCACGGGAGTGCCATCTGAACCTGGCCAAACGAGTACTGCGCTACATCAAGGGCACCGTCGACCTTGGGCTCCATCTGCGCGCCTCACCGACACTGGACCTGCGCGCCTTCACCGACGCGGACTGGGCTGGATGCCCTGACACCCGCCGTTCAACTTCAGGCTACTGCATCTACCTCGGGGACGCTCTTGTGTCCTGGTCCTCGAAGCGCCAGGCCATCGTTTCGCGTTCTAGTGCAGAAGCGGAGTACCGCGCCGTGGCGAATGCAGTGGCGGAGTGCATCTGGCTCCGGCAACTGCTCGGCGAGCTTCTCTGTCCCATCTCCAAGGCCACCATGGTGTACTGCGACAACATCTCCGCTGTATACCTATCGGCAAACCCAGTACACCATCGGCGAACGAAGCATGTGGAACTTGACATCCATTTCGTCCGCGAGCGTGTCGCCCTGGGCCAGTTTCGCGTTCTGCATGTCCCCACGCGACAGCAGCTCGCCGATGTCATGACCAAGGGGCTAGCTACGGATGTCTTCAGAGAATTCCGCTCCAGTCTTTGCGTCTCAACGAACGACGTCCAAACTGCGGGGGGTGTTAGCCTGACAAGTGTGCGTGTGTGTAGTTTTGTGTATAGTCAACACACACGATCACACTTTCCCCACGTTCGTCAGTTGTAGCACTAGTGGCACACACACGATTTCTGCACGACCTGTGTCCCTCACTGTATAAGTACACCACAGATCGATAATGCAAAGTGTGTTGAACCAAACCCATTTTTACACACCTTGACACCAAAACATCATATGCAACATATTCTCAGGATGCAGACTACAAAGAGACACTCACCAGATGTACCAATATGTCGACCAGCTAAAATAGACTTCAGAGGTAAAATTTCATGCATTCGCTAACAAAAAAAATCACTTTATGGAAGTTTTTTTTTGAAACTTTTCCACCATATATTAGGTCAGCAAGCCCGCCTCATTAAAACCCTGCCAGTCCCTTACTGTACCCTGGTTAGGGAAAGAGTGCGTCTGAAAACTTGCCGCCTTTAAACCTCCACAATAGTTACATCGTTTATTACAAAGGGTAAAAGAAAAGAGGGGGGATCACCCTCCCAAATGAAGTTCCTTTGTTTGATACACATATTTCGCCAGTTGATGCACCACTACATTAGCCTCCCTCAAGCAGTGTTGGAAAGCAACCCCATTCATTGTACTAGCATTCATGAAACTCTCAGCTAAGATTGCTGCATGCGGAGTCCAAACTTCAATTTTCCTGTTACAAGCTTGGATGAGCTCTAGTGAGTCTGATTCGATTAGGACTGAGGAAACGCCTAATCCCTGCAGGAACTGAAGACCCCTCAGTAGAGCTAGCGCCTCCGCTGCTGCTGCATCTAGAACATGATCAATCAGGCTGGCCATCCCCGCCTCAACTTCACCACGATCATTACGCAGAACAGCTCCCACAGCACACCGCTACCATCCACATAAAATGCCGCATCAATGTTGAGTTTCAATTTTCCCGCTGGAGGTTTTGACCACACAATCTTCTTAGGTCGAACTGTACTTTTTTGCCCCGCTTCAAAGTTTGCTGTTAAAGCATGCATAGCAAAGGCAGTTCTATTTGGTGGCGCCACAGAACCATCATGTACCACCTCCCTGCGCTGCCACCATATATACCAACACGCCACAGCAATAGACTCATGCAAACTTATCGAATTTAAAACTGGTGATGTACCTTGTTTGCTTCGTAGAATATTCTCCAGAATTACTGAACCTAATCGGTCCATAGAAGCTTGATCGATATATTCCCGCAGTCCCAGTTCCTTCCAAACTTTCCTGGCTCGGACACACCAAACAGTCCCGACCTAATTCTAACGAACCATGTGACAAATCTGAATCGTCAACGCGTTTACTGGTTAGCCTGACAAACTTAGACCCGGACTCGGAACAGCGTGCCATGCCAAACCGAAAGCGAGTCGTGAAGCCATGGCATGGCACTAGTATAAACAGGTTCGAACCGCGCGCACAGGCCGCCAGAAACACAAACCACCTCCACAACACATGGAGAACTACGAGCGGCTCGAAAAGCTCGGCGAGGGCGCCGCCGGCGTCGTCTACAAGGCCCGGGACCGCCGCACCGGCGCCATCGTCGCCATGAAGCGCCTCCGCCCCGCCGGCCGCAACGACGGCCAGCTCTCCGAGGACCTCGGCCGCGAGGTTGGGTGCCTCATGGCCTGCCGCGGCCACCCGAGCCTCGTCGAGATACGGGCCGCCGGACGCGATGCCTCCAACGCGTTCCTCGTGATGGAGTACGTCGGCCCGAGCCTGGTACAGGTCATGCGCGAGCGCGCCGGCCTCGGCCGGGGACCGTTCAACGAGGCTGACGCGCGCCGGCTCATGCGGCAGCTCCTCGACGGCGCCGCGGCCATGCACGGCCTCGGCGTCATGCACCGGGACCTCAAGCCCGACAACGTGCTCGTCGACGCGCACGGCAACCTCAAGATCTGCGACTTCGGCCTGTCGCGCTTCGCCGCCCCCACTACGGGCGCGCCCTACACGGCGTCGATGGTCACGCGGTGGTACCGCGCGCCGGAGCTCCTGCTGGGGTCGCGGGAGTACGACGCGGGGGTGGACACCTGGGCGCTCGGGTGCATCATGGCCGAGCTCCTCGCCGGCGCGCCGCTGTTTCCCGGGAGGACGGAGATGGACCAGCTCAACAGGGTGTTCGACACGGTCGGGACGGGCGACATGACGAACTGGCCTTCCTTCGCGCGGCTCCCGCGCGCCGGCTCGCCGCTCTGCCACCAGAGCAGGCCGCCAAGCCGGCTCCGGGAGATGTTCCCCGCATTGTCCGCCGCCGGTTTCGACGTCCTCAGCGGGCTGCTGGCCTGCAGGCCGGACAGGAGGCTCACCGCCGCGGACGCGCTCCGGCGTCCCTGGTTCACGGAGGCCGAGTCGACTGACCAAGCACGTAATGCGTGCGGCGGCCGATTCAGCGAGCGTGTCGGCGGCGTTGCTGATGCAATCGTTGTATAGAAAACTGTAGAAAAGCAAGTGATCGATCGTAGAAGGAAACATCCAAGATTCGTTGTACTAGCTGAGAGTATTGGTTTGCTGGCGGCTTCGTGTCCATGTTGGACCAATTCTATTGATTCATACTGTCTTCTGGGTAGTTGCTTCGAGGTTGGTGAAGTGGCACGGTTTCCTTGCGGCTCTCCGCGATTCATCTACCATTGTCTTTCCAAGCAACCACGACAAGTCCACAAGCGTCTTGTACTACAAACAGAGCAACCGTAGCAAAGCTGTGAGGAACTGAATTGATAATTAGAGCATCTCTAACCGATCTCGTAAATATCCACCATTAAATTTCATATAAAAGGTGCTGGTAAATGTGTTTATGGTGGAACCGGCTCCCATCGAATAGATACCGTAAAATCTTATTTGTGGGTTTGTAAAGCGGAAACCCCGCACGAAACCCTAAATAGGAGATTTTCAGCATTTTAAGCAAATATGACAGAAGCTAAACAATAGATGCAATGGTCAATACTACCTCTATTGTGACAAATAAGGCTGATAAATTTAATCATAAATCAAAGCATACAAAGTTACAAATATATCATAATAATATATTTCACGGTGAATCTACTAATATTGATTTGGGTTTATTATTTCATGATGAATCTACAAATGATAAATTTAATCAAAAATCAAAGCATACAAAGTTACAAATTTTCATATTTTATTCTATAGCATTGGTCAAAATTAGAGAATATTTACTTTTGCTTAAGTTCAATGCAAGCGACCCAAAAAGCTGAACAGTCGTCGCTGAGCTCACCGGAAGCACGACCAACACCAACACGATCACCGGAAGAAGTAGCACCACTAGTCGGAGCATGCCCAACACCTCCAAGCGCAGCTTGCCTTTTTTTGTTATAAGATGTCCCTCCTAGCCATCTCCCACCACTCTCTTGTCACCGCATCGATGTCATCCGGGTTCATCATTGTCATGTTCTCCTTGGTCATGAGCTTTGTCATGGCCTTCTTCTCTTTCGCGATCTCCTTCTTCTTGGTAAGAACTCTCCTCTCCTCAAATGTATCCCAACGGGCCTCATCTTCTTGGAGTGATTTTCAACCTGCGTTCTTTCCTTTGAGCTACTTTTCGGCTATGAGCATATTTGCTTGCCTTGCCTCCCTCGTCAAAGTTATTTAATTTCACCATATCATCAATTTTTCCCTCAAGCTTGCGGCCTTAGTTTGCCATTTTTCTTGTCCTTTGACTTCTTCCGGCCATCGGGTTTGCCCTTGTTTCTTTCTTCCTCGTTGTCACTCTCAGCATCATCCAATTGGGTGAAGACTCCTTTATTGGGCGGAGTTTCATTATTCCTCAACCTCCACTTCTCCTTGGGGCTCAAGCAAGATCCAACAATGTTGAAGCACCAATAGCTGCTTCTTGGTAGCCGCCATGTCCAACCATTTTTCCATTGAAATTTATCCTATATACAAAACAATGCATTGATGAGCAAAAGAATCCTACAAACTACGTCACAAGTAATTCAAAGAAATTTAGCTACACAATGTAGGACCATAATAATTAATAGTTCATCCACTAGGAGGTGCATCTCTCATTCAGTTCAAACATGCACTCCAACGGCTGCAACTTGATTTTTCCACATCTTAACGGTTTTAAAATAATAGTGCCGTACGCGGTCGATGTTAGTGGAGAAACACATGCTAGAAAATTGTAGAACACACTAGGAAATCGTGTCGGTGGCGTTGCTGACATAATTGTTGTATAGAAAACTGTAGAACACAACATTCAAGCAAGAGCGACCGTAGCTTGGTTGTAGAAGCAATCATTCAAGAATTCGTTATAACTGAGAGTGTATTGGTTTGTTGTCCAGGTTGGACCAATTTAATCGATTGATTGATACTCTTCTGCATCGTTGCTTTGAGGTTGGTGGGATATCTGGTGAAGTGGCACGATTCCCTGGCGGCTCTCGCCGATTCTTCCAAGCAATCACGACAAGCGTCTTGTACTATAAACAAAGCAACAGTAGCAAAGCTTCGAGGGACTGAATTAACTAGTGTTAGGAAAGTACTCCACGTCCGTAGAAAGTGTTCTACTTGCATCACATCAGACCGAACGCGACAAAGACTGATGCACGAAATTGCAAGCGACACTGCAGTAGCAGTTAACTGTCCGGAGCCTATGCACGACGACAACGACAAATTGACAGAAATTTCTAAGCAGCTGGCGCGTCAGCCTGGTGGATCCATCGGGACAACGGCCACGTAGGTCTCATGTCCTGGCTTCATATAAAGATCGACTGCTCACCGACAAACTGGCGATCCGCGATAGGGCGATAGGCCGATAGCCCATGTGCTGCATGAGCTTAACAAAATTCATCCCCACGAGGCCACGACCACATCGCACAATATTCTAGAAGAGCACATTGAACATCGCACAAGTTAACGAAATGTATATATGCATCAATCGAATGATCTGCCGACGGCAGGACTCAGCAGCTATACGGATCACTTCCCGAAAGATGAACCAGTGGTTATAAGCGGTGACAGCTTTAAAGCGGAGTGCGGGAGACGTTTGGCGAGAGTCTACTAGATCGGATTTTTTTTTTCAAAATGGGAAATAAAACACCGGCTTCTGCATCATGATGATGCACACGGCCTTTTACTAGATCGGATATATGCTCCTGTTTTGTATAAGGGTGATTCGGTGATGCTCTTGAATTTGCTCGTGGGTTGTTATTTGTTGTTTTCAGGAATAAGGATGGCATGTTTCTTCATCCATGGTCAGGTTTGTAAATATTAAGTGGTGACTTCAGGTTACGTGATGTATGTTTTTGTTAATTTTTTATTGAATAAAATCTAAATAAAAATCTTATATGTCATTTGATGGAGAGTTTGGAACTTCTCTATTTTTTTAAAAAAAATAATTCAAATATTCATAGCCAAAGATATACAACATCGTAAGTTTGCGGAGTAATTTTGCCGTAATCTCGCGATCGGGAGTTCTCTCTTTTATATACACCAAAGGTACAATACATACAATATACGATAAGGAAGGATCACAATCAATCCGTTTGTAAGTTACACGGATATTAATCCTATACATCATCTAATAATATGTTGTTATATCCTTAATAATCCCTCTCAATGTAAACCGTCGGATACGAGGTACAGTTGAGGTCGACAGGAGATCTTTGAAGTATTAGTTATGTAACCGGTTTAGTGAAAACATATGCTCGTTGGTCTCCTGATGAAATGAAAAGGGCTCCCAAAGCAACCTTATCCCGCACAAATTAAAAATCTATCTTAATGTGTTTTGTGCGAGCGTGGAACACCGAATTTACATATAAATACGTAGCTTTATGATTATCACACCATAATACTTGTGGTCTTGTCTGATGCATTCCTAGTTCCTTCAGCATAGATAGTATCCAAGTTGCTTCAGCTATACCGCTGGACAATGTCTTATGGTCTACTTCATCACTAGACCGAGACACTATGGGTTGTTTCCTTAAACTCCATGAAATGAGATTGGGACTAAGAAAGGGAGCGAAACCTCCAATGAATCTCCTATCATTAGAACATCTAACCCAATCAGTATCTGTATAAATACTCAGTACAAACAATGGTGCTTCCTAGATCTTCAATCATGTTGATATTGTACCCTTCACATACCGAAGAATGATATTCACCGTATCATAATGTATTGATGTAGCGACATACCTACTGCAAAAGAAAGATTGTGCCTACGTGTCAAATACTGCAAACCACCTATATGAGGCTCCTGCATTTAAATTCATCATCTACACTTAGTGGCGAGCTAAGATCCCGACCCAACTTCTCAGTGGCCTACATGGGTGTGGAGACAGCTCGAAAATTCTCCATATTTATGCACGATAGTGTAAATCAAGTGCGTACTTATCACTACTAGAGAAAAAAAACTATGGCTAGGTGGAGTACCCCTGTCGCATGGAAAGAGTGGTGCATCATGGCTACATACCCGTGGCACACCAAAAATACATGCATCATGGCTAGTAACTTACATGTGGCGCACCGTAAAAATTTATGCGCAACATGTATTTTTTGGTCCGGCTTGGGGAGGGGGGAAGGGTGCCCACACATACCCGTGGCTCACGGTAGAAGTTTATGCGTCATGTGTATTTTTGGGCTAGGATTGAGTAGGGGGAAGGGTGCCCACACCCGTGGCGAACCCCATACTGCTCCTCCACGGGTACACTTCGATCACCTTTTCAGTTTTGAAAAACAAAAGAAAAAACTTCAAATTTTAAAAATTCATTGAGATGTAGTTATGTTACCTTATCTAGTTGTTAGGAAAAATAACAAATATTAATTTCAAAATTGTTTGTAAAAATATGATATGTTTCGGAAAAATGACTCTATATTTTGTATACGATGTTGGATGAAAAAGATTTTTATATAAAAAGTATCTACGAAAAAAAGTTACGTCTGAATTAGGTTCATCAAATTCAAAAGGGAAAATAAGGTTTTTGAAAGTTTTAGATTGCGATGCAATTTTTTTTTGAAACGGCCTCACATACCCGTGGCGCATCATTACTAATAATGCGCCACGGGTAAGTTTGCCACGGCCTAGCTTTATAAGCTGGACATGAAAGCCTCCTTTCCATGCCTCTAACTTCCCCTTCTTTCCCCTTCTCCACCAAAGCGAGACGGAAAGGGTTTTTCCCTGAAGAAGCTAAGCACCACCGTGTGAACCTCACCGTCGCCCCGTCGCCATGGAACACCCCGCGCTTAGCCAAGGGTACCAGGAGATGCGCTGCGTTGTCCTCTCCATCCTCATCCAAGGAATCGACCCGGGGCGCCCATCCTCGTCCATGGAGATGGTCCGCTCGACCTCCTTCTATAGCTCTTATTGGTGCTCTTGACCAACAGCTGCTCTCCGTGTCGTCCTCTCCATCCTCGTCCATGGTGGACGAGCTGCTATTGGTCCTCTGCCCGACCACGACGCCATGGAACCGCTCCGGGACTCGATTACTTTTTTAGGGTGTTTTCCATAAATTTTACATGGATGACCTAACCGTGCACCTTTTTTTCTTATAGTCGTCACGGGTATGCACACTACCCATGGCACGCCAAACAGTATGCCATAGGTAACTATTATCAGTGACGTGCTAATCGTGGTGCATGCACGTCATGGGTAGCAAAAAGGTGATGCGTCACAAGTAGTTTTTTTCTTAGTAGTGTATGCTGAGCCAGGATCATACCCCAGAATTGTAAGGGGCCTCAATACCTAGAAAACACACAAGACGTCCCAAGTCCTTGATAGGGAAGGTGTGAGCAAGAGTCCGTACCGGGCGATCAATAGCAGATGCAGAATACCCAGCAAGAACAATGTTCAGCGAGCGTGTCGCGGCGTTGCTGATGCAATCGTTGTATAGAAAGCTATGGAGCACAACACGCAAACAAGATCTCGATCGTAGCCTGATCGTAGAAGTAGTCATTAAATATTCGTTTGTAACTGAGTCTATTGGTTTGTTTGCGGCTTCGTGTCCATGTTGGACTAATTTAATTGATTGATCGATACTCTTCTGCGTAGTTGCTTTGAGTTTGGTGGGATAGCTGGTGAAGTGGCACAAATTACCTTTTTCTTTGTTCTTTCCAAGCAATCACGACAAACATCTTGTACTATAAACAAAGCAACAGTAGCAAAGCGTTGAGGGACTGAATCAATTATTAGTAGCAAAGTATACTGAGCATCAGTAGAAAGTGCTCTGCTTGCTTCACATCCGACAGAACGCGACAACGACTGGTTTCCGAAATTGCAAGCGCACTGCAGTACTAGCGAGCCCAGACTAGCTGTTAGTAATTGTCCCGAGCTTTGCAGGATGACAGCGACAAATTGTCAGAAATGTCCACTCCCCCTGGGTTCTAGAAAGAGGGTAATTTCAATATTTTAAGACGGTTGTGAAAAGAGCACTAAGTTTCATGCAATAAAATTAGAAATCATTAGATTTATGATGAGATATGTTTTCATCATACACTTTTAGTTCGATGGAAGGAAAGGAGTAAAATTCATCCGCCGTACCTGTATTTGACACGTATTTTCAATACGGTCACCGGAATCAGGAAGACGTTACTTACGGTACCTATATACGGTGCACGTTTCATCTTGGTCACCGTCGTGCGTACAGCGCGGGGAGAGCGAGCGTACAGGCTGATGTGGCGTGGCCTGGCCCCACCTGTCGGTGGCTGAAAGCGTCGTGGTCGGTGTTTGCAAACATTTGGAGGGGTTTGTTTGCAAACATTTTCTTCTCTTTTTTCCTTTCCTTTTATATAATCTTCTTATCTTTCCTCTCCAAGTTCTTCCCCTCCTCCTCTCTTTTCCAGTCACTCCCGAAAGCTCCGCTCGCTGCCGCCGGTGAAGAATCGCCGCCGCCCTCCAGGTCTACATCATGTCTTGGTCATCTGGTTCGTCTTCCGCCCCAGGATTCCGAGGAGCTTCTGGAAGGAGGGGTGCGACAGAGGGGAGGTCGCCGGTTCCCTATCGGGAAAATCCAATGGCATATGACGGGGAGAAGCTATGCCATTGCAATCCGAGGAAGAAAGCTCCAAGGTGGATATCCTGGAGTGCGCTGAACCCAAGCCGGAGGTACTACGCCTGCCCCGACGCCATGGTGAGTACTCTGCATTTTCTGTGATTTTTTCAGATCTTTCTGCTCGCAGTCATTGATTCTCTTGCAACTGTGCAGAATGATCATGGGTGTGGGTATGTTGAGTGGCACGATGCTCCATTGCCGAAATTCTGGAGTGATTTGATTGGAGATCTGCGAGATGTTGTGTGGAGGATGCGAGCTGAGCAAGTTGCTCGTCCTCGTACTGAAGAAGATGAAGGCAGGGATGCCAAGATTCAGGCATTGGAAGAAGAGTTGAAGGACAAGAAAGCAGAGATTGGCATTCTGAAAGCCAAATATGATAATTTGGTCATGATTTTCCTTGTTTTCGTGGTAGGTTTAGTAGCAGGGAAGCTCTGCTTCCAGTAGTGTTAGTTTGTTGGCTATCATGTGGCAAGTACTGTTTGTAAGACTGTAATGTATGATCCAATAAGTTGGCTGTCATGTGATGCAGTTAGTAAGACAATTCAGGCTAAATTTCTGTCATTTGTGTTTATATGACTAACATGAACATTATGATGAAACAAAGCATAAAGTAGACATCAAACAAGTAGGGGTGGAAACGGATCGGATGCGGATCGGATGTTAGTCGAATACGAATACGGATCGGAAGATTTCTCAATCACATAAAAGACATTTGATCGATTTGTTAGCTTCTCTATGTTAGGTAATTGGCATATTAGGGTTGAAATACTAAAATTGTCTAACATAATCTTATTCGGATACGGATATTCAATACCACAATGTCGGATAATATGGACTACAAACAAGTAATGAAGCATTAACCAGAATGACAAGGACAATTGCAGAATTGCTTGTCTTGTGAAACAAAGGATAGGTTCAGAGCAAAATGAAGTTACAAGCACCATTGCCTGTCTTGTGAAAAGGCATTTAAGTTTCACATAGCCTTTTCAAGCAAAATGAGAAGTATCACAGCATTACAAGCACCATGAGCATTGCAGTAAGCTAATTCTACTCTACTTTGGCCTAAACTCATCGAACATGTTCACCCTCTTGACTGGCACTTGGACTACTCCAGATCCATCACCCAAGTCAGTGATCACTTCAGAGTTTCTTAGTTCTTCAGAATATTTTGCTCTTTTTGCAGCATTCTCCTCTGCAACTCTTTGCTTCTCTGCCTTCTTTGCTTCTTCAGCTTCTTTCTTCCTTTTCTTCTCAGCCTCCTTCTTTTCTTGAGCAAGCTCCTTCTTGGTGTCTTTCACAATCTGCCTTGTAATAGCTCTAGCTTTCTTGTTTAGCTCCATATCATACCTCTTCTTCTCCCTCTTCTCAGCTGCTTCTTGTGCTCTGACTTTGGCTAGCTCTTCCTTTCTCTTCGTCTCCTCCTCTTGCTTCTTAGCTTTCTCATCAGCTCTCCTCAATCTCTCTGTATACCTGGCTTCTAAGATGGCAGTCTTCTTCTCCTCAAGCTCTCTTTCCTTCTGCTGCCTCATGGCCTGCAGCTGTTCTGCCAGCTGACCCTGCCTCACAGTATTTGCTCCTCTTGCTTCAGGTTGACTCGTGCTCCTTTGTGCACTGATGAAAGTTGATTCTGGTATTGGCATTGCAGTTGTCTGCCTAGGCATTGTTCTCTGCAACATCACATAACACAAGTGAAAAAGGAACTGAAAAACAAGGAAATTAATACAAGTACTGAATTTATACCTGCTGAGACATGGATTCCACCACTGGATCCTCAACAGTAGTTGTATTCACATTGTTAGAATCTGGCTGATGCTCCTCTTGCTGTGCTGTTTCAGGGGGAGGAGGTGGCATGCTGGTAGAATTAGGTGCTGGGAGGCCAGCCTTCTTCCACTTACAGCCTCCACAATTATGACCAGGCTCAGAACAGTATGAGCAGTGGATAATTGTTCCATGCCTACTCATACTTCTTCCTCCACCTCTTGTAACTACTTCATAGGGGGCCTTCCTTCTACACCTTGTTGGCCTCCCAACATGTTTCTTGTACTCAGGAGGTAGTACTGCTGGCCCATTCATCTTCACCCACTCTGAATTGTCTTTGCAAGGATAGACAATTGGGCCATAGGCTTTCTTGTACATTTCAACAGAATAACACTTGTGAACATAGTCAGCAGGGTTCCAGTCCTCTTCCCTCATGCATGAGATAGCATGAGGGCATGGTATACCACTCTGTTCCCACCTCTTGCAAGTGCAAGTCTTATGTGTGAGGTCAACAATGTAATCCACAGGTGTTGTTGCTACTATTTCACCTACCTTGAATAGACCATCACCTGAACCATCTATGAAACTGTTGTTTGACCACTCTATGTGTTTGTCAAGTTTCTTCTGGATTTTAGGGCATAATGGACCTGTCCAAGTGTTGGCCTCTCTTCTTTTTGTGTATTTTCTTGTCATAATCTGATCTTTAATCCTAGTAAACATTGCAAGTACTGGTAGCTCTCTAGCATCTAGAAAATACCTAGAATGTACATTATGTTAAACAAAATTAGCCTAAGTATGACTGAAACATGACAAGAATAATTTAAGCATTACAAGCATCAACAATTTACTTACTTGTTGAAGACCTCACAGTTGTTATTCAACAAGATGCCACACTTAGCAAGATCACTTTGGAATGCCCTAACCCATGTCTTTGGGTCCAAATTATCCAGCCATGCATGTGCATTTGGGTTCAATGCCTTCATATGCTCCATGTTCTTCTCATACTTGACAACAGTTGCACTTCTAGCAATAACCCACAATTGGTTCTTGAGTGCATCACCTTTGAAATGTACCTGAAAATTCTGCCACAAGTGTCAAACACAGAACCTGTGTTCTGAATCTGGAAACTGATCCCTCACTGCAGCTATCAAATCCTACACATAGAAAGATAAACATAAGTGACTGCAACTAAATTATGCCACATTTTATGCAGTAAAGAATCTACCTTTTGCTTGTCAGACATGACTGCCCAAGGAGTTGTGTTCACAATGTCCAGATCCATTTTCAATGTCTCCAGGAACCATGTCCAGTTTTCAGTATCTTCAACTTCCACAGCAGCAATAGCAATAGGCAGGATGCAGTCATTGGGATCTATGCCTACTGCACATAAGAGTTGCCCTCTATACCTTGTTTTTATATGAGTGCCATCCAGAAATATAATGGGCCTGCAGCCTTCAAGAAATCCAACCTTTGATGCTTGCAAGCTCATGTAACACCTTCTGAATCTTCCATTTTCATCAAGGGCCAAGTAGAATGAGCTGCCAGGGTTGGTTGTCCTAAGTTCATTGCCAAAATCCCAAAGCATGCTGTACTGTGCTTCTTCATCCCCATAGATCCTTCTCATTGCTATCCTCCTTGCTCTTCTCAACTTACTGCTGCTACGAGTCATATTCCAATCCTTTTGAACAAGTCTCTGAAAATTCTTTAGGTTCATGTCCTGGTCAGCCTTGAATGACTCCATGAACTTTCTTGCTATGAAATCTGCAGTGAAGGCCCTAACATTCCACTTCTTCCTACAACTATGCCTTGGTTCATAAGTCTTTACCATCCAACATTTTGTCCTATTATCATAGCTAACCCAAATATTCCAGGAGCATGTATCACTGCCTCTGCACTTTCCATTTATCCTTGTCCTGTCATTGATTGGCAGAATGATTTCTATCCTGTTTTGGCAGCTGTATTCCCTGATAGCAGCTCTAACCATGGCAGCATCAGCAAATTTCAGGCCAACATGGAGTGACACATTGCTTAGATCCTCCTTTCTGAAAGTCTTGAGCTTCATTTCAACCTTGTCATCATCTGAATCAGGAGCCCACATGTCTTCTTCTTCTGAATCACCATCACCTTCCACTTTGACATTTTCTTTAACTTGTGTCTTCTTCACCTTTCCTTCATCATCATCCACATCGTCTTCATAAAGATCATCATCATCACTGAGATCATAATCAAAGTCTTGCAATGCAAAGTCTGAACCAGCGTCATCATCTGATTGTGCCTCTCTGTTTTCATCTTCATCATCTGATTGTGATTTGAGATTCATTTTCTTTTTTGCTCCTTGTCCTCCTTTCTTGTTCTGGTTGCACAGTCTGAAGTGGCACATGAGCATCATCAACTTGACTTGTTGCATCTTCAGCATCAACATTATTGGCAGGCTTCATCGGGCTTATGACTGGTGGAAGATCAGCCACAGGAAACTGAACCACATCATCCCAATCAATTGCCCTAATGGACTGATCATGGTCAAGGTATATGTTGAAGAAATGCTTCTCACAGCCAACCCAATTGACCATTGCATCTGTGTCCACCTGATCCTCCAGCAATCTCAGGCCATTCCTATCTATTGACAGAATAGGGACACAGTAGTAGATGGTCATCCTGCCCTGTTTCTCATACCCAAGATCCTCCACCAAATTCTCCAGAAACAATGGACACCAGTCATCACTGTCAACATTATCAAGCCATACTGAACCACCACCTACGTAGCTCCTGTTGTTGCCGTGTCCAAGAAAATAGCCCCCATGGTGGATCTGGACTGAGAATAATCCACTACCACGACCTGCAAGAACACATAAACAGACCAACAAACCATCAAAATCCTATCTTTCCTTGCAAACTTTGACAGAAATTGCGCGCAAACGTAAACCCTCGAAAAACCCTACCCAAACCCAACGAAATCAGCCGATTCAGAACGCGTCTGCACATGAACTTCCACTAAAATTACCCACCTTCATCACTGAAACCATAACCCTAACGAAAAACCAGAGTTTTTTGACAGAATCGAGAGGAGCGAATTTTGGTACTTACGGTAATCAGGTGGCTGAGCCCCTTCTGGACGGCGCTGCGGAGCCATCGCGGCTGCTCCACCCGCCGGCGAGGGGCCGCTCGACGATGCCGACACAACGCGCACGAACACCGCCGCCGCCTCCTCTTCTCTCTTCCTCTATCTCTCCGTGGAAGAGAAACCCGCCTCGAACTGATCGGGGAGACAGGGGTGCCCTGTCTTGACGTTTCACCTCAGGGGCTTGGACGACAGCCACCCGCTTTCCCCGAGGGGTTATTCGCAAAAATTCGACAACCACACCGCTTTCAGGCACCGACAGGTGGGCCTGGACCAAGCCACGTCAGCCTGTACGCTCGCTCTCCCCGCGTTGTACGCACGGCGGTGACCACCACGAAACGTGCACCGTATATAGGTACCGTAAGTAACGTCTTCCTGATTCCGGTGACCGTATTGAAAATACGTGTCAAATACAGGTACGGTGGATGAATTTTACTCGAAGGAAAGATCTCATGCGCAAAGCTAGCCGTTGCCTTGCCGTCGTGGAAAGATCTCGTGTGCCACGCAGTAGCTTTTGAAGAGTATTTTTCTGCAATTTCACCTACGCATTTAGGAAGTGACAAACAAGAAAAATGATATTAGTAGGATCCTTACGCCTAATACTTTGGTAATACGATTTGTTTCTTGTTTTCCATCAAGTCAAACATATAGCAACATCTCCAAACATTACCAAAAAAAAACCAAGCATCACTATCTTACTATGCATTCTAATGAAACATTGCTGATACAACATGGAAAAAGGAAATGGTTAGTGCATTAAAATTTAAAGAAACTCCTTGGACGTCGTGACCTCCTTGGAGGCCTCATTTTTTGGAATGTTTGGGAGCCATCAGCGGCAATGCCTTGGCCACTGCTTCGGTCGACGCCTTCGTGTTTCATCGGTGCGCGAGTGCCGCTGGCTTGCTTTGCGGCCTGCCTCACCCCTCGAAGCTTGAAAGGCCTAGCCATCTCTTTCGGCTCTGACTTTCTTTCCAGGGACGTGGATCGGGCAGCCGTGGCGCTCGTTGTTGCCGTCGTGCTGGTGCCATTCGGTAGCGCTCCAGACCTAGTTGATCTAGGTCGTGTGGCCAGGTGTCTGGTTTTTGCCGGTATTCCCTAAAAACTGTACCGTGTTGGTTTTTTCTTGTCTGGTTTTCCTTATTAACCGGACACGGTGTTGTGTTTGTATCGGTTTTCGGCCAGTTTTCCTTATAAAGTGACCAAATTTCTCTCGACTTTATGAAAAGGCAGATAGGGCAAATCGGATATGTAATTATTGGAATAATTGTTGGAGACTCAAATGATGGATATGCAAGCATGATAACTTATATGCTGTTCTATATCTCCATGAATCTAGGAACTTTTGCTTGCATTGTATTATTTGGTCTACGTACCGGAACTGATAACATTCGAGATTATGCAGGATTATACACGAAAGATCCTTTTTTGGCTCTCTCTTTAGCCCTATGTCTCTTATCCCTAGGAGGCCTTCTTCCACTAGCAGGTTTCTTCGGAAAACTCTATCTATTCTGGTGTGGATAGCAAGCCGGCCTATATTTCTTGGTTTCAATAGGACTCCTTACGAGCGTTCTTTCTATCTACTATTATCTAAAAATAATCAAGTTATTAATGACTGGACGAAACCAAGAAATTACCCCTTATGTGCGAAATTATAGAAGATCCCCTTTAAGATCAAACAATTCCATCGAATTGAGTATGACTGTATGTGTGATAGCATCTACTTTACCAGGAATATCAATGAACCCCATTCTTGCAATTGCTCAGGATACCCTCTTTTAGCTGCTAGGTCTATTTCTTTCTTAGCTCCTGCCGGTTGCTCCAAATTTTTTTTTAAAGAAACTCCTACTACATTCCAAACATACCCGCCAAAGGACAGCCAAAAAAAAGTGTTTCTCTGATTCACAACCCACACAAATCATGCCCTTTCCAACCTATTTTTTTCTTAAGGTTACCTCTAGTAAAAATTCTATCCTTAACTACCAGCCAATAAAAAAAACTTAATGTTCAGTGGTATGTTCAACTTCCAAAACACTTTATATCAAAAATTTGTACCGAGAAATTACCAGAACAAGTCAAAAGACATCTAACTTTGTCAGGCTCATCGGACAATTGAATCTGACTACACAAGTCAACCAACTTATTTCACGTTGAGAGAGTTTCCTCTCTCTCAAATCTCATAAACTTCAAGCAACCAAAACCATTAATAAAAGTATTAACGATAATGTTTGGACTGGAAGTAAGGTAATACTCTAAGAAATTTATTGCAAAGAGGGCGGTCTCCCAGCCAACAATCCTCCCAATACCTTGTTTTCCTACCATCTTCCAAGACCCCGCTTATAGCAACTATAGAAGACATCTTTGATTGACGTTAAACCCGATCAAAAATGCAAATCAGCAGGTTTATCCTTGCATTGAGTTAACATAACTTTCCTAGGTACTTAAGCTTGCAGTAACCTCTGCCACAAACCATCTTGGTTTTCTAACCCTCACAACCACTTGCAAACTAAACTAATGTCTCTATACTCTAAATTAGAAATTCCTAAACCTCCTTGGTCTTCAGGTTGACACATATCCGTCCATTGAACCAAGTTATATTTCTTAATGCCTTGTTTCTCTTGCCATAGTATACTGGATCTATAAAAATCACATCTTTTAAAGCACACCGTTAGGAATCTTAAACATAGAAAGCATGTTACTTGGCACATTACTAGGAGCGGCCCTGTTTAAAATAAGTCTCTCACCAATAGAATTTAGGCCTTCTTTCCAGCTACCTGTCTTTTTCTCTATTTTATCTTTGGTATGCTTTAAATCAGAATTAGAAAGTTTTTAAAATGCATAGAAACACCAAAATATCTAAAAGGAAAACTGCCAATTTTACAAGTAAAAATATGAGCATACGAGTTCCTACCCTATGTACAGCTTTACCAAATGCAATTAATCATCGAAGTTGTGAGCTGCTAAAAAATGCAAAGGATAAGCTTTAAGTTCCTAGAGGTTTATACATCATCCTCAAACTTGAAAATAATATCATTGTCTTACTAGATGATAGCTATCCCATCATCCAGAGGATCAGCAACCAAACCTTTAATAATAAATTAATTTCTTGCGCTCTTTGCAGAAGAACACCTAGAACATGAGCTACAATGTCGAATAACATGGGGGGAGAACCGCCCCCTTGACAAAGCCCCTTCTTAGTTATTTGTTTTCCAAGAACATCATTAATCATCACACAAACTTTATCGCCAGTAACAACCAACTTAGTCAATTGAATGATTTTTTAGGGAACATTTTCATTTTAAGCATAGGGAACATAAAACCGCAATTCATTTTGTCATAGGCCTTCTAGAAGTCGACTTTGAATAACACCCCTGATTTTCTTGGTGTATGCATGCACATATAATGTACGTATAGTCTCATTAAGCAATAGCACAGTATGTAGGGGAAATTCAATTTGACTCTCGGGTGCATATGCTCCCTGTACGAAAAAAAATACTTGAAAGTGTTGAAATTTTTAAACATCTATTAAACGTGACTTGTTTGGCAACCTGACATGAGTGGAACTGTCAATTTCTTAGCTGTGGGACCATGCGTGGTAGATATTGGTAGATTAACGAATACCTGACAATAGAACCGATTATTAAACGTGGGGCATGCAAATACATGATGTCGGTGGTGTTGCTGATGCAATTGTTGTATAGAGAACTCTAGAGCGCAACACGCAGGCAAGTGATCGATCGTAGATTGGTCGTACAAGCAATCATTTAGTTCGTTGTAACTGAGTGTATTTGTTTGGTGGCGGCATCGTGTCCGTGTTGGACTTTAAAATAGTTGATTGATACTCTTGTGCGTTGTTGCTTTGAGGCTGGTGTGATAGGTAGTAAAGTGGCACGATTTCCTCGCTCCTCACGCTGATTCCTTTCATCTTTGTCTACGTTGCCCTTCCAAGCAATCACAACAAACACCTTGTCTATACAAAGCAAACTACGTACTCGATCGACGTCCGATAAAAAGTGTTCTGGTCGCTTAACTTCTGACTGAACACGACAAAGACTGATTTCCGAAATTGCAAGCGCTCTGCAGTAGCGAGGCCAAACCAACAGTTAAAATTGACCCCAGCCTTGCACGATGACAAGAACAAAATTGTCGGAAACATCTAGGCTGCTGGCGCGTAATGGTCCCAAGTACTGGATCCATCTGGACAACGGCCACTTAAGTCTCCTGTCCTGGCTTACTACACCGGAGTAATTCCTCTTTTCTAGTGTCTTCGATTTATCTGTATTTGCTACACGCGATTTAGCACGTAGATATATACGAGTCTAAACATATACTTCCTACTATAAACCAAGAGAGTACAAATTAAGGCTGACTGCTCGCCGGTAAATTGTTATTGCAAAATAGCCCATATATATACTGCATGACACATACCCACCACAACACCGCATCACACACTAATCTAGAACACCACACATTGCACATCGCTGAAATTGCTCATGAGGAGGAATCTAGATACCTAATCACCGATATGTCGTTGATATGGAAGGCACGTCGTAGACGGAAATCGCTTCGGATGGAATCCAACCTGCGACACACACGATTGGTACAACAACACAACGCGGATCCATAGCAAGCACGAGATGGCATAGATTTATCTGCAACCCTCATATAATCACGTCCATAATCGAAGTTTTGCATGTCCGATTTGTGAAATTGCAATCACCATGCAGTTGCATACACAAATCCAGTCTTGCTCAATTACAAGATCAAATTCTGCTAGCACCCACGTTAGTCTCGAAGATAGTCCTACCTATTGGATCCCACACATTGGATCTATCAGCCCAAACGATACACGTTGCAATACGCTACAAGGACCACAAAAATGATAAATACATAAGCAAACAAACAAATAAACAAATACGAAATGATTTTACTGAATTTGGAATCATCATCACCAATATGTCTCTGGTATGGAGAAGTCACATCACACATGACTTTAGGCTCGTCTACTATGTGCCCATCAATGCGAACGATTATCACTAGTACCACACACCTCATTGCAGATGGCCAAAACACCGTTCACAGTCTCAGGACACCGTGTGCATTGTAAATCACAAATATACACGCTAGCCTTTTATATCTCATTTGCAATGTGTTACCTCATCGTTAAGGAACCTCTCCGTTCGATAGTGCACACGTAGAGCCTTATTGCCCCAGCTGGGCTTCTCCAGCTGTCCAAAAATTTGTGGCACAACAAATCTTCCGATGTAATAGAGAAATCCGACTACGTACGCAGCTCAAAATCAGGTTATCGTCTGATGTCGAGCACCACATGACACCCATCCTCACCATGATTATAAATTAAACTTGTGGTCTACTAGGCTATAGCTAAGACAAGGGGAACTTCTTGTTTTTAAACAAAAAATCAACAGGAACTTCTACTCTATAGCTAAACCTAGGGAAACTGACACAACGACTCGGAAATGCGGCGACGGTAGGGGCATCATAAAGAAGGATGAAGATATTTTCTTAACACTTCTAGCTTTATATAAACCTTCTCGCCTTTTTTATTCAAGAAAAAATGGGCTTCCTCCGATAATATTACTAAATAGTGAACTACGAGAATACTAAAATGATGCCATGAAATAACCAATGGAACATGGCAATGATGAGATGCATTTGCTAGTGGCAATAAGCCAGTGCAAGAAACCGATCAGTCTGGCATATACATTAACGATCAAAGAGAGGTATGTTAAGTTTCATCTGTCCTAAAAGGCTGGTTATTTTGAATGGTCCTTAGTGCCGGTGATACCCATAATGGTGAGTTCTTTCCCAAGCTTGTGCATATGTGTGTTGAAGATACTCTGCCTATGTTAGTTGGCAGGGATTTCAATATAATCCGATGACTAGAAGAAATATATAACGACAATTTTATTGCTAGATGGCCCTTTATTTCTAATCCGGTCATCGAGAGTCTGGACCTCTGAGAAATAGCTCTCTCGTTTACATGTGAAAATAGGAGAGAAGCATCGACATACAAGAAGCTAGATCAAGTTCTTGCGAGTGTGTCATGTGAACAAAAAATTACGTTGGTTAGTGTTCGTGCCTTAATTAGGGTGAGTTCGCATCACACGCTTTATCTTATTGATTCCAGTGATCAGTCTCATACGGTAATAAGCTTGCTTTAATTTTTAAACTATCTTGGCTTCAGGGCCGGTCCTGAGATTTTAAGGGCCCAGGGCGAAACTGAAAACTAGGGCCCTAGAAGCAACAAGTGGTGATTTATAAATAAACATTTTATCAATAAACACTTTAAATGGTACAAAAAAATTAATATTAATTGCAGATAATGAATGCTTTTCTCGAAAAAGTTTTCATCATTCCTAGATAAAATCGCAGATGTGGTATGTAAATATCCATCTTACCAATTATCACGTCAACTCTGACTAGAACCACGTCATGGTGCCAAACTCCATCGGTCCTCTAGCAGTTTTTTTCCAAGTATAGCAACCTCTATCTTTAGGGATTTGCTAGTTTTCAGCTAGCTTTGTGCTTGTCAAGTTCTATATCATAAGATTTGTTTCATGATTCGTGTTAACTATCACTTGCAACATAAGTTGCAATTGAAATCTAATAAAATCATTTAACTGAGAACGAAATTAGTTCTCAGTATCTTTGAGCAAGCCTATGGGCTTCTTTATTTGACTCGCTCCAAAATTTGGCACTTCTCAACTTTTTTAGCAGGATCTTTAATCTTGTTTTTTTAGTTAAAACTGATCTCTCGTTTGATGTGCGCATAAGATGCTAAATCCTCCATGCAGCAGTTTTAATTACAGTACTATTCCCTTTTTAAGGTGCGGTGTGTTAATTAGCTGCAACAGCCCCACCGACTTAATCACCAGATTTTTTTGAGCGGAACTTAATCACCACTTCACCAGATGTACAGGCGTATAGCAAATTAAAAGAAAGGGGCCCGAGCTGACCAAGAAAAAAAGCCCAAATAACCAAAGGGTCCAGCCCACTAGGTGCATAACGCTTTTGTCCTTCTTTCTCATGATGAGAGATAGAGAAAACCTCGACACAGAATGTAATGGCGCCCCAGGTGACCTCTGCCGCTGCTCTTAGCTAGCCGGGACTTGGGGCCCCCCGGTCTCGAGGGCCCAGGGCGGCTGCCCCTCCCGCCCCCCTAGGGTCGGGCCTGCTTGGCTTCACCAGAAAGGGTTTCTATGATATGGTGTCCAATGAGTGGAATGCCGTAATGGAGTGTAACATTTGGGAACAGTCCAATATATAGAAGTACAAAAAAATAAGATCCACCATCTCCGTATTTTTTTTTGCAAGGTTAGGCAAGAAATTAAAGTAGCATCCATTGAAAATAAAAACAACGTCTATTTGAAATCATTGATACTCGATGTTGATATATATGCAGAATGTTTGCCACTTAATGTTACTAAACGTGAGGCTTTGAGAGATGCTTTCGAGAAAGTAGCTATGTTGCGCATAGATGAAGGATCTAAATGGGCACAACATGAAAACGTTAAGCATATTCAAGAAGAGGGTAATGATAAAAAGTACTTTCACTTGATTGCAAATTGAAAACATGTAAGAAAAAAGATCTTTCAACTAGAATAAGATGAAGGTACCATCACTGATCAGGAAAATTTAAAGAACTATATAATGGAGTTTTATAGGAGATTGTTTGGGGCACCAACTAGCAATAGTTTCTCTTTCGTAGAAACTGAGAACGAAGATATTCCTCAATTTACGTAGGAAGAAAATGATATACATCCAATTGTGCGGAAAAGTAGATGCATGATACAGTTAACCAAATGGAATAGAACAAAGAGCCTAGACCAGATGTGTTTTACTTGCTGAATTCTATAAAACCTTATGGGAGGTTATTACTTTTCATTTAATGAATATGTATGCTAAATTCCAACAAGGGGTATTGCCACTCTTTCATCTAAATTATGGTACCATTATTTTGCTCCCTAAGAAAGAAAATGGAATACGGATTCAACAATATAGGACACTTTGTTTGCTGAACCTGAGCCTCAAGATATTTACTAAGGTAGGTACTAATCGTGTAACGAAGGTAGCACATTTAGTGATCAGACCAACTCAAACAGCTATCATGCACGAGATATTTTGGAGGGGGTTCTAATTTTGCACGAAACTATTCATGAACTTTATAGGAAGAAATGGATGGGGTTTTGCTGAAAATAGATTTTGAGAAGGCCTATGATAAACTTTAGTGGCATTTTCTTCAACAATTCATGCATGAAGGCTTTTGACCCATAGTGGTGCGTTGGATTAATAATTTTGTGAGTCAAGGGAATATAGGTGTTAGGGTAAATGATGACATAGGTAATTATATTTAGACTAAAATGGGCCTTAAACAAGGTTTATTGTGACTTACATGTTTGTCATTTTAATTGCAAGGGTTAAGGAGGATGGTCAGGTAAATGGTATTATCCTCATTTAGTCAAGTGTTAGTCATGAAGATTATTTTTTGCATATATGAGCAATAATCTAGACTGAGGATAAAATTTCATAAGAGCGATTTTTTTCTATTTTGGAAAATCGAAAGTAGTTGAGGAACAATATTTCAGATTGTTTGGGTGTGCAGCTGGATTGCACTCTCTTAGATACTTGGGAATCCCTATTCACTACATCAAACTTAGGAATGGGGAATGAAAACCGGTAGAGGACTGTCTTGAGAGGAAGCTCACGATTTGGGTGGGCAAGTTACTCGCTTATGGTGATTAGTTAGTTCTCATAAATTTTGTTGTTACCAGCCTTTTGATGTTCATGCTATCTCTTTTAGAAATACCTAAATGGGTCAGAAAAAAGTTTGGATTTCTTTCGCTCGAGATTTTGCTAGCAAAGTGATGGTCATAAGCGAAAGTATAGACTGGCTTGATGGAACACCATATGCCGAAGAAAAGATCAGGGGGACTAGCTGGAGGTTTTAGATACTAAGAACAAGTATTTACTAAGAAAGTGGGTTTTAAAACTATTAAGTTAAGATAGTGTTTGGAAAAAGTTATTTCAAAACAAATATCTTACCTCCAACCTTTGTCTCTAGTAAAGTCAAAACCAACTGATTCTCCTTTTTGAGAGGTCTTATGAAAATAAAAGAGGAGTTCTTTGAAAGAGGGTCTTTCACCATTGGGAATGGTGATGAAAATCGCTTCTGAGAAGATATTTGGTTAGGAAATTCCCCTTTATCAAATCAATATCCATCATAGTATAAAAAATCACAGTGAAAAAAGTATAGGTTGCTAACATTACATCTCAGGTACCATTGAACATAAGTTTTAGATGTACCTTATCAGATAATATATGGGAAATGTGGCTCCATCTAGCAAGACGTTTGATGGATGTCCGCCTAACCATGTAGCCAAATGTCTTTGTTTGGAAGTTAACAACACCGGGTTCCTTTTTGGTCAAATCATTGTATCTAGATTACATGAATGACCACGTGAGATTTCTTAGAAAATATATTTGAAAAATTAAAGTATGACTAACGAGAAGGATTTTTATGTGCTTTTTGCACAGTAAAGAGCTACTCACCAAAGATAACTTAGCTAAAAGAAAGTAGGAAGGTAGTAAAAATGTTGTTTTTGTGATCAAGATGAGCCAATACAAAAAAAATTCATGTCCTTTAGCTAAAGTGGTGAGGAGCATTGTTCATATAGCTTTTAGCATTGTTCCACCCACTACCATCACAAAAATTTTTCAGGAATTGGCTGGCTAGGGTTGGTAAGAAAAATAGATCACAAATCCGAGTTGGTGCATGTGCTCTACTATGGGATATATGGAACATCCACAATGTTGTATTTTTAACAATGCAAAAACTGTTGAGTTTATGTAGGTAATTCTTTTGGCTACTCTGGATCCGTTTGTGGTCATACCTACAACCAACGAAGAAGCGAGAGGATATGGCTACTAGGAGCAACCGGCTAGAGATGGTTCCTCGGGATTTATACAACCAATCCGGTTGGCGTTTTGATCAAAAGAATAATATGTTGATGCAGTGTCAATTTATGTTTGCTTCTATGTTTAGATGGTTCATTGATGTATAAACTTTGTGCAGCCCATGATGCAATATTTTTAATACTTGAATTTTAATAAGCTAATAAAAAGTGAAGTGAATCAATTGACGTAGAGGCTGAGGATATGGTTTCATTCGAGAAAATATTATGAAAGGCTAGTGCATCCTAGTTGAGTTATGGATGGACAGGGAGCAAAAAATAACAGAATGGAGTGCCACAACATTTGCTTTCATACTTTTGCGCAAAGTGGAAACAAATACATAAACCACGGAAACAAATATTTTCAGAAAGATGCACCGGCTTCCCATAGTGCCAACACAAATCTGAGCATTAGTGCGCGGCACGTTCCCATGGCGGTGCCAGACCGGTGTCCTCCATCCTAGGTTATGGGATCGCACTTGCTCGATTAGGGAAGAAGGCTATGAAGACTATGGAATTAGGTAGCATGATAGGTTGGGCTGGACCCGTTTCATAGTTATTGAAAAGGGCCTATCAGACGCGACCCGGACGTTTGGGACCTGGCAACGCGTGAGGTCGAAATCGTGTGCGTTAAAGTGTGCTATGTGATTAGCACTTAATATAGCACAAAACTAATACAGATAATTTACCTTTTCGTATCTAGTTGGATACCCGATGAAATACACAACCGGTTAGGTGCAGAGTTATTGCACATGCAAACTTATTGCGCATGCATGCTTTTGATCCGCTTTCCCTCTCAGTCAATAAACTCTCATGTGGTAATCCATAATACTACTCGGGTACCTACACAATGTGTCAAACTAGTGAGACTCGGGTGATTTATGCGCAAGATTAAATGCAATTCACCGGTAGTGCTCTTGGAGGGATTGTGACTTGAACAAAAAAAAATCAAATTCAGCTACGTTTAGCAATGAAAAGAAGATTTAATTATCAGGCTAGGCAATCTGAATGAACAAACGTAGCCATTGGGATAACAACTTAAAATCAGACCTGAGATCAGTGATCAATTCATTCCTCAGCTGTGATCCTTGATACTCATAGCATTAGCGTGCTATTAGAGTTGACCCAGCCTTATTCCCACCACACAATGGAGGAAGTAAAATGAAATGATGGTTTCTTAAAAGAACGAATCGATTCCTCAGCTTCGCACATGAGGAAAAAGGCATTATCCATGCTGGATTCAGCATGCACATTCAATTTTTTTTTGGATTCGATTGTTTTATGGGGATTCAACACGCACATATCATTTCATACATGTGTATAAACAAAGATTTAGCAATCTTTTTTACAGAAACAGAAGCATAAACATCTGCACAAGAAATCTGAGGTCAAGAGTCGCACAAAAAATCTGACACCATAACTCATACAAGGAAGCTGATGCTTCAACGGGGACATATACACGGGAGCAACAATGATTCATGGGAAATCTGTGACACTATCAACAAGATAATTTCAATTTCGTAAAGCAGTCTAAGCACTCTAGGAACATGAATCAGATGCAAATAGGATTGAACATGGACAGGATGGGTGGAATCAGATGCAAAATAGAGCAGTCTGAACACTCTAGGAATATGAATGGAGTGAAAGAAAATCAAGAACAAAAGAACAAGATCAAAATCGGATATGGCAAATTTTTTTTTGGCAAAGAACATGGACGGAACGGGGGGCATGAATCATAGCCAGATGAGATCTGCTCGTGCCATGGGCAGATGGAGTTCACCGGACAATCCAACGAACCTGCTCGAGGAGCCCTCGTTGTACAGATTGAAAGCCGGCTTCGACACGGGCCGGCACTGCCGCCGTGGCGGGGGCCTCTCGGCTGATGAAGACGGAGCCGGCGACGCCCCCACCGCGGCCAAGCGCCGCCTCGACTCGGCCACTGCGCCCCGCCGGAGTCCTCCGCCACCCGAGTTAGCTTGGTCAGGTAATCCTCCTCCTCCGCCCGAGCTAGCCCGCACCGACGAACAGCCGCCGCGGTGGTCATCAACGCCGGCCAGGAGGCACGCTGCAGCTCGAGGGCGTGCCGGTGAGTATCTGGACGCGGCGACTCACCGTGGACGGCCGCTGCTCCCCGCCGCCGGCCTCCGCCACCAGAGCTAGCTCGGCCAACAATCCCTCCTCCGATGCCCGACCTAGCCTGCAGCGCCGCACTGCCGCTGCGGCATCACCGCGCGGTGGAGCTCGAGGGCTCGGGGGCGGGGGCGGGTGATAGTGGGAGGTGGGGGGGCGGCGAGCATCTGCTGCAGGAGGAGCGAGGCCGCGTGGGGGGCGACCTGCTTGAGGATACGAGGAGGAAGAGGCCAAGAGGGGATGTGGCGTGCGGTGGTGTGTCAATCGAGGAGTAATCGTGGGGAAGGAAGGAGGAAAGAAGACAGAGGATTTAATGCGAATACACGTCGGTGGCCGAGACATACATACCAAATACTGCTGAAAATACACACGTTGTCAGACGCCTGCTGCTCTCTGATTTGCTCCCTTTTCATCCTCGCGCGTTGCCAGGTTCCGTTGGGCATTTTCGCTATCAGACGGGGCTAAATACATCTAAATCATAAAGTTCCATATTTTCTAGAGACGGACATTTTATTTCGGTGTCTCTTCCTCTGGAAAACAATGATCCTTTTCACTTCCATTTGCCACTTAAAATTTATAGTTTATGTTTTTCTCTGTTGTTTTCGTTCAATTGATGGATAACCCATAAACTTTTCGTTCCATTTTCATCCCTAATTGAGCATGACATGGGACATATATCATTCCTACTCTGCCCCTTAACATTGGATTGTAAAGGAATTTCTGTGTTGTTTCTTAGCAAATCATTTGAACGAACGGGAGCGGTGTTTTGGAACATGGGTCTATATGCTCTCTATATTTTAAAATGCATCTTACATACATTTTAAATTTAAAATAATTGAAACTAAAAGTTCGCACGTACATCTTCACGTGCTACATGCTCACAAAGTCGTTTCATAAAAAATCGACTTATCATGTGACGTGTGTAAAAAAGACAAAATTCAGTGCTAAAAATAATGGTTTCACAAGATAAACTTTCTCTTTTTTATATAGACCACACAAAATATATATATATCGGTTTTTCGTTAAACTTGACGAACGCACGTATATTATGAAGATGTACATGTAGAATTTTTTGTCCAAATTTTTCGACATTTCGAAATATAATTTTTTAGTAGAGGGAGCATACGCACCCGGGAGCCGAATTGAATTTCCGTGAACATATAGCATACTAAAATTGTTGTACTTGTACAAAGAGGCCTGTATCTGTGTTTGCCCCAGGAGTCGTAATCTGGCAAACTCATGTATGGACGGATCGTGATCCGCATGGTAAGAGCAAATATAGGCAAGCGTCCGCGCGCACGTAGCGCCCCACCGCGTCTCCATGCGTGACAACCGGAGACCCATATCTGTATATATATAGGACACGGACGGAGAGGTCCAACCTCAAACGGAGGATCGGAGGAGGACACGCACTTACGCCGGCGACGACGATGAGGACGAGTGTACGCATCGCCATAGTCGCCGCGGTTGTCCTGATGCTCGCCGCGACGGCGACGGCGCATTTCCGGATGGACCTCATGGACGGCTACAAGCCTCAGGCACGGAGGAGCAACGGCGGAGGCGGCGGCGGGGCATTCGACTTCATGAAATTATGGTAATGTCTTCCACGTCTCTAGCATTTCTGCCGCCCCTCCGCGTCTCTCGCATTTCTCTCCCGCGTCGCGTGAACATAAATAATGTCTCTGAGACAGTGCTTGATCGATTGATTTGCAGGTAATTTTGGCTCGACCATGGTTCTATTAAGGAGTTCGGCGGCCTGAGGAACGTATGTGTACATGACGCATGCGACACATCTGGCCTAGATATAAGATTTTTTTCTTCAGAATCGAAAGACAACATTTATATTTTGCTATCTGCATGTATTGTACAATCATTCCATCCAAGGACAGGTCCGGCCCTGAGGGCGGGTGAAAGGGGCGACCGCCCTGGCCCGTCCATGAAAGGGCCTCAGCCCATATCAGCACATACATATCTTGTATAATCTGCATACATATTGATGTAAAAAAAGATGTAAATCTGTATACATTTTTTGGTCATTTTGGTTGTTATGAGTATTATTCCAAGCGGTCGATATTATTTTGTGTACCTACAAATTACTAATCATTGATAGTACCTCTATTCGTAAAAGGATGTCACAAAATTATCTAAATTTTGATGTATTTAGACACTCTTTAGTGCATAGATATATTTGAATTTAGATAAATCTTCGACATCCTTTCATACATTGATGGTTACAGTAAATGGAAGACCAGCCCGAAGAAAATAACAAAAAATAACATAGTCCACACCAACGATATGAAAACGTGTTATTCTCATAAAATTTCCATTAATTTCTTGCTCTCCAGAAAAAAACAATTTTAAATATTACCAATTTATCTTATAAATATTTTTCAAAAAACTGGGTATATGTATGTGCGTATTTAATTTCAGATTATTTTGAGTCCGAGAATTATGTATTTGATTTTTTCTTTCAAAAACCAGGAGCATTGGTACTCATGTGCCAAATGCACTTTCTACCCAGTCCACCAATAATATTGAAATACTCTTATTATTTTAATAACTCCATAGGTTTGCTCGTTCTCCAAAGGAAAAACATGTTTAAAAATTACCCATTTATGCAATAAATATTTTTTCAAAAAGGAAAGCTTCAGCGACAAGTAAATGATGTTTATATAAGTCATGGATCACAAAGGGTTGAAATGTTGATGATCCATTAAAGAACACTAAATGCAGCACCTTGGCGTCAACATGTTATCCCTTAGGGCACGTACAATGAGATGATATCAGCCTTTCCTTAGAGATGCCACATCAGATTTTTGCTTAGTTGGAGGAGAGAGAATAAAGAAAGAGAATGTTGTCTTCCCTTTCCCTTAGCTAAGGGATCATCTCTTAAAAAATAAGGGAAAACTATTTTCTTCATTGTATCGCATATGTCTTCCCTTAGCAACAAATTTCCTACCAAAATTTAATTATTAATATTACCTTCTCTAGCTGATGTGGCGGGATAAGTGAAGGCATGCCTTCTCTACCATTGTACATGCCCTTATATCAATCCGTCAACTGTATCAGTTGTACAAATCATGTTCTACCATTGGCAAATGACTGCACCCAATATCCATTCCCTAGCGCTCCTATTGAGGATGGAGATAGGACCACATATATATCCCGTGGATAGCCAAAGGTATAACCTGCAAAAATTATGGGAAGTCGAGATGAAATCATTCCGGACAATCCATATGCCTATAGTAAGGCACATACATCCACCCTAATGCGAGCTTTTTTAAAATTTCTTTTACACCCTATTCAACTAGTTCCAAATAAGTTTGTGATATTTGTGGGTGGGTAAATATTAAAATCCACAATTAACAATGCGGCATAATATCTTTGCAAAAGGACATGTTATAATAAATAACGTTGTATTGTTTCATCTTGATAACAAAAACAACACTTGGTATACCCATGCCAATTTTGTTTTGCCAAATTATCTTTGGTAAGAATTGCGTTGCGATGAAGGAACCACATAAAAATCTTTATTTTATGTGGTATCGAATATTCTATATATGTTTGCGAAGAATCTGGGTATGACAATTTGTCATATCAAGGTACATAGATTTAACCGTAAAACTACCGATCATTGTTAAGACACATTTAAAGACATCCTCTTGTGTGGATAAACTCATGTGCCATAGTTTTGCACTAAATGTAACCATCTATCACATTTATTCCTCGACAACGTCCTCCAGAAACATTCAAAAGAGTTCTCAACATGACTTATACAATAGTCACATCCGTATGTTGCACACTATATATTTTATACGGATGGGTATTTCTTAGTCAAAGGCTTATCCCCTAACCAAGTTTCTTCTTAGAACCTAGTGTCAATTCCATTTCCAATTTTAATGAACCCTCTATCGAAAGAGTCACTTTTTACATTCACTAGGCCCTTCCAAAAAGGTACAATTGTTGGTTTGGTTGAAACCTGAGCTAAGGTTTTAGAGTTTAGGTATTTGTTATGAAGTAATTCTTGACATACACTCTCCTTATTTAGAAGGGTAAATAGGCACTTGCTAAGTAAATATTTATTCTTTAAGTCTAAAATCTCAACTCTGAATCCACCTTGGCTCGTTTGTTGGTCTAGAAATCATACTTCATTTTGTTAATTTGTACATTTTCTTATGACCATCACTTTGTCAGAAAAAAGTACTATCTAAAGAAGTCCAATATCTTCTTCACCCCTCTAGGTATTTCTATGAACACGCATATACTTGTCAGTAAGAATTAATCGATCGCCCTACAATAGTAAATTTTGAATCCAACTACGCAGTTGCTTTTCGAAACGATCCTTCACCTGTTTCCATTCGCTATTTTTATGTTTGCGGAAATTAATAGAAATTCCGACATATCTAAATGGGAGAGACCTAGACTCGCAGCGAAACAAAGTTTTATACTCTTCATCAATATCCCTTGCATTCACAAAACAAAATATTTCGTAGCAATGCGGGAAACAACCAAAAAAAAGGGCCAGAAATTAACCTGGACACATGGAGTACGTGGGTAGGATTTTCGGGACCTGCAAAACCTTTTCTGGGTCGGCCAGTTTTGCCGAATCTGCATGGGCGCGTTTTCCGTCTGAAACCGCAAGCTTGTGGTTAGAGCATGTCTAACATATCCCGTATTTTTCTGCCCCTTAAAACGCGAGTAGAGGTCCCTGTATTCACTTTTCACCGGTAAAAAACTCGTCCGAAGATTCTGTTTTACGAGGTGGGGATACGGGGTCTGCTAGCTCGGACGAGTTTCTAACCCCTCAAAACAGGGTTTTTGGCAAATTAAATATTAGAACCAACACAAAATTCACATTGAATAAAAGTTTTAAATCACATAATAATCATCATAAATATTACAACAATGTTTTTTGGAACTGACAACAAATGTTCTAATGGAAGAATTAAACAAATAACAAATGTTCCCGCAGTTAAACAATCAAGATACACACATACAACAATAGGAAATGAATGTAAAAACTCATTGGCCATGAAACTGTCAGTGGTGATCAATCATATCTTGCGTGAGCTGGTGATGAGTCTCGGCATTTTCAATGCCGCAATGCGCTGCAAGAAAAGCTTCAATCCGATCAGGGTTCCGCTGGGGCTGCACTCGGGTGCCAACATTGTCATAGAAACATGGAAAGTTCAACCATCTCTCATCTTCAATGATCATGTTGTGAAGAATAACACAACATGTCATGATATCAACAAGAGTTTCCTTGTCCCAAAATCTTGCAGGACCCCGGACAATGGCAAACTTTGCTTGCAAGACACCAAATGCTCTCTCAATGTCCTTGCGGCATACCTCTTGATTTTTGGTGAAGCAAGCTTCCTTTATTGTCAAGGCCTTGTCCTTTTTCTCTTTTATGGACTTGACAAGAGTTGCATAGTTAGGGTAAATACCATCTGTGAGATAGTACCCCATAGTGTACTCATTGTTCATAACTTTGTAGTTACAAGTTGGAGCTTCACCCTTAACTAGTCTTGCAAACAAAGGGGATCTATTCAAGACGTTGATGTCGTTGAGTGTCCCTGGCAGTACAAAAAAAGCATGCCAAATCCATAAGTCTTGCGAGGCCACAGCTTCAAGAACAATGGTAGCATCACGGCTTTTGCCACAATACATTCCATGCCATGATTTTGGACAATTTTTCCATGTCCAATGCATGCAATCCAGACTACCAAGCATGCCCGACCACCCCCTCTTTTCGTTGATCTCCATGAGTCTTTTCGTATCTTACTCATTTGGAGCTCGGAGATACGTCTCACCATACAAGTTGATCACCATGTTGGCAAACATATGCACGCAATCCATGATTGTTTGTACACCAATGCGAAGGTACTCATCGGTATAGTCTGCCGGGATACCGTATGCAATCACCCTCATGGCGGAAGATATTTTCTGAAATGGGCTAAATCCCATGACATGGGCAGCGTTCATCCTTTGCTTGAAGTAATCGCAATTTTTCTTGCAATCTCTGACGATTCTCTCGAACAAAGTCCTACGGATTCGATACCTTCTACAGAAGAGGCGGGGAGGATAGGTCGGTACCTCGGCAAAATAATCTTGCATGAGCTGTTCGTGGCCGAGTGCGCGGTTCCGCGGAATGCACATACGCCCCATAGTGGATCCTTTTCTCTGATCCAGCAGCTTGGCGCGGTCCTCCATGTGCTTCATGCCGAACAGGAGCAACATCATCTCCGTGTCATCGTCGTTCAGCAGCTCGTCGAGGTCCGAATCGTCGGAATTCGACGAGGACCAATCGGTCGAAGAATCCTCCAAATCCGCCATATGCACATCCTACGAATCCATCTACCACCGTGAAGCCTAGATCAACCTCCAAACACGTCCATTGTACCGGCGAAAACGAAGAGGAACGCGGCGGAATACTCACCGACGAGAACGGCGGAGAAGACCGCGGCGGGGGTGCAGCGGCGCGCGCGTTGGGACGCGGATATCTGGCTATGGTGCGGCGGGTGTGGAAGCAGCGCGGCGCGGCTCGGCGGGCGGCGGAGGGGGCCGGATCTGAAGGATTCCGGCGGCGGCGTGAGGGAAAACGGGTGGGAAAACTGAAATGTCCGCGCGCGCTGGCTGAAATGGAACGCTGGGTTTGCCCTGTATTCCCTTCCCACCCTGCACAAGTAGGGGGCGAAGAGCCGCCCCGTAACCAAAACTGGGAAAAACCGACGTAGGAGCCGTTTTTACGGGGCCTGCTAGACGGCCGGGTAGAGCCCAACCCCGTATTTCGACGGTTATTATACGGGTTTACCCTTTTATAAGGTCTGTTAGACATGCTCTTAGTTTGCGGGTTTTACTGATATGTGATGCTATAAAGGATGCACTTTCTAACTGCAGCTGTTTGACGCGGGCTGCTCCCGGAGGTCAGGCAGTTCAATGTACAAAAGTTTACGTAATTATTGTTAGAAGTTGTGGCCACAAGGTCATCTGATCATGTACTAAGCATAGCTTGCAGGGAAGATCACTGATCGTACCTAATTGGCCCAGAGAGAGAGAGTCTAATCTTTCTATTTCATGTTACAGGAGTGGCAAATCTGCAATAAAAGAAAGCGGGACCAATTTTAACTAGCCGTTGGCGGTATATTTGAGCACCCCAATGAGGGGCAAGGCTTGAACCTGGGAGGACTCTCTGTTCTCGCAGATCTGCAATTAGACGTTTTTATGTGAATGCACTTATAAGTTATAATAAGAAAACAGTCGATTGCAAATTGTCTATTATTCTGAACGCATTTTTTTTGATAAAGGGAATATATTAATATCAAGAGATACCAATTACACCTAGCCTCTGCAAAAACGCACCACCCTAATGGCACTACGGATGCACACAGCCAAAAAAAGAAAAGAAAACTAAGAAACAAAAGTCCCGCTACAGTATCTCGAGCCTAACAACAGTAATACATCCACCTCCATGACAACACCTGAATTACAGACTCTCCAAAAGACGACGCCTCCAAGAAGGGAACAGTGCTTAAACACCATCGTCGCCCGATCAAAGATCTTGGGCTTTCACCCTGAAGATAGTCCCCGCTCTCAAAACAATGCCTCAACCAAGGTCATTGCCAGGCACAACCAGTTAAGGCCAGGCCTTGGGTTTCACCCTGAAAGGCAGGACTCTGCACTTCACCCGTGTTATCGCCCTCACTTTCATACCGCTGCTGTGAAGCCTGGAACATCAAGCAAGCCCCTCAACAGCGTGGAGACTTGAACCTCCCTTAGCTAGTCCTTTCCTCCGGCCTTCATTAAATTCTCTTCTTCCGACTTTCATCATGGATCCATAGTCACTTGATGTCAACACAGAAAAAGAGCTTCGCGCCGCTCCCTCCAGAACCAATCGGTTGGAATAAAAGCATGGGTGCGCACGACCGAATACCACCGATCCAGCAAACTCCAGGCAGAAGCACTGTTACATTCGCCGGCGGAGCCTTCCGGAACTCAACACTTCGGCCAGATCACGAGTCCATGCCTCCGGTAGGTCCTCCTCTTCATGCAAGAGAGGCCCTAGGACCGCCGCCTTTATTCAGGTCGGACCCCCACGACGGCGACCACCCTGGGCTGGCCACTCCAACCCTCCACCGGCGACACCATCGCTGGCTTCCAAGCTCCTCCATCTCGCCACCGGAACGCGGTGATAGATCAAAAGATCCACCACCACCAACCGCAGGCCGAACCTCTCCGGCGAAGAAGAGGGTCACCTCCACCGTCGAACCCAAGGCTGCTGCCCCGGGCATCGTCGTACCGCGGGAGAACCCCAAGATCATCGCCCCTCACCGGCGAGAGGCGGAGGGAAAGGCGTATTCTGAAAGCATAGATTGAACTCATGTTCTCTCTCTCGAACAGTAGTAATATGTACCGCAAAAAAGCTAGAGGTGAAAAGACACGCGGAAACAGAAAATGAAACATGAAAAGCCCAAGGGGGGCACCACATTTAGGATCTCGTTGTTCGCCGAAATGCAGCAGTGTGATCAGTTCGATGAGGGTCAGACATCCGGCACCAACAAATCACCAATTGAAAGCCATCTTCTTGATTTCATGAATGGCAGCTCCAGCATGATTGCTTCGTGGCATTCCGACGCCATGGTAAACAAAGAGCAAAACATTTTCGTCTTCCCCCGAGTGAGCGTTTACCTGCAAACTAATTCCATCTACGGGCGAGAGCTCTTGGGTAAACGAAATCCCTTCCGATGCCTCACATGCTCATAAGTCGGAATGCTCATGTAAACACTTCATTCGGAAGTTTCCCCGGGACTTCCGAATAGTACAAAATTTCACGGTTGTTCGTACAGTCCGATGATACGTCTCCAACGTATCGATAATTTCTTATGTTCCATGCTACTTTATTGATGATACCTACATGTTTTATGCACATTATATGTCGTATTTACGCATTTTCTGGAACTAAGCTATTAACAAGATGCCGAAGAGCCATTGTTTTCTGCTGTTTTTTTCAGAAATCCTAGTAAGGAAATATTCTCGAATTGGACGAAATTCGCCCAGGGTCCTATTTTTGCACGAAGCCCGAAGACCGAAGAGATAAGTGGGGCCACGAGGCAGCCGGGGGATAGGGCGGCGCGGCCTGGCCTTGGCCGCGCCCCTCCCCTGGGCACCTCGTGTGGCCCCGCGTTGACCTTCCGCCTACTTAAAGTCTCCGTCGCGAAACCCCCAAGACAGAGAGCCACGATACGGAAAACCTTCCAGAGACGCCGCCGTCGCGAATCCCATCTCGGGAGATTCGAGATCGTCCGGCACCCTGCCGGAGAGGGGATTCATCTCCGGAGGACTCTACACCGCCATGGTCGCCTCCGGAGTGATGAGTGAGTAGTTCACCTGGACCATGGGTCCAGCAGTAGCTAGATGGTCGTCTTCTCCTTGTTGTGCTTCATTGTTGGATCTTGTGAGCTGCCTAACATGATCAAGATCATCTATCTGTAATACTATGTTGTGTTTGTCGGGATCCGATGGATAGAGAATACTATATTATGGTGATTATCAATCTATTGTTTATGTGTTGTTTATGATCTTGCATGCTCTCCGTTATTAGTAGAGGCTCTGGCCAAGTTTTTGCTCTTAACTCCAAGAGGGAGTATTTATGCTCGATAGTGGGTTCATGCCTTCATTGACACTGGGATCGTGACAGTAGGTTCTAAGGTTGTGATGTGCTATTGCCACTAGGGATAAAACATTGATGCTATGTCTAAGGATGTAGTTGTCGATTACATTACGCACCATACTTAATGCAATTGTCTGTTGCTTTGCAACTTAATACCGGAAGGGGTCGGATGATAATGAAGGTGGACTTTTTAGGCATAGATGCTTGGATGGCGGTCTATGTACTTTGTCGTAATGCGGATTAAATCTCACTATATTTATCATATCATGTACATGCATTGTTATGCCCTTCTCTATTTGTCAATTGCCGACTGTAATTTGTTCACCCAACATGCTTTTATCTTATGGAGAGACACCTCTAGTGAATGTGGACCCGGTCCTATTCTTTACATAGCATACAATCTACTGCAATACTTATTTTATTGTTTTCTTGCAAACAATCATCTTCCACTCGATACGCTTAATCCTTTGTTACAGCAAGCGGTGAGATTGACAACCTCACTGTTTCGTTGGGACAAAGTACTTGGGTTGTGTTGTGCAGATTCCACGTTGGCGCCGGAATCCCTGGTGTTGCGCCGCATCACATTTCGCGACCATCAACCTTCAACGTGCTTCTTGGCTCCTACTGGTTCGATTAAACCTTGGTTTCTTTCTGAGGGAAAACTGCTACTGTGCGCATCATACCTTCCTCTTGGGGTTCCCAACGAACGTGTGAGTTACACGCCATCAAGCTCTTTTTCTGGCGCCGTTGCCGGGGTGATCAAGACACGCTGCAAGGGGAGTCTCCACTTCTCAATCTCTTTACTTTGTTTTTGTCTTGCTTTATTTTATTTACTACTTTGTTTGCTGCACTAAACAAAACACAAAAAAATTAGTTGCTAGTTTTACTTTATTTGCTATCTTGTTTGCTATATCAAAAACACAAAAGAATTAGTTACTTGTCTTTACTTTATTTGCCTAGTTTACTTTTTGCTTATTGCATCATGTTTTCTTTTAATTTCACCACAAAAGACATACCGGTAGGACGTGGGTCCATAGTTGGGAGAAATAATATAGAAGAATTTTTCAATCATGTTAGTATCACTGAAGATTTTGAAGATAGACACTGAAATTGCTGCTGCTGCTTTAGTTCGCATGTTGGAAACTAAATTTGTTAATCTCAATCCTATAATCCAACACATGTTTCTTACATTTGGTGATATGGAAGAAGGGGAAAAGAAAGATTTTGTTTTAGAAACCCTTCTTAGAGAATTTGGTGGTCTAGCAAGAGAGGCTAGAAAGGTTTTTGCTAAATTTAATATGCTAGGTTCTCATACCAATTTTATTGGTCTCCTTGAAAAAATGGACATGGATAGAATAAGGTACACTAATAACATTAATGATGGTGGGGAAATCAAAGCACCAATACCATGTAAACTCCTAGCTATGAATGATGCACTAGAAAATAACTATGCTTGGCTTGTTCCTGAAAATTTGTTCGATGAGAGTAGCAAGCCTAAGACTAATGAAAAGGGAGACGCTAAAACTTATATATCAAACATACTATACTTGGTTGAGAAAACTCCCAACACCCCTGGTTATGATGTTGATGCTTCTACTCTTGATGTTACTTGATTTGCACTGCGCCTAGCTGAAAGGCGTTAAAGAAAAGCGCTTATGGGAGACAACCCATGTTTTTAATACAGCAATTTTTTGTTTTGTTGAGTCTTGGAAGTTGTTTACTACTGTAGCAACCTCTCCTTATCATGTTTTTGTGCCAAGTAAAGTTTCTATGTCAAAGTTGATGTTATATTTGAGATCGCTGCGCAGAAACAGCATTGCTGTCTGTCACGAATCTGGGCACAGGCCTCTGTAGAAAATTCGAAAAAATCTGCCAATTTACGAGCGTGATCCTCAGATATGTACGCAACTTTCATTACTTTTGAGTTTTTCCATTTGAGCAAGTCTGGTGCCAGCTTTAAATTCGTCTTTACGGACTGTTCTGTTTTTGACAGATTCTGCCTTTTATTTCGCATTGCCTCTTTTGCTATTTTGGATTTATTTCTTTGATCCATTAATGTCCAGTAGCATTATGCAATGTCCAGAAGTGAAAATAATGATTGTGTCACCTCTGAATGTGTGAATTATTAATTGTGCACTAACCCTCTAATGAGTTTGCTTGAAGTTTGGTGTGAAGGAAGTTTTCAAGGGTCAAGAGAGGAGAATGATATACTATGATCAAGAGGAGTGAAAGCTCTAAGCTTGGGGATGACCCCGTGGTTCACCCCTGCATATTTTAAGAAGACTCAAGCGTCTAAGCTTGGGGATGCCCAAGGCATCCCCTTCTTCATCGACAACATCATCGGTTCCTCCCCTGAAACTATATTTTTATTCAGTCACATCTTGTGTTCTTTACTTGGAGCGTCGGTTTGTTTTTGTTTTTGTTTTTGTTTTTGTTTGAATAAGATGGATCCTAGCATTCACTTTGTGAGAGAGAGAGACACGCTCCGCTGTTGCATATGGACACATGTGTCCTTAGGCTTTACTCATAATGTTCAAGGCGAAGTTTCTTCTTCGTTAAATTGTTATATGGTTGGAATTGGAAAATGCTACATGTAGTAATTCTAAAATGTCTTGGATAATGTGATACTTTGCAATTGTTGTGCTCATGTTTAAGCTCTTGCATTATATGCTTTGCACCCATTAATGAAGAAATACATAGAGCTTGCTAAAATTTGATTTGCATATTTGGTCTCTCTAAGGTCTAGATAATATCTAGTATTGAGTTTTGAACAACAAGGAAGACGGTGTAGAGTCTTATAATGTTTACAATATGTCTTTTATGTGAGTTTTGCTGCACTTGTTCATCCTTGAGTTTGCTTCAAATAACCTTGCTAGTCTAAACCTTGTATCGAGAGGGAATACTTCTCATGCATCCAAAATCCTTGAGCCAACTACTATGCCATTTGTGTCCACCATACCTACCTACTACATGGTATTTCTCCGCCATTCCAAAGTAAATTGCTTGAGTGCTACCTTTAAAATTCCATCATTCACCTTTGCAATATATAGCTCATGGGACAAAATAGCCTTAAAAACTATCGTAGTATTGAATATGTACTTATGCACTTTATATTTTATTAAGTTGCTTGTTGTGCGATAACCATGCTTCTGGGGAACGCCATCAACTATTGTTGAATATCATGTGAGTTGCTATGCATGTCCGTCTTGTCTGAAGGGTCTATCATTTTAGTGGTTGGAGCATGCAAAATTGTTAGAGAAGAACATTGGGCCGCTAACTAAAGCCATGAATCATGGTGGAAGTTTCAGTTTTGGACATATTTCCTCAATCTCATATGAGAATAATAATCATTGCTACATGCTTATGCATTTAAGAGGAGTCCATTATCTGTTGTCCATGTTGTCCCGGTATGGATGTCTAAGTTGAGAATAATCAAAAGCGAGAAATCCAAAATGCGAGCTTTCTCCTTAGACCTTTGTACAGCGGCATGGAGGTACCCTTTGTGACACTTGGTTGAAACATGGCATGCAAAGATCCGGTAGTCCAAGCTAAGTAGGACGAGGTGCGGGCACTATTAGTATACTATGCATGAGGCTTGCAACTTGTAAGATATAATTTACATAACTCATATGCTTTATTACTACCGTTGACAAAATTGTTTCATGTTTTCAAAATAAAAGCTCTAGCACAAATACAGCAATCGATGCTTTCCTCATTGAAGGACCATTATTTTACTTTTATTGTTGAGTCAGTTTACCTATCTCCTTCCACCTTAAGAAGCAAACACTTGTGTGAACTGTGCATTGATTCCTACATACTTGCATATTGCACTTGTTATATTACTTTATGTTGACAATATCCATGAGATATACATGTTATAAGTTGAAAGCAACCGCTGAAACTTAATCTTCCTATGTGTTGCTTCAACAACTTTACTTTGATTTATTGCTTTATGAGTTAACTCTTATGCAAGACTTATTGATGCTTGTCTTGAAAGTACTATTCATGAAAAGTCTTTGCTATATGATTCACTTGTTTACTCATGTCATTACCTTTGTTTTGATCGCTGCATTCATTACATATGTTTACAAATAGTATGATCAAGATTATGATGACATGTCACTTCAGAAATTATCTTTGTTATCGTTTTACCTGCTCGGGACGAGCAGAACTAAGCTTGGGGATGCTGATACGTCTCCAACGTATCGATAATTTCTTATGTTCCATGCTACTTTATTGATGATACCTACATGTTTTATGCACATTATATGTCGTATTTACGCATTTCCGGAACTAACCTATTAACAAGATGCCGAAGAGCCAGTTTGTTTTCTGCTGTTTTTGGTTTCAGAAATCCTAGTAAGGAAATATTCTCGGAATTGGACGAAATCTTCGCCCAGGGTCCTATTTTTGCACGAAGCTTCCAGAAGACCGAAGAGATAACGAAGTGGGGCCACGAGGCAGGGATAGGGCGGCGCGGCCCAGGCCTTGGCCGCGCCGGCCTACCCCCTGGGCACCTCGTGTGGCCCCCGCGTTGACCTTCCGCCTACTTAAAGTCTCCGTCGCGAAACCCCGACAGAGAGCCACGATACGGAAAACCTTCCGAGACGCCGCCGCCGAATCCCATCTCGGGGGATTCAGGAGATCGCCTCCGGCACCTGCCGGAGAGGGATTCATCTCCCGGAGGACTCTACACCGCCATGGTCGCCTCCGGAGTGATGAGTGAGTAGTTCACCCTGGACCATGGGTCCATAGCAGTAGCTAGATGGTCGTCTTCTCCTTGTTGTGCTTCATTGTTGGATCTTGTGAGCTGCCTAACATGATCAAGATCATCTATCCGTAATACTATATGTTGTGTTTGTCGGGATCCGATGGATAGAGAATACTATGTTATGGTGATTATCAATCTATTGTTTATGTGTTGTTTATGATCTTGCATGCTCTCTGTTATTAGTAGAGGCTCTGGCCAAGTTTTTGCTCTTAACTCCAAGAGGGAGTATTTATGCTCGATAGTGGGTTCATGCCTTCATTGACACCTGGGATCGTGACAGTAGGTTCTAAGGTTGTGATGTGCTGTTGCCACTAGGGATAAAACATTGATGCTATGTCTAAGGATGTAGTTATCGATTACATTACGCACCATACTTAATGCAATTGTCTGTTGCTTTGCAACTTAATACTGGAAGGGGTTCGGATGATAACCTGAAGGTGGACTTTTTAGGCATAGATGCAGTTGGATGGCGGTCTATGTACTTTGTCGTAATGCCCGGATTAAATCTCACTATATTTATCATATCATGTACATGCATTGTTATGCCCTTCTCTATTTGTCAATTGCCCGACTGTAATTTGTTCACCCAACATGCTTTTATCTTATGGGAGAGACACCTCTAGTGAACTGTGGACCCCGGTCCTATTCTTTACATAGCATACAATCTACTGCAATACTTGTTTTACTGTTTTCTTGCAAACAATCATCTTCCACTCGATACGCTTAATCCTTTGTTACAGCAAGCCGGTGAGATTGACAACCTCACTGTTTCGTTGGGACAAAGTACTTGGTTGTGTTGTGCAGATTCCACGTTGGCGCAGAATCCCTGGTGTTGCGCCGCATCACATTTCGCGACCATCAACCTTCAACGTGCTTCTTGGCTCCTACTGGTTCGATTAAACCTTGGTTTCTTTCTGAGGGAAAACTTGCTACTGTGCGCATCATACCTTCCTCTTGGGGTTCCCAACGAACGTGTGAGTTACACGCCATCATCCGAGAATGGCTAATTGTTGTCTCTGGTTCCAACAACATGCACCGCTTCACGACAAACTTAGCCATTGGTGTATTTCACTTACTAAGGTTTCCTCTCATTGCTTTACCGATTTGTGGCTCAAGCCTTGTTTATATAGTTGGTCAATTACTCCACTCTCTTCTTTTCTTTCTCCTCTCGGTCTCTCTCTCGAGCCTCGTCTCTGGTCCTCTCCTCGTGGTTTCCCGGCCTGACCGAAGCACCTGTCGCCGGCGCAGTCGTGTGGAGCGAGCGAAGGGATGGTGCCGGTCCTAGTCTTAGGTCTAGTTTCTATCTAGAGTCTACCTATATGGAGTATGAGGTTAGGTTGGTGGATCCAGGCAGCTAGATCTGCCACACCATGGATCTCCAAGGCTTCGATGCGTCTCTCTGGTGGTGATACGTCTCCAACGTATCGATAATTTCTTATGTTCCATGCTACTTTATTGATGATACCTACATGTTTTATGCACATTTTATGTCATATTCGTTTTTCGGAACTAACCTATTAACAAGATGCCGAAGTGCCAGTTCTGTTTTGCTGTTTTTGGTTTCAGAAATCCTAGTAACGAAATATTCTCGGAATCGGACGAAATCAACGCCAAAGATCTTAGAATCCCCGGAAGCATCCAGAACACACGAGAACCACCAGAGAGGGGGCACAGGGCCACCAAACCCTAGGCCGGCGCGGCCAAGGGGGGGCCCGCGCCGCCCTATGGTGTGGCCCCCCTGTCAGCCCTCCTGCGCCGCCTCTTCGCCTATATAAAGCCCCTGGATCGAAAACCCTTACGGAGGAAGCCACGATACGAGAAAAGTTCCAGAGCCGCCGCCATCACGAAGCCAAGATCGGGGACAGGAGTCTCTGTTCCGGCACCTGCCGGAGCGGGGAAGTGCCCCGGAAGGCTTCTCCATCGACACCGCTGCCATCTCCACCGCCATCTTCATCACCGCTGCTGCTCCCATGAGGAGGGAGTAGTTCTCCATCGAGGCTCGGGGCTGTACCGGTAGCTATGTGGTTCATCTCTCCTATGTACTTCAATACAATGATCTCATGAGCTGCCTTAGATGATTGAGATTCATATGAGTTTTGTATCACAATTTATCTATGTGCTACTCTAGTGATGTGTTATTAAAGTAGGTTTATTCCTCCTGCATGTGTGCAAAGGTGACAGTGCGTGCACCGTGTTAGTACTTGGTTTATGCTATGATCATGATCTCTTGTAGATTGCGAAGTTAACTATTGCTATGATAATATTGATGTGATCTATTCCTCCTACATATGCATGAAGGTGACAGTGTGCATGCTATGCTAGTACTTGGTTTAGTCGTTTTGATCTATCTTACACTTAAGGTTACTTAAACATGAGCATTATTGTGGAGCTTGTTAACTCCGGCATTGAGGGTTCGTGTAATCCTACGCAATGTGTTCATCATCCAACAAAAGTGTAGAGTATGCATTTATCTATTCTGTTATGTGATCAATGTTGAGAGTGTCCACTAGTGAAAGTCTAATCCCTAGGCCTTGTTCCTAAATACTGCTATCACTGCTTGTTACTGTTTTACTGCGTTACTCTGCTGCGTTACTACTGCATGTTTACTTCCTACAATACTACCACCATCAACTACGCGCCAAGCACTTTTCTGGCGCCATACTACTGCTCATATATATTCATACCACCTGTATTTCACTATCTCTTCGCCGAACTAGTGCACCTATTTGGTGTGTTGGGGACACAAGAGACTTCTTGCTTTGTGGTTGCAGGGTTGCATGAGAGGGATATCTTTGACCTCTTCCTCCCTGAGTTCGATAAACCTTGGGTGATCCACTTAAGGGAAAACTTGCTGCTGTTCTACAAACCTCTGCACTTGGAGGCCCAACACTGTCTACAGGAAAGGAGGGGGAACGTAGACATCAAGCTATTTTCTGGCGCCGTTGCCGGGGAGGAAAGGTAAAAGGCACTCATACTTCGGTTCCAGGTAACAGTACTTTTCTGGCGCCATTGTGTGTGTGCTCGAAGCTATTTCCTTTAGACTCTGCAATTGCGACATTTGGTTTCTTGTTTACACTAGTTAGGCATAATGGACAACAATGACCTTTTTATTCTATTTCCTGATTTAAGACATGGATGGTTTGATGCGAAAATTAAAAAACCCATGGAACATATTAATATGAATGCTTTGAACACCATTGTTGTTAATGATATGGAAAATTCTAAGCTTGGGGAAGCTGGCTTTGATGAGCATGATATTTTTAGTCCCCCAAGCATTGAGGAGAAAATTTACTTTGATGATACTTTGCCTCCTATATTTGATGATGAGAATAATAATGATAGCTACTTTGTTGAATTTGCTCCCACTACAACTAATAAAATTGATTATGCCTATGTGGAGAGTAATAATTTTATGCATGAGACTCATGATAAGAATGCTTTATGTGATAGTTATATTGTTGAGTTTGCTCATGTTGCTACTGAAAGTTATTATGAGAGAGGAAAATATGGTTGTAAAAATTTTCATGTTACTAAAACACCTCTCTATGTGCTGAAATTTTTGAAGCTACACTTGTTTTATCTTCCTATGCTTGTTACTTTGCTCTTCATGAACTTGTTTATTTACAAGATTCCTATGCATAGGAAGCATGTTAGACTTAAATGTGTTTTGAATTTGCCTCTTGATGCTCTCTTTTGCTTCAAATACTATTTCTTATGAGAGCATTATCATTAAAACTGCTGAGCCCATCTTAATGGCTATAAAGAAAGAACTTCTTGGGAGATAACCCATGTGTTATTTTGCTACAGTACTTTGTTTTATATTTGTGTCTTGGAAGTTGTTTACTACTGTAGCAACCTCTCCTTATCTTAGTTTTGTGTTTTGTTGTGCCAAGTAAAGTTTCTATGTCAAAGTTGATGTTATATTTGGGATTGCTGCGCAGAAACAGCATTGCTGTCTGTCACGAATCTGGGCCTATTTCTCTGTAGAAAATTCGAAAAAATCTGCCAATTTACGAGCGTGATCCTCAGATATGTACGCAACTTTCATTAGTTTTGAGTTTTTCCATTTGAGCAAGTCTGGTGCCAGATTTAAATTCGTCTTTACGGACTGTTCTGTTTTTGACAGATTCTGCCTTTTATTTCGCATTGCCGCTTTTGTTAAGTTGAATGAGTTTCTTTGTTCCATTAACTTTCAGAAGTTATGTGCAATGTCCAGAAGTGTTAAGAATGATTGTGTCACCTCTGAACATGTGAATTTTGATTATGCACTAACCCTCTAATGAGTTTGCTTGAAGTTTGGTGTGGCAGAAGTTTTCAAGGGTCAATAGAAGAGGGTGATATAATGTGATCGAGAAGAGTGAAAGGTCTAAGCTTGGGGATGCCCCGGTGGTTCATCCCTGCATATTTTAAGAAGACTCAAGCATCTAAGCTTGGGGATGCCCAAGGCATCCCCTTCTTCATCGACAACTTATCAGGTTTCTTCTAGTGAAACTATATTTTTATTCAGTCACATCTTATGTATTTTACTTGGAGCGTCTGTGTGTGCTTTTATTTTTGTTTTGTTATCTTAGTTCTCTGAATAAGTTCATCCTTGTGTGGGAGAGAGACACGCTCCGCTGGTTCGTATGAACACATGTGTTCTTAGCTCATAATATTCATGGCGAAGTTTCTTCTTCGTTAAATTGTTATATGGTTGGAATTGGAAAATGCTACATGTAGTAATTGGTAAAATGTCTTGGATAATGTGATACTTGGCAATTGTTGTGCTCATGTTTAAGCTCTTGCATCATATGCTTTGCACCCATTAATGAAGAAATACATAGAGCTTGCTAAAATTTGATTTGCATATTTGGTCTCTCTAAGGTCTAGATAATTTCTAGTATTGAGTTTGAACAACAAGGAAGACGGTGTAGAGTCTTATAATGTTTACAATATGTCTTTTATGTGAGTTTTGCTGCATCGGTTCATCCTTGAGTTTGCTTCAAATAACCTTGCTAGCCTAAACCTTGTATCGAGAGGGAATACTTCTCATGCATCCAAAATCGTTGAGCCAACCACTATGCCATTTGTGTCCACCATACCTACCTACTACATGGTATTTCTCCGCCATTCCAAAGTAAATTGCTTGAGTGCTACCTTTAAACAATTCAAAATTTATCACCTCTTATTTGTGTCAATGTTTTATAGCTCATGAGGAAGTATGTGGTGTTTTATCTTTCAATCTTGTCATTTACTTCTGACAGACTTTCACAATGGACTAGTGGCTTCATCCGCTTATCCAATAATTTTGCAAAAAGAGCTGGCAATGAGGTTCCCAGCCTCAATTAATTAACTTGCATTAATAATTCTCTTCACATGTTTTGCTCTGATTTATCAGTAAGCAACTTAAATTTGCAAATAGACACTCCTCCATGGTATGTGAATGTTGGAAGGCACCCGAGGATTCGGTTAGCCATGGCTTGTGTAAGCAAAAGGTTGGGAGGAGTGTCATCCATAAATAAAGAAAAACTAAACTAAAGTACATGTGTAAACAAAAGAGAAGAGGGATGATCTACCTTGTTGGTAGAGATAACGTCCTTCATGGGAGCCGCTCTTGAAAGTCTGGTTGATGAGGTAGTTAGAGTGCCCACTACCATTCGTTGACAACAACAAACACTTCTCAAAATTTTACTTTTATGCTCTCTTTATGTTTTCAAAACCAAAGCTCTAGCACAAATATAGCAATCGATGCTTTCCTCTTTGAAGGACCATTCTTTTACCTTTATGTTGAGTCAGTTCACCTATCTTTCTCCACCTCAAGAAGCAAACACTTGTGTGAACTGTGCATTGATTCCTACATACTTGCATATTGCACTTGTTATATTACTCTATGTTGACAATTATCCATGAGATATGCATGTTACAAGTTGAAAGCAACCGCTGAAACTTAATCTTCCTATGTGTTGCTTCAACACCTTTACTTTGATTTATTGCTTTATGAGTTAACTCTTATGCAAGACTTATTGATGCTTGTCTTGAAGTACTATTCATGAAAAGTCTTTGCTATATGATTCAGTTGTTTACTCATGTCATTACCTTTGCTTTGATCGCTGCATTCATTACATATGTTTACAAATAGTATGATCAAGATTATGATGGCATGTCACTTCAGAAATTATCTTTGTTATCGTTTTACCTGCTCGGGACGAGCAGAACTAAGCTTGGGGATGCTGATACGTCTCCAACGTATCGATAATTTCTTATGTTCCATGCTACTTTATTGATGATACCTACATGTTTTATGCACATTTTATGTCATATTCGTGCGTTTTGGAACTAACCTATTAACAAGATGCCGAAGTGCAGTCCTGTTTTCTGCTGTTTTTGGTTTCAGAAATCCTAGTAACGAAATATTCTCGGAATCGGACGAAATCAACGCCAAAGATCTTAGAATCCCCGGAAGCATCCAGAACACACGAGAACCACCAGAGAGGGGGCACAGGGCCACCAAACCCTAGGCCGGCGCGGCCAAGGGGGGGCCCGCGCCGCCCTATGGTGTGGCCCCCCTGTCAGCCCTCCTGCGCCGCCTCTTCGCCTATATAAAGCCCCTGGATCGAAAACCCTTACGGAGGAAGCCACGATACGAGAAAAGTTCCAGAGCCGCCGCCATCACGAAGCCAAGATCTGGGGGACAGGAGTCTCTGTTCCGGCACCTGCCGGACGGGGAAGTGCCCCGGAAGGCTTCTCCATCGACACCGCTGCCATCTCCACCGCCATCTTCATCACGCTGCTCCCATGAGGAGGAGTAGTTCTCCATCGAGGCTCGGGCTGTACCGGTAGCTATGTGGTTCATCTCTCCTATGTACTTCAATACAATGATCTCATGAGCTGCCTTACATGATTGAGATTCATATGAGTTTTGTATCACAATTTATCTATGTGCTACTCTAGTGATGTGTTATTAAAGTAGGTTTATTCCTCCTGCATGTGTGCAAAGGTGACAGTGCGTGCACCGTGTTAGTACTTGGTTTATGCTATGATCATGATCTCTTGTAGATTGCGAAGTTAACTATTGCTATGATAATATTGATGTGATCTATTCCTCCTACATATGCATGAAGGTGACAGTGTGCATGCTATGCTAGTACTTGGTTTAGTCGTTTTGATCTATCTTACACTTAAGGTTACTTAAACATGAGCATTATTGTGGAGCTTGTTAACTCCGGCATTGAGGGTTCGTGTAATCCTACGCAATGTGTTCATCATCCAACAAAAGTGTAGAGTATGCATTTATCTATTCTGTTATGTGATCAATGTTGAGAGTGTCCACTAGTGAAAGTCTAATCCCTAGGCCTTGTTCCTAAATACTGCTATCACTGCTTGTTACTGTTTTACTGCGTTACTACTGCTGCGTTACTACTGCATGTTTACTTCCTACAATACTACCACCATCAACTACGCGCCAAGCACTTTTCTGGCGCCATACTACTGCTCATATATATTCATACCACCTGTATTTCACTATCTCTTCGCCGAACTAGTGCACCTATTTGGTGTGTTGGGGACACAAGAGACTTCTTGCTTTGTGGTTGCAGGGTTGCATGAGAGGGATATCTTTGACCTCTTCCTCCCTGAGTTCGATAAACCTTGGGTGATCCACTTAAGGGAAAACTTGCTGCTGTTCTACAAACCTCTGCACTTGGAGGCCCAACACTGTCTACAGGAAAGGAGGGGGAACGTAGACATCAGGTGGCAAGTTGAGGCACAAGTGGAGATGAGGAGGTTCTGCATCTCTCGAAATAAGGTCTGCAGGTGGAGTTTGGAGCTGGGTTTCTTGGACCAGGCCCTACTCTGTTCGCTGATTCTTGGCTTAGCAGTGACACTCCCATGGAGGGAGCCGAAGGCGGCGATGGTGAAGGCTCCGAGCAACTCCTTCAATAAAGTCCAGGTTCGTTCGGTCGGTGTCTTAGCTCTCTCTACAAGCGGGGTTCATCCTCTTCCTCTGGGCTACCATGGTGGTGGAGTGAGGCGGTGGCCGGCCATTGCTTGTGGTCAAGCTGATATGGTGCTATTTTGTCTGGGAGATCATTCTCGGTGGCCCTGGTTTGGCTGCCGACTCAAGATGCCGTAGGGCGGCTGATCCAGATGCTGATGCGATGGCGCCAAGCTTTCAACCTCATTTGGAGGCCCCTTGGATTCGCGGCGGTGCTTTACTTCTAGCTGAGTGATACGTCTCAAACGTATCCATAATTTTTGATGTTCCATGCTTGGTTTATGACAATACCTACATGTTTTGTTCACACTTTATATCGTTTTGATGCATTTTCCGGAACTAACCTATTGACGAGATGCCGAAGTGCCAGTTTTCTGCTGTTTTTGGTTTCAGAAATCCTAGTAAGGAAATATTCTCGGAATTGGACGAAATCAACGCCCGGGATCTTATTTTCCCGGGAGCTTCCGAACATCAAAGAAGAGTCGAAGACGAGCCGGGGGGCCCACACCACCGGCGGCGGCCGGGTGGGCGCGCCCCCCTATGGTCTGGCTCCACCAGGCCCCCTCCGAGGCTGCCCTTCCGCCTATATAAAGCCTCCGTATCGAAAACCCTAAAAACGGAAAAGCCACGGTACGAGAAACCTTCCAGAGCCGCCGCCTTCGCGAAGCCAAGATCTGGGGGACAGGAGTCTCTGTTCCGGCACGCCGCCGGGACGGGGAAGTGCCCCCGGAAGGATTCTCCATCGACACCACCGCCATCGCCATCGCTGGCTCCTATGATGAGGAGGGAGTAGTTCTCCCTCGAGGCTAAGGGCTGTACCGGTAGCTACGTGGTTAATCTCTCTCTGTACTCCAATACAATGGTCTCATGAATTGCTTTGCATGATTGAGATCCATATGATGAGCTTTGTATCGCTACTAGTTTATGTGCTACTCATGTGATGTTATTAAAGTAGTCTATTCCTCCTGCATGGTGTAAAGGTGACAGTGTGTGCATCATGTGGTTCTTGTCGTAGGTTATGATCATAATCTCTTGTAGGTTATGGAGTTAATTATCACTATGATAGTATTGATGTGATCTATCCCCCTTTCATAGTGTAATGTGACAGTTTGTATGCTATGTTAGTTCTTGGTTTATTTTGCAAAGATCTATTATGCTCTAAGGTTACTTAAATATGAATGTTGAATGTTGTGGCGCTTGTTAACTCCGGCTTGAGGGAGCTCTTGTAGCCCTACACAACGAATGGTGTTTGTCATCCAACAAAAGAGTATATGTAGCACAAATGAGAAGAAGTTATTATTTATTATGCGATCAATGTTGAGAGTGTCCACTAGTGAAAGTATGATCCCTAGGCCTTGTTTCCAATACTGCAAACACCGCTTACTTACTGTTCTGTTGCATGTTTACTCGCTGCCATATTTTATTCAGATTGCTATTACCACTCATATACATCCATACTACTTGTATTTCACTATCTCTTCGCCGAACTAGTGCACCTATACATCTGACAAGTGTATTAGGTGTGTTGGGGACACAAGAGACTTCTTGTATCGTGATTGCAGGGTTGCTTGAGAGGGATATCTTTGACCTCTTCCTCCCTGAGTTCGATAAACCTTGGGTGATCCACTTAAGGGAAAACTTGCTGCTGTTCTACAAACATCTGCTCTTGGAGGCCCAACACTGTCTACAGGAAAAGAAGCGTGAGTAGACATCAAGCTATTTTCTGGCGCCGTTGCCGGGGAGGAAAGGTAAAAGGCACTCATACTCCGGTCCCAGGTAACTAAGTTATTTTCTGTTGCCGTTGTAAGTGCTCGAAGCTATTTCCTTTAGATCCTGCAATTGCATCTTTTGGTTTCTTGTTTACACTAGTTAGGCATAATGGAAAACAACAATGAAATCTTATTCTATTTCCTGAGTTAAGACATGGATTGTTTGCTGCGAAAATTAAAAAACCTATGGAATCTTATTTGCATGCTAGTAGCAATGATATTAGTATGAACGCTTTGAACACCATTGTTGCTAATGATATGGAAAATTCTAAGCTTGGGGAAGCTGGTTTTGATGAGCATGATATTTTTAGTCCCCCAAGCATTGAGGAGAAAATTTTCTTTGATGATACTTTGCCTCCTATTTATGATGATTATAATGATAGTGGTCTTTTGGTGCCGCCTACTATGGAGAGTAAATTTTATTATGATTATACTATGCCTCCTACACTTGATGAGAATAATAATGATAGCTACTTTGTTGAATTTGCTCCCACTACAACTAATAAAATTGATTATGCTTATGTGGAGAGTAATAATTTTATGCATGTGGCTCATGACAAGAATGCTTTATGTGATATTTATATTGTTGAGTTTGTTCATGATGCTACTGAAAGTTATTATGAGAGAGGGAAACATGGTTATATGCATCTTAATAATATTAAGTTTCCCCTCTTTATGTTGAGAATCTTGAAATTGCGCTTGTGTTGCTTTTCTATGCTTGCCACTTTGTTCTTCATGAATTTATTTGTGTACAAGATTCATTTTCATAGAAAGTGGGTTAGGCTTAAATGTGCTTTGAATTTGCTTCTTGATGTTCTCTTTTGTTTCAAATCTTATTTTCTCGTGAGAGCATCATTAAAATTACTGAGCCCATCTTAATGGCTATAAAGAAAGAACTTCTTGGGAGATAACCCATGTGTTTATTTTGCTACTGTTTTGTTGTGTCTTGGAAGTTGTTTACTACTGTAGCAACCTCTCCTTATCATGTTTTTGTGCCAAGTAAAGTCTCTATAGTAAGGTTGATACTAGATTTGGATTCTGCGCAGAAACAGATTTCTGTCTGTCTGAATTTGCGAAGAACTCTCTGTAGGTAAATCAGAAAAATCTGCAAATTTATGTGTGTGATCCTCAGATATGTACGCAACTTTCATTAGTTTTGAGTTTTTCCGTTTGAGCAAGTTAAGTGCCCGTGCAAAATTCGTCTTTACGGACTGTTCTGTTTTGACAGATTCTGCCTTTTATTTTGCATTGCCGCTTTTGCTATGTTGAATGGATTTCTTTGTTCCATTAACTTTCAGTAGCTTTGTGCAATGTCCAGAAGTGTTAAGAATGATTGTGTCACCTCTGAACATGTGAATTTTGATTATGCACTAACCCTCTAATGAGTTTGCTCTAAGTTTGGTGTGAAGGAAGTTTTCAATGGTCAAGAGAGGAGGATGATATATGATCAAGAAGAGTGAAAAGCCTAAGCTTGGGAATGCCCCCGTGGTTCATCCCTGCATATTTCAAGAAGACTCAAGCGTCTAAGCTTGGGGATGCCCAAGGCATCCCCTTCTTCATCAACTTATCAGGTTTCTTCTATTGAAACTATATTTTTATTCGGTCACATCTTATGTACTTTACTTGGAGCGTCTGTGTGCTTTTATTTTCGTTTTGTTATTTTCATTCTTTGAATAAATTCATGCTTGTGTGGGAGAGAGACACGCTCCGCTGTTGCATATGAACACATGTGTTCTTAGCTTTTAATGTTCATGGCGAAGGTTGAAACTGCTTCGTTCATTGTTATATGGTTGGAAACAGGAAATGCTTCATGTGGTAAATGGTATAATGTCTTGAATAATTTGATACTTGGCAATTGTTGTGCTCATATAGATCATGTTTAAGCTCTTGCATCATATACTTTGCACCTATTAATGAAGAACTACATAGAGCTTGTTAAAATTTGGTTTGCATGATTGGTCTCTCTAAGTCTAGATATTTTCTGGTTAAGGTGTTTGAACAACAAGGAGACGATGTAAAGTCTTATAATGTTTACAATATGTTCATATGTGAGTCTTGCTGCACCGTTTTATACTTGAGTTTGCTTCAAACAACCTTGCTAGCCTAGCCTTGTATTGAGAGGGATTCTTCTCGTGCATCCAAATCCTTGAGCCAAAAACTATGCCAATTGTGTCCACCATACCTACCTACCACATGGTATTTCTCCGCCATTCCAAAGTAAATTGCTTGAGTGCTATCTTTAAACAATTCAAAAGTTATTACCTCTTATTTGTGTCAATGTTTTATAGCTCATGAGGAAGTATGTGGAGTTTATCTTTCAATCTTGTTGGGCAACTTTCACCAATGGACTAGTGGCTTCATCCGCTTATCCAATAATTTTGCAAAAAGAGCTGGCAATGGGGTTCCCAGCCCCGAATTAATTAACTTTCATAAATTTACAAATAGACACTCCTCCATGGTATGTGATTGTTGGTCGGCACCCGAGGATTCGGTTAGCCATGGCTTGAGAAAGCAAAGGTGGGGAGGAGTGTCATCTAAATAAAACTAAAATAAAAAGGCACTCCTTCATGGTATGAGATTGTTGGCAGGCACCCAAGGATTCGGTTAGCCATGGTTTGTGAAAGCAAAGTTGGAAGGAGTGCCACCCAAAAATAAAATTTCATGGGAGCCGCTCTTTGAAAGTCTGTCTGGCAAGGGGGTTAGAGTGCCCACTACCATTCGTTGACAACAACAAACACCGCTCAAAAATTTACTTTTTATGCTCTCTTATGTTTTCAAAATAAAAGCTCTAGCACAAATATAGCAATCAACACTACAAAAAAGTTCTGATAGACAACGTCCCAAAATCGTCAACTAAGGGGCATTTTTCGTCGCCTATGGGCCTAACCCGACGATATGGGTTGTTGTCGAAACTGCGTCAGGCAAAGTCCAACGACGATTTTTTCGGTCCGTCGCGCTTGGGCGCCCTTCCGCCACGGAAAATCGGACCGTTGCGGAAGTGTTTTCGGGAGCCCGTTGACTGCTGACGTCATGCAAACTGACACGTGGCAGACGCCGTTAACTGCCAGTTAACGGCGTTAACCGGCTGAAACCCCGTGGTAGATGGTAGGCCCACACGAGGCCTGCCACGTCTTAAGCGGGCCGGGCCAGATGACATAGTTTGACCGGTCAACTATATAGCTGGGCTGGTCCATTAGTTAAGTGGGCCGGGCCTAACCTCTAAGGTTGACTGGTCAAAACTTAAATGGGCCGGCCCATTTAACATGTGGGGTCCACCTTACAGCAACTGGGCCGGCCCAAGAAGCAAGTGGGCCGGGCCAAAAACACAGGTGGGTCCCACTTTCCTGTTAAAAGGCCGGCCCATTTAGTGTGTGGGGTCCACCGTATAGCAAGTGGCCGGCCCAACAAGCTAGTGGGCCGGGCCAAAAACACAGGTGGGTCCCACTTTCCAGTTAAAGGATCGGCCCATTTAGTTTGTGGGGTCCACCATATAGCAAGTGGGCCGGCCCAACAAAATAGTGGGCCGGGCCAAAAACACAGGTGGGTCCCACTTTCCTGTTAAAGGGCCGGCCCATTTAGTACGTGGGGCCCACCATATAGCCAGTGGGCTGGCCCACCAAGATAGTGGGCCGGGCCAAAAACACAGGTGGGTCCCACATTCCTGTTAATGGGCCGGCCCATTTGGTATGCGGGGTCCACCATATAGAAAGTGGGCCGGCCAAAAACACAGGTGGGTCCCACCTTCCACTTAAAGGGCCGGCCCATTTACCATGTGGGACCACCATAGAGCAAGTGGGCCGGCCCAACAAGATAGTGGGCCGGCCCAATAAGCACAGGTGGGCCCCACTTTCCTGTTAAAGGGCCGGCCCAACTAGTATGTGGGGTCCACAATATAGCAAGTGGGCCGGCCCAACAAGATAGTGGGCCGGGCCAAAAACACAGGTGGGTCCCACTTTCCTCTTAAAGGGCCGGCCCATTTATTATGTGGGGTCCTCCAAAAAAGCAAATGGGCTGGCCCAACTAATTAGTGGGCCGGCCCAGTAGTTGGTGGGGTCCACCTTAAAGCAAGTGGGCCAGCCCAATTAGTGTGTGGGGTCCACCGTAAATCAAATGGGCTGGCCCAAGAAGTAAGTGGGCCAGCCCGTTTAGTTGTTGTTTATATGCCGGCATAATATGCGCTTTAGGATTTTGCGGGCAGGCACATATGTGATTTCGCTTAATTGGGCCGTTTAAGGGATGGGAATTCGTGATTTAGATACTGAGAATATTTACGCAGCATTGATTTCTGTCGGATAGCCTCACTTACCACAAGCACCAAAGAAAAAATGCGCGAAAGAACTATAAAAACTAACTAAATATTACATCAGCTGCAAGGCATTGAAAAAATATTACAGAACCCAGAGAAATTGAATGGTAATTAAACCTAGCAATACAATGAAGCGATCCGGCAATCTTTTAAGTTGTCCATGCAACACCTATATCTGAAACAAAGACATTACAAGTTAAGACAGCAACAATGGAAAGGCAAAGACACTACAATATTGTTTGGCAAAGAATTTGGAACTCATCATTTCGTCGTTATAACAAGATCATTGTAATGCGCACAATAAGCAAACAAAGAGTGCATGCCGCATACCAACAGCCAATATAACAGAGCATGTTAGAATGAAACAGCAGACTTACTACTGTCGAGTCCCATGCAAACCAACATGTTCAGGGAGTACAAAATTGGCATGAACAACATAGTAGCAGGCTATAAATTTTGTAACAACGACTGAGCAAGATGAAGTTATGATGGCTACATCTACAGAGCAGGGAATGTAAACCAAAAATAGAAGTTACGATGGCAAAAGCTAAAGAGGAGGGAATGTGAACCAACATGTGCCAAGTGCAATTACTTCATTTTGGCCGTGAACTAAATAATACTCCTGAACTTATAGTGAAGGGGATGCAAATCAAGATGTTTCGGGATATAAACTTGTAATGAGCAACACATGGAGGATAGTTAATGCTGGAGCTTAGGATGGACCAGATACAGAATATAGTGGGATCACCTGTGAACTTGTATAAGAGGGAATGCAAACCAATATGTTCAGCTTTCCATATGTGAGCGTCATGCCAAGTCAGAGAAACAAGTCAATAATGCAGCTTTTGAAGAACAAGATGGCACGCAAAATTATTATCTAGTAGTATGACAAGTTTATTTGTACTACAGGCTAGATAGCAGAGTGATAGCATGCCAAACTAAGTCCTTACTTTGTTAGCTTACAATGAACTAGATACAAAACAATGGCATCACCTGTAGTACAGGGAATGCAAGCCAACATGTTCATGGAGTAAAAAATTGGCACAAACAACATAGTAGCAGGCCATAATTTTTGTAACAACGACTGAGCAAGATAAAGTTATGATGGCTAGATCTACAGAGCAGGGAATGTAAACCAAATATAGAAGTTACGATGCCAAAAGCTATAGAGCAGGGAATGCGAACCAACATGTGCAATTACTTAAAATTGGCCATGAACTAAATAATAGCAGGATGTTACTATAATACCTACAGTATAATTTTTGTAACAACGACTGAGCAAGATAGAAGTTATGATGGCTACATCTACAGAGCAGGGAATGCAAACCAAAATGTTCAATCGCTTAAAGTTAGCAATGAAGTAGAAAATAGCAACATGTTACGGTCATAGCTAGGAATGAACTAAAAGAGCTTCAGACAAACAAGCATCTGAACCCAGAACATGGCGCTAAAACAAGGGACTTACATTAGGAGAAGCACTCTGTGGGAGTCACAGCAGATCTTCCTGGGGTTGATAGATCCGGTGATGAAGTACGCTACATGTGCTACTTGGGGTTGGAGAGACGGCCATTACACTTCATGGTTACTCATCTCATCTGCAAAAACGTAACGGCGCGTCGTTAGCACAAACAGGTTCCCCCAAGATTAAACAAGAACTTGCAGGCAAGCAATAGAAAAGCGACAGTAGAAGAGTTTAGATCATGCACTGCGCCGGTGAAGCAGATCCGGTTCATGCACAGCGGTGTCGGTGAGCAAGATCCGATGCGGTGGACGCGGATCCGGCGAAGCGGCTCCGGCGGGGTGGACGATACCGCAGCTGAAGCGACTGCGGTAGGCTGCTGGATGAGCATATGGTTTCGAGGTTCGGCGGGGATGATCCGGTCCGGTTGATGACGGCGTCGATGAAGCGGCTCCGGCAGGCAGCCGGATGACGAGGATCGCGAGGGCTCGGGTAGGCCAGGGAAGTCCGGCGGGGATGTTCCGGTGCGGTGGTCGTGGAGGTGGTAGAGAGAGGGACTTGAGAAGTTCCGGTGGGTGGTCTCAGATGAGAGACTGAAGGAAATGTATTTTTTTGGGAGGGTTTCCGGGCTAGGGAGGTGGTGATCGAAAAAATGACGGGCAAACCCCTCACCAACCGACTTTGCTGTCATCTCCACAGGGGTAGAATGGGAATTTGGAAGCGTGTGAAATTTTTGTATTTTGTGGGCGGGAAGTTTTGCCGCTATGAGATTTTGAATTTCGCTAAGGTACAAGTATAATGATAAAAAATTGTGACACCGTACTAGTACCTCTGTTCATGGCCGAGTGCAAAATCAAATCATCATCACGTTGAATATAGGTCACTACCATGATCATGATCTATCTTCTTAATCCCATTCAAAAATGCGTTTGAAATATTTCAGGATTGGTGGGAGATTTTGCCGCCCGACAGAGATTAAATTAAACCACACGTTCGACAATTCAAACTTGAGACCTTGGCTATGATACCATTTAAGTTCGAACTGATTCAAAAAAGGCTAGGCAATTAATTTATATAACATCCACAGGAACAACTACCAAGTTGATCCCAACCGCAGATAAATGCATCCACCAACAAAAGTCTGAACGGTGCCTTAATCTAAGGAAACATTTCACAAGACCAATGTACTCACTATGTTAGTGTTCATCTCCAATTATCTATGGCATTTTCTTAGTCTTTGGGAGATTATAACGAACTTGATTGGCCTCGTGCAGTAGGGCATCACATGCTTCTAATCTCGATCTCAACATGTCAACTTTTGTTCTTAGCATAGCTGTTGCAACTCGTTCTACTTGGAGTTGTTCCTCCAAAACTTGAGCAGAGAAAGACTTGGACTTGGGCTTCAAAACCCAGCATTTCGCAGGAAAGAGTTTTTGGTGATATCTTTATCTTTCCCGGGTTTTGCCATCTCAAATTTCATATTAGCCAGACAAGTTTTGAGTTGTGTAAAAAGAAAAGTTATTACAGAGAAAAATGCAGATGGTAGATTTAATGTGTACGAACTACTTTTAATCATACAAGTTGACATGCCTGACTATAATAAGGACCATCTATCTTGCTAGCAGGCATAATTATTAATGGGCTACCATGTACGGGAACCGTATCCTCTAACGTGAAGGAGCTAAGTCAGGAAAAATAAAGAAGCAAAGTCAGGCTTCTGTAGCATAAGTACAAGGTTATGCACTGTCTTTAACTAATAAAGGTGATTACTGTAGATGTTTAAAAACTAAACTAAATTTTATTACACCATAATTTTCTCTGCATGTAATTACTTCAAATGCAAGACACAAGTTTGTATTGTGCAAATTAATTTAAATTATTTGGATTTTAGACATATGGTTTGGGGGAAGGAAAGTTAGAGTACTGTAGCTTCTCTAACTTTTCACCTTCAAGTTAGAGTACTGTAGCTTCTCTAACTTTTCACCCATGTACGTAGTCCTTCCAAGAAACAGCCGTTATTGCATTACGAGCAGAAAACAGTTCACACGTGCGCTCAGATTCAAATTTTCAGCATGCAGTCGATTTATGGTTTAATTGAAGTACACATCAGGATATTATTTCACACAAAATACAGCAGCCACATGGAACATATCTAATTTTAGTACAACAACAAAATTTGCAATTATTACAGACCACGAAATTTTGAACGAAATTTTGAGCAGTAATTAGTTACAGCATTGGCATCAGCAGTCCACTTGACTGAACAACAGAATCAAAGTTTATTTAGACACCTTCAATTCCCAGACACATCACAACTGGCTTACCATGACAAGTGCATAGGAGATTCTTTAGAACATTTTCTGTCAAAGTTTGCCTATTTTTCAATTCATGTATCTCTTGGCGTGTCTTGGCAATTAATTCATCAGCATCTTTGTTTTCCCGCCCAAATATATCAACTGCCTCTTGGAGTGCATCCCCGAAATCTCTTTGTGCCGGATTAAGTTGACCAATAGATACCATGGGCCTATGCGAGCAATATGCACTCTCACTGCTGCTTTGTGAAACATCAATACTTGAGGCATTGGCCCTTGCTTCTGGCATTGTAGCTTTATTTGAAGCCTGAAATTTAGATAAAACAAGTTACAACATCATATGATGCAATAAAAGACCTCCAATTTCAAGAACATCATTGAGCTGATATAACACAACAAGCAATCAAAAATAGAGCCTCGTACATCTATTTCTTCTGGAATGGTTGGTGTACCGGACTCAGTGGACCAATGAGAGCACGTGCCACTGTCACTGTTGCTCTGTGAAATGACCGCAACACTTGATAAATGGGTTGTCCCTACTGACATTACAGCTTTGTTTGCAGGCTGAAACTAAGACAAAACAAGTTAAAATGCAATACAATACAAGGCAAACAAACAGCATTGTTGACATAATTTTGAAAGAACCATGGGCAGATACAACAAAGAAACCAGTTAAGCCACATGCCTCTTAGAACAAACCAAACTAGATCATGGCGATGATGTATACAATGAACCAAGCAACTAGACATCATGTGCCCAATAACGAAGCCAGGTCACTGCACAGAAGAAATCTAGCAAATAGCCAAATACAGTCAAAAGATGTGCATGTTGGATTTGATACTATTAGGAAAATAATGTATGATTGATTTAAGCATGACTCAGATAGTGCCTTCGACATCGCAGAAGGTCAATGCAACAATTAATTGTATGGCTTGTATGAAGTGCCATAACATTTAAATTAAGCATAACGAGGCATTGCTTAATCTGAGAACTGAGTGCTAGCTCAGTGGCAAGGCTTGCGAGTGCGCAGCCAGCCCACCCGGGTTCGAGTCCCAACAGGACCGAATTAAACGGGGTGTTATCTAGCGCGTATAAATTCGCTGCTAGAGAGGTCTCATCATCTATCTCACAACGTATAGACAAGGGAGGGAATCTTCCTACGTTGGTCAACGTTTAGGCAATGCTTAATCTTGAATTCATGATCAAACTCAAACAAAAAAGGGCATATAACAAGTAGCACCATGTGCATCATGTATAATAGATTACTAGAAACTGAATGAAGCAATTGAACATGGAGCGTATTATATAAACAGCCAGATCATTTGAATATGGATATACCACATCATGTCAATGGGACTCAGAAAAACAAAGCTAGACATTTAAACAAGTAATATAACTATTTTTTCACCATGTTTCAAGTAGAATAGGAAGCTAGGTTAGGAATAAAGCAATCATGTTTCAAGTAGAATAGGAAGCTAGGTTAGGAATAAAGCAATAAAAAAACACAAAGTGCATCATTTCAGCTAGGATCATTTCTATCAAACTTCATGCACTAGCCATGGAACAACAGGCAAACTCAATGAAGCAACAGGCAAAAAATTAACATAATAGAATTTCAGGACTTGTATTAACATAGCCAAATCATGTAACTTATACCCAGGCATGCCGGATGCCAGATGGGTCAAAGGCAGTGTGCAATGTTCCATATGGTCATTGTTTATATTTTATTAGATTCCATTAGGCAACTTAGGTAGTGCAACATACAGAAAATGATGCAATTGAACTATGCACAGGAGGTAAATTAACATTCCAAAAAAAAAACAGGGAACTTACGTGAGCTTTTTTTTGAGTCACACGGACCTCATCGGGTACTTGGACAGAAGAACCTGGTGCCTCACTGTTTCTCCTCTGCATGAAGGAGAGGCCAATTGTAAACAGAAACAGGTCCAAGATATAGAAGTTTGCATTAAGCAATATACAAAAAACAGCAGGTACTTACATGATTATAGGCGAGCTTTACTCTACGTTTATGAGTGTAAGATGTGCCTGCTGCACGTGTAATAACAACAAACAGTTACGAGTCACGGCTTTGCTATAATTAAATTGACACCAAATAGTAGTAGAAGCATTATGACGTGCATAAACATGTAATACAGGATCGCAGAAAGATATCAAACATGATGTAACTAGAGCAGTAGCCTACGGCCAAATAGTGAGAAATTGTAATCGTGTCAATTGTGGACTTGTATAGCCTACCCCAACTTGTTTGGGAATAAAGGCTTTGTTGTTGTTGTTGTCAATCGTGGACATGTAGAGCATTCAACGGCTCATGATTGGTGGCTCATATTTTGTAGAGTTTCAGCGAATGGGTGGGTTAGGTTACTCAGACCACCACACTGTGTATTTATATCATCTGAGTTAGGGTTACAATACTACTGGACATGGGCCTCTATGGGCCTCACACTGGATACAATATTACTACAGCGCTACTACTAAACTCACTCATGGTCCAACACACCCCCTCAAGATGATCATGGGTAAACAACCATGGCCATCTTGCAACAACAACATGACACATATGACAACTACCAGTAATGAACATTCAGCATAACTCCTAGGATACATGACAGCATTGCACTTTCCATCATCTTGTCATCTCGATTCATCTCTTCATCAGCAGCGAAGATATCCAGCTTCAACCATCTGGGATACGCACAACTCCTAACCATACACGTCCTCAACAACCCCGGCTGCCTCACCACACAAGTTCCGCAGAACCATCCACACTCGCCTCAATGTCCTCAGCCTCTCTTCTCCACTCTGCCCGGCCACCTCTTCCGTCTCTCCCACAAACCCCCAGCCAACTCCTGCCTCAACCATCCACTCCTCAAGCACCCATGCCTATCCCCCGGTCAGGCCTCAACCAGTCTCACCTCAGGCACGCATGCCTTTCCCCTGGACATATCCTCAAGCTTCTTGCACTAGCCAACGCAACCAAAAGTCCGAATTGGTGGAAAGGGCTAGGCAATCCACTTATATATCTCAACACCCCTTCTCACGTGTGACCGGAAGAGAAGAGGAGGCCAACACGTGGAAAACGAATAGCACACGTATGAATGATCGTATACGCGGCGGACATATCCAACTCCTGCCTCAACCATCCACTCCTCAAGCACCCATGCCTATCCCCCGGTCAGGCCTCAACCAGTCTCACCTCAGGCACGCATGCCTTTCCCCTGGACATATCCACAACCATCACCATCACCACTAAACCGCAGCCTCATCAACTCCATCACGACTCAACCGCAGCCTCATCAACTCCATCACCACATATCCTCACAGCCTCACATCTCCATTTTCTCCTCACTTCCACTCGGATGGCGCCTCGTCTGCGCGCCCTGGCCAACCTGGCGGACCGCACCTGGCCACATCGACCGGCTCGCGCTGGTCAACGTCCAGCACCAACCTCCGGCTCCGCCCTGCGCTCAAAGGCTCGCCCCACTCCGCACGCCTCCAACTTCTGCCCCTCACACGGATCCAGATCTCTCTGCCACGGATTCACTTCCTCTTCTCTCCTTTCTAAACCAAAACGATCTTCACCCTCTTCTTTCTCCCCGCGCGAGCAGCCGCCGATCTCACACAGCTCACATCGCTGTGTGTGATAGCCGCAACCCACGCAGAGCACCTGATGCGGCCTCCCGCCGCCTGGATTTCTACATCTCAACGGTGGGTTTTGTGATCAAAGGAAGAACTTGTTTGGTACTGTTTGTGGCGGCTAGCAGGAAGGAAACCTAGGCTCTGATACCATGTAGAGTTTCAGCGAATGGGTGGGTTTGGTCACGGAAAAACATACTTATGCGTCGTGTTTAAACCTAAAGGATGAGGTGGTTATCAACGAAAGCACTTGTAAGTTAGAAATATAGCACGAATTCAGAAATACAGTCAGCTGCAATACTCCTAACAGAACAAAACGCGCAGGGATGTCTGGTTACCTATTTCTGGGCGGCGTTTAGACGTGTTCCGCGTTCTTACGGGTGACGTGGAGGTCGGCGAGGGGACTGCTGTTGCGGTGGGTGCCGGGGAAGCAGATCTTGGGGGGTCGGAGAAGGACATGCTGGGCGGTCGATGAAGTGTTCAGCGCGCCGGCCGAACTAGAAGGTCGGTGAAGCAGATGATGTGCAGTGCACGGGGGCGTCGGTGTCGGCGAAGCTGGTCAGGTGCGGTGGTCGATAGAGTCGGCGAACGAGATACGGTGCGGTGGACGCCGGAGTAGGTGCGGATCAAGCGGATAGGGCAGCCTCGGGGTTTGAAGCCGTGGCAGCTTGAACGGCGAAGTGCGGCGGCCGGGAAGGTCTGGAGGTAGGCAAGAGGGGCGGTTTCTCTGAGGGCTTGCGGGCGAAACTAGGGCGAAGCTGGGCGATAGAGGAGTAGAAGGGAATTTCGCAGTCCTTCTTTTGAGGAAAAAAATATTCGCAGATCTGAAACTTTGCGGCGCGAGATATTTGGGCGTTGGCGGGGAATTTTACCGCTCGATGATATTAAATTTTGGCTGCAGTAGGTTTTTTTTTGAGAGTATGTAATAATAATAAATAGTAGGCCCTACTAGTACTGTACGTCTGTTCAGGAATCCAAGGGGGTAGAGGTAGAGGTATAGATATATAGACAATATAGAGATATAAGAAATGGCGGGGGCTAGCGGAAATGCACTTTGCCTCATAGGAGCATATGCTCCCATTATGTGAATCCATATTTCAAAGTGTCAAAAAATTCTAAACTAAAATTTTACATGTATATCTAGACATTTTATGTTGGTACACAAGTTTTCTCACAAAAAAATTATGTGGCTCCTATAAAAAAGACAAATTTTGATGTTGTAACACGACTACGTACAGTATATTTTTTGCCTTTTTTTACACGCCACACAAAATGTCGTTTTTCCACGAAAACTTGTGAACGAACATATGATGTCACAATGTATACCAAAAAAATTAACATTTATATAATTTTTTTAATCATTTTCTATAATTGGTGCATATGCACGCGTGTGCCAAAACGCCACCTCCGCAGGCTAGGAGTTTCTAAACTTCTTATGGCACATCAAATAAAATGTTGTTCAAACAATAATAATAATGTGCTTATGATTGTTACTCCCTTCCACCATGAATAAAGTCCACATCGGTTTCGTGTCAAACTTTGACTCGAGATTTAGGTACCCACATGATAGTGCTAGTATCATAGCTAGTATCATACACATTGGTCCCACAAAAATGTTGATGTGGCAGCTAATTAAGTAGGAGAGAGGAGATTAGTGTAACATAGGTAGATACTGTATCATAGCGCAAACAACGAGAAAACTTAATGCTAAACAAATCTTGTACACAAATTTGCATTGAGATTCTAAAAAATAATAAATGTAGCATTACTATGATACTACTCCATGATACTACCCACTATAGAAATAGTATGACCAGCCTAATTTTATGACATCCGCAAAATATACCATTGGAAAGTTCATCGAAACAAGCATCCGATGATATAGTTTTGAATGACATGCAACTCATAATTGGCGGGCCCAAGTATTAGTCTAAGTTTGCCTCTGAAAACAAATTGGCATTGTACTCTAGGACAAAGGGAGACTACTCGCAATGGCAATATCATAAGTAGTATCATGCACTACATGCATGCAAAATGTTGATGTGTCATATCAGTTAATGATGAAAGAGACGATAGTGGTATCATAGGTAGATATCGTATCATATCATGTAGAACTAGAAAAATTACTGCCAAACAAATCTTGTACACACTTTTGTATTGAGATTCTACAAATCCCTAAATACATGTAACATATTATACTACTACATGATGATACTATGGACTGTGAAAATAATATCGTACATTAGTATCATATGTATGATACTATTATATGATACTCCCCATTGTGACTAGTCTAATAATAACAATAGTACTCAAATTTGTCTTGTCCCTCGGGTGTTTAGAAGTATATGTTCGGTCCCTCACGTATTTAAGAATTATGTTTGGCCCCTCAACTCTAATGTGGTCAAAATTGAGCACTTGAACACTTAGTTAGGTCTAGCAATGATAAAAACTTGATTGGTCTGTTTATTATTTGTTATGTGGCACGGCGGCCAACGTATCGATAATTTCTTATGTTCCATGCTACTTTATTGATGATACCTACATGTTTTATGCACACTTTATGTCATATTTGTGCATTTTCTGGAACTAACCTATTAAGATGCCGAAGTGCCAGTTCCTGTTTTCTGCTGTTTTTGGTTTCAGAAATCCTAGTAACGAAATATTCTCGGAATTGGACGAAATCAACGCCCAGGTTCCTATTTTGCCCGGAAGCATCCAGAACACCCGAGAGCCACCAGAGGAGGGCCCTGTGGGCCCAGATGATAGGGTGGCGCGGCTGGGCCCTGGCCGCGCCCTATGGTGTGGTGGCCCCGGCCCCCTCCGAGGCTGCCCTTTCGCCTATATAAAGCCCCTGCATCGAAAACCCTTACGGAGGAAGCCACGATACGAGAAAAGTTCCAGAGCCGCCGCCATCGCGAAGCCAAGATCTGGGGGACAGGAGTCTCTGTTCCGGCACCCGGGACGGGGAAGTGCCCCGGAAGGCTTCTCCATCGACACCGCTGCCATCTCCACCGCCATCTTCATCAACGCTGCTGCTCCCATGAGGAGGGAGTAGTTCTCCATCGAGGCTCGGGGCTGTACCGGTAGCTATGTGGTTCATCTCTCTCCTATGTACTTCAATACAATAATCTCATGAGCTGCCTTACATGATTGAGATTCATATGATGATGCTTGTAATCTAGATGTCATTGTGCTAGTCAAGTGAGTTTTACTTATGTGATCTCCGGAGACTCCTTGTCCCACGTGTGTAAAGGTGACAGTGTGTGCACCGTGTGGGTCTCTTAGGCTATATTTCACAGAATACTTATTCACTGTTATGAATGGCATAGTGAAGTGCTTATTTATATCTCTTTATGATTGCAATGTGTTTTGTATCACAATTTATCTATGTGCTACTCTAGCAATGTTATTAAAGTAGTTTTATTCCTCCTGCACGATGTAATGGTGACAGTGTGTGCATTCGTGTTAGTACTTGGTTTATGCTATGATCATGATCTCTTGTAGATTGCGAAGTTAACTATTGCTATGATAGTATTGATGTGTATTATTCCTCCTACATAAGCATGAAGGTGACAGTGTGCATGCTATGTTAGTACTTGGTTTAGTCGTTTCGATCTTTCTTGCACTCTAAGGTTATTTAAATATGAACATTGAATTGTGGAGCTTGTTAACTCCGGCATTGAGGGTTCGTGTAATCCTACGCAATGTGTTCATCATCCAACAAGAGAGTGTAGAGTATGCATTTATCTATTCTGTTATGTGATCAATGTTGAGAGTGTCCACTAGTGAAAGTCTAATCCCTAGGCCTTGTTCCTAAATACTGCTATCGCTGCTTGTTTACTGAATTACTACTGCTGCGTTACTACTGCATGTTTACTTCCTACAATATTACTACCATCAACTGCACGCCAGCGAGCTATTTTCTGGCGCCGTACTACTGCTCATACTTATTTATACCACCTGTATTTCACTATCTCTTCGCCGAACTAGTGCACCTATTAGGTGTGTTGGGGACACAAGAGACTTCTTGCTTTGTGGTTGCAGGGTTGCATGAGAGGGATATCTTTGACCTCTTCCTCCCTGAGTTCGATAAACCTTGGGTAATCCACTTAAGGGAAACTTGCTGCTGTTCTACAAACCTCTGCTCTTGGAGGCCCAACACTGTCTACAAGAATAGAAGCTCCCGTAGACATCAAGCACTTTTCTGGCGCCGTTGCCGGGGAGGAAAGGTAAAAGGCACTCATACTTCGGTTCCAGGTAACAGTACTTTTCTGGCGCCATTGTGTGTGTGCTCGAAGCTATTTCCTTTAGACTCTGCAATCGCGACATTTGGTTTCTTGTTTACACTAGTTAGGCATAATGGACAACAATGACCTTTTTATTCTATTTCCTGATTTAAGACATGGATGGTTTGATGCGAAAATTAAAAAACCCATGGAACATATTAATATGAATGCTTTGAACACTATTGTTGCTAATGCTATGGAAAATTCTAAGCTTGGGGAAGCTGGCTTTGATGAGCATGATATTTTTAGTCCCCCAAGCATTGAGGAGAAAATTTACTTTGATGATACTTTGCCTCCCATTTATGATGATTATAATGATAGTAGTCTTTTGTTACCACCTGTTATGGAGGATAAATTTGATTATGATTACAATATACCTCCTATATTTGATAGCTACTTTGTTGAATTTGCTCCCACTACAATTAATAAGAATGACTATGCTTATGTTGGGAGTAGTAATTATTTTATGCATGAGACTCATGATAAGAATGCTTTATGTGATAGTTATATTGTTGAGTTTGCTCATGATGCTACTGAAAGTTATTATGAGAGAGGAAAATATGGTTGTAGAAATTTTCATGTTACTAAAACACCTCTCTATGTGCTGAAATTTTTGAAGCTACACTTGTTTTATCTTCCTATGCTTGTTACTTTGCTCTTCATGAACTTGTTTATTTACAAGATTCCTATGCATAGGAAGCATGTTAGACTTAAATTTGTTTTGAATTTGCTTCTTGATGCTCTCTTTTGCTTCAACTTCTATTTCTTGCGAGTGCATCATTAAAACTGCTGAGCCCATCTTAATGGCTATAAAGAAAGAACTTCTTGGGAGATAACCCATGTGTTTTTTTTACTACAGTACTTTGTTTTATATTTGTGTCTTGGAAGTTGTTTACTACTGTAGCAACCTCTCCTTATCATGTTTTTGTGCCAAGTAAAGTTTCTATGTCAAAGTTGATGTTATATTTGGGATCGCTGCGCAGAAACAGCATTGCTGTCTGTCACGAATCTGGGCACAGGCCTCTGTAGAAAATTCGAAAAAATCTGCCAATTTACGAGCGTGATCCTCAGATATGTACGCAACTTTCATTAGTTTTGAGTTTTTCCATTTGAGCAAGTCTGGTGCCTTTAAATTCGTCTTTACGGACTGTTCTGTTTTTGACAGATTCTGCCTTTTATTTCGCATTGCCTCTTTTGCTATGTTGGATTCATTTCTTTGATCCATTAATGTCCAGTAGCTTTATGCAATGTCCAGAAGTGTAAAGAATGATTGTGCCACCTCTGAACATGTGAATTATTAATTGTGCACTAACCCTCTAATGAGTTTGCTTGAAGTTTGGTGTGAAGGAAGTTTTCAAGGGTCAAGAGAGGAGTATGATATACTATGATCAAGAGGAGTGAAAGCTCTAAGCTTGGGGATGCCCCCGTGGTTCATCCCTGCATATTTCAAGAAGACTCAAGCATCTAAGCTTGGGGATGCCCAAGGCATCCCCTTCTTCATCGACAAAGTATCAGGTTCCTTCTCTTGAAACTATATTTTTATTCGGTCACATCTTATGTTCTTTACTTGGAGCGTCTGTGTGCTTTTATTTTCATTTTGTTATTTTCATTCTCTGAATAAGTTCATCCTTGTGTGGGAGAGAGACACGCTCCGCTGGTTCGTATGAACACATGTGTTCTTAGCTCATAATATTCATGGCGAAGTTTCCTCTTCGTTAAATTGTTATATGGTTGGAATTGGAAAATGCTACATGTAGTAATTGGTAAAATGTCTTGGATAATGTGATACTTGGCAATTGTTGTGCTCATGTTTAAGCTCTTGCATCATATGCTTTGCACCCATTAATGAAGAAATACATAGAGCTTGCTAAAATTTGATTTGCATATTTGGTCTCTCTAAGGTCTAGATAATATCTAGTATTGAGTTTTGAACAACAAGGAAGACGGTGTAGAGTCTTATAATGTTTACAATATGTCTTTTATGTGAGTTTTGCTGCACCGTTTCATCCTTGAGTTTGCTTCAAATAACCTTGCTAGCCTAAACCTTGTATCGAGAGGGAATACTTCTCATGCATCCAAAATCCTTGAGCCAACCACTATGCCATTTGTGTCCACCATACCTACCTACTACATGGTATTTCTCCGCCATTCCAAAGTAAATTGCTTGAGTGCTACCTTTAAAATTCCATCATTCACCTTTGCAATATATAGCTCATGGGACAAAATAGCCTTAAAAACTATCGTAGTATTGAATATGTACTTATGCACTTTATCTTTTATTAAGTTGCTTGTTGTGCGATAACCATGCTTCTGGGGAACGCCATCAACTATTCTTTGTTGAATATCATGTGAGTTGCTATGCATGTCCGTCTTGTCTGAAGGATCTATCACCTTAATGATTGGAGCATGCAAATTGTTAGAGAAGAACATTGGGCCGCTAACTAAAGCCATGAATCATGGTTGAAGTTTCAGTTTTGGACATATATCCTCAATCTCATATGAGAATAATAATTGTTGCTACATGCTTATGCATTAAAGAGGAGTCCATTATCTGTTGTCCATGTTGTCCCGGTATGGATGTCTAAGTTGAGAATAATCAAAAGCGAGAAATCCAAAATGCGAGCTTTCTCCTTAGACCTTTGTACAGGCGGCATGGAGGTACCCCTTTGTGACACTTGGTTGAAACATGGCATTGCAAAGATCCGGTAGTCCAAGCTAAGTAGGACAAGGTGCGGGCACTATTAGTATACTATGCATGAGGCTTGCAACTTGTAAGATATAATTTACATAACTCATATGCTTTATTACTACCGTTGACAAAATTGTTTCATGTTTTCAAAATAAAAGCTCTAGCACAAATACAGCAATCGATGCTTTCCTCTTTGAAGGACCTTTCTTTTACTTTTATTGTTGAGTCAGTTTACCTATCTCCCTCCACCTTAAGAAGCAAACACTTGTGTGAACTGTGCATTGATTCCTACATACTTGCATATTGCACTTGTTATATTACTTTATGTTGACAATATCCATGAGATATACATGTTATAAGTTGAAAGCAACCGCTGAAACTTAATCTTCCTTTGTGTTGTTTCAACACCTTTACTTTGATTTATTGCTTTATGAGTTAACTCTTATGCAAGACTTATTGATGCTTGTCTTGAAGTACTATTCATGAAAAGTCTTTGCTTTATGATTCAGTTGTTTACTCATGTCATTACCATTGTTTTGATCGCTGCATTCATTACATATGTTTACAATATGATCAAGATTATGATGGCATGTCACTTCAGAAATTATCTTTGTTATCGTTTTACCTGCTCGGGACGAGCAGAACTAAGCTTGGGGATGCTGATACGTCTCCAACGTATCGATAATTTCTGATGTTCCATGCTACTTTATTGATGATACCTACATGTTTTATGCACACTTTATGTCATATTTGTGCATTTTCTGGAACTAACCTATTAACAAGATGCGAAGTGCAGTTCTGTTTTGCTGTTTTTGGTTTCAGAAATCCTAGTAACGAAATATTCTCGGGTGGACGAAATCAACGCCGGGTTCCTATTTTGCCCGGAAGAACACCCGAGAGCCGCCAGAGGAGGGCCCTGTGGGCCCCAGATGATAGGGTGGCGTGGCCTGGCCTGGCCGCGCCGCCCTATGGTGTGGTGCCCCGGCCCCTCCGAGGCTGCCTTTCGCCTATATAAAGCCCCTGCATCGAAAACCCTTACGGAGGAAGCCACGATACGAGAAAAGTTCCAGAGCCGCCGCCATCGCGAAGCCAAGATCTGGGGGACAGGAGTCTCTGTTCCGGCACCCTGCCGGACGGGGAAGTGCCCCGGAAGGCTTCTCCATCGACACCGCTGCCATCTCCACCGCCATCTTCATCAACGCTGCTGCTCCCATGAGGAGGGAGTAGTTCTCCATCGAGGCTCGGGGCTGTACCGGTAGCTATGTGGTTCATCTCTCTCCTATGTACTTCAATACAATAATCTCATGAGCTGCCTTACATGATTGAGATTCATATGATGATGCTTGTAATCTAGATGTCATTGTGCTAGTCAAGTGAGTTTTACTTATGTGATCTCCGGAGACTCCTTGTCCCACGTGTGTAAAGGTGACAGTGTGTGCACCGTGTGGGTCTCTTAGGCTATATTTCACAGAATACTTATTCACTGTTATGAATGGCATAGTGAAGTGCTTATTTATATCTCTTTATGATTGCAATGTGTTTTGTATCACAATTTATCTATGTGCTACTCTAGCAATGTTATTAAAGTAGTTTTATTCCTCCTGCACGATGTAATGGTGACAGTGTGTGCATTCGTGTTAGTACTTGGTTTATGCTATGATCATGATCTCTTGTAGATTGCGAAGTTAACTATTGCTATGATAGTATTGATGTGTATTATTCCTCCTACATAAGCATGAAGGTGACAGTGTGCATGCTATGTTAGTACTTGGTTTAGTCGTTTCGATCTTTCTTGCACTCTAAGGTTATTTAAATATGAACATTGAATTGTGGAGCTTGTTAACTCCGGCATTGAGGGTTCGTGTAATCCTACGCAATGTGTTCATCATCCAACAAGAGAGTGTAGAGTATGCATTTATCTATTCTGTTATGTGATCAATGTTGAGAGTGTCCACTAGTGAAAGTCTAATCCCTAGGCCTTGTTCCTAAATACTGCTATCGCTGCTTGTTACTGTTTTACTGAATTACTACTGCTGCGTTACTACTGCATGTTTACTTCCTACAATATTACTACCATCAACTGCACGCCAGCGAGCTATTTTCTGGCGCCGTACTACTGCTCATACTTATTTATACCACCTGTATTTCACTATCTCTTCGCCGAACTAGTGCACCTATTAGGTGTGTTGGGGACACAAGAGACTTCTTGCTTTGTGGTTGCAGGGTTGCATGAGAGGGATATCTTTGACCTCTTCCTCCCTGAGTTCGATAAACCTTGGGTAATCCACTTAAGGGAAACTTGCTGCTGTTCTACAAACCTCTGCTCTTGGAGGCCCAACACTGTCTACAAGAATAAGTGATGACCCACAAGTATAGGGGATCGCAACAGTCTTCGAGGGAAGTATTACCCAATTTATTGATTCGACACAAGGGGAGGTAAAGAATACTTATAAGCCTTAACAACTGAGTTGTCAATTCAGCTGCACCTGGAAAAGCACTAGCAACAGGGGTGATGTGAAAGTAGCAGTGATATGAGAGCAATAGTAACAGTAACACAACAGCAGTAGTAGTAATATGAGAGCAATGGCACCAGAAAATAGTTGATACTACTTCCAATGACATGTAGAACAAGTATATAATGATGCGAGATGGACCGGGGTTCCCAGCTATCTACACTAGTGGCAACTCTCCAATAACAAGTGTTGGGTGAACAAATTACAGTTGGGCAATTGATAGGATTGATAAGGCATTAAGAAAGAACATCAATTCATTAATCATGTAGGCATGTTTTCCATATTTAGTCGTACGTGCTCGCAATGAGAAACTTGCACAACATCTATTGTCCTACCAGCCGGTGGCAGCCGGGCCTCAAGGGAAACTACTGGATATTAAGGTACTCCTTTTAATAGAGCACCGGAGCAAAGCATTAACACTCCGTGAAAACATGTGTCCCTCACATCACCGCCATCCCCTCCGGTTGTCCCGATTCTTGTCACTTCGGGGCCTTTGGTTCCGGACAGTGACATGTGCATACAACTTGTAGATACAATCTAAGCAATAAGTATAGAGCTCAAATCTAAGATCATGCCACTCGGGCCCTAGTGACAAGCATTAAGCATAACAAGATTGCAGCAACAATAACTTCACAAACTTTGTAGATAGACAATCATAACGTAACAATCCATCGGATCCCAACAAACACAACACCGATTACATCAGATGAATCTCAATCATGTAAGGCAGCTCATGAGATCATTGTATTGAAGTACATGGGGGAGAGAATACCAACTAGCTACAGCTAGAACCCGTAGTCCATGGGGGAACTACTCACGGAGCATGATGGAGGCGATGGCGTTGATGGAGATGGCTTCCGGGGGCACTTCCCCGTCCCGGCAGGGTGCCGGGACAGAGACTTCTGTCCCCCGAATTGGAGTTTCGCGATGGCGGCGGCGCCCCTGGAGTCTTTCTGGAGTTTCGTCAAGTGGTACGGTGTTTTTAGGTCGAAAGGGGTTAAATAGGCGAAGAGGCGGCGTCAGAGGGGCACCAGGGCGCCCTCCTCATAGGCCGGCGCGGCCAGGGGCCTGCCCGCGCGGCCTTGTGGTGTCGGGGCCCTGGGCCTCCTCTCCGTCTCCCCTTCGGTGTTCTGGAGCCTCCCGGGAAAAATAAGATCTTTGGCGTTGATTTCGTCCAATTCCGAGAATATTGCCCGAACAGCCTTTCTGGAACCAAAAACAGCAGAAAACAGGAACTGGCACTGTGGCATCTTGTTAATAGGTTAGTTCCGGAAAACGCATAAAAACATCATAAAGTGCAAGCAAAACATGTAAGTATTGTCATAAAACAAGCATGGAACGACAGAAATTATGGATACGTCGGGGACGTATCAGCATCCCCAAGCTTAGTTCCTGCTCGTCCCGAGCAGGTAAACGATAAAAAGAATAATTTCTGTAGTGACATGCTACTTACATATCCTTGATCATACTATTACAAAGCATATGAAATGAATGAAGTGACTCAAGGCAATGATCTATAGTTGCTAACAAATAGATAACATATAGCAAAACTTTTCATGGAGAGTACTTTCAAGACAAGCATCAAAAGTCTTGCACAAGAGTTAACTCATAAAGCAATAAGTTCAAAGTAAAGGCATCGAAGCAACACAAAGGAAGATATAAGTTTCAGCGGTTGCTTTCAACTTGTAACATGCATATCTCATGGATAATTGTCAACACAAAGTAATATGATGAATGCAAATAAGCAAGTATGTAAGAATCAATGCACAGTTGACACAAGTGTTTGCTTCTAAGATGGAAGGAAGTAGGTAAACTGACTCAACATAAAGTAAAAGAATGGCCCTTCAAAGAGGAAAGCATCGATTGCTATATTTGTGCTAGAGCTTTGGTTTTGAAAACATAAAGAGAGCATAAAAGTAAAGTTTTGAGAGGTGTTTGTTGTTGTCAACGAATGGTAGTGGGCACTCTAACCCCCTTGCTAGACAAACCTTCAAGAGCGGCTCCCATGAATTATTTTTATTTTTGGGTGGCACTCCTTCCAACCTTTCTTTCACAAACCATGGCTAACCGAATCCTCGGGTGCCTGCCAACAATCTCATACCATGAAGGAGTGCCCTTTTATTTTAGTTTTATTATGATGACACTCCTCCCCACCTTTGCTTACACAAGCCATGGCTAACCGAATCCTCGGGTGCCGTCCAACAATCACAAACCATGGAGGAGTGTCTATTTTTGTTAATTAATTTGGGACTGGGAATCCCATTGCCAGCTCTTTTTGCAAAATTATTGGATAAGCGGATGAAGCCACTAGTCCATTGGTGAAAGTTGCCCAACAAGATTGAAAGATAAACACCACATACTTCCTCATGAGCTATTAAACATTGACACAAATCAGAGGTAATAAATTTTGAATTGTTTAAAGGTAGCACTCAAGCAATTTACTTTGGAATGGCAGAAAATACCACATAGTAGGTAGATATGGTGGACACAAATGGCATAGTGGTTGGCTCAAGGATTTTGGATGCATGAGAAGTATTCCCTCTCGATACAAGGCTTAGGCTAGCAAGGTTATTTGAAGCAAACACAAGTATGAACCGGTACAACAAAACTTACATAAGAACATATCGCAAGCATTATAATACTCTACACTGTCTTCCTTGTTGCTCAAACACTTTTACCAGAAAATATCTAGACCTTAAGAGAGATCAATTATGCAAACCAATTTTAACAAGCTCTACGGTAGTTCTCCACTAATAGGTTTAAACTACATGCAAAAACTTATGATCTACTTGAGAGCTCAAAACAATTGCCAAGTATCAAATTATCCAAGACATATGAGGCATTTTCTTTTCCCAACCAAATAAAGATAAATATTGTAGCTTCCAACTTTTATTCATTGAACATTAAAAGTAAAACGAAGAACAAGTGTTCATATGAAAAAGCGGAGCGTGTCTCTCTCCCAAACATGGATTGCTAGGATCCGAATTTATTCAAACATAAACAAAACGAAAAATAAACACACAGACGCTCCAAGTAAAGCACATATGATGTGACTGAATAAAAATATAGTTTCAGGGGAGGAACCTGATAAGTTGATGAAGAAGGGGATGCCTTGGGCATCCCCAAGCTTAGACGCTTGAGTCTTCTTGAAATATGCAGGGATGAACCACGGGGGCATCCCCAAGCTTAGACTTTTCACTCTTCTTGATCATATATCATCCTCCTCTCTTGACCCTTGAAAACTTCCTTCACAACAAACTTCTCATAAACTTCATTAGAGGGGTTAGTACTCAAAAAATTTGAATCCACCTTGGTCCTGTAGTGGCACATTGCAAGAACTCAATAAAACATTAGCTACAGCTCTCTATGTCTAGAAAAGCTCGCTTAAAGTCCACAAGAGACAATGCAAAAAACAGAGACAGAATCTGCCAAAACAGAACAGCCAGTAAAGACGAATTTTAATAAAATACTTCCGTTGCTCAAATCAGAAAACTCAAAACTAATGAAAGTTGCGTACATATCTGAGGATCACGCACGTAAATTGGCAGATTTTTCTGAGTTTCCTACAGAGAAATAAGCCCAGATTCGTGACAGATAGAAATCTGTTTCTGCGCAGGAATCCAAATCTAGTATCAACCTTCGATTAGAGGCTTCACTTGGCACAACAAAACACAAAACTAAGATAAGGAGAGGTTGCTACAGTAGTAAACAACTTCCAAAACACAAATATAAAACAAAGTACTGTAGCAAAATAACACATGGGTTATCTCCCAAGAAGTTCTTTCTTTATAGCCGTTAAGATGGGCTCAGCAGTTTTAATGATGCACTCGCAAGAAACAAGAGTAGAGGTAAAAGAGAGCATCAAAAAGCAAATCCAAAACACATTTAAGTCTAACATGCTTCCTATGTAAAGGAATCTTGTAAATAAACAAGTTCATGAAAAGCAAAGTAACAAGCATAGGAAGATAAAACAAGTGTAACTTCAAAATTTTAAGCATATAGAGAGGTGTTTTAGTACCATGCAAATTTCTACAACCATATTTTCCTCTCTCATAATAATTTTCAGTAGCTTCATGAACAAACTCAACAATATAACTATCACATGCAGCATACTTTTCATGATTTCCAAACACATAATTTTTATCAAGCTCAAAAATAGTGGAATTAAAACTTTCGAACACACTTTTATCAATAATATAGCAAGATGAATGATCAATCTCAAGAGATATGGGACACATAGATAATGTCAAGAACTCTCCAATCCCATTTTCATTAGTAGCACAATTAATATTGTCAAGTAACATAGGACCATCATCTAGAGCTTTATCATAAACATTTGCTAAGCAAAATTCTTTAGTACCATGCATTTCGACATCAGGCACAAACAAAGCATTATCATAAGATTTATCAAAGTAGCATGGATTATCATATATAACAGTAGCATAATCATTCTCACAAGTATTACTCATAGGTACTATTTCAAGAGAATCCACAGGAACATAACATTCAACCTCTTTTGGTAAGCATGGAGGACAATCAAATAGTGTAAGAGATAAAGAGTTACTCTCATTAGAAGGTTGACATGGGTAGCTAATCCATTCTTCCTCCTTTTGTTCGTCGCTCTCTTCTTCTTTTTCATCCAATGAGCTTTCAAGTTCATCAATTTCTTCTTCCACCGGTTCCTGCAAATTGTGAGTGCATTCTTGTGCATTAATGTGTCTCTCTTTATAATCAAGGATATAAGGATTCCTACTGTAGCATTCTATGCAAGAATTAAGGATAGTAGAGACATAATCTTTAAGGTCCTTACAAATAGCACAAGTTTCATAATTCTCAACCATGAAGGATTCTATCTCGGAGGCTCCCATAAATAAGACAAATTGTTCTACCTCTTCGAACCCATAATGAATATAGCAATTCCGATTATAGTTCTTAATTAAAAATTCCTCACTAAAGCCACATTGAAATTTAAGATGTTTAGTATCCTGTTGAGAGCAACAGTTTATATTATGGCGTTCAAGCAAGATTTCAGCAATTGTATTCAATTTTTCTATCATAGCACTCATTATTTTACCAGTTCTTGATTCTCTATAATTATTATAACATTCTATAAGCTCCAAGTAGGTTGTAGGTTCTCCCATAACAGCAGTTTTTAATTTTTAGGTTTTTCAAATTTTTATGGATTTTCGGGTATATAGGGAAAATAAAACAAGACAAAAAGAAACTAAGCAAAAGTAAACTACGCAAAATAATACTAGACAGAAATAAACTAAGCACAAATAAACTAAACAAAAGTAAACTAAGCAAAACAAAATAAAACAAAATAAAACAAAATAAAAACAGAGAGAGAGGTAGAGTGTACTCCCCAGGTGAACTTATGAGTAGAGCTATGCCTCCCCGGCAACGGCGCCAGAAAATAGTCTTGATGACCCACAAGTATAGGGGATCGCAACAGTCTTCGAGGGAAGTATTACCCAATTTATTGATTCGACACAAGGGGAGGTAAAGAATACTTATAAGCCTTAACAACTGAGTTGTCAATTCAGCTGCACCTGGAAAAGCACTAGCAACAGGGGTGATGTGAAAGTAGCAGTGATATGAGAGCAATAGTAACAGTAACACAGCAGCAGTAGTAGTAATATGAGAGCAATGGCACCAGAAAATAGTTGATACTACTTCCAATGACATGTAGAACAAGTATATAATGATGCGAGATGGACCGGGGTTCCCAGCTATCTACACTAGTGGCAACTCTCCAATAACAAGTGTTGGGTGAACAAATTACAGTTGGGCAATTGATAGGATTGATAAGGCATTAAGAAAGAACATCAATTCATTAATCATGTAGGCATGTTTTCCATATTTAGTCGTACGTGCTCGCAATGAGAAACTTGCACAACATCTATTGTCCTACCAGCCGGTGGCAGCCGGGCCTCAAGGGAAACTACTGGATATTAAGGTACTCCTTTTAATAGAGCACCGGAGCAAAGCATTAACACTCCGTGAAAACATGTGTCCCTCACATCACCGCCATCCCCTCCGGTTGTCCCGATTCTTGTCACTTCGGGGCCTTTGGTTCCGGACAGTGACATGTGCATACAACTTGTAGATACAATCTAAGCAATAAGTATAGAGCTCAAATCTAAGATCATGCCACTCGGGCCCTAGTGACAAGCATTAAGCATAACAAGATTGCAGCAACAATAACTTCACAAACTTTGTAGATAGACAATCATAACGTAACAATCCATCGGATCCCAACAAACACAACACCGATTACATCAGATGAATCTCAATCATGTAAGGCAGCTCATGAGATCATTGTATTGAAGTACATGGGGGAGAGAATACCAACTAGCTACAGCTAGAACCCGTAGTCCATGGGGGAACTACTCACGGAGCATGATGGAGGCGATGGCGTTGATGGAGATGGCTTCCGGGGGCACTTCCCCGTCCCGGCAGGGTGCCGGGACAGAGACTTCTGTCCCCCGAATTGGAGTTTCGCGATGGCGGCGGCGCCCCTGGAGTCTTTCTGGAGTTTCGTCAAGTGGTACGGTGTTTTTAGGTCGAAAGGGGTTAAATAGGCGAAGAGGCGGCGTCAGAGGGGCACCAGGGCGCCCTCCTCATAGGCCGGCGCGGCCAGGGGCCTGCCCGCGCGGCCTTGTGGTGTCGGGGCCCTGGGCCTCCTCTCCGTCTCCCCTTCGGTGTTCTGGAGCCTCCCGGGAAAAATAAGATCTTTGGCGTTAATTTCGTCCAATTCCGAGAATATTGCCCGAACAGCCTTTCTGGAACCAAAAACAGCAGAAAACAGGAACTGGCACTGTGGCATCTTGTTAATAGGTTAGTTCCGGAAAACATAAAAACATCATAAAGTGCAAGCAAAATGTAAGTATTGTCATTAAACAAGCAGCAATGATAGAAATTTGATTGGTCTGTTTATTATTTGTTATGTGGCACGGCGGCAAAGCATTTTGCTAAATCTCAAGCACACATAGTTGGGGTCCATTAGAGGGACTAATTAAATCAAAGTACAATGGATTATAAAAGCAGGTTTTATCATTGATTAGCTTTGCAACGGCCTATCAACTGTAAGTGTTGCATGTGTTCTAAAGAACTATGTTCATCGTCACAGATCAAGAGGAGTACGCAGTGGAGGACGCACAAAACAACCGTAGGCCAGGTGGGCACACCTTACTAATTTTCTTTTTTCCACTTTATATGTGATAATTTTTTACATAATTAATTAACTAAAACATTTTAAAATAGGGTGGGCCATTCAACCCAAACACCATGTTGCGTACGTCGCTGAGGGTAAGGGGTTTCATCTTCGTTCTATGGTATGAGTATGTAATGCGCGTGATACTCATCGAAGACAATATATATAGCAGACATCACATCAGATGAGCCTATGGATAAAAATGGGCCAAATCATATCTACTAGTGCACAAATGAAGTTAAAAATAGGTCAACCTTCATTAAACCGATACTACTTAAAAGACCATTGTTTGACCTAAGTAAGCGTATATATGAGGTCAGTAATACTAGTCACAATGCATAGTATCATATATAAAAGTATGGTGTGTATGATACAATTAATACTACATGTTACTATGTCAACGATGCATGGTATCATGTACTAGTATCATAATCTTCTTATATTAATTGATTTGTAGAATCTCAATGCAGATCTATGTACAAGATTATTTAACATTAAATTTTCTAGTACTACGTGCTATGATACGGTATCTACCTATGATATTATAATCCTCTCTCTCATCTTTAATTGCAGTGCCACATCAGCTTTTTTGCAAGCATGAGATGCATGATAGTGTACTACCTATGATACTCCCATTGTGGGTAGTCTAAGGGGGCAATGTTAGACCTAATTAAGTGTTTGAGGTTAGTTATGGACCGCTGTTATACCTAATTGTGTTTGAGGTCAGTTAGGGACCTTATTATACATAATTAAGTGTTAGAGGTGAGTTCAAATAATAATATATAGTTGGGGTCTAAAGTTCACCAACGTATGCAACACACGAGCTGCCAAATGTGTACTTAATTAACCCTATTAGGAAAACACAAGATTATCTCATTCAACAAAATATTAGGAAAGTGTATCACAATTGTATTTATCCCTTATCTCTCTCATGTTAACCGAGACAAGAGTTCGTTCTAGGTCAGCTCTACGACAATTAGCGTCGCAAGGGTGGTAACATAGGTGTGCAGTTGCGAAAGTTTTTTCCCAAGTTGTCGACTTCCTCAATCCACACTTAATATTTGTGCATGCGGGCCTAAGTATATGGTACTACTTAGTTCTATTCCTAGTATATATGTTGGGTGACTTAGAAAAATCATACTTCGTACATGATTCCTTCGAAAATCCTTTAGGGCTTCTTTGATTCATATTAGGTTGGTATAAGATAATAGGATTTAGATCTTATAGGAATATTTCCTACACTAGTAGTTTGATTCATATGAACATATCCAATAGGAAATAATCCTATAGGAATCATCAAGTAGTGCAAATCCTAGTATAGGATTAAATATTTGGTCCTACCTCATGGAAAAATTCATTTGGCGCAATCAAACGCAACTCATCTTATTATAGGATTTAACTACACATGTCATCCCAAATCCCAATCCTACATTCCTACTCCTATGATTTCCCTATCCTGTGAATGAAAGGAGCCCTTAAAATCAAACTATCCCGCACCTCGTCGATTCGTATAAAACCGACTCTAGCCAACAACTCTTCGCCCGACCTTTCTTCTTCACCATCAGGCCACCACACACTGTCATTTTCCATTGCAACGCATTTAGGGTGTGTTCGGTTCCAGAACCAAGTGGAATGGAATGGAACCGTTCCGCACCTAGAGCCCATTCTTGTGTTCGGTTGTGGAATGGAACGGAACCGAGTGGTTCCTCGAAAGGGAATATTCTCCCCATATGCAGAATGCACCCATTCCACCGAATCGGTGGAATGTGGTGGAACGGCTGTTACTTAGCCGCTATTAATTACAAAGCACTTCACTAATCCAACCAAAAAAATTATTAGTTGTTGTTAATTATGATTTTGAGATTAAAAAGGCCACTATTAATTACGATATTTAGACAAAAGATTAAACTTTAACTTCATTCCGTTCTACTCTCCAAATTCCCCGACCATACAAAAAATAACATTAATTACGATTTTAAGATTAAAAAGGCCATTAGGCGTTGTTAATTACGATTTTAAGATTTAAAAGGCTATTTGCCATTGTTAATTACGATTCTTAGACAAAAGTTTAGTTTAACCACATTCCGTTCTGCTCTCCAATTCCTCCAACCGAACAAAAAACAGTACCATTCTGTACCTCCTTTTTGTCCAAACCGAACGCGGGGATGGAACCATTCCATTCCTCTGGAAAGGAACCATTCCTTACTAAAATCTTCTTGTGCCACCTCCCAGTTTAAAGGCCTACTCGCATAACCCTACAGCTCTGCACTCGCGTGGGCAACCGAACACACCTACATCATCAATGCCCCGCGTACTTATCCGCACCGCCTACAGCTCTGCACTCCTATGACCTATCCATGGCTGGGCAGTCAAAAAAAGCTGCGTCACCTGGGAAATCAACAAGCCACGCAAGCAAGTCGCAAGCATCATAAATTCCGAATCAATGCCTAGCTACAGTCTACCTGGCCTCCTCCCAACTCATTGTCCTTGAGGCCTTAACAAAGCCTTCTAAAAGGGTTTTATCAAAATATTCCATATGGATTAGTAAAAAAACGCACCTGCTAAAGATTCATATATGCCCCTAGGTTAAAAATATGCATCTCAAATTTGTATGGATACATATGTATCTCTGACTAAAATGCATGTATCAAGACATAAGTGAGACACCTATATATTTTCAAACGGGGATGTAGTAGTAGATTTTTTGGGTCATGTGTTGGCAATAAAAAATGGATTCCCCATTTCATCTGTGCACAAGGAGGGCAAAACGAGTGGTCTTTTGTGAAGTGTCTCTACCAATCTACAACCACTTCAATTTTCACATGTACGCTAGACCCTGAAAGATGTCCAAATCAAGTTGCAGTGTTTTATCTCGATCCACATCTACATATGGTTTTATAATTGAGCTTTATCCTAATGAATTCAAAATTAAACTGTATGAGTTTGCTTGTTTTTGTACCCACTTGGGAAGGGTTCATGCAGGATCTGTAGCGAACTTTCTTGTGAAGACATATTTTGGCACATACTGTATGTGAATCTTCTCACGGCCATCAACTTTGAATACTCAAGTTTTTTACTCCTATATATGCAAAATGATATCAGTGTACCATTTTACTTATTCACAATGTTGGCAAAAAATGTATTTTTATGCCCATCTATTTCCATTTTTTGATTTCTTTTTTGAATTTTCATGCCCATTTGTAGATTTGACCAAGATTTAAACAAGTTTAACACATGAAAAATGAAAAGGTAAGCATGGATCCTTCTTAGACACTCTAAAATGAAGCTTTTGGGAGGTTCTTGAAATTTCCAAGTTTGAAACCCAAAACCACTTCTTCTCTTCATGTTTGACTACATAAGATAGAGTTTAGGGTTAGGGGTAGATACATGATTTTTCTTGTTTGAATATGTCTAGACCTTGTTTATCAACTTTAATGCTTACTATATGACATAAGAAGACTATGTGCTTTGGTTTTTCATTTTCTGTTTTTTTTATATTTTATGCCCATTTGAATCTTGGTCAAATCCTAGGTTTGACCAGGATTTAAGCAAGTTTAAAACATGAAAACGACTTCTCTTCGTGCTTGACTTCTTATTCACTCCAAAATGAAGCTTTTGGAAGGGTTTTTGAAATTTCCATGTTTGAAACCCAAAACGACATCTCTTCGTGCTTGACTTCATAAGATAGAGTTTAGGGTTAGGGGGTAGATACATGAATTTTCTGGTTTGAATATGTCTAGACCTAGCTTGTTTATCAACTTGAATGCTTGCTATATGACATCAGAAGACTATGTGTTTGGTTTTTATTTTTTTGAATTTGTTATGCCCATTTGAATCCTGGTCAAATCCTAGGTTTGACCAAGATTTAAACAAGTATAAAACATGAAAATGAAAAGTAAGCCTGGATCCTTCTTATTCACTCCAAAATGAAGCTTTTGGGAGGGTTTTTGAAATTTCCATGTTTGAAACCCAAAACGACTTCTCTTCGTGATTGACTTCATAAGACAGAGTTTAGGGTTAGGGGTAGATACCGGATTTTTCTGGTTTGAATATGTCTAGACCTTGTTTATCAACTTGAATGCTTGCTATATGACATCAGAAGACTATGTGTTTGGTTTTTGTTTTTTGAATTTGTTATGCCCATTTGAATCTTAGTCAAATCCTAGGTTTGAATATATATGTCTAGACCTTGTATATCAACTTGAATGCCTTACTATACATATGACATAAGAATGTTATGTGCTTTGGTTTTTCATTCTTTTCATTTTTTTCTGAATTTTTAGGGCCATTTGAATCTTGGTCAAATCCTTGGTTTGACCAAGATTTAAACAAATTTAAAACATGAAAATGAAAAGGGAAGTCTGTATCCTTCTTAGTCACTCTAAAATGAAGCTTTTGGGATGTTCTTTAAATTTCAATGTTTGAAACCCAAAACGACTTCCCTTCATGCTAGACTTCATAAGATCGACAGGGGGTAGATACATGATTTGTCTGGTTTGGATATATCTAGACCTTGTTTATCAACTTGATTGCTTACGATATGACATAAGAAGACTATGTGATTTGGTTTTTCATTTTTCTGATTTTTTTGAATTTTGTGCCCACCCATTTGTATCTTCGTCAAATCCTAGGTTTGACCAAGATAATTTAAACAAGTTTAAAACATGAAAATGTAAAGGGAAGCATGTATCCTTCTTAGTCACTCTAAAATGAAGCTTTTGGGAGGTTTTTGAAATTTCGATGTTTGAAACCCAAAACCACTTCTCTTCACATGCTTGACTTCATAAGACAGAGTTTAGGGGTTAGGGGTATAGATACATGATTTGTCTGGTTTGAATATGTCTAGACCTTGTTTATCAACTTGAATGCTTACTATATGACATAAGAAGACTATGTGATTTGGTTTTTCATTTTTCTGTTTTTTAATTATTTTTCTGCCCATTTGAATCTTGGTCAAATCCTAGGTTTGAACAAGATTTAGACAAGTTTAACACGTGAAATTAAACGAATAAGTAAGCATTGATCCTTCTTAGTCACTCCAAAATGTACCAATTGATAGTGTTAACTTTGCTTCATGGAAAAAATAATGTCATGTAAATGAGTTAACTTGGATTTCCTACCCTTGAATCCATAGGAAACTTTGTTCTAATGCACTATTATAATCAACCGAGTTTTTACACCAACAGGTCTGTCACTTACGTGTGGTGCCCACGCGTGAGGTCCCACACTTCAGTGAGCACAAGTCACGTGCAATAGGTACGCCAACTCCCAGCCATCTTCTTTGTCAAGAGAAGACGCATCAGGATGCGTATTGGAAGTCCGTGGGTCCTTCTGGATCCTTCGGTTGTCCCTCTCACAAAAAAAACAAATCTATCTCATTCTCGGCCTCGCTCGACTCGCTCGCTCGCTCGCTCGCACGTCCTGCGCACTGACAAACCCTGCACAACAGTCAACATCATCATCATCACCCGAAAAAGGGGAGACACCATAATGCTCTGCCTTTTTTCTCTCCTTCCGAGTGATCCCTCTTCCTCCGAGTTTCACTCGACGGGCAAACGCACATCTGCAGCATAGTAATAATAAAAAGGTAGAAAAATCGATATACGAATCTATAATTAAATAGGTTAAACTAGGGTTTTGCCCTGTACTACAGATCAAGGTTCAAAAAAATCCAACTACGGGGTTCGAACAACACGATTCTAATCCAAGAACTTTTTCGACCTCATCCAAGTGGCCTCAAACTATAGGGTTAGCATCTAGTGCAGTATGTGTGAAAATGTATGCACTATGTGTGCTATAACTTGTATGTCTTTCAAATTTGAACCAACTTTGAATAAGTTTGAAATATTTGAAATGGGGCTTTTGGCTTAAACGTTTGAAACTCAAAACGATTCTCTTCATGCTAGACTTCATAAGACCGAGTTTAGGGTTAGGGGTAGATACATGATTTGTCTGGTTTGAATATGTCTAAACCTTGTTTATCAACTTTAATGCTAACTTCTCAGTCACTCTAAAATGAAGTTTTTGGAGGTTTTTGAAATTTCCATCTTTGAAACCCAAAACCACTTCTCTTCATGCTTGACTTCATAAGAAAAAGTTTAGGGTTAGGGGGTATAGATACATGATTTGTATGGTTTGAATATGTCCAAACCTTGTTTATCAACTTGAATATGCTTACTATATGACATAAGAAGACTATGTACTTTGGTTTTTAATTTTTCTGATTTTTTTAATTTTCTGCGCATTTGAATCATATCTTGGTCAAATCCTAGGTTTCACCAAGATTTAGACAAGTTTAACACGTGAAAATGAGTAAGTAAGCATGGATCCTTCTTAGTCACTCTAAAATGAAGCTTTTGGGATGTTCTTGAAATTTCCATGTTTGAAACCCAAAACCACTTCTCTTCATGATTGACTTCCATAAGATCGACAGATCAGTTTAGGGTTAGGGGTAGATATATACATGATTTTTTGGTTTGAATATGTCTAGACCTTGTTTATCAACTTGAATGCTTACTATACATATGACATAAGAATGCTATGTGCTTTGGTTTTTCATTCTCTTTTTGAATTTTTTCTAAATTTTTAGGCCCATTTGAATCTTGGTCAAATCCTTGGTTTGACCAAGATTTAAACAAGTTTAAAACATGAAAATGAAAAGGGAAGTCAGTATCCTTCGTAGTCACTCTAAAATGGAGAAGCTTTTGGGATGTTCTTGTAATTTCTATGTTTGAAACCGAAAACGAGTTCCCTTCATGCTAGTAGACTAGCTTCATAAGATCGACAGGCCGGGGGTAGATACATGATTTGTCTGGTTTGGATATATCTAGACCTTGTTTATCAACTTTAATGCTTACTATATGACATATATAAGAAAACTATTGCTTTGGTTTTTCCTTTTTCTTTTTTTTTAATTTTGATGCCCATTTGAATCATGTCGAATCCTAGGTTTGACCAAGATAATTTAAACAAGTTTAAAACATGAAAATGAAAAGGGAAGCATGTATCCTTCTTAGTCACTCTAAAATGAAGCTTTTGGGAGGTTTTTGAAATTTCCATGTTTGAAACCCAAAACCACTTCTCTTCACATGCTTGACTTCATAAGACAGAGTTTAGGGGTTAGGGGTATAGATACATGATTTGTCTGATTGAATATGTCTAGACCTTGTTTATGAACTTTAATGCTTACTATATGACATAAGAAAACAATTGCTTTGGTTTTTCTTTTTCTGATTTTTTTGAATTTTGATGCCCATTTGAATCTTGTCAAATTCTAGGTTTGACCAAGATTTAAACAAGTTTAAAACATGAAAATGAAAAGGGAAGCATGTAACCTTCTCAGTCACTCTAAAATGAAGTTTTTGGGAGGTTTTTGATATTTCCATGTTTGAAACCCGAAACCACTTCTCTTCATGCTTGACTTCATAAGACAGAGTTTAGGGTTAGGGGTAGATACATGATTTGTATGGTTTGAATATGTCCAAACCTTGTTTATCAACTTGAATATGCTTATGTGCTTTGGTTTTTTATTTTTCTGATTTTTTTGAATTTTATGCCCATAAATCTTGGTCAAATCCTAGGTTTGACCAGGATTTAAACAAGTTTAAAACATGAAATGAAAAGATAAGCCTGGATCCTTCTTAGTCACTCTAAAATGAAGCTTTTGGGAGGTTCTTGAAATTTCCATATTTGAAACCCAAAACCACTTCTCTACATGATTGACTTCATAAGACATAGTTTAATTAGAGTTTTAGGGGTAGATATATACATGATTTTTCTGGTTTGAATATATATGTCTAGACCTTGTTTATCAACTTGAATGCTTACTATACATATGACATAAGAATGCTATATATGTGCTTTGGTTTTTCATTCTTTTGATTTTTTTCTGAATTTTTAGGGCCATTTGAATCTTGCATGGTTAAACTTGGGTTTTGCCCAGTTCTAAAGATCAAGGGTTCAAAAAAATCCAACTACGGGGTTCGAACAACACGATTCTAATCCAAGAATTTTTTCGACCTCATCCAAATGGCCTCAAACTATAGGGTTAGCATCTAGTGCAGTATGTGTGAAAATGTATGCACTATGTGTGCTATAACTTGTATGTCTTTCAAATTAAGTTGATAAACAAGGTCTAGACATATTCAAACCAGAATATTATACTGCATTAGTACAAAAAGTTTCCTATGGATTCATCAAGGGTAGTAAAGCCAAGTTAACTCATTGTCATGACTAAGAAGGATCCATGCTTACTTTTTCATTTTCATGTTTTAAACTTGTTTAAATCTTGGTCAAACCTAGGATTTGACCAAGATTCAAATGGTCATAAAAAATCAAACAAAATCAAGAAAATCAAAAACCAAACCACATAGTCTTCTTATGTAATATACTAAGCATTCAAGTTGATCAACGAAGTCTAGACATATTCAAACCAGAAAAATCATGTATCTACCCCCTAACCCTAAACGTTGTCTTATGAAGTCAAGCATGAAGAGAAGAAGTGGTTTTGGGTTTCAAACATGGAAATTTCAAAAACCCACCCAAAAGCTTCATTTTGGAGTGACTAAGAAGGATCCAAGCTTACTTTTTCATTTTCATGTTTCAAACTTGTTTAAATCTTTGTCAAACCTAGGATTTGACCAAGATTCAAATGGGCATAAAAATTCAAAAAAGAAATCAAAAAAATGAAACACCAAAGCACATAAACTTCTTATGTCATATAGTAATTAAGCATTCATGTTGATCAACAAAGTCTATATATATTTAAACAATAAAAATCATGTATATATACCCCCAAACCCAAAACCACTTCTCTTCACATGCTTGACTTCATAAGACAGAGTTTAGGGGTTAGGGGTATAGATACATGATTTGTCTGGTTTGAATATGTCTAGACCTTGTTTATCAACTTGAATGCTTACTATGTGATTTGGTTTTTCATTTTTCTGTTTTTTAATTATTTTTCTGCCCATTTGAATCTTGGTCAAATCCTAGGTTTGAACAAGATTTAGACAAGTTTAACACGTGAAATTAAACGAATAAGTAAGCATTGATCCTTCTTAGTCACTCCAAAATGTACCAATTGATAGTGTTAACTTTGCTTCATGGAAAAAATAATGTCATGTAAATGAGTTAACTTGGATTTCCTACCCTTGAATCCATAGGAAACTTTGTTCTAATGCACTATAATAATCAACCGAGTTTTTACACCAACAGGTCTGTCACTTACGTGTGGTGCCCACGCGTGTGGTCCCACACTTGAGTGAGCACAAGTCACGTGCAATAGGTACGCCAACTCCCAGCCATCTTCTTTGTCAAGAGAAGACGCATCAGGATGCGTATTGGAAGTCTGTGGGTCCTTCTGGATCCTTCGGTTGTCCCTCTCACAAAAAAAAACAAATCTCTCTCATTCTCGGCCTCGCTCGACTCTCGCTCGCTCGCTCGCTCGCTCGCACCTCCTGCGCACTGACAAACCCTGCACAACAGTCAACATCACCAGAAAAAGAATATACACCATCAATAAGAGGGGCCCCGTGACTGCTCTCCCTTCTTCTCCTTCCGAGTGATTCCTCTTCCTCCGAGTTTCACTCGACGGGCAAACACACATGTGCTGCATAGTAATAATAAAAAATTAAAGAATCGAACTACGTATTCTTCTAAAAAATCATTTTGGTTTGCATTGTTTGATAATTTTCATAGCTAGAGTGCATCACAATTTTTTGATTTCATGCTTTGCTTTGCCAATTTTGATTTTTTCTAACCACCTTCTCTTTGATTTCAAATTTAGGTCAAACTATCGGTGCCTACTATGTGTTCTACTTGAATTGGATGCAGCATGCGCACATGATATGTTTTGCCATTGTTTTGGGCTTCCACACATCTTGGGGCATCCAAGTATTTAAGTTACCTTGTTTTTTAATTGTAATTCATGTACCCTTTCCTCCCAATTAAATTTTGGTTTTACATTTTTAAATTTTTTAAATTTTTATGCCCATTCTGATGTCATATAGTTAGCATTTAAGTTGATAAACAAGGTCTAGACATATTCAAACCGGAAAAATCATGTATCTACCCCTAACCCAAAACTCTGTCTTATCAAGTCAAGCACGAAGAGAAGTCGTTTTGGGTTTCAAACATGGAATTTTCAAAAACCCTCCAAAAAGCTTCATTTTGGAGTGACTAAGAAGGATGGAGGCTTACCTTTTTCATTTTCATGTTTTAAACATGTTTAAATCTTGGTCAAACCTATTATTTGACAAAGAATCAGATGGGCTTAAAATTTCAAAAAAATCAAAAAATGAAAAACCAAAGTGTAACATCCCAAAAATTTCAAAACCAAAACAAATGAATTTCCCTAGTTCCAAATTTTGGAACCAACAAAAACTTTTATTAAATTAAGTTTGGTAAATAAGAATCCTGCTTAATCCTTGTGCTATTGCCATGATTGCTTGTTACTAGTATTTGAAATAATCTTAAACCCTAAAACCTCACCCTTCTTTTCACCATCCTAGTTAAAATAAAATAAAAGGAAATTAAATAAGAAAAAGGCATATGTGCCTATGGCTATTTTAGAAATCTTTACCCTAAGCTCCTATACTTTGGTTAGGGGTTTGGAAAACCCTTACACACCTTACCTAGTACTTATCAAACCTAAATCAAGTTGTTTTCCAATAAAATAAAAAGAGATTAAAAATGCCATAGAGGCATATGAGAGTAAAATAGCAAATATAGGAATTTAAGAAAACTAACCCTAGGACTTGTGTGAATGGTTGGATCACCTCCATATACCATTTCAACACTCAACAAAACCAATGGTGTCAAACCAAGTCAAATTAAAAATCAAATGCAACATATGCATAAAAGCATATGTGACACATAGTCATTTCACCAAACCTTGACCTATGACTTCAAACCTTGACCAAATGGTGTGAAACCATCTCTCAACCTAATATAACACTAAATGGACCCTAACCCATGTCCAAGTGAAGCAAGATCAACCATTTACAAGTTTAGTAAAAAGTGACACCTCATCTCTTATGTATTAAGGCCAAATTTGCAAATCTTTGAACAAGACCATTTGATTTAGTTTCAATGCTCTTAAAATGTTTCTAAACTCATAAGAACCACATTAGAGTCAACCAAAGTCAAATCAAATAGAGAGAAATCAAATGGGGAGAAAATTCCCAAATTTCACTCACATACACATTATGCCAAATTGCAAATCTTCAACCAAGGCCACCATTGCTTGATCTCTTGCTTGTAGAATGTTTATATATGATAAATAAACACAATTGCATCAAAGAAACCAAAATCAAATCAAAGCAAAACTCAAAATCAACATACATGTGATAATGGTCATTTGGCCATTTTATAAAATGTTCCCCACTTTACCCCTCTGTATTTCTCAATTCTTAAACTAGACTTAGTCAACCAAGGCCATGTCATCCAAGACCATGTCAAGGTCAACAACTTTCATGTTGACCATCTCTGCTGAAGTTGACCAGGTTGACCAGAATAGGATTGACAAGTGGAGACTTTGAATCTTTGTGAAGATGACCCACATTTTGAATTGTTGCAAATCTTCACCAAATTGAACCAAACCACCACCAATCCAACACATTAATTATATAATGGAGCTCCACCAAAAAGAATTGCAAAATTCAACAAAAATCCTCATGCGGCCATTGTGTCGAACACCTTGCAGGCATGAATCTGAATTTGGCACACATGCTATTACACACTGGTTTTTAGCCTAAACTTCTTTCCATTGGTGATCATCACACTCTTGTACCTCCCCTGCATCAAGCCATGTACTGGTTTGGTCGATTAAAGCATTGGCATGATCAAGTTTGTCCATGTCATGTACCATGCCGGCCACCCTCACTCCATTTCGATCTGAGCCCCTACTCTCTACTACACCATGTCAATGAGCATCTCTGGTACACCAGGACACTGCCTGTGCACGGCCGAGCCTCACTCTTGCTCAGCATTGGCCGAACGAGGCAAGCCCAGACGCGCCCAGAAGCGTGCCAGGCACGCGGTGAGCGCGCCCTGGCCGCCCTGGACGCGCCAGCACACCTCGTCGCCCCGTTAGCCCCGTCCTTCCCTAGCTCTCTCCTCTCGCACGCGCACACTCCTACGCATCTGCTAGCACCTAGACATGCTCAAAGCCTGCGCAGCACCCTAGCCGTCGCCATGATCACCGCCTGCCGCGCCTATACCGCAAGCACTCGAACGACGCCAGTACTCCCTCGTCCTCCCCTCGCTGCCCCTTCACGCGCATCGTACACGCCATGATCGCAGCTACCTAGCGCACCCCCTAGCTTGCCCCTTCGCGCCCTGAAACGACCTCGCCGTCGATGCCCTCTCACAGCACCCGCCGGCCTCCTCACCATTCTATAAATAGCGCTCCCCGCGCTTCCTTCACACCATCTGCTCCTACCTCTCCTCGACCTCCTCCACCTTCTCCCCATACACCACAGTGAGCTCCAATTTTTTGCCGGAGACCCGCAAGCCCGCCGCAGATCAATCCACTGATTCACGCTGCCCCGAGCTCCGCCACTGTACCAGGCGCCTATTCACCCTCGCCAACGACGCCTCGACCACCTCCCTCGACCGCCGGCGACCTAGCGCGCCCTCCGACCCCCTACCTCGCCGGCGCAGCACGCTCCCCTCCCCCGTCGACAACGACGACCCTCAGCCGTCGATCCACGATCTAATCTAACGGACGAGGTGAGCCCCTACCGATTCGGTGGAGTTAAGTCGCTGACGCGTGGGACCCCCTGTCAGGTGGCCCGCGGCGTGGTCAGCGTTAGCTGGGCCGGCCCAGTCCGTTTAGCCTATTTAGCCCAGATTGCTTTCCCGCCAAGCCCAATAATTCAAAAATGAACTTTCTGTTTAAATTCGAATTCCCTGCAGATGCTTTAGTAATTTTTGAATAGTTTGAAATCTACTACACCAAATTTAACAAATTTTATATATTTGGAAAGCTCATGAAATTATCTAAATAATGTCACTGGCCTCATGTCCAAAGTCGAAATTAAATTTAAATGATAAAAATAACAAGGCAGGGCCTTTTCTGACTTCAAATAAATATTAGAAATTATCTAGAAATGATTTTAAGTTGATTCCAACTCTAATAAATCACATTTGACATAATCTAATTGTTTATGTAAAAATATAGCATGGTTGTTTTGCATGATCATGGACTAGAGTTAAATAATGGCTATGGAACCATTTCTAGAACATTTAATACATACACATAGAATTATTTAAATAGTATGAGGGCTTCTCTCTCATTTAAATTGTGATCTTAAGTAATTCAATTGGAGGTACTGACCTTGGTCAAGTAAGTCTCATGCTTAGTTACTTATAGATTTTAAATCATTTAGATGATAGTTTAACTTATATGAGGTATAGCCTCTCACTAAAATCATTAATCCAAATAGTTCAATAAGAATTAATAACACATATATTATTAACCCATAGATTCCTATTTGAAAATATTTAATCATTCTAATAAGTAGTATTTAAATATTTCAAACCTATCTATTAAATCATATGAGATACTTAGGCCTCATTTAAATCTTGCCTCCACCATATTAATATGAAGTAGATCCCATGGTCAATTTAAAACTCACATTAAATTAATTAATAATATTAAACCATTGCAAGGTGTTATTAAAATGGTATGAGGTGCTCACCTCATTTAAATCATCTTTCTCAAATAAAATGAAGTAATGTTTTGACCTTTAAATTTCCTAAGCTCATGCTTGCTCACTTATAATCTTACATCTAAATAATATTTAAATTTTCCAAAGATTAATTAAATCACATGAGATGATGAATATCATTTAACTCACCTTTCTCGAATACTAAGTGTAAAGTGTTGACTTTGGTCAACATGGGATCATCCCTGGTTATTTGAGAATATTAAATCACCTCAAGTAGTCCTTTAAATTAGTTACAACTATGTGTTAAATCATATGAGAGATACTCCTCTCATTTAAATCTTGCTCTCAAGTAATTCAATATGAAGTAGTAATCATGGTCTATGTAACCTCATATTGAATTATTTGGTGGCATTAAATCACTACCATGTTAGTATTAAATTACATGAGGTATGGAACCTCATTTAAATCATTTTCTCAAATGATAAGTATGAAGAGGTTGACTTTAGTCAACCTAGGTCATATATTATTCATAAGAGAAATTAAATCTTAAGAAGATTCAATGAGAGGAAATTATTTCTCACAAACCAAAGAGAAACCCTAACTCCATTTTTCAATGAGAGGAAATTATTTTCCTATTACTAAATAAGAAAACCCTAGCATAATCTTGTGATAAATGTTAAGTAGTGATGCTAGATCATTGTGTGAGCCACTAAGGCTAATTAAGAGTACTTAAGTATTGTTTGGTGATTGTATCCTCGTATTCGTTTATAGACGCTAGTACCGGAGACTATCAAGAGGAGGAGGTATTCTACCAAGAGGAAGAAGAAGAATACTTTGATCACTTCACCAATCAAGGCAAGATAATACTCTTGCAAGCTATTACCCATGCAAGCTAATCCTTGCTAAACCCAAATGCTTAGCTCTACAAGAGCAAAGGCACCATCACCCTTTACTACTATGTATTACCTATCCCATGTTTTAATTACTTTTACTTTGGCTTATTTATTTCAAAGTACTTTTTGATTTATGATTCAATTGGTCTAGAGTAGAACAATACTTGATTTAGATTGGCACCCCTCAAAGCTAGATAGCACCCCTCATATAGTGGCTATCGCTAATCAATTAAAATTGGACTACTCTAGATGGGAACATGTGACTTTGAAATGAAGTTGAAACCTTGGAATGATGGTTCATTCCATTGAATGACTTTGAAGGTGAATATGACCAAGAGAAGATGGTGATTTTTGATATAAAACTGATGGTTGGGTTCGGATGCGATACCATTCCAATTTTGAAAGTACCCCCACAATACCCAAAATGGGTAAGGGCTTAACTAGAAATTTATGTGCTTTAGTATGGGTTCCCTCTAAACAAGCGTCATCGGGGTTATGCCAAGGGCTGCCTCCAAAGCAATATGAGATATTGTGATATGATGTGAATGAGGTGAATTGTCCGGCCCAAGCCCTGTGCAGTTCCCGGGTTAACAGTTGGTTCTCACCGGGAGGCCAAGCTCATGGGGAGAGGTGCCTGTACTAGAGTATATAAGTGAAAGGTTATGGTTGGTAGTCCGCATACGGAGTATGATAAATCAGGGCCAGCTAACCCTGACGGATTATTGCAAATATTGTGGCACAAGTGTACGACCTCTGCAGAGTGTAGAACTATTCGAATAGCCGTGTCCACGGTTACGGACGATTGGAAAGGCCATACTGTTCCGTCATCAGACCATTTTCAAAAATGTGACATATGACTGGTGACTTGAAGTTGACCGGTGAATGGTGACTTTGAGTTGAACAACAGAGTTGTGGGAATGACACTAATGTTCCCACTTGAGTTAGTCTAGGGATTCAAGCATCTTTACTAAATGTTTATGAAATAAACTTGGCTTTATGCAAATAAACCTAGAGCTTAGTATCCCCTTACCACAATTGATAGTGCTTACACTAGTATTAGTTTGCGAGTACTTTAAAAGTACTCATGGCTTTGTCCCTGGCTATTCAAATGGCCAGACTATGAAGGTGAACAGCAGTACGAGGAAGATGGACAGCAGGACGTCTACGACAACTAGGACCGCTCCTGACGTCAACAGTTGCCTGTGGAACAAATGGACCACGACCGTTACTTCGCTTCCGCTATGTGTTTTGTAATAGGATCTCTAGATCCACTATGTTGTATTAAGACTGGATCATGTGATCCTTTGTTGTAAGACGATTACGTGTTGTAATAAATGATGTGTTGTGATATCAATCTATTATGTCTCGCAAAAACAATATTCCTGGGATTGCGATGAATGGCATAATAGGCATCTGGACTTAAAAATCCGGGTGTTGACAAGTTGGTATCAGAGCCATTGTTTGACCTTAGGAGACCCTAGTTAGAATGGACGTTCGGAAAATTTTAGTTTCAAAAACAAATGAAGGAAGTATTTGTGAAAAACTTATTCATTTTCTTCTCTACCAGATCTTCTTAAAAATAATAAGCCATGCATCTCCTTATAAATCCATTTAAAATTTTGCCACACTTGTTCACCTCTCTAACTTACTCATCCATTTCACTTTCAGATGGAGCCTTACGTCCAGACGGAGACCTACGATCTGGAAAACGGAGGAAGTCTGGTGTTTGAGCGCGACTTGTACCTAGTGTCCGAGAAGCTCGAACGCCCACCTCCCCAGTTCCACGGAGTCCGGATCCACAACACCCCCGCTGGGGAACAGCAGTGGATGATCACCGCTGACTTGAAGGGAAGCTCGGAACCTCCCATCTCGGAGAGGATCCTTTTCTCCTTCAAGGCATACAGCTGGGTGGACGGTCTTGCTCACGCCCTTCAGGAGGGACTTGCTCGGGTGTGCGGACAGAACATCGCCGCACTCCGGGGAAGCCGCTTCGCCCACTTCGCGAGGCACGACACCATGGGGGAACCCATGGCCCTCTCTTCGCACCCGGTGCTCAAGATTCATGTGCAGCATTTGGACTTTATGCTTCATGAGACCCGGAAGGACCTGGAGTTGACACGTGTCCACTCCCACCGTGCCCAGATGGCTTTGGCTCATCATGCCGACGCCATCAGGCTACTCGCCAAGGACCGCCGGTCACTCCGCCTGCAGCGCGCCAAGAATGTCGCTACTATCACCCGTCTTCGCGAGAAGATTCGCACCTTGGAGGTGACTGTCCGGACCCAGCAGGACCAGATCCAGGAGATGGAGGAGGATGGAGAAGACATCCAAGGAGGCGATGACTTCCTGAGTGACGACAACGACTTTGAGGATGACGAGTTCACTGATGAGGAGGACTACGAGTTTCTGGAGGCTGCAGAGGATGGGATCATTCCCATCGATGTGGATGAAGACCATGAGGAATAGTTGCACTAGCTTCACTTACGTAGGTGTGAGTTGTATCCCGCACCATGTATCGTAGTTTGTGGAAAAAGGGTTCTTAAAACCCTTAGTGCTTTAGCTTGTAATGTGTGATGTTTGTTGTGAATAAATAAAATATGTGTTATGTTCATCCTGAAAATATCTTAAGTTTAATTTTAAACTTAACTCAAAATAAGCCATAGAAAATTTCCCTCTTACCTCATGATATATCTACATAATCAGATGGCCCCACCAAACCGCAACGCAATGATGGAGCCGGGAAGCCGAAAGAGCTGAACGCCAAGCAAACCTTGCTGCACTGCAACAGATAGCTCAGAACAATCAAGGCCATGGAAACCACGATCACCCTGGGTCAAAGCTGAAGAATTTTCCAGAACACTAACCCTCCAATGTTCAGCAAAACCGAAGAACCCTTGGATGCTGATGACTGGCTCCAGACAATGGAGAACAACCTAGAAGTTGCGGGAGTTGAAGCCGCAGAAAAAGTACTGTTTGCCACCCACTATCTGTCAGGACCTGCAAGAGCCTGGTGGACTAGTGCCCGTGCAATGAATGCAGGACAGATGATTGATGCGCGTAAATGTACACGTCCGTTGGGAACCCCAAGAGGAAGGTATGATGCGCACAGTGGCAAGTTTTCCCTCAGAAAGAAACCAAGGTTTAATCGAACCAGGAGGAGCCAAGAAGCACGTTGAAGGTTGGTGGTCGCGAAATGTGATGCGGCGCAACACCAGGGATTCTGCGCCAACGTGGAATCTACACAACAAAACCAAAGTACTTTGCCCCAACGAAACAGTGAGGTTGTCAATCTCACCGGCTTGCTGTAACAAAGGATTAAACGTATCGAGTGGAAGATGTTTGCAAAGAAAACAGTAAAACACAATTGCAGTAGATTGTATGCTATGTAAAGAATAGGACCGGGGTCCACAGTTCACTAGAGGTGTCTCTCCCATAAGATAAAAGCATGTTGGGTGAACAAATTACAGTCGGGCAATTGACAAATAGAGAAAGGCATAACAATGCATATACATGATATGATAAATATAGTGAGATTTAATTGGGCATTACGACAAAGTACATAGACCGCCATCCAACTGCATCTATGCCTAAAAAGTCCACCTTCAGGTTATCATCCGAACCCCATTCAGTATTAAGTTGCTAAGCAACAGACAATTGCATTAAGTATGGTGCGTAATGTAATCAACAACTACATCCTTAGACATAGAATCAATGTTTTATCCCTAGTGGCAACAGCCCATCCACAACCTTAGAACTTTCTGTCACTGTCCCAGATTTAATGGAGGCATGAACCCACTATCGAGCATAAATACTCCCTCTTGGAGTTAAGAGTACAAACTTGGCCAGAGCCTCTACTAATAACGGAGAGCATGCAAGATCATAAACAACACATAAACAATAGATTGATAATCACCATAATCATAGTACTCTCTATCCATCGGATCCCGACAAACACAACATATAGTATTACAGATAGATGATCTTGATCATGTTAGGCAGCTCACAAGATCCAACAATGAAGCACAACAAGGAGAAGACGACCATCTAGCTACTGCTATGGACCCATGGTCCAGGGGTGAACTACTCACTCATCACTCCGGAGGCGACCATGGCGGTGTAGAGTCCTCCGGGAGATGAATCCCCTCTCCGGCAGGGTGCCGGAGGCGATCTCCTGAATCCCCCGAGATGGGATTCGCGGCGGCGTCTCTGGAAGGTTTTCCGTATCGTGGCTCTCTCGCGACGGAGACTTTAAGTAGGCGGAAGGTCAACGCGGGGGCCACACGAGGGGCCCAGGTAGGCCGGCGCGGCCAAGGCCTGGGCCGCGCCGCCCTATGCCCTGGCTGCCTCGTGGCCCCACTTCGTTATCTCTTCGGTCTTCTGGAAGCTTCGTGCAAAAATAGGACCCTGGGCGAAAGTTTCGTCCAATTCCGAGAATATTTCCTTACTAGGATTTCTGAAACCAAAAACAGCAACAGCAACTGGCTCTTCGGCATCTTGTTAATAGGTTAGTTCCAGAAAATGCATAAATATGACATATAATGTGCATAAAATATGTAGGTATCATCAATAAAGTAGCATGGAACATAAGAAATTATCGATACGTTGGAGACGTATCAGCATCCCCAAGCTTAGTTCTGCTCGTCCCGAGCAGGTAAAACGATAACAAAGATAATTTCTGAAGTGACATGCCATCATAATCTTGATCATACTATTTGTAAACTTATGTAATGAATGCAGCGATCAAAACAAAGGTAATGACATGAGTAAACAAGTGAATCATATGACAAAGACTTTTCATGAATAGTACTTCAAGACAAGCATCAATAAGTCTTGCATAAGAGTTAACTCATAAAGCAATAAATCAAAGTAAAGGTATTGAAGCAACACATAGGAAGATTAAGTTTCAGCGGTTGCTTTCAACTTATAACATGTATATCTCATGGATATTGTCAACATAAAGTAATATAACAAGTGTAATATGCAAGTATGTAGGAATCAATGCACAATTCACACAAGTGTTTGCTTCTTAAGTGGAGGGAGATAGGTAAACTGACTCAACAATAAAAGTAAAAGAATGGTCCTTCAAGAGGAAAGCATCGATTGCTGTATTTGTGCTAGAGCTTTTATTTTGAAAACATGAAACAATTTTGTCAACGGTAGTAATAAAGCATATGAGTTATGTAAATTATATCTTACAAGTTGCAAGCCTCATGCATAGTATACTAATAGTGTCCGCACCTCGTCCTACTTAGCTTGGACTACCGGATCTTCGCATGCCATGTTTCAACCAAGTGTCACAAAGGGGTACCTCCATGCCGCCTGTACAAAGGTCTAAGGAGAAAGCTCGCATTTTGGATTTCTCGCTTTTGATTATTCTCAACTTAGACATCCATACCGGGACAACATGGACAACAGATAATGGACTCCTCTTAAATGCATAAGCATGTAGCAATGATTATTATTCTCATATGAGATTGAGGATATATGTCCAAAACTGAAACTTCAACCATGGTTCATGGCTTTAGTTAGCGGCCCAATGTTCTTCTCTAACAATTTTGCATGCTCCAACCACTAAAGTGATAGATCCTTCAGACAAGACGGACATGCATAGCAACTCACATGATATTCAACAATAGTTGATGGCGTTCCCCAGAAGCATGGTTATCGCACAACAAGCAACTTAATAAAATATAAAGTGCATAAGTACATATTCAATACTACGATAGTTTTTAAGGCTATTTTGTCCCATGAGCTATATATTGCAAAGGTGAATGATGGAATTTTAAAGGTAGCACTCAAGCAATTTACTTTGGAATGGCGGAAAAATACCATGTAGTAGGTAGGTATGGTGGACACAAATGGCATAGTAGTTGGCTCAAGGATTTTGGATGCATGAGAAGTATTCCCTCTCGATACAAGGTTTAGGCTAGCAAGGTTATTTGAAGCAAACTCAAGGATGAACAGGTGTAGCAAAACTCACATAAAAGACATATTGTAAACATTATAAGACTCTACACCGTCTTCCTTGTTGTTCAAAACTCAATACTAGATATTATCTAGACCTTAGAGAGACCAAATATGCAAATCAAATTTTAGCAAGCTCTATGTATTTCTTCATTAATGGGTGCAAAGCATATGATGCAAGAGCTTAAAAATGAGCACAACAATTGCCAAGTATCACATTATCCAAGACATTTAGAATTACTACATGTAGCATTTTCCAATTCCAACCATATAACAATTTAACGAAGAAGAAACTTCGCCTTGAACATTATGAGTAAAGCCTAAGGACATATGTGTCCATATGCAACAGCGGAGCGTGTCTCTCTCCCACAAAGTGAATGCTAGGATCCATTTTATTCAAACAAAAACAAAAATAAAAACAAACCGACGCTCCAAGTAAAGAACACAACATGTGATTGAATAAAAATATAGTTTCAGGGGAGGAACCTGATGATGTTGTCGATGAAGAAGGGGATGCCTTGGGCATCCCCAAGCTTAGACGCTTTAGTCTTCTTAAAATATGCAGGGGTGAACCACGGGGCATCCCCAAGCTTAGAGCTTTCACTCCTCTTGATCATAGTATATCATTCTCCTCTCTTGACCCTTGAAAACTTCCTTCACACCAAACTTCAAGCAAACTCATTAGAGGGTTAGTGCACAATTAATAATTCACTCATTCAGAGGTGACACAAACATTCTTTACACTTCTGGACATTGCATAAAGCTACTGGACATTAATGGATCAAAGAAATAAATCCAACATAGCAAAAGAGGCAATGCGAAATAAAAGGCAGAATCTGTCAAAAACAGAACAGTCCGTAAAGACGAATTTAAAGCTGGCACCAGACTTGCTCAAATGGAAAAACTCAAAACTAATGAAAGTTGCGTACATATCTGAGGATCACGCTCGTAGATTTTTTTTCGAATTTTCTACAGAGAACTGTGCCCAGATTCGTGACAGACAGCAATGCTGTTTCTGCGCAGCGATCCCAAATATAACATCAACTTTGACATAGAAACTTTACTTGGCACAAAAACATGATAAGGAGAGGTTGCTACAGTAGTAAACAACTTCCAAGACTCAACAAAACAAAAATTGCTGTAGGTAAAAACATGGGTTGTCTCCCATAAGCGCTTTTCTTTAACGCCTTTCAGCTAGGCGCAGAAAGTGCAAATCAAGTATTATCGAGAGTAGAAGCATCAACATCATAACTTGTTCTAATAATAGAATCAAAAGGCAACTTCATTCTCTTTCTAGGGAAGTGTTCCATACCTTTCTTGAGAGGAAATTGATATTTAATATTACCTTCCCTCATATCAATAACAGCACCAACGGTTCGAAGAAAAGGTCTTCCCAACACAATAGGACAAGATGCATTGCATTCGATATCCAAGACAACAAAATCAACGGGGACAAGGTTATTGTTAACCGTAATATGCACATTATCAATCCTCCCCAAAGGTTTCTTTTTAACATTATCGGCAAGATTAACATCCAAATAACAATTCTTCAATGGTGGCAAGTCAAGCATATCATAAATCTTTTTAGGCATAACAGAAATACTTGCACCAAGATCACATAAAGCATTGCATTCAAAGTCATTGAATTTCATTTTAATGATGGGCTCCCAACCATCTTCTAACTTTCTAGGAATAGAAGTTTCAAGTTTTAGTTTCTCTTCTCTAGCTTTTATGAGAGCATTTGTAATATGTTTTGTAAAGGCTAAATTTATAGCACTAGCATTAGGACTTTTAGCAAGTTTTTGTAAGAACTTTATAACTTCAGAGATGTGGCAATCATCAAAATCTAAATCATTATGAGCTACAGCAATGGGATCATTGTTCCCAAGGTTGGAAAAAATTTCAGCAGTTTTATCACAAGCAGTTTCAGCAGTTTTAGCAATTTCAGACAGTTTTGTTCGCTTTGCACTAGGAGTAGAAACATTGCCAACACCAATTATTTTACCACTAGTCATTAACCCGTGCACCTGCACGGTCTAGTTATCATTTGTAAGCCTTGCAAATTTGGAAAAGAGAAAAATACATCATATACGAAAATTTGCAGTAATCGGAATTTGAAAAGAAAAACCTTAGCCATGGCAATGAGTGATTAATCTTAAGAGAATCTTATGCTTGATTTTTCAATTCGATAGTATATGATTGAAACATATTAATAATACAGAGTTACGTAGAGTAGAACAACAGGCATAAGCTCTAAATTGTTGAATTGAAGAGTATAACTTCCGCCTTTACCCAAAAAACGATGCAATGAAAGTTACAAAAGATGTGAACATGATTACACATATACATCTTAATTTGAGATATATAGAGTAGAACAACATGGTTAAGCTCTAAATTGTTCAATTGAAGAGTATAACTTCCGCCTTTTACCCAAAAAATGATGCAATGAAAGTTACAAAAGATGAGAACATGATTACACATATACATCTTAATTTCAGATATAAGACATTTTTTAAACAGAGACTTCGGAAAACACTTGGCTATTGAAGAACCATTATTAGGGATTATTGGTAAACAATATGACATGAGTGGACAGAAACTTATGGAATTGTACGTGAATATATGTTGGAATCCTTTGCAAATTATTTACCTTAAATGCTTATATTTAAATGTCTGAACATTTGGTAAAAAAAACTCATATTAGAGAATAACCAAGATCATATACAAAATGTTTGATATAAAGTGAAGAACCAATTGTGTTTAATACGGGGGTATTTCAGACGGACAATATTTTTTCACATAAATAATAAAGAAACGACTTTCTTTTGTTGTAACCTTTAACCCAAGACCCAAAATAAATTAGACATTAAAAGAACACCAATTCAGACAATGGTTGACTCATAGGAAAACATAAATATATGTTATTATGTGTACAATTATGGTGGTAGCTAGCAATATTTAGGAACATAGTGATTATGATTTTTGGATTTAACAACTGAACAGATTATTTTCACATTTATTTTTGATAACTTATTACGTTGCTGATGCATTAATACTGTGAACAAATTCAAAGAATACTTGGGACGTTTTGACAGGATACCGCGCATAATATCAGCTATTCATCTAAATGACTAATCACATGTGAACAAACCTTCAAATGTTATATACCTATATGTGGTGGTGCCTGAACCAACCAATTATTATTTCGCTGCTGCCTCTCACTGAGGAGAACTATCTATGATAACGCATATGTATAGAAGTTACTAATTCTAGATAATATCAAATTTTCATTACACGCCCTGTTCGATGAAAGAAAATGAGCACACGTCTCATAAAAAGAAGGTGATAAGACAACCTCTGTGGATATATCCATCAATCAGATAATAAGTCTGTCCTTAGTGGATAAACTCTTCTTCCTTTAACTGCTCGTTTAGGCATATCCTAATATTCCTGGTCATGTCAAAAAAGATCAAACCTCTACTACTCCAAGGCGAGAAAAATTACCATCAGAGTCAATCATTTTCATATAGGGTCAATTAAAGATGGATTATAAAATCTATTATTTTCGCATACAATTTAAAGCACAACGTAATTTACAGTAGAATTGCAAATTGTACAGCTGCTGCTTATAGTTTCATGCAGACCACATAGCCTGCGGCTTTTAATTATGATTATGAAGAATAAAAAAATCTAGACGGTATGAACAGAGGACCTATCATAAGAAACTCCTGACAAATTTAAAATTGCAAGAAAGCTTTAATTAGTACCTAATCAAAAACATACATATATGTATGTGTTAACGAACTGATGACACTAATATGCAGCCTGGATAATTCCTCAAATACATGAATTCTTAGGATAAGCCTATGTACCACACTTAAACAGTTCAAATATGAGGCCTGGAGTATTAAACATTATTTGCCTTGGTGGAGGTCTGCTGCTCCCAGCATGCGACCACCTGTAGCAGTCATGACTAAGGTGCAAATGACAAATTAATAGAATGTGAAAGGGAGAGAGGTTTAAAAAAGCAATGCAATCGTCGTGGAAGAGAAAACCGAACCCTTACCCTCAAAATTACATCTTATCAGCAACGGCGGCTGTGCCATGTTTTAGACATCAAACCAACCAATATCGTTAGGCCTTAGGCTATATCAGAGTCACTGCATATGAAAGGAGCTTGTTTAGAAAAAAGTAGTGTAATTTGTAATGGCCATTCCACTACCACGGTACTTGCCACTGTTTTCTCAACATGTATAAAAGAGTATATTTATATGGCATATTGTACGAATTTAAATTTAAAGATTTTTGTAAATTTGAACTGTTTGCTACATTGCTCCAGTTATATTGATAATATTTATTCTTGATAGGAAAATGCATAGATGAGTTTATACTTGTATCTTCAGTACTCAATTGCTACGCTATATTTGTTCTTGCATCATACAATCGCTTACATCTAATATCATTGATTATCATAGTTAAAGAACGATGGTCAGCTGTGATAAAAAACGTGAGATAATTAAGAACGATGCTCTGAACATAAGTAAGAAGAACAGACCTCTCGCCGTTGTTCTAGCAGATGCAGTTGCCTGCAACCGTGCGGCACCATTCGTCCGCCGGCACCCAAAGCCCACGTAGGACGGCGCTGCGTATTGGAAAAGACGTGCAGACGGAGATGCAGGTCTACCTTCACTCTTGACCTCCGTTCCTGCAACTCCAGGCTGCCCTGCTGATATTGACCACATACACATCACTGATGGCAGATTATACCTGTACAGAAAATACGTTAGGTTAGTAGGTTGATGAGGGAGAAGCAAAACACATCTTCTGGAGATCCTTTGAGAAGATGAGGGTTCTCGGCTGCGGACGACATAGCTCACAGATGGCTTGCGCGGCAGAGGCAACTTCTTCATCCTGCACTGGCTGAATCGATCGGAGGCAGTTGAGGAGGCCAGATTGAACACACAATGGTATTATCTAAGGTTAGACAACGCATGTGCATGTGCATCCGGTGAAGCCATCAATCTGCAGTCCTGGAGAAGCGTTTGAACCTGATTGGAAAAAGACCTGATTGAAAAAAAGACAACTGCCCAGATCGATCCAGGTTGAAGCCAGGTCGCCGCAGTCCAAGCTCCAGGGTATGTCGGTATTCATCAAATATTGGCCGCTGCGGCCACGCTTCTAGATCGAAATCGATCGCACGTGGAACTCCAACGACTACGAATACATCATGGATTAATCGGATTGTAGGCGGGCCGGAGCTACCGCGTAGACAACTGCGGCGAGAGCGATGAGATTGGCGGCATGCGGCGTGTCGCATGCACGCACGAGAAATAGAGATAAGAGAAACCCTAAAACCTGGGCTGCTTGACTCTCAGATGGTTCGGTGAAAAGTCTTAAGCATGGTAATCTCTTTTTTTCTAGACGACTTGGAGTCTTGGACGCATCCGTTAGATTTTTTTCTTTTCGGGTAGCCTGCACTCGGCCGGTGAGATTTTACCAAACTCGTGCGGCACTTCATTCGGAGGCTCCTAATACATCTAACGTGTAACATGTCTACGTAACTTACCACGGTACATTATAAATCACAACTTTCTCGATTAATCATGACCGTAAATTTCAGATCTAATTGTCTTAATTATTTTGATGATGTGGATTAACGTGGAGTCTTTTATGGTGCCTCCAATTAGTAAATATAAGATTGATAGTAGGAGGTGCAGCAACATGTGAAGAATTAGCATTACTAGTGGTGGTAATAGTCCAAACTTTAGCTACATTATTCTCTTTAGCTAGTTTTTCATTTTCTTCTCTATCCCACCTAGCACGCAGTTCAGCCATTAATCTTATATTCTCATTAATTCTAACTTGGATGGCATTTGCTGTAGTAGTAATCTTATTATCAAAATCATCATTAGGCATAACTTTCAATTTTAATAGATTAACATCAGAGGCAAGTCTATCAACTCTAGAAGCAATAATATCAATTTTATCAAGCTTTTCCTCAACAGATTTGTTAAAAGCAGTTTGTGTACTAATAAATTCTTTAAGCATAGCTTCAAGACCAGAGGGTACATTCCTATTATTGTTGTAAGAATTCCCATAAGAATTACCATAACCATTACCATTAGCAGAAGGATATGGCCTATAGTTATTACCAGAGTTGTTCCTATAAGCATTGTTGTTGAAATTATTATTTTTAATGAAATTCACATCAACATTTTCTTCTTGAGCAACCAATGAAGCTAAAGGAACATTATTTGGATCAACATTAGATCTACCATTCACAAGCATAGACATAATCACATCAATCTTATCATTCAAGGAAGAGGTTTCTTCAACAGAATTTACTTTCTTACCTTGTGGAGCTCTTTCCGTGTGCCATTAAGAGTAATTTATCATCATATCATCAAGAAATTTTGTAGCCGCCCCCAATGTGATGGACATAAAGGTACCTCCAGCAGCTGAATCCAATAAATTCCGCGAAGAAAAATTTAGTCCTGCATAGAAGGTTTGGATGATCATCCAAGTAGTCAGTCCATGGGTTGGGCAATTCTTTACCAAAGTTTTCATTCTCTCCCATGCTTGAGCAACATGTTCAGTATCTAATTGTTTAAAATTCATTATGCTACTTCTCAAAGATATAATTTTAGCGGGAGGATAATATCTACCAATAAAAGCATCCTTGCATTTAGTCCATGAATCAATACTATTCTTAGGCAAAGATAGCAACCAATCTTTAGCTCTTCCTCTTAATGAGAAAGGAAACACTTTCAATTTAATAATATCACCATCTACATCTTTATACTTTTGCATTTCACAAAGTTCAACAAAATTATTGAGATGGGCAGCAGCATCATCAGAACTAGCACCAGAAAATTGATCTCTCATAACCAAGTTCAGTAAAGCAGGTTTAATTTCAAAGAATTCTGCTGTAGTAGCAGGTGGAGCAATAGGTGTGCATAGGAAATCATTATTATTTGCATTTGTGAAGTCACACAACTTAGTATTTTCAGGGGTATTCATTTTAGCAACGGTAAATAAAACAAACTAGATAAAGTAAATGCAAGTAACTAATTTTTTTGTGTTTTCGATATAGAGAGCAAGACAATAAATAAAGTAAAACTAGCAACTAATTTTTTTGTGTTTTGTTTAGGTGCAGCAAACAAAGTAGTAAATAAAATAAAGCAAGACAAAAACAAAGTAAAGAGATTGAGAAGTGGAGACTCCCCTTGCAGCGTGTCTTGATCTCCCCGGCAACGGCGCCAGAAAACAGGCTTGATGCGCGTAAATGTACACGTCCGTTGGGAACCCCAAGAGGAAGGTATGATGCGCACAGTGGCAAGTTTTCCCTCAGAAAGAAACCAAGGTTTAATCGAACCAGGAGGAGCCAAGAAGCACGTTGAAGGTTGATGGTCGCGAAATGTGATGCGGCGCAACACCGGGGATTCCTGCGCCAACGTGGAATCTGCACAACAAAACCAAAGTACTTTGCCCCAACGAAACAGTGAGGTTGTAAATCTCACCGGCTTGCTGTAACAAAGGATTAAACTTATCGAGTGGAAGATGTTTGCAAAGAAAACAGTAAAACACAATTGCAGTAGATTGTATGCTATGTAAAGAATAGGACCGGGGTCCACAGTTCACTAGAGGTGTCTCTCCCATAAGATAAAAGCATGTTGGGTGAACAAATTACAGTCGGGCAATTGACAAATAGAGAAAGGCATAACAATGCATATACATGATATGATAAATATAGTGAGATTTAATTGGGCATTACGACAAAGTACATAGACCGCCATCCAACTGCATCTATGCCTAAAAAGTCCACCTTCAGGTTATCATCCGAACCCCATTCAGTATTAAGTTGCTAAGCAACAGACAATTGCATTAAGTATGGTGCGTAATGTAATCAACAACTACATCCTTAGACATAGAATCAATGTTTTATCCCTAGTGGCAACAGCACATCCACAACCTTAGAACTTTCTGTCACTGTCCCAGATTTAATGGAGGCATGAACCCACTATCGAGCATAAATACTCCCTCTTGGAGTTAAGAGTACAAACTTGGCCAGAGCCTCTACTAATAACGGAGAGCATGCAAGATCATAAACAACACATAAACAATAGATTGATAATCACCATAATCATAGTACTCTCTATCCATCGGATCCCGACAAACACAACATATAGTATTACAGATAGATGATCTTGATCATGTTAGGCAGCTCACAAGATCCAACAATGAAGCACAACAAGGAGAAGACGACCATCTAGCTACTGCTATGGACCCATGGTCCAGGGGTGAACTACTCACTCATCACTCCGGAGGCGACCATGGCGGTGTAGAGTCCTCCGGGAGATGAATCCCCTCTCCGGCAGGGTGCCGGAGGCGATCTCCTGAATCCCCGAGATGGGATTCGCGGCGGCGGCGTCTCAGGTTTTCCGTATCGTGGCTCTCGGTACTGGGGGTTTCGCGACGGAGACTTTAAGTAGGCGGAAGGTCAACGCGGGGGGCCACACGAGGGGCCCAGGGGGTAGGCCGGCGCGGCCAGGGCCTGGGCCGCGCCGCCCTATGCCCTGGCTGCCTCGTGGCCCCACTTCGTTATCTCTTCGGTCTTCTGGAAGCTTCGTGCAAAAATAGGACCCGGGCGAAAGTTTCGTCCAATTCCGAGAATATTTCCTTACTAGGATTTCTGAAACCAAAAACAGCAAAACAACTGGCTCTTCGGCATCTTGTTAATAGGTTAGTTCCAGAAAATGCATAAATATGACATATAATGTGCATAAAATATGTAGGTATCATCAATAAAGTAGCATGGAACATAAGAAATTATCGATATGTTGGAGACGTATCAATGATGACATGGGAAGACTTCAAGCTGAAGTTCAGCAAGTACCATGTGCCCCAAGGATTAATCAAGAAAATGAGAGACGAGTTCCGTGAACTCAAGCAAGGAAGAATGTCCGTGGTGGAATACCGCGACAGGTTTCTCACTCTGTCAAGGTACGCCCCGGACGAGACCGACACAAATGAGAAGAGAAAGGAAAGATTTCTGAACGGACTGCACGACGAGATGCAAACTGTGTTAGTGAATATCCCGTTCGCTGACCTCGAAGCCCTCGTGGACTCAGCCATACAAATGGAAGGAAAGCTGCATCAGGCCAATGAGAACCGCAAGCGCAGAATGATGAACCAGAGTAGACCCCACCATACCCAGAAGCACCGTAATAACTCCTCTGGAGGATTCACCCCCAGAAACAACAGGCCACCTGCGCAGACTTATCGCCCCAATACAGCAACAACCACGGAGGACCCCCGAAGCCCGGAGGCAACAACAATAACAACCGCAACCCCAACAGCCACCACAACAATGGGAACAACACCAACACCAACACTGGCCCAAGAACTGGAAGCAATGCCATCCCCGTCACCCCAAAGGACAAGTCCACTATAAACTGCTATGAATGTGGAGTTGTGGGCCACTACTCCAAGGAATGCCCCAAGAAGCTTGCCAAGATTGCCGCCAACACCGCTGCACCTGCCCAGCAACAGCGCCGCTTCGCAAGTAGAAGGAACCAGAACAACAACAACGGACGTTTCTACCACATGACTGCCACTGAAGCTCAGGAAGCACCCCAGACCCTGACAAGTATGCCTTCCTGTTAATCAAAATGCTCAATCTCTCTTAGGAACCTAACTTTTCTTAAAATCTCGGGACGAGATTTGTTTAAGGGGGAAGGGTTTGTAACATCCCAAAAATTTCAAAACAAAACAAATGAATTTCCCTAGTTCCAAATTTTGGAACCAACAAAAACTTTTATTAAATTAAGTTTGGTAAATAAGAATCCTGCTTAATCCTTGTGCTATTGCCATGATTGCTTGTTACTAGTATTTGAAATAATCTTAAACCCTAAAACCTCACCCTTCTTTTCACCATCCTAGTTAAAATAAAATAAAAGGAAATTAAATAAGAAAAAGGCATATGTGCCTATGGCTATTTTAGAAATCTTTACCCTAAGCTCCTATACTTTGGTTAGGGGTTTGGAAAACCCTTACACACCTTACCTAGTACTTATCAAACCTAAATCAAGTTGTTTTCCAATAAAATAAAAAGAGATTAAAAATGCCATAGAGGCATATGAGAGTAAAATAGCAAATATAGGAATTTAAGAAAACTAATCCTAGGACTTGTGTGAATGGTTGGATCACCTCCATATACCATTTCAACACTCAACAAAACCAATTGGGTCAAACCAAGTCAAATTAAAAATCAAATGCAACATATGCATAAAAGCATATGTGACACATAGTCATTTCACCAAACCTTGACCTATGACTTCAAACCTTGACCAAATGGTGTGAAACCATCTCTCAACCTAATATAACACTAAATGGACCCTAACCCATGTCCAAGTGAAGCAAGATCAACCATTTACAAGTTTAGTAAAAAGTGACACCTCATCTCTTATGTATTAAGGCCAAATTTGCAAATCTTTGAACAAGACCATTTGATTTAGTTTCAATGCTCTTAAAATGTTTCTAAACTCATAAGAACCACATTAGAGTCAACCAAAGTCAAATCAAATAGAGAGAAATCAAATGGGGAGAAAATTCCCAAATTTCACTCACATACACATTATGCCAAATTGCAAATCTTCAACCAAGGCCACCATTGCTTGATCTCTTGCTTGTAGAATGTTTATATATGATAAATAAACACAATTGCATCAAAGAAACCAAAATCAAATCAAAGCAAAACTCAAAATCAACATACATGTGATAATGGTCATTTGGCCATTTTATAAAATGTTCCCCACTTTACCCCTCTGTATTTCTCAATTCTTAAACTAGACTTAGTCAACCAAGGCCATGTCATCCAAGACCATGTCAAGGTCAACAACTTTCATGTTGACCATCTCTGCTGAAGTTGACCAGGTTGACCAGAATAGGATTGACAAGTGGAGACTTTGAATCTTTGTGAAGATGACCCACATTTTGAATTGTTGCAAATCTTCACCAAATTGAACCAAACCACCACCAATCCAACACATTAATTATATAATTGAGCTCCACCAAAAAGAATTGCAAAATTCAACAAAAATCTTCATGCGGCCATTGTGTCGAACACCTTGCAGGCATGAATCTGAATTTGGCACACATGCTATTACACACTGGTTTTTAGCCTAAACTTCTTTCCATTGGTGATCATCACACTCTTGTACCTCCCCTGCATCAAGCCATGTACTGGTTTGGTCGATTAAAGCATTGGCATGATCAAGTTTGTCCATGTCATGTACCATGCCGGCCACCCTCACTCCATTTCGATATGAGCCCCTACTCTCTACTACACCATGTCAATGAGCATCTCTGGTACACCAGGACACTGCATGTGCACGGCCGAGCCTCACTCTTGCTCAGCATTGGCCGAACGAGGCAAGCCCGACGCGCCGAACGTGCCAGGCACGCGGTGAGCGCGCCCAGCACGACGCCCTGGACGCGCCAGTACACCTCATCGCCCGTTAGCCCCGTCCTTCCCTAGCTCTCCTCTCGCACGCGCACACTCCTACGCATCTGCTAGCACCTAGACATGCTCAAGCGCTGCGAGCACCCTAGCCGTCGCCATGATCACCGACCTGCCGCGCCTACCGCAAGCACTCGAACGCGCGATACTCCCTCGTCCTCCCTCGCGCCCTTCACGCGCATCGTACACGCCATGATCGCAGCTACCTAGCGCACCCCCTAGCTTGCCCCTTCGCGCCCTGAAACGACCTCGCCGTCGATGCCCTCTCACAGCACCCGCCGGCCTCCTCACCATTCTATAAATAGCGCTCCCCCGCCCCTGCTTCCTTCACACCATCTGCTCCCCTACCTCTCCTCGACCTCCTCCACCGCTTCTCCCCACGGATTACACCACAGTGAGCTCCAATTTTTTGCCGGAGACCCGCAAGCCCGCCGCAGATCAATCCACTGATTCACGCTGCCCCGAGCTCCGCCACTGTACCAGGCGCCTATTCACCCTCGCCAACGACGCCTCGACCACCTCCCTCGACCGCCGGCGACCTAGCGCGCCCTCCGACCCCCTACCTCGCCGGCGCAGCAGGCTCCCCTCCCCCGTCGACAACGACGACCCTCAGCCGTCGATCCACGATCTAATCTAACGGACGAGGTGAGCCCCTACCGATTCGGTGGAGTTAAGTCGCTGACGCGTGGGCCCTGTCAGTGGCCCAGCGTGGTCAGCGATGTTGGGCCGGCCCAGTCCGTTTAGCCTATTTAGCCCAGTTTGCTTTCCCGCCAAGCCCAATAATTCAAAAATGAACTTTCTGTTTAAATTCGAATTCCCTGCAGATGCTTTAGTAATTTTTGAATAGTTTGAAATCTACTACACCAAATTTAACAAATTTTATATATTTGGAAATCTCATGAAATTATCTAAATAATGCCACTGGCCTCATGTCCAAATTCGAAATTAAATTTAAATGATAAAAATAACAAGGCAGGGCCTTTTCTGACTTCAAATAAATATTAGAAATTATCTAGAAATGATTTTAAGTTGATTCCAACTCTAATAAATCACATTTGACATAATCTAATTGTTTATGTAAAAATATAGCATGGTTGTTTTGCATGATCATGGACTAGAGTTAAATAATGGCTATGGAACCATTTCTAGAACATTTAATACATACACATAGAATTATTTAAATAGTATGGGGGCTTCTCTCTCATTTAAATTGTGATCTTAAGTATTTCAAATAGAGGTACTGACCTTGGTCAAGTAAGTCTCATGCTTAGTTACTTATAGATTTTAAATCATTTAGATGATAGTTTAACTTATATGAGGTATAGCCTCTCACTAAAATCATTAATCCAAATAGTTCAATAAGAATTAATAACACATATATTATTAACCCATAGATTCCTATTTGAAAATATTTAATCATTCTAATAAGTAGTATTTAAATATTTCAAACCTATCTATTAAATCATATGAGATACTTAGGCCTCATTTAAATCTTGCCTCCACCATATTAATATGAAGTAGATCCCATGGTCAATTTAAAACTCACATTAAATTAATTAATAATATTAAACCATTGCAAGGTGTTATTAAAATGGTATGAGGTGCTCACCTCATTTAAATCATCTTTCTCAAATAAAATGAAGTAATGTTTTGACCTTTAATTTCCTAAGCTCATGCTTGCTCATTTATAAATCTTAAATCTAAATACTATTTAAATTTTCCAAAGATTAATTAAATCACATGAGATGATGAATATCATTTAACTCACCTTTCTCAAATACTAAGTGTAAAGTGTTGACCTTGGTCAACATAGAATCATCCCTGGTTATTTAAAGAAGATTAAATCACCTCAAGATTAGCCCTTTAAGTTAGTTACCTAGGTGTTAAATCATATGAGAGATACTCCTCTCATTTAAATCTTGCTCTCAAGTAATTCAATATGAAGTAGTCATCATGGTCTATGTAACCTCATATTGAATTATTTGGTGGCATTAAATCACTACCATGTTAGTATTAAATTACATGAGGTATGGAACCTCATTTAAATCATTTTCTCAAATGATAAGTATGAAGAGGTTGACTTTAGTCAACCTAGGTCATATATTATTCATAAGAGAAATTAAATCTTAAGAAGATTCAATGAGAGGAAATTATTTCTCACAAACCAAAGAGAAACCCTAACTCCATTTTTCAATGAGAGGAAATTATTTTCCTATTACTAAATAAGAAAACCCTAGCATAATCTTGTGATAAATGTTAAGTAGTGATGCTAGATCATTGTGTGAGCCACTAAGGCTAATTAAGAGTACTTAAGTATTGTTTGGTGATTGTATCCTCGTATTCGTTTATAGACGCTAGTACCGGAGACTATCAAGAGGAGGAGGTATTCTACCAAGAGGAAGAAGAAGAATACTTTGATCACTTCACCAATCAAGGCAAGATAATACTCTTGCAAGCTATTACCCATGCAAGCTAATCCTTGCTAAACCCAAATGCTTAGCTCTACAAGAGCAAAGGCACCATCACCCTTTACTACTATGTATTACCTATCCCATGTTTTAATTACTTTTACTTTGGCTTATTTATTTCAAAGTACTTTTTGATTTATGATTCAATTGGTCTAGAGTAGAACAATACTTGATTTAGATTGGCACCCCTCAAAGCTAGATAGCACCCCTCATATAGTTGCTATCGCTAATCAATTAAAATTGGACTACTCTAGATGGGAACATGTGACTTTGAAATGAAGTTGAAACCTTGGAATGATGGTTCATTCCATTGAATGACTTTGAAGGTGAATATGACCAAGAGAAGATGGTGATTTTTGATATAAAACTGATGGTTGGGTTCGGATGCGATACCATTCCAATTTTGAAAGTACCCCCACAATACCCAAAATGGGTAAGGGCTTAACTAGAAATTTATGTGCTTTAGTATGGGTTCCCTCTAAACAAGCGTCATCGGGGTTATGCCAAGGGCTGCCTCCAAAGCAATATGAGATATTGTGATATGATGTGAATGAGGTGAATTGTCCGGCCCAAGCCCTGTGCAGTTCCCGGGTTAACAGGTTGGTTCTCACCGGGAGGCCAAGCTCATGGGGAGAGGTGCCTGTACTAGAGTATATAAGTGAAAGGTTATGGTTGGTAGTCCGCATACGGAGTATGATAAATCAGGGCCAGCTAACCCTGACGGATTATTGCAAATATTGTGGCACAAGTGTACGACCTCTGCAGAGTGTAGAACTATTCGAATAGCCGTGTCCACGGTTACGGACGATTGGAAAGGCCATACTGTTCCGTCATCAGACCATTTTCAAAAATGTGACATATGACTGGTGACTTGAAGTTGAAAGGTGAATGGTGACTTTGAATTGAATCACAACAGAGTTGTGGGAATGACACTAATGTTCCCACTTGAGTTAGTCTAGGGATTCAAGCATCTTTACTAAATGTTTATGAAATAAACTTGGCTTTATGCAAATAAACCTAGAGCTTAGTATCCCCTTACCACAATTGATAGTGCTTACACTAGTATTAGTTTGCGAGTACTTTAAAAGTACTCATGGCTTTCCCTGGCTATTCAAATGGCCAGACTATGAAGGTGAACAGTGTACGAGGAAGATGGACAGCAGAACGTCTACGACAACTAGGACCGCTCCTGACGTCAACAGTTGCCTGTGGAACAGATGGACCACGACCGTTACTTCGCTTCCGCTATGTGTTTTGTAATAGGATCTCTAGATCCACTATGTTGTATTAAGACTGGATCATGTGATCCTTTGTTGTAAGACGATTACGTGTTGTAATAAATGATGTGTTGTGATATCAATCTATTATGTCTCGCAAAAACAATATTCCTGGGATTGCGATGAATGGCATAATAGGCATCTGGAAAAAATGAAAAACCAAAGCATGCAGTCTTCTTATGTCATATATATATTACACATTCAAGTTGATAAACAAGGTTTGGACATATTCAAACCAAAAAATCATGTATCTACCCCCTAACGCTAAACTCTGTCATATGAAGTCAAGCATATGAAGAGAAGTGGTTTTGGGTTTCAAACATGGAAATTTCCATGCTTGAAACCAAAAACCACTTCTCTTCATGCATGATTTCATGAGTTTAGGGTTAGGTGGTAGATACATGATTTTCCTGGTTTGAATATGTGTAGACCTTGTTTATCAAATTAATTGAATGCTTACTATATAACATAAGAGAAGACCTTGTTTTTTTTGAATTTTTATACCCATTTGAATCTTTGTCAAATCCTTGGTTCCACCAAGATTTGAATAAGTTAAAAACATGAATATGAAAAAGTAAGCATGTATGCTTCTTAGTCACTTCAAAATGAAGCTCTTGGGAGGGTTTTTGAATTTCCATATTCGAAACCAAAAACCACATATCTTCATGCTTGACTTCATGAAACAAAGTTTAGGGTTAGGGGTAGATACATGCATGATTTTTCTTGTTTGAATATGTCTAGAACTTGTTTATCAACTTAATTGAATGCCTACTATATAACATAAGAAGACCTTTTTTTTTTTTTTTTAAATTTTTATACCCATTTGAATCTTGGTCAAATCCTAGGTTTCACCAAGATTTGAATAAGTTTAAAACATGAATATGAAAAAGTAAGCATGCATGTATGCTTCTTAATTAATCACTTCGAAATGAAGCTCTTGGGAGGGTTTTTGAAATTTCCATGTTTGAAACCAAAAACCACATATCTTCATGCATGCGCTTGACTTCATGAGACAGAGTTTAGTGTTAGGGGGTAGATACATGATTTCTCTCGTTTGAATATGTTTGAAACCAAAAACCACATATCTCTGGTTTGCCCGCACTTAGAAATGATATTTGCATCACTTATCATATGTTTGCCCATTTGAATCTTGTCAAATCCTAGATTTGACCAAGATAATTTAAACAAGTTTAAAACATGAAAATGAAAAGGCAAGCTTGTATCCTTCTTAGTCACTCTAAAATGAAGTTTGGGGAGGTTTTTGAAATTTCCATGCTTGAAACCAAAAACCACTTCTCTTCATGCTTGACTTCATAAGACAGAGTTTGGGGATATATAGGGGTAGATACATGATTTTTCTGGTTTGATATGTCTAGACCTTGTTTATCAACTTAATTGAATGCTTACTATATGACATAAGAAGACTATATGCCTTGATTTTTGATGTCTACGGGTGCTTCTATTCTTGTAGACAGTGTTGGGCCTCCAAGAGCAGAGGTTTGTAGAACAGCAGCAAGTTTCCCTTAAGTGGATTACCCAAGGTTTATCGAACTCAGGGAGGAAGAGGTCAAAGATATCCCTCTCAAGCAACCCTGCAATCACAAAGCAAGAAGTCTCTTGTGTCCCCAACACACCAAATACACTTGTCAGATGTATAGGTGCACTAGTTCGGCGAAGAGATAGTGAAATACAAGTAATATGGATGAGTATGAGTGGTAATAGCAATCTGAATAAAATATGGCAGCGAGTAAACATGCAACAAAACAGTAAACAAACGGAGATTCGATGCTTGGAAGCAAGGCCTAGGGATCCTGCTTTCACTAGTGGACACTCTCAACAATGATCACATAATAGGACTACTCTACACCCTTTTGTTGGATGATGAACACATTGCGTAGGATTACACGAACCCTCAATGCCGGAGTTAACAAGCTCCACAATGCAATGTTCATATTTAAATAACCTTAGAGTGCAAGATAGATCAACATAATTACACCAAGAACTAACATAGCATGCACACTATCACCATCATGCATATGTAGGAGGAATAATACACATCAATACCATCATAGCAATAATTAACTTCATAATCTACAAGAGATCATAATCATAGCCTACGCCAAGTACTCACACGGTGCACACACTATCACCTTTACACACATGGAGGAGGAATAGAGTACTTTAATAACATCACTAGAGTAGCACATAGACGATATTCAACTAGATCACATAAAGAGAGAGATGAACCACATAGCTACAGCGGAGCCCTCAGCCCCGGGGGTGAATTACTCCCTCCTCATCATGGAGACAGCGATGGCGGTGAAGATGGCGGTGGAGACGGCGGTGGAGATGACTCCGGGGGCAATTCCCCGTCCGGCAGGGTGCCGGAACAGAGACTTCTGTCCCCCGAATCTTGATTTCGCGATGGCGGCGGCTCTGGAAGGTTTTCTCCGTATCGTGGCTCTCCGTCGGTGTTTTTAGGTCAGAGAGGCTTAAATAGGCGAAGAGATGGAGTCGGAGGGGCCACGGGCTGCCCACACCCTAGGGGGGCGCGCCCCCCCTGGCCCGCGCCGGGGTGTGGTGTGGGGCCCCCCTGGCTCCCCTCTCGTCCCTCTCCGGTGCTCTGGAAGCTTCCGGGAATTATAAGGTCTTCGGTCTTTATTTCGTCCGATTCCGAAAATATTTCTTTACTAGGATTTCTGAAACCAAAAACAGCAGAAAACAGCAACTGGCCTTTCGGCATCTCGTCAATAGGTTAGTTCCGGAAAACGCATAATAATGACATATAATGTGTATAAAACATGTAGATATCATCAATAAAGTGGCATGGAACATAAGAAATTATAGATACGTTTGAGACGTATCAAGCATCCCCAAGCTTAGTTCTGCTCGTCCCGAGCAGGTAAAACGATAACAATGATAATTTCTTAAGTGACATGCCATCATAACCTTGATCATACTATTGTAAAGCACATGAGATGAATGCAGAGATTTGAAGCAATGATGAAGATAATGAGTAAACAAATGAATCATATAACAAAGACTTTTCATGAATAATACTTTCAAGACAAGCATCAATAAGTCTTGCATAAGAGTTAACTCATAAGCAATAAATTCTTAGTAGAAAGCTTTGAAACAACACAAAGGAAGATATAAGTTTCAGCGGTTGCTTTCAACTTTAACATGTATATCTCGTGGATAATTGTCAACACAAAGTAATATAACAAGTGCAATAGGTAAACATGTAAGAATCAATGCACACAATTTACACAAGTGTTTGCTTCTAAGATAGAAAGAATAGGTAAACTGACTCAACAATAAAGTAAAAGAATGGCCCTTCAAAGAGGAAAGCATCGATTGCTATATTTGTGCTAGAGCTTTGATTTTGAAAACATATAGAGAGCATAAAAGTAAAGTTTTGAGAGGTGTTTGTTGTTGTCAACGAATGGTAGTGGGCACTCTAACCCCCTTGCCAGACAAACCTTCAAAGAGCGGCTCCCATTTTATTTTATTTTTGGGTGGCACTCCTTCCAACCTTTCTTTCACAAACCATGGCTAACCGAATCCTCGGGTGCCTGCCAACAATCTCATACCATGAAGGAGTGCCTTTTTATTTTAGTTTTATTATGATGACACTCCTCCCCACCTTTGCTTTCTCAAGCCATGGCTAACCGAATCCTTCGGGTGCCGTCCAACAATCACATACCATGGAGGAGTGTCTATTTTTGTTAATTAATTTGGGACTGGGAATCCCATTGCCAGCTCTTTTTGCAAAATTATTGGATAAGCGGATGAAGCCACTAGTCCATTAGTGAAAGTTGCCCAACAAGATTGAAAGATAAACACCACATACTTCCTCATGAGCTATAAAACATTGACACAAATAAGAGGTAATAACTTTTGAATTGTTTAAAGATAGCACTCAAGCAATTTACTTTGGAATGGCGGAGAAATACCATGTAGTAGGTAGGTATGGTGGACACAAATGGCATGAATATTGGCTCAAGTATTTGGATGCATGAGAAGTATTCCCTCTCTATACAAGGTTTAGGCTAGCAAGGTTATTTGAAGCAAACTCAAGTATAAAATGGTGCAGCAAGACTCACATATAAACATATTGTAAGCATTATAAGACTTTACATTGTCTCCTTGTTGTTCAAACACCTCAACCAGAAAATATCTAGACTTAGAGAGACCAATCATGCAAACCAAATTTTAACAAGCTCTATGTAATTATTCATTAATGGGTACAAGGTACATGATGCAAGAGCTTAAACAAGATCTATATGAGCACAACAATTGCCAAGTTTCACATTATTCAAGACATTATACCAATTACTACATGTAGCATTTCCCGTTTCCAACCATATAACAATTAACGAAGCAGTTTCAACCTTCGCCATGAAAATTAAAAGCTAAGAACACATGTGTTCATACGAACCAGCGGAGCGTGTCTCTCTCCCAAACAATCATTTATTCAAACAAAAACAAAAACAAAAGCATACAGACGCTCCAAGTAAAGTATATAAGATGTGACAGAATAAAAATATAGTTTCAAGAGAAGGAACCTGATACTTTGTCGATGAAGAAGGGGATGCCTTGGGCATCCCCAAGCTTAGATGCTTGAGTCTTCTTGAAATATGCAGGGATGAACCACCGGGGCATCCCCAAGCTTAGACTTTTCGTTCTTCTTGATCGTAGTATATCATCCTCCTCTCTTGACCCTTGAAAACTTCCTTCACACCAAACTTCAAGCAAACTTATTAGAGGGTTAGTGCATAATCAAAAATTCACATGTTCAGAGGTGACACAAACATTCTTTTCACTTCTGGACATTGCATAAAGCTACTGGACATTAATGGATCAAAGAAATGAATCCAACATAGCAAAAGAGGCAATGCGAAATAAAAGGCAGAATCTGTCAAAAACAGAACAGTCCGTAAAGACGAATTTAAATCTGGCACCAGACTTGCTCAAATGGAAAAACTCAAAACTAATGAAAGTTGTGTACATATCTGAGGATCACGCTCGTAAATTGGCAGATTTTTTAGAATTTTCTACAGAGAACTGTGCCCAGATTCGTGACAGACAGCAATGCTGTTTCTGCGCAGCGATCCCAAATATAACATCAACTTTGACATAGAAACTTTACTTGGCACAAAAACATGATAAGGAGAGGTTGCTACAGTAGTAAACAACTTCCAAGACACAAATATAAAACAAAGTACTGTAGCAAAATAACACATGGGTTATCTCCCAAGAAGTTCTTTCTTTATAGCCATTAAGATGGGCTCAGCAATTTTGGTGATGCACCCGCAAGAAATAGTATTTGAAGCAAAAGAGAGCTTCAAGAGGCAATTCAAAACACATTTAAGCCTAACATGCTTCCTATGCAGAAGAATCTTATACACATATGAATTCATGAAGAGCAAAGTAACAAGCATAAGAGGATAAAACACGAGTAACTTAAAGATTCTCAACATAAAGAGGGGAAACTTAATATTATTAAGATGCATGTAACCATATTTCCCTCTCTCATAATAACTTTCAGTAGCATCATTGATGAAATCCACAATATACCCGTCACTTAAAACATTCTTATCATGGTTCATATGCATAGAAGTATCATTAATTTTGGCATAAGAAGAGTTATTCTCATTAATAGTAATTGGAGCAAGATTATTATCAAGAATTTGAACATGGTAAACAAGTTGCATATTAAAAGAATTGTTTTTGGTAATCCAATCATGACTATGACAAGTTTCATAAGGATAGTTATAACCTATATCATAGCATTCTTTATAATAATCATCAAAGATCGGAGGCACAGTGTCATCATAAGAAATAGAATAGTTATCTTTCACAGTCGGTTTATCTATGACCATACCATCATTGTTATTAGAAGGAGATGTATCAAGAACATAATGACCAGTAGCAAAAGGATTTTCAAACACCTCTTCCCCAAGCTTAGAGCTTTCTATATCATTATGGGAGGAAGCATGGATAGCACTGACACTATGGCAATTATTATCATTTTCAGAATTAGTTTCCCAGAGATTTGTAATATCAAAAGTAGTATGCTCATTCAAATCATGATCGCTAATGTATGTAAAGGGCATAGGAAGATCATCATATTCAGATTCATTATCACAATAATCATTAGGAGCAACATACTTACGGTTACCTAGCGTTATCTCATTCACGCGGGGATACGCCGTTACCTCTTTCTTTTTTTTTTCTTCTTCTTCTTCTTCTTCTTCTTCTTCTTCTTCTTCTTCGTTCCCTTCTTCTTCTTCTTCTCTTCTTCCCTCTCCTCGCTTCCTTCTTTAGGAGGAAGAGGCTTGAAGGGTGGCTTGTCCGCATAACCTGATTTACTTTTAGAAACAATAGAAGAAACTTGGGAGGATCCCTCCTTTTCATTAATTAATTGAAAACACACAGCGGTCCTATCATATTTTGGCAAGGTGTCATCTTCTAAAATATTTTGTATGTAAGTATTTGTATGGCTATTATCAATGCAATAAGAAAGACAACCATGCAGGACATCATCAATATCAAGATCGTTAATATTTAACAAAGAAATTTTTCTTGATAACTCTTCACACTTCAAAAATAAGGTAAGTTCATCATGCTGATTAGGAATAATTTCATCATCACAATACAAATTTGCAGCACTCATGGGGTTTGAATTATCATTGGAGGAACATTGAAAATTAAAATGACCAACTCTATGGCAAAGTTCACAAATAAAAGGATAGAGGGCACACACTTTTTCTCCAAGATCATCTAGAGCTCTAGACCACTTTCTAGTTTTTTCATTTCTGTGATGGATACAATATTCATCTTCTATTTGATTAATTCCACAAGGTCTATGTATTCCACAAAAATTAACATGCTTATAGGAAATAGCATTCTTAGGAGTTTGAGCATGCTTATTGCAATCATTAACAACAATGTCATTCTTCATGCAAGCCTCTTTAAAAGGTTCATGATACTTATCAAAATTCTTTTTAGGCAATTCTAAATGAGAAGCAAAGGCTTTATAAAGATTTGCAGCAACTTGAGAGTCAAGACCATAAGTAGCACTCATATTTCGAAATTCATCAGTATTCATAAAAGTTTCAATGCATTCATAATCATAGTTTATACCTGACTCTTTACCTTTGTCGTTCTCCCAATCTTCAGCGTTCTCCTTAATCCGATCAAGAAGGTCCCTTTTAAACTCTTCTTTATTGCTCGTGAATGATCCAGAACAAGTAGTATCCAGCAAGGTCTTATCTTGAAAAGAAAGTCTTGCATAGAAATTATCAATGATGATATTACCTGGAAGCTCATGATTGGGGCATTTGAGCATTAAAGTCTTCAATCTCTCCCATGCTTGGGCAATACTCTCTCCATCATGAGGCCAAAAATTATATATATGGTTTCGATCTTTGTGAATTTCACTTGGAGGATAGAACTTGGAATAAAATAGAGGCACAATATCCTTCCAATCAAGAGAGCGCCCGTCCTTCAATAGTTTATACCAATGCGCCGCTTTACCAGACAGCGACATAGAGAATAGTTTCTTCTTCACTTCATCCATAGAGATACCTGCACACTTGAATAACCCGCATAATTCATGCAAAAACAGTAAATGATTCCTAGGATGGACAGTTCCATCCCCTTCATAGCGGTTATCCATAACACGTTCAATAATTTCCATAGGTATTTTATACGGAATACTTTCAGCAGGTGGATTTAAAATATCAGAAGCATCATTAAAGTTATCGCATATGGGAGATAAAGCATTATCAGAACAAAATATTTCTTCCAAAGCGGAGGAGCTAAAAAGATTATTTTTATGTAAACCAGCTTCCCCAAGCTTAGACTTCTTCATAGCATTAGCAGTAATTGCATTCATACTAATAACATTGCTACTATCATGTAAATAAGGTTCCATAGGTTTTTTAATTTTTGTATCAAACCATCCATGTCTTAAATCAGGAAATAGAATAAGAAGCTCTTTGTTGTCCATTATGCCTAACTAGTGTAAACAAGAAACAAAATGTCGTAATTGCAGAGTCTAAAGGAAATAGCTTCGAGCACACACACAATGGCGCCAGAAAAGTACTGTTACCTGGAACCGGAGTATGAGTGCCTTTTACCTTTCCTCCCCGGCAACGGCGCCAGAAAAGTGCTTGATGTCTACGGGTGCTTCTATTCTTGTAGACAGTGTTGGGCCTCCAAGAGCAGAGGTTTGTAGAACAGCAGCAAGTTTCCCTTAAGTGGATTACCCAAGGTTTATCGAACTCGGGGAGGAAGAGGTCAAAGATATCCCTCTCAAGCAACCCTGCGATCACAAAGCAAGAAGTCTCTTGTGTCCCCAACACACCAAATACACTTGTCAGATGTATAGGTGCACTAGTTCGGCGAAGAGATAGTGAAATACAAGTAATATGGATGAGTATGAGTGGTAATAGCAATCTGAATAAAATATGGCAGCGAGTAAACATGCAACAAAACAGTAAACAAACGGAGATTCGATGCTTGGAAGCAAGGCCTAGGGATCCTGCTTTCACTAGTGGACACTCTCAACAATGATCACATAATAGGACTACTCTACACCCTTTTGTTGGATGATGAACACATTGCGTAGGATTACACGAACCCTCAATGCCGGAGTTAACAAGCTCCACAATGCAATGTTCATATTTAAATAACCTTAGAGTGCAAGATAGATCAACATAATTACACCAAGAACTAACATAGCATGCACACTATCACCATCATGCATATGTAGGAGGAATAATACACATCAATACCATCATAGCAATAATTAACTTCATAATCTACAAGAGATCATAATCATAGCCTACGCCAAGTACTCACACGGTGCACACACTATCACCTTTACACACATGGAGGAGGAATAGAGTACTTTAATAACATCACTAGAGTAGCACATAGACGATATTCAACTAGATCACATAAAGAGAGAGATGAACCACATAGCTACAGCGGAGCCCTGCTGATACGTCCCCGACGTATCCATAATTTCTGTCGTTCCATGCTTGTTTTATGACAATACTTACATGTTTTGCTTGCACTTTATGATGTTTTTATGCGTTTTCCGGAACTAACCTATTAACAAGATGCCACAGTGCCAGTTCCTGTTTTCTGCTGTTTTTGGTTCCAGAAAGGCTGTTCGGGCAATATTCTCGGAATTGGACGAAATCAACGCCAAAGATCTTATTTTTCCCGGGAGGCTCCAGAACACCGAAGGGGAGACGGAGAGGAGGCCCAGGGCCCCGACACCACAAGGCCGCGCGGGCAGGCCCCTGGCCGCGCCGGCCTATGAGGAGGGCGCCCTGGTGCCCCTCTGACGCCGCCTCTTCGCCTATTTAACCCCTTTCGACCTAAAAACACCGTACCACTTGACGAAACTCCAGAAAGACTCCAGGGGCGCCGCCACCATCGCGAAACTCCAATTCGGGGGACAGAAGTCTCTGTCCCGGCACCCTGCCGGGACGGGGAAGTGCCCCCGGAAGCCATCTCCATCAACGCCATCGCCTCCATCATGCTCCGTGAGTAGTTCCCCCATGGACTACGGGTTCTAGCTGTAGCTAGTTGGTATTCTCTCCCCCATGTACTTCAATACAATGATCTCATGAGCTGCCTTACATGATTGAGATTCATCTGATGTAATCGGTGTTGTGTTTGTTGGGATCCGATGGATGATACATTATGATTAGTCTATCTATAAAGTTTGTGAAGTTATTGTTGCTGCAATCTTGTTATGCTTAATGCTTGTCACTAGGGCCCGAGTGGCATGATCTTAGATTTGAGCTCTATAATTATTGCTTAGATTGTATCTACAAGTTGTATGCACATGTCACTGTCCGGAACCAATGGCCCCGAAGTGACAGAAATCGGGACAACCGGAGGGGATGGTAGTGATGTGAGGGACACATGTTTTCACGGAGTGTTAATGCTTTGCTCCGGTGCTCTATTAAAAGGAGTACCTTAATATCCAGTAGATTCCCTTGAGGCCCGGCTGCCACCGGCTGGTAGGACAATAGATGTTGTGCAAGTTTCTCATTGCGAGCACGTACGACTAAATATGGAAAACATGCCTACATGATTAATGAATTGATGTTCTTTCTTAATGCCTTATCAATCCTATCAATTGCCCAACTGTAATTTGTTCACCCAACACTTGTTATTGGAGAGTTGCCACTAGTGTAGATAGCTGGGAACCCCGGTCCATCTCGCATCATCATATACTTGTTCTACATGTCATTGGAAGTAGTATCAACTATTTTCTGGTGCCATTGCTCTCATATTGCTATTACTGCTGCTGTGTTACTGTTACTACTGCTCTCATATTACTGCTACTTTCACATCACCCCTGTTACTAGTGCTTTTCCAGGTGCAGCTGAATTGACAACTCAGTTGTTAAGGCTTATAAGTATTCTTTACCTCCCCTTGTGTCGAATCAATAAATTTGGGTTTTACTTCCCTCGAAGACTGTTGCGATCCCCTATACTTGTGGGTTATCAAGACTATTTTCTGGCGCCGTTGCCGGGGAGGCATAGCTCTACTCATAAGTTCACCTGGGGAGTACACTCTACCTCTCTCTCTGCTTTTATTTTATTTTGTCTTGCTAGTTTATTTCTGTCTAGTTTATTTGTGCTTAGTTTATTTCTGTCTAGTTTTACTTTGCTTAGTTTACTTTTGTCTAGTTTATTTTTGTCTTGTTTTATTTTCCCTATATACCCGAAAATCCATAAAAATTTGAAAAACCTAAAAATTAAAAACTGCTGTTATGGGAGAACCAACAACCTACTTGGAGCTTATAGAATGTTATAATAATTATAGAGAATCAAGAACTGGTAAAATAATGAGTGCTATGATAGAAAAATTAAATACAATGGCTAGAATCTTGCTTAGACGCCATGATATAAACTGTTGCTCTCAACAGGATACTAAACATCTTAAATTTCAATGTGGCTTTAGTGAGGAATTTTTAATTAAGAACTATAATCGGAATTGCTATATTCATTATGGGTTCGAAGAGGTAGAACAATTTGTCTTATTTATGGGAGCCTCCGAGATAGAATCCTTCATGGTTGAGAATTATGAAACTTGTGCTATTTGTAAGGACCTTAAAGATTATGTCTCTACTATCCTTAATTCTTGCATAGAATGCTACAGTAGGAATCCTTATATCCTTGATTATAAAGAGAGACACATTAATGCACAAGAATGCACTCACAATTTGCAGGAACCGGTGGAAGAAGAAATTGATGAACCTGAAAGCTCATTGGATGAAAAAGAGGAGGAAATTGATGAACCTGAAAGCTCATTGGATGAAAAAGAAGAGGAGAGTGATGAACAAAAGGAGGAAGAATGGATTAGCTACCCATGCCAACCTTCTAATGAGAGTAACTCTTCATCTCTTACACTATTTGATTGTCCTCCATGCTTACCGAAAGAGGTTGAATGTTATGTTCCTGTGGATTCTCTTGAAATATTACCTATGAGTAAAACTTGTGAGAATAATTATGCTGCTGTTATATATGATAATCCATGCTACTTTGATAAATCTTATGATAATGCTTTGTTTGTGCCTGATGTCGAAATGCATGGTACTAAAGAATTTTGCTTGGCAAATGTTTATGATAAAGCTCTAGATGATGGTCCTATGTTACTTGATAATATTAATTGTACTACTAATGAAAATGGGATTGGAAAAGTATTGACTTTATTTAAGAGTCCCATATCTCTTGAGATTGATCGATCACCTTGTTATATTATTGATAAAAGTGAGTTTGGAAGTTTTGATCCTACTATATTTGAGCTTGATAAAAATTATGTGTTTGGAAATCATGAAAAGTATGCTGCATGTGATAGTTATATTGTTGAGTTTGTTCATGAAGCTACTGAAAATTATTATGAGAGAGGAAAATATGGTTGTAGAAATTTTCATGGTACTAATACACCTCTCTATATGCTGAAATTGCTGAAGTTACACTTGTTCTATCTACTTATGCTTGTCACTTTGTTCTTCATGAACTTATTCGTGTACAAGATTCCTTTCCATAGGAAGCATGTGAGACTTAAATGTGTTTTGAATTTGCTTTTTGATGCTCTCTTTTGCTTCAAATACTATTTCTTGCGAGTGCATCATTTAAAACTGCTGAGCCCATCTTGATGGCTATAAAGAAAGAACTTCTTGGGAGATAACCCATGTGTTATTTTGCTACAGTAATTTGTTTTATATTTGTGTCTTGGAAGTTGTTTACTACTGTAGCAACCTCTCCTTATCTTAGTTTTGTGTTTTGTTGTGCCAAGTGAAGCCTCTAATCGAAGGTTGATACTAGATTTGGATTTCTGCGCAGAAACAGATTTCTATCTGTCACGAATCTGGGCTGTTTTCTCTGTAGGTAACTCAGAAAATTATGCCAATTTACGTGCGTGTTCCTCAGATATGTACGCAACTTTCATTAGTTTTGAGTTTTCTGATTTGAGCAACGGAAGTATTTTATTAAAATTCGTCTTTACTGGCTGTTCTGTTTTGGCAGATTCTGTCTCTGTTTTTTGCATTGTCTCTTGTGGACTTTAAGCGAGCTTTTCTAGACATAGAGAGCTGTAGCTAATGTTTTATTGAGTTCTTGCAATGTGTCACTACAGGACCAAGGTGGATTCAAATTTTTTGAGTACTAACCCCTCTAATGAAGTTTATGAGAAGTTTGTTGTGAAGGAAGTTTTCAAGGGTCAAGAGAGGAGGATGATATATGATCAAGAAGAGTGAAAAGTCAAAGCTTGGGGATGCCCCCGTGGTTCATCCCTGCATATTTCAAGAAGACTCAAGCGTCTAAGCTTGGGGATGCCCAAGGCATCCCCTTCTTCATCAACTTATCAGGTTCCTCCCCTGAAACTATATTTTTATTCGGTCACATCATATGTGCTTTACTTGGAGCGTCTGTGTGTTTTTATGTTTGAATAAATTCGGATCCTAGCAATCCATGTTTGGGAGAGAGACACGCTCCGCTTTTTCATATGAACACTTGTTCTTCGTTTTACTTTTAATGTTCAATGAATAAAAGTTGGAAGCTACAATATTTATCTTTATTTGGTTGGGAAAAGAAAATGCCTCATATGTCTTGGATAATTTGATACTTGGCAATTGTTTTGAGCTCTCAAGTAGATCATAAGTTTTTGCATGTAGTTTAAACCTATTAGTGGAGAACTACCGTAGAGCTTGTTAAAATTGGTTTGCATAATTGATCTCTCTTAAGGTCTAGATATTTTCTGGTAAAAGTGTTTGAGCAACAAGGAAGACAGTGTAGAGTATTATAATGCTTGCGATATGTTCTTATGTAAGTTTTGCTGTACCGGTTCATACTTGTGTTTGCTTCAAACAACCTTGCTATCCTAAACCTTGTACTGAGAGGGAATACTTCTCGTGCATCCAAAACCTTGAGCCAAAACCTATGCCATTTGTGTCCACCATACCTACCTACTATGTGGTATTTCCTGCCATTCCAAAGTAAATTGCTTGAGTGCTACCTTTAAATAATTCAAAATGCTTCTCAATTTGTGTTAATGTTTCATAGCTCATGAGGAAGTATGTGGTGTTTAGCTTTCAACCTTGTCATTTACTTTTGACGGACTCTCATATGGACTAGTGGCACATCCGCTTATCCAATAATTTTGCAAAAAGAGCTGGCAATGGGATTCCCAGTCCCGAATTAATTAATTTAAATAGACACTCCTCCATGGTTTGTGATTGTTGGACGGCACCCGAAGGATTCGGTTAGCCATGGCTTGTGTAAGCAAAGGTTGGGGGAGTGTCATCATCATAATAAAACTTAAATAAAAAGGCACTCCTTCATGGTATGTGATTGTTGGCAGGCACCCGAGGATTCGGTTAGCCATGGTTTGTGAAAGAAAGGTTGGAAGGAGTGCCACCCAAAAATAAATAAAATGGGAGCCGCTCTTGTGAGTCCGGTTGATGAGGTAGTTAGTGTACCCACTACCATTCGTTGACAACAACAAACACCTCTCAAAACTTTACTTTTATGCTCTCTTTATGTTTTCAAAACCAAAGCTCTAGCACAAATATAGCAATCGATGCTTTCCTCTTTGAAGGGCCATTCTTTTACTTTATGTTGAGTCAGTTTACCTACTTCCTTCCATCTTAGAAGCAAACACTTGTGTCAACTGTGCATTGATTCTTACATACTTGCTTATTTGCATTCATCATATTACTTTGTGTTGACAATTATCCATGAGATATGCATGTTACAAGTTGAAAGCAACCGCTGAAACTTATATCTTCCCTTGTGTTGCTTCGATGCCTTTACTTTGAACTTATTGCTTTATGAGTTAACTCTTGTGCAAAACTTTTGATACTTGTCTTGAAAGTACTCTTCATGAAAAGTTTTGCTATATGTTATCTATTTGTTAGCAACTATAGATCATTGCCTTGAGTCACTTCATTCATTTCATATGCTTTGTAATAGTATGATCAAGGTTATGTAAGTAGCATGTCACTACAGAAATTATTCTTTTTATCGTTTACCTGCTCGGGACGAGCAGAACTAAGCTTGGGGATGCTGATACGTCCCCGACGTATCCATAATTTCTGTCGTTCCATGCTTGTTTTATGACAATACTTACATGTTTTGCTTGCACTTTATGATGTTTTTATGCGTTTTCCGGAACTAACCTATTAACAAGATGCCACAGTGCCAGTTCCTGTTTTCTGCTGTTTTTGGTTCCAGAAAGGCTGTTCGGGCAATATTCTCGGAATTGGACGAAATCAACGCCAAAGATCTTATTTTTCCCGGGAGGCTCCAGAACACCGAAGGGGAGACGGAGAGGAGGCCCAGGGCCCCGACACCACAAGGCCGCGCGGGCAGGCCCCTGGCCGCGCCGGCCTATGAGGAGGGCGCCCTGGTGCCCCTCTGACGCCGCCTCTTCGCCTATTTAACCCCTTTCGACCTAAAAACACCGTACCACTTGACGAAACTCCAGAAAGACTCCAGGGGCGCCGCCACCATCGCGAAACTCCAATTCGGGGGACAGAAGTCTCTGTCCCGGCACCCTGCCGGGACGGGGAAGTGCCCCCGGAAGCCATCTCCATCAACGCCATCGCCTCCATCATGCTCCGTGAGTAGTTCCCCCATGGACTACGGGTTCTAGCTGTAGCTAGTTGGTATTCTCTCCCCCATGTACTTCAATACAATGATCTCATGAGCTGCCTTACATGATTGAGATTCATCTGATGTAATCGGTGTTGTGTTTGTTGGGATCCGATGGATGATACATTATGATTAGTCTATCTATAAAGTTTGTGAAGTTATTGTTGCTGCAATCTTGTTATGCTTAATGCTTGTCACTAGGGCCCGAGTGGCATGATCTTAGATTTGAGCTCTATAATTATTGCTTAGATTGTATCTACAAGTTGTATGCACATGTCACTGTCCGGAACCAATGGCCCCGAAGTGACAGAAATCGGGACAACCGGAGGGGATGGCGGTGATGTGAGGGACACATGTTTTCACGGAGTGTTAATGCTTTGCTCCGGTGCTCTATTAAAAGGAGTACCTTAATATCCAGTAGATTCCCTTGAGGCCCGGCTGCCACCGGCTGGTAGGACAATAGATGTTGTGCAAGTTTCTCATTGCGAGCACGTACGACTAAATATGGAAAACATGCCTACATGATTAATGAATTGATGTTCTTTCTTAATGCCTTATCAATCCTATCAATTGCCCAACTGTAATTTGTTCACCCAACACTTGTTATTGGAGAGTTGCCACTAGTGTAGATAGCTGGGAACCCCGGTCCATCTCGCATCATCATATACTTGTTCTACATGTCATTGGAAGTAGTATCAACTATTTTCTGGTGCCATTGCTCTCATATTGCTATTACTGCTGCTGTGTTACTGTTACTACTGCTCTCATATTACTGCTACTTTCACATCACCCCTGTTACTAGTGCTTTTCTAGGTGCAGCTGAATTGACAACTCAGTTGTTAAGGCTTATAAGTATTCTTTACCTCCCCTTGTGTCGAATCAATAAATTTGGGTTTTACTTCCCTCGAAGACTGTTGCGATCCCCTATACTTGTGGGTTATCACTCCCTCCTCATCATGGAGACAGCGATGGCGGTGAAGATGGCGGTGGAGACGGCGGTGGAGATGACTCCGGGGGCAATTCCCCGTCCGGCAGGGTGCCGGAACAGAGACTTCTGTCCCCCGAATCTTGATTTCGCGATGGCGGCGGCTCTGGAAGGTTTTCTCCGTATCGTGGCTCTCCATCGGTGTTTTTAGGTCAGGGACGAATAAATAGGCGAAGAGATGGAGTCGGAGGGGCCACGGGATGCCCACACCCTAGGGGGGCGCGCCCCCCCTGGCCCGCGCCGGGGTGTGGTGTGGGGCCCCCCTGGCTCCCCTCTCGTCCCTCTCCGGTGCTCTGGAAGCTTCCGGGAATTATAAGGTCTTCGGTCTTTATTTCGTCCGATTCCGAAAATATTTCTTTACTAGGATTTCTGAAACCAAAAACAGCAGAAAACAGCAACTGGCTTTCGGCATCTCGTCAATAGGTTAGTTCCGGAAAACGCATAATAATGACATATAATGTGTATAAAACATGTAGATATCATCAATAAAGTGGCATGGAACATAAGAAATTATAGATACGTTTGAGACTTGATTTTACATTTTTTTAAATTATGCCCATTTGAATCTTGGTCAAATCCTAGGTTTGACCATGATTTAAACAAGTTTAAAACATGAATATGAAAATTAAGCATGTATCCTTCGTAGTCACTCCAAAATAAAGCTCTTGAGAGGGTTTTTGAAATTTCCATGTTTGAAACCAAAAAACCACGTACTTCTCTTCATGCTTGACTTCATAAGACAGAGTTTGGGGTTAGGGGTAGCTTGATACATGATTTTTCTCGTTTGAATATGTCTAGACCTTGTTATCAACTTAATTGAATGCTTACTATATATATGACATAAGAAGACTATGTGCCTTGATTTTCCATTTTTTGTTTTTTCTGAATATTTATGCCCATTTGAATCTTGGTCAAATCCTAGGTTTGACCATGATTTAAACAAGTTTAATAAACATGAATATGAAATTTCCATGATTTATACCAAAAACCACTTCTCTTCATGCTTGACTTCATAAGTTAGGGTTTAGGGATATATAGGGGGTAGATTCATCATGATTTTTCTGGTTTGAATATGTCCAGAGCTTGTTTATCAACTTAATTGAATGCTTACTATATGACATAAGAAGACTATGTGCCTTGATTTTTCATTTTTTTAAATTATGCCCATTTGAATCTTGGTCAAATCCTAGGTTTGACCAAGATTTAAACAAGATTAAAACATGAAAATGAAAAATTAAGCCTTGATCCTTCTTATTCACTCCAAAATGAAGCTTTTGGGAGGGTTTTTGAGATATCCAGGTTTGAAACCCAAAACCACTTCTCTTCATGCATAGTTTAGGGTTAGGTGTAGATACATGAATTTTTGGTTTATAGTAAGCATTCAAGTTGATAAACAAGGTTTAGACATATTCAAACTAGAAAAATCATGTATATACCCCCTAAGGCTAAACTCTGTGATATATATGAAGTCAAGCATATAAGAGGAATGGTTTTGGGTTTCAAACATGGAAAATTCAAAAACCCTCCCAAAAGCTTCATTTTTTGAGTGAATAAGAAGGATCCAGGCTTACTTTTTCATTTTCATGTTACTGACTTGTTTAATTCTTGGTCAAACCTAGGATTTGACCAAGATTCAAATAGGCATAAAAATTCAATAAAGAATTCAAAAAATGAAAAACCAAAGCACATAATTAAGCTTCTTAAGTTATAGTAAGCATTCATGTTGATCAACGGAGTCTATACATATTTAAACATTAAAAATCATGTATATACCCCAACCCTAAACTCTGTCTAATGAAGTCAAGGACGAAGAGAAGTGGTTTTCGTTTTTTTTTTGAATTTTTATGCCCATTTGAATCTTGGTCAAATCCTTGCAGGTTTGACCAATATTTAAACAAGTTTAAAACATGAAAATGAAAAGTAAGTGTGGATCCTTCTTATTCACTCCAAAATGAAGCTTTTGGGAGGTTTTTTTAAATTTTCCATGTTCGAAACCCAAAATGATATCTCTCCGTGCTTTACTTCATAAGACAAAGTTTAGGGGTAGGGGGTAGATACATGATTTTTCTGGTTTGAATATGTCTAGACCTTGTTTATCAACTTGAATGCTTATTATGTGACATCAAAAGACTATGTGTTTAGTTTTTTTTTGAATTTGTTATGCCCATTTGAATCTTGGTCAAATCCTAGGTTTGACCAAGATTTAAACCAGTTTAAAACATGAAAATGAAAAGTAAGCCTGGATTCTTCTTAGTCACTCCAAAATGAAGCTTTTGGGAGGTTTTTTAAATTTCCATGTTTGAAACCCAAAACCACTCCTCTTAATGCTTGACTTCATAAGACAGAGTTTAGGGTTAGGGGCCAAGTATATACATGATTTTTCTTGTTTAAATATGTCTAGACTTTGTTTATCAACTTGAATGCTTACTATATGACATCAAAAGACTATGTGTTTGGTTTTGATTTTTTTGAATTTGTTATGTCCATTTGAATCTTGGTCAAATCCTAGGTTTGACCAAGATTTAAACCAATTTAAAACATGAAAATGAAAATGAAAGCCTGGATTCTTCTTAGTCACTCCAAAATGAAGCTTTTGGGAGTTTTTTCAATTTCCAATGTTTGAAACCCAAAACCACTTTTCTTCATGCTTGACTTCATAAGACAGAGTTTAGGGTTAGGGGGTATATACAATATTTTTCTGGTTTGAATATGTCTAGACTTCGTTGATCAACTGTAATGCTTACTATATGACATAAGAAGCTTATGTGCTTTGGTTTTTTTTATTTCTTTTTTGAATTTTTATGCCCACTTGAATCCTGGTCAAATCCTTTGTTTGACCAAGATTTAAACAAGTTAAAACATGAAAATGAAAAAGTAAGCCTGGCTCCTTCTTAGTCATGAAAATGAGTTAACTTGGCTTTCCAACCCTTGAATCCATAGGAAACTTTGTACTAATGCAGTATAATAATCACCCGAGTTTTTACACCAACAGGTCTGTCACTTACGTGTGGTGCCCATGCGTGAGGTCCCAAACTTCAGTGAGCACAAGTCACATGCGGTAGGCAGGCAAAATACCCGATCAATCCGGGCGGTGGCTGTTAAGGACCCGATCGCATTTCTTGCTTTCAGACTGGGGTCTACCATGTAAGAAGTTTGTTCCTTTTGGATGCATCACTCGTATTTGCAAGTTTTTTGGGGGTCCCGCAAATTCAGGGTAGCATCATGCCCCCCTTCCCACGCCAACACAAACAGAGTTCAACACAACCTAATTAAGCAAGGTTCAACACAGACATAGTTCAACAACCCCTAATTAAGCTAATAGGTTCACCACAAACGCTGCTGAGCAGCAAACATAAACAGAGTTCAACAAAAGATGCTGCTTTTGAAGCAGTAGGAGAGACAAACATGCACAACAGTTACGGAGTATATTTACCATCTTCTTCCTGTCGCCTCCTCCCGGTCCCGCTTCTTCTGCTTCTTGCTGCCCATACCTTTAATCTTTGGTGGCTTGGGCTTGGGAGGAGGCACACGACCGGTCTCGATAGCTTGGTTCAATTTCTTCCTTAGGAATAGCCCATAGGCCATGTGGTTGGCTATGAAGCCGGATCGGTTAACAGTTTCCCCAACTTTGAGACAGCCGGACCCACCGGCTTCGGCATGCTGCAGGACGCTTCGAAAGTCAACCTTTATGCTCTTTGTGCAGAAGGGGCAGCTGTTCCTGGCACCAGTCCAGGGTTCACTCCAATACTTGTCGAACTTCCCCGCCTTAAGCTTGTTGAGAGTGGCCCTGGCCTTCCTATGACGCGACTCGACATCGCTGTCAACCTCATCAGTAGCAACCTGATACATGCCAAATAAACAGGTGAAGCAAATATGTAGCAGTTGCAACTAATAATGAATATGAATCTAAAAAGATTCTGACGCTAATTCAAAACCCTATAGCGCAAAAAAAAGAGGGAGAGACCATAGAGCAAATCGATACAGGGCTATGTTAAATAAGGGAGAGAGGTGAATCGGATGTGAAGCAAATATGTAGCAGTTGCAACTAATACTGAATATGAATCTAAAAAGATTCTGACGCTAATTCAAAACGCTATAGCGCAAAAAAAAGAGGGAGAGACCATAGCGCAAATCGATACAGGGCTATGTTGAATAAGGGAGAGAGGTGAATCGGAACATACTTCCTCCCCCTCGTCGACGATATTCTCGTCGAAGGTCGGCGGCGGCGGTTCAAAGATGAGTTCAACCTCGTCCTCGTCATCTAGGGGATGCTTCCCAAGAGAGTGGACCCATCTACCAACAGCATCAGATGCCGATGAGCGACCGATGGCCCGACCTTCGGCAATGGCCTCCGCTTCGTCTTTGGCATCCGCTGCGGCAATGATCGCCGCCGTTGCGGCCATGCGTGCTGCGGTCGCGGCTCTGGACGCCTCCTCTGCGGCTAAGGCCAGCCGCGCGGCTTTCGCTTTCGCTGCGTTGACGGCGTCGGTTGGGCTCTCCATCGGTGGAATGGGAAGGGGAAGTGAAGAGAGGGTTTTTTCCTAGTCCGTGGAGAGAGGGAGAAGTGTGGACGTGAAATGGATAACTGACGATATTTCAAGATTTGGGAGACATAGCACGAACCGGCAGATGACAGCGCGTGGGTGCATTACCTCATACTGCCTCTGTCCTAGAAAGAGCGTACGTGTGGGTTTTCAAGGCATATTAAGGATTTTATTATTACATTGGGAAACTGTCATCGACCATCACTTTCCTCTTCAACTTTTCCACCTCCAATGATCTAAATGCATGTAGTAAATAAGAAAACCATATTATGCTAAATACTACTACCTCCATCCCAAAGCGTAAGGCTTATATTATTTTTAGAAGCTCAAACTATGTCAAGGTAAACTAAGATTTTACCAAAAATCATTATCATGCAAAATACAAAATTAATATCAATACATAGACAACGATTTTTTTTGGTATGGTATCTACAAAATATTATATTAGTTGATAGATTGTTCTAAATTTTCGTCAACCTTTACTTGCTTTGACTCTTAAAAAAAGACTTAAGCTTTGTGATGGAGGTAGTACGTACTAGTCGTGAAGAAACTATATCCCTCGTGATGAGAAAGAAATATTTTTTACTACCACTCTTTTGTGGACAAATTTTGAAGTGCATTGCAAAACGAGAAGTACACTCTTTTATGGACAAATTTTAACTCTACACCCATTATTTCAGGATGGAGGGAGTATAACCCAACTTGTTTTTTTCTTCTGGGCACTACACTGCTTTTTCCCTGTGCAATGCTTGGTTCTACCCTTTTTCTCAATGTAATGGTCACTTTAAGTCATTTTTTCCCACACACATTTATTTTGTACTTCTCTACAGTGTTGACCGTGCTACTACTATTTGTGTTAGTGCGCCAAAAACAAAATGTTATTTTTTAAGTGCCAAATTAATCTAGGGCGTTGGTTGTGAATCGGTGAACAAAAAAGAGATAGCCCAAAAGAGGAACACACCAAGGTACAAAAACTAGTATATATGCATGTTTCTATGTACATATATATGACCCTGGGTTTGTAGATAAAAAACATTCATATATGCGCTTACTATTAATATACATAAGTTTATGCTGATTCTCTTGGTTTAGGTATATATATGGTTAGGCATCACTACTAATTCAGAAAAAAACAAAAATGTAACTCTTCAAGTGAAGTCATTTTAAGTGACCTAACAACTAAAATTCATATATAGGATTTGTATAGGAATTATGTAGGATTTAGATCACATGTGAATTTTCCCCACACTAGTTGTTTGATTCATAGGAACATATCCTATAGGAATCTTGCAGTGCAAATCCTATAAGAATAAAACATTAGGTCATACCTCATGGAAAATTTCCTTTGGCACAATCAAACACAACTCATCTTCCTATATGATTCAACTAGCCATTAAATCTCAATCCTATGTTTTCCATATTTCTATGGTTTTCCCATCCTATGAATCAAAGGAGCCTTAGGGCTTATATCTTTTTTTAGAAAGGCAAACTATGTTAAGATTGGCCAAGTTTTACGAAAAACCTTTAACATGCAAAATACAAAGTTGAGTCATTTCGTTTGAATCGGAGGGAGTACATTTGACGTTATGGTACTATTTGACAGCTGCTTGGCACTGTATTTTTTTTCGAACCAAACTTCCCCCTTCATGAAGCTTTTATTTTAGCTTCAGTGACTTGATACATCCATATATCTAGACAAAGTTGAGTCAATTCATTTGAATCAGAGGGAGTACATTTGACTATATGGGTATTGTTTGACAACTGCTTGGCACTGTCTTCTTTTTTGAACCAAACTGCCCCCTTCACGAAGCTTTTATTTTGGGATAGAGCTTCACTGACTTGATACTTCCAAGTTTCACAGTGACTTGGTGCCACCATCCACCATCCATCTCAGATCCAATGTATGCGATCGACTTAGAATTTAAACTAAATAATTATTATAATTGCTCAGAAATATTTCAAGAACTTCCAGTTAATCGTGCATATTTCGATTTATATTTTGGTGAAGTTTCATTCGATTTGAATCAAAGGTTTGTGAGCAAATATATACTCCCTCCGGTTCATATTAATTGACTCTAATATGGATGTACTAGACACATTTTAGTTCTAGATACATCCATATTGAAGTCAATTAATATGAATCAGAGGGAGTATTTAGTTTAAACTAGTGCTCGTATACGTAAAAAGCTCTTTAATCACAAGCTAATCGTCCGAGTGGGATGAAATATTCACAGATTTTAGAACAAGGCATCTACATTTTACTGGATTTTTTTCATAATTTTTGTTTTTAGGTTCGAAATAAGAGATTAGTTTGGAACGTTGGATCTCAAATGGTTGGTAGATGGTGGCACCAAGTCACAATGAGATTTGGAGACTTCAAGTCACTGCAGCTCTGTCCTTTTATTTTGACAAACTGCAGAGCCGCTGGTGCATCTATGCTTGCGTACGGCCGACGCCGATTCTTAGCAAGGAAGTTCTTCCTATAAGTAGTAGTATCCATACTCCACTCCAAGGCATGTATAAAAAAAAGAACCCATCCCGTTCTCGTTTTCCCGATCACTCTTCTCTGAAGATGGAGGAGGCCCTCTTCTTGTGCCCCCTCTGCCTGCTGCCCTTCAAACCCCCCATATCCAAGGTCGCTCCCTTCCGATTTCATTCTTAGGTTCACCTGTGAGAAATGTCAATGACAACTGATGCCACGTACGTTGTTCCGTGCAGTGCAAGGGCGGTCATATGGGCTGTCGGCGCTGCGTCGGCGAGCTTGCGCCGAACCCGTGCAAGAAGTGCGAGCAGCCGGCGTGGTTGCCGCCGTCGAATCGATCTGGGCCAAGATTGCCGCCGTCGAATCGATCTGGGGCAATGGTCAAGTGCGTCGGCTGCCAGAGCTTGGTCGCCTCCACGGAGTCCTACAAGCACTATATCGCGTGCCCGCATGGTCCGTGCGGCTGCACAGAGGCCATCAATACCGGCTGCAGCTTCACCGGCCCGCCGCGGGAGCTCCTGGTACACCTCCAAGCATCCCACTCCATCCCAGTGTTTACGTTCCAGTATGGCATACCCGCCTGGTGCATAGTTCGTGTTCCGGTACAACCGCGGGGACACCTGTTCATCGGCAGTGGGGAAGAAGACGGTAGCGTGTTCGCCATCACCGTTGGAGCGCTCGGCCCGACCACCATTGTGTCCTGTGTGTGCATCAGGTCGGCCGCGTGCTTGTTTCCGATGTACAAGGCGCAGCTGTTGGTGATTGGTCCGCCGGCGCCGGCGACGGCTGGGACCAGTGACCTCTCGACGGACACCTTGATGGCGGTAATCGAGCCGACGAGCTCCCCGACGCCTAGCTCGATCATGTTGCAGCAGCTCACTTCTTTCCTGGCGGTGCCGCCCCGTTACGCGAAGCAGAATGGAGGGCAGCGTGTGTTGCCTATCTGCGTTTGCATCAACAAGAAGGTTATACAATAATCTTCGTTTAGTCATACTGCAATGTAGTTACTCGAAGATCGGAGGGAGTAGTTTAGTTCGAAGTAGGGTTCGTTCGGATGTATTTTGGACTTGTATAGTAGTACTACTACTCCAGAACTATTAGCTAGCTAGTTGGAGTGCTAGAATGCAGCTCGGAGTATTATAGTATTTTGGCAGTACTACTAGTTATGTATGTGACTGCAAATTCAAACTAAAATGGAGTATTTCTTGCTAATGTTGTTCTTTTGGAGTCATCATTTTTTTCTGAACGTGTTAACTATGCTATTGTCTAAGGATTCGTTTAGATTTCTTTGGTTGAATTCATATTTCGTCTCTTCCTAATTTGGCAAAACTGCACTGTCATGGGCATTCTTACAAGGTCGCTGAAGTTTCAAAGTTTCTTAATGTATATTGCGTAGGGTGTACCCCCTTAACATGGATCTGTTGCATTTTTGGGTTGTATTTTTTTTGGCAATTTTCAGGACCATAAAATAGCACGCCTTCAGTTGAAATTTGAATTAGTGGCCGATACTAGCATGGAGTAGTGAAGTTTTTTTGTACTCCCTCGGTCCCACCAAAAGTGTCTCACCTTTGTTAAAATTTAGATGGATAGATGTATTTTTTTTACAAAGTTGAGACAACTTTGGTGGGACGGAGCCACGGAGTCGTAGTTGATGGCGAGAAGGTTGATGCCTTGCTAGGTTGGTGTACGTTGCAAAAAGAACAAGGTTGGTGTGTATTTGTTTTATTTGTTCACCATAATACTGACATGGCCATCGATTTGATTAGACAACACAAGCCTGGGATGTTTCACTTATTTATTGTAGGAAGCACGATTAATGTTCTGTAATGATGGGGCTACTCCTATAGTCCGTCTGCTCGGCTCCTACTCGGGTGTCGGGTCACAGTCACACTCTCCTCTTTTTTTGAACACATTCACACTCTCCTCTTTTTTTGAACACATTCACACTCTCCTCTTTTTTTGAACACATTCACACTCTCCTCGAAACTGCAGTAGGCAGTATATGCATAAGAGGAGGAGCGTCTCGGTTCACCTCCGTCGTCTATCCCCACTCCGCCCATCTTCCATAGCACGCGCCTGCGTCTCCGCCATGGCGCTTTCGCATCCTATCCAGCAGTGCCCAGTTTGAGAGCCTCTGTTCTCCAACTCAAACCCCCACCTGCCGCCATTGATCGCCATCTCTCTCCCAAAGTTCGAATCAGTAGATCTCCCAAGAAAATACCAACCCCATTGTACCACCTGCCTCATTGCGATGGCGAAATCGAGCAGGGTCTGTGGATCTGGGCTGTTTCACAAGGTGTTTACGGAAGGCCCCCTTGAAGTGCTCATCAGCCAGTGCGACGCCATCACCGCCGCGTCCCTAGTCGGTTCCTCCAAAAGTATTCTTCAGTCAGCCAAATACAGTGCCACTCTGCCTGCTTCTCAGCCGTTTGGCCTTCCGTGTGTTCTCTGTTGTGACCCGGCGGATAAACCATGGGCGGTGTTCAAGGAGGATTTGCCGGTGCACAGCAAGTGCAAACTACTGCCGCTGGACAGGTTCTCCTATGATGGCCTAATGCCACACGGTAAGGATGAGGAGCGGGCAGGCGCCAATGGAGATTGGATCGCCATGGTTGGCCCCGAAGGCAAGTGGAACCTCCTCAATGTCTACACTCATCGCAAGATTAAGCTTCCATCTTTGAGGAACAAGTTGGAAACCACACACAATCCACTTATATTCGAGTATCAGCGTTCTGCTATTCAACTGCAGAAGATAGCTATTTGCCAAGTTCCTACAGCTGCTAGGGGGTATCAAGATTTCTCCCTTGTCGCAATCTTCGACTTTGCAATTGCCTACCTCCATGGCGAATATCCTCGTACATGGATATTTCTTGAAAACCAGTTTCAGTACGGCGCCATATACTGCGATGCAATTATACATAACGGACTTGTGTTCGCCGTTACTGAGCTTGGAAATGTTTATGCATGGGATCCTAATCAATTTGGTAACATTTCCTCCCTATCTTTTTTATATACGTAACTTATATAGTATTTCACCTCTTATTTGTTGAACTGTCTTGGCATCTTTTGGCTTAAAGGAATTCCATAGGCGCACACCATAACCCTCTTGTGGTATGGACATATATAGAATTTAACATCTATAGGAATTTTAGTATGGTCTAATGTGCATGTTGTTCCTTAGGAAAAAGGCCCCCTAGTAATTAAGTTTCTTTATTATTACTCCCTAGAAAATTTAAGGTAGAGTAGAAATAGAATCAATAAAGGTGCCATGCAATATTGATAAAGACTTTCATTTGTTTATATTCCCCCGGTTCTAGAGAATAAGGAGTACTATATTCAAACCATCTAAAATTTGGACCAATATTTTCGGGAACATGTTTTAAATCCATATGAAGTTTTACCAAGATGTTCGAAATATATTTCAAACCATCTTATGTTCGACCATGATTTTATAAAGTACTAGTATTGGCATCCCAATATCAAATCAATATCACTAGTAGATAAATCATGAAATATATTTTCATGTGACGTGTTCTTTCCTTTTTCAAGGTCCTATAGTGCTCCCTGCTCCATTCATTCCGTGGACGGCTGGATTTGATGGCGATGATGATTTTGACTCTAATAGTCGTACGTGGTGGCTGGCAAGATCTCAAGATCGTTCTAGACTTCTCCTGGTCTATGCACGTGGCGTAATGGATTTTGACGCTGACGGTGCTCCAACTCATTATGATAGTACCCCTTCTGTCCATTGCGGTCGCGCTGTTCACAGCTATTCGGGGTATACCTGCATTGTATTCTCGAATGACACTAGTCGGTTACTTCCAGCCAACCCGTGGGAAAGGGTTACTAATCTTGGAGACTATTCTATGTTCCTTGGGTTGAACTATCCGATTTTCATGCCAGTGGGTGGTGCAACATTTCCCCCAGGATATTTGACAAGAAGAAACTGCATCTACACCACGCCTCAGGCCATTGGCTCTCACTTTGACACATCACATCAAGAAATTTTCCGCTTCAGTCTAAATGGCGAAGACCACCAAAGCATATCTTTCTCAAGCAGCGGTCCAGGGGCCAACTGGCATACGGGGTTTTGGTTCATCCCAAGCTACACCAACGCGCTGGACTGGAACAAAGACAATCAGAGTTAGGGATATTTATGTAATAGTAGGATCATACTACTAGCTAGCTCAGTTGGTCTTGACTCCTATTTAACTATTTATAGCTAATGTACTTAGGTGATAAATTTATGCTATTTGCATGAACCCAGGCGCTTCTTTTAATTTGATCAAATACGGTCTATACACATGCATGGTTGTTTGGCTGTTTCAGTGTCCCTAGAGGCATACATATATACTGTTATTTAGCAATCTTTATTACAGTACAAAGGTCTTAACCTCATGGTTCACAGAAAGTATAAACGTAGATCAACCATCTAAACATAGAAGACATTCTAGTGTATGATTCTTACATATACACATCAACATCCTATCAGAAAATCTTAATGTGAATTGTACTGGCTGTACAAACCCGTGCATCATTCTCTAGCCGGTTGCACCCAAAAACCAAATCGTGGTACTTCATAGTTGACTGTATGTAGGACAACATACAGATCCAATGCGAAGCCATGGGTATCACCTGCATGACAGAACCATATTTCACATGGTTGGAGGTACTCCATATGGCATTTAAAATCATTCCTTGTCCTTCATATGGCCCTAAAAATAGTACAGTTGGATTTGTGGGTTTTAATTTTTTATTAACACACTCAATTGATTGCCCAAACATTGATTAATAATATTATTAAGGGGTGTGATGTTGAAAGCCATAAGAACAATGTGCCAAACAATCTTTGCTAGCGGACGGTAAATGTATACCCATCAGAAATAATCAGCAGACGTGCATGTTTCTTTGGTCAGAATAACTGCTGCACCATCTTAAAAGTAAATGGCATGACCATTTATTTGATTTGATAGCGTGCAGCTAGATGGCGTACATTACTATCTCTACTTCCTTGGGTCGCCCAAATCTGGAGTACTAAAAGCAAATCCTGGTGATTCATTTGACAAGACAACACAGATGCGTCCAAATTTCTCCGTCCATATTATTATAGTAATATACGAAATCTGGAGTGCGTTGCCTCGTTGCCTTCCAAGAGAAGCTGCATTCCTTGCCAAAAAAGAGAGAGAGGCTGTATTTATAACTATCTCACCGGCCGCCACTAGTACAAACCATCACTCCCTCTCCACCTCCACCTCCATCTCTTCCCTAGTAGCTCCACCTCCATATCGGCGACGGACCACAATCGCGCGGCTTCGACTTCCTCTTCGACGGCGGCGGCGACAGAGGCGTGAGGCACCTTCTCCGCGGCGCATCACTCATCCTCGTCCCGCGGCAACAATGGCTGTATGTGAAATCACCATACCCTTTTGTATGGTAGAGATGATGATGTGCGGATAAAATTTTATTGGCGGTTGCTCATCCTTGTTTGAATATTTGGTGTAGATTCACATCTAGGGCAGGGTGTCAAGCGGGGTGGGTAGCGGGCTAGCTAGTTTCAGTGCGAGTGCTTTAAATCTGCTCTAATCTCAACCACTATTTGCTCTAATTTTCTGCTTTGCGGGACGATTCGCGGACGCCGCTTGCAACCCTAATCTAGGGTATTGATCCTAGTTTAGTAGACTACTAGGATTTACATGCCAATTTGTTTTTAGACTAATCCGGATATTTGTCAATACTACTAGAGTACGTACTTCTTCCGTTCGTATTTAATTGACTCTAGTTGAAAGCATCGGCAGTTCATTTTCTTCTCTCCCTCGCGTCGACTAATTAAAACCGAACAGAGGGAGTATTAGGAATCCTTGTGCATCCGTACTACCAGTAAGGTATTGCGTTGTTGCAGAGGCTCAGTGTAATCAATATCTTTCGATATTAATATACGGAGTACTCACTTTATCAGAAAATAAATTAGTAATCCATGTTCAAACTTGCTAGTTTGATCGACGTTTGATGATGATTTGTGAGGCCATGTATGGGCCTAGTTTGTTTCCTTTGCTTGGTGGTCAGTAGGCTGATGATTTTTTTTTGCTTGGTCGATCTGTGGTCGTTCCATGGCCACTGCTGATTAATCATTACTAGAATCAACAATTTTTTGCTTGTCTGGTGATTGGAATTGTATGCGCTCTTCTGAAGAGCACCATCGCACGATGATTAGTCTTAATGGAGATGCAGATGTCGATCAAGAGGGAGAAACATATCTTGATCATGCATTTCTCACGAGATTACTTGGTGATTGGAAGTAGAATCCACAATTTGTTGTGCAAACTTCTCAACATATGCATATATTCGTTGAATTGGCTTTATGTGATCAATATTACTTCTTATTGCAGATGGATGGAGGGGAAAGAGCGAAAAAACCGATACTTAGTGAAATGACTTCTCATTCTGTGACTTCTGATATCCTAGATGACAAGGTAAATATATAGAACGATGATTCGTAGGTGATGAAAGCAGAATCCACAATTTGCCGTGCAAACTTCTCAACATATGCATTTATTTGATTAATTAGTTTTATGTGATCAATAGTATTACTTATTCCAGATGGACGTAGGGGAAGGAACGAAAAAGCGGATGCTATGTGAAATGACTTCTAAATCTGTGTGTTCTGATATCCCAGATGACAAGGTAAACATATGGACCGACGCTTGTTTTGCCGCTGCCCCTGTTAGATGGCTAGATGCTCTGGTCTAATTTCTGTTCATGTGCTTATTATTGCAGAAACATAGAGTTGAAGAAAACTCTATATTGTCTGATGACAAAGGTGAAATGGCATGCCAGTCTTTTAAACCTCCGACGCCACCTTGTTTACTGTCTATGGAGACTGATGCAGCTGGACCTGGTACTGATGAGCCTATACGTGGCATCATCGTGCCACATGAAGAAGGTTGTGGATTGGGTTTACCCCCTGCTGAAGAAACTGGTGGTGCAGCTGGAGCTGCTAGTGTAGAGCCTCTAGTGAACGGTGTCGTGCCACGGGAATTCTCTGAACTAGAGCAAGACGGTTTACCTATTGTCAAGACCGATGTAACTGGTGCTGATGCTGGAGTTGCTACTGATGATCCTGCACCCGAAGTTGCCACGCCACCCGAAGGAGGTTTTGTATTGGTAGAACCCGTCATGACTATGCCCACAGTACTGACTGGTGGTGGACCTGGAGCTGGTATGGTAGAGCCTCTAGCGAAAGGTGTCGTGCCACGAGAATCCTCTGAAGTGGATATTGGTGGTTTACCCTCTGTAGATACTGGTGGTCTACCTGGAGCTGGTATTTGATACGTCCAATTTGCATCACTATTTTGTATCATAATTTGCTGTTATTCATTGATATATTTCATATTGGGACACAATACTTATGTTATTTCATCTATTTTGCATGTTTCATCATCATTGGAGGATCAAGCACCGGAGCCAGGATTCTGCTGGAAAAAGCACCGTCAGAACGCAATATTTCGGAAGATCAACTGTGGAAGGGAATTTCACGTAAATTCCTATTTTTCCAGATGACGGAGGGAGCCAGAAGGGGAAGAAGAGAGGGGCCACTGTGGGCCCAGACCATAGGGCGGCGCGGCCCATGGCCTGGCCGCGCCACCCTATGCTCTGGGGGGCCCACGACCCTTTTCGCCTCCTTTTCTTCGCGTACTCCTTCGTCCCGAAAACCTAAGCCACAGAGAGGACCTCACGGAGGGTTACAGCCGCCTCTGCGGGGCGGAGAACACCAGAGAGAAAAGAGCTCTCCGGCGGGCAGGAATCCGCCGGGGAAATTCCCTCCCGGAGGGGGAAATCGACGCCATCGCCATCGTCATCGAGCGGGACATCATCTCCATCATCATCATCATCATCTCCATCATCTACACCGCCATCACCACCGCTGCACCTCGTCATCGCTGTAGCAATTCGGGTTAAATCTTGATTGTTTGATAGGGGAAACTCTCCCGGTGTTATTCTATACTTGTTGTAGATGCTATTGAGTGAAACCATTGAACCAAGGTTTATGTTCAGATTGTTATTCATCATCATATCACCTCTGATTGTATTCCATATGATGTCTCGTGAGTAGTTCATTTAGTTCTTGAGGACATGGGTGAAGTCTAAATGCTAGTAGTGAATTATGGTTGAGTAATATTCAATGTTATGATATTTAAGTTGTGGTGTCATTCTTCTAGTGGTGTCGTGTGAACGTCGACTACACGACACTTCACCATTTATGGGCCTAGGGGAGTGCATCTTGTATTCGGTTGCTAATTGCGGGGTTGCCGGAGTGACAGAAACCTAAGCCCCCGTTAGTATACCGATGCAGGAGGGATCGCAGGATCTCAGAGTTTAAGGCTGTGGTTAGATTTATCTTAATTACTTTCTTGTAGTTGCGGATGCTTGCAAGGGGTATAATCACAAGTATGTATTAGTCCTAGGAAGGGCGGTGCATTAGCATAGGTTCACCCACACAACACTTATCAAAACAATGAAGATTAATCAGCTGTATGTAGCGAAAGCACTAGACTAAAATTCCCATGTGTCCTCAGGAACGTTTGGTCATTATAAGTAAACAAACCGGCTTGTCCTTTGTGCTAAAAAGGATTGGGCCACTCGCTGCAATTATTTCTCTCGCATTTTATTTACTTGTACTTTATTTATCTGCAATATCAAAACCCCCTGAATACTTGTCTGTGAGCATTTACAGTGAAACCTTCATCGAAACTGCTTGTCAACACCTTCTGCTCCTCGTTGGGTTCGACACTCTTATTTATCGAAAGTACTACGATACACCCCCTATACTTGTGGGTCATCAAGACTATTTTCTGGCGCCGTTGCCGGGGAGTGAAGCGCTATTGGTAAGTGGAATTGGTAAGGAAATTTACTGTTTGTGCTGATTTTATTTCTGCCTGCTGCTATAAATCATTATGGAGAGATCTTCTCTTCAATTTCTATTTGGGAAATCTACTACTACTGCAACGGTAGTGGATGAAGCGCCAGGTGAGGAAGTAGTACCATATAAAATACCTATGAAAATTATTGAACGTGTTATGGATAACCGCTATGAAGGGGATGGAACTGTCCATCCTGGTGATCATTTACTGTTTTTGCATGAATTATGCGGGTTATTCAAATGTGCAGGTATTTCTATGAATGAAGTTAGGAAGAAACTATTCACTATATCGCTGTCTGGTAAAGCGGCGCACTGGTATAAATTGCTGAAGAATGGTGATTCTATTGATTGGGAGGACATTGTGCCTTTATTCTATTCCAAATTTTATCCTCCAAGTGAAATTCACAAAGATCGGAACCGCATATATAATTTCTGGCCTCATGATGGAGAAAGTATTGCCCAAGCTTGGGGGAGATTGAAGTCTTTAATGCTCAAATGCCCCATTCATGAGCTTCCTGGTAATGTTATTATTGATAATTTCTATGCAAGACTTTCTTTTCAAGACAAGACCTTGCTGGATACTTCTTGTTCTGGATCATTTACACGCAAGAATGAAGAGTTTAAAAGGGACCTTCTTGATCGGATCCAAGAAAATACTGAAGGATGGGAGAACGACAAAGATAGAGAATCAGGTATAACTTATGATTATAAATGCATTGAAGCTTTTATGAATACTGATAAATTTCGTAATATGAGTGCTACATATGGTCTTGATTCCCAAGTTGTTGCAAATCTTTATAAAGCTTTTGCCTCTCATTATGAACTGCCTAAGAAGAATTTTGATAAGTATCATGAACCGTATAAAGATAAAATTGATTCATCTGTAAACAAATGTGTAGTGGTTGAAACTGTTGATAATGTTATTCCTGAAGCTTATATTGAAAAAACTCCTTTCCCTGCTAAAATGAAGGAGTACTCTGTCATATCTAGTGCAGTTAATAAAAGTGAAAAGAAACCTAAAGAACCTGAAGAACAAATTAAAATTGAACCTGCTGTTGCTATAGTTAAAGATCTTGTGACTGAAAATGTGGAGGATGGTCATATTATTTTCTGTGAAGATGCTTCTAATATTGTTTCACATCCTAATAAATCCAAACAAGTTAGTGTTCCTATGCTATCTGTTAGAATTGGTGATCATTGCTATTATGGTTTATGTGATATTGGTGCAAGTGTTAGTGCTATTCCTTATGAGCTTTTGATACGTCTCCAACGTATCGATAATTTCTTATGTTCCATGCTACTTTATTGATGATACCTACATGTTTTATGCACATTATATGTCATATTTATGCATTTTCTGGAACTAACCTATTAACAAGATGCCGAAGAGCCAGTTGCTGTTTCTGCTGTTTTTGGTTTCAGAAATCCTAGTAAAGAAATATTCTCGGAATTGGACGAAACTTTCGCCAGGGTCCTATTTTTGCACGAAGCTTCCAGAAGACCGAAGACCTAACGAAGTGGGGCCACGAGGCAGCCAGGGGGTGGCCGGCGCGGCCAGGCCCTGGCCGCGCCGACCTGGGCCCCTCGTGTGGCCCCTCGCGTTGACCCTCCGCCTACTTAAAGCCTCCGTCGCGAAACCCCAGTACCGAGAGCCACGATACGGAAAACCTTACAGAGACGCCGCCGCCGCAATCCCATCTCGGGGATTCTCGAGATCGCCTCCGCACCCTGCCGGAGAGGGGATTCATCTCCCGGAGGACTCTACACCGCCATGGTCGCCTCCGGAGTGATGAGTGAGTAGTTCACCCCTGGACCATGGGTCCATAGCAGTAGCTAGATGGTCGTCTTCTCCTTGTTGTGCTTCATTGTTAGATCTTGTGAGCTGCCTAACATGATCAAGATCATCTATATGTAATTCTATATGTTGTGTTTGTCGGGATCCGATGGATAGAGAGTACTATGATTATGGTGATTATCAATCTATTGTTCATGTGTTGTTTATGATCTTGCATGCTCTCCGTTATTAGTAGAGGCTCTGGCCAAGTTTTTACTCTTAACTCCAAGAGGGAGTATTTATGCTCGATAGTGGGTTCATGCCTCCATTGAATCTGGGACAGTGACAGAAAGTTCTAAGGTTGTGGATGTGCTGTTGCCACTAGGGATAAAACATTGATGCTATGTCTAAGGATGTAGTTGTTGATTACATTACGCACCATACTTAATGCAATTGTCTGTTGCTTTGCAACTTAATACTGGAGGGGGTTCGGATGATAACCTGAAGGTGGACTTTTTAGGCATAGATGCAGTTGGATGGCGGTCTATGTTCTTTGTCGTAATGCCCAATTAAATCTCACTATATTTATCATGTCATGTATATGCATTGTTATGCCTTTCTCTATTTGTCAATTGCCCGACTGTAATTTGTTCACCCAACATGCTTTTATCTTATGGGAGAGACACCTCTAGTGAACTGTGGACCCCGGTCCTATTCTTTACATAGCATACAATCTACTTGTTTTACTGTTTTCTTTGCAAACATCTTCCACTCGATACGTTTAATCCTTTGTTACAGCAAGCCGGTGAGATTGACAACCTCACTGTTTCGTTGGGACAAAGTACTTGGGTTGTGTTGTGCAGGTTCCTAGTTGGCGCCGGAATCCCTGGTGTTGCGCCGCATCACATTTCGCGACCATCAACCTTCAACGTGCTTCTTGGCTCCTACTGGTTCGATTAAACCTTGGTTTCATACTGAGGGAAACTTGCTTCTATACGCATCATACCTTCCACTTGGGGTTCCCAACGGACGTGTGCATCTACGCGTATCAAGCTAAATTTCTGGCGCCGTTGCCGGGGAACTGAAGAAAAGTTACACCACAGAGAATTGCCTCCCACGGCAACAGCTAAATTTCTGGCGCCGTTGCCGGGGAGATCAAGACACGCTGCAAGGGGAGTCTCCACTTCTCAATCTCTTTACTTTGTTTTTGTCTTGCTTTATTTTATTTACTACTTTGTTTGCTGCACTAAATCAAAACACAAAAAAATTAGTTGCTAGTTTTACTTTATTTATTGTTTTGCTCTCTATATCAAAAACAAAAAACAAAAAAAATTAGTTACTTGTCTTTACTTTGTTTGCCTAGTTTACTTTTTGCTTATTGCATCATGTTTCCTTTTAATTTTACCACAAAAGACATACCGGTAGGACGTGGGTCCATAGTTGGGAGAAATAATATAGAAGAATTTTTCAATCATGTTAGTATCACTGAAGATTTTGAAGATAGACACTTGGTAGAACTTGCACCTACCTATGAAATTGCTGCTGCTGCTTTAGTTCGCATGTTGGAAACTAAATTTGTTAATCTCAATCCTATAATCCAACACATGTTTCTTACACTTGGTGATATGGAAGAGGGGGAAAAGAAAGATTTTGTTTTAGAAACCCTTCTTAGAGAATTTGGTGGTCTAGCAAGAGAGGCTAGAAAGGTTTTTGCTAAATTTAATATGCTAGGTTCTCATACCAATTTTATTGGTCTACTTGAAAAAATGGACATGGATAGAATAATGTACACTAATAACATTAATGATGGTGGGGAAATCAAAGCACCAATACCATGTAAACTCCTAGCTATGAATGATGCACTAGAAAATAACTATGCTTGGCTTGTTCCTGAAAATTTGTTCGATGAGAGTAGCAAGCCTAAGACTAATGAAAAGGGAGACGCTAAAACTTATATAGACCAGATACAATGCATTGTTGAGAAAACTCCCAACAACACCCCTGATGTTAATGCTTCTTCTCTCGATAATACTTGATTTGCACTTTCTGCGCCTAGCTGAAAGGCGTTAAAGAAAAGCGCTTATGGGAGACAACCCATGTTTTTACCTACAGCAATTTTTTGTTTTGTTGAGTCTTGGAAGTTGTTTACTACTGTAGCAACCTCTCCTTATCATGTTTTTGTGCCAAGTAAAGTTTCTATGTCAAAGTTGATGTTATATTTGGGATTGCTGCGCAGAAACAGCATTGCTGTCTGTCACGAATCTGGGCACAATTCTCTGTAGAAAATTCGAAAAAATCTGCCAATTTACGAGCGTGATCCTCAGATATGTACGCAACTTTCATTAGTTTTGAGTTTTTCCATTTGAGCAAGTCTGGTGCCATTTCTAAATTCGTCTTTACGGACTGTTCTGTTTTTGACAGATTCTGCCTTTTATTTCGCATTGCCTCTTTTGCTATGTTGGATTTATTTCTTTGATCCACTAATGTCCAGTAGCATTATGCAATGTCCAGAAGTGAAAATAATGATTGTGTCACCTCTGAATGAGTGAATTATTAATTGTGCACTAACCCTCTAATGAGTTTGCTTGAAGTTTGGTGTGAAGGAAGTTTTCAAGGATCAAGAGAGGAGTATGATATACTATGATCAAGAGGAGTGAAAGCTCTAAGCTTGGGGATGCCCCCGTGGTTCACCCCTGCATATTTTAAGAAGACTCAAGCGTCTAAGCTTGGGGATGCCCAAGGCATCCCCTTCTTCATCGACAACATCATCAGGTTCCTCCCCTGAAACTATATTTTTATTCAGTCACATCTTGTGTTCTTTACTTGGAGCGTCGGTTTGTTTTCGTTTTTTTTTTTGTTTGAATAAGATGGATCCTAGCATTCACTTTGTGGGAGAGAGACACGCTCCGCTGTTGCATATGGACACATGTGTCCTTAGGCTTTACTCATAATGTTCATGGCGAAGTTTCTTCTTCGTTAATTTGTTATATGGTTGGAATTGGAAAATGCTACATGTAGTAATTCTAAAAATGTCTTGGATAATGTGATACTTGGCAATTGTTGTGCTCATGTTTAAGCTCTTGCATCATATGCTTTGCACCCATTAATGAAGAAATACATAGAGCTTGCTAAAATTTGATTTGCATATTTGGTTTCTCTAAGGTCTAGATAATATCTAGTATTGAGTTTTGAACAACAAGGAAGACAGTGTAGAGTCTTATAATGTTTACAATATGTCTTTTATGTGAGTTTTGCTGCACTTGTTCATCCTTGAGTTTGCTTCAAATAACCTTGCTAGCCTAAACCTTGTATCGAGAGGGAATACTTCTCATGCATCCAAAATCCTTGAGCCAACTACTATGCCATTTGTGTCCACCATACCTACCTACTACATGGTATTTCTCCGCCATTCCAAAGTAAATTGCTTGAGTGCTACCTTTAAAATTCCATCATTCACCTTTGCAATATATAGCTCATGGGACAAAATAGCCTTAAAAACTATCGTAGTATTGAATATGTACTTATGCACTTTATATTTTATTAAGTTGCCTGTTGTGCGATAACCATGCTTCTGGGGAACGCCATCAACTATTGTTGAATATCATGTGAGTTGCTATGCATGTCCGTCTTGTCTGAAGGTCTATCATTTTAGTGGTTGGAGCATGCAAAATTGTTAGAGAAGAACATTGGGCCGCTAACTAAAGCCATGAACCATGGTGGAAGTTTCAGTTTTGGACATATATCCTCAATCTCATATGAGAATAATAACTTTGCTACATGCTTATGCATTTAAGAGGAGTCCATTATCTGTTGTCCATGTTGTCCCGGTATGGATGTCTAAGTTGAGAATAATCAAAAGCGAGAAATCCGAAATGCGAGCATTCTCCTTGGACCTTTGTACAGGCGGCATGGAGGTACCCCTTTGTGACACTTGGTTGAAACATGGCATGCGAAGATCCGGTAGTCCAAGCTAAGTAGGACAAGGTGCGGGCACTATTAGTATACTATGCGTGAGGCTTGCAACTTGTAAGATATAATTTTCATAACTCATATGCTTTATTACTACCGTTGACAAAATTGTTTCATGTTTTCAAAATAAAAGCTCTAGCACAAATACAGCAATCGATGCTTTCCTCTTTGAAGGACCATTCTTTTACTTTTATTGTTGAGTCAGTTTACCTATCTCCTTCCACCTAAGAAGCAAACACTTGTGTGAACTGTGCATTGATTCCTACATACTTGCATATTGCACTTGTTATATTACTTTATGTTGACAATATCCATGAGATATACATGTTACAAGTTGAAAGCAACCGCTGAAACTTAATCTTCTTATGTGTTGCTTCAACACCTTTACTTTGATTTATTGCTTTATGAGTTAACTCTTATGCAAGACTTATTGATGCTTGTCTTGAAGTACTATTCATGAAAAGTCTTTGCTTTATGATTCAGTTGTTTACTCATGTCATTACCTTTGTTTTGATCGCTGCATTCATTACATATGTTTACAAATAGTATGATCAAGATTATGATGGCATGTCACTTCAGAAATTATCTTTGTTATCGTTTTACCTGCTCGGGACGAGCAGAACTAAGCTTGGGGATGCTGATACGTCTCCAACGTATCGATAATTTCTTATGTTCCATGCTACTTTATTGATGATACCTACATGTTTTATGCACATTATATGTCATATTTATGCATTTTCTGAACTAACCTATTAACAAGATGCCGAAGAGCCAGTTGTTTTCTGCTGTTTTTGGTTTCAGAAATCCTAGTAAAGAAATATTCTCGGAATTGGACGAAACTTTCGCCCAGGGTCCTATTTTTGCACGAAGCTTCCAGAAGACCGAAGACCTAACGAAGTGGGGCCACGAGGCAGCCAGGGGGGTGGCCGGCGCGGCCCAGGCCCTGGCCGCGCCGACCTATCCCCTGGGCCCCTCGTGTGGCCCCTCGCGTTGACCCTCCGCCTACTTAAAGCTTCCGTCGCGAAACCCCCAGTACCGAGAGCCACGATACGGAAAACCTTACAGAGACGCCGCCGCCGAATCCCATCTCGGGGATTCTGGAGATCGCCTCCGGCACCCTGCCGGAGAGGGGATTCATCTCCCGGAGGACTCTACACCGCCATGGTCGCCTCCGGAGTGATGAGTGAGTAGTTCACCCCTGGACCATGGGTCCATAGCAGTAGCTAGATGGTCGTCTTCTCCTTGTTGTGCTTCATTGTTAGATCTTGTGAGCTGCCTAACATGATCAAGATCATCTATATGTAATTCTATATGTTGTGTTTGTCGGGATCCGATGGATAGAGAGTACTATGATTATGGTGATTATCAATCTATTGTTCATGTGTTGTTTATGATCTTGCATGCTCTCCGTTATTAGTAGAGGCTCTGGCCAAGTTTTTACTCTTAACTCCAAGAGGGAGTATTTATGCTCGATAGTGGGTTCATGCCTCCATTGAATCTGGGACAGTGACAGAAAGTTCTAAGGTTGTGGATGTGCTGTTGCCACTAGGGATAAAACATTGATGCTATGTCTAAGGATGTAGTTGTTGATTACATTACGCACCATACTTAATGCAATTGTCTGTTGCTTTGCAACTTAATACTGGAGGGGGTTCGGACGATAACCTGAAGGTGGACTTTTTAGGCATAGATGCAGTTGGATGGCGGTCTATGTTCTTTGTCGTAATGCCCAATTAAATCTCACTATATTTATCATGTCATGTATATGCATTGTTATGCCTTTCTCTATTTGTCAATTGCCCGACTGTAATTTGTTCACCCAACATGCTTTTATCTTATGGGAGAGACACCTCTAGTGAACTGTGGACCCCGGTCCTATTCTTTACATAGCATACAATCTACTTGTTTTACTGTTTTCTTTGCAAACATCTTCCACTCGATACGTTTAATCCTTTGTTACAGCAAGCCGGTGAGATTGACAACCTCACTGTTTCGTTGGGACAAAGTACTTGGGTTGTGTTGTGCAGGTTCCTAGTTGGCGCCGGAATCCCTGGTGTTGCGCCGCATCACATTTCGCGACCATCAACCTTCAACGTGCTTCTTGGCTCCTACTGGTTCGATTAAACCTTGGTTTCATACTGAGGGAAACTTGCTTCTATACGCATCATACCTTCCACTTGGGGTTGCCAGTGTAGTGCTATACCTTATGAACTTTACACGGAGATTATGCACGAAATTGGTTCTTGTGAACTTGAAGATATTGATGTGGTTATTCATCTGGCTAATAGAGAAACTATTTCTCCAATTGGTATTGTTCGAGATGTGGAAGTTCTATGTGGTAAGATTAAATATCCTGCTGACTTTTTGGTACTTGGTTCTGCTGCTAGTGATCATTGTCCTATCATTTTTGGTAGACCTTTTCTAAATACTTGTGGAGCTATTATAGATTGTAAGAAAGAGAAAATTTTGACTAGATTTGCTGGTGAACCTTATGAATTTAACTTTTCTAAATTTACCAAAACTCCTTATAAAACTGCTGCCTAGTAATGATTTTAAAATGGAGCAATGTGCATCTATTGTTCTTGTTCCTAATAATCCTTTGCAGCAACATTTGGAGAATAGTGAAAGTGAAGCTTTTAGGAAAGAAAGAGATGAGCTTGAGGAAATTTTTCGTCGCCAACCTATTCTCAAGCATGATTTACCGGTGGAAGATTTGGGTACAACACCGCCACCAAAGGAAGATCCTGTTTTTGATTTAAAGCCTTTACCTGATAATCTTAAATATGCTCATATTGATGATAAGAAAATATATCCTGTTATTATTAGTTCTAAGCTTTCAGAGGTCGAGGAAGAAAGGTTATTGGAAATATTGAAGAAACACCGAGGAGCTATTGGCTATACTCTTGATGATTTGAAAGGGATTTCTCCTTCTATTTGCCAACATGCTATTAATATGGAAGATGATGCAAAGCCTGTTGTTGAACATCAACGTCGTCTAATTCCGAAGATGAAGGAAGTGGTAAGGAACGAGGTATTAAAACTCCTTGAAGCTGGTATTATATATCCTATTGCTGATAGTAGATGGGTTAGTCCTGTTCATTGTGTTCCTAAGAAAGGAGGAATGACTGTTGTGCCTAATGATAATGATGAGCTTATTCCTCAAAGAATAGTTGTAGGTTATAGATGACCCACAAGTATAGGGGATCGCAACAGTCTTCGAGGGAAGTAAAACCCAAATTTATTGATTCGACACAAGGGGAGGTAAAGAATACTTATAAGCCTTAACAACTGAGTTGTCAATTCAGCTGCACCTGGAAAAGCACTAGTAACAGGGGTGATGTGAAAGTAGCAGTAATATGAGAGCAGTAGTAACAGTAACACAGCAGCAGTAATAGCAATATGAGAGCAATGGTACCAGAAAATAGTTGACATGTAGAACGAGTATATGATGATGAAAGATGGACCGGGGTTCCCAGCTATCTACACTAGTGGTAACTCTCCAATAACAAGTGTTGGGTGAACAAATTACAGTTGGGCAATTGATAGGATTGATAAGGCATTAAGAAAGAACATCAATTCATTAATCATGTAGGCATGTTTTCCATATTTAGTCGTACGTGCTCGCAATGAGAAACTTGCACAACATCTATTGTCCTACCAGCCGGTGGCAGCCGGGCCTCAAGGGAATCTACTGGATATTAAGGTACTCCTTTTAATAGAGCACCGGAGCAAAGCATTAACACTCCGTGAAAACATGTGTCCCTCACATCACCGCCATCCCCTCCGGTTGTCCCGATTTCTGTCACTTCGGGGCCTTTGGTTCCGGACAGTGACATGTGCATACAACTTGTAGATACAATCTAAGCAATAATTATAAAGCTCAAATCTAAGATCATGCCACTCGGGCCCTAGTGACAAGCATTAAGCATAACAAGATTGCAGCAACAATAACTTCACAAACTTTATAGATAGACTAATCATAATGTATCATCCATCGGATCCCAACAAACACAACACCGATTACATCAGATGGATCTCAATCATGTAAGGCAGCTCATGAGATCATTGTATTGAAGTACATGGGGGAGAGAATACCAACTAGCTACAGCTAGAACCCGTAGTCCATGGGGGAACTACTCACGGAGCATGATGGAGGCGGTGGCGTCGATGGAGATGGCTTCCGGGGGCACTTCCCCGTCCCGGCAGGGTGCCGGACAGAGACTTATGTCCCCCGAATTGGAGTTTCGCGATGGCGGCGGCGCCCCGGAGTCTTTCTGGAGTTTCGTCAAGTGGTACGGTGTTTTTAGGTCGAAAGGGGTTAAATAGGCGAAGAGGCGGCGCGAGGGGCACCAGGGCGCCCTCCTCATAGGCCGGCGCGCCGGCAGGCCTGCCCGCGCGGCCTTGTGGTGTCGGGGCCCTGGGCCTCCTCTCCGTCTCCCCTTCGGTGTTCTGGAGCCTCCCGGGAAAAATAAGATCTTTGGCGTTGATTTCGTCCAATTCCGAGAATATTGCCCGAACAGCCTTTCTGGAACCAAAAACAGCAGAAAACAGGAACTGGCACTGTGGCATCTTGTTAATAGGTTAGTTCCGGAAAACGCATAAAAACATCATAAAGTGCAAGCAAAACATGTAAGTATTGTCATAAAACAAGCATGGAACATCAGAAATTATCGATACGTTGGAGACGTATCAGCATCCCCAAGCTTAGTTCTGCTCGTCCCGAGCAGGTAAAACGATAACAAAGATAATTTCTGAAGTGACATGCTACTTACATAACCTTGATCATACTATTACAAAGCATATGAAATGAATGAAGTGACTCAAGGCAATGATCTATAGTTGCTAACAAGTAGATAACATATAGCAAAACTTTTCATGGAGAGTACTTTCAAGACAAGCATCAAAAGTCTTGCACAAGAGTTAACTCATAAAGCAATAAGTTCATAGTAAAGGCATCGAAGCAACACAAAGGAGGATATAAGTTTCAGCGGTTGCTTTCAACTTTCAACATGTATATCTCATGGATATTGTCAACATAGAGTAATATGATGAATGCAAATATGCAAGTATGTAAGAATCAATGCACAGTTGACACAAGTGTTTGCTTCTAAGGTGGAAGGAATTAGGTAACTGACTCAACATAAAAGTAAAAGAATGGCCCTTCTACGAGGGAAGCATTGATTGCTATATTTGTGCTAGAGCTTTGGTTTTGAAAACATATAGAGAGCATAAAAGTAAAAGTTTTGAGAGGTGTTTGTTGTTGTCAACGAATGGTAGTGGGCACACTAACTACCTCATCAACCGGACTCCCAAGAGCGGCTCCCATTTTATTTATTTTTGGGTGGCACTCCTTCCAACCTTTCTTTCACAAACCATGGCTAACCGAATCCTCGGGTGCCGCCAACAATCACAAACCATGGAGGAGTGTCTATTTAAGTTAATTAATTTGGGACTGGGAATCCCATTGCCAGCTCTTTTTGCAAAATTATTGGATAAGCGGATGTGCCACTAGTCCATATGAGAGTCCGTCAAAAGTAAATGACAAGGTTGAAAGCTAAACACCACATACTTCCTCATGAGCTATGAAACATTAACACAAATTGAGAAGCATTTTGAATTATTTAAAGGTAGCACTCAAGCAATTTACTTTGGAATGGCAGGAAATACCACATAGTAGGTAGGTATGGTGGACACAAATGGCATAGGTTTTGGCTCAAGGTTTTTGGATGCACGAGAAGTATTCCCTCTCAGTACAAGGTTTAGGCTAGCAAGGTTGTTTGAAGCAAACACAAGTATGAACCGGTACAGCAAAACTTACATAAGAACATATTGCAAGCATTATAATACTCTACACTGTCTTCCTTGTTGCTCAAACACTTTTACCAGAAAATATCTAGACCTTAAGAGAGATCAATTATGCAAACCAATTTTAACAAGCTCTACGGTAGTTCTCCACTAATAGGTTTAAACTACATGCAAAAACTTATGATCTACTTGAGAGCTCAAAACAATTGCCAAGTATCAAATTATCCAAGACATATGAGGCATTTTCTTTTCCCAACCAAATAAAGATAAATATTGTAGCTTCCAACTTTTATTCATTGAACATTAAAAGTAAAACGAAGAACAAGTGTTCATATGAAAAAGCGGAGCGTGTCTCTCTCCCAAACAAGGATTGCTAGGATCCGAATTTATTCAAACATAAACAAAACGAAAAATAAACACACAGACGCTCCAAGTAAAGCACATATGATGTGACTGAATAAAAATATAGTTTCAGGGGAGGAACCTGATAAGTTGATGAAGAAGGGGATGCCTTGGGCATCCCCAAGCTTAGACGCTTGAGTCTTCTTGAAATATGCAGGGATGAACCACGGGGGCATCCCCAAGCTTAGACTTTTCACTCTTCTTGATCATATATCATCCTCCTCTCTTGACCCTTGAAAACTTCCTTCACACCAAACTTCTCATAAACTTCATTAGAGGGGTTAGTACTCAAAAAATTTGAATCCACCTTGGTCCTGTAGTGGCACATTGCAAGAACTCAATAAAACATTAGCTACAGCTCTCCACGTCTAGAAAGCCTCACATAAAGTCCACAAGAGACAATGCAAAAAACAGAGACAGAATCTGCCAAAACAGAACAGCCAGTAAACACGAATTTTTACGGGGTACTTCCGTTGCTCAAATCAGAAAACTCAAAACTAATGAAAGTTGCGTACATATCTGAGGATCACGCACGTAAATTGACAGATTTTTCTGAGTTTCCTACAGAGAAATTTGCCCAGATTCGTGACAGATAGAAATCTGTTTCTGCGCAGGAATCCAAATCTAGTATCAACCTTCGATTAGAGGCTTCACTTGGCACAACAAAACACAAAACTAAGATAAGGAGAGGTTGCTACAGTAGTAAACAACTTCCAAGACACAAATATAAAACAAAGTACTGTAGCAAAATAACACATGGGTTATCTCCCAAGAAGTTCTTTTCTTTATAGCCATTAAGATGGGCTCAGCAGTTTTAAATGATGCACTCGCAAGAAACAAGAGTAGAGGTAAAAGAGAGCATCAAAAAGCAAATCCAAAACACATTTAAGTCTAACATGCTTCCTATGTAAAGGAATCTTGTAAATAAACAAGTTCATGAAAAGCAAAGTAACAAGCATAGGAAGATAAAACAAGTGTAACTTCAAAATTTTAAGCATATAGAGAGGTGTTTTAGTACCATGCAAATTTCTACAACCATATTTTCCTCTCTCATAATAATTTTCAGTAGCTTCATGGATAAACTCAACAATATAACTATCACATGCAGCATACTTTTCATGATTTCCAAACACATAATTTTTATCAATCTCAAGAATAGTGGAATTAAAACTTTCAAACTTACTTTTATCAATAATATAACAAGGTAGTTGATCAATCTCAAGAGATATGGGACACATAGATAATGTCAAGAACTCTCCAATCCCATTTTCATTAGTAGTACAATTAATATTATCAAGTAACATAGGACCATCATCTAAAGCTTTATCATAAACATTTGCTAAGCAAAATTCTTTAGTACCATGCATTTCGACATCAGGCACAAACAAAGCATTATCATAAGATTTATCAAAGTAGCATGGATTATCATATATAACAGTAGCATAATTATTCTCACAAGTTTTACTTATAGGTACTATTTCAAGAGAATCCACAGGAACATAACATTCAACCTCTTCCGGTAAGCATGGAGGACAATCAAATAGTGTAAGAGATAAAGAGTTACTCTCATTAGAAGGTTGGCATGGGTAGCTAATCCATTCTTCCTCCTTTTGTTCGTCGCTCTCCTCTTCTTTTTCATCCAATGAGCTTTCAGGTTCATCAATTTCCTCCTCCTTTTCATCCAATGAGCTTTCAGGTTCATCAATTTCTTCTTCCACCGGTTCCTGCAAATTGTGAGTGCATTCTTGTGCATTAATGTGTCTCTCTTTATAATCAAGGATATAAGGATTCCTACTGTAGCATTCTATGCATGAATTAAGGATAGTAGAGACATAATCTTTAAGGTCCTTACAAATAGCACAAGTTTCATAATTCTCAACCATGAAGGATTCTATCTCGGAGGCTCCCATAAATAAGACAAATTGTTCTACCTCTTCGAACCCATAATGAATATAGCAATTCCGATTATAGTTCTTAATTAAAAATTCCTCACTAAAGCCACATTGAAATTTAAGATGTTTAGTATCATGTTCAGAGCAACAGTTTATATCATGGCGTTTAAGCAAGATTTTAGCAATTGTATTTAATTTTTCTATCATAGCACTCATTATTTTACCAGTTCTTGATTCTCTATAATTATTATAACATTCTATAAGCTCCAAGTAGGTTGTAGGTTCTCCCATAACAGCAGTTTTTAATTTTTAGATTTTTCAAATTTTTATGGATTTTTGGGTATATGAGGAAAATAAAACAAGACAAAAAGAAACTAAGCAAAAGTAAACTACGCAAAATAATACTAGACAGAAATAAACTAAGCACAAATAAACTAAACAAAAGTAAACTAGCAAGACAAAATAAAATAAATGCAGAGAGAGATGTAGAGTGTACTCCCCAGGTGAACTTATGAGTAGAGCTATGCCTCCCCGGCAACGGCGCCAGAAAATAGTCTTGATGACCCACAAGTATAGGGGATCGCAACAGTCTTCGAGGGAAGTAAAACCCAAATTTATTGATTCGACACAAGGGGAGGTAAAGAATACTTATAAGCCTTAACAACTGAGTTGTCAATTCAGCTGCACCTGGAAAAGCACTAGTAACAGGGGTGATGTGAAAGTAGCAGTAATATGAGAGCAGTAGTAACAGTAACACAGCAGCAGTAATAGCAATATGAGAGCAATGGTACCAGAAAATAGTTGACATGTAGAACGAGTATATGATGATGAAAGATGGACCGGGGTTCCCAGCTATCTACACTAGTGGTAACTCTCCAATAACAAGTGTTGGGTGAACAAATTACAGTTGGGCAATTGATAGGATTGATAAGGCATTAAGAAAGAACATCAATTCATTAATCATGTAGGCATGTTTTCCATATTTAGTCGTACGTGCTCGCAATGAGAAACTTGCACAACATCTATTGTCCTACCAGCCGGTGGCAGCCGGGCCTCAAGGGAATCTACTGGATATTAAGGTACTCCTTTTAATAGAGCACCGGAGCAAAGCATTAACACTCCGTGAAAACATGTGTCCCTCACATCACCGCCATCCCCTCCGGTTGTCCCGATTTCTGTCACTTCGGGGCCTTTGGTTCCGGACAGTGACATGTGCATACAACTTGTAGATACAATCTAAGCAATAATTATAAAGCTCAAATCTAAGATCATGCCACTCGGGCCCTAGTGACAAGCATTAAGCATAACAAGATTGCAGCAACAATAACTTCACAAACTTTATAGATAGACTAATCATAATGTATCATCCATCGGATCCCAACAAACACAACACCGATTACATCAGATGGATCTCAATCATGTAAGGCAGCTCATGAGATCATTGTATTGAAGTACATGGGGGAGAGAATACCAACTAGCTACAGCTAGAACCCGTAGTCCATGGGGGAACTACTCACGGAGCATGATGGAGGCGGTGGCGTCGATGGAGATGGCTTCCGGGGGCACTTCCCCGTCCCGGCAGGGTGCCGGGACAGAGACTTCTGTCCCCCGAATTGGAGTTTCGCGATGGCGGCGGCGCCCCTGGAGTCTTTCTGGAGTTTCGTCAAGTGGTACGGTGTTTTTAGGTCGAAAGGGGTTAAATAGGCGAAGAGGCGGCGTCAGAGGGGCACCAGGGCGCCCTCCTCATAGGCCGGCGCGGCCAGGGGCCTGCCCGCGCGGCCTTGTGGTGTCGGGGCCCTGGGCCTCCTCTCCGTCTCCCCTTCGGTGTTCTGGAGCCTCCCGGGAAAAATAAGATCTTTGGCGTTGATTTCGTCCAATTCCGAGAATATTGCCCGAACAGCCTTTCTGGAACCAAAAACAGCAGAAAACAGGAACTGGCACTGTGGCATCTTGTTAATAGGTTAGTTCCGGAAAACGCATAAAAACATCATAAAGTGCAAGCAAAACATGTAAGTATTGTCATAAAACAAGCATGGAACATCAGAAATTATCGATACGTTGGAGACGTATCAGTTATAGAATGTGCATTGATTTTCGAAAAGTTAATAAAGTTACTAAGAAAGATCATTACCCTTTACCCTTTATTGATCAAATGCTAGAAAGGTTGTCTAAAAATACTCATTTTTGCTTTCTTGATGGATATTCTGGGTTTTCACAAATTGCTGTTAAAGCTAAAGATCAAGAGAAAACCACTTTTACTTGCCCTTATGGAACTTATGCTTATAGGCGTATGCCTTTTGGTTTATGTAATGCTCCTGCTACTTTTCAAAGATGCATGTCTGCTATTTTTCATGGTTTTTGCGAAAGTATTGTAGAGGTGTTCATGGATGATTTTTCTGTCTATGGGAATTCTTTTGATAATTGCCTGCGAAACCTCGATAAAGTTTTGCAGAGATGTGAAGAAACTAACCTTGTTCTTAATTGGGAGAAATGCCACTTTATGGTTAATGAAGGAATTGTATTGGGACATAAAATTTCTGAGAGAGGTATTGAAGTTGATAGAGCTAAAGTTGAAGCAATTGAGAAGATGCCCTATCCGAGGGATGTTAAAGGTATTCGTAGTGTTCTTGGTCATGCTGGGTTTTATAGGAGATTTATTAAAGATTTCTCTAAAATTTCAAAGCCTCTTACTAATCTTCTTCAAAAATATGTACCTTTTGTTTTTGATGATGATTGTAAGGAAGCTTTTGAAACTCTAAAGAAAGCCTTAACAACTGCTCCTGTAGTTGAACCTCCTGATTGGAATTTGCCTTTTGAAATTATGTGTGATGCTAGTGATTTTGCTGTAGGCGCTGTTCTTGGACAGCGGGTAGATAAAAAATTAAATGTTATTCATTATGCTAGTAAGACTCTTGATGCTGCTCAAAGAAATTATGCTACAACTGAAAAAGAATTGTTAGCTGTAGTCTTTGCTTGTGATAAGTTTAGACCCTATATTGTTGATTCGAAAGTTACAATTCATACTGATCATGCTGCAATTAGATACCTTATGACAAAGAAAGATGCTAAGCCAAGGCTTATTAGATGGGTACTTCTGTTGCAAGAATTTGATTTACATATTATAGATAGGAAAGGTGCTGATAATCCTGTTGCTGATAATTTGTCTAGATTGGAAAATATTGCTTATGATCCTGTTCCTGTTAATGATAGTTTTCCAAATGAACAATTGGCTGTAATAAAGGTGAGCTCGCGAGAGAGCCCTTGGTATGCAGATTATGCTAACTTTATTGTTTCGAAGTATTTGCCTCCAACCTTTTCAGCTCAGCAAAGGAGGAAATTCTTTTATGACTTGAGGCATTATTTTTGGGATGACCCACACTTATATAAAGAAGGAGTGGATGGTATTATGCGAAGATGTGTTCCTGAATATGAACAACAGGAGATATTGAATAAATGTCATGGAAGTGTTTATGGAGGACATCACGCTGGAGATAGAACCGCGCAAAAGGTTCTACAATCAGGTTTTTATTGGCCAACACTCTTCAAAGATGCAAGGAAGTTTATCTTATCTTGTGATGAATGTCAAAGAGTTGGTAATATCTCTAGACGCAATGAAATGCCTATGAATTATACTCTTGTTATTGAACCATTCGATTGTTGGGGATTCGACTTCATGGGTCCTTTCCCTTCTTCAGACGGTAACACTCATATACTTGTCGCTGTTGATTATGTTACTAAATGGGTAGAAGCTATACCTACAAAAAGTGCTGATGGTGAGACCTCTATAAAAATGCTTGTAGATATTATATTTCCTAGATTTGGAGTACCTAGATATATTATGACTGATGGAGGTTCTCATTTCATTCATGGAGGTTTTAGAAAAACTCTTGCTAAGTATGGTATTAATCATAGAATTGCTTCTGCTTATCACCCTCAAACTAGTGGTCAAGTAGAATTATCAAATAGAGAGATTAAAGCTATCTTAGGTAAGACCGTTAATAAATCTAGAAAGAATTGGCCTAGCAAATTGAAAGAAGCACTATGGGCTTATAGAACTGCTTATAAAAATCCTATGGGAATGTCACCTTATAAAATGGTTTATGGAAAAGCTTGTCATTTACCTCTAGAACTAGAGCACAAAGCTTATTGGGCTGTTAGAGAACTAAATAAAGATCCTAAATTAGCCGGTAATAAGAGGTTGTTGCAATTAAGTTCTCTAGATGAATGGAGAAGTGAAGCTTATGAAAATGCTAAACTCTTTAAAGAAAAAGTTAAGAAATGGCATGATAGAAGGATCATCAAAAGAGAATTTAATGTTGGAGATCAAGTTCTATTGTATCGGTCTCGTCTCAGATTCTTTGCAGGGAAATTACTCTCGAAGTGGGAAGGACCATATGTTGTTGAGGAGGTGTATCGTTCAGGAGCAATTAAAATTAGCTCTCTCCAAGGCAATGCCACACAAGTGGTGAATGGACAAAGACTCAAGCATTATATCTCGGGCGATTCTTATAATGTTGATGTTGATATTATTCAAGTGGAAACACCGGAGGCTTTCATCAAAGGACAAATTGACAGTCCGCCAGAACTGGACTTTGAATAGGTAACAGTATAGGTAATAAAAAGTCCGCGTTTACCTTTCCGAACATTATTTTTGCTGTTTTTGGAAAATATGAAAAATTACGGAATCGAAACGGAGTGGAAAAGACGCGCGAGGGCGTGCCACCATAGGCCGGCGCGGGCCCCACCCTGGCCGCGCCGACCTATGGTCTGGCCGCCTCGGTGTCCCGTTTCCACTCGTTTTCGGCCTGGAACCTTCCTTTTGTCGTAAAAATATTTGCTATATAATCCCCCGGACCCCTGGAGGTCCGTAATATCGTTTTCTCGTCGTGTTTTGTTTCGAGCTGTTTTCTGCCAGATTTGTTTTGATCTAGAAGCACCATGGTCTCCAACAACAAGGACAAGGAACCTTTGAAGGAAAATATTCAAGACCCGGAGCTGAAGAAAGAAGATGCAAGAGAGGATGAAGAAGTGGAGGAAGCTCCGCAGGAACGCCAACAAGCCACCGTCGCAAGTATTGGCGTGATATCAAGTCCATCCAACATCAAGAGGAGTGCACGAATCGCCACCGGAGGAGCGGTTCCACGTCACTACTTGGCTCCAAGGACATCTTATCCGAGCCATTACAACCCTTACCGCAATCTAATCTACGATCGTCAAACTGAAAGGACCCCCAAGGTAGTGTTGCCAAGTAATTGGGATATAAATCGTTCTGACACTGCAGGAGAGAAGGAGCCTGAGGCTGAAGAGTGGGGAAATAACTCCAAGAGTTGGGACTCACCGTCGGACAGACTCCTTAACCGCGTCGAGCACAATTCAGAGATGATTCGCAATCTCATATACAGGATTGACGAGCTCCAGGAGCTTATTGAGAAGCTTGTCAAGAATTCATCACCACCATCGCCGAAGGAGTAATTCATCATCGGTATTGGCATCCCCTTGGTTTGTTCCAAGCTTGGGGGAGTGCCGCGGTATCACATCACCACCACCTTTATCTTTTACTATCAAGTAGTGTCATATCATGAGTAGGGAAGTTATTATATGGAATAGTATGCAATGTGGAAGTATCTCTCTTAGTTAGTTATCTATGTATCCGTTGGTGTGAGTTATCGTTATGGAATATTAATGAGAAGTCTTATCATTTACTTTTTGCACACCTTATTTTAGTTTGCAATCTCCATTATATGATTACTCTTGACATGAGTATTGATATCACTTTGGGAGCATCGAGTAAATCTATTTGGTTTTGGCAAACTTAGCATTGGTCAATAGCAACAACATCTTGATGTTTAATGAAGGAGAGAAATACACTTAGATACATTATTCTATTATCTCTATGCTTAGTATTCTAGAGTTAAAATTGCTTGTGCTTATGAGAAAGATGCATGATTGTTTCTATCATATGTATATTTGTTTGTTTCCCTCAACTTTATGCTTGCTATCAAACCTTGCTAGCCAAAGACCTGTATCGAGAGGGAATGCTTCTCATACATCCATAACCTTAGACCAAACCTATGCCATTTGTGTCCACCATACCTACCTACTACATGGTATTTTCTGCCATTCCAAGTAAATACTTCATGTGCTACCTTTAAATTATTCAAACTATTACTCCTTATTTGTGTCAATGTTTTATAGCTCATGAGGAAGTATGTGGTGTTTTATCTTTCAATCTTGTTGGGCGGACTTTCACCAATGGACTAGCGGCACATCCGCTTATCCAATAACTTTGCAATAAGAGCTGGCAATGGGGTTCCCAGCCCCAATTAATAACTTTCATTAATAATTCTCTTCACATGTTTTGCTCTGATTTATCAGTAAGCAACTTAATTTTGCAATAGACACTCCTCCATGGTATGTGAATGTTGGAAGGCACCCGAGGATTCGGTTAGCCATGGATTGAGAAAGCCAAGGTTGGGGGGAGTGTCATCCTAAATAAAACTAAAATACATGTGTAAACAAAAGAGAAGGGGGATGATCTACCTTGCTGGTAGAGATGCCGTCCCTCATGGGAGCCGCTCTTTGAAGGTTCGTTTGGCAAGGGGGTTAGAGTGCCCGCTACCATTCGTTGACAACAACAAACACCTCTCAAAATATTACTTTTATGCTCTTTATATGATTTCAAAACTTGAAAAGCTCTAGCACATGATTTAATCCCTGCTTCCCTCTGCGAAGGGCCTATCTTTTACTTTTATGTTGAGTCAGTAAACCTATTTCTCTCTATCTCAAGCAAGCAATTGAGTTGTTGTGAACCAATCATTTATGCTATGATTCAGTTGATCATGTCTTTTATACTTTCTTGTTTAGTACCAATTTTATCTGAATGAATATGACTTTGAAGTTATCAATGATTATGAGGAGATTGTTATGCTTAAATATGAAAGCTCAGCTATAAAATCTAATATGAAAGCTTTGCTTAAAAGTACAATCCGTTAGTAGTTCTCTGACCAAGAACGAAGTTTGCCATCACCAATTATGATTTCTTATGCACCTTTACTTGTGATTTCTCTTTACTTATTTCGAGATGAGTTATATGAGGAAGTTGTTTACTAGAATGTCTTGTGTGAATGAATATGATGCTTCTTGTCCGTATTTTATTTATCGACTCTTCACTCCATAAACATGTGGTCTTGTTTATCGAGCTCAGTTTCGCTTGGGGACAAGCGAGGTCTAAGCTTGGGGGAGTTGATACGTCCAATTTGCATCACTATTTTGTATCATAATTTGCTGTTATTCATTGATATATTTCATATTGGGACACAATACTTATGTTATTTCATCTATTTTGCATGTTTCATCATCATTGGAGGATCAAGCACCGGAGCCAGGATTCTGCTGGAAAAAGCACCGTCAGAACGCAATATTTCGGAAGATCAACTGTGGAAGGGAATTTCACGTAAATTCCTATTTTTCCAGATGACGGAGGGAGCCAGAAGGGGAAGAAGAGAGGGGCCACTGTGGGCCCAGACCATAGGGCGGCGCGGCCCATGGCCTGGCCGCGCCACCCTATGCTCTGGGGGGCCCACGACCCTTTTCGCCTCCTTTTCTTCGCGTACTCCTTCGTCCCGAAAACCTAAGCCACAGAGAGGACCTCACGGAGGGTTACAGCCGCCTCTGCGGGGCGGAGAACACCAGAGAGAAAAGAGCTCTCCGGCGGGCAGGAATCCGCCGGGGAAATTCCCTCCCGGAGGGGGAAATCGACGCCATCGCCATCGTCATCGAGCGGGACATCATCTCCATCATCATCATCATCATCTCCACCATCTACACCGCCATCACCACCGCTGCACCTCGTCATCGCTGTAGCAATTCGGGTTAAATCTTGATTGTTTGATAGGGGAAACTCTCCCGGTGTTATTCTATACTTGTTGTAGATGCTATTGAGTGAAACCATTGAACCAAGGTTTATGTTCAGATTGTTATTCATCATCATATCACCTCTGATTGTATTCCATATGATGTCTCGTGAGTAGTTCATTTAGTTCTTGAGGACATGGGTGAAGTCTAAATGCTAGTAGTGAATTATGGTTGAGTAATATTCAATGTTATGATATTTAAGTTGTGGTGTCATTCTTCTAGTGGTGTCGTGTGAACATCGACTACACGACACTTCACCATTTATGGGCCTAGGGGAGTGCATCTTGTATTCGGTTGCTAATTGCGGGGTTGCCGGAGTGACAGAAACCTAAGCCCCCGTTAGTATACCGATGCAGGAGGGATCGCAGGATCTCAGAGTTTAAGGTTGTGGTTAGATTTATCTTAATTACTTTCTTGTAGTTGCGGATGCTTGCAAGGGGTATAATCACAAGTATGTATTAGTCCTAGGAAGGGCGGTGCATTAGCATAGGTTCACCCACACAACACTTATCAAAACAATGAAGATTAATCAGCTGTATGTAGCGAAAGCACTAGACTAAAATTCCCATGTGTCCTCAGGAACGTTTGGTCATTATAAGTAAACAAACCGGCTTGTCCTTTGTGCTAAAAAGGATTGGGCCACTCGCTGCAATTATTTCTCTCGCATTTTATTTACTTGTACTTTATTTATCTGCAATATCAAAACCCCCTGAATACTTGTCTGTGAGCATTTACAGTGAAACCTTCATCGAAACTGCTTGTCAACACCTTCTGCTCCTCGTTGGGTTCGACACTCTTATTTATCGAAAGTACTACGATACACCCCCTATACTTGTGGGTCTGGTATTGTAGAGATTTCAGCAAACAGTGCTGTCCCACCCAACTCCTATGAACTGGAGCATGTACCTGATGTGCCTTCTGTAGAACCTGATGCACCTGTAAGTAGTGGTGATGATTCCGCTGAATCTGATCAAGAAGGATCTGCATCTCGAGGACAAGATGTCAGCTGTCATTCACCTGAACCCGAGCTGAAGTCAGCAACGGTAGCTTATATGGCACGGACTGTCCTTCAAGCTCTAAAGATCCAGTTGGGTGGTTCACAGGACCAGCTACTCCAAGCCATTGTCACTACAAAAGACCAGCCAGCATGCTTCGTTATCTCCTGCATACTGTTTGACAAGCTGAAGCACTGCAACTGGCGCATTGTTCAATCCCATCAGCATGGAGAGAGGAGCTATGTTTATGTCAAGATGATTCATGCTGATTTGGTAAGGTTCCATGATAAGATGTATGGGTGGGGTGAGGCAAGAGCCACATTTTGCAGCATTCACACAGTCTTCGCTCTTGAGCCAGACCCCATGGATGCTTACCCAGTGGTGCAGCTGTCCTGACTTGATATATGTTTTATGATCAGTATGCTGCTGTCGTGGAACTGTGATGTGGAGCTACCTTTCTTATGGTTTCTAGGCTTTTGGTTTCAACATGTATTATGGAGCTTACCTTAGGACTTTCGCATGCGTTTGGCTGTTGACCTGTAATGTTTGTGGTTGGTTGTCTAATCTACTTGGCACAATCACATTGCAAAGGCAAATGTTCCTTTTCTCTTTAATTGTTATTATGACTTATGTGTTATAACCAGGCAAGAATATGCAATCTTGGTTCTCTGACCGATATATATGTACATACAACTTTTGTTCACATAATAACACTTACACGGGAAAAGAGTAGCTTTCTCTGTTGGACAAACACCAAACCACAAAAGGGTAACATAACCAGGCAAGAATATGCAATCTTGGTTCTCTGACCGATATATATGTACATACAACTTTTGTTCACATAATAACACTTACACGGGAAAAGAGTAGCTTTCTCTGTTGGACAAACACCAAACCACAAAAGGGTAACAACACAATATCCAAACTAGGTACGGCACCTGTTGAGCATACATGACTTTTGTCGTAAAATCACGTTAACCAACACTAGCAGCATCTTGTTCTTTGCAAGGTGCTATGCTTATCAGTCTAATCCCAATACACAACCTACTTCAGGTGGCACGATGATGTCAGGTGCAGGTTCACCAGTACCAACTCTCTTGCATCAGTCTCCATTGAAGGTACGCCACTGCTGCAGTAGACACCATTAGCAATGCAACCTGAAGGTGTTCTTATCCTCATATCAGGATCACATAATACAGGTGTCAAGCTTCATGCACTAGCCAACACAATCAAAAGTCCGAACTAGGATCGCTAGGAAAAAAAACATGAAGATCCTTTTATCGAATCCCACGCTGAACATCTTTTTCACTAATTAGGTAAGCTCCTGCTGACAAACATATTACAGCAACTCCAGCAGTGGCTCTATATTTTGGCGCTGTGGGCTGATGCTGCGCATGGAGCCGGCAATAGCTTCACCGGAAGCTGCAAACTGTGGCGGCCAAATGCAGGGCTGAAACAGCGTATTTTCAGAGGCGCTATAATGCAGCGCCAAAAACAGAATATAATGAAAAATAGAGTGCAGTAAAACAGAAGATCAAATAAAGACTAGAAATAGACATAAAATAGGAGAAAATTAGCTTGATAGATACTCCGTAGTTCATATTTGTACAAAGTAGTGCGATAAAACTAAACTAAAACTCGACATCTGACGAGTCCGGTGTCGTGCCCGACACCGGATCCGACGAGAAGAGGTCAATCCAACGGGGGTCGTCCTCGCCAATGGTGGTCGGCCCGGCGAGCTGCGCTTCGATGAAGGCCCGCTTCGTCGCCTTCTCCGCCCTCCGTTGTGCGCGGTCCTCCTTCTTCGCAGCCCGCCTCGTAGCCTTCTCCGCCCTCCGTCTGCGGAAGTGCTCGTTCTCGGCGGCTACGTCCTCGGGGAAGCGGGCCGCCCACTCGCGCGCCGCGCGCTCGTCCCGCTCGGCAATGCGCAAACGGCGCTCCGTCTCGCGGCGGCGGCGCTGTTCCTCCTGTCTAACGATGTACGGCGGCGGCGCGAGATCCTCGGCCTGCTGGCGCGTCCACACGTCATGGAAATTCATCGACGATCGCGGGCGCCCGAGCCGCCACGCCACGGCGTCGTACGCGCGCGCGGCCTCGTGCGCGGTCTCGTAGGTGCCGAGGCCGATGCGCTCGCCGCCGTCACGTATCTCCGCGTAATACGTACCTTTGGGGCGCGCGCGGACGCCGCGGTACCCCGTGCCCGAGACGCGGCAGTACCGCGAGCTCGACGCGAGACGAGGCATGGCGGCGGCGGCGGAAGCGGAGCCGCGGCGGCGATATTAGGCGCAGATGGGCAAATTTCAGCAACCCGTGTCCATCTTTTTTTTTGGCAGGATTACGCCATGTACCACCTTCCAATTAGAAAATAGTACTGTTCAGCCTTCCCCTGTTGGGCCCAATATTTCACTTTGGGTTGCCAACGGCCATCTACATGGTAATTGCTCTCGGCCTACTTGCTCCGGCCGTCGAAGCCCAATAACTACAAATGGGCCTTTCTGCTCATGCAATTTCGGCCCTTTTCTAATGAAACACAGATCCTATGAATGGCAAAAGAAAAAAACGCGGAGATTCTACATAAAAGTTGTTTTTAGTTATTTTGAATTATTGGGTTCCAATTTTTGAAACTGCTCATGCCCAATATGAAAATCCTTGTTCGCTCCATACCCACATGGATAACGGTATTTTTAATAATTCATAAAGTGGATTTGAAATTTAAAACATATCCTAATAATTCCATGATTTAATCTATCAACTTGCAAGATCTTGGAGAGAAAAAGCTTGTATTAGTCTGCAGAATCCGCACCGTTTCAAAGGCGGCAGTGGATCAAAAGAAAAAAGGAAGTAGCCAGAAATTAGGGGTCAAAAATAACTCCAAGAAATGAAACTTTTATTGTTCGTAGAGGATGACATGCGGGACCCATGAGCCAGCAGCTTACTCAACGTTTCAAAGGCGGCATGAGATCGGAATAAAAAGGCAAGTGACCAAATATCAGGTGCCAAAAATAATCCAAGAAATGAAACTTGTTGTACATAGAGGATGACATGCGGGTCCCATTTTGCAGCAGCGGTTTCAGCGTTTCAAATGCGGTTTGAGATCAAAAGAAAAAGAAAGTAGCCAGAAATTAGGGGGTAAAAAACTCAAAAAAAGAAAGTTGATTGTACATAGAGGATGACATACGGGTCCCATGAGTCAGCAGCTTACTCAACGTTTCCAAGGCGGCAGGGGATCAAAAGAAAAAGGAAATAGCCAAAAATCAGAGGTGAAAAAAAACCAAGAAAAGAAATTTTATAGTACATAGAGGATGACATGCGGGTCCCATGAGCCAGCAGGTTCCTCAACGTTTTCAAAGGCCGGTGGGGATCAAAAGAAAAAAGCAAATAGCCAGAAATTAGGGGTAAACAATAAATCCAACAAAGGAAAGGTTTATTGTTCATAGATGCTGACATGTGGGACCCATGAGCCAGCAGCGTCAAGGCAAGTGACCAAAAATCAGGGGTAAAAAAAATCCAAGAAAAGAAACTTTATTGTACATAGAGGATGACATGTGGGTCCCATGAGCCAGCACCTTACTCAACGTTTCAGAGGCGGCTTGAGATCGAAAGAAAAAGGAAAGTGACCGAATATCAGGAGCTAAAAATAATCCAAGAAAGGAAACTTTTATTGTACATAGAGATTGACATATGGGTCCCACTAATACAAGCTCTTTCGCTCGAAGATCTTGCAAGTTGATTGTACATAGAGGATGACATGCGGGCCCCATGTGTCAGCAGCTTACTCAATGTTTCCAAGGCGGCAGTGGATCAAAAGAAAAAGGAAATAGCCAAAATCAGAGGGTGAAAAATAAATCCAACAAAGGAGAGGTTTATTGTCCATGGAGGCTGACATCTGGGACCCACGAGCCAGCCGCGTCCTCTACGTTTAGAAGGCGACTGGGGATCGAAAGAAAAAAGGCAAATAGCCAGAAATTAGGGGTACAAAATAACTCCAAGAAAGGAAGTGTTTATTGTTCATAGAGGCTGACATGTGGGACCCATGAGCCAGCAAAGTCTTCAACGTTTCAAAGGCGGCAGGGGATCAAAAGAAAAAGGAAGTAGCCAGAAATTAGGGGTAAAAAATAACTCCAAGAAAGGAAACTTTTATTGTTCATAGAGGATGACATGCGGGACCCATGCTCCAGCAGCTTCCTCAACGTTTCAAAGGCGGCATGAGATCGAAAGAAAAAGACAAGTGACCAAATATCAGGACCCGAAAATAATCGAAGAAAGAAATTTTATTGTACATAGATGATGACATGCGGGACCCATTTAGCAGCAGCGGTCTCAACGTTTCCAAGGCGGCACGGGATCAAAAGAAAAAGGAAGTAGCCAGAAATTAGGGTTCAAAAATAACTCCAAGAAAGGAAACTTTTATTGTTCGTAGAGGATGACATGAGGGACCCATGAGCCAGCAGCTTACTCAACGTTTCAAAGGCGGCATGAGATCGAAAGAAAAGGCAAGTGACAAAATATCAGGAGACAAAGATAATCCAAGAAAAGAAAACTTTATTGTACATAGAGGATGACATGCGGGTCCCATTTAGCAGCAGCGGTCTCAACGTTTCAAATGCGGCTTGAGATCAAAAGAAAAAGAAAGTAGCCAGAAATTAGGGGGTAAAAAAACTCCAATAAAGGAAAGTTTTATCGATGAGCCAGCAGAGTCCTCAACGTTTCAAAGGCGGCAGGGGATCAAAAGAAAAAGGAAATAAAAAAATCAGAGGGTGAAAAAAACCAAGAAAATGAACTTTTATAGTACATAGAGGATGACATGCGGGTCCCATGAGCCAGCAGGTTTTTCAACGTTTCAAACGTGGCATGAGATCGAAAGAAAAAGGCAAATGACCAAATATCAGGATCCAAAAATAATTCAAGAAAAGAAACTTGATTGTACATAGAGTATGACATGCGGGTCCCATTTAGCAGCAGCGGTATCACCGTTTGAGAGGCGGCAGGATCGAAAGAAAAAGGCAAGTGACCAAATATGAGGTGCCAAAAAATCGAAGAAAAGAAAGTTTTATTGTACATAGAGGATGACATGCGGGTCCCATGAGCCAGCAGGTTTTTCAACGTTTCAAGCGTGGCATGAGATCGAAAGAAAAAGGCAAGTGACCAAATATCGAGCCAAAAATAATTCAAGAAAAGAAACTTGATTGTACATAGAGGATGGCATGCGGGTCCCATTTAGCAGCAGCGGTATCACCGTTTGAGAGGCTGCACGGGATCAAAAGAAAAAGCCAAGTGACCAAATATCAGGAGCCAAAAATAATCTAAGAAAAGAAATTTTACTGTACATAGAGGATGACATGCGGGTCCCATTTTGCAGCAGCGGTCTCAACGTTTCCAAGGCGGCACAGGACCAAAAGAAAAATGAAGTAGCCAGAAATCAGGGGGTGAAAAAATCCAAAAAAAGAACGATTTCAATTGGGCTGCATGTGGACATCTGGGCATTCGAACTATCCTGCTGGCCCTTTTGACTCCTACAATTTCAGCCCACTCCAAAACAGGATAGTTCGGATTTTTCTAAAAAAACAGGAAAGTCCTATGCTTCGCAAAAACAAAAAACAAGGAGATTCAGCATATAAATTTGTTTATGTAAAAATAAAGATTTAATTTATCCGTTGAAATAGCTCAGAGCGCAATACACTGTTTATTGTCTGCAAAATAATCAAGATATCACATGTTTCTTGTACGGGGAGGCTGACATCGTGGACCCATGAGCCAGCAGCGTCGTTTTAAAGGCGGCAGGGGATGGAAAGAAAAAATAAACCAAAAATCTGTTGGTAAAAAATCCAAGAAAAGAAACATTTTCGTTCTGAGAGGATGACATGCGGGACCCATGAGGCAGCAGCGTCCTCAGCGCTTATTGTTCATAAAGGCTGACATGTGGGACCCGTGAGCCAGCAGCGTCCTCAACGTTTCAAAGGCGGCAGGATATCGAAAGAAAAAATAAGCCAAAAATCATTTGGTAAACAATATCAAAGAAAAGAAACATTTACCGTTCTGAGAGGATGACATGCGGGACCCATGAGGCAGCAGCATCCTCAACGATTCCAAGGCGGCAGGGGATCAAAGAAAAAAAAGGAAATATCCAGAAATTAATTAGGGGTTCAAAAAAATCCATCAAAGGAAACTTTTATTGTTCATAGAGGATGACTTGTGGGACCGACCTGCCAACAGCGTCCTCATCGTTTCAAAGGGGCAGGAGATCCAAAGAAAAAGGCAAATAGCCAGAAATTAGGGGTCAAAAATAACTCCAAGAAAGGAAACTTTTATTGTTCGTAGAGGATGACATGCGGGACCCATGAGCCAGCAGCTTACTCAACGTTTCAAAGGCGGCATGAGATCGAAAGAAAAAGGCAAGTGACAAAATATCAGGAGCAAAAGATAATCCAAGAAAAGAAACTTTATTGTACATAGAGGATGACATGTGGGTCCCATTTTGCAGCAGCGGTCTCAATGTTTGTAATGCGGCTTGAGATCAAAAGAAAAAGAAAGTAGCTAGTAATTAGGGGGTGAAAAAAATCCAAGAAAGGAAAGTTGATGGACATAGAGGATGACATGCGGGTCCCTTGAGCCAGCAGCTTACTCAACGTTTCAAAGGGGGCAGGGATCAAAAGAAAAAGGCAAGCCAAAAATCAGAGGGTGAAAAAAATCCAACAAAGGAAACTTTTATAGCACATAGAGGATGACATGCGGGTCCCATGAGCCAGCAGGTTCCTCAACGTTTCAAACGTGGCATGAGATCGAAAGAAAAAGGCAAGTGCCCAAATATGAGGTGCCAAAAAAACTCCAAGAAAAGAAAGTTGATTGCTCATAGAGGATGACATGCGGGTCCCATGAGCCAGCAGGTTCCTCAACGTTTCAAACGTGGCATGAGATCGAAAGAAAAAGGCAAGTGACCAAATATGAGGAGCCAAAAATAATTCAAGAAAAGAAAGTTTTATAGTACATAGAGGATGACATGCGGGTCCCATTTAGCAGCGGTATCACCGTTTGAGAGGCGGCAGGGGATCGAAAGAAAAAGTCAAGTGACCAAATATGAGGTGCCAAAAATAATCCAAAAAAAGAAAGTTTTATAGTACATAGAGGATGACATGCGGGTCCCATTTAGCAGCAGCGGTATCACTGTTTGAGAGGCAGCAGGGGATCGAAAGAAAAGTCAAGTGACCAAATATGAGGTGCCAAAAAAATCCAAGAAAAGAAAGTTTTATAGTACATAGAGGATGACATGCGGGTCCCATTTAGCAGCAGCGGTATCACTGTTTGAGAGGCAGCAGGTGATCGAAAGAAAAAGTCAAGTGACCAAATATGAGGTGCCAAAAAAATCCAAGAAAAGAAAGTTTTATAGTACATAGAGGATGACATGCGGGTCCCATTTAGCAGCAGCGGTATCACCGTTTGAGAGGCGGCAGGGGATCGAAAGAAAAAGGTAAGTGACCAAATATGAGGTGCCAAAAATAATTCAAGAAAAGAAAGTTTTATAGTACATAGAGGATGACATGCGTGTCCCAGTTAGCAGCAGCGGTATCACCGCGGCAGGGGATCGAAAGAAAAAGGCAAGTGACCAAATTTGAGGTGCCAAAAAAACTCCAAGAAAAGAAAGTTGATTGCACATAGAGGATGACATGCGGGTCCCATTTAGCAGCAGCGGTCTCAACGTTTCCAAGGCGGCAAGGGATCAAAAGAAAAAGGAAGTAGCCAGAAATCAGGGGGTCAAAAAAATCCAAGAATAGAAAGAATTTTGGTTCATAGAGGATGACATGCGGGACCCATGATCCTGCATCGTAAACGGCTCGATCGGAGAACGTTGAACGAGATGGCGCGATCTAGAAAAAACAATGCAGAGAGGCTGCCATCTGGGCCCTACATCCCTCGGCGGTGCGGATTTGCGTTGACTCGGCCGGCGAACCCGAGATTTCGAGATGCACCACGTCTCGGGCCACCATACGCGACGTTTTGGCCGCTTTCGTCGGGCTAGGTGGCCTCAAAAACGAGAAAAAAAGTTTTGACATGAACCACGGAGGGACCAAAAATCGTCGGCCATGGTACACCAGCAACCACGGCGCGACTTCAACTTCGTCGGCCATGGCAACTTTTCTTGTAGTGCAATGCTTCCCTCTGCGAAGGACCATTCTTTTACTTTATTGTTGAGTCAGTTTACCTACTTCTTTCTATCTTAGAAGCAAACACTTGTGTAAACTGTGTGCATTGATTCTTACATGTTTACCTATTGAATTGTTTATATTACTTTGTGTTGACAATTATCCATGAGATATACATGTTGAAGTTGAAAGCAACCGCTGAAACTTATATCTTCCTTTGTGTTGTTTCAAAGCTTTTTACTAAGAATTTATTGCTTTATGAGTTAACTCTTATGCAAGTCTTATTGATGCTTGTCTTGAAAGTACTATTCATGAAAAGTCTTTGTTATATGATTCAGTTGTTTACTCATTGTCTTCATCATTGCTTCAAATCGCTGCATTCATCTCATATGCTTTACAATAATGTTGATCAAGATTATGTTGGTAGCATGTCACTTCAGAAATTATTTGTGTTATCGTTTACCTACTCGAGGGCGAGTAGGAACTAAGCTTGGGGATACTTGATACGTCTCAAACGTATCCATAATTTCTGATGTTCCATGCTTGTTTTATGACAATACCTACATGTTTTGTTCACACTTTATATCGTTTTGATGCATTTTCCGGAACTAACCTATTGACGAGATGCCGAAGTGCCAGTTCTTTTCTGCTGTTTTTGGTTTCAGAAATCCTAGTAAGGAAATATTCTCGGAATTGGACGAAATCAACGCCCAGGACCTTATTTTCCCGGGAGCTTCCAGAACATCAAAGAAGAGTCGGAGACGAGCCAGGGGGCCCCACACCACGGCGGCGCGCCGGGTGGGCGCGCCCCCCTATGGTCTGGCTCCACCAGGCCCCCTCCGAGGCTGCCCTTCCGCCTAGATAAAGCCTCCGTATCGAAAACCCTAAAAACGGAAAAACCACGGTACGAGAAACCTTCCAGAGCCGCCGCCATCGCGAAGCCAAGATATGGGGGACAGGAGTCTCTGTTCTGGCACGCCGCCGGGACGGGGAAGTGCCCCCGGAAGGCTTCTCCATCGACACCGCCATCTCCATCAACGCTGCTGCTCCCATGATGAGGAGGGAGTAGTTCTCCCTCGAGGCTAAGGGCTGTACCGGTAGCTATGTGGTTAATCTCTCTCTCTCTCTCCAATACAATGATCTCATGAATTGCTTTGCATGATTGAGATCCATATGATGAGCTTTGTATCGCTACTAGTTTATGTGCTACTCATGTGATGTTATTAAAGTAGTCTATTCCTCCTGCATGGTGTAAAGGTGCCAGTGTGTGCATCATGTGGTTCTTGTCGTAGGTTATGATCATAATCTCTTGTAGGTTATGGAGTTAATTATCACTATGATAGTATTGATGTGATCTATTCCTCTTTCATAGTGTAATGTGACAGTGTGTATGCTATGTTAGTTCTCGGTTTATTTTGCAAAGATCTATTATGCTCTAAGGTTACTTAAATATGAATGCTGAATGTTGTGGCGCTTGTTAACTCCGGCTTGAGGGAGCTCTTGTAGCCCTACACAACGAATGGTGTTTGTCATCCAACAAAAGAGTATATGTAGCACAAATGAGAAGAAGTTATTATTTATTATGCGATCAATGTTGAGAGTGTCCACCAAGAAAGTATGATCCCTAGGCCTTGTTTCCAATACTGCAAACACCGCTTACTTACTGTTCTGTTGCATGTTTACTCGCTGCCATATTTTATTCAGATTGCTATTACCACTCATATACATCCATACTACTTGTATTTCACTATCTCTTTGCCGAACTAGTGCACCTATACATCTGACAAGTGTATTAGGTGTGTTGGGGACACAAGAGACTTCTTGTATCGTGATTGCAGGGTTGCTTGAGAGGGATATCTTTGACCTCTTCCTCCCCGAGTTCGATAAACCTTGGGTGATCCACTTAAGGGAAAACTTGCTGCTGTTCTACAAACCTCTGCTCTTGGAAGCCCAACACTGTCTACAGGAAAAGAAGCGTGAGTAGACATCACTGAGACCAAGTGGTTTCGTCCCTGGTCCTAGTTTGGAAGGCCACCGTGATGTCCTCAGTTCACCGGCGGTTGTGGAGGACTTGATTGTGTTTCTTCTTCCTTATTCAAGGTTCTTAATGCATATGTTGAGGTCTAGTTTGTAATAGCCTTATCAGTTGTGTACCTTTTTGTAATTTGTACTACACCGCTGTTATCAATGAGAAGCACCTAGGTCCTTCGGGGCCGTTCCTTAAAAAAAAATAGTCGGTCAATTCCAGATTAGCAGTCAATTCCATATTAGAGCAATCACGGCCATTGCAATTGAGTTAATAAGTGTGTCATGTACTCTGATCGTCCGCCCCCTAGCATTTAGCTTTTATTTGCGAAAAAGAACCACCGATCTATTAATCATCATCAAAAGAAGTACAAAAACACCAAAAGTAATACGGAGTAAAAAAATTACGAATAGGTCTTTAGACAACCTAGCTCTTTAATCATGCATCATGATCATTATAAGTTGATAGACACTGTAAGTTCAATTGGATAAATGAAACCAGAATACGTAGAGCATAACTTCAAAAAAAGGTTGGCCGAGAGAGAGAGAGAGAGAGTCTAATCTTTCTATTTCATGTTAGTGGAGTGGAAAATATGTAATAAAAAGTTGGACCAATTAGAACTAACCAATGGTGGTATATTTGAGCACACTACTGAGGGGCAATGCTTGAACCTGGGTGGATGCTCTGTTCTTGCAAGTCTGCAATCAGATATTTTCAGAGAATGCACTTACAATAAGAAAACAGTCGATCGCACATTGTCTATTATGCCGAACGTTTAGATTGAATTTATGTTGTTTCTCTCCATCAGTAATATGTACCGTAAAAATCTAGAGATGAAAAGACACGCGCAAATGGAAAATGAAGCATGAAAAACCCAAGGGGGACACCACATTTAGGATCCCGTGGTACGGACAAGTGTAGGAGTGTGATCAGTTTGACGAGTGTCGCACATCCGGTAACAGCACATCACCAATTGAAAGACATCTTCTTGATGTTATGAATGGCATCTCCAGCATGATTTCTTTGTGGCATTCTGACACAGTCGTAAACAGAGAGCGGACAATTTTCATCTTCCACCGAGTAAGCGTGTACGTGCAAACTAAATCCATCTCCTGGTAAGAGCTCTTGGGTAACCGTAATCCCTCCCGATGATCACACGCTCATCGCTCATGTAAACACTTCATTCGGAGGTTTACCCGGCATTTGAATACAAAATTTCACGGTTGTACGTAGAGTACAGACCGAGAATGGCTAAATGTGGTCTCTGTTTCCAAGAACATGCACCGCTTCCTATTTTCATGACAAACTTAATTAGTCAATCGTCATTACTCATTTGTTTACCTATTTGTGGCTCATGCCTTGTTTATATAGTCGGTCAATTATATTGGACCAAGGCCATTGCAATTGATTTAAGAAGTGTGTCCTTTACTCTGATCGACTGCCCTCCCCCTAGCATTGATGACTAAATATGTCAAAACATCCCCTTATTCTTTGATCATGCATCAAGATCATTATAAGCCGATATGCACAGAGTGTAAGTTTCATTGGATAAACGAAACCACAATATGCAGATCATAACTTTAAAAAGAAAGTTAATGTTAGCTGTCAGATCACACTTTTCTGAAACATTAGATGTGATCATGTTTGCTTTATTTATTACCGAAAAGAAAGACATAGTTGTGGTTTCTGCAACAATGGGCACACACTCCTATTTCGTAGCTGCAACAATCGACGCACACTCATATTTCACTGCAAAGTTTCATCATTAAGTGTTTACATCTCACCAGCCACATATATGGTGAACGTAAAACACAAACAAACAATACACCACAAAAATACGGCGCCTATGAACTTCCATGATCAAAATAGATTGTTTATTCTAGAATTCATTTTTATGGATTATGTATTCGCCCTCTGGGATAAAATAGAATCAAAGACAAGGTTTAAAGTTTACTTTTCTACCGCATGTCGCAACTCTGTGAACCAATTTTCTTTAGGTCTCAATGTCTCACCTGATCTTCGATCCATTGAAAGTGAATCTGTCATCTCGGGCTGATTCACTCCGTTGTCATCCATATTGATTGCTCTACGTTGCGCTTGCGTGGCTTTCTTCGCTGATGCTTCAATCCTTGCGTTGATTTTGATTGCCACCAATTTGTTTTCCAATCAGCTTCTGATCCACGACTAGTCGCCATCTGCCCATTTTATAATTATCCATGGCTATTGTGTTAGTTTCTTACATACAAGCACTTCCAATCCTCAATTATTGGACAAAATTAGTTAATGTTAGGAACAAGATTTAATTATTCCTTTGCCATTTTCCTATATGTTGATGATTGGGAAACTGTACGAAGAGTTCACTAAATATACAAAATACATATATGTTACTAATTAACATCAACTACTACTAAACTAAAACCTGATGAAGAAGAAAAGCGAAATGTGGTCTGAGAAAATGATAAACCAATGGATCATACCCACTAAAGTGAAAAATGGTCTTGCGTATTCACGACTACCACTGAGATCTTTTAGCATTACAACTTTTCAGTTGTTGTGTTGATTTTAAAAGTTGTTACACGATACTATCGGTAATGGTCAAACATAAACGCGTAAGAATATTTTCATATTGTACCTTTTGTCATCAATTTAATGAACTCATTTTTTCTCAATAAATTACATCGTCTGCAAATCCAGGCTGACTAACGCAATGGCTTACCAAAAAAAGGTAAATATGTGTATGTTGATCATTGTACTTACTTATTAGTCTTCATAATCCAACATATTCCACCTTGCCTTAATAGGAGCTACCTAAACATAATGGACTCAGCCTCTCTGCGCCATTGGTTCCGTCACACAGTTGTGAACCACATCAAGAAAAACAAGTACCACTCTTTGCGTGTGAAGTATTCTTTCCAAGAGTTTTCAGCGTAACTCTCTCAATAGATACAACAAGCGGTCACAATGATGCAGCATCTATCCTACTGCCTCCAATGCCAGTTTTTTTCCAATTCAAGTGCATCGTATATACATAAAAACTAGACTTTCATCTTTTGTGAAAGTTAACGAGGAATAGAGAAGGAGTTTCAAGAAAGAATAGCCCAATTAATTCTTACATATTTTTATATAGTCCGCTAACACCTGTGTGGCCGATATGTTGAATTACATAGCTGGTGGAAAAGGACTAAGAAGTATCATTTATGGACATTTTTTTGGTACTTGTTACTACAACCATTTATGGGTATTTTTACAGTACCTTTTACTACTACCAGGGATATGAGTTATGAACTAATCCAACAGTGGAAAGAGTGACATACTTTGCAAATGTGCACTAGTGATACCTTTTTTAAGACAATTTTTTATGAGTTTCATAAAACTATGAAAAATATCAAGATGTAATTAGTGATTTATGCAACAAACGTGTCAAATATCAATTAGAAACAATGTGTATTTTAAGTTACAGAAAATAACAGAATCTCTTGTAGATATATCATTGAGAAAGTGCACAATTTTTTTAAACTTTATAAATATTGTTATGACTTTAAAATATATGGATAATTGAAGCTCATGTGGCAGAAGAACTTTTAAGCAATTTTACTAGCAATGTTTTTATCATAACACTTCATAGAGTTCTCAGTATTACTCTCGCAATAGACACAAGAAGTGCTGACAATGCACTTGAAGTATCGATCCCAATGCCTCCTATGCCAATTTCTCCTGTTGCTATTGGATCATATATACCGAAACACTAGACATCCATCTTTTGTAAAAACTTGTAAAGTTCATGAGGACGAGAGAATGAGTTTAAATAAAGAATAGCCCAATTAATTCTCACAAAATTTTCATTTAAACACTACCACATGTGTGGCCGATAGGTTTAATTATATAGCTGGTGGACAGGGAGTGAGAAGTGTCATTTATGGGAACTTTTATGGTACTCCCTCTGTCAGTAATACCTTGCATTCTAGGTTTAGTTAAAGTCAAATTTGTTAAATTTTGATTAAAAATTTATAAAAGTATTAATATTTGAAATATGTGACAAATATTATTAGAAGTATCAGAAAATATATTTTTGAATGATTAGTCAAACTTTACAATGTTTGACCTTGATCAAACCCATAATACAAGCTAATTACGGATAAAGGGAGTAATTGTTACTACTATCATTTATGGGCATTTTTATCGTACCTTTTACTACTACTTGGGATAGGACTAGTATGAACTTATCCAACGATGGAAAGATTGGAGATTTGTTGCACATGAGCACTGTTGATTTTTTTTAAACCAATATCTTATGAGTTTCACAAAGTTCTGAAAAAAATGAGGTAGTGTCAGTGATGTATACAACAAACGTGCAAAATATCAATTGGAAACAGTATGTATTTTAAGCTACATTAAAATGACAAAAGTGTGGATATGACTATCACATTTTCAAATCTCAAAAACATGTGATTTTGTTATTTTTGTGTAGCAAATAAAATAAAGGATTTTTGCTTTGCAATTTTGCATGCTGGTAGGATATACCATTGAGAAAGTGCATAAATATTTTGAAACGAAAATTGAAGCTCATAATTACTATTTTGGAAAAAATATTATAGAGGGATCATTGGATCTCATGTGCGAGAAGAACTTTTCGGCAATGTTTACTAGTCATGTTTTTGTCACTAGTATAAATTACCATGGTCCTTTGGATTTACGAAAAATGGAGCACTATTAATCAGTTGGGGGTATCACAAAAGGCATCATTGTTCATACAAGGTTGCATCATATCGTTAGAAATGAATTAATCATTTAGAAATCCATCTTTTTTTAGTTGCAACTTCGTTCATCAATTTTTTTTTGTCTCGATGTCTTGCCTGACTTTGATTGATTCTGTCATTCACTCTGTTGTTGTACGTATGGACTGATTTTTTTCATATATGATATACCATATTGTGAAGGCTTTTTTCAATATTTTCAAATTCATGTTTATCATTTTTCTCGACAACTAGTACACATAAAAGTACTATGCCAAAAGCATTTTTTTGCATATTATCTTGATTTTTATCAAAATGGGTTGATTTTTTTTTCAAGAAAACGCAAAAGGCGTTTGCGTGAAAATCATCGGCACATCTCTCCATGGCAATGACTTGAATTTTCATGCTATTCCATAGACTCCTGCTTGGTACTTTGAAATGATATTTTGAAATTTTTGTGATATAACAGTCTTATAGTTAAAATTCTAATTGGTTTTGAGAAATTGATGGAAATTCAATTTAAATGGGCAAAATGTTGCTACAAGGATTCAAATTCTAAATATTTCAAATGTAAGCATTCAATATGGTCTACTTTGTGTGAAATCTAGAGAGCCGATAATTAGACAGTTCACTAGTGCAGTCAAAGGAGTTGTATATGTTGTAAACATCTACCCATTTAACCAAATGTGTTTGTTCAGCTTATAGTCCGTCATTCGTCTTCTTTATTGAACCAAGGGATTTCTTCCACTTAGCAGCTTCCGCGCCAAGTATTTCCCTGCAATGGTTGATCTTGAAAAGAACAATATTATTTTTCCTTGCTTCAAAACATCATCCTATTTGGCGTTTACACAATGAAAATCGCCACTTTATGATCAAGCTAGTACTATTTTTAACTGTGTGTCATATTTTCATAAACTGGAGGTTAACAGAGAGCGTTCTCGAGGGCCTCCAGAACATGAGGGGAAGCGGCGAGACGTGCGGCGACTCAGAAGACATCCTTCCGCTCCGTCTCACCGTCTTGCCGTACCTGATGGTGTGGGATCGCTGGTCCTTGCCGTCGCCAACAAACTGGCCGTCTTGTTGGACGAGCTGACGATCAATAGAGAAAACACCAGGAGCGACACGCGGATGTTGCAATCCATATTGCTTTTTCAGTGCGTGCATGAGTGCTACTACAAGCCAATCGATCAAGCTGCTAGCTTGGCTGCTTAGTTTGTTTGGAAATGTTCATCTCGGTGGATGAATTCAGTACCTGCGTGTCTCGTCGGAGCTTTGCCGTCACAGTCGTCGGAAGAAACTCGATGGTAATAAGGGCTGGCGCGTTTTGCTTGCAGTTTGATAAGGTTTATTTTTGCAAATATCACTAACGTTGCCCTCCGTGCGTGTACATGCAGGAGGGCCGCCCGAGCGCATTTTCTAAAAATGGCTTGTGGAGGCTAGAGAGAAAGGAGAAGCGCTAGCAGTAATTTTAGTTCACTAAAGGAATCAGAGAATATGATGAAGCTATGTGGGGGTCTGTGTGTTGCCTTCTCCTTAAACTCCCACACAGCCCAAGACCTGCAGCTCGTAAGCACGAATTAATAGGATCTTTCTCAAGTTTTTTATCACCTTTTTCACTTCAGTCGTAGATGTACATGAGAAATATTTTCCTGGTGAAAAGATGCGATTAGGACAATGAACTTAATCTGAATTGTATTCTAATTTGCCGCGTGGCAGAATAACTTTGAAGCGATGTATTTCAAAGCTTTCATGTGTTGCTTTAGCATTTTATGCGTTTTCTGTTGTGTCAACACGGTTCCAAACTTATGTAACATCCCAAATTTTTCCTAATTTTGGAATGTTAAAATTATTAAATTAATTTGATTGAACTGTTTGACTTTGGTTGGAATTATGAATGAAAAGAAATTATGATGACTTGTTTGAATTTTATTTTTCAACCTTGCTTTTTAAAAAAAAATAAACGAGTGGAGATTGGTGGAGGACTGCCGCCCAAGATCAAAGAAGTCTGCCATGTTCCAGATGTTAGAAGCTTCCAGTGCAACCACAATACAATATAAGCTCTGTCTTGGCTAAGTACTTAGTGGGAAATCTCGCCTGGGTACCGCCATTGGGAGGAATTTTGGGCACAGGTGGATCCGGAAGGTAGAGGGGCTACTAAGGAAAAGCTTCGTCGTGACCTCGTCTTAGCCTTAATGAAGATGAAGAATTTTGGCAAAAAAGCTTGGTTGTGAATTGTGGGTACAGAGCGCAATCTCTCGAGAGTGTTAATCTGATCGATCAGCCGTGTCCACGGTAAAAGGACAATTTGAGCATCTGAAGGATGTAGCCTCTGAATGATTTCCTCTCTCTTTTCAAAGGACTTTTCAAAACCCTATGGCGTCTGTAATATCGTTCATAGGTGGGTTTTGGGGCCTTGGTGTGTAATATCCAAGTGCTCGGGATTTGGTGTGTAATATCCAAGTGTTTGGGACTTGGTGTGTCATATCCAAGTGTTAGGTTGATTTGGACACTTGGTGTGTAATATTCATGTGCTCCACTCGGCCAATATTATTTATCAATGTTTTGCAAAGTAGGATAAAAGATTTTCTCTTTAACTTTGTAAAAATGGCTTCACGCAAATAAAACTCAAGCCTCCTCTTGTCTGCCTTGCATGTAAATGTAGTCAATTTTCGCTTCTTGGTGTAATTTGCCATACATTCAAAGTATTGACCACTCTCGTGGCTGCAACCTTTCATGTTGCAGGTTATTCGACGACTTGTGAGAATGCGTAGGTCGCGAGTCTACACTCAACGAGCCTGTGGCATTGATGGGACTTCCAAGATGTTATTTCGTTTTCCGTTGTATTGAGCTAGCCTTTGGCTATGCAAGTTGTAAATATTTGTACTCTAGATTATTCGAATCGTGTAATAAAGACTTGTGTTTTACATGATAATTCATCGACTGTGAGTGCTAGCTAATGATCCAGGGACTAGCATGTTTAATCACAGGGATTTTGGATCCTACCAGATCCGGGGTCATTACAGATGGTATCAGAACACATGTTGACTGTAGGATGTGACCTTATCCTTGAAAAACCTTAGGACTAATAATTTCTAAGTAATTTATGAAATACTCTAGTACTACTCATCTTCTATCTTGAGTGAAAATTTTCTAATCACTTCTCTTTTCAAAATTAATAGTTGATCCATACCCACTTCAAGAGACTTCTCAAGATGACATCTTACACCAAGTCAGATCTGCAATGTTCCCGCCAATGATGCTTCAATGATAGACTACTGAATACTCTGAAGACCTTGAAGTACTATGAAGATTCAAAAGACTAGAAGACTACAAAGACACTTCTCAAGACTATGAAGACTATGAAGATTTCAAGTTCCCTATTAGGAACCAAACCTAGATAGACTCCTCCGCTACGTTAGAAGCGATAAAATGTGAGTTGTCATTTTTTTATATTTTGTTGACAACAACAAATAATTTTTTTTCAAAATAAAGTTGTTTGTATGGGGTACCAAGACATCTTTCTCTTTCTTTCTAGAGTCTATTCTCCCCTATCTTAAACCCCGAAACAATGGATTCACGATGTGTATATGACTTGGAGACTAGAAGAACGTCGAAAACATGGAGAAGGACTACGAAACAACAGAACAAACAAAATGATCTTCTATGCCATTTAAAACTCACAAAAGAGCACACAATAGGGTGGTCTAGGCAAAGCACTGGAAGTCCAAGAAGAAGCAATCATCACATCGTGGTGGTACCAAGACAACCTCACCTGTCCATCCATATGTGCAAGACAAGACAACAACATTAATACATCCTAAAGATAGGAGCTTTGAAGTAGTCAAAAGATAGAGCTACCAACATAAGACGAGACTACAAAGTGAAACCATAGAATCTTGGCAACACCAAGGAAGATCCATTTTAAGGGTGGTAGCAACCTAGTCTATCCCAAACCTTTTCTTTCTAGCCTTCTCGAATCTCGAGGACGAGATTCCTTTTAAGGGTGGTAGACTGTAACATCCCAAATTTTTGCTAATTTTGGAATATTAAAATTACTAAATTAATTTGATTGAACTGTTTGACTTTGGTTGGAATTATGAATGAAAAGAGATTATGGTGACTTGTTTGAATTTTATTTTTCAACCTTGCTTTAAAAAAAATTTAAACGAGTGGAGATTGGTGGAGGACTGCGCCCAGGATCAAAGAAGTCTGCCATGTTCCAGATGTCAGAAGCTTCCAGTGCAACCACAATACAATATGGGCTCTGTCTTGGCTAAGTACTTAGTGGGAAACCTCGCCTGGGTACCGCCATTGGGAGGAATTTTGGGCACGGGTGGATCCGGAAGGTAGAGGGGCTACTAAGGAAAAGCTTCGTCGTGACCTCGTCCTAGCCTTAATGAAGATGAAGAATTTTGGCAAAAAGGCTTGGTTCTGAATTGTGGGTAAAGAGCGCAACCTCTCGAGAGTGTTAATCTGATCGATCAGCCATGTCCACGGTAAAAGGACAATTTGAGCATCTGAAGGATGGAGCCTCTGAAGGATTTCCTCTCTCTTTTTAAAGGAGTTTTCAAAACCCTATGGCCTGTGTAATATCGTTCATAGGTGGGTTTTGGGGCCTTGGTGTGTAATATCCAAGTGCTCGGGACTTGGTGTGTAATATCCGAGTGTTTGGAACTTGGTGTGTCATATCCAAGTGTTAGGTTGATTTGGACACTTGTGTGTAATATCCATGTGCTCCACTCGGCCAATATTATTTATCAATGTTTTGCAAAGTAGGATAAAAGATTTTCTCTTTAACTTTGTAAAAATTGGCTTTACGCAAATAAAACTCAAGCCTCCTCTTGTCTGCCTTACATGTAGATGTAGTCAATTTTCCCTTCTTGGTGTAATTTGTCATACATTCAAAGTATTGACCACTCCCGTGGCTGCAACCTTTCATGTTGCAGGTTATTCGATGACTTGTGAGAATGCGTAGGTCGCGAGTCTACACTCAACGAGCCTGTGGCATTGATGGGACTTCCAAGATTTTACTTCGTTTTCCGTTGTATTGAGCTAGCCTTTGGCTATGCAAGTTGTAAATATTTGTACTCTGAATTATTCGAATCGTGTAATAAAGATTTGTGTTTCACATGATAATTCATCAACTGTGAGTGCTAGCTAATGATCCAGGGACTAGCATGTTTAATCACAGGAACTTTGGATCCTACCAGATCCGGGGTCGTTACAACATAAGATGACCAACATATTGGTTTGTTTGTGCAGCCCCACTGAATTATATTTTGAATTTGCATCAAGAAGACCCAATGATTGTAGATTTCTTAGCATCCAGATCACGGAGAGTTCTTGATATCGTACAAGGTTGCAAATACATTAAAGTTGATGTTTAAGTCGTAACTTCAAAATTACCAACAATTTGTAATGCTTAAATTGTATTTGTGCCAGTTGCATCATTTTCAAATTTTTAGCATATAAACCTTGATTCTACAGATAGTGTAGAGATTCGTAGCATAGAAAACAAAAAATTTCTACCGCAAGAACGAATAATAAACCAAGATCTAATCTAGTAGATGGTAGCAAGGAGATGAGATCAACGTACCCTTGAAGATCGCTAAGCGTTAATGAGATAAATCTCGTGGATGATGTAGTCGATCACTTGCCGCTCTCAGGAGCAAGTAGAAGATCCTGATGGTGCTGCAATCGGGTAGTACCTCCGCACTCGGTCACGCGTACGGTGTTGATGTAGATTTCCTTCTCCCGTTTCTGCGGGCAGCGGAAGTAGTAGACCCTCATCGGAATTCCGGCAGCACGACAACGTGGTGACGGTGGTGGTGGAGAACTCCGGCAGGGCTTCGCCGTAGCCGTGCGGGAGATAAGTGGAGGAGGGTGGTGCTAGGGTCTAGGGCGCCCACCTTGGTGCCCTTGAGGTGGTGCGGCCAAAGGTGTGTCCGGCCCCTCCCCTCCTCTCCCCTTTAAATAGGTGGAAAATCCTAGGGTCCGTCCACTTGAAAAGCTAGCACAATGGGAAACCTAGCTAGTCAAGGTCGGATTGCTCCCCTTCCTTGTGGTGTGGCCGGACAATGAGGTGGAGTCCACCATGAACTCCACCTTCCCATCTAGTGGGTTGGCTAGTGCTGGTGGAGTTCCTCCGGGACTCCACCTACCATCTTATATCTTATATCTTATATTTACTAATTGGAGGCACCATTGAAGCCTCCACGTTAATCCACATCATTAGAATTAATTAGACTGTTGGATATTAATTTAACGGTTAGGATGAATCGTTCAATTAATGTAACGTAGGCCAATAAACATAAAATCAACCACGTCTGACATCAAATTGTACACGTTGAATAAACAAATAAAGAGACGGTAGAAATAAGTTTGGTTGTTACGATCAAAGAAGTTTGTTAGCTATTAAACCATAGTCTGGCTTGCAGATAAGCAAACGACCAAGACAGCTACGATCAGGAATTCCTCCTTTAAACGTTGTACGTACTGACTCCCGGAATTAATCTCCACGTCTCGTGCCTCCATAGGAACATGCCTCCTCTGTAATAAAAATTCAAAAGGCATGCACGCTTACAGATATATACTCCATATAATGCCAGTTTTATTTCCGAGAAAAACAACAAAATCTCTAAAACCGTTCTTCGTTGATTGTTGCATCTTCTTCAGGTGATCACAACATGCCAGCTGCAGCAGCGCCTGCCGACTTGCCGAGATCCCGTCGCCTCAATTATCAGGCCGTCTTGCTGGCATCCCATCGGCACAAACATGGCTGTACTCACCCAGGTTTGCATATAGAATCTATCATGTAATAGTATGAAATCAATAAGCATCTCCATCTAGGTATTCCTAGCTATCAATATGATGTTTCAGTTCAATGGTGAAATCTGCAATGACATGCAAACCCTTGCGTGAGATTCAATCTACCATTAGAGGAAATGAAATATCAATCAAGGCAAGAGTAGCCAGACTATGGGATTCAGAATCTCTAAAACTGTTCTCTGTTGATTGTTGCATCTTCTTCAGGCGATCACAACATGCCAACTGCAGCAGCGCCTGCCGACTTGCCGACATCCCATCGCCTCAAGCATCAGGCCGTCTTGCTGGCATCCCATCGACACAAACATGACTGTACTCACCCAGGTTTGCATACAAAATCTATCATGTAACAGTACAAAAGGAATAAGCATCTCCATCCAGGTATTCCTAACTATCTATTTGATGTTTCAGCTCAATGGTTAAATCTGCAATGACATGCAAAGCCTTGCGTGAGATTTAATCTACCATTAGAGGAAATGAAGTAGTAGCCAGACTATGGGATTCGATATTGATTAGTAATGGTGAATTAGTTCGTCTTCATACGATCCTTATTGATCAAGAGGTATAAGGGTTTTCTTATTACAGCTACATATTTGCTTGACTTATTTCCAATGATATTGTTTCAATCTCCATGCTAATTATAAACACACCAGGGGACCATGATGCATGGAGTTATCAGTAAGGTTTACACTGCGAAGTTCAAACCATTAACTCTATAAGGCAATGTGTATACCATTACAAACGTGAGGGCCATGCCCGCAATACCTAAAATTGGACCAGTAGAAAATGACATAATAGTCAACTTCTTGCCCACAGCCAATATAGAGGAGATCGAAGGTAAAGAAGACATCCCAAAGCGTGGTTTCGACTTTTCAAGCATAGAGGTGCTTTCTACAAGAGTAGGTGTTGACATTTATCTCTCAGGTATGATATAAGTTTTTGTAGAAACATATCTTCCTTTTTGTGGGATATTTCATCTAAATTCATGTTTTAACAGATGTTATAGGAGTTGCAACACATATAAGACCAACTTAAGAAAGTAAAACATCTTTTGGAATCTCCAAAATCCGTGATATTCTACTTCTGGTCGAGTATGTGAAAAATAATACGTCATATTGCAACCAAGGTACTCAAGTTAGATCAAGAAGTCGTTAGATTATGGGATGCTAAATCTGAACTAATTGATACCAAGTCTGCAGGCGATGTCATTATATTATATCTACAACAGTCAAAACATATGGATGTATGTCTTCTCTGAGCTGACATGTTGTCGTCCAGGAGAAGAATATTCGCGGACCTACGCGGCTACATTTAAATACTGTTGTATTGCAGATGGACTTCCAATTCTAATCTCAGCTTCTTTACTGAAAGAGACTTTACAATATTTCTATTTTGTGCTATGTATGGTTATTAATGACGAATTTTGTAAGGTTTTCTAACTAAGTAGTACATATATTTGTCGACCAACATGGCTACATCTTTACATTGTGTATCAAATATTATTGATGAATATGAAAACAACAACACAATCTTCTGAAAAGGTAAGCGTTGTTTACAGTGCTTTTGTTTTCTAAATCTTTTCATAACAATTTTCCACTACTCAGGTTCCTTCATCTGGTTTTAAGCAATGCTCTGGCAAAATGGTGCTGATTTTCCTTGCAAATGTTGCTAAATATGTTTCTAAGAAAGACAAATAAGAACTCAAGTTTGTTCCTTAATTTCAGTTTGGCGTTTCTTCATTGGGTGACTACTTAAGTCTATATAATCATATATACCTGGTAGGACTCAGGTACGAACACTATTTTTTTTGTCCAACAAAAACATCATAAACTTCATATCATAGTTATCCTATGCTGAAGCTTTATTTAATAAATACAAAAACAATGAAGGGAAAGAGGAACAGAATGGCATTGTTTGAGGGGTGCACAGCATCAGGGGTTGCAACCAACAAGATTTAAAATTTTATGTACCTATGTTACGTTTTTTTCGTAAGTTGGAAAGACAGAAAAAACTGACATCTAACAGGGTCACATTGTCAAGCAGGCAACGAAATTAATAACAAACACAAGACTTGGCTGAGGGCGAGGTGATGCACATAGGTCCTTAAATATTTCTAGAACTGTATGATATATTTCATGAGGACACATTTCATTGCTCTATGGACAATACTTAGGATAAGGCATTTGACAAGAACAAATCAAATAAAGTTCATAATGAGAGCGAGTGGTTAATAGCACTTAGAGTAGTATGTTAGATAAAATTCTAGGGAATTTTAATTCAATATACGGGCTGCTACTTGGAGTTTTTCTATAAACACAAGCCATTTTGATACATCAGATTTTTTAGGATAATCACAAATTATACTGTTAAAGGAGTTACTTATGCAGATACTGAATAAATAGTTGCTAATATTAAATATCAACGAAATCACCAAACACACATCCGTATTAAATACTGTGAGGTTCGCTAACTAATTACACATTTTTTGCAGCTACATGGCTACATTTTGACAATGTGTATGAGATATTAATGATGGATCTGAGCCTCGGCCTAGTTCAAAGGGCTGCATGCCTCCTTGCAAACAACATCAGATGCATTAGCCCAGCTGGTTTGTCCCTATGTCCAGTTCTTGGAGATTGAGAGTTCAATTCCCACTTCAGGCAATTTAAGCCCAACCTTTTCTTTTTCGTTTCTCAGATCCAGTGCTGGGCCTCGGCCCGTGTCTGTGCCGGTGTAGCCATCGCCCAGCGCGCGGCAGGCAGCTTCTCGCCGCCCAATCGGTACAGATCTAGCCCATTCCCTCTGTCTGTTATTTATTCTTTTACAAATCTTATATAATTCATATCTTTCAAACCGTTCATTGAAATGCAAAGTGTTTTATATGAAAGTTGATCAGAAAAATGTGCTGAACATGAATATGCCATTCATATACCTGTTTGCATCTCACATCATGTCGCTCGTGGATAGTCGTGTATGTTCACTTTACATATACGCGGAGTATTTCGGATATCCACTTAAGGTTTCCCCGCTCCGTTTAATATTGAAGTAGATCATCCTTGCCATGTCGTGCCATGCTAATCAACACTTAACTTTGCCGGTAGATATGAAACTCCAACCTTAATTTGATTGTCCGGGGTTCCGACTCCGCTTAATATGGATAAGTTGCATTGCACCATCATTGCCATGTCATGCATATCATCTTGATCATGCTGGATCTTCCTTATCCGTAGTAGTAAGACTTGCACCCGTTGTTTGTTCCAGCATTTGCTTCTTCCCGGATAGGATCACGAAGTGGTGTGGTGAGATACGACGAGTTCTCCAACAAGTTCTTCTGCAACCTTTCACAGGCGAGCCCTCTCTCTTCACCTACTCTCCCTCGCATTGCTATCCTTATGTTGCGCTTCTTTATCGAGTCACGTCTCCTATTCCACTTGTTTACCATAATAATCCTATATGTATCATTCCTTACCCTTAGCCGTTGCTTGATGTTTGAGCCTTGCGAGTCATAGGCGTGTTTAGGCTCTGTTGTTTATCTCGATCTGTTATCGGGATATGTTGGGTTGTTGGGAGGTTATCACATGCTACATCAGTTACTCATGCTTTACTTTTTGTTAACAACTAAAATTGTAGAGGCATCTGTGAGCCCCTTTGCGAAAGCATCGGAACTTTGACTCGCTAATGTCCCCTAGGACCGAGTTCTTGTTTATCTGCCGAGATTGAGCGCTCTACGGGGGAGTGGGACCCCCATCACCCACTACCTTTCCTGAGTCTGTTTATTGGGAGCCACAACCTTGGTTTTATTTGCTCATATGCACGATGCACGATTTACTTCTTTGCCTTCGGGTGTTTATATTTTGTTCTGTACTCATATTGTGGAACGATTAGCGACAGCAGGTTGTTCACACTTAGCTTAGCCGTTGACACAAACCTCTAGGTCCGTATCGGAGTACGGCCGAACTTCGTCACGGGTAGCTTAGTTGGGTGGCTCCCATTAAACTTTCTCTTGCATTGGGAACGGTCTTGATGTGAGACTCCACCTGTAGTAAGTGGGTTCGAGCATGCGTATGGTTACATTTGGGCAAACTGCAGGGTGTACATCTTATCGATAAGCCGTGTCCGCGGTTATGGAAGACTTGGAATTGTATGGCTTGATCATAGAACAACTTACACCTTATACTTGTTGTTAATAATCTGATAATAACTTGCGTAGTAATATAGCATTACTACAACCGATACCTAATAAAATTTGTCCACCGTTGTTTGCCTTTTACATTGCCTCTTCGCTTTGTTGAAGGGGATATGTGTAATCGGCTGGGTTATGTTTGTGTAGTATTTATCTGTCACCTCATGCGCTCTCTTATCTTCTCTGAGTAGACGGATGTTGTAGCGTGTCTCTATTGGTTATAGTTTTGCTGCCGCTAAACCTACCATATAGCCCAGGCGATATATATTCGCCGAGCATAGCCATTTCTAGTCTCGCTAAGTACGTGCCGGAGTTCGTTCCTTGGTACTTACTCTCGCCTTTTCTCTTTCTCTTCTGTTTCCCTCCCTTTTGTCGGCAACCGATGGCCTGACTTTGACAGGTACGAGATGACGACGTTAGCAAGGTTACCCTTCCGGCGCCCCGGAACCGGTACCATGAGGATTCCAGCTATCCCGCCGAGATCCGCATGATATCGATTCAGAGACGCCCTCCGACACGACGTGCGCGAAGAATCACACACGTGATGCCAGAGGAATTATCACGAGCGGTAACATTACAACAGGATTACAATAGAGCCCACAAGAAACATATATTACAACAACGACTCCAACGAGTCAAGATACAAATAGATACATACAAAGATCCAAATCATACAAAGATCAGAAACGTCCGAGTACGGACAAGATACAAATTGGACTAAGAGTCCTGAAGATAAACAATGGCGTCCATAACCCTGCCCAGGCCAAGCCGGAAGGGTAACCTTGCTAACGTCGTCATCTTGTACCTGTCAAAGTCGGGCCATCGGTTGCCGACAAAAGGGAGAGGAGACAAAAAGAAAGGAAGGCGAGGGTAAGTACCATTGGCACGTACTTGCGAGACAAGACCAGCTATGCTCGCTGGTGGGCGGTATAAACTTCACCCGGCTATATGTGGAGTTAAGCGGCAGCAAAGCTACTATCCAATAGAGACACGCTACAACATCCGTCTACGCAGAGAAGATAAGAGAGCGCACAAGGTAACAGTTCTATACTCTGCAAACATAACACAGCCGTTGCGATACCCCTTCGCCAAGAGGTATTGCAAAGGCACACACACTTTTGAAAGGGTTTTATTAGCAAATTATTAACAACAGAAAATAAGGTGTAAGTTGTTCTATGATCAAGCTATACAATTCCAAGTCGTCCATAACCGCGGACACGGCTTATCGATAAGATGTACACCCGGGGGTTGCCCAAATGTAACCATACGCATGCTCGAACCCACTTACTACAGGTGGAGTCTCACATCAAGACCGTTCCCAATGCAAGAGAAAATTTACGGGAGCCACCCCACTAAGCTACCCGTGACGAAGTTCGGCCGTACTCCGATACGGACCCAGAGGTTTGTGTCAACGGCTAAGCTAAGTGTGAACAACTGTCGCTAATCGTTCCACGATATGAGTACAGTACATAAATAAACACCCGAAGGCAATAGGAAGTAAATCGTGCATCGTGCATATGAGCAAATAAAACCAAGGTTGTGGCTCCCAATAAACAGACTCGAGGAAAGGTAGTGGGTGATGGGGGTCCCACTCCCCCACGTACGGGTAGAGCGCTCAATCTCGGAACAGATAACAAGAACTCGGGTCCTAGGGGACATTAGCGAGTCAAAGTTCCGATGCTTTCGCAAAGGGGCTCACAGATGCCTCTGCTTACAATTTTAGTTGTTAACAATAAAGTAAAGTGTGATTATCTCCAACAAAAGATATAGCATGTGATAACCTCCCAACAAGATATCCCGAACATTTCGAGACAAAACCCTAAACTCGCCTACGACTCGCAAAGCTGGCAAACAACAAACAATAGGTAGGGCGAGGAGGTGTATCTCGGACATATAGGTAACAGGTGGATAGGACACGTGACACAACAGAATCGCAACATAAGGATAGCAATAGATCAAAAGAGCATGTAAAAGTAAAATAGGTGAAGGGGTGGGCTCGCCTGTGAAAAGCTGCAGAAGAACTTGGCGTATCTCACATCACCACTTCGTGATCCTATCCGTGAAGAAGCAAATGCTGGACAAACAACGCATGCAAGTCTTACTACTACGGATAAAGAAGATTCAGCATGATCAAGATGATATGCATGACATGGCAATTATGATGCGATGAGACTTATCCAATTTAAGCGGGATCGGAATCCCGAACAACCAAATTATGTTGGAGTTGCATTTTCTACCGGCAAAGTTAATGGTTGATTAGCATGACATAACATGGCAGGGTGCGCTACTTCAAAGTTAAACGGAGCGGGGAAATCCTATTTGGAAATCCGAAATACTCCGCGTATATGTTAGGTGAAATGCACAAACTATCACGTCACGACATGATGCGAGATGCAAACAGATGAATGGATGGTATATTCATGTTCAGCATATTTTTCTGATCAATTTTCATATATAACACTTTTTATTTCGAGTTATATATTGAAAGATATTAATTATCAAAGTTTTATGCATTTCCTGGAATTTCAGCAAAGGCAGAGAAAGGTGTTGGGCCGGATCTGAGGGGTGGCCTGCTACCTGGCGGAAGCGGTGGCGGATAGAAGCTGGGCGCGCGGTGCAACGGTCCGCGGCGTGAAGATCTGGGCCAAGGCCCATCAGACTTCAGATCTGAAACAAGGAATCGGATAACCAAAAAAAATTGGTGGCTTAATTAGCCAGATTGGAGATTTGAACTCTAGATCTCATGGGTCTGGAAGCAAGCACCTTACCACTGCGGTGCTGACTCGAGTCGTGACAAGAGGTGGGCGCGCGGCATGAAGAAGTATGACAGGATGCAGACGGACTTGAGCAACTGGAGCCATGGCGGAAGAACAAATCGTGAATTGATCCGCCTATTCCAGTCGAACCAGGGACGAGAAGATGGTGTCGGGGATGCGATTGAACATGGGGAAGCAGATGTTGACGGTGAGGGGTCCAGGGGGTCACCGGAGCACCGCCGGCGTCGAACTCCTGCAACAGTTAATGGCGGTCAACGTCGGGGGGAACGAACCAGAGAGGGAGGAGGAGCGGGAAGGGGTCGGGGAGATGCGCCCGCTCACCCTGAAGCTCATGGCGCATACGAGGAGGCCGGGGACGCTTCACGGCCACCGGAATCAACGACGAACTCGCCGGAGTCGGAGAAGGTAATGGTGATTTTGCGGGCGATTGGAGAGGTTCCGGTTCAATTCCTTTGGGGAGGATGGAGAGGACGACGAGGCGCATCCGCGGCGAGCATAGCCATTTCTAGTCTCGCTAAGTACGTGCCGGAGTTCGTTCCTTGGTACTTACTCTCGCCTTTTCTCTTTCTCTTCCTCCCTTTTGTCGGCAACCGATGGCCTGACTTTGACAGGTACGAGATGACGACGTTAGCAAGGTTATATATAGCAACGCTCTACTGAGCAAGATCCAAATGACACGCAAAGGGACACATATCCCAACAGTACATCATACATAAGATAGCCAAATAGTCTGGGTACAGACAAGAACCAAATGGGACTAAGAGTCCTGAAGATAATCAAGCGGTGTTCCCATAACCAACAAGCCACAGGCTGCTGCCTTAGGAACGATCCTGCTACGCAACGAAGTCGTCGTCCGTGAACTCGACAAAGTAGCCACCTGCGTACTGCTCATCATCTGTCGTACTGTTTGTCGAAAAGCGTGTTCCGGAAAAAGAGGAAGAAAACGAGGGTAAGTACCGTTGGCACGTACTTGCGAGACAAGACCAGCTATGCTCGCTGGTGGGCGGTGTAAACTTCACCCGGCTATATGTGGAGTTTAGCGGCAGCAAAGCAACTAACCAATAGAGACACGCTACAACATTCGTCTATTAGAGAAGGTGACAGAGCGCATAATCTAGCAGTTCTATACTCTGCAAACAACAACCCAGCCAGTGCGATCCCCCTTAGCCAAGAGGTACTAACAAGGCACTCACACAGTTGACAATTTTATATCCATTCCATTATAATAGGGCTAACTTACTACGCAAGTAATTAACAAGTTATTAGCGACAACTTTAGGTGTAAGTTGTTCTATGATCGAGTTAAACAGCTCCAAGTCGTCCATAACCGCGGACACGGCTTATCGATAAGATTTACCCTGGGGGTGCACCAATGTTACCATACACGCATGCTCGAACCCGCTTAATTACGGCGGAGTCTCACAACAAGACCGTTCCCAAATCAACAAGAATGCCTAGGGGCCACCCGACTAAGCTACCCGAAACGAAGGGCCGCACTCCGATGCGGACTCGGTTTGCGTTAACGGCTAGGCGTGCAAACCACACGCTTCGCTAAACGCCCGGGATACAGACAGAATATAAACACCCAAGGCAACAGGAAGTAAACACCCGAAGGCAACAAGAAGTAAAGCATGGCATACATGGCATACATGGCATAGGCAAATAAAACCAAGGTTGTGGCCCCCTTTTCAACAGACTTGAGAAATGGTAATGGGTGATGGGGGATCCCGATAAAATCTCCCACGAGTGGTTAGCGCGCTCAGTCTTAGAAACAGATAACAAGAACTTGTGTAGTAATATAGCATTACTACAACCGATACCTAATAAAACTTGTCCACCGTTGAGTGCCTTCTACATTGCCTCTTCGCTTTGTTGAAGGGGATATGTGTAATTGGTTGGGTTATGTTTGTGTAGTATTTTATCTATTGCCTTATGCGCTCTCTTATCTTCTCTGAGTAGACGGATGTTGTAGCGTGTCTCTATTGGTTATAGTTTTGTTGCTGCTAAACCTACCATATAGCCCCAGGCGATATATATATTCGCCCGGCGAGCATAGCCATTTCTAGTCTCGCTAAGTACGTGCCGGAGTTCGTTCCTTGGTACTTACTCTCGCCTTTTCTCTTTCTCTTCTGTTTCCCTCCCTTTTGTCGGCAACCGATGGCCTGTCGTTTGCCAGCTTTGCGAGTCGTAGGCGAGTTTAGGGTTTTTGATGATATCTCGAAATGTTCGGGATATCTTGTTGGGATGTTGACACATGTACTACCTTTTCGAAAATAAAGTGGATAACTTTTACTACAACTAAAATTGCTAAGGGATAATATTGCAGAGGCATCGGTGAGCCCCTTTGCGAAAGCATCGGATTTTTGTCTCGCTTGTGTCCCCTAGGACCTCTTCACCTATTTTACATTTACATGCCCTTTTGATCTATTGCTATCCTTATGTTGCGATTCTGTTGTGTCACGAGTCCTATCCACTTGTTACCTATATCTCCGAGATACACCTCCTCGCCCTACCTATTGTTTGATGTTTGCCAGCTTTGCGAGTCGTAGGCGAGTTTATGATATCTCGAAATGTTCGGGATATCTTGTTGGGATGTTGACACATGTACTACCTTTTCGAAAATAAAGTGGATAACTTTTACTACAACTAAAATTGCTAAGGGATAATATTGCAGAGGCATCGGTGAGCCCATTTTAGTTGTAGTAAAAGTTATCCACTTTATTTTCGAAAAGGTAGTACATGTGTCAACATCCCAACAAGATATCCCGAACATTTCGAGATATCATCAAAAACCCTAAACTCGCCTACGACTCGCAAAGCTGGCAAACAACATGAGGATTCCAGCTATCCCGCCGAGATCCGCATGATATCGATTCAGAGACGCCCTCCGACACGACGTGCGCGAAGAATCACACACGTGATGCCAGAGGAATTATCACGAGCGGTAACATTACAACAGGATTACAATAGAGCCCACAAGAAACATATATTACAACAACGACTCCAACGAGTCAAGATACAAATAGATACATACAAAGATCCAAATCATACAAAAGGTCAAATACGTCCGAGTACGGACAAGATACAAATTGGACTAAGAGTCCTGAAGATAAACAATGGCGTCCATAACCCTGCCCAGGCCAAGCCGGAAGGGTAACCTTGCTAACGTCGTCATCTTGTACCTGTCAAAGTCGGGCCATCGGTTGCCGACAAAAGGGAGAGGAGACAAAAAGAAAGGAAGGCGAGGGAAGTACCACGTACTTGCGAGACAAGACCAGCTATGCTCGTTGGTGGGCGGTATAAACTTCACCCGGCTATATGTGGAGTTAAGCGGCAGCAAAGCTACTATCCAATAGAGACACGCTACAACATCCGTCTACGCAGAGAAGATAAGAGAGCGCACAAGGTAACAGTTCTATACTCTGCAAACATAACACAGCCGATGCGATCCCCTTCGCCAAGAGGTATTGCAAAGGCACACACACTTTTGAAAGGGTTTTATTAGCAAATTATTAACAACAGAAAATAAGGTGTAAGTTGTTCTATGATCAAGCTATACAATTCCAAGTCGTCCATAACCGCGGACACGGCTTATCGATAAGATGTACACCCTGCAGGGGTTGCCCAAATGTAACCATACGCATGCTCGAACCCACTTACTACAGGTGGAGTCTCACATCAAGACCGTTCCCAATGCAAGAGAAAATTTACGGGGAGCCACCCCACTAAGCTACCCGTGACGAAGTTCGGCCGTACTCCGATACGGACCCAGAGGTTTGTGTCAACGGCTAAGCTAAGTGTGAACAACCTGCTGTCGCTAATCGTTCCACGATATGAGTACAGTACATAAATAAACACCCGAAGGCAACAGAAGTAAATCGTGCATCGTGCATATGAGCAAATAAAACCAAGGTTGTGGCTCCCAATAAACAGACTCGAGGAAAGGTAGTGGGTGATGGGGGTCCCACTCCCCCACGTACGGGTAGAGCGCTCAATCTCGGAACAGATAACAAGAACTCGGGTCCTAGGGGACATTAGCGAGTCAAAGTTCCGATGCTTTCGCAAAGGGGCTCACAGATGCCTCTGCTTACAATTTTAGTTGTTAACAATAAAGTAAAGTGTGATTATCTCCAACAAAAGATATAGCATGTGATAACCTCCCAACAAGATATCCCGAACATTTCGAGATATCGACAAAACCCTAAACTCGCCTACGACTCGCAAAGCTGGCAAACAACAAACAATAGGTAGGGCGAGGAGGTGTATCTCGGACATATAGGTAACAGGTGGATAGGACACGTGACACAACAGAATCGCAACATAAGGATAGCAATAGATCAAAAGAGCATGTAAAAGTAAAATAGGTGAAGGGGTGGGCTCGCCTGTGAAAAGCTGCAGAAGAACTTGGCGTATCTCACATCACCACTTCGTGATCCTATCCGTGAAGAAGCAAATGCTGGACAAACAACGCATGCAAGTCTTACTACTACGGATAAAGAAGATTCAGCATGATCAAGATGATATGCATGACATGGCAATTATGATGCGATGAGACTTATCCAATTTAAGCGGGATCGGAATCCCGAACAACCAAATTATGTTGGAGTTGCATTTTCTACCGGCAAAGTTAATGGTTGATTAGCATGACATAACATGGCAGGGTGCGCTACTTCAAAGTTAAACGGAGCGGGGAAATCCTATTTGGAAATCCGAAATACTCCGCGTATATGTTAGGTGAAATGCACAAACTATCACCACGACATGATGCGAGATGCAAACAGATGAATGGATGGTATATTCATGTTCAGCATATTTTTCTGATCAATTTTCATATATAACACTTTTTATTTCGAGTTATATATTGAAAGATATTAATTATCAAAGTTTTATGCATTTCCTGGAATTTCAGCAAAGGCAGAGAAAGGTGTTGGGCCGGATCTGAGGGGTGGCCTGCTACCTGGCGGAAGCGGTGGCGGATAGAAGCTGGGCGCGCGGTGCAACGGTCCGCGGCGTGAAGATCTGGGCCAAGGCCCATCAGACTTCAGATCTGAAACAAGGAATCGGATAACCAAAAAAAATTGGTGGCTTAATTAGCCAGATTGGAGATTTGAACTCTAGATCTCATGGGTCTGGAAGCAAGCACCTTACCACTGCGGTGCTGACTCGAGTCGTGACAAGAGGTGGGCGCGCGGCATGAAGAAGTATGACAGGATGCAGACGGACTTGAGCAACTGGAGCCATGGCGGAAGAACAAATCGTGAATTGATCCGCCTATTCCAGTCGAACCAGGGACGAGAAGATGGTGTCGGGGATGCGATTGAACATGGGGAAGCAGATGTTGACGGTGAGGGGTCCAGGGGGTCACCGGAGCACCGCCGGCGTCGAACTCCTGCAACAGTTAATGGCGGTCAACGTCGGGGGGAACGAACCAGAGAGGGAGGAGGAGCGGGAAGGGGTCGGGGAGATGCGCCCGCTCACCCTGAAGCTCATGGCGCATACGAGGAGGCCGGGGACGCTTCACGGCCACCGGAATCAACGACGAACTCGCCGGAGTCGGAGAAGGTAATGGTGATTTTGCGGGCGATTGGAGAGGTTCCGGTTCAATTCCTTTGGGGAGGATGGAGAGGACGACGAGGGCACGAGGCGCATCCGCCGGTGCCCTCGGAACGGCGGGGGATGGTCTGCAGTGGCGGCGCCATGGTGAGGACGATGGTGGCCGTGGGGTTTTCTCTTCTTCGTTTTTCACAGAGAAAGGAGAAAGATGGGGAGAAGAGGAAGAAGATGGCGGCGCGAGGGAGGAGATGGGAGAGGGCTAGGGTTCGAGAGGAGCCAAGAGGGGGAATTTAAGGGAGGGGAGAAGGAAGCAGGTGGCGTGGAGCGCTCGGCCACCAAAAGCGAGCATGCTCCCTGCGTGTCTCGTTGAGGAAGACGACAGAAAGGGAACGAACGAGGATGGTTGGTCTGGGCCGCCGAAACGGTAAAGGAAGGAGGTGGGCTGCTCGGGCTAGAGGAGATGGGCTTCGGCCAAGGGAAGAACGAGATGGGCCAGAGGGAGGAGAGAGCCCAGGGTTAGAGGGGGTTTTAGTTTTATTTATCAAATCCTTTTCTCTTTTGTTTTATTTTAGAAAACCTGTTTTTGCAAATCGTTTTGAACCAGCACCAACAAAATTTGAGTTTTGAATATAGGGTAGAGACAGAGACAAAATAAGAGACAAAGGTTTTATAGCAAAGTAAAATAATTTTGTGTTAGGGTTTGTTAAATGACAGGAGAGGGGAGGTTTATTTTATAAACCATATGAGAGGGGTAAACTCAAAATAGTTTTTATTAAAAAAAAAATTTTATTGATAAACTCTTGTGGATGATATGACGCATGATGCAAGATGATGCACAAAAGAAAAAGAGCAAACAAAAACTAATATGGGTATATCCGGGGCCGTTACAATCGACACCACTAACAAGGAACCTCGCCCCGAGGTTCCACGCCATGGTGCGGGGGAGAGAGGTGGAACTATCGGATCTTTAGGCGACGTGTCGATCTCCTCGACACCACTAACAAGAGTTCTTGCTCCATGTTGATCGGGCGACACCACTAACAAGAAGTCGTTGTCCCGTCGGTGATGATGCACTTCCGTAGAGATCCTCCTAAGATCGGACCTAATAGGTGAGGGGCAAAGATCGTCCAACCCGCGTAGAGACCTAAGACTCAGAAAGTAGATAAGAGAGAAGACTCAAAATCGCAAGGTTAAGAGGAGAAAGAGTTTAGGTAAGGAGAAAATTCAGAGCTAATCAGATATATCCAACGAGTCTTAGAAAATAGGTTTGACACTAGACACAACAACGTCCGTTGGTAAGGTTATCCTACAGGCTGGACTAGTGGGGTACCGTCAACCTGAGCTCTGATACCAACTTATCTCAATTTCTACAATTCCAAATGCAACAAATTTTATGTCTATTTGTATCAGAAAAATATGAGGAATCTAAGTATTAAATTGTCATGCATCATATACCTTTCTATGCCCCGGCCAAATGAAAATTACTAATCAGATTAAATGTTATGTGAGGGTTTACTCTTATATCTTGCTATTTAGATGCCCCACTTAATTTTGCCAAGCATGAACCCCTTGCATATCACATGCCATGCATCATATTGCGCATTACGCTTCTTGTATTGATTTGCGCACTTTATTTCTTTGTATGTGATTTGCTTCTTCGCGATAGACGCCGGTACCGAGGAGTGCCACGAGGAGTTTGCGTGCTACCCCGAGGAGGATATCGCTTGTGCCACTACCGCTGATCCTGCAGGCGAGCCCTCCCCCCTTCACCTATTTTACATTTCAGCTCTTGCTATCTATTTCTACCCTTATGTTGCGATTCTGTCGACTCACGTGTCCTATTCCACTTGTTTACCATTATGAGCCGTGTTTCCCTTCCATTACCTACCAGCTGTTGTTTGATGTTTGATAAGCCTTGCGAGTCGTAGGCGTGCTTAGGGTCTTGTTGTTTATCTCGATATGTTATCGAGATATGTTGGGGTTGTTACATGTCTTATCTATGGATAATGTTGGTGAAGTTAATCATGATATTATTGCAACTAAAATTGAGGTGGGATAACTATTAATGCAGAGGCATCGGTGGACGACACCTTTGTCAACCACTTGTGTCCCCTAGGACCCCGAGTTCTTGTTATCTGTTCCGAGACTGAGCGCTCTACCCGTACGTGGGGGAGTGGGACCTCCATCACCTACTACCTTACCTCGAGTCTGTTTAGCGGGAGCCACAACCTTGGTCTTATTTGCTCATATGCACGATATTCCTAGCTATCAATATGATGTTTCAGTTCAATGGTGAAATCTGCAATGACATGCAAACCCTTGCGTGAGATTCAATCTACCATTAGAGGAAATGAAATATCAATCAAGGCAAGAGTAGCCAGACTATGGGATTCAGAATCTCTGAAACTGTTCTCTGTTGATTGTTGCATCTTCTTCAGGCGATCACAACATGCCAACTGCAGCAGCGCCTGCCGACTTGCCGACATCCCATCGCCTCAAGCATCAGGCCGTCTTGCTGGCATCCCATCGACACAAACATGACTGTACTCACCCAGGTTTGCATACAAAATCTATCATGTAACAGTACAAAAGGAATAAGCATCTCCATCCAGGTATTCCTAACTATCTATTTGATGTTTCAGCTCAATGGTTAAATCTGCAATGACATGCAAAGCCTTGCGTGAGATTTAATCTACCATTAGAGGAAATGAAGTAGTAGCCAGACTATGGGATTCGATATTGATTAGTAATGGTGAATTAGTTCGTCTTCATACGATCCTTATTGATCAAGAGGTATAAGGGTTTTCTTATTACAGCTACATATTTGCTTGACTTATTTCCAATGATATTGTTTCAATCTCCATGCTAATTATAAACACACCAGGGGACCATGATGCATGGAGTTATCAGTAAGGTTTACACTGCGAAGTTCAAACCATTAACTCTATAAGGCAATGTGTATACCATTACAAACGTGAGGGCCATGCCCGCAATACCTAAAATTGGACCAGTAGAAAATGACATAATAGTCAACTTCTTGCCCACAGCCAATATAGAGGAGATCGAAGGTAAAGAAGACATCCCAAAGCGTGGTTTCGACTTTTCAAGCATAGAGGTGCTTTCTACAAGAGTAGGTGTTGACATTTATCTCTCAGGTATGATATAAGTTTTTGTAGAAACATATCTTCCTTTTTGTGGGATATTTCATCTAAATTCATGTTTTAACAGATGTTATAGGAGTTGCAACACATAGAAGACCAACTTAAGAAAGTAAAACATCTTTTGGAATCTCCAAAATCCGTGATATTCTACTTCTGGTCGAGTATGTGAAAAATAATACGTCATATTGCAACCAAGGTACTCAAGTTAGATCAAGAAGTCGTTAGATTATGGGATGCTAAATCTGAACTAATTGATACCAAGTCTGCAGGCGATGTCATTATATTATATCTACAACAGTCAAAACATATGGATGTATGTCTTCTCTGAGCTGACATGTTGTCGTCCAGGAGAAGAATATTCGCGGACCTACGCGGCTACATTTAAATACTGTTGTATTGCAGATGGACTTCCAATTCTAATCTCAGCTTCTTTACTGAAAGAGACTTTACAATATTTCTATTTTGTGCTATGTATGGTTATTAATGACGAATTTTGTAAGGTTTTCTAACTAAGTAGTACATATATTTGTCGACCAACATGGCTACATCTTTACATTGTGTATCAAATATTATTGATGAATATGAAAACAACAACACAATCTTCTGAAAAGGTAAGCGTTGTTTACAGTGCTTTTGTTTTCTAAATCTTTTCATAACAATTTTCCACTACTCAGGTTCCTTCATCTGGTTTTAAGCAATGCTCTGGCAAAATGGTGCTGATTTTCCTTGCAAATGTTGCTAAATATGTTTCTAAGAAAGACAAATAAGAACTCAAGTTTGTTCCTTAATTTCAGTTTGGCGTTTCTTCATTGGGTGACTACTTAAGTCTATATAATCATATATACCTGGTAGGACTCAGGTACGAACACTATTTTTTTTGTCCAACAAAAACATCATAAACTTCATATCATAGTTATCCTATGCTGAAGCTTTATTTAATAAATACAAAAACAATGAAGGGAAAGAGGAACAGAATGGCATTGTTTGAGGGGTGCACAGCATCAGGGGTTGCAACCAACAAGATTTAAAATTTTATGTACCTATGTTACGTTTTTTTCGTAAGTTGGAAAGACAGAAAAAACTGACATCTAACAGGGTCACATTGTCAAGCAGGCAACGAAATTAATAACAAACACAAGACTTGGCTGAGGGCGAGGTGATGCACATAGGTCCTTAAATATTTCTAGAACTGTATGATATATTTCATGAGGACACATTTCATTGCTCTATGGACAATACTTAGGATAAGGCATTTGACAAGAACAAATCAAATAAAGTTCATAATGAGAGCGAGTGGTTAATAGCACTTAGAGTAGTATGTTAGATAAAATTCTAGGGAATTTTAATTCAATATACGGGCTGCTACTTGGAGTTTTTCTATAAACACAAGCCATTTTGATACATCAGATTTTTTAGGATAATCACAAATTATACTGTTAAAGGAGTTACTTATGCAGATACTGAATAAATAGTTGCTAATATTAAATATCAACGAAATCACCAAACACACATCCGTATTAAATACTGTGAGGTTCGCTAACTAATTACACATTTTTTGCAGCTACATGGCTACATTTTGACAATGTGTATGAGATATTAATGATGGATCTGAGCAATTCAATCTTCAGAAAAGTTCAGCGCAGATTCATATTACATGTGGAATACATTGTTCTGCTTACAGTTTGCCTTTGCTTGATGCGATGATAACAATTACAACTAATGACTATTTTTAAAAAATATTTTCAGTTTGCCTTTGCTTGATGCGATGACTACCTTAAGTGTATACAAGTATACACAACTGGTGTGACACTCAGGTATGTACATTGATATGTCTTTTTTTATGCAACAACATCATTGTTACCTAATGCTGAAGCTTTACTTAATAAATACGAAAAAGTTGAAGACCAAGAGGAACACGACAACATTGTCGGAGCGTTGCGCGGCGTCGGGAGATGCAAGCGACTTAAACTATAGGTATGTATCTTCAATTTTTACCTTAGTACGAAATACAGACAAAATTGACATGTAACAGGGACATTGTGGAGTAGAGGAACAGAGAAAACGAGACAGAAGGCTTGGCTGACGCCCAGATGATGCCATGCCAGCTGAAGGCTTTATCTTCTGTAAGTCTCAAAACATTTTTCGGACAGAGAAAATACAGAAATAACAAAAAGAAGTAGCACTGAAACTAGGGTATTTTGTTCTGGATTTCATACAGTACTGAAGGAGCTATCTATTATATTATTAAAACAACAACCAAGGAATGGCTCAGATTAAGCACTTCAAAGCCAACGCCCCGGATTTAATGAAGATAAAATTTGGAAAAAACGTTCGGTCCATCGGGCAGATTTATCCCCGTATCGGTTACTCCCGGTTTAAACAAATTCCCAGAAGTGGTTACGATCTGAAAATGGCTCGGGAGTATTAAGAGTTCCAGAAGTGCACGCGACTTAATTAGTCTAAACAAAGTCCTGCACGCATCCCTCATAAAAAAAAATGTTACACGTATAGCTCACGGCTCGGAAAAATTGCAACCGCATAGGCAATCACCTCGATCTCTTGCCTCAGCTATGGCCGCCGCCATCTACAACACTGTCAGCACGGCATGGAGCCTCTATGTCTATGGGCAGCGAACGTTGGATGGGCGTTTCTGGACTCATCTTCTCTCTCTGTGATCTGCAATTGAAGATCACGTCCTCCTGGTCTCACATGTCCCCGCTCTCCTACTGCCTCTTAAGTTCACGCGCCTCAAGCATCGTCAACGGCCGCGAGCTGCGTAGCCACGGGCTCCAGAAATTAGACGGTCATCGTTTTAACCATGTCGATCTGCAACTCTCCCGTTAATAGATTCTTTCACATTGCTCTTGAAGTCTGACATTGTGTGCCTCTGACGGCGGCGATCAGCAGAAGGTTTGCTATGGCCGGCGGCAAATTCGCATCCATCACAGCTAGCGCGGCCAGCGCTCTTTCACATTGCTCTTGAAGTCTGACATTGTCTGCCTCTGCCGGCGGTGATCAGCAGAAGGTGCTATGGCCGGCGGCAAATTCGCATCCATCACAGCTAGCGCGGCCAGCGCCCTTTACTCGGATCTAGAACCAATATCTTGATTAGAGATTACAGATTACATTACAGAACTGTTGTTCTTTTTTTTCCTGCACTTCTCATCCAATCTTTGATTTATTTGCATCTTATTGGTAGCATCGCTGGTGCAAGAAGCTGGACTGGTAATTCAAGTATTGACCAGACTGGGCTGAAAGAGATTAGATCAGGTACGACTCACGAGTGCTACTATAGGCAGCGAAAGTTGGATCACTATTGGTGCTTTGACATTGAACTTGCAGTCTGAAGGCGTTGTCAGGATCGGTGCTGCGTTACAACGGAAGGCACGACAGGCCTTCACACGGTAGGCGATCAGAACAACTTTTTCTTCTATTCTCTATCTTCAACTTTTAATGTTCCTTGATTACATATTACAGATTACAGAATTGTTGTTCTCCTTTTTCCTGCACTTCTCATCCAATCTTTGATTTATTTCCATCTTATTAGTAGCATCGCTGGTGCAAGAAGCTGGACTGGTAGTTGAAGTCTTGACCAGACAGGGCTGAAAGAGATTAGATCAGGTACGACTCATGTACAATTATTTAACCATGCCCTTGAGATCCCTAGCCTCAGAAAAAAGATACTGCACGGACATGATCTCGGTGGCGCAGCTCGGCAAGAGTTCGGGGCTTCCGGCCGGCATGTCATGCCATGCATCACGGCGCAGGAGGCAACAATGCGAGCAAGATTGCATCTACATCTTGCTAGCGCACTATTCGCAGTTGATGGATGTGGCAGAAGATTTCTGGGAACCGGGACGGAGAGTCGGAGACTGCCATGGCAGCCATGCCGAGCAGCCAAAGAACGATTGTCACCATCTACTTTTGCGTCCAACTGAAGAGCCAAAAGATCGCGTCCATGTTGTCCAAGAACAACCGAGACTTTCAGTGTTACAGCTTGAGCTAGCGATGCAACAAGTAGATGCATGTTTGATTTATCAAGTTGAGGTCTGACCAATCGATGGGCTGCCAAGAAAAATAAGAAATGCTAATTTATCCATCAAACCTACTATGATTAATAGGAAGTTAGCGATCAAAGGTATAATCTTCACCCTGTGATTCTTCTTATAAGATGCATTAGCTTTATTGAAAAAAATTCCTCTATTCCATACTTTCTATTTTAAAATACAGAAACACATATTATTCTTCATCAAAATCAAACTCTAATTTAGTTTCTTTATTTTGTAGGGTTGAATATGTATACTTATGCAAGTGGATTAAAAAATAAAGAAAAATGCCTATTATTTGTTTCTCCCGTTTTCTAAGTTGTTGTGTTCCTCACAGGAAAAATGATGTGAGCGATCTCTTCCGTAAGTTTGGCAACTGCAAATTAAATGAGGTTATTTAAAAAAACACTCCCTACTTGTGCCATTAAATTTATAATAGTTGTATGTGTTTGCTTCGTATGCTCCACCAACATTTCCACCTTAAAAGGTTTATGAAGGCAAAGTGCTTATTATTTGTCTAGCCCGGTTTCTACTGTTGTATTCCAGCTGGCAAGAAAATTGATGTGAGCATTTTCTTCTGTAAGTTTAGCAAGTGTAAATTAAATGGAGGTTGATTTAAAATCAGTGGCTGACTATTGATGCCATTAAATTTCTAATGATCGCATTTTTTGCTCGGTATGCTGCCAAGAACATATCTGAACTCAAAAAAGTCCCTCGCTTCAAGATTGGCTGAAGGGTAACATTGTTTTTTTAACAAAGCTGAAGGGTAACTACAAATGGTCTATTTGGCGATAGAGAGCAAAAAAACTGATGTTGTTTATGCTTACTATATACTAAAGCTTACAGCCTCAGTTCATTAAATCATTACACATTCTTTGCTTAGATAATTTATCTTTTCTTTATCTTTTCAGGTTACATAGGTATACATGACAATAGGGTTTCAATAAACTCATTTGGGCGAAAATTTGAGGTAGCTTTTACTTCCTGCATTTTTTTGTTTTCTCAAAATAGTAGTTGAGTTATTTGTATGTGTGCACTTAAGCAGTAATATGGATATGTTTATTGGTACTTATCGCTCGATTCAAAATTAAATGATTCTTTTGTACCATAATTTTGTTTTGATAAAATGTAACATTGAGTTTCTAAAAAAGAAATTTCTATTCGACGATTTGCTTATGGACAGGAGATTTTTTCATTTGTCAGCAGAGTTGCAATCACGTCAGAGTTGCAATCACGTCGCATCTGAAGCATCAAGGAAAAACCCGTACTCTGTCCAAGTCCAGACACAACCCGTTTAAGTCAACACCTGCTTGCTCCGCAAATGAGCATAGTCTAAGATTGTTCATAGGGAATTTCCCACTATATTTTTCTTAACAGAATTTCGAAAAGAGAACATGATCGAGCTCTAATATGATAGTAACTTTCTTATAAATTTTAAATGAATTCATGGTTCTACACTTCTACTCAATTGTACGCTCCCCAATCTACAGCTTTGCAAAATTTAATGCATTTGTCGTATGTAGCACCAAGAAGCATTTTCCACACAGTATACATTAAGCAATGATATGAAAATTATGTCTATTTCTATTATATATTCATAGATAAAACTGATGCAACTAATATACATGATATGTGCAGAAGAGGATATATGTCAAGATGCAAGTTAGAATATTTAAATTTAAATCTTCTTGGAAAGACAGACATCACCGAACCACACTAGAGGATATGCTAATTAATGCTATTGTAATTAATTGATGGATGTGCAACACTATCTAGAGTTAGTTTAGAAAGCGTGCAAGCAAGTCTTTCAGCGTGATATATCTCAATCTGTAAAAATGAAGAGAGGGGTAGACAAACATTGGCGCTAGGTTTTGTGGCTGAAGTTTCTAACAAAATGAGGATAAAAAGATATATAGGTACCAACGGATGAGAAGAAAAAGCGAAAAGACTGAAAAATTGTATGATACTCTAGCATCACAAGATACAAAGTGCTACGATGTTCGGTCTTATATAACCAATGCACCACTACCACTCATCTACACAAAATAAATAAAATCCGCTGAAGTATGTGAATAGTGACCACAATCCATTTCTTTTCTTCAGTTATTTTACTACAAGTTTATCATAACTTAACATTTCTATCTTCATATCAACATCTCAAAGATAATATAGTATACCTTGAACACACAAATGAAGAAAACTACAAAATCTAGCCGCGCAAATGCGCGGGTCGCCCTGCTAGTTTATACTAATACAAATATTTAAAAAGTCACCCAAGACACGTGTGTATGAACTGAATGTATATTACTTCCTCCTTTGGTCCTGAAAAAATGTCACATATTTATCTAAATTTAGATGTATATAGACATTAAATAAAATTTTATTGCAAAACACATAAGACATAATACAAAATATAAAAAATAGCTAGCACGTGCAGGGGCATGGGTTGACGGACTAGTAGTGAAATAATCCGGATGATTCTAGAACCTTCTAGAATCTTCCATAAATTTACCGGACCATTTCTAAACTTGGAATTTTGACTTTTCATATATGAATCTTATTCTTCGGACCATTCCGGAACTCCTCGTGATGTCCTGGATCCCATTCGAGACTCCGAACAATATTCGAATTCCATTCCATATTCCATATCTACTTAAAACAACATCAAACATTAAGTGTGTCACCCTACAGTTCGCGAACTATGCAGACATGGTCGAAACACTTCTCCGATCAATAACCAATAGCGGGACCTGGAGATCCATAATGGCTCCTACATATTCAACGATGACTTCGTGATCTAAAGAACCATTAACATACAATACTGATTCCTTTTATCGCGCGATACTTTACTTATCCGATGTTCGATCATCGGTATCTCTATACCTAGTTCAACCTCGTTACCGATAAGTACTCTTTACTCGTACCGTGATATGTCATTCCTTGTGAGCCAGTCACATGCTTGCAAGCTAATTGGATGACATTCCACCGAGAGGGCCCAGAGTATATCTATCCGTCATTTGGATGGTCAAATCCCACTATTGATCCACGCGCTTCAACATATACTTTCCAAATACTTAATGCCACATATATAATTAGCCATTTACAAAGTAGTGTTTGATGTCATCAAAGCATCCATCTGGTGCAGGTGATTAACATGATCTCATGGTCGAAGGATTAAGTTACTATGTATGTTAAAGCTTGTAGCAAAACGAACTAAATGACTTGATCATATGCTACGCTTAATATGGGTGTGTGTCCATCACATCATTCACCTAATGATATGATCTTCTTATTAATAACATCCAATGTTCATGATCATAAAACTATGATCATCTACTAATCAACAAGCTAGTTTAACAAGAGGCTTACTAGGGACTCTTCTATGTTTACAAAACACACAAGTATTATTGTTTCTGGTTAATACAATTATGGCATGGGATGCAAACATTTATCATAAACACAAAGATATAATAATAACCACTTTATTATTGCCTATTGGGTATATCTCTAACATAGACTTTGTTTGTCAATCTTTATTACATCATTATAATGTTGAATCCCAGTCCATGTTTATGGGGAGCCTAATTAATCCCCTTTCTCTTTTCTTAAGAATTGCACGGAAAGGACTCAATACTCGGAGGCGGACGATGTGAATCCAAGTGCACGCGTGCCCCATTATGAAAAAATTTAAAAATTATATTTCGAAGTTTCAGAAAAGTTCGAAAAAATACACGCATGTCTATATTATGTTGACATTTGTGCAAATTTTGGCATTAAAAACGACCATCTGTGACCTACACATAAATGTGAAAAAGGAAATTCCTATTTCCGTGAAAATTACACAACCAATCATTATAGTATCATTTGGACATTTTTTTCATTTTTCATGTAGGCCACATACAATCGTATTTTTCGGTAAAACCTACACAAGTAAGTATCAAGATAATATGTACATGAAAAATTTTATTTCAATTTTTTAAAGATTTTCACATAGCATTTTTCTAATATTGGAGAAAACGGGTGCACGCGCACCTAGGTTCATCCTGGTATTGCCCTGCAATACTCACGCTTTGTTACCCTCCAAAACCCACCGACGGGCAATGGCTAAGCAACACGAAGAGCCGGGAGGCTCCCAAGGCCGCTTAGTGGACCCTGGCACCTCGCGTCGTCCCGCAAATCTTCCAGCCACGTCCCGGCGGTTGCTAGGGCGTGCCACCTGACCTAGACCCAATCAGAAGGTGTTAGAGTGCTTCGATTGTTCCCTGCATGGCAGACACGTAAACATTAAATACGAGCCCTATCAGCTCTCATGGATCGGCTCAAAGAGCCGATCGCCCCATGGTTCACGTTGGATTTACAATGACATGGGGATCCTGCTTGATCAAAACAAAGCTAAAGCGATCCACGACAGTTTAGGGTTTTCACCGCATAACCGGAACGTCCTACGTGTGATCGGGCCTAGCAGCTACGGAAGATGATGCAAACTACCCCTACGAGAGGCCTAAAAACCAACATAACGTTGATTGCCGGAACATCCCTTGCAGGGACGGTGAACAACACCTAACGCACTACCGGATCGTCCGACCCCAGCATAAGGCCTAACTATGCAGATATTAAACTAATCCCTGCGGAGCAAGGAGCAACTATAACGGATCGGATCTACTAAGTAACGAACAAGCAAGATGCTGCCCTTACAACTGGATGGGTGTAAGGGCAGCTAGGTGTCGAGGGACGGCATTGCCACGCAGATATGCACGAGAAAGCATCAATGCAAGCCCCTAAACACCTAAGGATAAATAGTACTGCTCGCCATCAACAAGGCTTCAGCACGAGCAGTACAAGGTAGACGAATAAACGTATACTGCCCAGATCGCTAGATGCGATCTAGGCAGCATGGTGCTTACCCGGGAGAAACCCTCGAAGAAAGGGGTGGCGATGCGCCTGATTTGTGTTGGTTGAACGATGTTTGTCCTCCTTTTCCGATAACCCTAGATACATATTTATAGACCAAGGGACTTTCTAATTGAAGCGTGCACCTAACCGTGCACGGGCCAGACTCTATCTCTTAATCTAAACACAATGCGATCTAATATATTACAGATACATAGGCAGTTAAGCCCAAACTCCTCGCGCGAGGCCGCTTCAAAGATGCTCCACGTGTACGTCCTTCAAGCCCATCTTCACTTACGGCCCACCTCCTGATTTGGCCAAAATCGGGTGGTAACACATGCCCCCTGGTTTTGATAATGATAATTGCAAAACCATCTGTCTCCTTTGAAGGGTCATGTCGTGCAGAATCGCAGTTTTCTTCAGATGACGTCTTGCCTTCTCAACTTCCCGCACGATTTGACGGCTCTGCACCACGTCCTTGGGAACTGCTTAGGCATTAAACCACTATATCCCCCTTTTATTTGGCTTCTTGTAGTTCCCTTCTTCATCTCCTTCGCACTAGCACTTCCAAAAGCCCTCCTCGGCCAACATGTCTTCTTCCTCTTCTTCTCCCTCATCGGGTCTTTCCACCCAATCCTCCCCTCCCGCGAGCCGACGCCGGAATGGGACCCACGGAGGCCCACGCGGCCAACATCCGCCGCGCCATAGCCGACGGGGACGAGTCGACCCACGACTCCTTTGTCTGGTCCGAAGACGACCAATCCTTAACGGACGGGGAGAGCGACCTTCGCTTCCTCGCCATTGGGCAATCGGAGGAGGAAAGCGACGACGACGGCTTCTCCTGGGATGGTCCCTCTCGCGATGAGGTGAAGGAGGAGGGAGAGGAGGAAGACGACGCCTCCTCGACGAGCCGCCGGCCAGCCTCGCCCTTGGCCGGGCAACATGAGCGACTTCGACAGCGACGATGCCGACGCCGACGAAGAAGATGAGGACAACGAAGGTCCCGTCGGAGGTCGCTACAGCAGCGACGAAGAACCAGCCGGGAGCAGCACCGACGGCGGCGACGGCGACGATGAAGGCAGCAGCGGCCCTTAGATAGGACAGAGCTAGGAATAATAGATTAGGGCAATGTATCCCTCCAGCCGCTCCTTTTGAGAGCAATCGGCTCCTTCTATGTAAGAAACCTGACTATCAATGAAGGAATTTCCAAAATTTGATTCTGTCAATTTCTTCAATATTGATCTAGCCAATTTTCCCCTACCCCAATTTTGCCGATTGTCACCTTGATTGATGTTCAATAAGCCGATGGCAACGCATCAGCTCTTATAATGAATTGCCAGACCGATCAATCTAGTCACCTCTTCAGATGGTAACTTGTAATCCTCGAAATTCAGATCGAAACTCCCAATCGAACACGTCCAGTCCACAGCTCTGAGACCCTCAGATCTTCGGATTCCAAAGTCACCCGATCGTAATGTTGGTCCTTAACGGCAAAACTCCTGGGTTAACGCTCCCAGGAAAGCTTCTTGGCCCGTTGCTGCCAACCTTGATGTTGAAGCTGACACTCTTGTAAACAAGTGCTATTTGTTCACAGCTTCCCCTGTGATGCCCTGTTTCCTTGCAGCGACAAACTGGTCTAGAACCTGATCAACGATGATGGCTCCTTCTTCAGACTCCTCCTGTCAACCCTGGTGGTTTTCCTCTGCAAGAGCTCACCACCTCTCAACCTGGTTACGATCCAGAGATAGCCAATTTCAACACCATCGGCTCTTCAGAATGAGGAATTCTCAAGGCCAGCTGCCCCCCGAGCCTCTGTCAAGGCGAGAATGAAAGCGCATCAGCCAAAGGGGCCATCATCGGCCTCCCAACTGTGGTGCAGCGTCAGCCGATTCCAAATAAATCGGCTTTCAAAAGCAGAGAACCTCCAAGGTGAGCTGCCCCCCGAGCCGCTCCATCTCTTCATCAAAAATGGGCAAGAAAGCTTGCGCCCAAGGAGACAGTGCACTAGGACGGTTTTGGAAGGATCAGCAGCTCCCTTGAACTAAGAAGCTTCATTCTTGGCTCCATTCTTGCGCCTTGCTGCTCAGATTGGTCCATCACCTCGGTGAAGACGTTTGATGAAGTTGTCACCTTGGTCCAGCCCCAGGAGGAAATATCACAGCCGATTGAATGTTCATTGGCTGTTCTCATGATCCTAACCTGATCTGCATGCTTACGCAGGTGCTGCTGATCTTGAAGATTTGCTAATGGAGCCACCAACCATTCCACTGAGGGACTCCTTCAGTAGAGCCTTGCTGCGTAACTTGATGACTGCTCCATTAGGATTCTGCTTGCAACAGTTGTATCCCTTGAGTCGATGGCCGTGCATCGGCTTTGAATTCTTAAGTCGATGTCTAAGCATCGGCTGTGCCCAAAAATTTCTGTATTTTCGATTTTTTACGGCCGATTTGTTTACGTATCGGCCCCAATATTGAGCTGCTCTGCTGGGCATTTGATATCCATTCTCAGCTTCGTATCCTAGTGTCTCATCCTCTATGTGCCCCGAGCCGATTCTGTCAAGTAATTGATGGTATCGGCTCTTGGCATCCGTTGGATCAATGCTGAACACACAAGGTATGTTGAGGATAGTTTCGCCGATTGCCAGAATCGGCCTCCTTTTCCGTTGCAATGCTTGACGATGCTTTGCAACTTCTTGGATTTCCGTTGTAGCTACGTGGCATGCTGGAGATAAGATCCTTTGCTTTTTCATTTTTTGAGGGCCGATCTCAGGGATCGGCCTTACCACGTACGTCCAATGTCTTGGACCTGCTACTCTGTTAGGCCGGTGGATAAAACCAGCCTTACCCCATTTTTCGAAGCTTCGATGCGCTCACAACCCTCTAAACTGATTCCAGAGAGCGGCTCTTGGTTATCTGCTTCCCACACGCTCATGGCAGCTAATGATATCTCGATTGAGTCATCCGCCGAACGACTTCCACTTCATCTCCATCCCATTGTATGATGCATTGGTGCATTGTAGACGGAATGCAACAGTTAGCATGAATCCAGTCCCTTCCCAATAGGACGGCGTAATTGCTTTTGCTGTCGACGATGAAGAACGCGGTAGGTATGGTCTTCCGGCCTACAGTAAGTTCTACATTCAGAACACCTTTCGCTTCTGACGCCTGGCCGTTGAAGTCGCTTAATGTAATGTTGGTCTTGATCAGATCATCGCTGGAATGCCCCAAACGTCGTAGCATGGAATACGGCATTTATGTTGACTGCCGCTCTGGTGTCAACCAACATTTTGCTGACAGGCTGCCCGTTGATGTAACCCCTCAAGTATAGGGCCTTCAAATGCCCAGCTTCTATCTCGTGGCTTCTCAAAGATAACTGGTCGTGGACCGCAGTCAAATTGAGCCAGAAACCTCCTCGTCGCTTGGAGCGAAACCGACGGAGTATGAACACCATGTTCGTGTCAGCCGATGTCTGCATCGGCATCAGCCGATGCCTGCGCTTTCGCCTGTTTTGGGCGCCATACTTTCTTTGGCGGGCGCGCCTTCGCTCCAATGTTTGCTGAATTTTCACGGCCAGATCGGGCCGCGCTCTTCTCAACGTGTACAGGTACTGTGCCTCGGCTTCTTCCAGTTTCGCAGCCGTTGCACTCTACGCTCGAGAGTGGCTGAGTCCATCAGGGCACCACCTTGGTCGGTGATACCTATCTTCTTCTCCATCTGACTCCTCGAAGTCTTCTTCTTGAGATGACTCAGCTCGCTTGTTAATAGGTGGGAGAGGTCCTAGACGCTCGAACACTGAAACCTCATTTGTCCTTCTCCTTTGTTGTTTGCATTCTAGGCAGTTCTCGATTGTTGGCAATCGGCTCATTCCTGAGTCCCAGCAATGTTTGAAGAAGGGACAGTTCCAGTGCTTATCCACGTTGTCTTGCTCCCTTGACCCCCCTCTAGCGCAACGATTGTACCCGTCGTTGTTTCCATCATACTGACGATACCTCCTGACTGCATCAGACCGACGATATCTTTCATCATCCTCGTCGTAGGGCCGACGTCGGTCACAATGCTGCTCACATTTGTTGAGGAGATGCGCGGAGAGTGGGCGTTGATACCGCGTGCTTCTCACCTTCTCCTCGATTAGGTACCGTCTGTCATCATCTTTGGGCCAGTCGCATGGAACGGCCTCTTCTTTATCTTTGCCACGAGAGTGGCTGCTCTTGTCCGCGCTATGGCAGTTCACCAGCCTGGCCATGTTGACACTAAAGGAGAACCCTGGCTCCCTTATGGAGTGGCTTAGGTCCACCATGTTGACGTCCGGAAACGGACGCATGTCTACCTTCATGGCAAACTGTCCGAAAGTTAATCGGCCTGATTCTATCGCCATCTGAATTTGTGCGCGTAATACTTTGCCGTTGGTGGCGTGCGTGAACGTATGATGCCATTTGCAGTATGGCCTTTTGTTCATCTCTTGTGCTGTAGGGATCTTGTGGCCTTCTGGGAGCTTTAACTGTTTCTCTTTCAGCAGATCGAAGATCTGTTCAGTTTTGCTCACATCAAAGTCCAACCCTCTTGGAGGCCCTGGCGGGTTCACCCATTTGCAGGCCACAGGTACTGGCGTCCGGGTCCACTCGGCTACCGCGACTTCCTGATCTTCCGCAGAATCTTCATCCTCATCAGCATTGACCAGGGTTATCGCGCGCTTGAACTTGTCCTGGTACAGTTCTGGATGGCGCTGTTCATATAAGGTCAGTCTATTGACCAGGTGCGTCAACGAGTTGTACTCCACTTGGAACGTCAGATCTTTGAATGACGCTGCAAGGCCTGCCACGCGCTCGACGCTTCTTTCTCAGTTAAATGAACCGAATAGCATCGGTTCTTGACAGTTCTGAACGCTGAATGTACTCAGACTCTCTCGCCTGCCGAACTGTGCTAGTTCGGCAATACCAGCTTCGTAGCTTCGAATGATATTGGGTGTGAAACTGTTCCTCCAGCTGCTTCCATGATCGTACTGAATTTGGCTGCAGCGAGGTGTACCATCCAAAGCTGGACCGGTGAGGGATTGCGAGAAGCACCTCACCCGTAGCTGATCCGATGCCGAAGCCATGCCCAGCTGGGCCAAGTATCGGCTCACGTGCCCGATGGAGCTAGATCCTTCGACCCACTGAATTTGTTGAAGTCCGGAAGCCGGTACTTAGGTGGTAGTGGGATCAGGTCGAACTCATTGGGGTACGGCTTGGAATTCGGCAAGATGCCGAACTGATCTCTCAGACTGCACCGATCTGATCTGCGGTGGAGGTAGTGGCAGCTGAGCTTTCCTGGACTGGTGCAGTGGTATACTTGGCTAGCCACGCTGTTTCTCAGCTTCGCTCCCACACCCCCGCTGCTGCAGTCGTTCCTCCCGCCGGAACAATGGCTCCTGCTCCGGCCATCCCTCCTGTTGGAGCCTGGATCGCCTGCGTCCAGTTGTTGTAGTCCGCACAAACGTGCACACGTATCCGTGTGGGATCTCCTTGGGCGGTGCATACAAGAACTGATAGTCGCCCGGATCACCTCCAACCTTGTAGACAACGTATGCCGGTGAACCTTGTTGCTGTGGAGCTGCCATCGCGTACGGCAATGGTGGCCTGGTGTGGAGTTGCACCTCTCCTTGGTGAGTCCCTAGAACAGGTCCTGAAGGGGAGTACCGACGCTCCATGACTTCTTGGACCACCGGAGCGCAACGCGCTCCAAAGATCTCAGAATGCCGATGTAGCGAGTGAGCCACCACGTAGTTGATTTCCTGTCGCAGGGCTCTGGTACGTTCATCCGGAGAGACAGATCCACCCTTCAAGGACGCCTTGTGGCGTGAATCCTTTGAACCTGATGCCGTGCGAACGGGTCTTCTCAAATGAGCTGATGAGTTCGGCTTCAACGATGGCCTTCAGCTCATCGTACTTCTTCTTATGATCAGGAGGGAGATCCTCGTATGTGATCTGTTCCTCGCCATCTCGGATGTCGGTGTTGACGTGGATGTTGCAGAAGATGTCCCACCGGGCGGGAAGTGTTACCCTCCAAAACCCACCGACGGGCAATGGCTAAGCAACACGAAGAGCCGGGAGGCTCCCAAGGCCGCTTAGTGGACCCTGGCACCTCGCGTCGTCGCAAATCTTCCACCACGTCCGGCGGTTGCTAGGGCGTGCCACGACCTAGACCCGATCAGGAAGGTGTTAGAGTGTTTCGATTGTTCCATGCAGACACGTAAACATTAAATACGAGCCCTATCGGCTCTCGGTTTCCCGTGGATCGGCTCAAAGAGCCGATCGCCCCATGGTTCACGTTGGATTTACAATGACATGGGGATCCTGCTTGATCAAACAAAGCTAAAGCGATCCACGACAGTTTAGGGTTTTCACATAACCGGAACGTCCTACGTGTGATCGGGCCTAGCAGCTACGGAAGATGATGCAAACTACCCCTACGAGAGACCTAAACCAACATAACGTTGATTCCCGGAACATCCCTTGCAGGGACGGTGAACAACACCTAACGCACTACCGGATCGTCCGACCCAGCATAAGGCCTAACTATGCAGATATTAAACTAATCCTGCGGAGCAAGGAGCAACTATAACGGATCGGATCTACTAAGTAACGAACAAGCAAGATGCTGCCCTTACACCTGGATGGGTGTAAGGGCAGCTAGGTGTCGAGGGACGGCATTGCCACGCAGATATGCACGAGAAAGCATCAATGCAAGCCCCTAAACACCTAAGGATAAATAGTACTGCTCGCCATCAACAAGGCTTCAGCACGAGCAGTACAAGGTAGACGAATAAACGTATACTGCCTAGATCGCTAGATGAGATCTAGGCAGCATGGTGCTTACCCGGGAGAAACCCTCGAAGAAAGGGGTGGCGATGCGCCTGATTTGTGTTGGTTGAACGATGATTGTCCTCCTTTTCCGATAACCCTAGATACATATTTATAGTCCAAGGGACTTTCTAATTGAAGCGTGCACCTAACCGTGCACGGGCCAGACTCTATCTCTTAATCTAAACACAATGCGATCTAATATATTACAGATACATAGGCAGTTAAGCCCAAACTCCTCGCGCGAGGCCGCTTCAAAGATGCTCCACGTGTACGTCCTTCAAGCCCATCTTCACTTACGGCCCACCTCCTGATTTGGCCAAAATCGGGTGGTAACACGCTTGTATCTTCCAATTATTCCCCAGGTATTCAACTGTTCATGACATATCTTTATGTTATGTTGCACAGTTAATTGACAACTAGTTATAGTGATCTTGGTTCCATGGTACTTCTACTAAATCTGCGGCAACATGCAACGATGCAGAACCTATATATGACCTCGAACTCGAATATAATGAACTTTTCTTAACATATGTGTCAGCTTCTTTGTACATGTACACATTTTACTATAGATTTGTAATTATGCTACATTATATGATATCACTTTCACAACAGAAGGTTGTTAAAGAATCACAATCTTAACCGTTTGTGATATGTTTTTCTCGCATACCAGACTATTGATTGAATAATTTGCTAAACTACTTTGATGCATATGATATTTGGATGTATGCCAATTGGCTTCACAAAATTCTGTAAAATTATTTTTAACACTGTACTACAACATATAAAATTCCATACACATCAATTACTTTGATGTGTCAGTTTTCTACTACAACATATAAAATTACATACACATATTCGGCAAACATGTTCACCGGTTGGATTTTGCTTTGCGTTTTGTACTACGTATCCCACATTGTGAAGATGTGCATTGCACTTGCATGCTAACTAGTAATGTAGTATCTAAAAAATGCTCATCACGTTGATATTTCCCTATTCCTCGCAATGACAAGAAATGACATTTCATGGCATCTCCCTCCGTGCAGAAAAAAATTAAAGGGTCAAAATTAGTATGAAACCTGCTAATGATGTGATCTTATATACACGTATCCTCATTTTATAATTATATGATGCTATTGTGCTAGTTTATTCCATGCAAGTTCTTCCAGTTTCAATTATTGGACCAAACATAGCTAATGCTAGAGACAAGATTTAACATTCTTTGTCATTTCCTATATATTTATGATTGGGAAATTGTACTAAGAGTTCACTAAATATACAAGCTACTTTTGTCTGTAGAGGATTTCTTCCGATATACAAAATACAGATATGTTACTAAGTAACATGAACTATAACTAAATCAAAACCCGATGTAGAAGAAAAAAAAGTGTGGTATGAGAAAATGATGAACCATTGGATCATACCCACTAAAGTGAACAATGGCCTTGTGTATTCACAACTGCTAGTGAGACCTTTTGCCGTTACAACTTTTCAGCTACTGGGTGTTGGTTCAGAATGTTGTTACATGATACTGTTGGCGATGGTCAAACAGAAACACATAAGAATATTTTCATATTGTACTTTTGACATCACTTGATAAACTAATTTTTCTGAATAAATTGCATCATATGCAAATCCATGATGACTAAGGCACTACCTTACAAAAAATTTGAATATGTGTATGGTAATCATTCTAATTACTCATTAGTCTTCATAATCCAACACATTCCACCTTGCCTCAATGCGAGTTACCTGAACATAATAGACCTGAGCGCTTTGTGCCATTGGCTCCGTGGCACAGATGTGAACCGCGTCAAGAAAAACGAGTACAACACTTTCCATGTGAAGTATCCCTTCCCAGAGTTCTTAGTGTAACTCTCGCAATAGACACAACAAGCTCTCGCAATGTTGATGAAGTATCTATCCTAGTGCCTCCAATGCCAATTTCTGATGTTGCAATTGCATCCTATGTACATACATACTAGACTTCCATATTTTTTCAGAACATGTGAAAGTTCATGAGGAAGAGAAAAGGAGTTTGAGTAAATAATATCCCAATTAATTCTCGCATCTTTTCATTTAGTCCACTACCACTTGTGTGGCCGATAGGTTGAATTATATGGCTCGTGGACAGGGAGTTAGATGTATCATTTATGGGCATTATTATGGTAGTTGTTACTAATACAAATTATGGGCATTTTAAAGGTACATTTTACCACTACAAGGTATAGGAGTAGTTTGAACTTATCTAACAGTGGAAAGAGTGGAGATTCGTCGCACATGTGCACTTGTGATCCTGTTTTTTTTTAACAAAAGTTATTTTTATGACTTCCATAAAATTCTGAAAAGCATCAGTATGTAGTCATTGATGTATAAAATAAACTTGCAAAATATCAGTAATAAATAATGTGAATTTTAATACAGAAAAATGAAAAAAGTGTCGATAGAGTAACACATTTTCAAATCTCAAAAAGATCATATTTTGTAATTTTTGTGTAGCCAATAATAGAAAGATTTTTGCATTGCCATTTTGCAAGCTTGTAAGGTATATCATTGACAGTGTGTCAAACTGTTTTCATTTTTTAACGTATAAATATTTTTTTGAATTTTTTTAATATAGAGGGATCATTTGAGATCATGTGCCAGAAGAAATGTTCTATATTGTTACTAGTTATGTTTTTATCTTATTCCTTCCTAATTAACTATCACAATTGACACAACAAGCACTCGTAATGCAGATGAATTATCGATCCCAGTGCCTCTAATGACAATTTATCCCATTGCAACTGCATCATGTATACATAAATATTATACTTGCATCGTTTGTCAAACCTTGTAAAAGTTCATGAGGAAAAGAGAAAGTGTTTTAAGAAAGAATAGCCTAATTAATTCTCCCATCTTCTAGTCCGCTACCGGCCATGTGTGTTGTAAGTTGAATTATATAGCTGGTGGACAAAGAATACAAATTATCTTTATGGGAAATTTTATGGTACTTACTACTACTAATATTTATGGGCATTTTTATGGTTCCTTTTACTACTACCAGGTTATTCGAATGACAGAAAGAGTGGAGATTTGTTGCACATGGGCACTAGCTATTTTGTTTTATTTAAACAAAAATCATTTTTATGAGTTTCATAAAATTATGGGGGAAAATCAGGATGTAGTCAGTAACATATATAATAAACGTGAAAAATATCAATAAGAAACAATGTGTATTTTAAGCTACAAAAAATGACAAAATGGTGGATATGAGTATGGCATTTTCAAATCTCAAAAAAATACCAGACTTTGTCATTTTTGTGTAGCGAATAATATAAAGAGTTTATCATTGCGATTTTGCATGCTTGCAGGATATACTAGACTATTTTTAATATAGATGGATCATTGGAGCTCATGTGCCAGAAGAATTTTTGGCTAATGTTACTAGTCATGTTTTTGTCACATCCCTATTCAGAGTTCTCAGTATAACGCTCGCAACAATAAGCGCTCACGACGCAGTTGAAGTATTTATCCCGGTGCCTCCAATGCCAATTTCTCATGTTGCAATTGCATCCTATATACAGAAATACTAGACTTCCATCTTTTGGCAAAACTTGTGAAAGTTCATGAGGAAGAGAAGAAAAGTAGTTTGACGAAAGAATAGCCCAGTTAATTCTCACATCTTTTCATTTAGACCACTACCACATGTGTGGCCGATAGGTTGAATTATATAGCTGGTGAACAGGGAGTAAGAAGTATCATGCATGGGAATTTTTATGGTGCTTGTTGCTGCTACCATTTATGGACATTTTAATGGTACTTTTACTGTACCATGGACAGGAGTAGTATGAACTTATCCAGTGATGGAAAGATTGGAGATTTGTTGCCCGGCCATGGGCACTGTTGATTTCTTTTATTAAAATGAAAATCATTTTTATGAGTTTCGTAAAATTCTGAAAAAAAATCAGGATGTAGTTATTGATCTATACAACAAACATGCAAATTATAAATTAGAAACAATGTGTATTTTAAGCTACCCAAAAATGACAAAAGTGAGATCTGCTTATCACATTTTCAAATCTCAAAAAAAATTACGTTTTTTATTGCTGTGTGACCAACAAAAAAAAATAGTTTCACGTGCGATTTTGCATGCATGTAGGATATATCATTGAGAAAGTGCATAGATGTTCTCAAAATAAAATTTAAACTTAAAAAAAATTATTTTTGAAAATTCTAACATAGAGGGATCATTGGAGCTCATGTGGGAGAAGAACTTTTCGACAATGTTATCATTCATGATTTTGTCACTAGTATAAATTACCATGGTCCTTTGGATTTACTGTTCAAAAAAACGGAGCGTTATTAACCAATTGGGAGTAGGTTGCCACTTGCCACATATCGTTAGAAATGGATGAATCTTCTGGAAACCCTTTTTTTTGGGAGTGTCTAATTATCATCTAGCTGAAAATGCAATTGGGTTCAAGTCAGATTTCCCCCATCCCAATTCATTCCACGTTCAGTCAGATTTCCCACGTTCAGTCCCTTTCAGTCCATTTTCGTTCCCACTCAGTCCGGCCCAAAAACATCATGTCCCGGTTTTTTCAGTCCGGTTTTTTCAGTCCGGCTGTAGCTTCATGGGCCTTACAACTACGGCCAGGAAGTAGGCCCTTCTAGACCAATTCTAACAACTACGTCTCCACGTCACCTTTCTTCTCCTTCTTCCTCCTCACGTAAAGTATCTGGAAAATACAGTGGCGACGACCAGGCCGCCGGGAAAACACGATCAGAAAAAGAGATCTGGAAAGAACAGAGGGCAAGACCAAGAGAGATCGAAACAAACATGGATGGCAACGAGGGAGGGATCTACCTGGACCTGGAGAACGATGCTGCTGGGAAGGCCTTTGGATCTCCTCCCGTCTCAGCACAGGTGTGTCTCCACCTCCTCTTCATCCATCTCCTCTTTTAGTGCAACTGTGTTTCTTGATCAAAATCATGTACCTGACCAAACCAGAAACAGACTTGCTCAAATTAAAAATTGAAAAGATAACACAAGTGAGCACATGGGGTTGACAACTAACTAGATCAAGCCATATCTGATTACCATTTTGTCCTCGTGGAAACTGAATTCAAGACATATCTGATTACCATTTTGTCCAATGAACTAGTAGACATGATTAAAAACATCAACAAAAAGCATAGGACCACTCACTTTGGTTATCATACTGCACATTCTCCGTTCTCTGGCAAACAATGAAACCCTTCCAATATCTGAAAATAAATGAATTGCAAACTAAGAAAAGGAAAACTGAATAAACAGAAAGCCTATTAAGACTTTGGAGAACAATGATGCAACTGAAGAACAATGATGCTGCGGAGGCCTTTGGATCTCCTCCAGCATATGTGTATGACGGTGCGGGAAAAAGAAAGAAACTAAAGAAGAGACTAAAAGAAAGCACCGCATATATGTTTGACGTATCCCTTCTCCAGGCCCAGGTTCTCGGCACAGCAGGTCCAGTGCGCTCCGCCCAGCTTGTAGAAATCTCCAAAACAACACATAAAGAGCAGCTACATTAAGGAAAAAATTTGAGGCTAATAAACCAACACTGAGAAACAACCATGTACATGAGGCTAGGAAGATATCAGAACAATGCGGAACCGGAAACTTGACTTATAGTAGATAACAGCGAAGCACTTTCTCACCTGAAAATCCAACTGCGACAAAAAGAAACATTGGTGAATTTTCCTTGCACTCTAGCATCTTGTAATGCCCTGCATTTTCACAGGAACTGTGTGCACAAAGACAAAATGGAGAGAGTTTAAACAAGAAATAGGAAATGAGATGGCAGAGATAAAACCACCATCTGTTGTGTGTACAGGGATATCCCATATGTTGTGTGTACATAGAAATCTCATTTTAGTTAAGCAGGGAGCTGAACTGAAGAACTTCAGTAGGACTTACAACCAAAAACAACAGGCCTAGGATTAACCTCTCACCTTTGTGTTGTGCTACATCTAACATAGCTGGCCAACTAGACTGAAGAATGACACTGCAATACAGAGGGGCGGAGAATGAGAGAACACAAGCAGAGTTAGCGACTGATGATCATGGACAAGTTAAGTGTTTCTGACCAAATCAAGTCGCGCAGAAAAAATGTGATTGGTGTCTACTAGATGGACTAGGAGCGGGCGCTACATCTTCTTCATGCTTCTCCTATTCCTAGGAATACTCCTTGTCCCTGCAAAAAACACACACTAAAGAATGACTTACTAAAGAAAACATGGAAGAGATATAATGAAGAATGATGTGACTGACAATGTGAGAGAAAAACTGAGAATGATAAAAATGCATTCTAGTATGTCACCTAACAGTCTAGAATGAATTAAACTGAGGGATGGAGAATGACCAAGGAACTAAAAAATGACCGAGAAACTGAAGAATAAGACTGATAAAAATGAATTCTAGTATGTCACCTAAAAGTATAAACTGAAGAATTAAAGAATAATTGACAAGACAAGCATGACTGAGTGACAAGTAAAACTGAGTGACAGAGAATGAGCGATTAACAACTGAGGTACAGAGAATGAGCAATAAACTGAGGTACAGAAACTGAGGAAATCTGAGACAGAGATAAACTAAAGAAAAGACTGAGCGTCGGAGAATGCAGTATGTCTAAGACTGAGCTAAATAAATTAAGACTGATCTAAAAAATGATAGCAAATCAAGAAATGAGGGACGGAGAAACTGAAAACTGAGCTAAAAATGATAGATAAAACTGAGATAAAGATAAACTGAAGAAATGACTAAGCTAATTATGAAGACTAAGAATAACTGAAGAATTAAAGAATAAGTGAAAAGAAACTGAGGAACGGAGAATGAGCGAAAAACTGAAGAATTAAAGAATAACACTGAATACTGAAGAAAAAACTGAATAATGAGTGAAGACTGAATTCGAAGAAAATAGACTTAAAAATGAAGACTGAGCTAAAGACTGAGCTAAAACACTGAATTACTGAGACAGAGAAAAAACAATGATGACTGAAGAATAACAATGATTACTGAAGAAATAACTGAATAATGAGATAAGAATAACACTGAATACTGAAGAAATAACTGAATAAGAGAATCAGCGCAAAACTGAAGACTGAAGACTAAGATAAGAAAATAGACTTAAAAATGAGAACAGAGACTAAAAATTATATCTGGTTCTATTTCTTTATTTCCTTTGTTTCTACTAAATTGATATTATATATACATATGTCTATATGCAGAATCAATCTATGACAGGATCGGGAAGCTACAAAACATCAATTGCTATGAACGACGACTTCTTCTTACAGGAAGGATTCAGTTACACAGGTCTGCTACTTGGTGATATAACACATCCTGCAGTGTATGAAACACAAGATGAGCAGGTATTACAAATACTAATCAGGGAAAAAACGCAAGTTTCAAAATTTTCATAGTTGCTTCTAATAAAATCTAATCTGTCATATTTCTGTGTATGCTGAATATGAAGGATAACATTAAAGATTCTTCTGCTACAATGCTCGGAGACGAAGAAGATAATCCATGGGATGTCAGCATGTTCAACGACATACAGCTAGACGAGGTACAAAAAAAAACTAACCTACAAATCATATATGCATTGTACATTTCCCAAAAAAAATGTATATGATGCTCAAAAAAATTACATTACATGCAGGTATATGATGCTGGAACAATAGACAATCAACAACAAACTAAAGCTGGGGGATCACATGACAAAGCATCCACAAGTGCAAGCGATGACACCCACAAAAATCCAGAAGAAAAAGAGAATATAAGTGAAGAAGACATTAACAATTTCATGACAAATGAAGCGCTAGCTGCAGAAGGAGTTCCCAGAAATGAAGATACAGAAAATGACAGTGCAAGCCAATTGATACCTGAGGTTGGCATGGAGTTCCAGACAAGAGAGGAAGCACAAAAGTTCTTCAACTTGTATGCTTACGTAGTTGGATTCTCCGTCAGTTGTGTATCATCTTATCGTACTACAAGCAAAAAGAGAAACAATGAGGTCATAAGGTTCACAATGAAATGCAACAAATATGGGGTAAACAATCAGACAGAGGCTGACAACATTGTGGCAGAGAGACAAAGCACAGTTATAGCCAAGTCAAACTGCAAGGTGGAAATGGTGGCCAGCAAGAAACATGGGATATGGACAATAACAAGCATCAATCTATTGCACAACCATGAACTATGCCCTCAAAGCAGATTCTACAGGTCACACATATACATGTCGGATGGTGAAAAGGAAATGATTAGAACAATGAAACATTGCAATATGCCTACACGGGACATGGTAGCAGTTTTGGCATTCATCAGAGGAGGCATGGCACAATTACCATACAACAAAAGAAAAGTCAGCAACTACAGCTCAAGTATAAACAGGGAAGTCAGTAACAACGATATGATGGAGGTACTTGATTGGTTTTCAAAGAAAAAAGCAGAAAATCCAGGATTCCATCATGCCATTGACTTGGATGGGGAAAACAAAGTGCGGAGTGTGTTTTGGGCAGATGCTAGGGCCAGAGTCTACTATGACATATGTGGAGATTGTGTGAGCTTTGACACTACATTCCTTACTAACAAGTACAATCTCCCATTTGCCCCGTTTGTTGGTGTGTCACCACATGGAAAAACATACCTTTTTGCATGTGCATTCATAATAAATGAAAGTGCAGAAAGTTTCGAGTGGTGTTTCAGACAGTTCAAGGAAGCAATGGGCGGAAAGTGCCCAAAAACTATTATAACTGACCAAGATAAAGGAATGGAGAATGCTATAAAATCAATTTTCAAAGAAGCAGTGCACAGATGTTGCTTGTTCCATGTCAAGAAGAAAATCGATGATAAAGGCGGGACAGTGTTCCAAGCAAATGAAGGACTATATGAGGAATTACAGGACGTGATAGACAAATCATTAACAATCCATGAGTTTGAAACACTGTGGCAGGCAATGATAAAGGAGCATAATGTAGAGCATGTCAAAATATTTCAGGATCTTTGGAAAAGTAAGCACAGGTGGGTACCTGTTTACTTCAAGGATAAGTTCTTCCCATTCATCCAAACAACAGCTAGAAGTGAGGGCACAAATGCGTTGTTCAAAAAAGGAGTAGGTCCGCAATTCAGCATGACAAGCTTCCTAAGGGAATACCAGCGCATAATGGATAACATGCATGCCAATGAGGATGAGCTGGATCATAATGCAAAAAACAAGAAAGTGAATGAAAAAAAGTTCATCACTGATTACTACATTGAGAGGCAGGCACATAAGCTATACAATGTATCCATATTTAGGAAATTCCAGAAACTCCTAAAGGATGTTACAAGACTACAACTCAGTGAAGAATCAAAAGGCAAAATATACTGGGTGTTGATACGCGTAGATGCACACGTCCGTTGGGAACCCCAAGTGGAAGGTATGATGCGTATAGAAGCAAGTTTCCCTCAGTATGAAACCAAGGTTTAATCGAACCAGTAGGAGCCAAGAAGCACGTTGAAGGTTGATGGTCGCGAAATGTGATGCGACGCAACACCAGGGATTCTGCGCCAACGTGGAATCTGCACAACAAAACCAAAGTACTTTGCCCCAACGAAAATGAGGTTGTCAATCTCACCGGCTTGCTGTAACAAAGGATTAAACGTATCGAGTGGAAGATATTTGCAAAGAAAACAGTAAACACAATTGCAGTAGATTGTATGCTATGTAAAGAATAGGACCGGGGTCCACAGTTCACTAGAGGTGTCTCTCCCATAAGATAAAAGCATGTTGGGTGAACAAATTACAGTCGGGCAATTGACAAATAGAGAAAGGCATAACAATGCATATACATGATATGATAAATATAGTGAGATTTAATTGGGCATTACGACAAAGTACATAGACCGCCATCCAACTGCATCTATGCCTAAAAAGTCCACCTTCAGTTATCATCCGAACCCCATTCAGTATTAAGTTGCTAAGCAAAGACAATTGCATTAAGTATGGTGCGTAATGTAATCAACAACTACATCCTTAGACATAGAATCAATGTTTTATCCCTAGTGGCAACAGCACATCCACAACCTTAGAACTTTCTGTCACTGTCCCAGATTTAAATGAGGCATGAACCCACTATCGAGCATAAATACTCCCTCTTGGAGTTAAGAGTACAAACTTGGCCAGAGCCTCTACTAATAACGGAGAGCATGCAAGATCATAAACAACACATAAACAATAGATTGATAATCACCATAATCATAGTACTCTCTATCCATCGGATCCCGACAAACACAACATATAGTATTAGATAGATGATCTTGATCATGTTAGGCAGCTCACAAGATCCAACAATGAAGCACAACAAGGAGAAGACGACCATCTAGCTACTGCTATGGACCCATGGTCCAGGGGTGAACTACTCACTCATCACTCCGGAGGCGACCATGGCGGTGTAGAGTCCTCCGGGAGATGAATCCCCTCTCGGCAGGGTGCCGGGCGATCTCTGAATCCCCGAGATGGGATTCGCGGCGGCGGCGTCTCTGGAAGGTTTTCCGTATCGTGGCTCTCGGCGGGGTTTCGCGACGGAGACTTTAAGTAGGCGGAAGGTCAACGCGGGGGCCACACGAGGGGCCCGGGGGCAGGTCGGCGCGCCAGGGCTTGGGCCGCGCCGCCTAGCTCCTGGCTGCCTCGTGGCCCCACTTCGTTATCTCTTCGGTCTTCTGGAAGCTTCGTGCAAAAATAGGACCCTGGGCGAAAGTTTCGTCCAATTCCGAGAATATTTCCTTACTAGGATTTCGAAACCAAAAACAGCAGCAACTGGCTCTTCGGCATCTTGTTAATAGGTTAGTTCAGAAAATGCATAAATATGACATATAATGTGCATAAAACATGTAGGTATCATCAATAAAGTAGCATGGAACATAAGAAATTATCGATACGTTGGAGACGTATCAGCATCCCCAAGCTTAGTTCTGCTCGTCCCGAGCAGGTAAAACGATAACAAAGATAATTTCTGAAGTGACATGCCATCATAATCTTGATCATACTATTTGTAAACATATGTAATGAATGCAGCGATCAAAACAAAGGTAATGACATGAGTAAACAAGTGAATCATATACCAAAGACTTTTCGTGAATAGTACTTCAAGACAAGCATCAATAAGTCTTGCATAAGAGTTAACTCATAAAGCAATAAATCAAAGTAAAGGTGTTGAAGCAACACAAAGGAAGATTAAGTTTCAGCGGTTGCTTTCAACTTATAACATGTATATCTCATGGATATTGTCAACATAAAGTAATATAACAAGTGCAATATGCAAGTATGTAGGAATCAATGCACAGTTCACACAAGTGTTTGCTTCTTAAGGTGGAGGGAGATAGGTAAAGTGACTCAACAATAAAAGTAAAAGAAAGGTCCTTCAAAGAGGAAAGCATCGATTGCTGTATTTGTGCTAGAGCTTTTATTTTGGAAACATGAAACAATTTTGTCAACGGTAGTAATAAAGCATATGAGTTATGTAAATTATATCTTACAAGTTGCAAGCCTCATGCATAGTATACTAATAGTGTCCGCACCTCGTCCTACTTAGCTTGGACTACCGGGTCTTTGCATGCCATGTTTCAACCAAGTGTCACAAAGGGGTACCTCCATGCCGCTGTACAAAGGTCTAAGGAGAAAGCTCGCATTTTGGATTTCTCGCTTTTGATTATTCTCAACTTAGACATCCATACCGGGACAACATGGACAACAGATAATGGACTCCTCTTAAATGCATAAGCATGTAGCAATGATTATTATTCTCATATGAGATTGAGGATATATGTCCAAAACTGAAACTTCAACCATGATTCATGGCTTTAGTTAGCGGCCCAATGTTCTTCTCTAACAATTTTGCATGCTCCAACCACTAAAATGATAGATCCTTCAGACAAGACGGACATGCATAGCAACTCACATGATATTCAACAATAGTTGATGGCGTTCCCCGAAGCATGGTTATCGCACAACAAGCAACTTAATAAAAGATAAAGTGCATAAGTACATATTCAATACTACGATAGTTTTTAAGGCTATTTTGTCCCATGAGCTATATATTGCAAAGGCGAATGATGGAATTTTAAAGGTAGCACTCAAGCAATTTACTTTGGAATGGCGGAAAAATACCATGTAGTAGGTAGGTATGGTGGACACAAATGGCATAGTAGTTGGCTCAAGGATTTTGGATGCATGAGAAGTATTCCCTCTCGATACAAGGTTTAGGCTAGCAAGTTTATTTGAAGCAAACTCAAGGATGAACAAGTGCAGCAAAACTCACATAAAAGACATATTGTAAACATTATAAGACTCTACACCGTCTTCCTTGTTGTTCAAAACTCAATACTAGATATTATCTAGACCTTAGAGAGACCAAATATGCAAATCAAATTTTAGCAAGCTCTATGTATTTCTTCATTAATGGGTGCAAAGCATATGATGCAAGAGCTTAATCATGAGCACAACAATTGCCAAGTATCACATTATCCAAGACATTTTAGAATTACTACATGTAGCATTTTCCAATTCCAACCATATAACAATTTAACGAAGAAGAAACTTCGCCTTGAACATTATGAGCCTAAGCACACATGTGTCCATATGCAACAGCGGAGCGTGTCTCTCTCCCACAAAGTGAATGCTAGGATCCATTTTATTCAAACAAAAACAAAAACAAAAACAAACCGACGCTCCAAGTAAAGAACACAAGATGTGATTGAATAAAAATATAGTTTCGGGGAGGAACCTGATGATGTTGTCGATGAAGAAGGGGATGCCTTGGGCATCCCCAAGCGACGCTTGAGTCTTCTTAAAATATGCAGGGGTGAACCACGGGGCATCCGCAAGCTTAGAGCTTTCACTCCTCTTGATCATAGTATATCATTCTCCTCTCTTGACCCTTGAAAACTTCCTTCACACCAAACTTCAAGCAAACTCATTAGAGGGTTAGTGCACAATTAATAATTCACATGTTCAGAGGTGGCACAATCATTCTTTTCACTTCTGGACATTGCATAAAGCTACTGGTCATTAATGGATCAAAGAAATGAATCCAACATAGCAAAAGAGGCAATGCGAAATAAAAGGCAGAATCTGTCAAAAACAGAACAGTCCGTAAAGACGAATTTAAATCTGGCACCAGACTTGCTCAAATGGAAAAACTCAAAACTAATGAAAGTTGCGTACATATCTGAGGATCACGCTCGTAAATTGGCAGATTTTTTCGAATTTTCTACAGAGAACTGTGCCCAGATTCGTGACAGACAGCAATGCTGTTTCTGCGCAGCGATCCCAAATATAACATCAACTTTAACATAGAAACTTTACTTGGCACAAAAACATGATAAGGAGAGGTTGCTACAGTAGTAAACAACTTCCAAGACTCAACAAAACAAAAAATTGCTGTAGGTAAAAACATGGGTTGTCTCCCATAAGCGCTTTTCTTTAACGCCTTTCAGCTAAGCGCAGAAAGTGCAAATCAAGTATTATCGAATGGTGGTGCATCATCCTTACCTTGGGCTTTACCCTTACCTTTCTTGTTGTTTTCCTTTTCTTTGATTTAGGAAATGTATGATTCCCCCTGGTATAGAGGTGAAATCCAAGATGCCTTCTCCCACATCTATTACAGCTCCCAATAATTTTAGCAGGGATCTTCCGAGTGTGACCTTTCCTGTTCCTACACATTCAATAACAAGATAATCAATGGATATTGTTCTTCCAAGAATGATCGTATGCACACCTGCGGCTATTCCCTTAGGCATTATAACAGAATTATCAATGAGAGTTATTTCTTCTCCTCCTTCATCAACTCCCCATAGTTCCAAAGATTTATAAATGCTATCAGGCATAAGGCAAAATTCAAACATAATATCACAGTTGGCACGAAGAGTTTGATCACCAATAACAATTTTAACAGTAGGATCCCATAATGAAGGTTTAGAATTCACTAAAACTTGTTCAAGACGATTACGAACACAGTGATAATTGTCATTCAAGCGAGATGTACTTATCTCGAGATTGTTCAATCTATTATAAATGCTAATAAGGGCTGAATCAAAGTTATTAGCTGAATCATGTGATGCAACCAATTTCTTTATGGCATTAAAAGCTTGATCCCCATTACAATGAAGGAAATCTCCTCCCACTAAAGTGTCCAAAGCATATCTATAGCGAACCATAAGACCAAAATAAAAATTACTAAGGAGCAAACTTAGAGTCATTTGAGGTTCAGTTTTAAGATAAGAAGTAAAAATTCTAGACCAGGCATCCTTAAAACTCTCCTCATCCCCTTGTTTAAAAGTAAAAACTAAGTCCTCAGGTGAAGAAGTAACAGGTTCAGAGCTAGACATGGTAATAAAAGTAAACTAGATAAAGTAAATGCAAGTAACTAATTTTTTTGTGTTTTTGATATAGTGAGCAAGACAGTAAAACTAGCAACTAATTTTGTGTGTGTTTTGTTTAGGTGCAGCAAACAAAGTAGTAAATAAAATAAAGCAAGACAAAAACAAAGTAAAGAGATTGAGAAGTGGAGACTCCCTTGCAGCGTGTCTTGATCTCCCGGCAACGGCGCCAGAAATTTAGCTTGATACGCGTAGATGCACACGTCCGTTGGGAACCCCAAGTGGAAGGTATGATGCGTATAGAAGCAAGTTTCCCTCGTATGAAACCAAGGTTTAATCGAACCAGGAGCCAAGAAGCACGTTGAAGGTTGATGGTCGCGAAATGTGATGCGGCGCAACACCAGGGATTCCTGCGCCAACGTGGAATCGCACAACAAAACCAAAGTACTTTGCCCCAACGAAATAGTGAGGTTGTCAATCTCACGGCTTGCTGTAACAAAGGATTAAACGTATCGAGTGGAAGATGTTTGCAAAGAAAACAGTAAACACAATTGTAGATTGTATGCTATGTAAAGAATAGGACCGGGGTCCACAGTTCACTAGAGGTGTCTCTCCCATAAGATAAAAGCATGTTGGGTGAACAAATTATAGTCGGGCAATTGACAAATAGAGAAAGGCATAACAATGCATATACATGATATGATAAATATAGTGAGATTTAATTGGGCATTACGACAAAGTACATAGACCGCCATCCAACTGCATCTATGCCTAAAAAGTCCACCTTCAGGTTATCATCCGAACCCCATTCAGTATTAAGTTGCTAAGCAACAGACAATTGCATTAAGTATGGTGCGTAATGTAATCAACAACTACATCCTTAGACATAGAATCAATGTTTTATCCCTAGTGGCAACAACACATCCACAACCTTAGAACTTTCTGTCACTGTCCCAGATTTAATGGAGGCATGAACCCACTATCGAGCATAAATACTCCCTCTTGGAGTTAAGAGTACAAACTTGGCCAGAGCCTCTACTAATAACGGAGAGCATGCAAGATCATAAACAACACATAAACAATAGATTGATAATCACCATAATCATAGTACTCTCTATCCATCGGATCCCGACAAACACAACATATAGTATTACAGATAGATGATCTTGATCATGTTAGGCAGCTCACAAGATCCAACAATGAAGCACAACAAGGAGAAGACGACCATCTAGCTGCTATGGACCCATGGTCCAGGGGTGAACTACTCACTCATCACTCCGGAGGCGACCATGGCGGTGTAGAGTCCTCCGGGAGATGAATCCCCTCTCCGGCAGGGTGCCGAGGCGATCTCCTGAATCCCCGAGATGGGATTCGCGGCGGCGGCGTCTCGGAAGGTTTTCCGTATCGTGGCTCTCGTCGGGGTTTTCGCGACGGAGACTTTAAGTAGGCGGAAGGCCACACGGGGCCCAGGGGGCAGGTCGGCGCGGCCAGGGCTTGGGCCGCGCCGCCCTAGCTCCTAGCTGCCTCGTGGCCCCACTTCGTTATCTCTTCGGTCTTCGGAAGCTTCGTGCAAAAATAGGACCCTGGCGAAAGTTTCGTCCAATTCCGAGAATATTTCCTTACTAGGATTTCTGAAACCAAAAACAGCAGAAAACAGCAACTGGCTCTTCGGCATCTTGTTAATAGGTTAGTTCAGAAAATGCATAAATATGACATATAATGTGCATAAAACATGTAGGTATCATCAATAAAGTAGCATGGAACATAAGAAATTATCGATACGTTGGAGACGTATCAGGTGTTTCAGGCAAAAAATTACCCAATAAAGGAGCACAGACAGAGAGATTACCTGGTTCAAGTGAATGAACAAACAGAAGAATACTCATGCATATGTTGTAAATTTCAAAAAGACGGTCTTCTCTGCTCTCATATATTGAAAATAATGCTGCACCTACAAGTTGAAAAGATACCTGATAAGTACATTATAGAGAGGTGGCGCAAGAGAGAAAAAAAGCTATTCAATGATACTGTGCCAGCGCCAAATGAGGATAGCATAGTTTTGAGATTTAATGTACTTTCACGGATGTTGGGACACACGGCATCTAATGGTTCTAAGAATAAGAGAAAGTACCAGTACTTGCTACAAGAAATTCCAAGGATAGAAGCAGAAATGGCAAGAATGGACACTGAAAGTGAACAAGTTTCAACAGTGGGGCAGAATAGTTCAGTAAGAACAGTTGTTAACTTGGACCCAACAGCTAAAAGTGCATCAACAATACAACTATTAGACCCAGATGTTGTTGATACAAAGGGCCGACCTAGATTGCTAACTATAAAGGAAAGAATCAAGCAGAACAACTTTTACACATGCAGCCACTGTGGTTCTAATAAACATACAAAGAAAAACTGTGATAAACTGCATTTGACATTCAATTTACCAAAGAAGAAAAGAGTAAGGAAGAAGAAAGAAAATGGTAATGATAGTAAGCATAAATTGTTGTTGCGTGAATAAATAGAACAATAACAATGACATAACAATCAAAAATGACACTCTTTTTGATTATGCAGGTACAGACACTCAAGGAGATCGAGGTAAATCAAAAAAGACAAAGCGTGATGCACAAGAAAGTGGGTTGGACCAACAAATGATTCATCCCACTGTGTCTTCTTCGGTGAACCAACCTACACCAAGTTGCTAAAAAAAGAGGATACAGAAGAAACATGCGATATGACGAAAAAACACTTGTACTTCATTGTGTTGAGATGTACTATACAGCCTACAAATTATATGTGTCCTACTACTATTTATAGTATTATTCATATGTAAAAACATGGATTTATGTGTGGCAGAATCATCTTATGAAAAGCAACATGATGATTGAGAAGATATCTGTATCTACCTGTTATTCCTCGCTGTTTGAGATATGTATAATGAATATTTATGGGCCACAACTTAGCACATGAGAGACTCAGCAATGCACCAATAAAATGGTCATTCAAAACACTTTTTCGAAAAAATGACAAGGATTTCAACCAAAAAGAACAAAAATCAGAAAAGGTTGAAGAAAAACTGAAAACTGAATTCTAATTAAAGCATGCAAAAAATATACAAACAAAAGTGGATCCTCCTCCTTTAACCCGGGCTTGGAACCGGCTAGCCAACTTATAAAATAAAAGATTGGCGTAGGCAGAGTTACCCACCCCCCTAACCCCCGCCCAGATACTAAACACAACTACACTGCAAGTGAAAAAGAAAATGGACCGAAAGAAATAGACAAATGTGCAAAAATTCATAGTACTAAATGTTCACAGTACTAAAATGTTCGTAAAATTTAGAATGCAAACTGAGTTGAAACAAAACAGTATGATATAACATTGTAATACAAAAAATATAGAATCATAATGGTCTTTGCGCAGAAACACTGAGAGAAGTCCAGTCAACGGAGTTGGCGCACGAAATCATCCTGGCAACCACAAAAAGATAGAGAAAAAGAAATTTATAAAAAGGGATGCTATAACCCTAGAAATTTTGCAAAATATACACGAAATGTACCTTAACATAATAGTTGGTAACTAAGCTGCGATCCGCTTTATTGCCAGCATGGAAGAATAGAAGATTTGCAAACTGAATACGAAGATGCAAGATGTCTTCTTTACTGAATTCTTTCCGTAGGTCCTTGGTGGGAACAAATACTTCCAGAGACTTCATCAGAAAAATGCCGCAATCATGACTGATCAAAAGATTACATAGAATGCAGGTTGTCATTGACTGTAGTACAACTAGCATGAAAAAGATTACATAGCATCTAAACTATGAAGAAATATCTATAAAACTGAAAATAGATAGGAACCAGACAAGATAAAAATTCATGAAAAAAATGGGATTACTTACGCATTCCCCTGCCGTGGCATGTGAGGAGTCATAACTTTGAAAACACTGAAATTGGGCTCATTAGTGTGAAAGATCTTTTCCCATAGAAGAATGAAGTTTTTAATCTAGATCCATAAACAAAAAGATAGTAAATTTTAAAAAGATTATGCAGAAGACATATGAAAAAGATGAAAAAAAACATGGAATCAAGAAATACTTACTAGAGGACCACGAACTGAACGCTGGTAATCAGAATCTGGACCGTAGAAAGAATCAATAAACGCAAAAAGCTTGAACTTGAAATCAACCACAAACGAAAACCAATGATCCAAATGGCATATCGGAAAAAATAACTGCAACAGTCATGTGGACAAAAACAACATGAATAAGGACAGCAATGAAATATAAATAAATTAGACAGAACATTTGATAAACCAACTAAAAACATACTCGGTCAGAGAAATCAAGCCGTTTCCCTTTACTCGCGCTAGCAGCACCAAGAAATGAAGTGCGGACCATGCTCTCCTGCATTTCACTTGATAATAGCAAAATGCTTTCCTGCCATGAAAAGGAAGAGCTAAGAATACAGCAAACCAAGTGAAAAAAATGAAGAATAACCAGTAAACACATGAGGAAAAACCATAGGAAATTACATACCCCAATGTATGAAAAGAAATAGTGCCTCCAGATTTTGAAGGATGGTTATCTTCAAATAGCTTTCGGCAAAAACAAGGAATCAGGAAGTTGTCGACGTGACCATCGGGCATTAGCGTCTGTCCAAGAGATACATAGCTACAGTGAACTCCATGGTATATGAGGGCATAGTTCCTGCATTGAAAAAATAAGAAACCATTTATAAAAAGGAGAAAGAGAAAAATCATATGCAAAAACAAAAGTATAGAATCAGAAAAAATAAGAAAGTAAATACATACTTCTGAATGCGGTCAGTGTAAGACAATTCGACAATAGCAGAGTAGTGCATGATATCATCATCTGACACGGGGAAGCGTGAATTCTCTGCTAAAGGAAATACTAAAGTATTCTTTGGCTGGAGAATGATAAGACCATTGACAGAAGATTTCCTTTTAGGAATGAAATTATCGAGATCTACTACCTCGACACCATCAGCGAGATCTGGCAAAGTGGTTACTGGATTTCTAAATGAATTCCTAACCTCACTATGTTTATGGTGCACACTCCTATTGTAAACTGCATCAGCTTCCATGGCTAGTTCACTTTGCCGGTCCTTGAAGTTGATAGCACCAGTGATAGAAACTTCAGGTGAATCCAGCTATAGTTTCAACAAGTGCAAAAATGAAAAAACAGACAAAATTCAGAGACAAAAAAAAGACCGGAACAGTGAAAAAGAAATAATAATGGATCAAATAAGTATTAGAAACTATAAAAAAATACCAATTCGGCCTTCGGCGTAGTATCAGCGACAGGGATTGGAGCTTGCTTGCTTCCTTTCAATTTGTTAGCTGCACGTTTATTAACTAAAGGAATCCCTTCTACCTTGGTACCTTCCTGCAACATATAGAACAATCAGAAAAGGAAGAAGAAAAATAGTAGTGAAAAAAAGCAATAAACACTTAACAGCATGAAAACTAACCTTGCCACCAGGACAGGGTGACAAATTCATACGGCCAATTGGAGATATAAGATCAGATTGGCACAAAATGGTATCGGCATTATCAGGTACATGTAAACTTAGTCTTGACTTGACTTTAGCTACAGGATGCATTTCTGGAGCTGAAAATCATTTAGAAACAAAAAGAAGAGAAAGAGAAAAGTCATAACATTATAGATATAAAAATAAACAATAACAAATAAATAGATGTTTCTTCCTTGAAAAAATCTAATGAATTATAACCTGTTATATTCGAATTTTTAACACCTGCATCACCTGGAATGGCCACTGGAGTGTCTGTACCAAAAAAGAAAAAGAAGTGGATATAAACATATATATACACAAACTGAAAAAAATGATCAAAACTCAGAGAACACAGTACCAAAACAGTGAACATCTGTCAGAGTTGAATTGATACTCCTATATAAAGGGCGAGCATTTGACAAGAATTGCAGAACATCATGTGCCAACTTGTTGGTGATGCCAATCTCAGAAGAATTAAAGCACTGAATAATCTCAATGATACCATCAATTGTCTGCCAGATAGAATAAAAAGAAACATTAAACAAAGCACAATTGACAGAAGAAAAAGAGCAGCTTCTGCTTATGCACCAAAGCACAGCTTAGGAAAAAAGAAAAAGGATCTCACCTTGCTAGACAAAATCATCCCAAATTCCTTGTGCAAAGTTTGCTTTTGTTGCGCCAACATAGATTCTAACTGTGCCCCTCCCTTCATGTGAAATTTGCTACTAATATGCACTCTCTATATATCAAAAAACAGAATACAAAGTATTATAAACACTCACATTGCCATAGAAAAATAACAAAGGTCAAAAAACCATAATGAGAAAAATTACGTTTAAGTAGCAGCTAGGAAGATCATTTCTCATACGCCTCCGCCCAAAACCACTTCTACTTGTACGATCCAACTCCGAATACTCTTTGATCATGTCACCACACCAAGAAACTGCCCTAGGAACTCCACCACCAGCAATGTGGACACCGAAATCAAGACAATCCAGGTAATATACCTACAAGAAGACATAGAAAAAAGATTTAAAAAAAGGCACAACAAAAGCATAAAACACAAAAGAAAATAAATGAAAAAGAAAGAATTTGGCAATTAGGAAAAACAAACTTACTGCAAGAGCGTATGCACAGAACTCAAATGACTTGGGTTTCCTTCCTGTTGATTTCATGAACTTCAAATAGTTTGAAACCCCAAGTATAAGATGATTATAAACTAGCTGGCACAAATCAAAACTGCTGGCTCGTTTAGGATCACCTAACTGACATATGTATTTGGTGTCTAAACAACCGTTGGCAGATGGACAAAGGAAACAGGAAATTGCAATTTGCATGAAACACACGAAAATCTGTTGATCAGTGAGGGGATCACCAGACTTTAGCTTGTCGCCAAAGAAAGTAATGTGAGGAACTTCTGATAAATCAAACATGGAAGCAATGAAATCCACTCCACCATCATTGTTGTCAACAATGACACCACCAGAATTCGGCAAGCCAAGAACGAAATGAATAGAATGTTTTTAAATGTTCATTATCTTGTGATCAACAATAATCTGTGAACAATCAGTATCAAGATGACATGCAAGCCACCGGATGAACGAAGAAGGAATGTGTGTCTTTGACAAAACAAGCAAGCAACTGAAACCGAAATTCTCGATAACAGACTTCTGATCTGGAGTAAGCCGATGCAACACCTCAAAAAAATACTTGCTTGAATAGACTGTAAAGGAGGACTTGTCAATCACAGAAACCTTTGACCTTTTCTTCTAAAAAAAATGAGGAAATGAACAAGTGTCAAGTAATCAAACAAGAAAACATGGTTTCATAGACACTAAAAAAATCAAAAAACTGCCAGACCTGTCTCCATACATCAGAACTTCTACAGAAATTTGAGAAATCTCTCTTCAAAGATTTAACAGCCTATAAAAAGAGGAAGAAATAAGAAAATAACTACAGAAAATCAAATGAATTTAAAAAAGAAGTGAAAATAACACATGCAAACCAATTATTCGACATAAAACAAAACGATACCTCTTTGCTGAAAAACTTAAACAAAGCATCATCCAATATTCTTTTGCTTCTAGGGATGGCAGTATCCTATATAATTGCAAAAGTCTTCAAGTAAATAAAGGAACAAGCAAAGGTAAAAAATGCAAAGAAAAAAGGGAGAGTATTAACTACTAGTTCATCAGAACTTGAGCTTATGTCATAATGGCTATCCGCATTTGATAAGCCAAACTGAGAAACATCACCACAGAGAGAATCAACACGATGCCTACGAAGATAAATGAAGAATTCTAGCAGTGAGCATAACTGACAAACTTGGGTGGTCAGTTTAACCAATAAGTGTACAAAAAAATCGGTTGAGTGAAAACAAGATTATGGAGTTACCTACTAAAACAGTATGAGAAATGAATTCATGGATATATATAATGTAGAACATAGTAAAACTAGGATAATCTGCTTCTAGACTAGATAGTCCTTGTCAATTGCAGTGATTAACCAAAAATGGAACTAGCTGACATGTGATATCCAAACACGTAGAAAATATTTAAAATTACAAAGAAAATGTGCAATTGAGATGGTCTAGAATCAAAAATAAACTGAGAAAATAGACAGATCACAAAAATCACATGAAAAAACATGTTGGGCACTTGCTTGGGTGAATGAATGGCACACTACAAAAACAGAGAACTGTTGTATACAGTAGAGCAGTGTAAGCAGATGATAGAAAATCAATCCTAGCAGCAAAAAATGGAAACAAATTCCTAGGAGCTTGCAAAAAATTCTACCTAGCTGCGCACAGACAGAACTAGTCAAAACAAATGCAGGATATTTGCAGTAAAAACTGAAGTCATTCATTACAAAACCCTTGGATAACAAGGGACATGCTAAGAAAGTGAGAACAATGACTAACTAAAAAATATCTACCTATGAAATGACACTAACTAAAAAGCATCAACAACAAAAATAGGGCTGCATCAATAGATTCATTAGACCACTGAGTTGCAGTTTACCAAAATAATGGTAGGGTTCAGATATACAACATAAACTACTAGCTCTATACAGATAAACAACTAGACGAGCACAACTGAAATCACTCCAATCAGACGAAACACAAACTGAATCACAGTAACAAAATCAAACAAACTGACTTGGGGGATTATGAATGACTTCAACAAATAAAGGTACAGGAGAAGATATGAGCCGATACAGGGAGAAACCGTACCCATCCCGCCGGAACCGACGGCTCCTACAACGTGGGCGAGCCCATCGACGCTCACTGGACTCGCCATGGACCAACCCACGTCCTCGGTGACGAAGCGGACCCATGCTTCCGCCGATGTGAGGAACGAGTGCACTCCGCCCCCAAAACGCTCTCCTACCCTTCACGCGCTAGAGAGAAACGTCGCTCACCTGGGCGCGGAGCTAGGGATCCTAGACGCGGGGAATAGCCGGGGTCGGAGAAGAACTTGAGGACGACGACGACGTGCAGCTACGGGGGAGAGCGGCGCTGACCGACGGCGGAGAGCTTCGGGAGCAAAGGGCGGCGGCGAGCGACGGTGGGGAGCTCCGGGAGCCAGCCCCTCCGCCGAGATCTACGCGGCGACGACCGTGTGTGGATATTTCTCCTCCACAGGGGAGAACGAGAGAGGAAAAGTGGGGGGCAACACACGCTACGGACAAGAAGGCACAGACCACGAAATTCAAACAGAAAAAACCAGAAAAAACCAGGAACTGAAAAAACCGGCCGAAACACAGACGCGGGACGCGGGACACAAACAAAAGAAATCAGTGCGCCAAGATTCGCGCCAGAGAACAAATGAACGGCCAAAAATCTGACTTGAAGCCAATTGTGTTTTCATCTAGCTGAAATTTAAGAACGGTGTTTTTTTTTTCATGCCGTCACAACTCCGTGCGTCAATAGTTTTTGGTCTCAATATCTCGCTTGATCTTCGATCGGTTGAGATTGATTCTGCCATTTTTTGTCCGTCCTCTACGCTGCGCTTGCATCGATTTCTTCCTGGTTGGCTATTTCTGCTCTCCTCGCGTTGGTTGGCTTGATCGCCGCCGCCGCTGCTCCATGCTCCTCGCATCGCATGGTCGCCACCCGCCCGTTTGAGTCAATCCCTGACAGACGTGCTCCGCTCCAGATCGGTCTCACCTGCCCCCTGCTGGGCAGCAATTCGCGACCACACCGCATCAGCGCCTGCGGAACATCGCCCGCCGCAGTGTTGCTTCTACTACGGCCGGCTGCTCCGCATGCGAGCTCTCCGCCGCTGGCTGTTACGGCGATCCCTGCTGCTGGCCTACGATTCTCCTGCAAAGCCTTGACGTGCTCCTGCTGGCCTGCCGTGGCCTGTTTTGTGTGCTCTGTCTGTCTCTGGTGCACATGGCGGAGACGGATGTTGGTGTGGCGGCCCCGGTCTTCTTCGGCGACTTTGGCGACCATTGTGGCTATGCGGGGCGGTACAACTGAAAGAACATGTCCATTACCCCATGTGTGGTTTTGGTAATTGATGACAATCCCTATGGACTAATGGTTGCATTGAGAATCAATCTTAGGTCAAGTCCATAGCCATGTTGGACTCAAGGTTGCAAGATGGAGAAGACGGAGTACAATGACGAAGATGGTGTCGAAGAGAGACGAAGACGGTGTTGAAGATGAAGAGAGAAGACGACGTAGAAGATGGAGAGAGAAGTCGGCGTTGAAGATGGAGGAAGACGGTGGCACGTACAAGGTTGATGAGGATGAAGACGGAGCTTGCCGACTCGAGAGGAACGCGCAAGGACAAGGTTTGTGCTCGATAGGATAGTGGGTCGCATCATCGGAGAGAGCTCAAACCTTGCATTCATTGCATCGTGTTTCTCGGTTGTTCTTGGTTCTTATCCTTGAGATGTTCGAGAGCTTGTTTTCATCTCCATGACAAGCTCTAGCTCATCGGAAACGAATTCCGGATGCATCGCATGTTGCATGTGCCAGCTTCTCCTCTCTCTCTCACTCTGTTTTCAGATCTGTTTTCAGCCAAGCGGTAGTACCGCTCCGCACTGCGGTAGTACCGCTTTGGGATATTTTTTGGGCGTTTTCTGCACAGTTTTGGCGCAAACGGTAGTACCGCTTTGACAAGCGGTAGTGCCGGTTTTGCGCGAATCTGGCCGTTTTTCCAGCCCAACAGCTATATTTTGGAGCCCCTATTTATACCTCTCTTCCACCTCCGACCCAACCACTTCTTCCCCTCCATTCTCTCTCCTCCATTGTTGACCTTGAGTTGTTTCTTCCTCCTCTTGATTCCCCCACTATTTGTTGCATATTTTTGGGGGAAAGCAGAGAGGAGATCTAGATCTAGAGCTTCACCAATTGAATCCCTCTCCAAGTGAGGGGATCTTGCTAGATCTAGATCTTGGAGTTGCTTGGTGTTTCTCCTCATATTTATTCTTCCTCCCTTATTCCCCCAATAGCTTTTGTAGCTTTGTTGGAATTTGGGAGAGAAGAAATTGGGCATCTTAGTGGAGTTCTTAGCCATTGCATTAGGTGCATCGGTTTGGGTTCTCTCCGGGGTTTCGGTCTAGTAGAGGACATGTTGACCTTGGTGGTGTTGTAGCCTTAGTGGCCTTGTTACCTTTGTGGTATTGTAGCCTTTTGTGGCCTTGTAGCCTTTGTGGCCTTGTCGTCTTTGTGGCGTTGTCGCCTTTGTGGCGTGGTAGCCTTAGTGGCGTTGTTGCCTTAGTGGAGTGTGGTAGCCTTTGTGGTTTTGGTGCCGGCTGTGGCGCGTTGGTGTCTTGGTGGCCTTGTCACCGGTGTGGCGTGTTGTAGCCTCTTGTGGCCTTGTACTTGAGAGCCTCCGTGTTGTGGAGTTGCCTCAAGCTTGATACTTGGGAGTTTGCCCAAGCTTGTACGGGTTCGGTGACCACCCTCAAGGGTCCCTTAGTGGATCGAGGCTTTCCTCCTTGGAGGAAGGGCTCGAGGAGAATACGGTGGCCCTAGTTGGCTTCTTGGAGTGCCTCGTGCCTCCACACCGCTCCAACGGAGACGTAGCACCCTTGGGTGTGAACTTCGGGATACAGTCGTCTCCTCGTGCACCGGTTACATCTCGAGCTCCTTTACCTATGCGCTTTACATTGTGATATCTATCTTGCTTGATGTGCTATACCTAGCTTGTTATCACCTTATTGCTCATCATGCTAGCATAGGTTGTTGGTGCACTTAGGCAAACCCCTAGTTGATAGGCTTTGAGCTAAACTAGTAAACACTTAGTTTTATTCCGCCTAGTTTAGCTCTCAAGTAGAAGTTTTTATACACCGCCTATTCACCCCCCCTCTAGGCGACGTCCTTGTACATTCAACAACACCTAGCTCGAGGGAGTCGGTGGGGCCAAACACCTCATCTCCGCGTGGTGCGGGTGGTTGCAGCGGCGTCCGCTGAGATCTCCGTCTGCTGTTGGGAGCCGAAGGGACATGCCGTGGGGCCATCAGTTTGCCTAAAATAAAAGTTGTGGTCCTAGTGTTCCTCTCATTCCAAGACGAAGATCTTCTGGATTCCTATCCTCCTTGATTTGGCCGTCGAGTTCCGGATGGCTCCATCGGCGAGCTCCCTTGGGTGTCTCATGCTTGGAGATTGCTGCACTGCATAGGATTCGGGCATGCGCAATCATGTTTTTTCTTCGACAGTTTGGTTTCAAGGGGGGCGTGAAGCTCTGCTATCTGTTGTCGTACCATGGGACATGTCTTTTTTGTTCCATGGTGAATTCAAAGGCGGATGATGGCATGGAAGACGAGAGCTGAAGACTAGTAATGGTGGTTCGAGTCTTTGCAACGAGTAGGAAGTTCCTTGGTGATCGGACTTCGTATCAGCGGCCTGCAAGTGGGGTCGACAACGTAGGAGAAGTTCAAAGTCTTACCTTTTAGGGTGAAAATCCAAGATCTGGCCTTAATTGATTGTGACCGGCAATGGTATTGTTTAAGGCATTGTTTTGAGAACGGACACTTTCTTCAGGGTGAAAACCTAACATCTATGATCAGGCGATGACGGTATTTTTACGTTGTATCCTTCTTGGAGGTGTCGCTTTTGGAGAACTTGGACTTCCGGTGTTGTTTTTATGGTGTTTGTGTTGCTGCTATGAGGCCTAGAACAATGTAGCGAAACTTTTCTTTCTTAGCTTCCTTCTTTTTTTGGTTGTATGAATCTGTGTTTCCATTAGGGTATTGCATTGTTGCAGAGGCTAGATGTAATTGGTATCCTCATCATATTAATATATTTCCTTTATCAAAAAATACACTTCAAAAAGCACAAAGGGGGCAATAATTGTTTTTAATAAATTGTGAAAGCTAGAAGTTGAATTCAGAGCAACAATAGCAGAATCCCTAAAAACAGATACTGCAAAAGTCGCATAAAGTAAAATGAAAATGTTTTTGGGTATGAAATATTTCCTTGGCAGAACATACACCGGAAAGAACCCCTCAGAATCATGCGGGCACCACAAATAATCATTTTTCGGCCCCCACCGCTCCCTTCTCGTTCTCCACTCGATTCGGGCCGATAGGCCCCTTCCGTTCCCCGGTGATAGCCGACATTAAGGTTGGAGAGGAACCCTCACCCTGTATAGTAGGTGTAGTTTAGGTTTAGTTCTTGCTGCTACTATTAAGATTCGGCTCGATGTCGGTTGGCCCTCTTGAGCTACAGCCAGGGGATGCACCTCCTTTTCTTGCTCGCAACGCTCCTAAGGTCGGAGCCGACATTGCCGGAGGGGGCAGGTGCAAGATCCTACTCAAATAAGCTCGACTACTCTCCAGATCTTGATCTTGGGGCATGGTGTTGTGTAGAGGCGAAGGAGGCGGTGGACTGACTTATTTTCTTCAGCCATACTAGTGGCGCGTCATACCTATGTGCGCCATCGCGGAGATGGAGAGGGAATGTGTTGGAGAGCTAATCTTCATCGATCAACACGGAGAGGAGCTGCTACTATCTACGGAGTTCATCAGCTTAGGCCATATTTTTCCGAGGCTAGGTCGACAGGGCCACTCCACGATGTGGTGTCGTGTACATAGCGTATTCAACTCCATGCCGGCATACCATCAAGGAGGCCCTTCACCGACTCTATCACGGCGCTCAACGCCAGCCCAATGCCAAGTAGTTTCATCCCCGGTGGCGGCGCCGATGGTCGTCGAGTGCATCTCGTCGCGGTGGAGGACTATAAGGATTCGATTGCGTTTCTTCATCTTTATGCAGGAACCTTTCAATAAAATTATAGGTTTTGGTAGCATTTTCTTCTATCTTTTAGACCTCCACTACTAGAAAACAGGCAATCAGTGGCGCACCACTTTTTGCTATCAGTGGCGCACTAGTGGTGTGCCACTACTATCACGCCACTGCTAACTGTTAGTAGTGGCGCACTGGTGGTGCGCCACTACTATGTGACATAGCAATAGCGCACTAGATGGTGCGCCACTACTACTTGCTAACAGTGGCGCACTGCATTACTTCACCGTGCGCCACCGGTACGATTTTTTCATTAAAAAATATAGCCTGTCCACCACGTCCAATGAGCTGCAGGTTGATTTCAAATATATACAAGGGTCTGCGTGCAAAACATGATATCCATATTTAATCCATATCTCACATATTACAGGGGCCTGGACGCAAAATCGTCATTACAACTCTAATCTGATATCCAAAATTACAGGGGCCTGGACGCAAAAAGTCAGATCCAGATCCAGATCGGATCGAATCGTCTACGCCGGCGGTGGTGCTCGGCGGTGTTGAACGCGAGGTGCTTGGCTGCGTGTTGGGCCGGATCCCGACCTGCAGCATCTCCTGGCGCGTGTTGGAGGCGGTCGGGATCCTCCACGCCGGCGGTGGTGCTCGGTGGCGTTGAGGAGGCACCTTCCTGGAGCGCATCACGGCAACGACCGTGAGCCTGCGCGCGTAGGGCTCGATGCAGCGCGCCACAGATCCGCCGGGCCAGTTCGCTGCCACCAACGCGCCTTCGCCAGTCCAGAAACGGTCGACGGCGGCAGCTCGAAGATGGCGGCCGGGATCGGCTCCGAAGCGGCGCCCTCTGGGTGCTTCTGGGCCCATGGTGGGGGCAGCGGCCGCCGGAGGAACGCGCCGCCGCTGGCGCCGGTGCCCGCCGCTCCGCTGGTCGATTTGGGAGATTTGGGGGACTTGGGCTCCGCTGCCGCGGTGGCGGGCGCGGTCGATTTGGCCTCCGCATAAGCGACGGCGGAGGGGTTGGGGACTTGGGGGATTTGGACGCGGAGAGAGGAGGCGTCGGGGACTTGGCAGTGCGGGCGGAGGGGTTGGGGATTCGAGGTCGAGGATGGGCAGCGCCAGCGGGGCCGATCTAGAATAAGGTAGACGGTCGATCGCGCCGCGCTGTCTTTCTCCGTTTGACTGGATTGTCACTGTGGCGTGTGCGTGGTGGGGCGTCGTGCGTTATCACTGTGGTGCGCCACTGCTAGTGATCTTACGGCTAGGCCTTTTTCTAGTAGTGCTCTCTGTAATATGTAACCCAACACTTCATTGAATGCAGTTCCTAGGTCCTTCGAGACCTTTCCTTGTTTAAAAAAACATTTCCCCCCTTTCCTTTTTATTTTCCCATCTTCTTTCCTCCGCATAGATGCCTAGACTCGTTCCTGTGGCCGCACAACATACCTCCTAGCCATTAGGTGCCCTGCCCGTGTGTCTACTCTGTGCGCCTGCCTACGCATGTGCTCACCTTCTACGCCTCGGGGCCCTCACAGCCGACTGCCACCGCCAGCCACGACCCACATCCTGCAGCTCCGTCATGTTCCAGGAGTGTGAGCTCCAAGCAGTCGTAGCCCCTGGCCCTGGCTCCCGGCCATCACCCACCACTCATGCGCCGCCAGCAGTCTCCCCTCGCACCTCCCTATATATACCCGTCCCATTGCACATGTGCCGCCCTTCGATCCTCATGCATGTGCGCCAACAACCCATCCATATCCCCATGCAGATGTGCCGTTGCACCGTGCCTAGTTAGCACCAACTACATGCCCTAACTGGCCGCCGTGATGCACAACCTTTTTCTCCTATGTCGAGGGTGCTAGGAATTTGGACAAAAAAATTGTGCATATGGGGTTCTGGGTGTGGCTATCGGGGAAATTGTATATTTTATTCATTATTAGGATATCTGTTCTTTGCACATTTTCTCGAAACCGCAAAAAGTGGCTATTATCCGGTTTTAACCTCCTTTGTTGTAGTTGCTCTTAAGATCTTACACTTCGATACCATGTAAATCTTTAGGCACTAATAACGCAACTAGAAAGTCCAACCTAGTGAATAAGGCTAGTGCATTTTACATACAAATTTAGAAAGCAGCTAGCCACAATATCATTAGCAGTGGCACATGGTGATAATGGTGTGCCACTACTATATAGAAGTGGCGTACGACTGACTATCACGTGCGCCACTGCTTGCCAATTACCAATGGGGCACTAGGGTTAAAGGTGCGCAACTCCTATTCTTCAACATAGTGGACCCCCTTCTCCAGACATACCAGTGGCGCGTCATACCTAGGTGCGCCATAGCAGTGGCGCACCTAGCTATGGTGCACCACTGGTATGTTTACGGTGGCTGGGGATTTTGGGCGCTACTTAGCAGTGGCGCACCAAGATCGCCTTTTTGGTTTTGAGATAGAAATTTAAAAAAATAAATCCTTCTAGATTACCAGGTGTTATGTGTTCTAGTTGTTAGGAAAAATAACAAACCTGAATTTTCAAATATTATGAAATATGGCATCATGTTTTGGTAAAATGGTTTTTCTGGTTGCATACGACTTCAGATGAAAAAAAATTATTTGAAAATGTATCTACGAAAAATGTGTCCGAATTCAATAACCGTACCGATTTTTAGATTCCTAATAATTAAAAAGGAAATAGGAGTTTTTTAGCTGTAGAAAGAAGTTCGGATGAGGAAAAGTTAGCAGTGGCGCACCATATATTGGTGTGTCGCTACTAACTTTCCATCTTTCAAAAAAAAAGAGGCCGGCCACCTACCTCCACTCTTCTTATCCACCTCCCTCTTTGATGCGCGTAAATGTACACGTCCGTTGGGAACCCCAAGAGGAAGGTATGATGCGCATAGTGACAAGTTTTCCTAAAGAAACCAAGGTTTAATCGAACAGGAGGAGCCAAGAAGCACGTTGAAGGTTGATGGTGGCGAAATGTGATGCGGCGCAACAACAGGGATTCCGGCGCCAACGTGGAATCTACACAACAAAACCAAAGTACTTTGCCCCAACGAAATGTGAGGTTGTCAATCTCACGGCTTGCTGTAACAAATGATTAAGCGTATCGAGTGGAAGATGATTGTTTGCAAGAAAACAGTAAAGAACAATTGTAGATTGTATGCTATGTAAAGAATAGGACCGGGGTCCACAGTTCACTAGAGGTGTCTCTCCCATAAGATAAAAGCATGTTGGGTGAACAAATTACAGTCGGGCAATTGACAAATAGAGAAGGGCATAACAATGCATATACATGATATGATAAATATAGTGAGATTTAATTGGGCATTACGACAAAGTACATAGACCGCCATCCAACTGCATCTATGCCTAAAAAGTCCACCTTCAGGTTATCGTCCGAACCCCATTCAGTATTAAGTTGCTAAGCAACAGACAATTGCATTAAGTATGGTGCGTAATGTAATCGACAACTACATCCTTAGACATAGAATCAATGTTTTATCCCTAGTGGCAACAGCACATCACAACCTTAGAACTTTTGTCACTGTCCCAGGTGTCAATGAAAGCATGAACCCACTATCGAGCATAAATACTCCCTCTTGGAGTTAAGAGTAAAAACTTGGCCAGAGCCTCTACTAATAACGGAGAGCATGCAAGATCATAAACAACACATAAACAATAGATTGATAATCACCATAACATAGTATTCTCTATCCATCGGATCCCGACAAACACAACATATAGAATTACATATAGATGATCTTGATCATGTTAGGAAGATCACAAGATCCAACAATGGAGCACAATTAGGAGAAGACGACCATCTAGCTACTGCTATGGACCCATAGTCCAGGGGTGAACTACTCACTCATCACACTGGAGGCGATCATGGCGATGAAGAGTCCTCGGAGATGAATCCCCTCTCCGGGGGGTGCGGCGATCTCCGAATCCCCGAGATGGGATTCGCGCGGCGGCGTCTCTGGAAGGTTTTCCGTATCGTGGCTCTCGATCGGGTTTCGCGACGGAGGCTTTAAGTAGGCGAAAGGGTAGGTCAAGAGGCGGCGCGAGGGCCCACACCGGCCGGCGTGGCCAGGGCCGCCGCCCTATGGTGTGGCCACCTCGTGGCCCCACTTCGACTCCCCTTCGGTCTTGGAAGCTTCGTGCAAAAATAGGACCCAGGCGGTGATTTCGTCCAATTCCGAGAATATTTCCTTACTAGGATTTCTGAAACCAAAAACAGCACAGAACTGGCTCTTGGCATCTTGTTAATAGGTTAGTTCCAAAAGCGTAAATACGACATATAATGTGCATAAAACATGTAGGTATCATCAATAAAGTAGCATGGAACATAAGAAATTATCGATACGTTGGAGACGTATCAGCATCCCAAGCTTAGTTCTGTCCCGAGCAGGTAAAACGATAACAAAGATAATTTCGAAGTGACATGCCATCATAATCTTGATCATACTATTTGTAAACATATGTAATGAATGCAGCGATCAAAACAAAAGTAATGACATGAGTAAACAAGTGAATCATATAGCAAAGACTTTTCATGAATAGTACTTCAAGACAAGCATCAATAAGTCTTGCATAAGAGTTAACTCATAAAGCAATAAATCAAAGTAAAGGTATTGAAGCAACACAAAGGAAGATTAAGTTTCAGCGGTTGCTTTCAACTTATAACATGTATATCTCATGGATATTGTCAACATAAAGTAATATAACAAGTGCAATATGCAAGTATGTAGGAATCAATGCACAGTTCACACAAGTGTTTGCTTCTTAAGGTGGAGGGAGATAGGTAAACTGACTCAACAATAAAAGTAAAAGAAAGGTCCTTCAAAGAGGAAAGCATCGATTGCTGTATTTGTGCTAGAGCTTTTATTTTGAAAACATGAAACAATTTTGTCAACGGTAGTAATAAAGCATATGAGTTATGTAAATTATATCTTACAAGTTGCAAGCCTCATGCATAGTATACTAATAGTGCCCGCACCTCGTCCTACTTAGACTACCGGATCTTTGCATGCCATGTTTCAACCAAGTGTCACAAAGGGGTACCTCCATGCCGCCTGTACAAAGGTCTAAGGAGAAAGCTCGCATTTTGGATTTCTCGCTTTTGATTATTCTCAACTTAGACATCCATACCGGGACAACATGGACAACAGATAATGGACTCCTCTTAAATGCATAAGCATGTAGCAATGATTATTATTCTCATATGAGATTGAGGATATATGTCCAAAACTGAAACTTCAACCATGATTCATGGCTTTAGTTAGCGGCCCAATGTTCTTCTCTAACAATTTGCATGCTCCAATCATTAAGGTGATAGATCCTTCAGACAAGACGGACATGCATAGCAACTCACATGATATTCAACAATAGTTGATGGCGTTCCCCCAAGCATGGTTATCGCACAACAAGCAACTTAATAAAAGATAAAGTGCATAAGTACATATTCAATACTACGATAGTTTTTAAGGCTATTTTGTCCCATGAGCTATATATTGCAAAGGTGAATGATGGAATTTTAAAGGTAGCACTCAAGCAATTTACTTTGGAATGGCGGAGAAATACCATGTAGTAGGTAGGTTTGGTGGACACAAATGGCATAGTGGTTGGCTCAAGGATTTTGGATGCATGAGAAGTATTCCCTCTCGATACAAGGTTTAGGCTAGCAAGGTTATTTGAAGCAAACTCAAGGATGAAACGGTGCAGCAAAACTCACATAAAAGACATATTGTAAACATTATAAGACTCTACACCGTCTTCCTTGTTGTTCAAAACTCAATACTAGATATTATCTAGACCTTAGAGAGACCAAATATGCAAATCAAGGTTTAGCAAGCTCTATGTATTTCTTCATTAATGGGTGCAAAGCATATGATGCAAGAGCTTAAACATGAGCACAACAATTGCCAAGTATCACATTATCCAAGACATTTTAGAATTACTACATGTAGCATTTTCCAATTCCAACCATATAACAATTTAACGAAGAAGAAACTTCGCCTTGAACATTATGAGTAAAGCCTAAGGACATATTTGTCCATATGCAACAGCGGAGCGTGTCTCTCTCCCACAAAGTGAATGCTAGGATCCATTTTATTCAAACAAAAACAAAAACAAAAACAAACCGACGCTCCAAGTAAAGAACACAAGATGTGATTGAATAAAAATATAGTTTCAGGGAGGAACCTGATGATGTTGTCGATGAAGGGGATGCCTTGGGCATCCCCAAGCTTAGACGCTTGAGTCTTCTTAAAATATGCAGGGGTGAACCACGGGGCATCCCCAAGCTTAGAGCTTTCACTCCTCTTGATCATAGTATATCATACTCCTCTCTTGACCCTTGAAAACTTCCTTCACACCAAACTTCAAGCAAACTCATTAGAGGGTTAGTGCACAATTAATAATTCACACATTCAGAGGTGACACAAACATTCTTTACACTTCTGGACATTGCATAAAGCTACTGGATATTAATGGATCAAAGAAATGAATCCAACATAGCAAAAGAGGCAATGCGAAATAAAAGGCAGAATCTGTCAAAAACAGAACAGTCCGTAAAGACGAATTTTAAGATGGCACCAGACTTGCTCAAATGGAAAAACTCAAAACTAATGAAAGTTGCGTACATATCTGAGGATCACGCTCGTAAATTGGCAGATTTTTTCGAATTTTCTACAGAGACCTGTGCCCAGATTCGTGACAGACAGCAATGCTGTTTCTGCGCAGCGATCCCAAATATAACATCAACTTTGACATAGAAACTTTACTTGGCACAAAAACATGATAAGGAGAGGTTGCTACAGTAGTAAGCAACTTCCAAGACTCAAATATAAAACAAAGTACTGTAGTAAAAACATGGGTTGTCTCCCATAAGCGCTTTTCTTTAACGCCTTTCAGCTAGGCGCAGAAAGTGCAAATCAAGTTTTATCAGAGGGTGGTGCATCATCCTTACCTTGGGCTTTACCCTTACCTTTCTTGTTGTTTTCCTTTCTCTTTGATTTAGGAAATGTATGATTTCCCCCTGGTATAGAGGTGAAATCCAAGATGCCTTCTCCCACATCTATGACTGCTCCCAATAGTTTTAGCAGGGATCTTCCGAGTGTGTTCCTGTCCCTACACATTCAATAACAAGATAATCAATGGATATTGTTCTTCCAAGAATGGTCGTATGCACACCTGCGGCTATTCCCTTAGGAATTATAACAGAATTATCAATGAGAGTTATTTCTTCTCCTCCTTCATCAACTCCCCACAGTTTCAAAGATTTATAAATGCTCTCAGGCATAAGGCAAAATTCAGACATAATATCACAGTTGGCACGAAGAGTTTGATCACCAATAATAATTTTAACAGTAGGATCCCATAATGAAGGTTTAGAGTTCATTAAAACTTGTTCAAGACGATTACGAACACGGTGATAGTTGTCATCCAAGCGAGATGTACTTAGCTCGAGATTGTTCAATCTATTATAAATGCTAATAAGGGCTGAATCAAAGTTATTAGCTGAATCATGTGATGCAACCAATTTCTTTATGGCATTAAAAGATTGATCCCCATTACAATGAAGGAAATCTCCTCCCACTAAAGCATCCAAAGCATATCTATAACGAATCATAAGACCAAAATAAAAATTACTAAGGAGCAAACTTAGAGTCATTTGAGGTTCAGTTTTACGATAAGAAGTAAAAATTCTAGACCAAGCATCCTTAAAACTTTCCTCATCCCCTTGTTTAAAAGTAAAAACTAATTCCTCAGGTGAAAGAAGAGCTAGCTAGACATGGTAGCAAAAGTAAATCAAATTTTTTTGTGTTTCGATATAGTGAGCAAGATAATAAATAAAGTAAAACTAGCAACTAATTTTTGTGTTTTGTTTAGGTGCAGCAAAAAAAGTAGTAAATAAAATAAAGCAAGACAAAAACAAAGTAAAGAGATTGAGAAGTGGAGACTCCCTTGCGTGTCTTGATCTCCCGCAACGACGAGAAGCTTGGCGTGTAGTTGACGTGGGAGTTAGAAATCTTTGTGGTGTAGCTTTTCTTCAGTTCCCCGGCAACGGCGCCAGAAAACAGGCTTGATGCGCGTAAATGTACACGTCCGTTGGGAACCCCAAGAGGAAGGTATGATGCGCACTGGCAAGTTTTCCCTCAGAAACCAAGGTTTAATCGAACCAGGAGGAGCCAAGAAGCACGTTGAAGGTTGATGGTAGCGAAATGTGATGCGGCGCAACAACAGGGATTCGGCGCCAACGTGGAATCTGCACAACAAAACCAAAGTACTTTGCCCCAACGAAACAGTGAGGTTGTCAATCTCACCGGCTTGCTGTAACAAAGGATTAAGCGTATCGAGTGGAAGATGATTGTTTGCAAGAAAACAGTAAAGAACAATTGCAGTAGATTGTATGCTATGTAAAGAATAGGACCGGGTCCACAGTTCACTAGAGGTGTCTCTCCCATAAGATAAAAGCATGTTGGGTGAACAAATTACAGTCGGGCAATTGACAAATAGAGAAGGGCATAACAATGTATATACATGATATGATAAATATAGTGAGATTTAATTGGGCATTACGACAAAGTACATAGACCGCCATCCAACCGCATCTATGCCTAAAAAGTCCACCTTCAGTTATCGTCCGAACCCCATTCAGTATTAAGTTGCTAAGCAACAGACAATTTCATTAAGTATGGTGCGTAATGTAATCGACAACTACATCCTTAGACATAGAATCAATGTTTTATCCCTAGTGGCAACATCACATCACAACCTTAGAACTTTCTGTCACTGTCCCAGGTGTCAATGAAGGCATGAACGCACTATCGAGCATAAATACTCCCTCTTGGAGTTAAGAGTAAAAACTTGGCCAGAGCCTCTACTAATAACGGAGAGCATGCAAGATCATAAACAACACATAAACAATAGATTGATAATCACCATAACATAGTATTCTTTATCCATCGGATCCCGACAAACACAGCATATAGAATTACATATAGATGATCTTGATCATGTTAGGCAGCTCACAAGATCCAACAATGAAGCACAATTAGGAGAAGACGACCATCTAGCTACTGCTATGGACCCATAGTCCAGGGGTGAACTACTCACTCATCACTCCGGAGGCGATCATGGCGATGAAGAGTCCTCCGGGAGATGAATCCCCTCTCCGGCAGGGTGCCGGGCGATCTCCTGAATCCCCGAGATGGGATTCGCGCGGCGTCTCCGGAAGGTTTTCCGTATCGTGGCTCTCGGATGGGGTTTCGCGACGGAGGCTTTAAGTAGGCGAAAGGGTAGGTCAAGAGGCGGCGAGGGGCCACACCACAGGCCAGCGCGGCCAGGGCCTGGGCCGCGCCGCCTATGGTGTGGCCACCTCGTGGCCCCACCCGACTCCCCTTCGGTCTTCTGGAAGCTTCGTGCAAAAATAGGACCCCGGGCGGTGATTTCGTCCAATTCCGAGAATATTTCCTTACTAGGATTTCTGAAACCAAAAGCAGAAAACAGCAAATGGCTCTTCGGCATCTTGTTAATAGGTTAGTTCAGAAAATGCGTAAATACGACATATAATGTGCATAAAACATGTAGGTATCATCAATAAAGTAGCATGGAACATAAGAAATTATCGATACGTTGGAGACGTATCACTCTTTCAGACACTACTCTTATCCTCCTCCCCCCTATCCTTCATGTTGGAGATAGTGCCTTAGAGGCAAATAATAATACGTATTTGTTATTTATATCATAAATATTCATAATAGTTTCGTGACATGCTATAACTGCTATAATTGGAAACATTAATACACATGTGGTACTATAAACAAACCAGGGTCCCTAGTGAGCATTCACAAACTAGTTTATTCAGGCCAATCGCAAATGTTTACAGATCATGGACATGCACATCATTGACAATTGAGTCATATCATTAGGTGAATGATATGATGGACATGCCCAAACATATAAGTATTGTAACAAGATCAATTCATAGATTGCACCATTGCAATATTTGTGGAAGCGAAGTGACCTAATCCTTAGACCTTTGAGATCATATATATCACTGTAGCATGCTTTGGTAATATTAATCGCCATGCATCGTAACTGGGTGGTCAGAAAGGTATTACACAAGTATTTCGATGGGGTGTGTTGAGGCCGATATATCGAGAATGGGATGTGTTCATCCATATGACTGATAGATAATCTCGTCCCACTCGGTGGGATTACATCCGTAAAGCTGCACAACAAATGACTAGGTCATGGGGATGGAATCACACGGAACAAGTTGAATAGCCTTGTCGGTAACGAGATCGAACTATGTACGTTGATACCAACGATCATATCTCAGGCGAGTTCCGGTATCGAAGTAGCAAAGGGAATAGGACATAGCGTAATGGTTCATATGACAACCATATCTTCGTAGAATGCACACATTTCATTATTGTTATCCAGAACACCCTGATAATCATTGACCGGAGAGTCATCTCGGTCATGTTTGCATATTCTCGAACCATAGGGTAGCACGCTTAAGGGTTCTGCGAAACTTAAGATAGTTTTGGATTCACCGGAAAATTGAGAGAGAGTGCCGAAAGGGGTTCCGAGAGTATCCGAGTGTGTTCGGAATGGTTACGGAGCTGTCTCTGATCATTGGCTATTAAATAATATGTTAATTAAATTACTTAATATATTAAAATATATTTATTTAATTAAAAATGATTCTAACCCTAAATGGGCTCCACAAGGAAAGGGGGCCCGTTGGGGAAGGGTGGCCAGCCACCCCATGGGCTAAGGGGGACCGGCTGGGCCAGGTGGTACCACCTCCTCGCCCCTCATTTGTCCCACCTTGCCAAGCCAAGCCCTCTAGTCTCCCATTCCCATATATATAGTGGTCAATTGGGTGGAGGAAATACACAATAAGAATGAGAACTCTCTCTCTCTCTAGTTTTTCTCTCCACATGGTTCCCCGAAGAATTGTGCAGGGAGGGAGACAACCATACCTAGTACGCGGGAGCGCTGCTGGGATCTAGATCTAGAAGATCTACTTCCGCAACTCTGATGTATCGGAGTCGGGAGTGTTGTTGAGCACCATACGTGTGCAAAAACTACGAGGTGATGAAGATAAAGCACTCGACATCGTACGACAGGACTTCCACACGACCTTGAGGTCGGCACGGGTTACGACTACGTCATCCATGTTCTAGCCAAACGTTAACCGCTTTCGGTCTACAAGGATATGTAACCGAAACCTTCTCTGTTACAGTATTACTAATAGGTATATCTTGGGCAATTAGGGTTTGCGTTTAAGTTAGAATTTTTTTGGTTTTCTACTACGAATCCCTTACACTTCATCCTCTCCTCCACCTCCTTTCCTCCTCCTTCTCCTACATCCTATATCCATCCTCTCCTTCTTTCTTGACCCTCCTCTCTGGCATAGCTCTCTCCTCTCCTCCTTCTCCAAACTCCCAGCGCCCTTGCCTCTTCCTCCTCTCTCCTTACTCCTCTCTGGTGCACGGCTTCCTCCTCTCCTCCTCCGACCACCTCTTCTCCTACTTCCTCTTATCCTTCTCCAGTCACCCCACCCTCCTCCTCCATCCTCTCCAACACCCGGCCTCCTCCTCCTCCCTTCTTACTCCTCTCCGGTGCCCGGCCTCCTCCTCTCCTCCTCCGGCCACCTCTTCTCCTACTTCCTCTTCTCCTTCTCCGGCCACCCCTCCCTCCTCCTTCCTTTGGTTGACGACCCCTCCTTCCACGTACCACTCTTATCCTCCTCCCTCCCTCCTCTTCGGTCGCCGGCTCATCTCCCCTCTCTAGCCGCCAGCTAAAAAAACAAGGAAAAAATCGTGCCCGATCCAGATTTCAAAAGTTTACCAAAGGTGCACCACTAGTACGTGGGTTACCAGTGGCGCACCATTTGGTGCACCACTACTAACACTTACCAGAGGAGTTTTCCTAGTAATGCGGTGCGCCACTACTAACATTTGGTACCAAATTCGGGGCGCCACTGCTAACCTTTTTCCTAGTAATGCGATAACCCCTCACGTCCGACGAAAAAGATTAATTAATTTTTTTCGATAAAAAATATATTAGTATCAAGTTGATGTAGGGTTCGGTGCATAGAAAACAAAAATTTTCTACCGTGAACATGAACAAAAACCAAGATCCAATCTAGGAAGAAGCAAGATCTAATCTATGAAGATCTAAGCAACAAGATGTATGAGAGAATAACCCTCGGAGATCCAAAGCCTTACGAGATTAGATCTCGTTGTTGATGTAGTCGATCGTCCCGTGCTGCAATCCGGCAGCACTTCCGTACTCGGTCGTGCGTATGGTGTCGATGAAGTCCGTCCTCTCCCCTTTCCAGCAGGCAGCGGAGGTGTGGTAGCTCTCCTCGGAATCCCAGCAGCATGATGGCGTGGTGGTGGTCGTGGAGGAGAAAAACTGCAGGGCTTTGCCAAGCCGGAGCAGAATTATGGTGGAGGGAGAGAGGGGGCAGCCAGACTTTGGTGTGAAGGGGCAAGGGGTCGGCTGCCCCTCTTCTCTATTTATAGAGGAAGGGGCGGCCAAGGCAGCCCCTTGGGCCCCACCAGCACACGGAAGGAAAGGGGGGAACATAAATCATACCCTTCCAAGTTTGCTTCCCCTTCCAAAATTGCTCCCTCGATTTTAGGGATTTGATCGTATCCCTAGAGGGCTGGTCGGCTGGGTCTTAGTGCCCCTGGCCCACTAGGCCAGGCTGCCCTCCCTTGGCCCATGTGGTCCCTCCCGGGGTGGTGGGCCCACCGGTGGCCCTCTAGAACCTTCTAGAAGCTCCGGTCAAACACCAAAACTTTTTCAGAACACCGGAAAATAACTTCCCTTTTATGAATCTTATTCTCCAGACCATTCCGGACCTCCTCGTGATGCCCTGGATCCCATCCGAGACTCCGAACAACATTCGGTCTCCATCTCATATTCCAAAGCTACTATACAACATCGAACCTTAAGCGTGTCACCCTACGGTTCGTGAACTATGCGGACATGATCGAGACTCCTCTCCGACCAATAACCAATAGCGAGACCTGGAGATCCATAATGGCTCCCACACATTCAGTGATAACTCAGTGATCGATTGAACCATTAACATACGATACTGATTCTCTTTGTCACGCGATACTCTACTTGTTCGAGGATCGACCATCGGTATCTCCATACCTAGTTCAACCTCGTTGCCGACAAGTACTCTTTAATCGTACTGTGGTATGTCATCTCTTGTGACCTAGTCACATGCTTGCAAGCTAATTAGACGACATTCCACCGAGAGGGCCTAGAGTATATCTATCCGTCATCGGGATGGACAAATTCCAGTCTTGATCCATATGCCTCAACTCATACTTTCCGAATACTTAATCTCATCTTTATAACCACCCATTTACGCAATGACGTTTGATGTAATCAAAGTATCCTTCCGGTGTAAGTAATTTACATGATCTCATGGTCGAAGGACTAGGTAACTATGTATCGAAAGCTTATAGAAAGATAAACTTAATGACTTGATCTTGCTATGCTTATTTGGGTATGTGTCCATTATATCATTCATCCAATGACATAACCTTGTTATTAACAACATCCAATTCATGATCATGAAAACATGATCATCTATTAATTAGCAAGCTAGTTAAACAAGAGGCTTACTAGGAACTCCTTGTTGTTTACATAATACACATGTATCAATGTTTCGGTTAATACAATTATAGCATGGGATGCAAACATATATCATAAACACAAAGATATAATAATAACCATTTTATTATTGCCTCTTGAGCATATCTCCAACAGTTAATACCAAGTACATCGAGCCTCTGCAACGACATAATATCAAGAGAAATCTAGACATCAAGGTTGCACATAGATAAAAATAGAAAGAAAAAAAACATGCCCAAGCAATCATAGACTCAAAGATGTTGCGAAACGTGAGATGCACAATTTTGATATGAACATGGCCACACAACTAAACCACGTGCACACAACTAGAAGTAAAGCATCATCTTCTCCCCATCCGCAACGAGTACTCCCTGAAAGGCTCTCTGTCGACTGAGATTGTACCTCCAGAGCCTAACCGATCTTCTTTGAGCACGACGGCCTTGATCCCCAAATCAGCACCTTGTGTTAATAGCTGCAAGGAAGGTGTGAAGGTCGATGTACCCAAGGTGCCAATATAATTCGAGTGACTATATATCTTTAGGCATCATGATTTGTGCTTATGAGTTGCAAGTTTGGTTAAAAGTGAGGATGCAAATAAGAAAAATGATATAGACCGTTAGATTTGATTTGTGATAGTGATGAGTTGCAGCATGAGTTTCCACTGAAATTTGATAACTAAGAATGGAGTTAGTGACCAAAGGTCAACAACCATTGACATGGTGACCCGCCACTAAGGCCGGAATGCAAGCATGGGGCGAGTTGTGCAAAGTGCTCCCCGACATCCAAACTCGGGCCGAACGCTCAATTCCGGTGGCCATGAACATGCAAATCCAGCGCAATGCTCTGCCTGCCACGATCGTTGTCATCCGTCGCGGCTACAGATCCTTTCGCACGCGCCTGCTGCTATTTGTCGACGTGTGTGCGCGGGCGCCGCCGCAACTACGCGGATCTCGTGATTTGGCACCTGGAATTACAGCGGGAGGTGTGCCGCGGTGTATTCCCGGATCTCTTGCCTGCTAACCCTCCAGCATAGTATCACCGGAAGAGGTTGTGCTCCAAAAACAAAAATCACCGCAAGAGGATGCACATGGCGCAAGCAGTAGACGATATAGGGCCAAGAAAACTGAAACGAAGAACGCCTCTATCTATGCCGCCGTGTGCTCAGAGGCGGATCCAGGAATTTGACTTTGGGTATTTAAAATCCAACGAACACAACATATAAATGTGAAAACTGAAAATTTGCCATGCCTTCACGCCAATCTAAAGGTATAATAGATGCCCCCCATAGGGGGCCTCACAGCGATCCTCGCACGTGAGCCATCGGATCTTCCTTGCAACGAATCTCAGCCGTTAATTCCTGGCTCAGAATCTCCTAGCTAACCCCATGCAACGGCCAATTTTTACCCGCCTCCGGCTGCATGTGGGCCCCACCTTTGCCGGCCCCGCACGTCAGCCACTGCGGCTGGGATCTCTGTCGGTGTGCATTAGCATCGGGCAGTGGATCTCCACCCCGCAGGGGTATTTTCGGTATTTCAGCGATGTGGGTATAAAAGGCATCATCCCACGGAGGAACCCTAGCCCACTTTCCCCCAATCCCCGGCGATGGCGGCGACTGCGGTGGCGAGCGTGTTGCAGACGAACCTCCTCCGATCTGCGGCACGACCAGCAGCCGGGACCAAGGTTGGAAGGCTCCACCGGCGCGGGAGCGCGAGGGTGCCGTCGTCGGGGGGATCAGGCGGTGGAGCTCCGCCCATCCTGCAGGTCGTCGACGATTTGTGCTAGCGACGTAATCCCACACCCTCCCTTTCCAGCGCTTTTCATCTCTATCTTCCTGGTCGCGGCGTCGGTCGCGGCGGCGGTCGGGCAGCATGGCGCGCGGCATGGTGGGCGGAGCCAGGACGCTTGGTGCTTGCTGCCAGGATCGCACTTTCGTGCCTTGCTGGTCCGGCTCTTGGCTAGATGGATTAGCTATCTAGCTCCATTATCTAGATCCGTGGCTTGCTGTTTGATTTTTTTCGTACCACAGGTTCTTGCTACATTAATTTGCTAGCTACCTCCATTCTCTAGATCCATGGCTGATTTCTTTGGTAGCACATGCTCAAGTTCTTGGCTAAATTAGCTTTCCGTGTGCTTTTTTATAATACAAGGTCAGATTCTTAGCTATATTGATTATCTAGATCTGTGGCTCTGTGATTTGTTTTATAGCGCATGCTCAAGTTCTTTGCTAGATTGGTCTAATTTCACTCTATATTATGGACAGGTATCAAAGAAGACACGTGATTTGAAGTTGATATTTGGCACGATGGCATCGACGCGTGAGGTGATTTTTGTCCTTAAATTATAATGTGTTTGGCCAGGGTATGTTGATCTGCATTCACTGGTTTTGTCTTGATCATTTTGTACAATCACAGGTGTAATCATGGATGTACAGAATTGCTACTGATGAAGGTAATCAGGTTTACTTATAGCTTTAGCTAATGCAAGCAGATTAGTGGATATTAGAGAAATGGGAGGGCAATACTATTTATTGGCCCCAAATGGTGTAATTTCCACAACATCTTTGCACGTAGTGGTTTGCCAAAAATTAATCCCCAAACCTTCTCATTCCGTATGTTGTCTTCAAATAAGTGCATGTGTGTTCTACCTCATCACATGTTAGATGATCTGTTATGTGCCTTTTTCCAAACATCTATGTTTTCTTTCTTTTATCTATACCTACAAGGTTTTGGATGAAAATCCAAGAAGACTACATGGGAAAATGAATTCCATTATTGGTCTGATGTCTACTCACTGATTTGTTTTTTTTTCCAAAATTTAGCTCCGTTGCTTATTTGATTTTACCTGCTGTTTTTTGGTGCAGGTATATTCTAAAGAAAGAAGATGAAGTTTAATAGAAAAATGGGTCAATATCCTGATGCTCAAGCAGGTAATAGTTGGACCCTTTTTTAGTTTCAGCCATAGCACAAGTTAGGGATCGATCTTTCTCTTTGCCCCTCCCATGTTTTGTTTTCATGCATCGCAGATTCAGGTCAGGGTCGCTATTGTTAGGAAGCAAAGGGATCAACCTGCATTAGGTTTGTCTAGAATATGTAGATGTGATATTCTTCTCAAAAGGTGGAAATATATTATTATTTTTAATTGTCTCATTTCTAAATTATGCGGTTAATCAGTTGTTCACATGTATGCATAAAGCCAAGTTATATGGGAGTATGTTGTTATGATCACCGGATCCATACATAAGATGTAGGGAATATGTTAGTATCAATCTGAATGATCGTGCCCCTATAAAAATAGTAAACAATACAGAGAAAAAATAGTTTACAACATTTAGGGGGTTGGTACGTCTTTCATTATTTATATACATATATTCAAAAAGTAGCAAAAGCCCACTTTGCCTCTTATTTATTAGGTCCGTCCTCTCTCTCAAATGTGCTTTCTTGTAGGCTCAAGTACTGAACTAAACGTGAAAGCAGATTTCTCTTGTTTGCTTTAGTTCCCTGGACATTTTTTATTTGGTTTGTGCAGATCTGTTTCTACATGGGTTCATGCTCTCCTATAGCCTGAACTAAAAGCCGAAGGAGACTCTTTTTGCTTGATTTAGCAAGGAGGATACATGTAATTTAGAAACCAAAGAAATATAAAATCCAAGAGCAAGGAGGATATGGATTTTATTTTTGTAATTCTCCGTGTAATCCTAACACAGGATGTGAGAATTTCCCACATTATTAGTCATTTCTGCTTCGTTTATTTGTTCATGGTAATAGCACTTCCAGTGATTTAAGTTTGGTTAATCTGAGATACTCTTTTTCTTGATTATATAATGCCGTCAAACAGACTGGAGCAACGACTGATGGTGTAACCTGAATGCAGTGGAGGTTATGGAGAGATGCATGTCTGGGATCCACTGCTTCCATCACGGTCGGCGTAGGAAATCGCTAACCCCAGGTGAACCGTTGTCGATTCGTTGTAGTTTTTTCCTGTTCATAGTATTATGTGCTTCACTTAATTTATTGATACTTATATGGTTTCTCTAATTATAGGTTACCTTAGGAGCGACTAATTAAACATGGTAAGTAATTGTAGTTTCCCTGTTAAATTATATTTCTTATCTTGGAGTTCTGCTCTCTGTTAAACAATTATTTTGGCAATTTGGTCAAGAGCTCATCATTAATAGACTGGGAGTTTATGTGTATTTCATGAAGTTTTTCTGTGAAATACGATGCTTAATCTGGTTTGAGCTTCGTGATTTTATCACAAATTTCATTTGCTGAAGTAATACATTTGGTTGATGGAGCTCTAAATGATTTCCTATTTTTATTTCTGTCTTTGTTTTCCAGACATTTGTAGGCAGCAAGAAGATCGTTGGTGTGTTCTACCAGGCCAGCGAGTACGACGAAAGTTCAATAGCTGATGCAGTGCCTCAAGTTATATTTCCCATCCATAATTACTAAAATTTCAGTTATCAATATGCAGGTTTTTAAATGTTTTTTGTGCAAGCTTTGTACTTGAATTTTGAGTATCTTTTTGTATCTTGGTATACTCATAGTATGGGTTCTCCGATGATTTCTTTCTTCAGACACAAACCGAGGATATATTTACTAATTCTACAGGAAAAGGAAAACTTTGGTAGGTTCAACATTGAGAATATTGGTCAGCGCCGCAACAATATGGATCAGTAGATTATCTTGGATGATCTATATTGGTAAGCCATTTCTCAGTGCCTTTTTTAATTGATCTGTGCAGTTTGGGTTCCGTAATCTCTCTCCACGTAAGTGTATTTCAGATTTTGAGTTAGCATATTCAGCTTTTAAAGTGCCACGTAAGTGTATTTCGGATTTTGAGTTCCTAATGCTACTGTTTTGGAGGCCAAAACTGTAGGGCGCTATAAAACCTTTGACCTAAGCATACTACGGTAGTCCAGTTCTTTTCAGTTTTCGTGTGTTCTTTTGCTAGCAATGCTTAGGTCATACATGATGTGTTCTTTGCTCTTTTTCGTCAATTGATATTTATTAACCGTATCCAGTAAAATAAAACAGATAATTATTAACTATTCATTAAATGTTTGCTTATCATTGATGTTTACAAATGTGTATGAATTAAACTTTGAAACTTCACGGGATCGTGCGCAAGGCGCACATCTGACTGCCTGCTTAGTACCCCTTGATCACTTATAGTACCCCAAACATCCGACTGCATTTTCCAACTGAAACGAAAAATGACTACCGAAATTGCATTGTACATCCAGAATAAACCTAAGAAAACATGATCTGTGTTTGGTGTACTACAAAAGGTCTATGCGCCTAGAGCGAGCTGTGATTGCCATGACAATACAACATCGAATGGAGGGGCCAAGTAGAAGCTTCACTATAATTGTGCATACCTATATTATTAGTACTCCCTATTATTATCAATGGAATATTTTGTTTTGTTTTAATTTAGAGTGGTTCTAAAGATTAGTGCATTGGGTTATTTATCTATGTTCTTATCTTTTTCTTGGAATGCCAGCTGATGCCCATATACGAAGACAACTAGAAAGAATTCTTGAGTGGGTCGTCAACATTGAATGATTTCTTTGCAAGGTATTTTCTCCATCTGAGCATGTTAGGAATTAATTTAGTTTCTGTAGTGAATTTGTGTCTCTTTTATCTTACTTACACATGCACTATGTGGCAGATAGTTCAAAGTACATCTAGGACTGGATTGGAGTTTGTCGCCTCCACCACCCGATTCCTGATTTTTCACATACACCGACTTTGTTTGCTTGAGGAAGATGTCCATGCTTGTGCAAGTTTTATGATGTATCCTCAAAGATTCTGATTATTTGGAAAGAATTCTGGAGAAGGTAAGTAACTCAGAAGAAGTGTTCTTATCTGTCCTACAATCAGTTTTGCTATTCCTGCTAATGGCTCTTCAATTGCTTCATCGCTGGTCAATTATACTATATATCCCACCTGGAAAAAATGCAACTTTGTTTGGTTCCTTGCTGTCTTTCCAAGACTAATCCACCTTTTCTATTTCTTTCGATCCTACATGACTCTCTATAGTGCGTCAGCTCAAATCCCATGAACTTGCCCTATTGTCTTAAAGCGAGCTTTCTTGATCAGTCAGTGGCCTCTTTGCTTATCTCCTTTGTTTATATATATAGTAACACATGAACTTTTTAAATAGTTAGATATGGAAACACAGATGCAATTTCAGATTTTCAGTACGTTTTAACTTGACAATCTCCGCAACTCTGAGTGACTATAAAATCAAGATTTAAACTGAATTATGATGTTTTTTATGTAATGTAGAGTTCTGCAATGGATGATAGAGAATTTTTTCTGGAAATATTTAATTTTGATTATTTTCATTATTGGCCACAAAATATATTTGGGGTTATAATAACTACGCATTAAAATCATTTTTTTTTGGGAGAAGCCATACTTTGGAAAGCAAATAAAAGTTATGTCAAAACTGAGCTCTGCAGTGTGGTCAAAGATTTGTTTTTTTAATCTACCACTGAGAGGCTCTCCTTGTTGAGGGTATCAGCTTGTCACTATGAATTACTAGCTGAAGGAAGTTCAGAGTAACACATCTCATGCAGGCTAGCTATTTACATCTTGCATCTACAAAGACATCAAAAAACATGAAATGGATGAAACTATAATTTGGTAGCTAACTGAACTATACTTCATGGATAACTAGATTTAGTTGTCGCTTCAGGTGATAGGATAAGATCCTTTTAGACCATTTCACTTCCAAACTACAAACGTTAAATATCTGTAGAATGATTCGTACTTTCTTTGCATCTGTCATTGGGCTGCAGCCTTTTAATTTGAGTCCTCTCTGATGTGTGCAGACATGGACTGTTTTCAATGGCTTCTCAGTTTCGAAATCAGCTCCTCTCTTGATGTATTGTTATGATATTTCCGCACTGTTGTAAACATTTTGAGTAGCTCTAATCGAACAGCTTATCTCGCACTTTACACTGTTGGGTCTCTCCCATGATGACTTCAGAAGTAATTTATGTTAGACGTGGCTGCCTCTTGAGAGTGCTATTATAGTATTGTTTGGCCAAAAAGGATTAGAGGTACATTATATTTTTCATATGGTTTGTATTGTAAACACATGTCGTGATACTACTAATACATAAAATATTTTACCCAGCGATTGACTATGTGAAAGGTCGGGTGGCGTGCGGATTGATAGACTTATTTTCTAACTATTAACGGGTCTTTACAGATCATAGTGTTAGTTATTGTAACATATTCCTCTATTTATGTGGTTGCATATAAGCATTTGCTACTATTTTCATGATTTTTTGTATTTTATTTATCCTAATTTCATCCTATTGACTTTGTTTCGAAAATCATTTAGCCATGTGATTTCATCGTTGTTATGCAACGTTGACGCCAGTTCCACGGGGTCGTGCGCCAAGGCGCACATCTAAATCTAGTAAATATAATTTGGCCATTGTAGCAGTAGTATCTCAAAAGGTGAAGAAACTTGCAAAATAATAAAGGAAATTACAATTTTATAGACAGCCCAGGCTACATCATTCCGGCGCTATAGCACGATATAGCGTGCTATTAACGAGCTATAGCACGTTAATAGCGTATTTTTCGGTCGACTCTATTTTATTATAGCGCGCTTGTAAAAAGAACTCCTTCTCAATAAAAAATAGTAAAAATGTAACCAGACAGTCATTCATGACTTGGTCCCTCATTTTGTTCCGTAGCTTGTTCTTCACAAATGTCACTAAAGTAATTCGGTGTTTACCTCATTAAACCTATCTCCAAGCTCTTGAAGTTGTCTATCAATGGGACATAAAAACATCTCAACATGGAAGCGATGCATCCTGGCCAGACGCCGCCCTCCCGCGGTCAAGATCGCAGGCAGCATCGGCCTTGCTGCTCTCCTCTGCTTCGTCCGGCACCGGCGGCATCGGGGTCTTCCGGGCTGGGACGCCGCTCCGCTGCTCGATTTGGGGCTCCCGTCGCTCTCGATTTTGGGCTGCGCTGGTAGCTTTTTTTTTTCGATTTAGTTCCCTAGTTTTTTTTTTGAGGGGAATTTAGTTCCCTAGTGGCCTGCTGGTTGCTTTGCTACGTGGGTGGACAGGCTGGGCCTTGGTCCAATTCGAAAATCTTAGCCCAACATTGACGTGTCCATTACTTGTTGAGAATACTACTATTGCTACATATCTTCCTATACACTACAATACTACATGTATGAATTTTTTGCAGAAAAACTTGGGTGTTCATCTGCACACGCATGTCCCATGCCAGATCCGTCCATGCGTGTGCTCCCGGGAGGCAAAAAAAAGAAATAAAAAAAGGCTAGTTAATGCATGTAGAAGTTGGATGAATAGCCACTGCGGTGAAAAGACTACACTGATATGATGCTTCACAAGAATAGCAAGTGGCTCATGTAACGTCGAGATTGTCCCTTCGCATAATTCGCAGTATAGTTCGTGAAGGAGACACGCATTGTCATTCTCTCTCCGCTGAACTACTTATTCCGGTGTCTCCCATGCCCATTTCTCGCGAAAATTTCATGTGGTTGCACATGAAAGACTCTTCACACGGCCTCGTAAAAAACTTTGCATTAGTTGACTCTAAAAAACGATGTTCTCTTCTTCTTCGCTCACTTTGTTGATCTCCAGTCTCTTCACTGCTTTGCAACCAATATATACTAGTACATGCGGTAGTTGGTGCATATATAGTTGGTGACTTGGCGTGTGCATATTTGCTCTTTGCAGGGACTATTTTGTAGAACAAATTAGTTTAGACTTCCCACAATGAGAGTCCTATAGGTAGTATCATGCATATCATGTAGATAAAAATCTTACGTGGCACATCAATTAATGAGGAGAGGTGTGAGACTAGTATCGTATGTACGTAAAACTAGAAATTTTAGTAGCAAACACATCATGTACACATATTTGCATTGGGATTCTACAAAGCATTAAATATGATGAAACTATGATACCAATTCATGATATACTATGCATTGTAGGTGTTGTATCATAAATAACTATCATATGTATGAGTATCATATGTATGATACTAGTCTATACTACTTCCCATTGTGACTAGTCTTAACACGTACTCCTTCCGTCCATAAATAGGTGGACATCTAGCTCTAAATTTTGTCCAGAAAAAGTATACTTCTATCTTCTCAATGCACTTTAATTACTTCTCTCTCATCGTATGGAAATCAAACCTAATAATATTGAGCATATGTTTTTCTTGTTTTTTTAATTAGAGGTGAAATAATTAAAGAGAAGAGATGCATCTTCCCAATGCATTTTTTACACCCTCTGTCTTGGTTTAACAGGCATGCACGTAGTATAAGAAATTATTTTGAACATTATTTTGGTCAATAAAATATGAAATATATGTCACAAAAATTATATCATTGAGAAGCATTTTTGCATACGAATCTAATGATATAGATTTTGTAGACATAAAATTTATATTTTGTTAACCAAATCAGTAGTCAAAGTTTGTCTTAAACAGTTAAACTGCGTGCGTGCCTGTTAAACCGAGAGCATAATTTATCTCCGCATGTACTCTTATTTGTGCACGGAGGGAGTACTATTCTATCTACCTCTCCGAAGTTTTAAGACAACGTCATTCAAACTTTGAGTTGTAGACAGTGATATTATACTTCCCTTAAAAAAAGCCTTTGAGCTATTGATTGAGGCTGAAGCCCGTTCCCCCTCGTCGCTCCTGTGGGCGACGGGAGGGAACCCTAGCCGCCACCGTCCCAGAGCCCTCCCCCTGCTCCTCCCTCCCCTCGCTGCCGCCGGAGGGCGTCGCTGGGCAAAGCCCGGGCGCTGGCGGCGGCGGGGACTCTTCTCCCCCTCGCGTGGCAGACTTGGCGCGGGCCGACGGGGCCGGTGAGGGCGGCGCGCTTCACGAGGGGCGCGGCGGCGCGGCTGCCTCAGCAGCGGCGTGGCGGCTTCGTGGCGTGGCGGCGACCCCGTGCTGGAGGCGGCGACTGCTCTCGGGCGGCCACCAAGTCCGGCGGCGGGCGGCGCGCCAGGCGGTGGCCAGCGGCGGCGACGGCGCTGGGGATGGCGGCGACGGCGAGGCGACCGCGGCGCGGCGGTGGTCTGGGCGGCGGAGATGGCGCCATGGCGGCGCCGGCTTGCTGGCTCGGGTCTGGGCCCTTCGGGCCCGATCTGGGTTTGGTGGGTCCCGGCCGTTCTGCCCTCCTGCGCCTGGGTGCGGCTAGGCACCTCCTCCTTGTCCGCCCTCCTCGGCTCCGAGCGCATGGTGCTGCTGCTCTGGCCGGGTTGAGCGGAACCCTACGCCATCTTGACGTGGCGGCTCGTGGCGTCCGTGCGGCGCTGGGGACAAGGTGGACGGGGCTGGGTGGCCGACGATGCTCTCTGAGGTGGATGTGTGCAGTCCCGCAGCAACCCACCCCATGGTGGCACCTGCGCCGCTTGTGGCTCGGTAGTGCCCCTCTTAGGCGGCCTGTCCCTTTGTGGGCATGGATGCCCCCAACCTGGCGCACTGGACGTGCTGCCGGCGGGTTGCGCTGCCAAGGCTAGCGCTTTGAGAGAAAAGGGTCAGCGCAAGAGGTCTTGGCGAAGATTGGACAGTGCCTGCAGCGGTGAGGAACCATGCTCTGGGCGAAAGCCCTGCCTTTCGGGGCCGGTGATGGCGACGCCTGAGAGCGTCGTTTTCCTCTTGTGGCGTCATCGAGGAGTTTCGGCACCTCCCTTGCCTAGGGTCTCATGTTCCGGGTGAAAACCTCAGATTTGGCTAGCCAAATCGGGCGACGACGGCGTCTTGGACGTCGTACCCTCCTTGGAGGCGTCGTCTTGGGAACTTGAGTTCGGGCCGTAGTTCTTCCTCGTGGATCTCAGCGCTGACCACATGGGAGGTGTTTTGCAATGCAGGTAGCGCGCCGGCCTCTCGAGTGGTATCGCGGTGGCTTGCGCGTCGAGGATCTTCCTCAAACAGCGCGAGCATGCCTCTAGATTAGCAGTGGTGGGCTGGCCTCTGTTTTTGTTGGCGGGCTGCTGAAGACTGCAGGCTTGCACATCTGTCGAGGTTGCCGGGAGCTAGCCGCTGCGCCGACGGCGTTCCTTGGATTTGGGTCGAGGCCGGAGCAGCAATGCTCCCAGCTGAGCCGTGGTGGGCTCGCGGGATTCAGGTGGTACGCGTCTTGGCTGCGGCTGGCAGGCTCTTGGTAATTTCGGCGATGCACAAGCACTGCGACTTTCATCGGCAAGGGCTCTGTCTTGCGGAGGAGCTCACTCTGCAGCGTCCTGGAGGAGCACTCGACGGATTTCGGCCTTTTTGTCGTAGTCTAGTTTGAGTGTCGGGTGTGTTCTGTGGGTGTTCGGCCTTTTCTTAGGCTTGTAATGTAAACTTCTTTTTCTATCAATGAATCGAAACGCAAAGCTTTTTGCGTTTTTGCGAAAAAAAGACTTTGAGCTATTGTATCTACCCGTCCGAAGTTCAAGACAACATTATTTAAACTTTGAGCTGTACAGTGATATTATACTCCCCTATTTGAAAGAAAAAAAAACAGTGGACAATGACACTATCAGTCTATCACCATCAGTTCGAGAAGGATCTGAGTCACATTTGGCTTATCAATACTATTCGTCGGTTCTCATTCAACCTAGATTTCAGGAAAGTGCTAGTTTCCTTCTTTAAAGGAGCATATAAGCAACAAAATAATTTTAAAAAAACAAGAAACAGCGTAAAACACCGGAGACTTAGAAGTTAATCATAAGCAGGTTCACAAATTAAGCGTTCAACAGAAATTATAGGGTGGTACATAAAGCTAATATTTATAGGTAGACATCTTACGCAGCAACGTCGCCATAACTTGCATCATAATTTATTCGTGAGGTTGCCTGTGGAACACTTCTTTAGTAACCTTCTAGTTTCCTATCAGCCATAAGTACAGTCCAATAAATCACGGCGATTTACACAAAAATAGCCCTTTATAGAAAAAATGCACAAAATAATCCTCTAGTTAAATTTTTTCACGCCTCTAACCCTATTGTGTCGCTCTTGCGAAGGGCATCACACCTGTCTATGTGGCGTCTGTGAGAGCAGTGCCACACATTGTCGGCTGGCAGGCTCGAGCCGTTACGTATGGCCGAATATGTGGCGCTCTTGTGAAGAGCGCTACACAGAAGGGTGTGGCGTCCTTGCGAAAGGCGTCACACAGAAGGGTGTGGCGTAAAAGGGTTAGAAGCGTGAAATAGTTTGGCCGGATGGTTATTTTGTATAATTTTTACATAATAGGTTATTTTTGTGTAAATCGCCAGAAATCAATGTGAAAGAGAATAAATATTAGACTTGTGATTTGTGACCTGCATAGCTAACTAACCAAGAGTGCAGGAAATCTGCACGGATAGTCATCAACGAACACTTACGACGACACATCTTGGTGGTCACACGAACAATACATGTGGCATATGAAAGAATTGTTCAGATTTTTCAATTAAGCATATTTAGAGATAACATCGGGTCATTATAGGTGGCAGCGCATGCCAGGAGACGTCTATGTACCACGGTAGACAATGCCGTCGTGCGGACACTCGATGAATCTTTGGTGTGCACCAGTGAGGAGTTGTTGTGCCCCGTTGGTGCAACATCTCAAATAGGAAAACTAAAAAGGGGCTAGATGTTCCTAGACTTATGCCCAGCCCGTTAATTGATCTATTGCATATGATAATATTGGCGCCGCTACCTGCCTCATGTCAAGAACTATACTCCACACAACATCTAGCTCATTTGGAATCCGAAACACCTCTTCACGTAACTAAGTGGGTAATTCTTGAATGACCCACACATGCAAGATCAGTCAGCCGTCGTCTATCAATCCCGGTGCCTCCCAAGCCTATTTCTCTTGTTGAAATTGCATTCTACACGGACGCTGTACTTCGCCAAAAACTTCAACTAGAGACACTTCATGAGGTTGAGTCATTTATACTTGGTGGACAACAGCCACTAATTAAAATGATGCGTGCAAGGTCACCACACATTGTCAGAATCGAGTGAATATCCTGAAAAAAAACATTTGCTTTCATACGGACTAAATATTATATCTAGTTATCTACCCTCTGTTTCTCAAAAAATAAATTATCTACCCTCTAAAATCCAGGACAGTATCATTTAATACATTTGTATTCGTATTATTTGTGCATACGACAATATAATAATATGATATAGCACCTTGAAGTGGACATTTATTCAGCTACAGTTAGCGGATCACCACTACTCTCTCCCTATATATTCAAGGAGAACCTTCAGAAAAGGAGAAACTGGCTTTGTTATGAATTAAGAAGTACGTAAGAATCTGAATTCTTACAGGGATAGTAATTCAACCAGATATACAGGTAGCAAAGATGGCTGCATAGCCAACAAAAAATTGAAACTTCAAAGCAAGTGTAGAGATACGAAGTAACAAATGATTTAACATTCGAACTCCATCTTGTTCAGTCCTGAAATCTTGATTGGCAAAAGTCTTGATGTATGGTCATAACACCATCCAAACCATCATCGCACCAACTATGATAAGTGCCCTTTATTCTTTTAGCCAAGCCATGCAATCTCCGAAGGTTACATTACGAGATGGATATATAGATTATAGTCAATTGAAGATTGGAAAAGTGGTGTTAGCAAAATTAAATGGTTGATTGTCTCATTCTGTCAGTAACTCAGTATAAACTATTAGCTAATTTATCTTCTGTCAATGTAAACCCCCGAGCATGAAACAAAGAATTTTTAATCTTTAATGGAATCTTTAAATTCCACAACTCATTACTGGCTAAGTGGCTATGTAACCTGTGAGTGTATAAAAGCTATCTACGTACATTTAACAGAATGGATACAATTTTGCTGGAAGTTGACACTAAAATTTCTCTCCCATCTGAGAGTTGAACATCATTGAGCCTGCTAAGTAGCTCATACCAAACTACTAACTTACAATATGAAGAACCATCTCTTTGACTGAGTCATGCTCATTCCGTACAATGTGGAGAACACCAGGATACTACTCACAAAGAGCAGCCCCTCATTACCATGTCCTGCCAAAACCGGTCCTGAGACCCTTGATGTTATAAGTGTCGAAGCAGAAAAAATACCGCACTTCATCAATCATACCAAAAAGTGAAAATATCCTGATTCTCATTTAACTCGTGACCGTATGGTCCAAATAGTGGTAGGTTTCCCCCCCTAACATTTCCCTTCCACATTCATTCTAAATAGGACAAGAAATATAAATAAGTCAATAAATTACCATGAGCAGATTTGCAAGAGCTTAGACAAAACAAAATTCGAAGTGCCATATGGCTATAGCTATATAGTGTTGATCCGTTATTCCATTTCAACTAGAAACATCACTTGCACATAGCCAAATTGAAATGCTATTTTGGCACTCATTTAGTTAATTGACAAGCTGTTGTACCCCCTTAAGAATGCTATGATGCCCATTAAAAAGTTCTGGCTAACTTTAAATTTTCATGTACCGAGGCCTTTCCTTCAGTATTGGCTGCATAGAGCGTCAGTGCTGCTTACTTGATGATTATCTCATTGATTCTTCGAACAGAAACATGTAATTAAAGAAAAAATGCGCTTGTACTTTGGTCATTATTTTCATCCCCTATTTCTATTTAAAAAAGGATTCACCAGCTAGATCATTCATACTGATTAGACACAAGATTGACCTAAAGACTGAGCTCAATCATGTGGCAGCAATATCTTGGCCTTTAGTTTCCCGATGTGAAGAATTTTAACCCTAACTTGAACAAGCAAAAATGACTGGTCTATATAATCTTCATGGCACTCCCTCCATCACGATCACCGAAGTGTTCAAAGAGCAAGTGGCGTACATAGTATCTCTTCATAAAATTTGTGGGGTAATTCTTCCAAGTCACATGTACGCTGGAGCTTGTGATGTGGATGAACTATCTATCCCGGTACCTCCTAGGCCTATTTCTCTGGTGCCAATTGCATCATATATACATAATTTTGTCAATAACTTGCTGTAATTCTTGAGCAACAGAGGATGACCCTCTCCATCTACTTCGGTTTGCTCACTTTTATCTCGCTCGCCTCTTTTTATTTGTCAACTAAAGTTGGTACAATAGGTGGAGTTATATAGTAGTGTATACATATAACCTGGCACCGCAAAGCTAAAACGCACGGCGCGCTGCCTTATGAGCTGGAGCGACAAGAAGGTCGGATGCGTCAAACTGCAGCTTATGATAGCGCGGGAGGTGGTGCTGAGGTTGGATATCGCCATGGAATCCCGACAGCTGTCTCCGGACAAACGTCGACTCCGGGCACACCTTAAGCACACCTACTTGGGTCTAGCCTCCCTTGAGCGCACTATGGCCCGCCAGCGGGCTAAGATTGCTTGGCTAAGGGAGGGAGATGCCAATACAGCCTTCTTTCATCAACACGCGCATACAGGCGCCAGAAGAACGAGAACGTGATTCAGAGTCTGCAGGTGAATGGCGCCGTTATCTCTGAACACGCGGCCAGCTGAAGCAACCTTTACACACTTTGAGGGCTTGCTTGGCACCTCGGTGGACCGGCTACACTCGCTGGACTTGGACTTCCTGGGGACCCACTTAGAAGACCTCTCCGAGCTTGAGGCGGCGTTCACCGAGGAGGAAGTGTGGGAGGTGGTCAGACACTTGCCATCTGGCAAGGCGCCAGGGCTGATGGCTTCACGGCGGAGTTCCTATAGAAGTGCTGGGGGTGGTCAAGGGTGATTTCATGGCTGCCTTCGATAAGTTGTTCATGCTGTGTGGACGCGGGTTCCAAGGTCTGAATCAGGCGCTGATGATCATGCTGCCTAAGCGCCCGGATGCGGCGGCGCTGGGTGACTACCGGCCGATTAGTCTTATACACGTCTTCGCCAAGCTAGTGGCTAAGACTCTGGCTACTCGGCTGCCCCCCCGGATGGACCCCCGGATGGGTGGATCGCAACCAATGCGCTTTCATTCGCAGGCATTGCATCCACGACAACTTTATGTTGGTCCAACAGACTGCTAGATTCCTCCACCGGGAGAAGGAGCCGCGGGTGATGCTCAAGCTGGACATAGCGCGCGCTTTCGACTCTGTATCTTGGGGGTTCCTCATGGAGGTCCTCCGCAAGGTTGGGTTTGGGCCGAGGTTCCGCGAGCTAGTGTCCATCCTGCTATCCACGGCGAGTACCAGGGTGTTGCTCAACGGCGAGCCAGGCCCCCCATCTGGCATCGGAGGGGCCTGAGACAGGGGGATCCCTTGTCGCCATCGTTGTTCGTCTTGATGATGAACTCGCTTAACAGGCTGCTGGCCAAGGCCACTGAGTTGGGTATCCTGAGACGCTTGGCGCGCCGAAACTTGGTGACATCGGTGTCCCTCTATGCAGATGATGTGTTGATCTTCTGCCATCCGGATGAGACGGAGCTGCGTGCTATCCGCAGCATTCTGGGGCTCTTCGGGCAGGCATCGGGGCTGCACACCAACTTTGCCAAATGCTCGGTTTCTCCCATCGCGTGCTTGGATGAGGAGGCTAACGGCGCTGCGGGGCTCATGGAGTGCGAGCTAGCGCCGTTCCCAATAAAGTACCTTGGCATCCCGCTTTCCATCAGGAGGCTGTCGGCTACGTCCTTCCAGCCTCTGGTCGACAGGATAGCTGACAAACTCCTCACCTGGCGGGCATCCATGATGCCGAGGGCGGGGCGATTGGCGCTGATCCGAGCGGTGCTCGCAGCAATTCCGTTGCACCAGCTGATGGTACTAAGCCTCGATAAGAAGACGTTGAAGCAAGTCAATAAGGTCATGCGTGGGTTCCTGTGGGCCAGCAGGGCAGATGCCAACGGTGGACACTGCCATGTCAACTGGTCCAGGGTGTGCCGGCCGCTGCGGCTTGGGGGCCTTGGGATCCCCGACCTTGCGCGCACTGCAATCAGCCTGAAGGTGCCCTGGATTTGGAGGATGCATATTGATCCCATGCGACCTTGGGGCGGGCTCGAATAGCAATTTTCTAAAGTGGAACGGAATGTCTTTGCGGCCTCCACTTCGATGGTGGTCGGTAATGGAGAGTCTGCCCTCTTCTGGGAAGATAGGTGGCTGGATGGCATGTCCACCAAGGAGATGGCGCCTGAGGTGTACACGCTGGTACCTAAACGACGCAGAAAGGCGCGTACGTTACGCGAAGCTCTGGTTGGACGCGCTTGGATCCCTGACATAGTCGGCGCGCCAAGCGCCCTTGCACTTTGGCAGTACGTGCAGCTGTGGGGCAGGCTTACAGACACACCGCTGTCAACGGACCAAGACAAGCTGATTTGGCGCTGGACGACGGATGCCCAATACACGGATCGATCATGCTATGACACTCTCTTCCAGGGGGCTATCATCTTAGGATCTTGGAGACTGAATTGGAAGTCCTGGGCGCCACCGAGGGTGAAGTTCTTTATTTGGCAGGCATGCCTTGATAGGTGTTGGACGGGTGAGAGACTAGCATGACGAGGTCTACCGCACGCGCCTAGGTGTCCGCTTTGCGATCAGTCTGAGGAGACCATGACGCACTTACTCACTGGGTGCTCTTTCTCCAGGACGGTCTGGTTTGAGGTCCTCTCGTGGATACGAGCCACCTCGGGACCTCCCACGGTTGAGGGTGACTTCGCGGAATGGTGGTCGCTGGTGGTGCGGACCATCCCACGCCAGCTGCACAAGGGCATTTCGTCGATAATCATGCTTACTGCATGGTGGATATGGAAACACCGGAACGTTGCGGTCTTCGACAATGCGCAACCTTCGGTGACTTCTCTATTCGACAACATCAAGGCTGGGGCATGGCTATGGGCGGACGCGGGAGCCCGGGGTGTTCGTCAGCTACTCCCCTAGATTAGCTTTCTTTTTCTTGGGTCGAGTTGTATGGCGGGGTGTTGGTCCTCTCGAGGACTTGTACATATAACCTTCTTTTCTAGCAATGCACCGAAACGCAAGGCTTTTGTGTTCTCGCGAAAAAAAATAACCCGGCAGCAGGCCTGTGCAAGGTGTCCCTATAGTTATGTCGATGGGGCAATTATATAGTTAGGAACAATGAGTGAATTTTCTGGAAAACTATTTGCTTTCGTACTTAAAATTTGTACTGATGTGGTTCCATACAAATTCAGGGCTGACACGTCAATACTTTTTTGTTGGTACTTACACTTATGTGTACAACTTAAACGAAATATAACGATGTAACATCTTGAATTCGATATGCTTTTAATTAAGTTACATGTAGGTGATCAACACTACCCTCCCTTTATTTTTAGGTAAGAACTTCAGTTTTACATGTATCTTCCTTTTTGAAAGAATGTCTAAGAAGTCTTCTATTTAAGAATATTCAGAGGTTCAGTGTTCAATAGAGATTAGGGAGCTGGCAAACCAGATTTACATCTAGCAAAGGTTCCTGCGTAATGTATAATGCAGCCAGGTACAAGAATTAAGCAAAAGCAGACATGCGAGCTACCGAACAACAACCATCAAAACTACATCCCGAGTTCTGGCATCGTGAGAAAGGAAGGACCTCAGCCAAACTGAAGTCACTCCTGGAGTCCAGGTGAGATTTCTCACGCAGTAACAACATTAAAAGAGAGAGAGATTTGGAAACTAATTTCATCAGGGTACCCCGAAACTGCAGATTATAGGGCTTGCACATAAGTTGATTAACTCTTCCATTTATGTACTTTCAGTGGCTATATGATACAGACATGCATCCACACACCATGAGAAATGCTATCGCCTCATCCCAAATCGCATGTATCCCCTCACAGAATTCAGTGGGCAATTCATGAATGAGAGGAACGTTGACTGCATCTGCATAAACCTATCCTGGGACCTCCCATGCTCATTTCTATTGTGCCAATTGCATCAACATCCATGTGATTCCTGTCTAAAAAATTATGGCAAACAGAGAATAGCCCTAGCAAATGCTCCTACTTTGTTCACCTTTTTGTTCCCTACTCTGCTCAATTTCCACGGCTACTATAAACTGTGGGTGATAGGTTAAGTTATATAGTTGGCCTATGTATACTAGCCGGGTACTGAGCTAGTACAGGGACACCAACTTTCTGCAAAGCCATTTGCTTTCATAAATGTTGTTCTGTCTATCCTCCAAAATTTTAGGCAGTAACATTTGTACCCAACAATAGATATTTCAACAGCTCATTTGGATATTACTTCATCACGCTAGCTAAGGAATATTGTTTCAATAGCCTTTATGTTTATTATCAAGCCCAATAAATCACAGAGAAACACAGTATTTGTCCACAGAATCCACAGTTCGTCAGTGGTGCAGTAAGTCTGTAGAGTTGGCCAACATCATAGTAATGCTCTTTGAGGGCATACCAAACAAACTGAAACGGATACAATCAAAAGAAATATGGTGGACAGTTGCAGGAACACCACGTAAGTAATTGAGATCTCCAACCCAATTTGTTAGTCTGAGGTGTCCGGCCTTCTAAAGTTGGTCATGAAAGAGCTGCCCCAAGATCCTAATTTTCAGTACGTGCTCATTGCTTCTTTTTTCATCCGAGTATTGCTCACGCCCGCTAAGAGTGATACCTTTTAATAAGGATGTAGCTGAGTACACATCAAATTTACCAAGAGCCCAAACAACCCGGTCTTTCTTATCGTCTAGGTGTATTGACTGCACAATAGTCCACCAATTTTACAACTTGCACCAAAGGTTATTTGAATGTTAATATTCTCAAATATCAAACAGTTCTATGCACTCATGAGGGAGTACTAAAGGTCCAGGCTTTAACAAAATATCAAATAGCCTAAGAAACATTACCTTCGAGGGTACATCCCAAGTGTTGCTCCAAATTTGAACAGTTCCGTTTTTCAGAGTGGACTATATAAGCCAAGCCTCACTGAAACTTGTGCTTACCTCCTACACCACCTTCGAAACCTATGAAGATTTCACAGGTCTAGCAGAGAACATATCACATAAACATAAACATAAACATTCTAGATGCAGGTACGACCCTCCTATCACTAAATGTCTAGATGCAGGTACACCCCACCAATTTGCACATCCATAATTGTCGATAATGCATCTGCTGCCACATTGAACAAAAGGGAATATAAGCATCATTTTAATATTTCATGAATTATGTTTATTGATAAATGAAACTTTAACTTTAGTTAATCCAAACTAACTGCTAATACATGTTGCATGATAACTAATAAGGGTTAGAGATAGAATTAGAAGAACCAATCCCTCAGCATCTCACGTTATAGAGCAAAATAAAGTAATAATTGATATAGATGTATCATAAATACATAGTTAGTATGCTCCTGCAATAGGTTTTGCCGGCAGTACTAGTGAAAATGGATCCAGAAAGTGAAATTGGCACCTGAGCAATCAGGTAAACAGATCATTTGGGAAATTATTCTTATGGAAACTGTGGATTCCACTTTAAATTGGCACCTAAGCATTTAGGAAACCAGACAGGTAAACAATTTGGGAAATTATTCCCTCATTCTGTTGCTCTCTCCTCTCTCTCTCTCCTAGTTTTCGCCAAAACTCCATTATTAATCATGTCAGATGGAAGTCTAACATGGGGTGCTACAGCGCCTCTCAGAGCACTATGCCGCCCCTGCGGTGTCCCTATATTCTGATGAATTGGTCATCTTCCGACGACCTGATCCAGCTAAGCTCAGTGCTATCCAAATCCTTTTGGACATCATCTGTCGCGCCTCCGGTCTTCTCACCAATTATAACAAGTCCTTGGCAACACCGGTCCGTTGATTCCCTGAGATTGCTACTGTGCTCTCAACTACCCTGGTCTGTCCAGTCTCAGAATTCCAGGTGCCTTACCTTGGCATCCATTTGACTGTCAATAAGCCAGCTCTTCCCTGTTCGTTCCGATTGTTGCTTGCGTCCAGAGCAAATTTTCCAGCTAGATTGTGTGATTGATGTCAAAAGGCAGGTGCCCTATCATATTGCTTTACTGTCGCTACATGTTGCTTAGTTAATATTTCTTGCGTACCATTAATTACTATAAAACTAACCCATAATCTCATAATCATAGAGCAAGCAAACAAAAGCATATGTACAAGTTATGATTTATGCTCAAATCCTATATATGGGAACAATACAAGAAACGCCTTCAAATTTCAAACCTAGAAACAAAGCCGAACAAAATAATGTATGGTGTGAATTGATTTGTTTCAAGATTTGGATTGCATCGAATTTCATGAAGGGAATGTAACACTTAACATATTACTACCTGTCTACCTTACAGGACCATGCGGATTTTGAGCACTCAAGAACATCACGACTTAAAATAATTAACATACTGGACATTGCTGCAGCCTGACAGAGTAGAAACAAGGTAAAGCTATAGACCATGCACTCTGTTGACAATTTCCCATTCGCAATCACGTAAACTGCAGTAAAATATATGAAACCGAAGTAGGACAAGAGCAACCATGGATGTGCTCAACAAATGACATGGAATAAACTTGTATTTCATCATGAGATTGAATCAATTGATGATAGAAAATGTCTCAATTTCCTGGTGGATGACTGCTGGAGTGCTGGAGTGTTTAAAGTTGGTTCAACTGACAAACAAATTTAACTGGTTTGCATCTTGCTTAGTGACAGCCTTGCTTATCCCCTGAGTTTGAAGTTAGCTGTATTTCCCGATGCTTCCGTTGCCCAACACATTTAACTGACTGGTATGTTGCCTGGTGCATATATGGCCACAGTTTTGATTTCAGCCTCTGAGTTTAAAGTTAACTATAGGTCTTCAGAATATAACAAGTTACCAAGCTAATTTTAAGTAATATATTTAAGTAATACAATAACACGCCTTTATTCTTAACATACAATAGATGTCCTTTTTTTGCAGTGGTTCCACCCATAACTCAGAAATTGCAAGTAATTTCTTGCTATGGTAAATTGTAAGAACTTTCAAAGAAGAAAATTCTATGGACGGTGGAAATGTTCAATCACTTCATTACAAATGTCTAGTGTCTGAATATTATGCTTTGGCATCAGATTAACTGCTTCCGGCAGAATTAAGGGGTCTAACAGAGAAGATGTCACTGCAAGTACAACTGCTATGGTTCTTCTGTGTAGGTAGAAGATTAGTCCTTAGATCAACACAATGTAGTTAAAGCATGGAGTCTCAGATGCATAGTCTGATCCTCAAGGAGTAAAACACAACCATTCTGCCTAAGTTCTTCTCTTTCAAGGAAATGTTACTATTTTGCAGTATGTACCGGATGTCTAGCAATCAAGAGGCAAGAGGTACAATAGACTGATATATAGAGGCAAACCAACACTGTGTTTGAACTGAAACATGGGCGCCATTTTTAGCAAAATGGTTTCGTTTCCTTCTTGACTACAGTACAAGTTAAGGATAGAAACTTGACCTGGGTAGATATACACTTCAATGGAACTTTTCTTGTAATCCGATTGTCTTCTGTACGTGGTCTCGTTTTTGCATCCCATATATATGCAGCAAGGCACTAGTCCTTCAAAACAAAATGGAGTGGCAAAAACAGAGATCAGTACCTTATGCTATGACAGAAGATCAGCCCCTTACAGCCATATAGAAATATTAAGACAGCTGAAAATTCTTCTGTGCTAAATACAATAAACCAAAACAGATACTTAGAAATAGGAATGAAAACATAAGACCGATGAGTGAAGGATTATTTTACTCCCAGCTCGGCCATGAATGCAAGTTTTGTCTTATGTGAGGGCATGCATTTCTGAAATGGCAAATAGTCCAATATTTTTTTACTCAAATTTGGCTCTTGTTTAATTTGAAAGATTCGAAAAACACAGGAATATGAAATCCTTAGGAACTGAATGCCATGCCATTTCGAATCCTACAGGAATTTAAAAGAGAGGAATGTATAATAGAAGCTTTTTGGTCGCATCACAAGAAAAACACATGATTTTCTTGAATGATTAAGTTCATGACGTATTATCAGCGAGAGAGAGGAAAATGTCCATGATGTTGGACTCAATTGAAATTTCCTTTGAAATTGCCTGAGAAGTTTTAAAGAATATTTAAACATGTTTTGTCTTTTCAAAAAAAAAGGAAGTTCTGATAGATCCCATCTAAAACCTGATCCTACCTAAGTCTTCCCCTGGTTTGCAATCCTACAGATCAAACAAGAGCTGTAAATCGTAAGTAGAGTCGTGCATAAAATCTCCGGAATCCCTTCAAATCAACGAGGCCCTTAACAATTTGTACCGATGAAATATAACAATTTGTGTAAGATGAACAAGAGAATGTGTGTCTCGTGCGATAGTAAGTCCTGCAGATGTGAAGACTACCAACCAGTACTGAAACCCTAGTTCTCACAAAAGAGACACCTCATTGTGTATATCTACCCAGGTCGCCCTTGCATCAGCATCATGGATGGAGCTGGAGTTCGGGGCCTTTTATCGATCTAAAAATGATGCCTTCAGATTTCTTCCCCAAGGGTCAATTTTTGTTAAGGAACAATATATATCCATTTGTATCAACATTTCAGAATACAAGGGAACTTCTTAATGGTGAGCTGAAAGCAGCACATGAAGACTATCGCATGTACCACTATTTATAAAATGCACATAAGCCGGTAGCCCAAGCATAGTACCTTAGTTATAACTCTTGCTGTAATGGCACATCTGCAAAGGACGTATTTTCATCTCCAAACCTATTTGATGGCACTGGTCACACTAGTTGCAAGGAAAATCACCAGCTAGGACAACGTCGCACTCTCCAGCGAGATATAAAGGAGCTCCGACCAAAGAGCCTCGCAAAAACTTGTTCATCGTATGCTTCTTATGAAGGCATCCTCTATATATCTTCCTTGAAAGAATCGAGAGTCTGCAGTACATTAACCAATTCAGGGTGAGACTGGTCAGCCATTAGAAAGACATGAACCCCATCCTGCAGCTCGACCCAACTACATCCAGGCTCTTTCTTCACCCACTCTTTGTTCATGCTCTCCCTGATCATCCAGGTCTCATGCCAATCGCCCTCCAACGCATGTATACTTGATAGAGCAACCCAGTTACTGTGGTTCTCCGGATCAAGCTCGAGTAGACGAGATGCTGCAAGCTGACCCAACTTAGCATCCCTATAGATTCGACATGAATTAAGCAATGCACTCCAAGCAGCAACACTCGAGTCAAATGGCATGCTCTCAATGAATTCAAGAGCATCTTGTAGGCAACCTCTCCTGCAAATTAGATCTGCCATGCAACCATAGTGCTCAGGCTGCAGCTTAACCGAGCTCTGGCCATCAAACAGAAACTTGAAGTAGTACCAACCTTCCCGAACAAGCCCGCCATGGCTACAAGCTGACAACACCGCAAGATATGCTACTCCATCTCTTTTTATGCCCAAACGTGCCATTCTATCAAACATAGATACTGCATCTTGTGCACGGCCAGACTTTCCATAAGCTGAGATCATCGTAGTCCACAGAACAGAGTCTAGGGATGGTGCAGCCTTAAAGACAAGCTCTGCTGAGTCAACACACCCACACTTTGCATACATATCCACCAAGGAGTTCCTGACAACCACATCCCACTCAAATCCGCCACGAATAACCCGCGCATGCACCTGCATCCCCTGCTTCAACAATGCCAGCTCCCCGCACGCATCGACAATTATGGCACACGAGAATCCATCTGTGCCAACCCCACAAGACACCATTGACGCAAACAACGCCACGGCCTCCTCAGCTTGGCCACTGCCGAGACACCCAGCCATCATCGAGTTCCACGCAACGATGTCCCTTGCCGCCATCACCCTAAACACTCTCCTGGCGTAGTCAACATTCCCGCATCTCGTGTACATGTCAAGAACTCCGTTCTCGACAACGGAATCGACCGGTCCATAAATACTCATCTTCACAACCCTGGCATGAATTTCCTTCCCGGTAGCAAGGGCGGCCGGGCCAACGCCGGCGCACGCGAGCAGCCCACCGGACAGCGTGTACCCGTTGGGAGCAACACCAGATTCCACCATACGCCGGAAAAGGGACAAAGAATCTCCGTGCAGACCCTGGTGGGCGTGGCCGGTGATGAGGGACGTCCAGGAGACCACGTCCCGGCGGGGCATTTCGTCGAACAGCGCGCGGGCGTAACCTGGAAGCCCGCAGCGGAGTGCAAGGTGCGCAAGCGAGGTGGATAGGATGGCGGACGCTGAGAGACCGAGCTTAAGGAGGAGCGCGTGGAGGGGCTTGACGTGGAGCGCAGAGCGGCGAGTGGCGGCGGATTTGAGAGCGCCGGCGAGGGAGGTAGCGTCCCAATCCCACATCGGACAGCCTGCGACGCGAGCAACGGTGAGGGCTTGTTTGGTTGTTGGGGGCACGAAAACCAGTGAAGGATACCCCGATGAGAGAAGTCCAATTTACCCCCCTAAACTCATCTCAAAGTTCAGATTACAACCCTCAACTTTACTTTGGTTCAATCTTCAACCCTGAATTCTATAAACTGTTCGGAATTGGACCTTCTACCCTTTTTTGACATGTATTGAACCGGTTTTTCTCGCCAGTTAGCGGTTTTTCTTTCTATATACTGTGCCAACTCATCAAAATACAACATACACGGTACAAGAAAAACCCGCTTAATACAATGCAAGAGGTGATTTTGAACCTTTTTAGAATTCAGGGTTGAAAGTTGAACCAAAGTAAAGTTGAGGGTTGTAATCTGAACTTTGAGACGAGTTTAGGGGGGTAAATTGGACTTCTCTCTACCCCGATAGGGAATTTTGGGGTGCACCTGGTATCCCCAGTTTTTACGGGAGATATTTCCCTAATCCTCGTGTCTGTTGGTTTGCAGCGAGGGAAACACTACGCACTGGCTTGCTGCCTCTGCCCTCGAGGAAGTGAAATTGGCGGATCCGTGCAAGGCAACCAGAGACGACGATGTGCTAAGGGTCGGAGTTGGCTAGTGGCGAAGACGAGGCAGCACCCGCCGCCGCCGGCCGCCGCACGGCATGGCGTGGAGTTGTTGGAGACGAGAGCGCCAGATCTTGGAGAGTTCATGCGTTCTCCGCGCGGAGGAGATTCGTCGGAGCAGAGGAGGGCAATCCGGCGGAGGAGAAGGTAGAGGGGAGAGAGAGCCTCCGGCCGCCGGAGGGGATGGTCGCGAGCTCTCAGCGACCCAGCATCGTCGTCTCCCTGTCGCGCGCGAGAGAGAGCCAGAGTCGCGGATTTGGTTCCCCACCTCTCGAGTGGTGGAACGTTCTCCTGGGGATGAGCGCGGAAACGACGGGGAAACTACACCATATGAGCAACCAAATGGCCACGTGAGCTTACCCGGGTCGATTGGACCCGGGGTTTGTTGGGCCAGGGAAAACGGGCGGAACCGCTGGGGAAAGTATGCAACCAAACGAGCCCTGAGGCTTTGTTTACTTCTAGGGTATTTATGGGGATGAGAGGGAATTATTTCGTATCCCGGAAAAACCCCACTAGTCCGTTTACTTCTCCGGTTTTGAACGACATAATCACGAGATATCCCCTTCCATCCCCTCCCATCCCCAAATTTTTTGCCTAAATCAAAAACTCACCATCATACTAGTGTATTTTTGGGGAGGGGTATTTGAGGGGATTGGGTGAACACCAAATCCCCTCCCATCCCCATGCCAATTGGGAACAAAAATACGAGAGAAGTAAACAAGGCCTGAAGGGGGAGAATTAGGATGGGCTTTTCGGTCTGCTCTGGGTGCACAGCCCATTTCGAGAGAACCAGGCGATAGCATTTTTCTTCATCTATTTTTTTCTTCGGATTGTAATGCTTAGTTTGCTTACGATGAAATAGTACATACTCCCTCCGGTCCTAAATATTAGCCATATAATTTCTGGCACGGAAATTAAGAAACTCATATTTAGGAAAAATTACACCATGTTTGGCTAGGGTTAACCGTAAGTAACTGCCGTGAGCTAATAGAGTACTTTGCATAAGATAAGTAAACCTAATCAAATCTCCAAAAATATTGTCCATACAAATAGGGCAACGCAATAAACCTTATATTCTGAAATTTTTCTCAAAAAACTATATGGCTTATATATAGGAACATAGGGAGTATGATTTTGGAACTCTGAGCACACCATGGTAACACATGTTCATCCAGTGAAAACACAGCTTGCGTGGTTTTAAGATCGCGAAATCATTGTAGACGCCTTGACACCGATAAATAATTGATCTTGCTTAGACACACCACGGTGAAATCAAACATGAAGTCTGATCCTAGCTAATTCGTTGATGATACAACAACCACCACATTGATCATAGCAATCTTCCACACCTTTTGTTGTTGATCCTCCCCAAGACTATGACTTCTCATAAGGAGATGCTCCTCTTTCACAAACCTCCTATAACAATAATTATTCGTCCTCCTCTACTCCTATGTAGCTCCTTCCTCCCTCATATACCCAGATACAAGAGCTCCTACAATGGACATGGTATTTTTTTAACGGGGAGAGAATGGTCTCGACTGAACCAGATGGATGCCTTTATTTGGTAGCTGGGTACATTTTACATATATGACCCTAGAAAAATAAGAATTACAACATAGTACTGGAAGATTGCACAAAGGATCTTCGAACAAAAGCAGGAAAAACAAACAAGTATTTGGTCTTCTACACCGGACCTGAGACTCGACCGCTAGCAAGCTTAACGCCACTGTGGACATACCACATGGGGATGAGAAGATGTTGGATGCCGACATCTCCGAAAGGGGCCTCCTGCTTGTGACGGTAAAGCACAGGTCCGTTGGGAACCCCAAGAGGAAGGTATGATGAGTACAGCAGCGAGTTTTCCCTCAGTAAGAAACCAAGGTTATCGAGCGTAGGAGATGAAGGCCACGTGAAGGTTGTTGGTGAAGGAGTGTAGTGCGGCGCAACACCAGAGATTCCGGCGCCAACGTGGAACCTGCACAACACAATCAAACTACTTTGCCCCAACTTAACAGTGAGGTTGTCAATCTCACCGGCTTGCTGAAAACAAAAGATTAAACGTATGGTGTGGAAGATGATGTTTGCTTGCAGAAAACAAAAGAGAACAATGATTGCAGTAGGTTGTATTTCAGATGTAAAAGAATGGATCGGGGTCCACATTTCACTAGTGGTGTCTCTCCAATAAGATAAATAACATGTTGGGTAAACAAATTACAGTTGGGCAATTGACAAATAGAGAGGGCATAACAATACACATACATATCATGATGACTACTATGAGATTTACTTAGGGCATTACGACAAAGAACATAGACCGCCATCCAGCATGCATCTATGCCTAAAAAGTCCACCTTCGGGTTAGCATCCGCACCCCTTCCAGTATTAAGTTGCAAACAACAGACAATTGCATTAAGTACGTGCGTAATGTAAACAATACAAATATCCTTAGACAAAGCATTGATATTTTATCTCTAGTGGCAACAAGACATCCACAACCTTAGGGGTTTTGTCACTCCCCCAGATTCAATGGAGACATGAACCCACTATCTAGCATAAATACCTCTCTTGGAGTTACAAGTATCAACTTGGCCAGAGACTCTACTAGCAACGGAGAGCATGCAAGATCATAAACAACATATATGATAGATCAATAATCAACTTGACATAGTATTATTCCATATTCATCGGATCCCAACAAACATAACATGTAGCATTACAAATAGATGATCTTGATCATGATAGGCAGCTCACAAGATCTAAACATGATGGCACAATAGGAGAAGACAACCATCTAGCTACTGCTATGGACCCATAGTCTACGCATCAGTCCGGAGGCGGGCATGGCGATGTAGAGCCCTCCGTGATGATTCCCCTCTCCGGGGTGGAGATCTTCGAACCCCCGAGTTAGGTTTGACGGCGGCGTCTCGGAACTGTTCGTATTCGCTCTCGGTCCTAGGGTTTTCGGGACGAAGGAATAAATAGGTGAAGGGGCGGAGTCAGGGGGCTCCTCACCACACCTTGGCGGCGGTGGGGCCCCGCGCCGCCCTATGGTGTGGGCCCCTGCTGGCCTTCCTCGACGCTTCTTCGGTCTTCTGGAACACTCTGGAAAATAGGGCCGTGGGCTTTTGTTTCGTCCAATTCCGAGAATATTTGTAAACTAGCTTTTCTGAAATCAAAAACAAAACGAGGCGACACTGCGGCATCTTGTTAATAGGTTAGTTAAAATGCATAAAAACATTATAAAGTGTGAATAAAACATGTAGGTATTGTCATAAAACTAGCATGGAACATAAGAAATTATAGATATGTTGGAGACGTATCAAGCATCCCCAAGCTTAGTTCCTACTCGCCCTCGAGTAGGTAAACGATAAAAAAGAATAATTTCTGAAGTGACATGCTACCAAATCTTGATCAATACTATTGTAAAGCATATGAGATGAATGAAGTGACTCAAAGCAATGGTCTATAGTTTGCTAACAGAAAGATAATGACTAAACAACTGAATCATATAGCAAAAACTTTTCATGAATAGTATTTTCAAGACAAGCATCAAAAAGTCTTGCATAAGAGTTAAATCATAAAGCAATAGATTCTTAATAAGAGGTTTTGAAGCAACACAAAGGAAGATTTAGGTTTCAGCAATTGCTTTCAACTTTGAACATGTATATCTCATGGATAATTGTCAACACAAAGTAATATGATGAGTGCAATAAGTAAGCATGTAAGAATCAATGCACACAGTTGACACAAGTGTTTGCTTCTAAGATAGAAAGAAGTAGGTAAACTGACTCAACATAAAGTAAAAGAAAGGCCCTTCGCAGAGGGAAGCAGGGATTAAATCATGTGCTAGAGCTTTTTAAGTTTTGAAATCATAAAGAGAGCATAAAAATAAAGTTTTGACAGGTGTTTGTTGTTGTCAACGAATGGTAGTGGGCATTCTAACCCCCTTGTCAAACAGACTTTCAAAGAGCGGCTCCCATGAAGGACGTTATCTCTACCAGCAAGATAGATCATCCCTCTTCTCTTTTGTTTACACATGTATTTTAATTTTATTTATAGATGACACTCCTCCCAACCTTTTGCTTTCACAAACCATTGCTAACCGAATCCTCGGGTGCCTTCCAACATTTCACATACCATGGAGGAGTGTCTATTGCAAAATTAAGTTGCTTACTAATAAATCAGGGCAAAACATGTGAAGAGAATTATTAATGAAAGTTAATTAATTGGGGCTGGGCACCCTGTTGCCAGCTCTTTTTGCAAAATTATTGGATAAGCGGATGTATATGCCACTAGTCCATTAGTGAAAGTCTGCCCAACAAGATTGAAAGATAAAACACCACATACTTCCTCATGAGCTATAAAACATTGACACAAATAAGGAGTAATAAAGTTTTGAATTGTTTAAAGCTAGCACATGAAGTATTTACTTGGAATGGCAGAAAAATACCACATAGTAGGTAGTTATGGTGGATACAAATGGCATAAGTTTTGGCTCAAGGTTTTGGATGCACGAGAAGTATTCCCTCAGTACAAGGCTTTGGCTAGCAAGGTTGTTTGAAGAAAACACAAGTATAAACCGGTACAGCAAAATTTACATAAGAACATATTGCAAGCATTATAAGACTCTACACTGTCTTCCTTGTTGCTCAAACACTTTTACCAGAAAATATCTAGACCTTAGAGAGACCAATCATGCAAACCAAATTTCAACAAGCTCTACGGTAGTTCTCCACTAATAGATTTAAACTACATGATGCACTTAAACATGATCTACTTGAGAGCTCAAAACAATTGCCAAGTATCAAATTATTCAAGACAATATACCAATTACCACATGAAGCATTTTCTATTTCCAACAAAATGATAATAAGTGTTGCGGCTTTCAGCTTTCGCCATGAACATGAAAAATAAAACGAAGAACAAGTGTTGAAATGAAAAAGCGGAGCGTGTCTCTCTCCCACACAAGCACGTTAGGATCCGATTTATTCAGAGAATGAAAATAACAAAACGAAAATAAAAGCACACAGACGCTCCAAGTAAAGCACATAAGATGTGACAGAATTAAAATATAGTTTCACTAGAGGTGACCCGATAAGTTGTTGATGAAGAAGGGGATGTCTTGGGCATCCCCAAACTTAGACACTTGAGTCTTCAAATATGCAGGGATGAACCACGGGGCATCCCCAAGCTTAGACTTTTCACTCTTCTTGATCATATTATATCATCCTCCTCTCTTGATCCTTGAAAAATTCCTTCACACCAAACTCAAAGCAATCTCATTAGAGGGTTAGTGCATAATCAAAAATTCACATGTTCAGTAAGTACACAATCATTCCCAACACTTCTGGACATTACCCAAGGCCCTGAAATTTATTGGAGCAAAGAAATCCATTCAACACAGTAAAAGAGGCAATGCGAAATAAAAGTCAGAATCTGTCAAAACAGAACAGTCCGTAAAGACGAATTTTTTCGAGGCACTTAACATGCTCAGATGGAAAAGCTCCAGTTGAACGAAAGTTGCGTACATATCTGAGGATTACTCATGAATTTTTTCAGGATTTTACGAGTTTTCTACAGAGAGAAAAACTTAAATTCGTGACAGCTAAAAAATATGTTTCTGCGCAGAAATCCAAATCTAGTATCAACTTTCTATCAAAGACTTTACTTTGCACAACAATGCAAGAAAATAAAGAAACAAAGGTATTGCTACAGTAGTAACAAGCACCTTGACTCAATAAAACAAAAATTGCAGAAATACAATAATGGGTTGTCTCCCATAAGCGTTTTTCTTTAACGCCTTTCAGCTAGGCGTAGAAAGTGTAAATCAAGTAACATCAAGAGAAGAAGCATCAACATCATAATTTGTTCTAATAATAGAATCAAAAGGCATCTTCATTCTCTTTCTAGGGAAGTGTTCCATACCTTTCTTAAGAGGGAACTGATATTTAATATTTCCTTCTTTCATATCAATAATAGCACCAACGGTTCGAAGAAAGGGTCTTGAGGAGTCCTTTCAGTGTGCCATTCAGAGTAGTTGATCATCATATCATCAAGAAGCTTTGTTGCAGCACCCAAAGAGATGGACATAAAAGTACCTCCAGCAGCTGAATCCAATAGGTTCCTTGAAGAAAAATTTAATCCTGCATAAAAGGTTTGGATGATCATCCAAGTAGTTAGTCCATGGGTAGGACAATTCTTTACCAAAGATTTCATTCTCTCTCATGCTTGGGCAACATGTTCATTATCTAATTGCTTAAAATTCATAATGCTACTTCTCAAAGATATAATTTTAGCAGGAGGATAATATTTTCCAATGAAAGCATCTTTACATTTAGTCCATGAACTAATACTACTTTTAGGGAACGATAGCAACCAATCTTTAACTCTTCCTCTCAAGGAGAAAGGAAACAATTTTAGTTTTATAATATCCCCATCTATATCCTTATACTTTTGCATTTCACAAAGTTCAACAAAATTATTAAGATGGGCAGCATCATCAGTACTAACACCAGAAAATTGCTCTCTCATAACAAGATTTAGTAAAGCAGGTTTAGTTTCATAAAATTCTGCTGTAGTAGCAGGTGGAGCAATAGGAGTGCATATGAAATCAATATTATTTGTGCTAGTGAAGTCACACAACTTAGTGTTCTCAGGAGTATTCATTTTAGCAATAATAAAGCAAGACCGAATTAAATGAAGTAAAGCAAGTAACTAATTTCTTTGTGTTTTTGATATAAAGAAAGCAAATAAGACAGAAAATAAAATAAAGCAAGACAATAAACAAAGTAAAGAGATTGGGTGTGAGAGACTCCCCTTGCAGCGTGTCTTGATCTCCCCGGCAACGGCGCCGAAAAGTAGTTCGACGGTAAAGCACACGTTTGTTGGGTACCCCAAGAGGAAGGTATGATGAGTACGAGTTTTCCCTCGTAAGAAACCAAGGTTATCGAACCAGTAGGAGATGAAGGCCACGTGAAGGTTGTTGGTGAAGGAGTGTAGTGCGGCGCAACACCAGGGATTCCCGCCAACGTGGAACCTGCACAACACAATCAAACTACTTTGCCCCAACTTAACAGTGAGGTTGTCAATCTCTTGCTGAAAACAAAGGATTAAACGTATGGTGTGGAAGATGATATTTGCTTGCAGAAAACAAAAGAGAACAATGATTGCAGTAGGTTGTATATAAGATGTAAAAGAATGGACCGGGGTCCACAGTTCACAAGTGGTGTCTCTCCAATAAGATAAATAACATGTCGGGTAAACAAATTACAGTTGGGCAATTGACAAATAGAGAGGGCATAACAATGGGGAGCGGTGTTTTGGAACATGGGTCCATATGCTCTCTATATTTCGAAATGCATCTTACATACATTTTAATTTTTTTTAAATTGAAACTAAAAGTTCGCACGTACATCTTCACGTGCTACGTGCTCACAAAGTCGTTTCATAAAAAATCGACTTATCATGTGACGTGCGTAAAAAGACAAAATTCAGTGCTAAAAATAATGCTTTTCACAAGATAAACTTTCTCTTTTTTATATAGACCACACAAAATATTGGTTTTTCGTGAAACTTGACGAACGCACGTATATTATGAAGATGTACATGTAGAATTTTTTGTCCAAAATTTTTGACATTTCGAAATATAATTTTTTAGTAGAGGGAGCATACGCACCCGAGAGCCGAATTGAATTTCCGATAACAATGCACATACATATCATGATGACTACTATGAGATTTACTTAGGGCATTACGACAAAGAACATAGACCGCCATCCAGAATGCATCTATGCCTAAAAAGTCCACCTTCGGGTTAGCATCCGCACCCCTTCCAGTATTAAGTTGCAAACAACAGACAATTGCATTAAGTACTGTGCGTAATGTAAACAATACAAATATTTTTAGACAAAGCATTGATGTTTTATCCCTAGTGGCAACAGCACATCCACAACCTTAGGGTTGCTGTCACCCCCCAGATTCAATGGAGACATGAACCCACTATCTAGCATAAATACCCCCTCTTGGAGTTACAAGTATCAACTTGGCCGAGCCTCTACTAGCAACGGAGAGCATGCAAGATCATAAACAACATATATGATAGATCAATAATCAACTTGACATAGTATTCCATATTCATCGGATCCCAACAAACACAACATGTAGCATTACAAATAGATGATCTTGATCATGATAGGCAGCTCACAAGATCTAAACATGATGGCACAATAGGAGAAGACAACCATCTAGCTACTGCTATGGACCCATAGTCCAAGGATGAACTACTCACGCATCAGTCCGGAGGCGGGCATGGTGATGTACAGCCCTCCGGTGATGATTCCCCTCTCCGGCAGGGTGCGGAGGAGATCTTCTGAACCCCCCCCCCCGAGTTAGGGTTGACGGCGGCGGCGTCTCTGGAACTGTTCTGGTATTCTGGCTCTCGGTCCTAGGGTTTTCGGGGACGAATGAATAAATAGGCGAAGGGGCGGAGTCGTGGGAGCCAGGGGGCTCCCTCACCACACCTTGGCGCGGCAGTGGGGCCCCCCGCGCCGCCCTATGGTGTGGGCCCCCTGCTGGCCTTCCTCGACGCTTCTTCGGTCTTCTGGAACACTCTGTGGAAAATAGGGCCGTGGGATTTTGTTTCGTCCAATTCCGAGAATATTTGTAAACTAGCTTTTCTGAAATCAGAAAACAGGAACTGACACTGCGGCATCTTGTTAATAGGTTAGTCCCAGATAATTCATAAAAACATTATAAAGTGTGAATAAAACATGTAGGTATTGTCATAAAACTAGCATGGAACATAAGAAATTATAGATACGTTGGAGACGTATCACCTCCCCACAAGATCTTAAAATCCAAGTGCACATGGCACCTAACTAAGTGTGCAGCGGCCTCCCTTACGACCAATGATAACTCCGGCACGAAGACGTCATTGTTGATGAAATCCACCATAGCTTTCTATAGCCACAAGTAATTCATCAGAGCATCCAGATCTTGGGGTCACCCTCCTTCGTCTCTACCACAACAAAGATGAACACCAAGAACTGGATCTCCCTGAGCTTATTGGACAAGCCTCTACCAGATTGATGCCTCCCCTTCCTCCTCCTTCTCCATGGAGAAATCGTGTAGAAGCTCGCTAGCCGGCCCAAGCCGCTACTCGCAAGTGATCGGACTCGGCCTCCATCAACCGGCATAAAGCCAAAAGCCATATAGGCAAAACAAGGTCTAACTCGAGATGACATACTGAGGAGACCCGACCGCCTCACCCATCCCTCTACTACGAATGGTAGGATCAGCAAAGGGGAGGCGGAGGCGTTGTGCGACTCTCAAGGAGCTAGGTAGGAGAGACAAATAGAGTAGAAGAATAAGAGTCTGCGATGGACACAATGTTGGATCTTAAATTGGCATCCCCTATGCCCAAGCTCAGAAAATATGTTGGAAAGAGGAGAATGAGTTTGGCTCACTAGATCCGGCTTGGGGGGGAAGTTGGACGACATAGATTTTCTTCTAGCAAGACCAAGGTGGCGGTGCCTTCTGGTGCATCTACGACGGTGGGCGGCGCTAGTAGGCGTTCAATGGGCTGGTGGAGGATGGGGCTTCTCGATCCGGGGGTGTTGTGACCACGATGTTGGCCAGCGGGAATGAAGCGGCGGTGGGGATAGATCCAGTAGGTGGATGGGCAGCACGGCGCTTCTGGTGGCCTTTTGATCATGCCAGGGCAGGGGGCCTAGGCCCTTTCCAAGCCCATCAACCTCGACCTCCAGATCTAAGGGTGTCGGCTGCCATGGGGCATGCAGGTTGCCGATCTGGCCGAATGAACCTTGTCTTGTCGTCTCTCAAGTTTCGTAGAAACACCATCTGTCTTCTCCTTCGGCTATGTGGTGTGTGCAACTTGAGCGTCGGGGCGAAAGCCCTGGAAGGTGGGAGTCCTACTAGTTGGTGGGTGTGCCATATTCTTTGGTGCTGGTCATTGTACATGGTCGTAAGGATAGAGTGGTGCTGGCAAGCAATGCGCTATGGCGGCAGTTTGGTTATCATTCGACTTTTTGCACCCCGTGCAGAAGGAGGAGAGATTATGCCGGCGGGAAACCTTGCCCGTTTGGGCCATGGTGGTGATGTCCACTGAAGGCGTCATTGGTGCTCCTCTCGATCCTTTTACGTGTTCCGGGTGAAAATCCAAGATCCTCGGATCAGGCGGTGGCGGTACTCTTGTGTCATGATTTTCTTGAAGGCACCGTCTTGGGTTTCGCAGTGTGCAGCTCTCTCATGGTTATTTGGTGGAGTTGCAATGCTTCTTCAGACAGCGTTGGCTATTCATTTTTCTCTCTTCGGCAAAGCTTGATTCATGCTATGCACCCACCATTTTCCCCTTTGGATTCTGTCCTGACAACGGTTTGTTGGCGGTGGTGTGGTCAGTTCCTTGTGGTGGTCACCTACTGGTGGGGTTTCCTGCAATGGTGCAATAGTCTCATCGGCGTGCATCGTTCGTTGGTTCGCTTGTGCTCTATGGTGAGCGCCGGCTCAACAACTGCGCCCGTCCAGCTCATGCTCTTCTTCGGGGTAGTCTCCGTCATGGTCATGCCTGATATTTCCGTTGTAGCCTCTTTGGTAGGTCGGTTTCTATCTTATAAGCTGAGTTCAACATCTTGTATCATTTTCGTTGTTAGGCGTTATTAATTTAACGTAGGACCATTGGTCTTTTATTCAAAATAAATATATAGCAAGGCCGAGGGCAAGAATCTTGGTGGCAAATGTTAGCATTCTTTGGATAATTTTTGTATGTTGTTTAAGTTCATTTGACATGCAATTGTTTGCTGCGTGATTCTGGATGTCTGAGACAATTGTTGTGTTCATGCTGCAAGATTTGAACATTTGCATAGCATTAGATCGATATGCATGATCACGGAATAATAGTATAGCATTAGATCGATCGCATCCTACTGGCAAGTGCACATCGGTCGATTATTGATGCATGGTCATGGATGCTCTCTTTCGTCCTCTTTGATGAGTGCAGGCAGGTAGTGTTGTGCAAGTGTGCAGAGTCTACTGGCATGGAGCGCATGTGCATGCATGCTGACCAATATCATGCAGCTGCAGTGCAGCACTGCACCTGATCGATGATCTGTAGAAATTCTGTTCGTGTTAATAATTAATTAAGTTTACGTGCTTCATGCGGAATCTCTCTCTTGTCAATCGTCGTGTCTTGTGACAAAAATCTTGATCCGTATTCCACTTGTCAGCATCCACTGACCACTAATATATATAAGATGCTACCTTCTTATTCTATTTTATTATTCCGATCCTTGTCAATCAATCAATCAACTGAGGAGACCGACGTATTACCCAATGTTATTATCTACGAAACACGACGGAGCTAGATCATATCGACTGATCGGCGAGGTCCATCTCGACTGATCTACCGGCTACGATCAGGCTGAGGACCTGTTTGACTGCATCCTTTACGTTCTCCCGCCAATAATGTTCGTACTTACGATGCAGAAGGTCCTTTGCAGAACTGCAGGGGTGAGTGTGATCCTCGTGCTAGCTAACAAAGACATATTGGTGAAGCCAGCTGTGCGGTTAGTTACAGGTACAGTACTCGTGAAGCTGGAAATTAAGCTACAGCAAGCTAGCTAAAAAGGTATTGTGAACTGTGGAAGAGTACATGCAGCGGCGAATCTAGGATGTGATGGGGTTAGCTTAAATAATAAAGCACTAGGCTAAATTGATGTAAACATAAAAAAATGATCCATTCTTTCCTATATAGTTAAGATCCATGCATGAATTGATAGCATATAAACAAGAGCTAGAAAATATGAAACAACGAGATACAAAGAGAAATTAACTCTCCACTATAAAATCATGCGCCAGACATAAAGTAATTTGCACATCGATACTTGTGAAGTAAGTAATGTATGACGTGTTGCAGATGGCGATATTGATTAGCGTTCAAAGTATTATATGTATTACTAAGTTAATGTAGTACAACTATTTTCCTAAAAATAAAAAATTCAAAATAATTTTAAGGCTTTGAAGCTCTTTATTATGTTAGCATCGTCTATACTTATGAATATCTCTGACTAGGTAAATTAATCAATATATTACTAGAATTAATCAATTATCCTCCATTAGCTTCGGAAACATCTTAGTTTGGTCACTAGTGATTGGGTCATGATTGGGCATGTGCTCCCATATGCAGCGAAACCCGGGTGGCCATACAGATAGGTCATAGATGAAAATCCTAGAATAGCTTGTTTACGTCCTTTTTTTCTGCATTAAAATTGAGGCTTCTATCCATACCTAAATGCATCAAGTATGCACACTTGATAAATTTGCGCAAAAACTGGATAGTGGGCTCACTAGCAAGCCCAAGAATGGTACGGTGTTCAGCATATTTTAGCTAGATGTTGTGAGTTTCCTCTACGGGTTATGTGAAAAAGGATACCCAATATTAATGGGTATATGTATTGAAAAAAAAAACATCAAATGCAGGATGAACTCCTGCCTCTCTCTCTGCATTAAAAAGTAAATCGTTCAGCTTTACCGCTTCAGAAAAATCTCAGACAGTAGTATCTTTGTTTTCTTCTGATCAAATTCAACGCATTGGCTTATATTCAGCGGGCGCATGATTATATCTGTTCCCTGAGTCCGTGACTCGATTGCTGAAATGAAGATCTGAACTGTTCCCGTTACATACGCTAACGCGTGCGGAATGCGTGCATATCCCTGTCCGCACTAGGATTACACAGCCGGCTTACTGCATATATGGAGACAGCTAAACAAACTTTTCTTATCAAGATTAGTTACGTGCCTCCCTATATCAAGTTCTTAACTGCTAGCTTGCTAGAATAATTGAATGCATTTCTGTTGCTACTGGTTATTAAATAGAAAAAATGTGGTTATTAATTTGGACAAAAAGAAAGATAGTGTCCTAGATTTTTTTTAGAGTGAATTTCACTTTTTACCCTATAGTTGCGCATTTGTGGCACATATTACCCCATTTAGTGCAACTTTTACAAAAAAATATCCCATCTAGGAGTTTTTAAACATGGTTTTACCCCAATTTAGCATTTTGTTTGTTTTTGTTAGATAGAACCGGCGTATTTCGCCCAAGTGGTGCGACAAAATGTGTAAATATCGGAGGCCCTCATCTACGATTATGTCCAGATTTCTCTTATCCGATTGTTTTATTCCTCGTCTCGTACTGATATTTTTGAAAGTAGGTAATCACCTCATAGCTTGCCCAATGAATACGCCCTAGAAATCGAGGGTCCAAATATTCTAAAATGCATAATCTAGATGATTTTTTATTCAATGTGGCAATTAGTGTCACAACGGTAGAACTACGGGGTAAAAAGTGAAATTCACTTTTTTTTGGGGGGGATTAAGTGCCACACCTCTGAAGAAGAAGCGCACGGTGCAGCTGTTGACGATTTACCTGTTCAGCTGGTCTGAAGTTTGGATGTAACCTCTTCTGTTTGTATGATTTGTGCTATATGCCCTTCTAGATTCAGGTTCTGGTTTTGTGAACTCAAAGACAAAACTCGCTCTGCTTGATACTCTTGGTTTCTTCGGTATTGGGGTTGTTGAATTTTCAAGTAGTAGGGAGGTGGGACTCGGGAGTACTTGGGACTCTGACATCTTTCTACACTACAAAAAAAATGGACAGGGAATGGACCCAAAGGACCTGAAAATTGCCATAGATAAGAAACTGCATTAGATAAGCAGTGAGTACATGATTACAATAAAAAAAAACCCGATGAAACAAAAAATTATAGTCCAATCCTCAGACTTTGCAAACAGGACCTGAAAGAAAAATAGGAAAAAGCAATCAGGTCCATCGTCTTCACTGCACCTCCTTAGAGACGTCAAGGCGCAAGCACCATGAACGCCACCGGGCTGTTCCGCTTGGAGTGAGGCTCGCTGAGAACCCTGCACCGAAATCAATGATCCTCCGTATCGGCATAGCAGCCCGGAGGAAGAAAAAGCTAAGATTCATCATCCAAGTGTGAAATGGTCTTGCTGGCCAAGGATAACATTGGCGAAGAAGCCCGATGCACTCTTACGATAGATCACAGCTTCCGGAACACATGCATCATGTACTCCATCTTCCCACAAAGCCTAAGATCCGAGTAGCTAGACGACATCTTTTCCCCGTATGTCTTGTCTCCATGAAGATCCGGATAAAGTAGAAAGGCCTCCAAATCTACCCAAAATCGAGGTTTCGTCATAGCCCATGAGCTTATTAACGAAGTTGTGGCCTAAATCCGCCCCCAAGGCCTTTGACCACTACAAATAATCACCAAGGAGCAAAGCCAGCAACCACGAAGCGCTCACACCCGCCATGGCCAAGCTCCACCAGACAGAAAAAAGGAAACAACTACAACACAGCCCACGGCCCGCCCAGAAGCCCAACTAGAATTCCTAGGCCTGGGCCTAAAAGTGTTGACCTGATGGTCGGGCCAGGCTGGGCCTGGGTAGTCCAAATGAGCGCATTAGGGAGGCCCCGACCTATGGCCCACCAAGTTTAGGAGTTTTTGGCGAGGCCAGGCTAGGCGCATGGGCGTAGTTTTTTCTACCCGGGCTTTCTTTGGCCCAGCCCAAAGCCTGGCCTGGACCGACATACGGGAGCTGAATAACTATAGCCATAAGGCAAAGGAAATCCTAAAACTACTTTGTATAAAGGGGAGGGGGTGGCATCCTAATCTATCCCTATAGAAGCTAGCACGAGCAACAGCGGAAACAACGATCTGATCCGGTAATGTGTGGACAACACTCTAAGGATCGGTGGGGGAGAGGAGAGGAGAAAGGTCGGGTTCTATTCTGATGTGTTACTACTTACCAACTGAGTCTATATTTTATTAGTGACAAAATATTTTTCTTATTTATAGAGGTACATTTCTATTCAATTTATATCACCATATATAATCTAATGTGTCTTCAACATCTAATATGCCACACTCTTTTTACTATTTAAAGCTACACTATAATTCAATGGTTATCTTGCAAGCTAATAATTTCTTTGGCGGTGGTTGTAGATTAAGAGGACCCAAGACATATCTGTAAACAGTAAACTGACTACCTGCAAAAAACAGTAATTAGTTATGATGTAAACATGACCAGTACACATCCCGCGTAACCCCCTCCACGCGCATGACTCCACTCGTGCCTCACCTTTTACTGCCTTCTCGCGCCTATTCTAGGGCATCATCCTCCCCTCCCCTCCCAAGTCATCATGCAAACTGACACTATCCTTGATTTCCTAGTGTTTATGATGTTCCTAGATTTTTTGTAGAACACACTAAAACACAAACGCTCACAAACACGCACATAAACTCATCCCTATGAACACTCGCACATCCTACCATATGAGAATCATCGAGAGACTGAGGCGGTGAGTTCTAAGATTGACGAAGCCAATGGAAAACTCTTGCCTGGTGGTTAAAAATGTCTGACGTCTTCGCAAAAGTTCAATTAGAGTTAGTATTTTACATAATTTTGTTGTGAACTTGGAACATTTTAACGGAAAGATATGTATAAAATTTGAAGGGATGATAAACCGATGCCTTCGCAAAAGTTCAGTTAGAGTTAGTATTTACACAATTCTGTTGTGAACTTGGAACATTTTAACAGAAAGATCTATATAAAATTTGAAGGGATGATAGAACCACACATCTGGAAGCAGAGTCCTCTCCCATATTTGATTCAATTCTATGCACCTTGACTTTAACTGTTTGTAACTTTTAGTACTATTGGGATCTCTTTGTATCTCCATACCTCCTTTACAATAAACTCTATGTTGTGTTGCGAAACAATGTAACGACAGCCTTGCTAGGATACGCTAGTCAAGAATAAGCCTTCACACACGGTTAAAATGGCATATCGTCACACACAGTAAACCTTACTGTCACCATGTAAGAGTGGACGATGCTTCTTTATAGAGCACCCGGTTTATTTAACCGTGTGTGATGGGGCCTCCAGACGTAAGTTTTCGATTCCCAAGCCTCTGAATTCTTCCAGCCAACATACCTGATTCCAGGCGAGGAGGCACTTACCATCGTTACATCTCTCCTTCAGCCAACTGAAAGCCACGCTGACTTTTCTCCAGTTCTTCAAAAAGCCACACTGGCACTTGGTGACCAGCACGTGATGTAGTAGTCGTGCCGCCATGACTGCCTGGACGAGGACCAGCCTTCTCGGGCGTGCGATCTTCCCTCGCTGCCACGCGGGAACGATATGTTCAGAGGCATCAAGCATCGGTTGCCACTGCGCCTTAGTGAGAGGACACAAGGCTAACTGAAGGCCGAGATATTTTATTGGAAAAATTCTTGATAGGGTATTGCAGTTCCTCCTCCAATAAGACTAGTCACAATGGGAAGTATTATAGACTAGTATCATACGTATGATATAACCTACAATGTATAGTATCATGAATTAGTATTATAGTTTCATCATATTTAATATTTTGTAGAATCTCAATGCAAATGTGTATACAAGATGTGTTTGCCACTAAAATTTCTAGTTTTACGTGCTATGATATGATATCTACTATGATATTAGTCTCACATCTCTCCTCATTAATTGATGTGTCACATAAGATTTTTGCTTATATGGCATACATGATACTACCTATGATACTCCTATTGTGGCTAGTCTAAAAGTGGCAGATGTCTTACAGTAGTTAACATGTAGACCTGAAGCATGTCCTATGGTGATAGGCTAGTCCTTATCAATTCAGTATTAACTAGTTACCTATGTTTATGTTGTCCTTCCTACAGATACATGTTGGGGTAAGGAAACGTTTGGACTTCTATAGACCTAGGTTATTTTGGCAGTCCGACAAAAATAAGAGAAAATATAGGCTCACAAAATGGAACATCGTCAGCTGACCCAAAGATCAAGGGGGCTTAGGTATCGAGGTTCTCGAAATCAAAAACAAATATTTATTGAGTAAGTGACTCTTTAAACTTCTTAATGAAGACGGGGTGTGGCAAGAACTGCTACATAATAAATTCTTAAGACAGAAAACCTTATCTGAGATGTAGGCTAAGCCTATCGATTCTCCTTTCTGGAAGGGATTGATAGAGGTTAAGGAGGAGTTTTTTTCTAGAGGTTTTTTCAAAGTGGGTAATGGAATGAGTACCCATTTTTAGGAATATACATGGTTAGAAAAAACTTCGTTAGCTCAGCAGTATCCGTCTTTGTATAATATTGTACATCACAAGAATGTAACAGTAGCTCATGTGTTAGCTCAAACCTCTCTGAATATTATACTTTCCGATGGGTGTTGAGTGGTAACAAATGGACCTCATGGTTAGAATTATGCCGAAAACTGATGATAGTAAACTTGAATGAAGAGAATGATTGTTTTGCCTAGGGTCTGACCTCCAAAGGTTTATTTACGGTGAAGTCTACGTATGAGAATCTTATGAGTGACTATACCCCTTTTCTGAGAAAGTATCTCTGGAAGGTTAAAGTTCCTTTTAAGATAAAATATTTTCATGTGATTTTTGAGTAACAAGGTTCTGTTAACTAAAGATATTTAGCTAAACATCACTGGAATGGGTGTACGAAATGTGTTTTCTGCGGGGACCAGGAGACTATTCAACACCTTTTTATTGAGTGTCCTTTAGCTAAGCTTCGTTGGCGTACGGTTAATTTCACTTATGATCTTCCGTCTCCAACCAATATTACTGATATGTTTGGTAACTGGTTGAATGGAGTAGATAGACAATCTAAGGCTTTTATCTGGATTGGGGTTTCTGCTTTATGTTGGTCTATATGGAGGGTTAAAAATGATATTATCTTTATTTTAACAAAAAAAAATATTTTCACTTCTTGCAGGTTATCCATATGGTGTCACATTGGGTTCAGCTTTGGGCCCTCCTTTCGCCAGAGGGACAGCGGGATGTCATGGTTTCTGGATGCACACGGCTCCAGATGGTCACTGAGGATATCTTGTGCCAGACTGCCTGACGACATACTAGAAGGCTATGTTGATGTGTAGTCATAGTATGTTTTGCTTTTTTTGCCGGTTGATTTTTGTATCAATTCTTGGCAATGCTTGAGTTGTAAACATTTTACCGAATTTGAACCCTTTTTTCTAAATGACCGGTGTGCATCATCACAATGCAGAAGCTGGGTTATATCCCCATTTCAAAAAAAAAAAAAGACCTGAAGCATGTCCAAAAACATCCAGACATTTCCTCACCGGATTAGATCGACAGCTTCTGCTCTGCTGATAGGTGATGGACATTCATCGGCGTAGATCGACAGCTTCTGTATGTTGGTAGCATTGCTGATAGGTGACAATAGCCCATGCTCTGCTGCCCTGCATGTAACCAATGTCACAACTTTCATTGCGATCACAAAAAGCTTTGGAGATAAGGGATGTCCCTGTCTCAGACCATGGACATGTACAATTTTCCTGCCGGGCACCCCATCAACCAAGAGTCACGAGATATGCACCTGCTGGATTGCAATTATCTTGAGCATGACAATATCATAACTCGCTGCGCTCGTGTGAATCGTGAGATAGAGATGTTACCATCCGACGAGACGACGTGTTGGAATAGTCTAGCTCACGCTGCTAGTCCTTTCCTATACACACACGCAAAACATTTTCTGAAAGCACTATTACTCCAACCTATCCAAATTCATACAAGAAACCAGATACGAGCGATCGACATTTTGCTAGAAAACCACTTGGAATGGGTCGCTTTGTAGCGTCAGGGACGATTAACGACAAAAGACCTGCAGTTATTACTTGATTCGTCCCATCTGGCTTACCTAGGAGAAAGTTAGTGTGACTATATATATACGGACAAGCTCCATAAAATATACTCCTAGTTGTCAATCAAGATTAATCAAAAAATCATCCAGCTTGATACATGTGGATGTACTTTAATTGGAAGACACCGTCAACTAAGAAATTGCATCGTTAATCTTCTTTGGAAAGACATCTAGCACACCAAATACGATGAAATTATCGACTAGGAAAAATTGCAAAACAAAAAATATCTGGCTGTCTTTGAAACATGTCGTTCGATAAAGATTTATAGTGCTCATGTAGACAACGTGGCGACTAGATCTCGAGATGTTGATGGTCTTTCCGAGGTTGGCGGTGGTATTCGACGTGCCCTCCACCATGATGGTCTTTCCGGCTCGATAGGTTCTACAACGATGTCTCTTTAAAGGCATTAAGTCATGTTTTCGTTGACAAGCTCTACGCATGACGCCTCATAAGGAGGTATTAAGTCATACTGCTGCCAGCAGATGCTTTGCACCGTGACTCTGGCGGAGGTGTCAAGTCATGCAATTTTTGCTAGATCAAAGGTGATGTGGCCGTTATTAGAAGCGAGGTGGTACTAGTGGTATTTCTTCTTGAGGCTTGGCCTAAGAGTTGTGTACTTTTTGTTTGCTTCAGTCTTGTAACATAGGGTTAGTAGTGTCTAGTGAAGTTACAGCCGCGAGGCATACAATCCAAGCTTTTCTTTTTTGATTGACTTTGTTTGGCTGCTAGTTCTGAAAATAAATAATATATGGCGGTGTGCATCAATGGATGCACGGGGTGTTATCCTCCTATTCGATTTTTTTACTAGAGTAGCTTCATGTTCTAAACCGACTTAGATCTTAAACCTGTATTTAGCACTTATATAGTATACTCTTAAATAAAAATTAATAGTACGAAAGTGGTTAATTTCCTCGGAAATACTACTGATGTGCCATGTGATTCAAAAGTATATATGCCATCTATGTATAAAATTATCGGAAAAGAACACCGGTAGCTAAATCTAGCATTTGACTAAACCATATATATATGTTCAAAACAATGATCTTTGGATGATTGGATATTTACACCCCAATGTCCAAACCAATGATCTTTTGATAATTGGAGATCTATATGACTGTACATATTTGTGCACAAACTAGACTTTTAACTTGGGCAGACATGATGAAAAAGGGCGTGTGAAATGTAAAGACTTCATACATGTATGTTTACTGGAAAATATATTTTGCCTTAGGACCACTTTGCGTCTCTTTAATCATCCATGGATGTGAAGTGAGTGGAGGAAGATGATGTGTCCTGTTAACAAAACATGGGGTCAATTTGGGAGTTTCGGTTAATACTTTTTTTTTGCAACATCGTCTAAACAAATAAGAATTCACTAGGAAAGAGGTAAGCACAACTCTTTCCAGTCTTCCAGTGTTACATGCTAGCTTGAGTGAGAATACACTCCCTTTGACGGTTTGTGTGCAGGCAACGTACAGACACAGTGTGACTATCCGACATTTTGGAAGGAGTCTAGCTATGTGACTGCTTCTACCAAACCAAAGTCAGTAGAAAGTGCTGCTTGTCCCGACAACTGGTAGAAACATTGGCCGGCGGGGATGGATCGAGCCATGTGATGCACGCTCAGGCTCAGCGCGCGAGCTAGCATGCATGAACCGGCCCTACCCACGTAAGCAAAACCCTAGGTACCCATCTAGCCCTAGCCAATCAATCATTCAGCACCAAGCCCAGCCCAACCCAGCCCTGGCCCGGTTCCATCTGTCTCCCTCCAAAGCCCTATAAAAGGCACCCTTCTCCGCGGCGTAGCAGTGTGCCTTGAGCTGATCGATCGCCCACTGTGCCACTCACACACCACGTAGTTAAGTCTGCTAAGCTGATCGAGCTAGCTAGCTAGCACACTCAGCGGCCGGCGAGCATGGCGGCAGCCGGAAAAGCTGCTGCTGGACGTCCCAAGATGGGGGAGGAGAAGCTGATCATTCGGTCCGAGAAGGTGCGGCTCTTCGACATCCTGTCGATGATGATCCTGCGGCGGCCCATCACCAGCTACGCCTTCGTCGACGTCGGCGATGAGACGGCCCGAGACATCGGCATCACCCCCGGCGACATCTTCGTCAAGCTCACCGAGATCATCCAGAAGGTGCTTGCCTCCATCTACACGCCAGCCAAGTGGCTCGGCATCGTCGTCGAGCTCTTCCTCAACTTCGTCGCGCTGAACGGAGGCCTGCTCGGCATCCTATGGAACATCGTCAGATGTACGTATCCACGAATATAGTATGCACATATACTTATACGCGGTTATGTCTTAATCAACTCATGCATGATCTACTTGAAATAAGGGCCTACCAAAACTGAGATGAAGATCTGTATAAACTGACGATCGACTTAAATTTGGCTTAATTTAAATTAATTAACCGTGTCACAAAATGTAGCTAATTACAAACGTCTAACTACATATATCTACATATAAATGAGTAATGGACCAACATGCTGAGAATGTCGGAAACGTATATTGAACGAGGCATGCAAGGATAATGACTGTCCCAGGTAAGTTTGTGTACAAAGGACGACAGACAGAACGACTACATGTATGATCTCTCTCTCTCTCTCTCTCTCTCTCTCTCTCTCTCTCTCTCTCTCTCTCTCTCTCTCTCTGTATTTTCCCCAATTATTTCTTCTTTGCATTTTCTACTTATGTGGTGTTTTAAGGGGTGTTAATTTAACAAAGTATGTGTCTTTCATCTATGTGCTAATTAACTTGATTTAACCGTATGTAAAGCTTACATATGTGCATTATTATTTTGGACTATTTTCTGTAAACTAAATTGTGTCACCATTTTTCATGTTTTTATTTTTTTTTTCTTACAACCTGCGCATATGGGTGTGTGTTTGTGCTTGTGTGATCTTCGCATTTCTTCTGTATGGTTATTTTTACGGTGCTTAATTTTCTGTTAATTTAACATGGTGCCACACTTGTGTTATGTCTAATAATCTTACACATAAAACCATGATGTTAAACTTCGTGTATTTCAATTTTTACAGCTCCCTCCGAATCTCTTCATTCGCTAATTTAAAAAATTCGGTAATAATCATACTGATAACATATTTTTAATTTAAAAAATTAGATATGGTGTACATGCATGTACATGTGTAAAACATCATGCATGTATTTGAAAGGGAGTTTAACACACGCCACCATATCTCTTCGCATGTTTTCCATGCATTATCTCGGTTTTTCTTTTTACCTTTCAACGTTTTGTCCTAATCCACGCATGCCTATATACACATTAATTTGCATGCACGTGTCTACCACGGAAATCGCTTGAATGTACATATGCACGCAGGTCGCAGCTACAGCGTTGCTAGAATTTGGCACCTTGTACCAAAGTACAAGCCATGATTTGATAACCTGACCGTACTTGTCATTAAATCAAACGGAGCACGCCATGCATGATAGCAACGTACACTACTACTACCAAATCTGAATTTGGCATGGGGATGATATGCAGTTAAGCTGGTGATCCCGCGGCGCGACGCTGCGAACTTCCGGACGATGATCGGCATGATTGACGGGCGGACGGAGCTGAAACCGGCGCCGGAGACGTCTGCCGGCGACATGAGGCAGCTACAGGTGCTCAACGTCCTGGTCTCCGGCGAGGTCGCCGACCTGGAGAGCGGGTACGTGACGGACGGGACGCCCCTCATCGTGCGGACGTACCTGATCCTCGAGATCACCGTCATGGCGGCCAAGATCGCCTACGAGAATGCCGCCTTCGTCGAGAACGTGGTCAACAATGTCTGGAAGGTAAGCACACACATAAAATGATCCACAGTAATACAGTAGATATAATCACCACCGTACGTATATAACTACACATGACATCACTGAAGGATTAATAAAAAAACGTGGAGACAAGTGACATACAAGTGGACGAATCAAATGATGATCGAGAATGTGTACAAGTGGACTAGCTAGTTTTGCGGAGAATGGGGCAGCAACTGTTCTAGGACATCATCAATCATATTGGGCCAAGTACACATGCATGTTTTTTTTTCCATGCATGTAAGATCTCACTCGACTTAGACGATTAACATCATCCAAATAGATGTTACAATATACTTGCGGCTCATGTGCAACTTATATATAGACCAACAAGAATTAAAAATTAAGTACTCCCTCCATGCACAAATGTAAGATGTTTTAGACACATTTAAATTAGACTACATACAAATTAAGAGGAGTGAATTTATACACTAAAAGGCGTTTGCTCCAGTACAACCCCCCTCCCCAAACTCATAGCAAACTCAAACATAAGAACGGTTGAGATCGCTTGATACCCCTTCGTCATTAAAACATAACGGGTGTATAAAACCTGTATGGCCCAAATAAATTGTACAAGCTGCAAGGTACGTATAGGTACGCTGTCCTCGTTTCATCCAAACTGGTTTTTCCGGGCGGTGGCATTCGTGGCCGGCGGGAGCCAGGGCAACGCAGCGGTGTGCCTACCAGTAGGCACAGCTAGCGGTGATGGCCAGCCCAATCAGGTCGTACGGCTGCGTGTAGTAATGGTGGCGCGGTCACTACGGGAACGCGCCGAGGTGCCGACGGCCAGATCCTGTGCCGACGGCAAAATATCGGGGCCGTCGGCACAGGACCCGTTCCGGCCAGGCCAGCAGGTAAGCCGTCGGCATAGGAAAACCGTCGGCACAGGAAGGTCTGTGCCGACGGCAACCGTCGGCACAGTTTGGACCGTCGGCACAACCTCTCCGCCGTGACGGCGAGGTAACAGCGTTAGGCCTGTGCCGACGGCTTTTCCGTCGGCATATATTTCAGCCCTGTGCCGACGGCAAAGCCGTCAGCATAGCTATTTTCCATTTTACCACATTAATCTTCCAAAAATCATAACTAAATCATTCTAACTCAGAAAAATACAAATAATATATCAAAATTTTCAGAAAAATAAGATCTATCTTGGAAAAATATCAAACACGTAATATTACAAATATCTCAAAAACCTTCTAAAAAATGAGCTATCAGGTCCGATGTTTCATGGCTTTCACACCAAACAACCAATGTTATGGCTAGCATCGTCGCATAGTTTGAGATAATGTGCCCATATTGTGCATACATGTGCATCTTGAGATGTCATACGATGCTGCAGTAGGAAGTTTTCCATTTTATCGCACGAAAAAACCATTTTTCATTTTTGAGGTGTCGAAAACGGGGTGTTTTGTGAAGCAACCACCAAATTAAAGTTTCACCTTGGTAGCAACATATTTTTCAAAAATACTAGACCACCTAAGATGGACAATTTCTCAACCGGTGTATCTGGAACCTTTCCGTCCACCCCTCATGAAAAAGACAAATTCCTGCCGAATCGGCAGGAGGCCGCCCAGATTTGAACTACAGGTACATGATATAATGCTCAACATTTTTTGTAAAAATCATATTTAGGTTCACAAAATGCTATTTCATCAGAGATCCAACGCAAGTTTAGTGAGCCTCAGCCCCGGGCAAAGGATCTTCATGCCCGCCGTTTTGAATATTGTTTGAAACGGGCATAACAAATTCCAAAACGATCCAAACAATGTGAAACCTTCGCGTGGTGTCATATTATGTGTCATAGTTGCAAGGAAAAATATTAAAGTTGGAGAATTGCAAACATCATAAAAAAATCTTCACTAAATGAGCTATCATGTTCGAGGTTTCATGACATTTAGGTCAAACGACCAATGTTATGGATAGAATCGCGGTATAGTTTATGATAATGTGCTCATATTATGCACACATGTGCATCTTGGGATGTCATACGATGCTGCAGTAGGAAGTTTTCCATTTTATCGCACGAAAAAGTCATTTTTCATTTTTGAGGTGTCGAAAACCGGGTGTTTTGTGAAGCAACCACCAAATTAAAGTTTCACCTTGGTAGCAACATATTTTTCAAAAATACTAGACCACCTAAGATGGACAATTTCTCAACCGGTGTATCTGGAACCTTTCCGTCCACCCCTCATGAAAAAAACAAATTCCTGCCGAATCGGCAGGAGGCCGCCCAGATTTGAACTACAGGTACATGATATAATGCTCAATTTTTTTTGTAAAAATCATATTTAGGTTCACAACATGCTATTTCATCAGAGATCCAACGCAAGTTTAGCGAGCCTCAGCTCCGGGCAAAGGATCTTCATGCCCGCCGTTTTGAATATTGTTTGAAACGGGCATAACAAATTCCAATGTTATGGCTTTCACACCAAACAACCAATGTTATGGCTAGCATCGTCGCATAGTTTGAGATAATGTGCCCATATTGTGCATACATGTACATCTTGGGGTGTCTTACGATGTTGCAGGAGGAAGTTTTCCATTTTATCGCACGAAAAAGTCATTTCTCATTTTTGAGGTGTCGAAAACCGGGTGTTTTGTGAAGCAACCACCAAATTAAAGTTTCACATTGGTACCAACACATTTTTCAAAAATACTGGACCATATAATATGGATAATTTCTTAACCGGTGTATCTGAAACCTTTCCGTCCAACCCTCATAAAAAAGACAAATTCATGCCGAATCGGCAGGAGGCCGACCAGATTTAAACTACAGGTACATGATATAATGCTCAAGTTTTTTTTATAAAAATCATATTTAGGTTCAGAATATGATATAGATGTCATATTTGGATTCCTCTTATTTTTCTGATCAATTTTGACATATTATTTGTCAAATTCTGATTTACGGATTTAAAAATATTAATTATTCCATATTAAATAGAAAAAAAAAATCATTTTATTGTCCATTTGAATTCAAGATTAATATGCGTATTCATTGTAGTTTATAGTTTATGTAGTTAATTGTTTGGAATTAAAAAATAAAGATGTGCAACACCAAGAAATAGGGGTTAATAGGATTGATATAGTAGTATTATCAACAAAGTGTCATTTCTTTCATGGAAGCTAGTCTAAAGGAACAGAGAAGTTAAGCGTGCTAGGGGCGGAGTAGTGTGAGGATGGGTGACCGATCGGGAAGTTTGAGTTTGACCATGAGTGAAATTTGACTTAGTATTAAGTGTAGTTAGAGTTAAAATGGTACATGTGAGAGATTAAAAAAATTGAGAAAAAAAAACTTGAAAAAAAAATTCAATTTTTTTTTTTGAAAAAAAATCGAGCCAGAATTACTAAACGGACGTTATTTATGCCGGGGCACTGTGCCGACGGCTAGTCTGTGCCGACGGCAACTTAGTCTGCCGAGGCGTTATTGCCGTCGGCAGGCCGGCGGCAAGACAAGCTGTGCCGACGGCCGCCGGCCGTCGGCACCTTGACTGCTTCCCGTAGTGGGTGATGGTCGGCATGATCAGACTACGACGACGTGCAGTAACGGTGGCGTGGTGGTTTGCAAAAACGGCGGCGGTGACGTGGTGGTCCGACAGACTGTCCGGCCACCCACTCGCCGGACTGTCTGGGTTGTTGAGAACGAAGGCTGCCAGACTTGTAGCCAGTCTGGCCGGCCTTGGTTTACGCGGCCTATGACCGGACGTGGTCTGCGAGGGTTTGGAGATGCGAACGTGTGGATCGGCCGGACGACGGCTGGCGTCTACGAACGTGGAGGTGGAGATCGACTGCACATATAGATCGCGAAATTGTTGGTGGCTGTGTACTATACGATATACCCATACATGGGTGTATACTGAGTTTGGGTTTGGATTTGGGCTTACGAGCCCAAACTGAGTTTTTTTTTGGGGGGGGGGCTGGAGCAGACCCCACACTAAAAATAGACTAGATACACACAAAAATGAGTGAACCTTTAAAATACCTTAAACGTCTTATAAACCAAACTGACTATTGAGGGAGTAGCCCGTTTCAAAAAAAAAAACTATTGAGGGAGTAGATTCAATTGTCTGGATACTTAGAATTAGCAAATCTGAGAAAAATATTATTGGCATCTGCTTATTCTGACACACGAGTTGTCTATTTACATATATACATATATCGATCTAATCTAACGTACTACTATTATTTTTTGTGATTTGCAGTTTAATTTCGTGGGGTTCTACAACGGCTGGAACAGTAAGTAGCAAGCTAATTAAGCTAGCACGAAATTAATCAAGAGATCGTTAAGCTTATTATTAATCTGTATGTAATGTTGGTGGATGCAGAGTTCTTGAAGGAGGAGACGACGCAGGCGTTGGTGTTCACGGACCGCCCCGAGGACGCGAACGTGGTGGTGGTGGCGTTCCGCGGCACGGAGCCGTTCAACATGCAGGACTGGTCGACGGACGTGAACCTGTCGTGGCTGGGAATGGGCGCCATGGGCCACGTCCACGCCGGCTTCCTCAAGGCGCTCGGCCTCCAGGAGGAGGACGGCAAGGACGCCAGCCGCGCCTTCCCCAAGGACGCCCCCAACGGCGCCGCCCCGATCGGCAAGACCATCGCCTACTACAAGCTCCGGGAGGTGATCCGTGAGCAGCTGAAGAAGCACCCGGCGTCCCGGCTGGTCATCACGGGCCACAGCTTAGGCGGCGCGCTCGCCGCGGTCTTCCCGGCGATCCTCGCGCTGCACAAGGAGACGGACATCCTCACCCGGCTCGACACCGTGCAGACCTACGGGCAGCCCCGGGTCGGCGACGACACGTTCGCCAAGTACCTCGCCGCCGAGGTGGCGAAGGTGGCGGCGACGTACTACCGGATCGTGTACCGCTACGACGTCGTGCCGCGCGTGCCGTTCGACATCCCGCTGATTGCGGAGTTCGCGCACGGCGGCACCTGCATCTACTACGACGGCTGGTACGACGGCAAGGTGCTCCCCGGCGACGCGCCCAACCCCAACTACTTCGACCCGAGGTTCCTGCTGTCCATGTACGGGAACGCGCTGGGGGACCTGGTGAAGGGCGCCTTCCTCTGGGTCAGGGCCGGCAAGGACTACCGCGAGGGCCCCGTCTCGCTGCTGTACCGCGCGTCCGGGCTCATCGTCCCTGGCCTCGCCTCGCACAGCCCCAGGGACTACGTCAACGGCATCCGCCTCGGCCGCATCGAGGCCAAGCAGGTCTGAGATCAACGACGGCGGAGCCACGGCCTGCCGGTGGGAGTTGATGACGATGAGGTCGATCTCCTCTTCCTCTAGAGAGAGACACGATGAATTGATTAATAAAGTTCTGTTTTGGGTGTGCGTGTCGTCGCGTTTGTGCGATATATATTTTGTGTGCTGCATGTGTATGTGTTCTTTAAAATGGAGGTTGTATCCCCCTTCTGCATCAAAATAATACATACATTTTCTTCTAATAATCACTAGAAAATATGCTCATGCGTTGCAACGGAAGAGAAAAAAAATCCTATGTATATATCTTTATTTGCGGGTTGTCGAACAGCCCACCAACAAAGACAACGAAGTCCTCTTAATTTTTGTAAAGGCCGACAGGGTACCACTAGTGGAAAAAGGGCCTGTAGTCCCAGTTTGTTTGGGCCTTTAATCCCGGTTGACAACCGAGACTGCTCAATCGGGACTAAAGACCTCCATCTTTAGTCCCGGTTCAAATATAAATCGGGACCAAAGGGTCCTCCACGTGGTGCGGCCATGGGGTTCGGGGTGGAGGACACGAACCGGTACTAAAGGCTCTCTGGCAAAAATGACCGTTTCTCTGCCGCGTCGGAGGTTTAGGATGGAGCAGCGTTTCTCTGCCGCAGCAGAGAAAATTGCCGTATGCTTCAGTTGGAGCTATGACCTCCAGAACTAAGAATTCCGCCAATTCCTCTTGAATTGCTCGTACGTGATCCACTGTTAGGTGAGTGTCCCGCACGCGTTCCATCTAATTAAAAAAAGGAGATCAATCTATACGAATGGAACTCAACACAATTGATGGTAATAAAATAAGATTGTGAAATTTTGTTCATGTACATGAAGGGCATGTATATCCTTTTCCGCCTACCGGTGACAGGCCATCTCGCGAATGAACCCGCAGAAGTAGTAGCCACATAAATTTTTCCCGGCTTCCTGCTTCAAACACTTTACGAAAAAATAGTTCGATCAAACTAATAATCAAGCATGATAATGCATGGTATTGAAATAAAAATAAAAGAGATTCGCGGACATAGCTATAGTACTACTTACAGCGCGATCTTGACATGTAAGCTCTAGTTTCCATTCACCCTGTCGCAGTCTTGATGAACCGTTTCCAAGCCCTGCCCGGCAAAGAAAAAATGACTAAATGAGTTATTAATTACTTGATATCAGGAAATGAGAACAGAAGATGCCGATACAGGGCGATATTGATTCAAATTTCCTCTGGAGCAGAGCACTCAGGTTTGCCCATTGCCCATGGTTTTTACGTTTCGAGTCCATGACAAGTACTACTCCTTTGTCAAGCTGAATGATAAGTAGAATATAGTGGAAGCTGCGCACGCATAACTCGGAAGATTAGTTATAGTTAACATCGAGTAAGCGAAATCGAATGTGTATAAGACAATAACACTCACTCGAAGTTATAAGGAAAGAATATTTCCGATTTGGGTTCTTGCTTCTGTAAAAACTTTAGCAAGTTATCCTTTGTGTCCTTGGGAATTGTTGAACCGTAACCTGATGAACGGTGTTTGGGTCAATGAACCCAATGTCATAGAGTTCACCTCTTTTGCATTCGAGCATCTTCATTCTGCATCATATATAGCATATAAAAGAATATAGTGATGATAATTGTTTGTGCAATGAACGAGCTGAGCTAGAGACTTAATTACATAAATAAATCACTTACAGATAGTAGCAACTCATGAGAGTTTTGTCGAGGGCGTCTTGATTGAATAACTGAAATAGTTATTTGAACTCAATGTTTAGCTCATCGTTTCCCGAAAGTAATGCCCATCTTTAATGCCCATTGTGAGGAAGATCTTCGACTCCCAACAGGCTTGCATATACCAGTCATGCAATTTTCGCATTTGAGTTTGTAGAAGCGGGATCGGGTTAGTTATGACGAGAGGCTTCCCGTATGTGTATCTGTATGAGAGTTCAGCCGTGGGGAAGTAATTTTCGTACTGAACGGATGCTCCAATATCTTTAGCCGTCCGTTTGATCAATTATGCCATCTCTGGATCATCATAGGAGTGCACGACCAAGGGGGGTACCAATTGGTTTTCCTGTTATCCGAGCTGGACAATTGTTTTCCCTTTTAATGGTCTAGTTTCATGCTTTTGCTCAAAATCCGCTCTCAGGGCTGTCTAAGAGATCGGTCATAATCTGTTTCCAACTCAGTTGGCTTTGCTCGCATATCGGCAAAGTGTGCCTCACTGTATGAGGTGGTATACACTGCTTTGGCGGTGGCTTCTTCGGTGCAAAATGCGCCTTCACCTCGGCCCTTCAGATTCTCCGTTTTTCTCATCAGTCCTCTCGTACGGTAACAAGGCAGGAGACTTCTTCGCGGCTGATGATCTCTTCGGAGCTGTGGTACTTGTCACGTTACTCTTCCTCTTTTGCCGAGTCAGTCACATCGTTCTCTACATCGTTCTCTGTCTTCCATTGCAACTATTTCAGTGTGCCACCTAGCTTTTTCTGGCCATCTTCGTAAGTTGGGCACAATAGTTTATTGTGATCCTCTAACATCTGGTCAAACTTCAACCTTTCATTTTCAGTTTCACAGTCTCTCCTTGCATCAGCAATGGCCCGACCAAGATCATTAGCAGGCTCATCGGATGCGTCTTGATCTTCTGCTTCCCCCGATGCACTATCACCGTATTCAGGGAACATGGGATAGTTGCCATCATCCTCTTCTTCTTCATTGTCTTCCATCATAACCCGTCTTTCTCTGTGCTTGGTCCAACAATTGTAGTTTGGCCTAAAACCGGATAGCATCAGGTGGGTGTGAAGGGTTTTCGAGGAAGAGTAAGTTATGTTATTCTGACAGTTAACACATGGACAATACATAAAACCATCTTGTTAGTTTTCCTCAACCACATCGATAAAAAATTTCAGGCCCGCAGTGAACTCGTGATGGCGTCGGCCTGATTCATCTGCATGATATAATTAATCTTATCAAAAACTATTATAGAACATCATGAATAGTGAAGTGATGTATATATACACACATGCATTTTATAAATGACGGATGAAAGGATAAAGTTGTAAACCTCGATCGAGAAGGAAAAAAAGAGGAGAAAGCTTAAGTGTGGCTTGTTTTATGTGAACTCAAGTGGAAAATGATCTTAGGCATTTCATCGAGCACCACTTGTGCATAAGAAGAGAGAGCAAAGCAACATACACCTCTTGTGCTAAGAAGCGAAAAAAACTAAGTGCGGCACACATTTGGACAAGGCAGGGTATATATATAGAGATGGGATACCAACCGGGACTAAAGGTTCTCGAGCCCTGGCACGCCCTGCAGCAACTACTTTAGTAACAGTTGATATTACCAACCGGGACTAAGGGTCCCTAACGAACCGGGACCAGAGGGTGGCGTTGCCCGCGCCATTTGAACCGGGACTAATGCGGCCCATTAGTCCCAATTCGTTTTCAAACCGTGACTAAAATTCCCAGGGACTTTTGGACGAAAGACTGTTTTCTACTAGTGTACGCCTCGAAGTATTAGACTTACAAGTCAAGGTGAAGCTAGTTAGCTGGTGACCTTGAAGAGCCGAGCGAGGGTTCTTTCCTCCCAAAGAATTCAATGACAGTATTGCCGATAGGAAGCAGGGAAAAATATTTTGAAAGTGATAAACTTCAAAACCTAATTCTTAAATTATGAAAATTTTAAACTTTTCATAAAATATTTCAGATTTTTCTGTATCAAATTTCTTCGAATATAAATAAAAGTTGGATAAATTTGAAATATGTTTAAACTTGACCCAAATATAGTCAGAAATTTTCGTCTTTATTTTTCGGTAACAACTGAAATCACCAATTTTTCTGCAATTTCACTGAAGTTTTGAACCCGTAGGTACATACGATGGGTAACTACTTTTTTAACAATTAATACCACATAAATTTACAATAAGAAATAGTACATGGTAGAGATACACAAGCTAACTTCAGCGATTACAAAAAAAAGGTATAAAAGAAAACGAGCAAATCATTAAGATCTTCAAATTCTTCTTTCTTCCACGACAGAATATTGTACTTCTCTGGATGCAGCCAAAAATAGATAACAAATCATAGACCTGAAAATACCAACGAAGGTTCTTCCGTAGTTTTAATTTCAGGTACAATGCCAAGGCTACATGCACGCATGCAATCATTGAAGTAGTCAATCAACATCGGCAAGATTACCAACACTAGTATGCCAGGAAAATACAACCAAACAGCTTGGTCCATGTCGTTAGAGAGCCGAGAGTATGAATCACCGTGACCGAGGATGTAGCATCCGGGATAAATATTGCAAGGATAATCCTCCTCGCGGCAACCATGTGAAAAGATCCAAAATTGATCTGGCAAAAAAAAAAAGCTGAAGACCCATACCCAGAGATTTGTAATCCTCCAACACCACCATTGGCGCCACGAATAAGATCTCGTCGTCGAATGAAGGGCTGAGGAACACTTATTATGGACGATGACATCTCCATTGTAGCGGAGGCCAACAAAAAACAATTACCAAACCCTAACCTAATCTGTAGAAAACCATACTATTTTAAAAACTCCACGCACACATCGGGTTCCCGCCCCTCCCGACACCGACCAGGCCGGCCAGAGGAGGGAGAACGATCTATGGTGGAGACGGTGCGACTTTCTTAAAGGCGGCAGCCGCCAGGAACGAACGAGAGAAAACGTGGTCTCAGAATAAGGGAAGGACTTAAAAGTGCAGTTACAATGGGTACCTACTCCCTCCGTTTTACCAAAATTATCTTAACTTTATTAAAATTTGGATGTATCTAGATACTATCTAGTAGGTAGGTACATCCAAATTTTGATAAAATTGAGATAATTTTGATGGGACGGAGGGAGTACTTAATATTGATCGAGAAGACTTTTGTCAATCCGCGCGTCGTGTGGTGTAGCGATGATGGTGTGGGCCGCTGGTCAATATCCCGTGCGTTGGCGATCAAGCTACAACACCATGCTGCCAAAATGCAGAAATAAACATGTGATGTTAAAAAATCAATGCGTGCCTTCATCTTCATTCACATGAATAAAGGAACATCTCCGCGCGGGAGATCCAGCATGGAAGATCGATGTTCACTTGCATGATCTATCACATCACACCAACGTGACCACCAAATCACTTGTTACATCCCTGATCCCAGAACAGTAGTAGCAATGTGCCTGATACAAGAGCAAGTTCATACTGGTTGTTGAACAAGAGAGGCGAGCAGCGGCAATTTGATTTGCTTTCCTGAAAGCAGCTAAATATAGATAACAAATTATAGACCTGTAAATATCAATGAATGTTCTCCTATAATTTTAATTTGAGCCTAAATGCCAAGGCTACGTGCATGCGGACAACCATTAAAATAGTTAATCAACATCGGCAAAAGTACCAACAACAGTATGTCAAGGAATAACAACCGACCAGCATTGTCCATGTCGCTTGAGAGCCGACAGTACGAAGCACCATTGTCGAGGATGTAGCAGTTGGAACAAAAACTGCAAGGATAATCCTCCTCGTGGATCGATCTGGCGAAATAAGAACTGAAGGCACATACCTAAAGAATTGTAATCTTTCAACAGCACCATTGACGCCGAGAAGGAGATCTCTTTGTTGAATTGAAGGTCGAAAATTACTTATTGTGGACGAAGCCATTCTCCATTGATGAGAAACCAACAAGAAGATAGCTTTTATTGAAAACTCCACGTATAGATCGGGTTCTCCACTCCTCCTGACACCAGCGAAACCCGCCGGAGGAGGGAGACCGATCTATGAAGGAGGCTGAAGTGGATGCGGCTAGGGTTTGTCCACATATATGTGGCGGCTGTCTTCTGTTTCTCAGAGGAGAAGTTGATTCGTATTTTTTCACGGAAGACTTAACACATCGATCAACCCAAAGGTTATCTTCTTGGTAACAAGAGTCACAACGTCTATAAACCTATTGATCATATGGTAGTCATTGGCTTTCATCAACAGAATGAATTGTGTAACCGAGTAAACTTGGTCATATGGTAGTCATTGGTTTCCATTTTGTAAAACCTACCTATATGCAGTGACAGCTTATCTATGTTATGTTGACTATGTTGTAATCGGATGAGGACATATGAACAATCAGTATTGTAAGACTTTAATCCATATCAGAGTCATGCGTGCTATTATTTCTGTGATATGCATTTATGATTGTGTGAAATATGAGAATATACTGAATTTTGCCGTTCATATATCTAAATTACTGAAGTGTTGGTCCGCAAAAGAAACACCGACCAAATATTAGAAAGAAGCATATTCTGGCACGTGCCAACGGAAAGCTGGTCGGTAAAACTTACCTCGTCCGAAGTTCGGTCGGCAACGAAATGTTAGTCGGGAAACCATTGTTGGTCGGCAAAGAAAACGTCGGTCGAGAAAGCTAAAGGAATGGTGTCGAATCGCCTGTCGGGAAAACTATGTCGGTCGGAAAAGGCCTTTGCCGACCAGACTTACGGTGACCGACAACGTCGGTGGGCAAAACTAATCCCCAACCGACTTTCTATTGGCGTAAGCGGCTTTCCCGACCAACTTATCTGTTGCAGTTCTAGTGCTGCGGTTTAGTGTGAAAGGAGTGACCATAATCAGGGATGTATGGTTTGACTTGATGATGATGATGAGATCGATCTCCTCTTCTTCTTTTTCGAAAGAGAGAGATTATGAATAAGTTGTGTTTCGGGTGTGCGTGTCATGGTGTATGTGTGTGCGATATTTATTTAGTCGGTTTCTTATTTCTCAGCTAAATTAGCTTAAGGGTGTGACTAGGTTTTAGTCGACTAAGAACTAATTTCGTTATCAGTCAGATGATGTCAACAAAACTCAATTGCAACTCATGTTGCAACCCATGACTAGCACAGACCACAAAGAAAATCTAACGGTTCGGAATAATTTTTACATTGAACCCCCACTTGCAAATGAAAAATCTTAGTTGAAACTCCACCTATAACCAAAAAAAACAGTTGCAACCTAACTTGCAACTCATTTGAACGAACCACGAAGCAATAGAACCGTGTAGGAGTTGACTGAGCACGAACTTAGTACTCACCTAGCAGAACCGTTAGTTTTGAATGGATCGGTGGCGCGACTAGAGGGGGGGTGAATGGTCGCTACTCATTTTTTATGTCTTTTTCAGTTTTAGGGGCGATGCGGAAGTAAAGGTGGCAACTTTAGCAACTATGGTGAACCTAGTATGATGCTATACAGTGCAACAAGTAAAGGAACCGACAAACGGATAAAGAGAGAGAGAGAGAGAGAGAGAGAGAGAGAGAGAGAGAGCGGGACAACTGGGGTAGCGGAGAGGAGACGCGATGTGTTTCCAGTAGTTCCTCCCACAAGAGGAAGTACGTCTGCGTTGAGGAGGTGTGGACCACAAAGGTCCAACGGCCACACAGGCCTCACCTTCTTCATCGAGAAAACCCCGGTCGAGGCGGCGGTTCCTTCACAAGGTTGGGGCGAGCTCCACAACATCGGAGGCTCCCAACACCCTATGGAACTAGCACAGCTCCAAGCTAGCCTCCATAGAAGCTCATCTCCAACAGATCCCACAATAGGAACCCTAACATCAAGATCCACAAATGACTAGGTGGGATTGGTGAACTCTTTATTGGTGAAACTATAGATCGGGGTCTCCTCCACCACTTCTCACAGTTTGGTCATGATTGGTTGGATGGGAAGGGAGATCCTCAAGATTTTGAGCTCACCAACAATGGAGGAGAGAGAGAAGACTTAAATCGAGCTGGAGAAGAAGGTCCCCTTTTATAGGGGCATCCAAATCCAATCGTTGCTCAGTTCCCGCATGACCAGTACTACCGCTCATGGGAGCGGTACTACCGCTCTGCGTCTAGAATCATCCTGCCATGCTGACACGTGGGGCTCAACCGATACTACCGCTGCAGGTACCGTCAAGGTACCAGCAGGGTCTCTTGGAACCCCGGACTCCTGCCCGGTACCGATGCGGTACCAGGGTGGAAGTTCTGCGTGTTTGGCATGACCGGTACCAAACTGGTACCTTGTCGGAACTACCGCTTAGAGCAGGTACTACCGGTCGAGGTACCATCAAGGTACCGGCATGCCTACTGCAAGCTTTTCCCTTCGTGCGATGACAACAGTGATACTGTGACCGGTGATGTCTACGTGTGCTTCTATTCTTGTAGATAGTGTTGGGCCTCCAAGAGCAGAGGTTTGTAGAACAGCAGCAAGTTTCCCTTAAGTGGATCACCTAAGGTTTATCGAACTCAGGGAGGTAGAGGTCAAATATATTCCTCTCAAGCAACCCCTGCAAGTAAGATACAAGAAATCTCTTGTGTCCCCAACACACCTAATACACTTGTCAGATGTATAGGTGCACTAGTTCGGCGAAGAGATAGTAAAATACAAGTGATATGGATGAGTATGATTGATAATAACAATCTGAAATAAATATGGCAGCAAGTAAACATGCAGTAGAACAGTAAATAAACGGTGATTCGATATTTGGAAACAAGTCATAGGGATCATACTTTCACTAGTGGACACTCTCAACATTGCAATCATAATTGAATATAAATATAAGCACTTCATCATACTACTCTCCTGTTGGATAAAGAACTCAAATTCATTGGGCAAGTGTGCAAAAGCACACCTCAAAGGCGTATTCCCAAGTACTAATGAACACCCCACACTGTCACCGTGAGCATTCATATGAGGTACTAACACACCACAATTCATAAGGGAGTTACACACGGCGCACACACCGAGGTCACAGTAACTCCAAAGTTCACATGATAAAACACTTGAATAGCATATGACATCTAGATTGTAAAGCCTATGATCACATAGATGAACAAATAAATGCTACTCTCAAACACTCTCTTGTTGGATAACAAACACCATTCATTGTGTAGGGCTACAAGAGCTCCCTCAAGCCGGAGTAAACAAGCTCCACAACTTCATAAAGGAAACACACACGATGCACACACTGTCACCATTACACCGTGGAGTGAATCCGGAGTTCTTATTTAAAGTAACCTCTAGAGTGCATAATAGACAAGAGCAACGTCTACATATTCATAAAGATCACACCATGGAAGAGAGAGAGATGAACCACATAGCTACCGCTAGAGCCCTCAGCCTCGGGGGAGAACTACTCCCTCCTCATCATGGGAGACAGCAACGGCGATGAAGATGGCGGTGGTGTCGATGGAGATGACTCCGGGGCAATTCCCGTCCGGCGGCGTGCGGACAGAGACTTCTGTCCCCGAAACGGAGTTTCGCGATGCGGCGCGCCCCGGAGTCTTTCTGGAGTATGATTGATTGATTGAGGGTTTTCCGTCGCGAGGGAATTTATAGGCGAAAGGGCGATGTCGGTGGAGTGCCGAGGGGCCCACACCATAGGGTGGGCGCCCCCTCCCGGCCGCGCCGGCTGATGGGGAGGAGGCCCTGGCCTCCTCTAGCCTGGCCCTTCTGGCTCCGTGAGTCTTCTGGCGGAATAGAATTTATGTGATTTTTCTGGATTTTTCCGAGCACTTTGGTTTTTGGGCCTTTTCTGCAATAAACAGACATAATAAACAGAAACTAGCACTATGGCATCTTGTTAATAGGTTAGTCCAATAAATGCCATAATATGATATAAAGTGCATATAAAACATGTATGTATTTTCATAAAACTAGCATGGAACATCAGAAATTATAGATACGTTGGAGACGTATCAAGCATCCCCAAGCTTAGTTCCTACTCGCCCTCGAGTAGGTAAACGATAAAAACAATAATTTCTGAAGTGACATGCTATCATCATAATCTTGATCAACATTATTGTAAAGCATATGAGATGAAGGAAGTGATTCGAAGCAATAGTTTGCTAACAAAAAAGATAATGACTAAACAACTGAATCATATAGCAAAAACTTTTCATGAATAGTACTTTCAAGACAAGTATCAAAAGACTTGCATAAGAGCTAACTCATAAAGCAATAGATTCAAAGTAAGAAGGTTTCGAAGCAACACAAAGGATGATTAAGTTTCAGCAATTGCTTTCAACTTGTAACATGTATATCTCATGGATAATTGTCAACATAAAGTAATATAACAAGTGCAATAAGTAAACATGTAAGAATCAATGAACACAGTTGACACAAGTGTTTGCTTCTAAGATAGAAAGAAGTAGGTAAACTGACTCAACATAAAGTAAAAGAAAGGCCCTTCGCAGAGGGAAGCATGGATTACTCATGTGCTAGAGCTTTTTATTTTGAAAACATGGAAACAATTTTGTCAACGGTAGTAATAATTCATATGTGTTATGCATAAAAATTCTTATAAGTTGCAAGCCTCATGCATCGAATACCAATAGTGTCCGCACCTTGTCCTAATTAGCTCGGATTTCCATGGATTATCATTGCATTACATATGTTTCAACCAAGTGTCACAAAGGGGCACCTCTATGCCACCTGTACAAAGGTCGAAGTAGATAGATCGCATTTGATTTCTCAGTATTGATAAATCTCAACTTGTGGACATCTATACCGGGACAACATAGAAAACAGATAATGGACTCCTCTTTAATGCTTAAGCATTCAACAACAGATAATATTCTCATAAGAGATTGAGGATTAATGTCCAAACTGAAAACTTCCACCATGATACATGGCTTTGGTTGCGGCCCAATGTTCTTCTCTAACAATATGCATACTCAAACCATTTAATCATGATAAATCACCCTTACTTCAGACAAGACGAACATGCATAGCAACTCACATGATATTCAACAAAGGTGTAAAAAGTTGATGGCGTCCCCAGAAACATGGTTACCTCTCAACAAGCAACTTATAAGAACTAAGATACATAGCAACATATTCATCACCACAATAGTTTTAAAGCTATTTTCCCATGAGCTATGTATTGTAAAGACAAGGGAATGGAATTTTAAAGGTAGCACGCAAGCAATTTACTTTGGAATGGCAGAAAAATACCACATATAGGTAGTTATGGTGGACACAGATGGCATGAGTTTTGGCTCAAGGTGTTTGGATGCACGGGAAGCATTTCCTCTCAGTACAAGGCTTTGGCTAGCAAGGTTCTTTGAAGCAAACACAAGTATGAACAGGTACAGCAAAACTTACACAAGAACATATTGCAAGCATTATAAGACTCTACACTGTCTTCCTTGTTGTTCAAACACTTTTACGAAAATATCTAGACCTTAGAGAGACCAATCATGCAAACCAAATTTCAACAAGCTCTACGGTAGTTCTCCACTAATAGATTTAAACTACATGATGCAAGAGCTTAAACATGATCTATGAGAGCTCAAAACAATTTCCAAGTATCAAATTATTCAAGACAATATACCAATTATCACATGAAGCATTTTCTGTTTCCAACCAAATAGCAATCAACGAAGCGGTTTTCAGCTTTTGCCATGAATACTAAAGTAAAACGAAGAACACAAGTGTTCAAATGAAAAAGCGGAGCGTGTCTCTCTCCCACACAAGCATGGTAGGATCCAAATTTATTCAAACATAAACAAAAATAAAAGCAAACAGACGCTCCAAGTAAAGAACATAAGATGTGACGGAATAAAAATATAGTTTCACTAGAAGTAACCTGATAAGTTGTCGATGAAGAAGGGGATGCCTTGGGCATCCCCAAGCTTAGATGCTTGAGTCTTCTTGAAATATGCAGGGATGAACCACGGGGGCATCCCCAAGCTTAGACTTTTCACTCTTCTTGATCATATTATATCATCCTCTTCTCTTGACCCTTGAAAACTTCCTCCACACCAAACTTAAAGCAAACTCATTAGAGGGTTAGTTCATAATCAAAATTCACATGTTCAGAGAGGACACAATCATTCTTAACACTTCTGGACATTACCCAAGGCTACTGGAAGTTAATGGAACAAAGAAATCCACTCAACACAGTAAAAGAGACAATGCGAAATAAAAAGGCAGAATCTGTCAAAACAGAACAGTCCGTAAAGACGATTTTTTCTGAGGCACTTAACTTGCTCAGAAGGATAAACTCAAAACTAATGAAAGTTGCGTACATATCTGTGGATCATGCATGATTTTTCGCTGATTTTTTTGATTCTTCTACAGAGAGAAGGACGCGAATTCGTGACAGACAGCAAATCTGTTTCTGCGCAGAAATCCAAATCTAGTATCAACCTTCTATTAGAGACTTTACTTGGCACAATAATACAAGAAAATAAAGATAAGGAGAGGTTGCTACAGTAGTTACAACTTCCAAAACATAACAAAACAGTAGCAAAATAAAAACATGGGTTATCTCCCAAGAAGTGCTTTCTTTATAGCCATTAAGATGGGCTCAGTAATTTTAATGATGCTCTCGCAAGAAATAAGAGTGGAAGCAAAAAAGGGCATCAAGAAGCAAATTCAAAACACATTTAAGCCTAACCCGCTTCCTATGCATAGAAATCTTGTACACAAATAAATTCATAAAGAACAAAGTGACAAGCATAAGAAGACAAAACACGAGTAACTTCAAAATTCTCAACATGTAGAGAGGTGTTTTAGTACCATGAAAATTTCTACAACCATATTTTCCTCTCTCATAATAATTTCCAGTAGCATCATGAACAAACTCAACAATATAACTATCACATAAAGCATTCTTATCCACATGCATAAAAGTATCATTACTCTCCACATAAGCATAATCAATTTTATTAGTAATAGTGGGAGTAAAACTATCACATCCATCATTATAATCATCATGAATTGGAGGCATAGAATAATCATAATGAATTTTATCCTCAATAGTAGATGGGCTGAAAATATCATATTCATCATTGCAAACATCATATATAGGAGGCATATCATAATCAACATAAACTTTCTCTTCCATACCCGGAGGACTAAAGAGATCATTTTCATCAAAACTGACCTCCCAAGCGTAAATTCTTCCATATCCTTAACAATAATAGTGTTCAAAGAGTTCATGCTACTGTTACAACTATTTTGCAAACAAAGTTCCATGGGTTTTTTAATTTTCTCTTCAAACACCTCATGTCCTAACTCAAGATAAATACTATAAAGATCTCTAATTTTGTTGTTGTTTTCCATTAAGCATAACTAGTGAAAATAAAAATAAGAGACAAAAAGATAAAATTGCAGAATCTAAAGGAGATAGCTTCGAGCACTCACACCGGCAACAGTGCTAGGAAATAGCTTAGTAGTCGGAGGATGTGAATACCTTTTACCTTACCTCCCGGCAACGGCGCCAGAAAATAGCTTGATGTCTACGTGTGCTTCTATTCTTGTAGACAGTGTTGGGCCTCCAAGAGCAGAGGTTTGTAGAACAACAACATGTTTCCCTTAAGTGGATCACCCAAGGTTTATCGAACTCAGGGAGGTAGAGGTCAACCTGATATGTCTCCAACGTATCTATAATTTCTTATGTTCCATGCTAGTTTTATGAAAATACCTACAAGTTTTGTTCACACTTTATGATGTTTTGATGCATTTTCCGGAACTAACCTATTAACAAGATGCCGAAGTGCCAGTTCCTGTTTTCTGCTGTTTTTGGTTTCAGAAATCCTACAAAGGAAATATTCTCGGAATTGGACGAAATCAACGCCCAGAATCTTATTTTCCACGAAGCTTCCAGAGAGAGAGGCACCAGAGGAGAGCCACGGGGGCCCCACCCCTGGCGGCGCGGCCAAGGGGCGCGCCCCTGGTGTGGGACCACCGGGTCCCCTCCGAGGCTGCCCTTCCGCCTATAAAGTCTCTCCGCCTCGAAAACCCTAAAAACATAAGCCACGGGACGAAAAGTTACGTAGCCGCCGCCATCGCGAAGTCAAGTTCGGGGACGAAGTCTCGTTCACGCCGCCGGACGGGGAATTGCCCCCGGTATCCATCTCCATCGACACCACTGCCATCTTCATCGTCGTTGCTGTCTCCCATGATGAGGAGGGAATAGTTCTCCCTCGAGGCTAAGGGCTCTATCGGTAGCTATGTGGTTAATCTCTCTCTCATGTATCTCAATACAATGATCTCATGAGCTGCCTTACATGATTGAGATCCATATGATGAGCTTTGTAATCTAGATGTAGTTATGCTATTCAAGTGAATTTTACTTATGTGATCTCCGGAGACTCCTTGTCCCACGTGTGTAAAGGTGACAGTGTGTGCACCGTGTGGGTCTCTTAGGTTATATTTCACAGAATACTTGTTCACTGGGTTATGATTTGAGTTGGATGTCTCTATGAAATTGTGGTGTGTTAGTACCTCCTATGAATGCTCAAAGTGACAACGTGGGGTGTTTATTAGTACTTGGGAATACATCTTTAAGGTTTGCTTTCCCATCCCTACATGGTGAATTAGTGTTCGTTATCCAGCCAGAGAGTAATTCAGAATAGCATAGTGAAGTGCTTATATTTATATTCAATTATGATTACATTGTTGAGAGTGTCCACTAGTGAAAGTATGATCCATAGGCCTTGTTTCTAAACATTGAAACACCGTTTCCAACAAGTTCTACTACATGTTCGCTTGCTGCAATATTTATTTCAGATCGCAATTACTGTTTACTACCATCTATACCACATGTGTTTTACTATCTCTTTCTAGTGCACCTATACATCTGACAAATGTATTAGGTGTGTTGGGGACACAAGAGACTTCTTGTATCTTAATTGCAGGGTTGCTTGAGAGGATTATCTTTGACCTCTACCTCCCTGAGTTCGATAAACCTTGGGTGATTCACTTAAGGGAAACTTGCTGCTGTTCTACAAACCTCTGCTCTTGGAGGACCAACACTGTCTACAAGAATAGAAGCACACGTAGACATCAAGCTATTTTCGGGCGTTGCGGGAGGTAAGGTAAAAGGTATTCACATCCTCCGACTACTAAGCTATTTCCTAGCATTGTTGCCGGTGTGTGAGTGCTCGAAGCTATCTCCTTTAGATTCTGCAATTAAATCTTTTTGTTTCTTGCTTTTATTTTTCACTAGTTAGGCTTAATGGAAAACAACAAAAAAATTAGAGATCTTTATAGTATTTATCTTGAATTAGGACATGATGTGTTTGAAGAGAAAATTTAAAAACCCATGGAACTTTGTTTGCAAAATAGTTGTAGCAATGTTATTAGCATGAACTCTTTGAACACTATTATTGCTAATGCTATGGAAGAATTTAAGCTTGGGGAAGCTGGTTGTGATATTTTTAGTCCCCCAAGCATGGAGGAGAAAATTTACTTTGATGATACTTTACCTCCTATATATGATGTTTACAATGATGAATATGATATTTTCAGTCCACCTACTATTGAGGAGAAAATTAATTATGATTACAATATGCCTCATATATATGATGATTATGGTGATGAGAATAATAATGACAGCTATTTTATTGAATTTGCTCCCACTACAATTAATAGTAATGATTATGCTTATGTGGAGAGTAATAATTTTATGCATGTAGATCATGACAAGAATGTTGTATGTGATAGTTATATTGTTGAGTTTGTTCATGATGCTACTGAAAGTTATTATGAGAGAGGGAAACATGGTTATATGCATCTTAATAATATTAAGTTTCCCCTCTTTATGTTGAGAATCTTGAAGTTACTCGTGTTTTGTCTTCCTATGCTTGCTACTTTGTTCTTCATGAATTTATTTGTGTACAAGATTCCTATGCATAGGAAGTGTGTTAGGCTTAAATGTGTTTTGAATTTGCTTTTTGATGCTCTCTTTTGCTTCAAATCTTATTTCTTACGAGAGTATCATTAAAATTGCTGAGCCCATCTTAATGGCTATAAAGAAAGGACTTCTTGGGAGATAACCCATGTTTTTATTTTGCTACTGTTTTGTTGAGTCTTGGAAGTTGTTACTACTAACCTCTCCTTATCATGTTTTTGTGCCAAGTAAAGTCTCTATGGTAAAGTTGATGCTAGATTTGATATGCACAGAAACACTGCTGTCCGAATTTGAGTATATCTCTCTGAAAAATCACAAAAATCTGCCAAACGTGATCTGCAGATATGTACGCAACTTCATTATTAGTTTTTTTTTTCTGAGCAAGTTAAGTGCCTCAGAAAAATTCGTCTTTACGGGTTGTTTTGACAGATTCTGCCTTTTATTTCGCATTGCCTCTTTTGCTATGTTGAATGGATTTCTTTGTTCCATTAACTTTCAGTAGCTTTGTGCAATGTCCAGAAGTGTTAAGAATGATTATGTCACCTCTGAATATGTGAATTTTTGATTATGCACTAACCCTCTAATTAGTTTGCTTAAAGTTTGGTGTGGAGGAAGTTTTCAAGGGTCAAGAGAAGAGGATGATACAATATGATCAAGAAGAGTGAAAAGTCTAAGCTTGGGGATGCCCCCGTGGTTCATCCCTGCATATTTCAAGAAGACCCAAGCATATAATCTTGGGGATTCCCAAGGCATCCCCTTCTTCATCGACAACTTATCAGGTCACTTCTAGTGAAACTATATTTTTATTCCGTCACATCCTATGTTCTTTATTTGGAGCGTTCTTGTGTTCTTCATCGACAATTTGTGACACTTGTTTCTATTTTTGTTTTGGTTTGAATAAAGTTGGATCCCACAATCCTTGTATTGGAGATATTACGCTCCGCTTTTTCATATGGAACACTTGTGTTCTTAGTTATGCTTTAATGTTCATGGCGAAGGCTGAAAACTGCTTCGTTAATTGCTATTTGGTTGGAATCAGAAAATGCTTCATATGGTTTTGAATAACTTGATACTTGGCAATTGTTTTGAGCTCTCATAGATCATGTTTAAGCTCTTGCATCATGTAGTTTAAATCTATTAGTGGAGAACTACTAGAGCTTGTGGAAATTTGGTTTGCATGATTGGTCTCTCTAAGGTCTAGATATTTTCTGGTAAAAGTGTTTGAACAACAAGGAAGACAGTGTAGAGTCTTATAATGCTTGCAATATGTTCTTGTGTAAGTTTTGCTGTACCTGTTCATACTTGTGTTTGCTTCAAACAACCTTTCTAGCCAAAGCCTTGTACTGAGAGGAAATGCTTCTCGTGCATCCAAACACCTTGAGCCAAAACCCATGCCATTTGTGTCCACCATATCTACCTACTATGTGGTATTTTTCTGCCATTCCAAAGTAAATTACTTGAGTGTTACCTTTAAAATTTTATTCCTTTGTATTTATAATATATAGCTCATGGGAAAATAGCTTAAAAACTATTGTGGTGATGAATATGTAGCTATGTATCTTAGTTCTTATAAGTTGTTTGTTGAGCGGTAACCATGTTTCTGGGGACGCCATCAACTATTGCACCTTTGTTGAATATCATGTGAGTTGCTATGCATGTTCGTCTTGTCTGAAGTAAGGGTGATTTATCATGATCAAATGGTTTGAGTATGCATATTGTTAGAGAAGAACATTGGGCCGCTAACTAAAGCCATGTATCATGGTGGAAGTTTCAGTTTGGACATTAATCCTCAATCTCTTATGAGAATATTATCTGATGTTGAATGCTTATGCATTAAAGCGGAGTCCATTATCTATTTTCTATGTTGTCCCGGTATGGATGTCCTTAGTTGAGATCTATCAAAAACGAGAAATCAAATGCGATTTATCTCCTTGGACCTTTGTACATGCGGCATAGAGGTACCCCTTTGTGACACTTGGTTGAAACATATGTTATGCAATGATAATCCATGTAAATCCAAGCTAATTAGGACAAGGTGCAAGCACTATTGGTATTCAATGCATGAGGCTTGCAACTTGTAGGAAGTTTTATACATAACACATATGAATTATTACTACCGTTGACAAAATTGTTTCTATGTTTTCAAAATAAAAGCTCTAGCACAAAAATAGTAATCCATGCTTCCTTGTGCGAAGGGCCTTTCTTTTACTTTATGTTGAGTCAGTTTACCTACTTCTTTCTATCTTAGAAGCAAACACTTGTTTCAATTGTGTTCAATGATTCTTATATGTTTACTTATTGCACTTGTTATATTACTTTATGTTGACACTTATCCATGAGATATACATGTTACAAGTTGAAAGCAATTGCTGAAACTTAATCATCCTTTGTGTTGCTTCGAAACCTCTTACTTTGAATCTATTGCTTTATGATGTTGGAGATATGCCCAAGAGGCAATAATAAATGGTTATTATATATCTTTGTGTTTATGATAATGTTTACATACCATGCTATAATTGTATTAACCGAAACATTGATACATGTGTGATATGTAGACAAAGAAGAAGTCCCTAGTATGCCTCTTAAACTAGCTTGTTGATTAATGGATGATTAGTTTCATAATCATGAACATTGGATGTTATTAATAACAAGGTTATGTCATTGTATGAATGATGTAATGGACACACCCAATTAAGCGTAGCATAAGATCTCGTCATTAAGTTATTTGCTATAAGCTTTCGATACATAGTTACCTAGTCCTTATGACCATGAGATCATGTAAATCACTTATACCGGAAAGTTACTTTGATTACACCAAACACCACTGCGTAAATGGGTGGCTATAAAGGTGGGATTAAGTATCCGGAAAGTATGAGTTGAGGCATATGGATCAACGGTGGGATTTGTCCATCCCGATGACGGATAGATATACTCTGGGCCCTCTCGGTGGAATGTCGTCTAATGTCTTGCAAGCATATGAATAAGTTCATAAGAGACTACATACCACGAGAGTAAAGAGTACTTGTCGAGACGAGGTTGAACAAGGTATAGAGTGATACCGAAGATCAAACCTCGGACAAGTAAAATATCGCGAGACAAAGGGAAATTGGTATCGTATATGAATGGTTCTTTCGATCACTAAAGTCATCGTTGAATATGTGGGAGCCATTATGGATCTCCAGATCCCGCTATTGGTTATTGGTCGGAGTGAGTACTCAACCATGTCCGCATAGTTCACGAACCGTAGGGTGACACACTTAAAGTTGGATGTTGAAATGGTAGTACTTGAATATGGAATGAAGTTGGAATATTTGTTCGGAGTCCCGGATGGGATCCCGGACATCACGAGGAGTTCCGGAATGGTCCGGAGAATAAGATTCATATATAGGATGTCATTTTATGTGAATAAAATGATGCGGAAGGTTCTATGGAAGGTTCTAGAAGGTTCTAGAAAAGTCCGGAAGAAACCACCAAGGAAGGTGGAGTCCACATGGGACTCCACCTCCATGGCCGGCCAACCCTAGTGGGGGAGGAGTCCCAAGTGGACTCCCCCTTAGGGGGCCGCCCCCCCCCCATGGAAGGTGGAAATTCCCACCTCTAGTGGGAGGAAAGTTTCCCACCATATGGAAGGTTTTGGTTTCGGGTCTTATTCGAAGACTTGGACACCAACACTTGGGATCCACCTATATAAACAAGGGCCAAGGGAGGGGGCCGGCTACCCCAAGACCACAAGCTGGCCGCCCCCCATAGAGTGGCCGGCCCCCCTCCCAAACCCTAGCTTTGCTCCTCCACTTCATATTGCCCGCATAGCTTAGCGAAGCTCCGCCGGACTTCTACACCGCCACCGACACCACGCCGTCGTGCTGTCGGATTCAAGAGGAGCTACTACTTCCGCTGCCCGCTGGAACGGGGAGGTGGACGTCGTCTTCATCAACAACCGAACGTGTGACCGAGTACGGAGGTGCTGCCCGTTCGTGGCGCCGGAACCGATCGTGATCAAGATCTTCTACGCGCTTTTGCAAGCGGCAAGTGATCGTCTACCGCAGCAACAAGAGCCTCCTCTTGTAGGCTTTGGAATCTCTTCAAGGGTTAGTCTCGACAATCCCCTCGTTGCTACCGTCTTCTAGATTGCATCTTGGCTTGGATTGCGTGTTCGCCGAAATTTTTTGTTTTCTATGCAACGTTATCCTACAGTGGTATCGAGCCGTGTCTATGCATAGATGGTTGCACGAGTAGAACACAATGTTTTGTGGGCGTTGATGCTCTTGTTATCTTTAGTTGAGTACTTTGCATCTTTATGGCATAGTGGGATGAAGCGGCTCGGGCTAACTTTACATGACCGCGTTCATGAGATTTGCTCCACGCTTGACATGCAACTTGTATTGCATAAGTGGCTTTGCGGTGTCTGTCTCTCCTACTATAGTGAAGATTCAATTTACTCTTCTATTGACAACACTAGTATCACCGTTGTGGTTCATGTTTGTAGGTAGATTGGATCTTGCTCGAAAACCCTAAACCACGTAAAATATGCAAACCAAATTAGAGAACGTCTAACTTGTTTTTGCAGGGTTTGGTGATGTGATATGGCCATAATGTGATGATGAATATGTATGAGATGATCATTATTGTATTGTGGCAACCGGCAGGAGCCTTATGGTTGTCTTTAAATTTCATGTTGAGTAGTATTTCAAAGTAGTTGTAATAGTTGCTACATGGAGGACGATCATGAAGACGGCGCCATGAACCTTGGCTACGAGACGATGATGGAGATCATGCCCGAAGATGATGGAGATCATGTCCGTGCTTTGGAGATGAAGATCAAAGGCGCAAAGACTAAAGGGCCATATCATATCACATATGAATTGCATGTGATGTTAATCCTTTATGCATCTTATTTTGCTTAGATCGCGACGGTAGCATTATAAGATGATCCCTCACATTAATATCAAGATAATAAAGTGTTCTTCCCTCGTATGCACCGTTGCATTGTTCGACGTTTTGAAGCATCTCGTGATGATCGGGTGTGATAAACTCGACATACAACGGGTGTAAGCCATGTTGCACACGCGGAATACTTGGGTTTGCTTGACGAGCCTAGCATGTACAGACATGGCCTCGGGACAACGGAAACCGAAAGGTTGAACACGAGTCATATGGATGATATGATCAACATGTTGATGTTCACCATTGAAGCTACATCATCTCACGTGATGATCGGTTTTGATGTAGTGGATTTGGATCGTGTACCACTTAACAACTATGAGGGATGTTGTATTAAGTGGGAGTTCATTAGTAATTAGATTAAAACATGAACTAATTATCATAAACATAGTCTGAGTAGTATTTTGAATTAATTTTGTAGTATTGGCATCCGTTTACTACTATGCGCTAGTCTTGTTATTGAGATAGAAATACTGTTAAAATCTGATAAGAAACTTTACGGATTAGTACCGTATTGTTAAAGAATCAAGAATTGATTAAGTCCTATTGCAAACTTTTAGTGAAACTCACTTTGTTGATTCAGAGAGCTATGGTTTCAATTAGTACCTAAAGTTATCTTGTCTCCGTGAAACTTGAAGTTCAAATCTGTTTGAAAAGTAAGGAGCTGAAAATTTAGTTTTCAGAAATAATCAAGGTATGAGATATATGTGATATCTAAGACCTTATTGCAAGATGATAGAATATAATTTGGTGAGACTACATAAACTCATAAGTTTTATGGGAATGTATGAAGGTTGAAGACGCCAGGCGTCACAATCCTCCAACTATTGGAGCACTAACGATATTCGCATATCCATGAAGTTATCATCCTTAAGTATGCAACGTTGCTAAGACTCGTCGTATCGAAGCATCACGTGATGATCGGGTGTTATAGATTCTACGTGTGCTTACAATGGGTGCAAGCCAGATTTGCACATACGAATACTAAGGTTAAACTTTATGAGCCTAGCATGTACAGACATGGTCTCAAAAAGTCGTCATGATATGATGGATAAAATTATGAGTGAAATTGTTCATCATATTAAAAGGTTACTAATAAGTGAAATCTAGAACACTTGTCATATGATGATCAACTTCAAAGTAAGAACCTCAAGGTTATTGGTATTTGACCAACAAACCTAGAAGTTATTAATGTTGAAGTGTTTTTCTGAATAATGAGGAAAGCTAAAAGAGAAACTGCAAAAGATATTTTGGCAAAAAGAAAGAAAAGACTAGAAAGTCTAGCTCAGGTGTATATAAATGATATACATGTTATGGTTGTATTCCTAGTTAGGTCACACAATGAAATTCTTGGGTATTTGTACCATATTGATTGGTATGAAGTGTCATACAAAATAATGCAATACAAGAATACAATGGCCTAAGTGACTGACAAGGAATATGATAAGAATGCACGTCTGGAACAAAAATAAAGTGTTATTATGTTCGTCGTTGGCATTCTATCTAGCCCTTAGAATTTATAATAAAGAACTTAATAATTGTTATTTTGCTCTGGTCAAATGAAAACAATGAGTTGTTCAAATTATGACATTACTCCATGAACGATGGATAAGTTATTATAAATCTTAATGGTGAAACACACATACATAACACTGACGCTAAAATGCCATAAGGCAAGTGATTTGAATTCCACTCATTTGTGGAACCGCCATTTAGGTCATGTTAGAAAGGAACGCATGAAGGAACTCCATGTAAATGGATTTTTGGAGTCACTTGATTTTTGAATCATTTGACGCTTGCAAATCTTTTCTAAAGAGAATGATTAAAATACCGTTCATAGGCCAAAAGTTGAACGGGCAACTAACTTAGTGGAAAAATACATGATGATGTATGTGGTTCACTGGGCATAGTTGTGTGCGGGAGATTCTTCTACTTCATGAAAACTTTCAACAATGAATTGAGTATATATATGTTGATATATTCAATAAGGAAGAAGTTTGAAACATTTGAATGGATTCAAATAAATTTCAGCATGAAGTGGAAATCATCGTAATAGAAAAGTCAAATATCTATGATTGGATCATGGTAGAAATATTTGAATTACGAGTTTTAGCGAACATCTAAGAGAGTTATGAAATTGTTCTACAACTCACATTTCTTGGAGTATCATAATGATGATATAGTATCCAAGATATGTATCCAAACCTTGTTGGATTAATCAACAACAACAACAACAACAACCAAGCCTTTCAGTCCCAAACAAGTTGGGGTAGGCTAGAGTTGAAACCCATAAGATCTCGAAACCAAGTCATGGTTCCGGAACGTGGATAGCTAACTTCCACGCACCCCTATCCATGGCTAAATCTTTGTCGATATTCCAAACCTTCAGGTCTCTCTTAACGGACTCCTCCCATGTCAAGTTTGGTCTACCACGACCCCTCTTAACATTCTCATCACGCTTTATCCGTCCGCTATGCACTGGCGCTTCCGGAGGCCTCCGTTGGATATGTCCAAACCATCTGAGACGATGTTGGACCAGCTTCTCTTCAATCGGTGCTACCCCAACTCTCTCCCGTATATCGTCATTCCGTACCCGATCCTTTCTTGTGTGGCCACATATCCATCTCAACATGCGCATCTCTGCTACACTTAACTGTTGGATATGTCGTCTCTTCGTTGGCCAACACTCAGCGCCATACAACATCGCAGGTCGGATAGCTGTCCTATAAAACCTGCCTTTTAGCTTTTGTGGCACTCTCTTGTCAGAGTACGCCCGAAGCTTGGCGCCACTTCATCCAACCAGCCTTGATTCGGTGGCCCACATCTTCATCGATATCGCCATCCTTCTGCAACATGGACCCCAAATATCGAAAAGTGTCTCTCTCCGGTACCACCTGCCCATCAAGGCTAACCTCTCCCTCCTCGTGCCTAGTAGAACTGAAACTGCACCTCATGTATTCAGTTTTAGTTCTACTAAGCCTAAAACCTTTCGATTCGAGAGTTCGCCTCCACAACTCTAACTTTCTATTAACCCCCGTTCGGCTATCATCGACTAGCACCACATCATCCGCAAAGAGCATACACCATGGGATGTCTCCTTGTATATCCCTTGTGACCTCATCCATCACCAAATCAAAAAGATAAGGGCTCAAAGCTGACCCTTGGTGTAGCCCTATTCTAATTGGAAAGTCATCGGTGTCGCCATCGCTTGTTCGAACACTTGTCACAACATTATCATACATATCCTTGATGAGGGTAATGTACTTTATTGGGACTTTGTGTTTCTCCAAGGCCCACCACATGACATTCCGAGGTATCTTATCATAGGCCTTCTCCAAATCAATGAACACCATATGAAGGTTTTGCTCCTGTATCTCTCCATCAGCTGTCGTACCAAGAAGATGGCTTCCATGGTAGACCTCCCAGGCATGAAACCAAATTGGTTTTTGGTCACGCTTGTCAACCTTCTTAAGCGGTGCTCAATGACTCTCTCCCTTCATAGTATGGCTCATCAGCTTGATTCCACGGTAATTAGTACAACTTTGAACATCCCCCTTGTTCAAAGTTGTACTAATTATGACGCCATTATATTTTTATGGATTATGCTTTAGTGACTACCGCTTTTACACTGAATAGAGCATCATCATGATCCGTTGAAATGACACCATACGAGTTATGGTATGGGTATAAACCCTAATAGTCTTTCTTTAAATTTTGGTCTAAGAGTTTACAACCAAAATCGGATGAATGTCTTTGTTGGTTATCCCAGAGAATTGGGAATTCTTCCCACGAGACAAAGACAAAAGTGTTTGTCAATGTTTCTTATTTCCGAGAAATTGTTTCTAGTGAAGTATTTGAGTGGGAGGACAATATAATTTGATAAGGTTTATGAACTTGAGCATAATGATCAGAGTAGCGCAGCATCGGAATTTGTTTGAAGCGGCCACGACGATCATGACTCCCATGACTACAAAGTGTTTTAGCCATGGAGATCGAAGTACATATTGAACCTTGTAGGTATGGTTTACTTTGTGATCAAATAAATGATTTATGAACAAAGGATTGATTTTGAACAATGATAAACCAACTACAAACAAAGAAGTTATGGGCCCCGACTCCGTTAAAATGGCCATGCGCCATGAAATCCATAATAGATGAATACTTTTTGAAAGTAAATGGATCTATAGACTTGGATGAAATATCATTAAAGAAGCTCGACTTGTCGAAAAATTGTTTACGACAAAGTTCAAAGAGTTGACTACGATAAGATTAGATCTTCCGTAGCAATGCTTATAGTCTATGTGGATTATTCTAGTAATCACTACATATTTCTTTTATGAGATATGCTAGTAGGATGGCAATACACTACTTAAAAGAAGTGTGTATTAAAGGTGTATACAAGATACAACCAAGAGTTTTGCTGGTCCGTGGAATACTAGATAGGTATACGAACTTCAATTGGATGAAGTAAGTATCACGAGTTAGAATCTTCACCAGATGAAATAGTCAAAGAGTTTTTGATTTCATCAGAGAATGAAGAGGCTTGCATTTGCAAGAAATCAAGTGGGAGCGCTAAGACACATTTATAATACTTTATGTAAGTGACATATAGTTGGTTATAAATGATGTAATTATATACTTGATTAAAAGGTTTCATTGAGAATTAACTTCAATGAAAGGATATGGACTGAAACAAATTTAGTGTCAAGATCTATGAAGATAGATTGAAACACATAAATAAGTTTAAGTCAAAGTACATATGATGGATATTGAAGTAGTTCAATATAGAAATATTAAGAAAATGTTCTTGTCATGTGAAGGTTTAACAAGACTTGGTGACACTCAATGAGTAAAAACACATGAGTGATTATAGATCACGAATAACATGTACACAATCAGATATCATGTGCTATAAAGTGTTATGAGCATATACCAGAATGATTCATATGATGATCATTGAACGACAGTAAGAATATCCTTGAGTACTTTAGAAGAACTAAGGATATATATATATATTTTTGTATGAAGAAATGACAAACAAATCGCTGTAAGGTGTTACACCGATATTGGTTTTGTCACATATAAAATATAATTTCAAATCTCAAATTAGACTAAGTGTTGTTTAAAAGGTAGCACAATGAGCTAGAAGTTGTCTATGCTAGATTTAGAAGAGTTCTAAATATGTCATTGTTTTGACAATGACAAAGGATGTTAAGTCAGGAGGTTCTTTGAGAATTTGGTGTAGTTCCGAAAAGTCAGAACTTTGAAGCTATATTGTGTGTGACAATATTAGTGACATATTTCAGACCGCGGAATTAAGGTTCCACCAGAGGACTAAGCATATATGCCGACTCATTTGGAAAATGAGTGATGCGGAAGCATATGAATTGCAAAATACATACGTTTCTGAGCATCAGAACCGTTGACTAAAACCTCTCCCGTGAGCAAAACATGATAAAGCACCAGAAGGCCAAGGTGTTATATCTTTACATATGTAAACTAGATTATTGACTCTAGTGCAAGTGGGAGACTGTTGGAGATATGCCCAAGAGGCAATAATAAATGGTTATTATATATCTTTGTGTTTATGATAATGTTTACATACCATGCTATAATTGTATTAACCGAAACATTGATACATGTGTGATATGTAGACAAAAAGAAGTCCCTAGTATGCCTCTTAAACTAGCTTGTTGATTAATGGATGATTAGTTTCATAATCATGAACATTGGATGTTATTAATAACAAGGTTATGTCATTGTATGAATGATGTAATGGACACACCCAATTAAGCGTAGCATAAGATCTCATTAAGTTATTTGCTATAAGCTTTCGATACATAGTTACCTAGTCCTTATGACCATGAGATCATGTAAATCACTTATACCGGAAAGTTACTTTGATTACACCAAACACCACTGCGTAAATGGGTGGCTATAAAGGTGGGATTAAGTATCGGAAAGTATGAGTTGAGGCATATGGATCACAGTGGGATTTGTCCATCCCGATGACGGATAGATATACTCTGGGCCCTCTCGGTGGAATGTCGTCTAATGTCTTGCAAGCATATGAATAAGTTCATAAGAGACTACATACCACGGTACGAGTAAAGAGTACTTGTCAGGAGACGAGGTTGAACAAGGTATAGAGTGATACCGAAGATCAAACCTCGGACAAGTAAAATATCGCGAGACAAAGGGAAATTGGTATCGTATATGAATGGTTCTTTCGATCACTAAAGTCATCGTTGAATATGTGGGAGCCATTATGGATCTCCAGATTGGTTATTGGTCGGAGTGAGTACTCAACCATGTCCGCATAGTTCACGAACCGTAGGGTGACACACTTAAAGTTGGATGTTGAAATGGTAGTACTTGAATATGGAATGAAGTTGGAATATTTGTTCGAGTCCCGGATGGGATCCCGGACATCACGAGGAGTTCCGGAATGGTCCGGAGAATAAGATTCATATATAGGATGTCATTTTATGTGAATAAAATGATGCGGAAGGTTCTATGGAAGGTTCTAGAAGGTTCTAGAAAAGTCCGGAAGAAACCACCAAGGAAGGTGGAGTCCACATGGGACTCCACCTCCATGGCCGGGCAACCCTAGTGGGGGAGGAGTCCCAAGTGGACTCCCCCTTAGGGGGCCGGCCACCCCCCATGGAAGGTGGAAATTCCCACCTCTAGTGGGAGGGAAAGTTTCCACCATATGGAAGGTTTTGGTTTGGTCTTATTCGAAGACTTGGACACCAACACTTGGGATCCACCTATATAAACAAGGGCCAAGGGAGGGGGCCGGCTACCCCAAGACCACAAGCTGGCCGCCCCCCATAGAGTGGCCGGCCACCCTCCCAAACCCTAGCTTTGCTCCTCCACTTCATATTGCCCGCATAGCTTAGCGAAGCTCCGCCGGACTTCTCACCGACACCACGCCGTCGTGCTGTCGGATTCAAGAGGAGCTACTACGCCGCTGGCTGGAACGGGAGGTGGACGTCGTCTTCATCAACAACCGAACGTGTGACCGAGTACGGAGGTGCTGCCCGTTCGTGGCGCCATCGTGATCAAGATCTTCTACGCGCTTTTGCAAGCGGCAAGTGATCGTCTACCGCCAACAAGAGCCTCCTCTTGTAGGCTTTGGAATCTCTTCAAGGGTTAGTCTCGACAATCCCCTCGTTGCTACCGTCTTCTAGATTGCATCTTGGCTTGGATTGCGTGTTCGCCGTAGGAAAATTTTTGTTTTCTATGCAACGTTATCCTACATATGAGTTAACTCCTATGCAAGTCTTATTGATGCTTGTCTTGAAAGTACTATTCATGAAAAGTCTTTGCTATATGATTCAGTTTTTAATCATCATCTTTACCATTGCTTTGAATCACTTCATTCATCTCATATGCTTTACAATATTGTTGATCAAGAATGTGTTGGTAGCATGTCACTTCAGAAATTATTCTTTTTATCGTTTACCTACTCGAGGGCGAGTAGGAACTAAGCTTGGGGATGCTTGATACGTCTCCAACGTATCTATAATTTCTTATGTTCCATGCTAGTTTTATGACAATACCTACATGTTTTGTTCACATTTTATGATGTTTTGATGCATTTTCCGGAACTAACCTATTAACAAGATGCCAAAGTGCCAGTTTCTGTTTTCTGCTGTTTTTGGTTTAGAAATCCTACAAAGGAAATATTCTCGAATTGGACGAAATCAATGCCCAGAATCTTATTTTTCCACGAAGCTTCGAGAGGAGAGAGGCACTAGAGGAGAGCCCCCCCACACGGCGCGGCCAAGGGGGCGCCTATGGTGTGGGACCACCAGGTCCCCTCGAGGCTGCCCTTCCGCCTATAAAGTCTCTCCGCCTCGAAAACCCTAAAAACATAAGCCACGGGACGAGAAAAGTTACGCAGCCGTCGCCATCGCGAAGTCAAGTTCGTGGGACAGAAGTCTGTTCCGGCACGCCGCCGGGACGGGGAATTGCCCCGAATCCATCTCCATCGACACCACTGCCATCTTCATCGCCGTTGCTGTCTCCCATGATGAGGAGGGAGTAGTTCTCCCTCGAGGCTAAGGGCTCTACCGGTAGCTATGTAGTTAATCTCTCTCTCATGTATCTCAATACAATGATCTCATGAGCTGCCTTACATGATTGAGATCCATATGATGAGCTTTGTAATCTAGATGTAGTTATGCTATTCAAGTGAATTTTACTTATGTGATATCCGGAGACTCCTTGTCCCACGTGTGTAAAGGTGACAGTGTGTGCACCGTGTGGGTCTCTTAGGTTATATTTCACAGAATACTTGTTCAGGTTATGATTTGAGTTGGATGTCTCTATGAAATTGTGGTGTGTTAGTACCTCCTATATGCTCAAAGTGACAGTGTGGGGTGTTTATTAGTACTTGGGAATACATCTTTAAGGTTTGCTTTGCTACATGGTGAATTAGTGTTCGTTATCCAGAGAGTAATTCAGAATAGCATAGTGAAGTGCTTATATTTATATTCAATTATGATTGCATTGTTGAGAGTGTCCACTAGTGAAAGTATGATCCCTAGGCCTTGTTTCTAAGCATTGAAACACCGTTTCCAACAAGTTCTGCTACATGTTCGCTGCAATATTTATTTCAGATCGCAATTACTATTTACTACCATCTATACCACTGTGTTTTACTATCTCTTCGCCGAACTAGTGCACCTATACATCTGACAAGTGTATTAGGTGTGTTGGGGACACAAGAGACTTCTTGTATCTTAACTACAGGTTGCTTGAGAGGACTATCTTTGACCTCTACCTCCCTGAGTTCGATAAACCTTGGGTGATTCACTTAAGGGAAACTTGCTGCTGTTCTACAAACCTCTGCTCTTGGAGGCCCAACACTGTCTACAAGAATAGAAGCACACGTAGACATCACAACCCTGCAATTAAGATACAAGAAGTCTCTTGTGTCCCCAACACACCTAATACACTTGTCAGATGTATGGGTGCACTAGTTCGGCGAAGAGATAGTAAAATACAAGTGATATGGATGAGTATGATTGATAATAACAATCTGAAATAAATATGGCACCAAGTAAACATGCAGTAGAACAGTAAATAAATGGTGATTCGATATTTGGAAACAAGGCCTAGGGATCATACTTTCACTAGTGGACACTCTCAACATTGCAATCATAATTGAATATAAATAAGCACTTCATCATACTACTCTCCTGTTGGATAAAGAACTCAAATTCATTGGGCAAGTGTGCAAAAGCACACCTCAAAGGCGTATTCCCAAGTACTAATGAACACCCCACACTGTCACCGTGAGCATTCATAGGAGGTACTAACACAACACAATTCATAAGGGAGTTACACACGGCGCACACACCGAGGTCACAGTAACTCCAAAGTTCACATAATAAAACACTTGAATAGCATATGACATCTAGATTGTAAAGCCTATGATCACATAGATGAACAAATAAATGCTACTCTCAAACACTCTCTTGTTGGATAACAAACATCATTCATTGTGTAGGGCTACAAGAGCTCCCTCAAGCCGGAGTAAACAAGCTCCACAACTTCATAAAGGAAACACACACGATGCACACTCTATCACCATTACACCGTGGAGTGAATCCGGAGTTCTTATTTAAAGTAACCTCTAGAGTGCATAATAGACAAGAGCAACATCTACATATTCATAAAGATCACACCATGGGAGAGAGATGAACCACATAGCTACCGGTAGAGCCCTCAGCCTCGGGGGAGAACTAATCCCTCCTCATCATGGGAGACAGCAACGACGATGAAGATGGCGGTGGTTTCGATGGAGATGACTCCGGGGCAATTCCGTCCGCGTGCGGAACGAGACTTCTGTCCCCGAAACGGAGTTCGCGATGGCGGCGGCGCCCTGGAGTCTTTCTGGAGTATGATTGATTGATTGAGGGTTTTACGTCACGAGGGAATTTATAAGCGAAAGGGCGATGTCGGTGGAGTCCCGAGGGGCCCACACCATAGGGTGGGGCGGCCCCCTCCTGGCCGCGCCGGCTGATGGGGAGGAGGCCCTGGGCCTCCTCTGGCCTGGCCCTTCTGGCTCCGTGAGTCTTCTGGCGGAATAGAATTTATGTGATTTTTCTGGATTTTTCCGAGCACTTTGGTTTTTGGGCCTTTTCTGCAATAAACAGACATAATAAACAGAAACTGGCACTGTGGCATCTTGTTAATAGGTTAGTCCAATAAATGCCATAATATAATATAAAGTGCATATAAACATGTAGTTATTTTCATAAAACTAGCATGGAACATCAGAAATTATAGATACGTTGGAGACGTATCAACCGGTACCAAGGGTGATAGCGGTACTACCGCCTTTGGTACTGGTACTACGAGGCATGCTGAACTGCATTCTTCTCTTTTCCTCTCCAATCACGTCGCCTCGTGACACACACACACACAAAACCAGAAAACCTATCAACTACTCTTGGGTCTTCCGATCCTGAGGTGTTCAGCGAGGACACCATGCACTTGCAAAATCTTTCAAAGCAACTATGCACACGGTGAAATACATTCGAGTGTTGTTATCAAACACACAAAACACTATGGAGAGATCTTGCTCTTTCAAGTTTAATTCTCAGTCTACTTCTAATCTATTGAGTTGCATCGTGATTTGTGCTAGTAATGAGTTGCAACTGAGAAAAAATAACATCGGTCGTTGGTGTGCTTCGTGATCCATGCTATTCATAAAGTTGTAACTGAAGAGACGGTCCTAACTATTAGATTTGTCTCGCATCGCCACTAGGGCTACATCAATGGCATTCGCCTCGGCCAAATCAAGCCCAAGCAGGCTTAAAATCAATGACGGTGGGAGATTGATGTCCTCTTACTTTAGAGAGAATGGCCCAATTAAATATGTACAGATCAGTACTGTACATACGGAATCCATACATCGCGGTGGCTCCTGTCTTTGTCGGTGGTAAGACGTGCCACGTTGTCGGAGTTCTTGCCGGCACAAGAGGCGGTGTCACTCGTCAGAAGCAAGCCATGGCACTGGCATCGTCCACCTATTAGAGCATCTCCACTCCCCCCCCCCCCCCCAAGTCCCAAAAACAAAAAAATGGGGGCGCCGGTGACAAAAATCACTTCCACCCGCATCCCCAAATTTTGGTTTTGCGCAAGCGCGGCCCAACTTATCATCCGGTGGCCCTAGGCCGAATCCAATCCACGGAAGGGGGCTGGTAGGGGCACCTAGTTTGTTTATCTGTTTGCCAGTGTGATTCAAACTTGTTATATTATTTGTGTGCTTTTGTTGAACTTAAATTATTTATTTACTATGTTAAACTTGTTAAATCATTTCTATAATTTGTTGAACTTGTAATAAATTATTGTTGTTCATGTGTTGTTCTAAATTTGAGTTATATCAAAATAATGTATGGGGATGTATGGGGTGAACTGCTGGACGTCGACACCTCCCTGTAACCACATCCACGCCGGTGCCCAACATACGGCCTAAAATACGATTTCACCTAAGATGCTCCTAAGGCTGATCATAGTGGTAAGTATCATGTAGTAGTATCATGCATATGATACTACTACATGATACTATCTCTATAGTGGGTAGTATCATGAAGTAGTATCATAGTCTTGCTATATTTAATGTTTTTTAGAATCTCAATGCAAATTTGTGTACAAGATTTGTTTAGCATTAAATTTTCTCGTTGTTTGCGCTATGATACAGTATCTACTTATGTTACTCTAATCTCTTTTCTCATCCTTAATTAACTGCCATGACTATGATACTAGCACTATGGCCAGCCTAAACGGCTCAGCGCTCAAGTCATAGTCGCCGTCAAATGCGGCAGACATCCAATTCAATACGATCCGGTCACGCCTGCCATCGTTAAATTCACCTCTCTAACAACTGGTCCTAGAGAAACTGCGCACAGAGCAGCGCAACACCATACCCGCTGCAGCCAGCGATCTAAGCGACAAAGGGTTAAAAAAAGCCTACTCATCTGCTCGACAACGGCGTATACGTAGACGATTTGACTGTTTAAGGGAGAGAGAGAGACACACGTGACTGCTTGGAAATGACGACCCACAACTATAGACTACTTACAGGGACGCGGGTGAGGGTTGCTGCTGGAACACGGTTTATCAATACGCAATAATCCTACTTATACGGACAGATTCCTACAAAAAAAAAATGTGACGGTACGCTGCGTTGGATGTGGGCCAACGAATTTAATCTGTTTAATTAACTAATTAAAGGAAAATACCATATTACTCTTTTAAGATTGGGGGAGGGGTGCCCCGAAACGGACCTCCGTAACACTTGCAAACTTTATGAAGGGGTGGCCATGATCGTGCTTGTATGCCTTGCCTTCAAGGCATCTCTAGCGAGTGACCAAATGTCTTCATTTCATCGGTTTAGGTTGGCCATTGCATACCCGTTTTCTCCTTTGATCTATTTGGGCCGGGTGCATCCAGTGGGGCACCTCATTTTGTCCCCCTTTTTTCATTTCACCCATTTTACCCATTTTAAATAGAATACAATAATGTACTTTAAAATTAAATAATTTTAAATAATTACATTCAATCAAACAACATAATTCAAAACGAAACATAATTCACAAGCAAATAAAATAAAATGAGAGATGTCTAGTTGTTTCCTACGTGAGCCTAGATATGCTCAATCAGATCTGCTTAAAGTTGAATATGAGTGTCCCGGCCATGCATCTCATGATGCACATGGAGAAATTGTTCAAACGATGTTGGCTTAGACGTCAACTAAACCAATTCACCCTGAAATTTCCACCATCGGTCAAAGAGTTCACGCTTCTCCTCAACAATGGTGTTATGCATGATCATACAAGCAACTATCACCCCCTACACCGCCTCAACGCTCCATGTTCTTGCTGGGGGGTGAACAATAGCCCACCAAGATTGGGTTGTTACTCTGCTCCCAAAAAAGGATAATGCGACACAAATTCAACAATACCGTCCTATTTGTCTACTTAATGTGATTTTTAAGATTTTTACTAAAGTTGCCACCATTCGTATTTCTGAGGTAGCGCATAATGTGATTAAACCTACTCAGACTGCGTTTATGCCGGGTAGACATATTCTGGAGGGAGTAGTTGTTCTTCATGAGTCTATACATGAATTACATAGAAAAAAACTAGATGGTGTTCTTTTTAAAATTGATTTTGAAAAGGCATATGACAAGGTAAAATGGCCCTTTTTACAACAAGTTTTGCGTATGAAGGGGTTTGATGAAATATGGTGTAATCGGATTAAACAGTATGTTCAAGGACGGAGTGTGGGAATTTGGGTGAATGATGATATTGGCCACAATTTCCAGACTAGGAAAGGTTTGAGACAAGGAGATCCTTTATCTCCAATTCTCTTTAATATTGTCGCGGATATGCTAGCCATTCTTATTGCTAGGGCTAAGGAAGCGGGACAAATAGGGGGGCTTTTATCTCATCTGGTTGATGGCGGTATTTCAATATTACAATATGCTGATGACACAATTTTATTTATGGAACATGACATTGCCAAAGCACTTAATATGAAGTTGATATTGTGTCTGTTTGAGCAACTCTCAGGGTTAAAAATTAATTTTCATAAAAGCGAGATATTTTGTTTCGGTAAAGCAAAGGATACCGAAGATCAATATATGCAAATTTTTGGTTGTGAAGCAGGAGCTCTACCTTTTAAATATCTTGGTATTCCTTTACCTCAAAAAAAATATCTTGGTATTCCTATTCATCACCGAATTTTGAGAAATGCTGAATGGAATCTGGTTGAGAGTCGTTTTGCTTCAAAACTAGGATGCTGGCGGAGTAAAATGCTTTCTTATGGGGATAGATTGGTTCTCATTAATTCGGTATTAACAAGTTTACCAATGTTCATGTTATCTTTCATGGAAATCCCAGTGGGGGTTAGGAAAAGATTAGACTTCTATAGATCCAATTTTTTCTGGCAATCGGATGAACAAAAGAAAAGATATAGACTCTCTAAATGGAACATGCTTTGTAGGCCGAAAGATCAGGGGGGCCTGGGTATTGAAGTTTTGGAATTAAAAAACAAGTGCTTACTTAGTAAATGGTTATTCAAAATCCTTACTGAACAAGGTATGTGGCAAGAAATTCTACACAACAAGTATCTACATTCTAAAACTTTAGCGCAAGTTGAGGCTAAACCTACAGATTCACCTTTTTGGAAAGGGCTGATGAAAGTGAAATCTGATTTTTTTAGTAGAGGGTTTTTCAAAATTGGTGATGGTTGTTCGGTACGTTTTTGGGAAGATGTCTGGCTAGGGGATGCCCCTTTAGCACAACAATACCCCTCTCTTTATAATATAGTTCAGCATAGAGATGTTTTGGTATCTACAGTGCTGGCTCAAACTCCTTTGAATATTACTTTTAGGAGAGGCCTAAATAATCACAAATATACTGAGTGGTTACATTTGTGTCAACGATTAATTACCATCAACCTTACCGATGAACCTGATAAATTTGTATGGAAGCTTACAGATTCTGGATTGTTCACAGTTAAATCTATGTATCTTGATTATATGAATGGACATACTAGATTTCTGCGCAAATATTTATGGAAAATGAAAATTCCTTTAAAGATTAAGATTTTCATGTGGTTTCTTAACAACAAGGTTTTACTTACCAAGGACAATTTGGCAAAACGTAGATGGACAGGGTCTCAAAAGTGTTGCTTCTGTGATGCAAATGAAACTGTTGAGCATTTGTTCCTTGCTTGTCCTTTTACTACTATCATTTGGAGGATGATCTACTTTGCATATAACATTCCGCCACCAATGAGTATCAATAATATGTTTGGGAACTGGTTGTATGGAGTTCCGAAGAAAGATAAAAATAAAATTAGGATTGGTATATCTGCTATATGCTGGACAGTATGGAATACTAGAAATGATATGATTTTTAATAATCCGAAGGGCACTAACTTTTTGCAGGTTATTCATCGAGCTGTGCATTGGATACAGTTATGGGCTTTCCTGCTACCGGAGGATCAGCGCAAGGATATGGATACTAGCTGCAACAAGCTGCTGATGGTTACGCAGGATTTCTATTACCGGGCTACTGGATGGCGACACAGTAATAGGATAGAGTATGGCTAGCCTATTTAGGTGTCGTTGCTTCCGTTGGTTGATTCATGTCGCAACCTTGTCGGATCCTTGAATGTAATTTCTCTTTTTTACTTTTGTTCTCATACTCGATACTTCGTGATTCTTAATAAAAGGCCGTGTGCATCAATTGATGCAGAGGCTGGAGCTAATGCTCCTTTATCTAAAAAAATATCCTTCATACAAATCTCTTACTCTTTCGCAAACCTTTGATATTCTCTTCTCCAGGGTTGCGGATTATCTTCACAAACATGGACCACACATGATAGATATCATCATCTAGATAGTACCCCTTGCTATGTGCATGAGTGCTAGGCACGCTGATGTCATTATTAGAACCTGGTATGCCAGAGAAAGAATGTCAAATCCAAAGATCTTGTGTGACGCAACAGCCTCAAGTATGATTGTGCACCCATCAACATGTCAGTCATATTGCCTGCCAAGCGAAAGGACCCACTCTCAATGCATGCAATCTATGCTTTCAAGCATCCATGAAACTCTCTTGACTCGTTGACCGACACCTTTTGGGTAGTGTTGACGACATTTGGTTCTCTCAGTTAAACTTTGTCGAACACCTCAACCATCGCCTTGTAGCACTTGTACATGGACTCAATACATGTGATCGCGCTCATGCACATGTACTAATGAATGAGATCACCACAACTCCATATGCAAGCATGTGAATAGTTACAAAGTATTTTCGGTAAGAAGTGAAGACAATCTTATTGGTGGCATCAGTCTTGCATTCAAAGTATGGATCATGCCTCGGGCATCGAGAATAGTCATGAACTTTCTTGACATCCGAAAGTGACGCCGGAATAGGTACTTATGAAATAGTGGATCAGTCAGATGGAAGTAATCGTTATAGAGCTGGACATGGCTAGCTTCTCGATTATGCTTCAAATTGACCTTATGTAGCCCCCTCGAGCTCTTAAACCTTGGCAAATGCCTCTCGTTGTGCTCATGGAAGAGGATTGTCGTGGCCATCAAAACATTAGTATTAGAATCCTCATCCGATCATGTGTCTATGATTTTTTTTTTTGGAAAACTCGATCGAGCTAGTTTTTTTTTTCGATAAGGGAGCATAGCCCCAGCCTCTGCATCAATTGATGCACACGGCTTTTTATTAACATAACCATCTTTCGGCTAACCTAGCCTCCTCCGTCCCTCCGTACCAACAAGGGGTAGTACAGGAATATTGACCTGTTGTCCATCGACTACGCCTTTCGGCCTGATCTTAGGCCCTGACTCCTTTTATTGAAGCTTTTATTTTCGTGCTTATCCTAGTTGTCGGTTTAGTTTATGCATGGCGAAAAGGAGCCTTGGAATGTTCTTAACTCGATCGAGCTAGTACCCATCTATGTATAACATAAAGGACAATGGTCATCATATAAATGTTCACTAGACCGATATCTATATTGGCGCAAGTTGCATGAAAATATAGGTTGAGTGCTGAGTTCATACCTCAAAATCAGCCAAGCATGTCCTGGACGCCGTGGTTGGCACATGATCCCCGCGCAGGAGCACCAGATTTAAGCACCCAGCGGCCACGCTAGGAGCCAGGATCATGCGTTCCCAATATGGTCACCGCGCCAACCAACAAAAGGCACCGACCAATAGAAGGCTATTCTTAAAACTCAGCCATGTCGTCCCCGACCATGCACTATAGGAATTCGTCAAGATGCCGACGGCCAGATCCTACGCCAACGGTTCGATAAAAAGTTGTCGGCGTAGGATCAGGCCATCGGCACCTTGACAAATTCTTGTAGTGCATGGTCGCGTGGACGACCGCCGTAGGGCTCGAACCTATGGCCAAAATAGCTTGTGCCAAGGCCTTCTGGCGCCGCGGCAAGGTGCCGACAGCGAGCACGGCCTATGCTGACGCCAAGCCGTCAGCACCTTAACTATTTCCTGTAGTGATGGGCTGCCACCGACAATCAATTATGGCCACCAATCCTGTTCCCAAACTCCTGAGGCTGCCATTGGACCTAGGTGCCTGCCGCCAATACGACGAAGTCTGGCATGCCGCCACCACCGAGATGACGCAGCAAGTCACCCACCAGAATGTTGGAGATATGCCCAAGAGGCAATAATAAAGTGGTTATTATATATCTTTATGTTTATGATAAAAGTTTATATACCATGCTATAATTGTATTAACTGAAACATTGATACATGTGTGATATGTAAACAAACAAAGAGTCCCTAGTAAGCCTCTTAACTAGCTTGTTGATTAATAGATGATTAGTTTCATAATCATGAACATTGGATGTTATTAATAACAAGGTTATATCATTGTATGAATGATGTAATGGACACACCCAATTAAGCGTAGCATAAGATCACGTCATTAAGTTATTTGCTATAAACTTTCAATACATAGTTACCTAGTCCTTATGACCATGAGATCATGTAAATCACTTATACCGGAAAGGTACTTTGATTACATCAAACGCCATGCGTAAATGGGTGGTTATAAAGGTGGGATTAAGTATCCGGAAAGTATGAGTTGAGGCATATGGATCAATAGTGGGATTTGTCCATCCCGATGACGGATAGATATACTCTGGGCCCTCTCGGTGGAATGTCGTCTAATGTCTTGCAAGCATATGAATAAGTTCATAAGAGACCACATACCACGGTACGAGTAAAGAGTACTTGTCGGAGACGAGGTTGAACAAGGTATAGTGTGATACCGATGATCAAACCTCGGACAAGTAAAATATCGCGTGACAAAGGGAATTGGTATCGTATGTGAATGGTTCATTCGATCACTAAAGTCATCGTTGAATATGTGGGAGCCATTATGGATCTCCAGATCCCGCTATTGGTTATTGGTCGGAGTGAGTACTCAACCATGTCCGCATAGTTCGCGAACCGTAGGGTGACACACTTAAAGTTGGATGTTGAAATGGTAGTACTTGAATATGGAATGAAGTTGGAATATTTGTTCGGAGTCCCGGATGTGATCCCGGACATCACGAGGAGTTCGGAATGGTCGGAGAATAAGATTCATATATAGGATGTCATTTTATGTGAATAAAATGATGCGGAAGGTTCTATGGAAGGTTCTAGAAGGTTCTAGAAAGTCTGAAGAAACCACCAAGGAAGGTGGAGTCCACATGGGACTCCACCTCCATGGCCAACCCTAGTGGGGGAGGAGTCCCAAGTGGACTCCCTTAGGGGGCCCCCCCTATGGAAGGTGGAATTCCCACCTCTAGTGGGAGGGAAGGTTTCCCACCATATGGAAGGTTTTGGGTTCGGGTCTTATTCGAAGACTTGTAGTCCAACACTTGGGGCTTCCACCTATATATAGAGGGCCAAGGGGAGGGGGCCGGCCACCCCAAGACCACAAGCTGGCCGCCATAGAGTGGCCGGCCACCCCCTCCCAAACCCTAGCTTTGCTCCTTTCATATTGCCCGCATAGCTTAGCGAAGCTCCGCCGGACTTCTACACCGACACCACGCCGTCGTGCTGTCGGATTCAAGAGGAGCTACCGCTGCCCGCTGGAACGGGAGGTGGACGTCGTCTTCATCAACAACCGAACGTGTGACCGAGTACGGAGGTGCTGCCCGTTCGTGGCGCCGGAACCGATCGTGATCAAGATCTTCTACGCGCTTTTGCAAGCGGCAAGTGAACGTCTACCGCAGCAACAAGAGCCTCCTCTTGTAGGCTTTGGAATCTCTTCAAGGGTGAGTCTCGACAATCCCCTCGTTGCTACCGTCTTCTAGATTGCATCTTGGCTTGGATTGCGTGTTCGCCGTAGGAAAATTTTTGTTTTCTATGCTACGTTTCCTACAGTGGTATCAGAGCCGTGTCTATGCATAGATGGTTGCACGAGTAGAACACAATGGTTTGTGGGCGTTGATGCTCTTGTTATCTTTAGTTGAGTACTTTGCATCTTTGTGGCATAGTGGGATGAAGCGGCTCGGGCTAACTTTACATGACCGCGTTCATGAGATTTGCTCCACGCTTGACATGCAACTTGTATTGCATAAGTGGCTTTGCGGGTGTCTGTCTCTCCTACTATAGTGAAGATTCAATTTACTCTTCTATTGACAACACTAGTATCACCGTTGTGGTTCATGTTCGTAGGTAGATTGGATCTTGCTCGAAAACCCTAAACCACGTAAAATATGCAAACCAAATTAGAGAACGTCTAACTTGTTTTTGCAGGGTTTGGTGATGTGATATGGCCATAATGTGATGATGAATATGTATGAGATGATCATTATTGTATTGTGGCAACCGGCGGGAGCCTTATGGTTGTCTTTAAATTTCATGTTGAGTAGTATTTCAAAGTAGTTGTAATAGTTGCTACATGGAGGACGATCATGAAGACGGCGCCATTGACCTTGGTGCTTCGCCGACGATGATGGAGATCATGCCCGTTGATGATGGAGATCATGTCCGTGCTTTGGAGATGAAGATCAAAGGCGCAAAGACAAAAGGGCCATATCATATCACATATGAACTGCATGTGATGTTAATCCTTTTATGCATCTTATTTTGCTTATCATGACGGTAGCATTATAAGATGATCCCTCTCACTAAAATCTCAAGATAATAAAGTGTTCATCCTTAGTAGCACCGTTATCAAGTCTTATCGTTTGAAGCATCTCGTGATGATCGGGTGTGATAGATTCGATAAGTACATATAACGGGTGCAAGACTTTGCACATGCGGATACTAAGGTGGCCTTGACGAGCCTAGCATGTAAAGACATGGTCTCGGAACACGTGATACCGAAAGGTAGAGCATGAATCATATGATTGATATGATGAACACTTTGAGTGTTCGCCATTGAAATTACATCTTGTCTCGTGATGATCGGGCATAGGTGTGATGGATTTGGTTCGTGTGATCACTAAGACAATGCGAGGGATATTGTTTTGAGTGGGAGTTCACCTAGATTTTTAATTATGTAGAATTAAAATTTGAACTCAATTTGTCATAAACTTAGTCTAAACTATTGCAAATATGTTGTAGATATGGCGTCCTCAATCAATTTTAACCAGTTCCTAGAAAGAAAAGCTTAAGAGCAACGGTAGCAACTTCACCGACTGGTTCCGTCATGTGAGGATCTTCCTCAATGGCGGAAATCTGCAATATGTGCTTGATGCACCGCTAGGTGACCCTCTAGAAACTGAAACCGATGAAGTAAAGAATGTTTACGTGACTCGAAAAACTCTCAAGTTCAGTGTGCCATCTTATGCAGGAATCCGATCTTCAAAAACGTTTTGAGCACCACGATCCTCATGAGTTGATAAAAGAGTTGAAGACTATTTTGAGACTCATGCGGCCGTGGAATGCTATGAAGCATCGAAACACTTTTTGCTGTATGATGGAAGAAGGCAGCTCCATTAGTGAGCACATGCTCGTTATGACCGGGCATGCGAAGAAACTCGGTGACTTGGGAATAGTGATTCCTAACAGGTGGGGATTAATCGTGTCCTTCAATCACTGCCACCAAGTTATAAGAACTTTGTGATGAACTACAATATGCAGAACATGAACAAGGAGTTTCTGAACTCTTTGGCATGCTAAAAGCTGCTGAGATTGAAATTAAGAAAGAGCACCAAGTGTTGATGGTCAACAAGACCACCAGCTTCAAGAAACAGGGCAAGTCTAAAGGCAAGAACAAGAAGAGTGGCAAGAAAGCTGCCACGCCTCTGGCCCTAAGCCTGATGCTGAGTGCTATTACTGCAAGGAGAAGGGACACTGGAAGCGTAATTGCTCCAAGTATTTGGCGGATCTGAAGAGCGGCCTTGTCAAGAAGAAGAAAGAAGGTATATCTGATATACATGTTATAGATGTTTATCTCACTAGTTCTCGTTCTAGTACTGGGTATTTGATACTGGTTGGTTGCTCATATTTGTAACTCGAAACAGGAACTAAAGAATAAACGACAACTGCTGAAAGATGAAGTGACGATGCGCGTTGGAAACGGATCCAAGGTCAATGTGATCGCAGTCGGGACACTTCCTCTACATCTACCTTCGGGATTAGTTTTAAGCCTAAATAATTGTTATTATGTACCCGCGTTGAGCATGAACATTATATTGGATCTTGTTTAATGCAAGACGGTTATTCATTCAAGTCTGAGAATAATGGTTGTTCTATTTTTATGAATAATATCTTTTATGGTCAAGCACCACAAAAGAATGGCTTATTTCTGTTAGATCTCGATAGTAGTAATACGCATATACATAACATTGATGCTAAGCAAATTAAATTGAATGATAATTCTACTTATATGTGGCACTGTCGTCTTGGTCATATTGGAGTGAAACGCATGAAGAAACTCCATACCGATGGATTACTTGAATCACTTGACTTTGAGTCACTTGATAGATGCGAAGCATGTCTGATGGGAAAAATGACTAAGACTCCATTCTCGGGTATGATGGAGCGAGCTACTGACTTATTGGAAATCATACACAGATGTATGTGGACCAATGAGTGTAGCATCGCGCGGTGGTTATCGTTATGTTCTAACCTTCACAGATGATTTGAGTAGATATGGGTATATCTATTTAATGAAACATAAATCCGAAACTTTCGAGAAGTTTAAGGAATTCCAAAGTGAAGTAGAAAATCAACGTAACAAGAAGATTAAATTTCTACGATCTGATCGCGGAGGTGAATATCTGAGTTATGAGTTTGGCATGCATTTAAAGAAATGCGGAATACTTTCACAATTGACACCGCCGGGAACACCACAACGAAACGGTGTGTCCGAACGTCGTAATCGAACTCTCTTAGATATGGTTCGTTCTATGATGTCTCTTACTGATTTGCCGTTATCATTTTGGAGTTATGCATTAGAGACAGCCGCATTCACTTTAAATAGAGCACCATCAAAATCCGTTGAAACGACGCCGTATGAATTATGGTTTAATAAGAAACCTAAGCTGTCGTTCCTAAAAGTTTGGGGTTGCGAAGCCTATGTAAAAAAGTTACAACCGGACAAGCTAGAACCCAAAGCGGAGAAATGCGTCTTCATAGGATACCCTAAGGAAACTATAGGGTACACTTTCTATCACAGATCCGAAGGCAAGATCTTTGTTGCTAAGAACGGAACCTTTCTTGAGAAAGAATTTCTCACTAAAGAAGTGACTGGAAGAAAAGTAGAACTCGATGAGATTGAAGAATCTCTACTCGTTGATCGAGTAGCGCAGTACCGGAAAATGTTCTGTACCACCTACACCGGCAACAGAGGAAGCTAATGATAATGATCATGAAACTTCAAATGAGACAGCTACTGAACCTCGCAGATCGACAAGGGATCGTGCCACTCCAGATTGGTATGATCCTTGTCTAAATGTCATGATTGTGGATAACAATGATGAAGACCCTGCGACGTATGAAGAAGCGATGATGAGCCCAGATTCCAACAAATGGCAAGAAGCCATGAAATCCGAAATGGGATCCATGGTAGACTTACCTGATAGCCGCAAGGCTGTCGAGAATAAATGGATCTTCAAAAGAAAAACAGATGCGATGGTAATATTACTGTCTATAAAGCTCGACTTGTCGCAAAGGGTTTCCGACAAATTCAAGGTGTTGACTACGATGAGACTTTCTCACTGTAGCTAAAATCTGTGAGGATTTTGTTAGCAATAGCTGCATTTTTCGATTATGAGATTTGGCAGATGGATGTCAAAACGGCGTTCCTTAATGGAGACATTGAGGAAGAGTTGTATATGGTACAACCCAAAGGTTTTGTCGATCCTAAAAATGCTGACAAAGTATGCAAACTTCAGCGTTCAATCTATGGACTGAAGCAAGCATCAAGAAGTTGGAACCGACGCTTTGATAAGGTGATCAAAGACTTCGGGTTTATACAGTCATGGAGAGGCCTGTATTTACAAGAAAGTGAGTGGGAGCTCTGTAGCATTCCTGATATTATATGTAGATGACATATTATTGATTGGGAATGATATAGAACTATTAAGCAGTGTAAAGGGTTATTTGAATAATAGTTTTTCAATGAAAGACCTTGGTGAAGCATCATATATATTAGGCATCAAGATTTATAGAGATAGATCAAGACGTCTAATAGGGCCACAGAGTACATACCGGACAAGATTCGAAAAAGTTTAGAATGGACGAAAGTAAGAAAGGATTCTTACCTATGTTACAGGCAAGGTCTTGAGTAAGATTCAAGGACCGGCTACGGCAGAAGAAGAAAGAGAAAGGATGAGTCCCCTATGCCTCGGCATAGGCTCTATCATGTATGCCATGCTATGTACAAGACCGGATATAGCACATGCTGTTAGTTTGACTAGCGGATATCAAAGTGATCCAGGATAGAACACTGGACAGCGGTCAAGAATATCCTGAAGTACTTGAAAAGAACTAAGGATATGTTTCTTTGTTATGGAGGTGACCAAGAGCTCGTTGTAACAAGTTACACCGATGCAAGTTGGAACACTGATCCCGATGACTCTAAGTCACAATCTGGGTACGTGTTTATATTGAATGGTGCTGCAGTAAGCTGGGCAAGCTCGAAGCGTGCACGGTGGCGAAATCCTCAACAGAATCGGAGTACATAGCGGCAGGCTTCATCAGAGCGGTATGGATGAAGAGGTTCATTGTAGAGCTCGGTGTGGTTCCTAGTGCATTGGACCCACTAGTCATCTTGTGACAACATGGGTGCCATTGCCAATGCACAAGAACCAAGGTCACACAAGAGGCTGAAGCATATCAAGCTGCGTTACCACTCGATTCGCGAGTACATCGAAGATGGAGAAGTAAAGATTTGCAAAGTACAGATCTGAATGTAGCAGATCCGTTGACTAAAGCTCTCCCTAGGGCAAAGCATGACCAACACCAGAATGCCATGGGTGTTAGGTACCTTACAATGTAATCTAGATTATTGACTCTAGTGCAAGTGGGAGACTGTTGGAGATATGCCCAAGAGGCAATAATAAAAGTGGTTATTATATATCTTTATGTTTATGATAAAAGTTTATATACCATGCTATAATTGTATTAACTGAAACATTGATACATGTGTGATATGTAAACAAACAAAGAGTCCCTAGTAAGCCTCTTAACTAGCTTGTTGATTAATAGATGATTAGTTTCATAATCATGAACATTGGATGTTATTAATAACAAGGTTATATCATTGTATGAATGATGTAATGGACACACCCAATTAAGCGTAGCATAAGATCACGTCATTAAGTTATTTGCTATAAACTTTCAATACATAGTTACCTAGTCCTTATGACCATGAGATCATGTAAATCACTTATACCGGAAAGGTACTTTGATTACATCAAACGCCATGCGTAAATGGGTGGTTATAAAGGTGGGATTAAGTATCCGGAAAGTATGAGTTGAGGCATATGGATCAATAGTGGGATTTGTCCATCCCGATGACGGATAGATATACTCTGGGCCCTCTCGGTGGAATGTCGTCTAATGTCTTGCAAGCATATGAATAAGTTCATAAGAGACCACATACCACGGTACGAGTAAAGAGTACTTGTCGAGACGAGGTTGAACAAGGTATAGTGTGATACCGATGATCAAACCTCGGACAAGTAAAATATCGCGTGACAAAGGGAATTGGTATCGTATGTGAATGGTTCATTCGATCACTAAAGTCATCGTTGAATATGTGGGAGCCATTATGGATCTCCAGATCCCGCTATTGGTTATTGGTCGGAGTGAGTACTCAACCATGTCCGCATAGTTCGCGAACCGTAGGGTGACACACTTAAAGTTGGATGTTGAAATGGTAGTACTTGAATATGGAATGAAGTTGGAATATTTGTTCGGAGTCCCGGATGTGATCCCGGACATCACGAGGAGTTCCGGAATGGTCCGGAGAATAAGATTCATATATAGGATGTCATTTTATGTGAATAAAATGATGCGGAAGGTTCTATGGAAGGTTCTAGAAGGTTCTAGAAAAGTCCGGAAGAAACCACCAAGGAAGGTGGAGTCCACATGGGACTCCACCTCCATGGCCGACCAACCCTAGTGGGGGAGGAGTCCCAAGTGGACTCCCGGCCGGCCACCCCCCTATGGAAGGTGGAATTCCCTCTAGTGGGAGGGAAGGTTTCCCACCATATGGAAGGTTTTGGGTTCGGGTCTTATTCGAAGACTTGTAGTCCAACACTTGGGGCTTCCACCTATATATAGAGGGCCAAGGGGAGGGCGGCCACCCCAAGACCACAAGCGCCGCCCCATAGAGTGGCCGGCCACCTCCCAAACCCTAGCTTTGCTCCTCCACTTCATATTGCCCGCATAGCTTAGCGAAGCTCCGGACACTTCTACCGCCACACCACGCCGTGCTGTCGGATTCAAGAGGAGCTACTACTTCCGCTGCCCGGGAAGGGAGGTGGACGTCGTCTTCATCAACAACCGAACGTGTGACCGAGGTGCTGCCCGTTCGTGGCGCCGGAACCGATCGTGATCAAGATCTTCTACGCGCTTTGCAAGCGGCAAGTGAACGTCTACCGCAGCAACAAGAGCCTCCTCTTGTAGGCTTTGGAATCTCTTCAAGGGTGAGTCGACAATCCCCTCGTTGCTACCGTCTTCTAGATTGCATCTTGGCTTGGATTGCGTGTTCGCCGTAGGAAAATTTTTGTTTTCTATGCTACGTTGTCCTACACAGAACACAACACACTCAGGGCCGATCCTCACGGCAGGAGCGCCAAATTTAAGGGGAACGCTACGCGTCGGTCGAGTGATAACTGGGCGAAAATCGGTCGTTCGTGCGCCGTCCGATCGTAATCCGGCGTGCAGAATTAGCAGCATTGCGATTTTTGCATTTTGCCCCCTGGTTTTTAGAAAATCAACCCGCGGTCCTAAGCCTATCAGTTTAAACCGAACACGTGTTTCCCCCCAAACTTTCAGATATTTACAACAAAACCCGTCGCTTAGTATAGCAACAAAACCCGCCGCTTTGTGTACAAAAAATAAAAAGTATTACAACAAAATTTTCACAGTAAATCTTCACATATATGTACAACAAATTATCAATATATTTACAATAATAATTAACAAAAAAACAATATTTTTTATTTGGATGTTTACAATAATCGTCATTTTCCATGCAAAAATATCTTTACAACAAATCAGAAACATACTTACAACAATAATTAATAACAAAAATCAACATTATTTTATTTGGATGTTTACAATAAAAGTCCGCTTTTATTCCAGAAATATCTTCAGAACAAACCAGTAAGATATTTACAACAATAATTAGCAACACAGACCACAAATAATTTGGGTGTTTACAACAAAAATCGCAAACATCATCCACAAAAACCGCAGACTATTTACAACTAAAATATTTGCAAATAATTCAAAAGTTGTGAAGAAATAATTTAATTTGCTACAACTTGAATTACAACAAAAATCATCGTCTATTTTTACAAAAGTTCAAAACAAAAACAACAAAAATTCATATGTTTGCAAACAATCAAAAGTGGTCAAGCAACAATTAATTTGCTATAGATTGAATTACAATAAAAGTCAGCAACTATTTTTTACAAAAGTCACAAATAATTACAACAAAAAAATGGTCCACAAATAGACACACAGCCAGAAGAGAAAGGTCCAATGAATTTTTTAGGCCCACCCACGTCTTTTGTAAGAAAAATGTGCATACGTATTTTGGCTTCTGGGTGTTGGTGGGCTTCAACGTAGCTGGGCTTGGTGTTGGTGCCGTATCTAGGCTTAGTGTTGGTGGGCTGCAGCGCGTCTAAATGTGCTAGGCGGTGGGCGCGATCTCGGCACGACCGATCGGAGCGAGGGATCGGTCGCATGATGATAAGTCTTTTCCCAAATTTAAGTGCCCCGACAACCACACCAGCAAGCCAGTATCGGCCGTTCCCAACAGCGGAGTTGGTCACCACTCACCACGCCGATGAAAGATGCCTTCAACAAGGGGCTGGAGGCCCGGGCTTTGTTCGTCTGATGACGTGTACACCAACAATCCTGGTGAAGAACTAAGACTATTTGTTTGATCACAGGTGTAGACTAGCTCTCCTACTGATGACGAATCGAGCCTCAACAGCGTTTACGTGAGATGCAAGACCTGGAGCTGTAATGAATTAAAGCACCACATTGCTAGAAATGAATGATTGGGCATTTCATATGCATCATTATGGGGGAAATAAATCCTGTGTGCATGCCTCCCTAATTCAACAAAGTGCTCACAGCATAGGAGTCGACAGCATAATCCATCAGATAGTATGTTGAATCAATACATAAACAGTTAGTGGTGACACTAAAAGAAGAACAGCAGACTGCCCAGCCATGGACAATGTAGCTGCTGCCGACTTTACTTACTGCAGATAGAAATAGGTAGCTCCACCAAAATGCATCGGGTTACGTTTCCACTCCACTTAGTTGCTTAATACATAATCAAACATATATAGGGTTATATCTTCAGTTCAACGATAGAGGAGCCATATAGTGCTGAGCTACTCAACGCCCCTTTTTGCTCGCCTTGGCCAGCTTGATGACATGCTGGACAATTTCCTTTGTTTTCGCTTTCCTCCCCTCCTTGTAGTTCCACATCTCGGGGAAAGGAACCCTGCTGCCGCTGCTACTGTGCTCATTGAGCTCGGTCAGCGCCGTTGTCACTGCAGTATAGGCTTCCTCACCGTACTCCTCTTTCAGTTCCTGGAGCTTCTTGTCATCCTCCCTGATCACTTCCTGCACAAAAATATGCACCCCGTGCAGCATCGCCGATCGTAATGAGTGAAGAAGCAATTAACAGAAATTGAAAAGTATTAACCAGTAAGTTAGTTGCAAGTGTAATAAAGGGTTAGCACTTGGAGATCGCGCAGACGCTAAATGTGTAGTGATAAGGATTGCTAAGAAGATTAGGCTCATCATATGTTGTGTGAAGACTAGACTCATCTCATCTTCCTATGCTACTCTGAATTCAATATGTTAGGTTGAAAATTTACAAAACCTTCCTGGTGTAATCTATCTGCTCAGCTTCATCAATAAGACTTGCGGAAAAAAACCTCACACAATAGCGCACACCATGATTCAGTAATTTCTATGTATAGGAGGAAGGAAGAGACAGCGGCCACTTGAGTACAGAAAGGAAGATCTCTACTATCGATTTTGAGTGCCAATAGAAAGACAGAAATATGTGCAATGTGTTGAATAAAATAATAAAGAAAGCCGCATGCATGGATTGATGCAGAGGCTGTGGCATGGCATCCGTTTCGGGAAAATAAAAAGTGCAATGTGTTACTTCGTTCAAACTATATCAAATAAAGCATTTTATATAGGATTCCCTCTGTTCAGAAATTGATCCACAGGTAACCCTTGCAGACAAGAGACTGTGTAGCGTTGTTTCCGCCTGTGTTCAGTTATTATATTTCCAAGTGATATACGTGTAAACAATAGCATCCACTGACTACAGTTCAGTCATTATATAAAGCCCCATTGAGTGACTAAATACTCAACAAGGATTCTAATTTTTGCAATAAAAGATTTTATTTCCATGAATAAAATGGTGAAAGGAGCAACAGATGAAAACACGGTGAGAAATTTCAATAATTTCAAGTTTGACAATAGTAGCTTAGTAAGTATGCTACTAAGTATGCTACTACATACTAATTCAGGTCTATGGTAAGAAAAGGACAGAGATTCATACCGACTCTTTTCCGTTCACCATAGCAGCCACAAAAGGATGCCAGTTTGGATTCCTAATTTCATTCTGCCACTTTGAACAAAGCTTAACACTTTCAACTTCGGCATCATCTTTTGGAAATTTTTGCCTGCACACATTTGAAAATGCTTTCAAGTCAAGCTCACCAATCATCTTCATGCCTATGTGTGCTTGGTCACTTGTCTGGCCAGGAAAACGCTGTATTGCCTGCAATTGAACAAAGCATGAATACACATAAACAAGTGTACTCATGGAAATTACACAGTAAAGCATAAGAACTAGCATACATCTATCGCCAGTTTCCGAGCTTCTTGCAACTCAACAGCAGTCTTTTTTTCTTGTACGATTAGATCTTGGTTGTAGTTTTCTGTATAATCCATCTCCTCGATCTTATCACGCAGCTCCTCTGTCAGTTCCGCTATTCTTTTCCCCGATTCTGAAGTTTCATTGCCTGGTGTGAGCTTTATCACTTCCAATTTTCCCGTCAGGTGCTTTATATCCAGTTGAAGTTTGTGCGTCAGATGCAGCTTTTCGTTCAACTTCTTAATATTTTTTAAAGCAGTTTCTTTTTCTCTCTGCAGTTTACAGGAAGGCATCGTCAAAACATGTGTCGTTGAAAACAAAACAGCGTGAAAACATATTAGCACAACAGGGACTAACCTTGTGTTGTTCGACAAGCTTTAGAACATTTTCATCAGCTTTCTGATACTCCTGTTCTGCCAGCGTAAGATGATTGAACTTCATTGCATTCTGTAGAAAATAAGGCACAAGTTGAATGATATTTTACATGAAGTGGTTTAATTCCATTCTGCATTCTTCAGCTATTATGTTGTCAAACTAAGATTGTTGATTCAGTTACATCTAATCTATACTAAAAGACCATGACAGATCTACCAGGAAAAATAAAGGCTAGAAAATCACACGGACAAGCAAAATAATGCACAACTAATTACAGTATCATTAAATCATAACCCTTGAATCTAATAATACAGGATCCCACATACTCAAAGGCTTGTCCCACCAAGCACTGGTACCTCTACGCACAAAAAAAGGACCCCCTACACGTATTGGAAACCAAACAGATTACAGAGTCAAACCTACACTTACTTCTACTTATTTGAGATGGATACCATGTCTTAGTTGAGCATTAATATATATGTATATACATAGTGAAAAATATGCAAACATATGTCGCTGCCAAAAGGACATGATCATTGGCAGATTGAAAATTCAAACAAAATATGCTATACATGTTCTCATAAGTAAATATAAAATAATCACACCCTCAATTTAGTGGATCCAAACTATGATTGAATAAAAAGGTATATCTAGTTAATTAGACTAAAAAGATAAATAAAAAAGGTAAATTGCACCTGGGGTATGTGTGGCAAAAGGCGAAAACTTAAAATTTTATACAAGAATGAATAAACTCGGGGAAGCATGCTATATAGGACCCAATCATTGGCAGATTGAAAATTAGCAAGGCTCCTAAGCAACACTCCAACCCCCATGCTGCTCTGAGCGGCACTCATTAATTTCATTCATGCCGCCTCCAGTAATAAAGCTAAACACAAACAGTTTCCCTGTACAATTACCACTAGTTTCTTTTATTTTTTTTCACTTTGACGACCTACCGTGTTCTCCACCAGTTTTGTCCAAGTCACAAATGATGTCCTTTTGAAGTTTATTACTTCTTTACAAGTCAATTTTCTTAACATATTTTTCTCATTCTTGCAATCAAAATATCATAATATTGAAACAAAATTTTCAATGCCCTCACAAAGCATTATGTTTGCAAGGAACTAAAGACACCGCCGAGCTCAGGACAACATTTACAAAACAAATCATGCAGAGAAAACAAATATCCTAGATCTTTTGTTGTATATTAGGAGTAATCTTGCAGAACATTGCCTTTTGAATGGCCTTCACAATATTGTGTTATCATTATTTCCAAAATAGTATGCTATTAAATTTTCAAGGAGATCGTTACTCTGCTACAAAAAATGTATACATTAAAGTTGCACATACACTTGCATTCCCGGATGCACAGGCCGGGAGGTTTGACCTTTTTTTAAAACGAACTTCATGTACTAGCATGCTAGTTCTGTACAACAATCCAAACACCGAAAGTTCTACTCCATGATAGGAACGAAAAGTAGACTCCCAATGTTCCTTAAGTCAGCGACGATCATAACTGAATTTTTTTTGTGGAGCTAACTAAACTTGTTTCATTTTGAAGGAGTACCAATTGAAGTTAAGATAGTAGTCGACTGCTGTAAAAAAAATACATGAACAGAGAAGCTACACAGTACACTAACTTACAAGCCATTGTAGTTCTGGTTGACTGAAAAATGTAATACAGAGACAAAAAATGGCTCACCCTTTGCTTCTCCAATTCAAGGTTTCTTCTGTCACAATCAGTCTGTGCAGCCAACTCATCAATTTGTTTGGACCTTGCATCAAGCTCATGCGTCATAGACTGAAGATCCAGGCGTAGCTTCTTGTTCTCGTCAACAATCGTTCTTGTATGTTCAACAGAAAGCTGTTGCATCTTTTGGATTTCTAATACACATGAAATTAAAAACATAAGTCAGACACTCATATCACTTAAAGAACACGGCATACTCTAAAGAGGAAAGAAACCAGTGTGTGCAAATAGTTACTTGACATTATTGACATATATAATAAGTAAATTACCAGAAGATTAGGACGCACCTTGATTGTATGACTGTAGCTGCTGTTCCCTCTGCTCCATCATTCTTTTCAGTGACGCAGTTCTGTCCTGATACACAGATTTAAGTTCTTGTATATGCATATCAGTTTCAATAACTTTAAAAGATAAACTGGCCACAAGTTTGTTATTTTTCATTGTTTCTTCATCCTCAACACCGTCAGCCGTCTTCAGATCACCATTTTTTCTTAGAAAGTCCCCTATTGCTCCTGGAGCATTGTAATCGTCTGCTCTAGCGATCCATCCAAAAGGCTCTGGCCCTCCATGCTCTTTTTCCTGCCAGCCTATTTTCCCATACCCTTCCTTCTCAAATTGATTCTCAAATGTTAGTGCATTTCTAAAACCAACCAAGTCCTTCCCAAACTCAACAATAGCATTTCCTGTAGGGCGACCTTTACTGTACACATGGTGCACTTTCACAGGATAAAAACGTGAGAAATGCTCCTTGAGCCGGTTTGCACTTTTTCCAACATATTCAGAAGGCATATTGACTATGATACCCATCCAGGGCCAGACAAACAGGTCATCTCTGTTATGTTGAGGAGGCTGTGGATCTATAACAATTGGCTGCAGGAGTGGGCTATGCGATTTAGCTGGTTCATCATCCTTCAAATGCTTGGCGAGGGCTCGATGGTCTACCTTCTCTTTCACTTGCTGATCATGTGCAGCCCCCACACCAAGGGCATGCTGCAGTAAATCATATTTGTTATAGTCATCCTTTTCATCCGAACAAAAGGGGCATCTGTACAAACCCTCATCATTCATCACTTCAATATCTCCTGACAGCAGAAGTGCATAAGTGTCAGACCCATAAGCTTCAAGCTCAGAATCTCCATCCGAGGTATAGTCCATTGCAAAGGAACGTGGAATGCCCAGCAACCTAGATAGAAATAAACAAGTGCAAACGTGTTCATTATGAAATGCTTGTGGTAAACATTACAGAAAGTCAAAGATGCAGTACCACAACCACATAGATGAGCAATACTAGAATGACGCCTAACATACAAACCAAGAGACCAAAAGAAGCTGAGTACATGTTAAGTCACTCAGCCAATGAGTAAGTTCATCTCACATTCCTTACAAGCCCGTTAAATAAATAAATCAAAGCATAACATGAACTTGATGAGACTCAATAATAATCTGTATTCAGTAGTATGATAGGGCTCAGCAATGTGGTAGCTTACAGACACAGCTAATCATCCCCATCCTAACATTGGTTTCTGTTCCAACAAGGTTCAGAAGGATTGATAATCTGTAAGTTATGTTGTTCAGTAAGATGGGTGTGGATAACTCTACAAATGCAGCATCTACATGAGCAATAGCCAATACTAGAAAAAGGCCTGGCGTCTGTATTCCACAAGCCTCTTGCAGAAATTGAAGGACGCTTAATCGGTATATTGTACTCCAGTGCACAGATGTGGTAGTAAATGGTGATAACTTATGCACACAATCAATCGTCCCATCCAAAAATAGGTTTCTGTTCCAGCAAAGGTCTAACAAGAGTGCTATTGCAATTAATTAAGCTACAGTAAGCCACAAGACAAGTTGGGAATGCATGAGCGTTTGTGTGTTTCCAAGGCTCCTCCCAAATTACAGATCAGACATCAGAGCAGCCGGGAAGAAGAAAAATTAACACATTCCCAAAGGCTCAGGTTCAGCATACTCAACACAGACAACACAGGGAGGTAAAATTGGGCCCCCGATCCCCTCACATAATCCACATTCAGAATGTCCACATTTGTGTGTTCCCTGCAATCCCTCGATTCCTCCGAACAACACGCAGCGCCAAGAAAGTTTAGAAAATGGCCAAATTTTCAAGAATCGAGCCCCCAATACGGAACGGATAGAGATGAAATCCCCCATAGCCGGGTCCAATAACGCACGCACAAACGAGCACAGAAGGGGGGAGATTTTGCGGCGGGCAGTTGGGTCCTCGGACCAGACCACAAAACCACAGCCAAGAAATAGGTAAAGGAACCCGGCATCACACACAAGAAAAAAAAGTAAATGTTCCTGAAAAGGAAAGAAACAGGGGTTTGAGGGTTTTAAGCCAATGCTCGAGGGCGGCGGCATCGAGGGAGGATGAAGAAGGGGTTTCGTCCATTCTCACCTGGAGCGGGGCAGCGCAGAGCGGCGGCGGGGTTTCTTGGCTTCGTCACTTGATTGATGAGTTCTTGGCGACGATGGCTTCGCTTGGGCTGGCCTGGAGGGGAAAAGAGTGGGAAGCCAGGAAAGGAAAGGGAAATGAAGCGGAGGGTGGTGGTGGGATGGGGAAGCGGAGTCGTTGGGCGTGGTAAACAGAGACGGAAGGAGGAAGGAGGAAGGGCACATGGGCTCTGCGCTTTTAATTCTTCCACCCCTTTTTTTTTCAAACATGGAAAATCGAATGAGTAATCTCACCTACCACTTGAACTGTCCAATGCACAATGGGAAAAAGATATATATAATAAAGGGGAAAAAACTAGTTGAAGACTTTTTTTTAACAGACCGATTGTATTAACACTAAAGATAATATATTACATCATGATATGGCTCTCTTAAAGTAATAAAGTGCCTATTTTCGAAAAAATCATGATATGGATCTCAAGTACAGAGAAGGATCAGATGTGCCTAGCTGCAGAAAACAAGTGAAAGATGGTTTGAACTCATTAAGAAAAAAAAAGGAAGATTGCAAATGGAGTCAATTGGTCACCGCTTATAAGTCCTAAAGTCGGACTCAAATGTGCCACCTCCCTAATTTTCTATGGCTTCTAGTGTGATTGATACCAGTTGATGCTCCCATGGATGGATCTCTGGTCCATCGGTCTATTTGGTGTATGCGCTTGAGGTTGAGGAGAGTTGAGTTGGGTCACCGAGCTCAATCGCGGCCGTGGTGTACATACCAGCCATGTCCGGATGAACGGTCAATCTAAGTGAGATTTGGTAACGGTGACACTAAATACTCGGATTTTAGTCATAAATGATGCAACGGTAAAATGTGAAAGGAGCCAATACAAATAGAGAAAAAGTGTTGGTGAACTGAAACTTTATGTAATTTACATAATTTGAATGAGTCATAGGTATGTTGCAGTGTTAAGAGGGTACTCTTGATGAGCTTGATGGAGATGAATTATAAACTACCCCGTGACATAATCTCATCCACATATTCCTCCCAAAAATGAGAGAGAGTAAAATGATCTTCTCGGCCATGGATGCTTTTTTCTGTGATCCCGGTGTGAAATCTAGAATTCATAAAGAATTATGCATGACCGGAAAAAAGTTTGAGTAGCGATCGGGTTTAATACTGGGCAGGTCTAGTGGCCTCCATGGGCGTACCCAGCGGGTGGGCCGAGGGGGCCGTGGCCCACCCAGAATTTTTGGAATTTTTTTTGTTCCCCTAATGTTAGTGCTTGAAAAAAGCCCAATTGACATGTTTGTTGATTTAGACATCGACTAGACCTAGAAAGTCAGCCGCAAAGCGCAAGTGCGAGGCAGGGAGAGTCACACGATTCTCCAATTCGACCCCCTGCCACGGCCGCATCGCTGAGTCTCCGTCTCCCCCCACCGGCCACCTCGACGCCTCCGTTCGCTGGCTCCCCTTTCGTCCCCCCTAACCGGCTGCTGGCCCGCTGCCCCTTTTCTCCCCCCAGCTGCTGAAGCATAAGCAGGTACTCTGACAGCTCCGTGCTCTACTGCTTGGGGCCTCGGGCTTGACCGCCCGGCGCCGCCCGCCAGTGTCCAGCTCCTCCCACCGGCCGCCGCTGCCTCCTATGCATGTATTCTCCCGGTGAATAAAGATTAGGTTTCAGGACACTCTCAAAATGTCCTATTAATTGTATTACTGTCCATACTATTGTCAAAATTTCCTATTCTTTGTACTGATTCAACTTGTAGTTTGGCACTTGTAAAAAATATCTGTTGTGTAGAAATAAAGAGAGGAATGTATGTGACTATGTCATTTATATGTTAATATAATTTTATTGTGTAGAAATGAAGAGGGCTAGCCAAATTGCGTCAAATTACGAGAAACATGAAGCAAAAGATATTGCATCTTCCTTAACATATGAGGACTAGCCAAATTCAGCACAGGGGCAGTCTTTGCCATTCATCGCGGGGCCTCGCACCCGAGCGCCCTCGCCTTCCCTTTCAGCATCTCTGGCAACTCAGCACCACCTAGGTCCATTGCCATGCTATCTCAACGGCCTCCACCACCGCACATAGACCACCTAGCACCGCCTCGTTGCTCGCAAATACGCTGCAAGGGTGTGCTCTAAATCCCTCCGCCTTTAACTGATTGGTATCATAGATTGTTCATTTGGAATTTTTTTTATCACAATTGAGAAGTGCAAAAAAAAAATATTAGAGGTGTACCCACCCTGTAATTTCTTCCTGCGTCCGCCACTGGTGGCCTCTAGCCTTGTTTGAAGTGGCTCGTCAACCTGGAAACTCGATTCCATACCAGACAACACGAACATTGCATGTGACCGTTAGATATCACTATAACACACATGTTACATGACGGTTATAAATATCGTGCCACACGCATATATGTCATGAACGCGGTTAGGTGGGACACTAGAAATAACTGCGCTAGCAAAAGTGAATGTGTGTTGTTTTGTTGGCTCCATGCATTCTATTTGTCGCGTGGTTTGTTCAGCAGCATTCCGATAATTCACCTCGGTAGACTAAAATCTAACACAAACTTTAGCGTCTTGCACAGATAAGGTGAGGCACAACCTTTTTGCCTTGTAAGGTACACCTTTCAGCAACAAAAATTTTAATAACCAGCAATGGTACAAAATCAGTTTGGACATTGCATCCACGTGATAATATTACTTTTAATAAGATATGAAATTTGGTTTAATTAATACAAAAACTCAATACATTACACTGCAGCCATTTTTTTTGTGGGATCCAGCTTTGGATGAAAGGTAGCCATATTGATGCATGAGAGAATAGAATCTTGAATCCCATCTAAAGAGAGAGAGACTCATCGGACTATATTCATGTGTTTGTTTGTCCATGACACTAGGTGTGCAATATAATTCACATGTACGGTCCACCAAACTAAAACTTTAATATATGAAAAATGTACAAGTCTGGACTATGTTTGTCTGATTAGAGGTGTACACTAGCACAATAGCACCTCCTACTGATGAAGATCGGAGTTTGATCAGAGGTGTACAATATCACTCCTACCGATGAAGAACTATCACTAGTTTTTCTCATGAGAGGTGTACACTAGGACTCCTAGCGACAAAGAATTGAGCTATGTGTACAACAAATGGCCCCCTACCGCAACGATATTCTCAAAAGTATCCAGTCGGATTACTGAAAGTATCATGGTGAAAGGCTGGCTAAGTGACACGTGTTACCTCTGGCGGCAAGGGAAACCAATAGAGCACACATACCGCCACCTTAGAGCATCTCCACTTGCCCTCTCTAAAGACTCTCTATACGTTTTTAGAGGGCGCTGGCGCCAAAAAATCGCGCCCAGACGCGGCCCCCAAAATAATTTTTCATCCGGTGCGGCCCAACTTAATTTCCATCCGGCGCCCCTAGGTCGAACCTAGTAGAAATGGAGGCTAGCGGGGGCACCGGACGGCTGGAAAAACGCCACGTGCCAGCCTTGGCAGCGAGATGGACCTACATCTTCCCGCCAGTTCCGCCGATTCCCACCTACATCTTCCCGACTTTCCACCGCTTCCCGCCATTGTCGCCTCTGCGGATGCAGCCACCAATGTTGCCTCATAGGTTCGAGCCGCGCTTGGCAAGCGACGATGACGGCTCCTCCTCCGACAACGACGGTGCTTACGAGTACATGTAATATAGATCTAGATATGAGTATGATTAGTCTTTTATTTATTTAATAGAATAAAAATAATTTTATTTCAAATGTGCATTCTTTGTATGAGGGTCACGGCTGGAGGCCGATCGGCCCTCATTTTGTATTTAGCGTCGGAACCCCATATAGGCCAAAAATGGATACCACCGGAGCTTATATGGGGAATGAGTGGAGATGCTCTTAAAGGATCAAAGAGAGTTCCAGTGCCAGGAGGTCCCTTCCGGCACTTTGCTTGGCAATTACCACGGAGAAAGGTGAGACCTTCCAGCACTTCTCTTAGCAAGCTAGGGTACTTTTGGCAGGTGGTATTTTTAGCCATTTTTGTTGTGCAGCCAGGTTTATTTGTAAAGAAAAATCGATGAAAACCCAGCTAGAGCTGAAAACAGGGGTATGATTTGTAATAAAAATGACGAAGAGCCAGTTGGAGCAGGTAAGATCTCCAAGTAAAATAAAGCACATCCAGGAATAGCAATAGCAATGACTGATGGGGGCATTCAAATGGAACTACTAGTACTTAACCAGTTAAGTGGCATGTCATATATGACACTAACAGTCTCAAATGTTGGGAGGATTTCATCGATCACAACAAAGTCGAGCAGACCTGCCGAGCCATGGGCAATGAACAACTGCTGCCATGTCGAGTTACTGCAGAACGCAATTCGTAGCTCCACCAAAATGCATCGGATGACCATTCCACTACACTTGGTGACTTTATACATAACCAAACATAGATAAGTGTCCTGCTTTGGGTCAGCGGTAGAGGAGCCATAGTGCTGAGCTGCTCTGCGCTGTCACTTGCTTACCATGGACAGCTGGATGACATGCTGGACAATTTCCTTTCTGTTCGCTTTCCTCCCCTCCTTGTGGTTCCACATCTCTGGGAAAGGAACCCTGCTGCCGCTGATAGTGTGCTCATTCAGCTCCGTCAGTGCCGTCGTCACTGCAGCATAGGCTTCCTCGCCATACTCCTCTTTCAGTTCCTGGAGCTTCTGGTCATCCTCCCTGATTACTTCCTACATAAGAATATGTGCCAGATACACAGCATCAGCAATCATAATGAATACCTAAGATGCCAGAGAATGTACAGGATTTAAACAGAAATTCAAAAGTATTGGCGAGGTCAGCTAGCTGCAAGTGTACCAAAGAGGTTGGCACTCAGTAGTTGCACAGAGCAAAATGTGTAAATGTAATAAGAAGGATTGCTAAGCATATTAGGCTGATCATATGTTGTGCAAAGACTGGACAATACTCTTATTATATTGCTATTCTGTATTCAACATGTTTGGTTGCAAATTTGTGATGCCTTCCTGCTGCAATCTATCTGGAAAACAATTCATTTAATATTGCAGTAATAACTCAAAAAGTGTTAATCATTTAGACTAGTGGAAACACATATGTGTGATGTGTTACTTTGTTCAAACTAAATCAAATAAAGCATTTTACAAAGAATTCCATCATTTAAAACTTGATCCATAGGTAACCCTTGCATAGAAGACATGAGAGCTGTTTCCTCCTGTGTTCAGTAATTATATTTCCAAGTGTCATATCTGTACCCAATAATATCCAGTGACTATAATTCAGTCAAGATTCGAAGCCCCCACTCTGAGAGTCGCAAAATGTTTCCTAATTATGAGACTTTCTAACCTATTTCTACTTTTCTTAGCATAACTAATACCCAACAAGGATTCCAATTTTTGTAAAAAAAAAGAAGTCTATTTCCGTGAATAAAATGGTAAAAGGAGCAACAGATGAAAACATGTTGACAAATTTCAATAGTACTCATATACTAATTCCGGTCTATGGTAACAAAAGAACATTCATACCGACTCTTTTCCATTCACCGTAGCAACCGCAAAAGGATGCCAGTTTGGATTGCTAATTTCATTCTGCCACTTTGAACAAAGCTTAACACTTTCAACTTCAGCATCATCTTTTGGAAATTTTTGCCTGCAAACATTTGAAAATGCTTTCAAGTCAAGCTCACCAATCATCCTGATGCCTATGTGTGCTCGGCCAATAGTCTGACCAGGAAAGCCCTGTGTAGCCTGCAATTGAACAAACATGAATACACACAAACAAGTGTACACATCGAAACTACACAGTAAAGCATAAGTAGTTTACATCTATCACCAGTTTCTGAGCTTCTTGCAACTCAACAGCAGCCTTTTTTTCTTGCACGATTAGATCTTGGTTGTAGTTTTCTGTATAATCTATCTCCTTGATCTCATCACACAGTTCCTCGCACAGTTCAACTTTTCTTTTACCTGATTCTGAATTTTCACTGCCTGGTGCGTGCTTTATCACATCCAATTTTTCCATCGGGCGCTTTATTTCTAGTGCAAGTTTCTGCTTCATATGCAACTGTTCGTTCAACTCAATACTGTATAAATCAGTTTCTTTTTGTGCCTGCAGTTTGCACAAAGACATCTTCAAAATCTGTGCCGTTAAAAACAGAACAGCGTGAAAACGTGTTAGCATAAAGGGACTAACCTTCTGTTGTTCGATAAACTTACGAAGATTTTCATTAGCTTTCTGATGCTCCTGTTCTATCACCATAAGACGATTGGACTTCATTGCATCCTGTAGAAAAAAAACCACAACTTGAATGATATTTACATGAAAGTGCTTTAGTTCCACTTTGTATTCTTCTGCAATTGTGTTATCAAACTAAGATGGTTGATTTAGTTACTATTAGTATACTAAACAAACATGAGGGGTCAACCAGGAAAAAGATAGGAAGGCTAGAAAATCACATACAAAATCAAAAAACCCGACCAATAGTTTACACTATTGTTAAATTATTACTTCTGAATCTCATAATATGGAATTCCACATATTCAAAGACATGGCCCATCAAGCCGTCTACCTCTGCGTACAGAAAATAAACTCCTACACATATTAAAAACCAAGCTAATTAGAGACTCAAGGCCTGAACTTGCTTCTACTTATTTGAGATGGATACCATGCCATATTTGAGAGTTACATGGATATTTCAGTGAAAAAAGTCGCTACCAAAAATACCTGATCTATTTTCGAACAAAAGCAAAGTATGTTACCAAAAAAGACTAGTATGCTACATATTCTATAAAATATTAAATATATAGAAAATAAATACACCCTCAGTTAATAACTATGATGAAACTAAAGGTATATCTAATTATTTAGACACAAAATATTAAATAATTAAATAGCACCTAGAGTATGGATGGTAAAAGGTGAAAACTGTTAAATGGACTACAAGAATAGATAAACAAATCAAACAAGAGGCTATATAGGACCCAAACATGGGCAGATAGAGAGATCACCCATTTATTTCATTCATGTGGCCACCTCCAGTAATAGTACAAATCAAAAACAGTTTTCCCTGTCCAAGTATCACCAGTTTCTCTTATTTGTTCACTTTTATGACCTAATCGGTTCACCACCATTTCTGGCCGTGTCATATAATCATGTTCGCGACTCGTACAAATTATATGTCTTTCTGAAGTTTAATACTTCCATCCAACAAATGTTCTTACCCTATTTTCAATATTATTGCAATCAAGATAGTACTACATCAGACCAAAATATTCAATGTTTTGTTGTATAACGACCAATATATTCTCACATTACATTATGTTTTCAAGGAACTAACGACACCACCAAGTTCAGTACAACATTTACACAACTAATCATGGAGAGGAAACAAACACCCTAGATCTTTTGTCGTATATTAGAGTAACCTTGCAACGCATAAATTTTTGGGTGAGTTTCACAAGATTGTGTTATTTCCAAATAGTACAATACAATATAAACAATGTTACTCTGCTAGAAAAAATGTACAAATTAAAGTTTCTGACGCACTTGCATTGACCAGCATGCTAGTTCTTTATAACAATCTAAACAGTAAAATTTATGCTCCATGATATCTGGAAAAAAAGTGCCCCAATGGTCCTCAAGTCAGAGGAGATCATAACTAAAATAGTTCAATTTTGAAGGAATGCCAACTGAAGTTAGGATAGTAATCGACTGCTGTAAGAAAATATGTGAATAGAAGAAGCTACATAGTATAACTTACAAACCAGTAAATAGTTCTTGTTGACTGAAAAATATGATACAAAGAAGAAAGGGCTCACCCTTTGTTCCTGCAGTTCAAGGTCGCAATCAGTCTGTGCAACCAACTCATCAAGTTGTTTGGACCTTGCATCAAGCTCATGCCTCATAGACTGAAGATCCAGACGTAACTTCTTGTTCTCGGCAACAATCTTTTGTGCATGTTCAACAGAACGCTGTTGCAACTTTTGGATTTCTAATACACATGAAATTCAAAACATATGTCAGTCACTCATATAACCATATAAGAACACAGCATGCTCTAACAAAGGGTGAAAGAGTGTGTACAAACACTTACTTGACATTGACTTATATCATAAGTAAATTACTAGAAGATTAGCACGCACCTTTATTGTATGACTGGAGCTGTTGTTCGCTCTGCTCCATCGTTCTTTTCAGTGACACACTTCTCTCCTGATACTCGCATTCACGTTCTTGCATATGCATATTCTTTTCATTAATTTTACAAGATAAACTGGCCACAAGTTTCTCATTTTTTGTTCTTTCTTCATTATAGATACCGTGAACTGTCTTCAGGTCACCATTTTTCCTTAGGAAGTCTCCTATTGCCCCTGGAGCTTTGTAATCATCTTCCCTGGCTATCCATCCGAAAGGCTCTGGCCCTCCACTCTCTTTTTCCTGCCACCCCATTTTCCCATACCCTTTCATCTCAAATTGACTCTCAAAAATGAAACCGTGCCTAGGAGGAACTAGACACTTTTTGATATAGTAGAAGCGGGACTTGGCGTGACAATTCCGAAATTCGTCCCTGACAGGAATCGAACTCCGGTCGTTGGGGCAGCCAGGAGGAGAGCTTTCAACTCCCTCTGCCTCTTGGTGGGTAGGGGGATCTGGACCGAGCGCAACGCCAGGGTCTTCGACGGCGCCGCGTCCCTCGCTTCCTCGCTCAGCGATCGCCTCTCGGTTGATTGGCGGGAGTGGGAACGCAGTAGAATTTCCGGTAGGATTTTGGGAGAGTGATTCGTGCTTGTATGCGGATATGTGGCTATGTGGCTGGCGTTGAGTCCTAGGACTCCCCTGTAACCCTTCTGGTGTATGAACTTCCCCTATACTTAACACGAAAATTCGCAGATCTCCTGCGAGTTCTCGAAAAAAAAAAAATTGACTCTCAAATATGTGTGCATTTCCAAACCCAACAAAGTCATTCCCAAACTCAAGAATAGCATTCCCTGTAGGGCGATCTTCACTGTACACATGGTGCACTTTCACTGGATGAAAACATGAGAAATTCTCCTTCAGCTGGTTTGCACATTTTCCAACATATTCAGAAGGCATATTGACTATGATACCCACCCAGGGCCAGACAAACAGCTCATCTCCGTTACATTGAGGAGGCTGTGGATCCATAACAACTGGCTGCAGCAGTGGGCTAAGCGACTTAGCTTGTTCGTTCTTCAAATGCTTGGCAAGGGCTCGATGGTCTACCTTCTCTTTTGCTTGCTGGTCATGTGCAGCCCCGACACTCAGGGCATGCTGCAGTAGATCATATATCTTATAGTCATCCTTTCCATCCGAACAAAAGGGGCATCTGTACAGTCCCTCATGATTCATCACTTTTATATCTCCTGATAGCAGAAGAGTGTAAGTACCAGATCCATAAGCTTCAAGCTCAGAATCTCCATCCGAGGTATAGTCCATTGCGAAGGAAAGTGGCCAACAACCTTGAAAGAAATAAAGAATTGCAGATGTGTTCATTAAGTGACATTATGAGCTGCTTATATTAAATATTATATAAAGTTTGATAGTACTATACAAATTACTTGATTTGGTAAGATGGGCGTGGATATTATACAATGGTACAAATACAGCATTTACATGAGCAATAGTCTTCAATACTAGAATAACGCCTATTTTCTGCAATCCACAAGCCTTTTGCAAAGATCAAAGGACGAGGAATCTGTATATCACATTCCAATGCACAGATGTGGCCATACTAGCTGACCCAAACAACCAATCATCACATACTAAAATAGGTTTCTGTTCCAACAAGGTTTAACAAGTGTGGTGCTGCAATTAATTAAGCTACAGTGATCTACAAGACAAGTTGAGCATGCATGATGGTTTGTGTTTCCAAGTCTCCTCCCAGATTACAGATCAGAGGAGCCGGGAAGAAGAAAAATTAACACACTCGCGAAGTGTAAGCTTCATTATATTAAACACAGGAGGCCAAATTTGCCCCCCACCCCCCAAATTAACCACATTCTTGCAGTTTATCATCTCATCCGTGCATCACGCAGCGCAAAAAAAAGGTTAGAAAATGCCCAAAATTTCAAGAATCGAGCCCCCGATAAAGGGATTGAGGAAAGTAAAATAACTAAGATCGGAAGTACACACGGAGATACGGAGCGAAAATAGATAAAATCCACCATGGTCAGGTCCAAGATCTCACGGAAACGAGCACAAAAACGAAGCGTTCTTGCGGCGGCCGGTTCGATCCCCAGACCAGAGCACAAAACCACAAAGAAAAAAAGAGGGACAAAGAAACTAGGCATAACATAACACATAAAAAAAGGGTAAATGTTCTTGCAAAAGAAAGAACGGGAGAGCCCCGCCGAAAGAGAAGTGTAGGGTTTTTTGCGTGGGGGATGTAGGGTTTGAGGAGGGTTTTTACTTTTAAGCCAAAGCTGGAGGTATCGAGCCAGGAAGAAGAAGAAGGTTTTCGTTCATTCTCACCTAGAGCTTGAGCAGAGCGGCGCGGCGGGGTTTCGCTTGTCTTGGCGACGATGGCTTTCTTGCCTTCGCCTGACCCGGAGGGCAAAAGACTGGAAAGCGAGGAAGGGAAATGAAGCTGGGGTGGGTGGGGAGCGTTTGGAGGCTTGGAGCGGGCGTTCGGCGTGGTAAATAGAGGACGAAAGGAGGAGGGGCACACGGGCTATCCGCTTTAATTCATCTGCTCTTTTTTTTTCCAGGGCATCTACAAACAGATTGGACATCAAAATCGATCGGTGCGTTCGTTTATGTCCGTCCGCGGGTACTGAAATGATCGTAGGTCAAGTTTGTCCATTTACATCGAGGGGCAGCATTTTGTCCATTCGCCTAGACCCTTGCCGCAGCCTCCTAGGTCGCTTTCTCCACCTACAGCCATGTCCACATGGCCTCTTCATCCTCTTTCTCTTCATGCTCTTCGTCTTAGCCGCCATCGGCGGCGTACCCGTCCGTTGGTGGGGAGCTAGAGCTGTTCGGCATGGCAGTTCTATTCCACCAATGTTGACATCCCGGCGGTTTTCCCTTGCTATCGGAGTTCGATGGCAAAGAAAGGTTACTCATGGTGCCGTCAGTCGTAGAGATGAATGGAGGCAGCCGGTTGGAGATCCGAATGCGTAGACGTAGAGGTTTTATTGAGCGGGGATGAATGGCGGCGCATAAATCTAAGAGGGTTGCGGTTGCTCTTCCGCGGTGGTTTATAAGTTCACGTTCCATTCCAGCAGTTCGTGCGTTGATCGACGGAGTTGCCACTATAGTGGTTGCCCTTCCCGGCAATTGTTGTGCTTAAGTCGCACCGGTTGAGAAGACGCGTCAAGCCAGGGTCGTTGCCATGCGGGTCCATAGGTGTAACATCTCTGTTTTTGCTAAACTTAATTAGGGTTTTGTAATGTGCATCATGAGCATCATGTAATTTTCTTGCATTGAGGAAAAATTTAAAACCCGCTAAAATTGGCTATTTTCTTTCCTCATTTTAAATGTCCTCAAAAAGATTTCGAGTATAGTTGGTCGAATCAGAGTCAATCTGCGCTATAGCTAGTTTCATTTTACACCTGAGCTAGCAAAAGCTAGTTATATAGCAAGCTCCGATGGATATGTATTAGCTACAGTGCCTACCATCTAAATATCCAGGAACCACACTTGACCTCTTGACGTGACCAACTAGTATTGCTACTCCCAGCCCAGACTACCTTATCCATCGAGTGCTGCCTCTACCCTGAGAACCTAAGCACCAGCGCCATGGGGTGACCGAGAGATGGAAGGGAAATAGTTGAGGGAGTAGGGTAGTTCAGGGAGAAAAATGATCCAGGGAGGAGAAGGCCAGAGCAATCGCTAGCGTCCGTGTCCGGCCACCAGAATCGATCAAAGAAGGCACAAGGGGAGGCAAGGAGGGAGAGAAGAAGAAGAGACCCAACCCAGCTCCAATCTGTTTTCCTTCATCTTTGAGTACAGGTACAGCTAGCTCGTATGTGAGGCTCTCAACATTGCTTTTCTAGTTTCAGATCCGTTCCTTCATTTCTCTATGAGATGTGTTGATGCCTTGTTTTGAAAAGAATACTAACATGTTAGGGATCGTTCTTGGACAACACTTCTGTAGAATCCCTCTCAGATTTAGCTATCCTTGAGTTGTTCCTTGAAGATGTTTATCACAGAAGTTGTTAACTAGACCTAAGCAACAATTATTCCTGTAACTTTTAGCAAATGAGAAACCTGCAGCATAGAGTTTCAGTTTGAAGCTGCAGAGATCAAGATTGCATCAGCTCTTTCAGTTTCATAACCTGTTTAATAAAACAGCTACTTCCAAATGGCTGAAGGTAGCTTGTGAAGGTTAATCCCTGTTGATACACATCTCTAAGTCAGGCTACATTTAATCTTCTAATCCTGCTAGCAGGGAACCAATCTGAATAAGGGGAATATACATTACGTACTTACATATCTATGTCTACTGAATTTTCCCTTTTGCACCTGTCGTGCAAATGCATGCCGAACTGAGACAACTCAATTTGAATTCAACAAACAGTAGAAAGAAGTCAGCACTCAGAGCACTAGTTCTACTTCTACGTCTATGATCAAGGTTTTAGGAGAAGTGCTAGAGCCCATAAATCCATCAGGACCTGATGTCTAAACTAGTTGTTCAGTACAAAAACTTCAGTACCGAACTTCTGAACCAAGTGTTTCCTAACAATTTCCGTGATATCTTTTACGAGGAGTTTAAAAGAGTAATTTCGTATTCTGTTTTTTCCGTTTTCAGAAAATAATCGGAACTTGTAAAATCTATAATTATTTCATATAAAATCAGAAAAATGCAAATAAGATATCAAAATGTTCAGAAAAATGAGATCTACAGTTTGGTATCAAAATCATGCATCTTTAAACAACTTCAATTAACACTTATGTTAGAACAATCTAACACCACTTTATGGGGTTTACCAAAATGCAGCGTTTTATGCATTTAGCCCCATTTAAATTGATGACCATGTCTTAGGGTTAGCTTCACTACCTAATTAACTTGTCATATCATCATTCTTGTTTGCGCATTGCATCGATGCCATGTGTTGATTGTTGTTCTGCCTTTTCGGTGTTTGCTTCTTCGCGTTCGATAGAGCAAGTGTTCGAGACGATGAAGATCGACAACGACGAACATCAATAATTGCCCATCGACAAACAAGTGAAGCATGGGATCATCGAAGATCCACATTGGTTTGTCAGGGACAAAGGCAAGCCCTAGCCTGGTTCACATTATGATTTCTAAATGCTTTTACTTCTCGTTTCTACATATTGCATACGATTCCAATATGTTTTATCGGTAGGTATAGTTATCCTATGTGTGTTGCATTTACCATCCTTGTAGCCTAAATATCCTGATCCACTGCTCCCACCAAGACTAGGTTTGAGCTATGTGTGCATCGCTAGAGCCGTTATATCGAATATGCTTAGCCATGCTTAGTTGATGAATTCTGATCCATCCGGTTGATGAATCAGAGCTGCGAATGAACCTAGTTTGACAGGATGACATGGTAAGATCAGTGATGATGTTAATAAATATGTTAAAGGCTTGGATGGGCCGCCACATGGGGATGTGGTGATTTGACTCGTTCTCGCCGATACTAGGACCTGAGTTCTCGCCTTCGGAACCAAGACTGAGCGTACAGCCACACGAGGCCCATGGAAACCCCTTGGCCCGAACTTGCCTACCTTACCCATGAGTCAATTAGTTTGCGAGTTCCATTTGGCATTCTGCATGGCGAAGGCGCGGAAAAGGTTTTCAAAGGTGCATCATACAGGACGTGGCTAGGGTGAAGGATGCTGGAGGCATTGAACTGGATCCCCTGCGCATAATGACCGGAACCGCCTCAGAGAATGGCTACCTATGATGACGGAGTTCCCCAGTTAGATTGACTCATGGAATAGGCGAAGCAAGGGAAGGGTTTTGCTCGACCACCCTCTGCCAGCACACCAAGAAAGTGTGTTAATCATGTGGCGTTAAGAGTCGGTCGGCGCTTGTGGGTAAAGTTGTACACCCCTGTAGGGTAAATCTTTTCTAAAAGCCGTGTCCACGGTTACAGACGACTTGGTGATGGATTATGTGCTTGATACGTCTCCAACGTATCTATAATTTCTTATGTTCCATGCTAGTTTTATGACAATACCTACATGTTTTTCTCACACTTTATAATGATTTTATGCATTTTCCGGAACTAACCTATTAACAAGATGTCACAGTGCCAGTTCCTGTTTTCTGTTGTTTTTTGTTCCAGAAAAGCTGTTCGGGCAATATTTTCGGAATTGGACGAAACAAAAGCCCACGATCTTATATTTCACGGAAGGTTCCAGAAGTCCGAAGGGGAGACGAGGAAGGGAAGCAGGGGACCCACATAAGGCGGCGGGTGGCCCCCTGGCGCGCGCCTATGGGGAGGGGCCCCTGGCCCTCCGACTCCGCCTCTTCGCCTATAAAACCCCCGTGACCTAAAAACCCGATACGAATTGACGAAACTCAGAAAGACTCCAGGGACGCCGCCGCCATCGTGAAACTCCGTTTCGGGGGACAGTCTCTGTTCAAACGGCCGGGACGGGGAATTGCCCCGGAGTCATCTCCATCGACACCACCGCCATCTTCATCGCCGTTGCTGACTCCCATGATGAGGAGGAGTAGTTCTCCCCGAGGCTGAGGGCTCTACCGGTAGCTATGTGGTTCATCTCTCCCATGTGATCTTTATGTGATCATGAGCTTTGTAATCTAGTTGAATATGTAGATGTTACTCTTGTCTATTATGCACTCTAGAGGTTACTTTAATATGAACTCCGGATTCACTCTCCACGGTGTGACGGTGACAGTGTGCGCATCGTGTGTGATTCCTTTATGAAGTTGTGGAACTTGTTTACTCCGGCTTGAGGGAGCTCTTGTAGCCCTACACAATGAATGGTGTTTATTATCCAACAAGAGAGTGTTTGAGAGTAGCATTTATTTATTCAATTATGTGATTATTGTTGAGAGTGTCCACTAGTGAAAGTATGATCCCTAGGTCTTGTTTCTAAGCATTGAAACACCGTTTTCAACAAGTTCTGTTACATGTTTGCTTGCTGCCATCTTTATTTCAGATTGCAATTACTATTTACAATCATCCATATTACTTGTATTTCACTATCTCTTCGCCGAACTAGTGCACCTATACATCTGGCAAGTGTATTAGGTGTGTTGGGGACACAAGAGACTTCTTGTATCTTAATTGCAAGGTTGCTTGAGAGGGATATCTTTGACCTCTACCTGAGTTCGATAAACCTTGGGTGATTCACTTAATGGAAACTTGCTGCTGTTCTACAAACCTCTCTCTTGGAGGCCCAACAGGAATAGAAACGTGCGTAGACATCAAGCTATTTGGCGCCGTTGCCGGGAGGTAAGGTAAAAGGTATTCACATCCTCCGACTACTAAGCTATTTCCTAACACTGTTGCCGGTGTGTGAGTGCTCGAAGCTATTTCCTTTAGATCCTGCAATTATATCTTTTTGTTTCTTGTTTTTATTTTCACTAGTTAGGCTTAATGGAAAACAACAAAAAAATTAGAGATCTTTATGAACTTTATATTGAATTAGGACATGATGTGTTTGAAGAGAGAATTAAAAAACCCATGGAACTTTGTTTGCAAAATAGTTGTAGCAATGTTATTAGCATGAACTCTTTGAATACTATTATTGCTAATGCTATGGAAGAATTTAAGCTTGGGGAAGCTGGTGATATTTTTAGTCCCCCAAGTTTTGAGGAGAAAATTTTCTTTGATGATACTTTACCTCCTATATATGATGATTACAATGATGACTATCATATTTTCAGCCCACCTACTATTAAGGAGAAAATTAATTATGATTACAATATGCCTCCTATATATGATGATTATGGTGATGAGAATAATAATGATAGCTATTTTATTGAATTTGCTCCCACTATAATTAGTAGTAAAGACTATGCTTATGTGAAGAGTAATAATTTTATGCATGTAGCTCATGATAAGAATGTTTTATGTGATAGTTATATTGTTGAGTTTGTTCATGATGCTACTGAAAGTTATTATGAGAGAGGGAAACATGGTTATATGCATCTTAATAATATTAAGTTTCCCCTCTTTATGTTGAGAATCTTGAAGTTGCACTTGTGTTGCCTTTCTATGCTTGTTGCATTATGCTTACATGACTTGTTTATTTACAAGATTCTTTTCATAGGAAGTGGGTTAGACTTAAAAGTGTTTCATATTTGCTTTTGATGCTCTCTTTTGCTTCAACTCTTATTTCTTGCGAGAGCATCATTAAAATTGCTGAGCCCATCTTAATGGCTATAAAGAAAGCACTTCTTGGGAGATAACCCATGTTTTTATTTTGCTACTGTTTTGTTGTGTCTTGGAAGTTGTTACTACTGTAGCAACCTCTCCTTATCTTTATTTTATTGCATTGTTGTGCCAAGTAAAGTCTTTGATAGTAAAGTTGATACTAGATTTGGATTACTAGAAACAGATTTCTTCTCACGAATTTGAGTAGAACTCTCTGTAGGTAATTCAGAAAAATCTGCCAATTTACGTGTGTGATCCTCAGATATGTACGCAACTTTCATTCAATTTAGAGCTTTTTCATCTGAGCAAGTTAAGTGCCCCTGAAAAATCCTTCTTTACGGACTGTTCTGTTTTGACAGATTCTGCCTTTTATTTCGCATTGCCTCTTTTGCTATGTTGAATGGATTTCTTTGTTCCATTAACTTTCGTAGCTTTGTGCAATGTCCAGAAGTGTTAAGAATGATTATGTCACCTCTGAATATGTGAATTTTTGATTATGCACTAACCCTCTAATGAGTTTGTTTTGAGTTTGGTGTGGAGGAAGTTTTCAAGGGTCAAAAGAGGAGGATGATACAATATGATCAAGAAGAGTGAAAAGTCTAAGATTGGGGATGCCCCCGTGGTTCATCCCTGTATATTTCAAGAAGACTCAAGCATCTAAGCTTGGGGATGCCCAAGGCATCCCCTTCTTCATCGACAACTTATCGTGTCACCTCTAGTGAAACTATATTTTTATTCCGTCACATCTTATGTGCTTTACTTAGAGCGTCTGTGTGCTTTTATTTTCATTTTGATATTTTCATTATCTGAATAAATTTATGCTTATGTGGGAGAGAGACACGCTTCGCTCGTTCATATGAACACTGGTGTTCTTAGCTTTACTTTTAATGTTCATGGCGAAGGTTGAAACTGCTTCGTTCATTGTTATTTGGTTGGAAACAGAAAATGCTTCATGTGGTAATTGGTATATTGTCTTGAATAATTTGATACTTGGCAATTGTTGTGCTCAAATAGATCATGTTTAAGCTCTTGCATCATGTACTTTGCACCTATTAATGAAGAACTACCATAGAGCTTGTTGAAATTTGGTTTGCATGATTGGTCTCTCTAAAGTCTAGATATTGTCTGGTGAAGTGTTTGAACAACAAGGAAGACAGTGTAGAGTCTTATAATGCTTGCAATATGTTCTTATGTAAGTTTTGTTGTACCGGTTCATACTTGTGTTTGCTTCAAACAACCTTGCTAGCCAAAGCCTTGTATTGAGAGGGAATACTTCTCGTGCATCCAAATCCTTGAGCCAAAAACTATGCCATTTGTGTCCACCATACCTACCTACTATGTGGTATTTCTCTGCCATTCCAAAGTAAATTGCTTGAGTGCTACCTTTAAAATTTCATTCCTTGTCTTTGCAATACATAGCTCATGGGAAAATAGCCTTAAAAACTATTGTGGTAAAGAATATGTAGCTTATGTATCTTATTTCTTATAAGTTGCTTGTTGAGCGGTAACCATGTTTCTGGGGATGCCATCAATTATTACACCTTTGTTGAATATCATGTGAGTTGCTATGCATGTTCGTCTTGTCTGAAGTAAGGGTGATTTATCATGATCAAATGGTTTGAGTATGCATATTGTTAGAGAAGGACATTGGGCCGCTAACTAAAGCCATGAATCATGGTGGAAGTTTCAGTTTGGACATTAATCCTCAATCTCTTATGAGAATATTATCTGTTGTTGAATGCTTATGCATTAAAGAGGAGCCCATTATCTGTTTTCTATGTTGTCCCGGTATGGATGTCCTAAGTTGAGATCTATAAAAAACGAGAAATCAAATGCGATCTATCTCCTTGGACCTTTGTACAGGCGGCATAGAGGTACCCCTTTGTGACACTTGGTTGAAACATATGATGCAATGATAATCCATGTAAATCCAAGCTAATTAGGACAAGGTGCGAGCACTATTGGTATTCTATGCATGAGGCTTGCAACTTATAGGATGTCTTATGAATAACACATATGAATTATTACTACCGTTGACAAAATTGTTTCTATGTTTTCAAAATGAAAAGCTCTAGCACAAAAATAGTAATCCATGCTTCCCTCTGCGAAGGGCCATTCTTTTACTTTATGTTGAGTCAGTTTACCTACTTCTTTCCATCTTAGAAGCAAACACTTGTGTCAACTGTGTGCATTGATTCTCACATACTTGCTTATTTGCATTCATCATATTACTTTGTGTTGACAATTATCCATGAGATAAACATGTTGAAGTTGAAAGCAACTGCTGAAACTTATATCTTCCTTTGTGTTGCCTCAAAACATTCTACTAAGAATTTATTGCTTTATGAGTTAACTCCTATGCAAGACTTATTGATGCTTGTCTTGAAAGTACTATTCATGAAAAGTCTTTGCTATATGATCAGTTGTTTAGTCATTATCTTTACCATTGCTTTGAATCACTTCATTCATCTCATATGCTTTAAAATAGTATGATCAAGATTATGTTAGTGATGCGCGTAGATGTACACGTCCGTTGGGAACCCCAAGAGGAAGGTATGATGCGCACAGTGGCAAGTTTTCCCTCAGAAAGAAACCAAGGTTTAATCGAACCAGGAGGAGCCAAGAAGCACGTTGAAGGTTGATGGTCGCGAAATGTGATGCGGCGCAACACCAGGGATTCCGGCGCCAACGCGGAACACAACACAACCCAAGTACTTTGCCCCAACGAAACAGTGAGGTTGTCAATCTCACCGGCTTGCTGTAACAAAGGATTAAGCGTATCGAGTGGAAGATGTTTGCAAAGAAAATAGTAAAACACAATTGCAGTAGATTGTATGCTATGTAAAGAATAGGACCGGGGTCCACAGTTCACTAGAGGTGTCTCTCCCATAAGATAAAAGCATGTTGGGTGAACAAATTACAGTCGGGCAATTGACAAATAGAGAAAGGCATAACAATGCATATACATGATATGATAAATATAGTGAGATTTAATTGGGCATTACGACAAAGTACATAGACCGCCATCCAACTGCATCTATGCCTAAAAAGTCCACCTTCAGGTTATCATCCGAACCCCATTCAGTATTAAGTTGCAAAGCAACAGACAATTGCATTAAGTATGGTGCGTAATGTAATCGACAACTACATCCTTAGACATAGAATCAATGTTTTATCCCTAGTGGCAACACATCCACAACCTTAGAACTTTCTGTCACTGTCCCAGATTTAATGGAGGCATGAACCCACTATCGAGCATAAATACTCCCTCTTGGAGTTAAGAGTAAAAACTTGGCCAGAGCCTCTACTAATAACGGAGAGCATGCAAGATCATAAACAACACATAAACAATAGATTGATAATCACCATAACATAGTATTCTCTATCCATCGGATCCCGACAAACACAACATATAGTATTACAGATAGATGATCTTGATCATGTTAGGCAGCTCACAAGATCCAACAATGAAGCACAACAAGGAGAAGACGACCATCTAGCTACTGCTATGGACCCATGGTCCAGGGGTGAACTACTCACTCATCACTCCGGAGGCGACCATGGCGGTGTAGAGTCCTCCGGGAGATGAATCCCTTCTCCGGCAGGGTGCCGGAGGCGATCTCCTGAATCCCCCGAGATGGGATTCGCGGCGGCGGCGTCTCTGGAAGGTTTTCCGTATCGTGGCTCTCGGTACGGGGGTTTCGCGACGGAGACTTTAAGTAGGCGGAAGGTCAACGCGGGGGGCCGAGGGGTAGGCCGGCGCGGCCAGGGCCTGGGCCGCGCCGCCCTAGCCCTGGCTGCCTCGTGGCCCCACTTCGTTATCTCTTCGGACTTCTGGAAGCTTCGTGCAAAAATAGGACCTGGGCGAAAGTTTCGTCCAATTCCGAGAATATTTCCTTACTAGGATTTCTGAAACCAAAAACAGCAGCAACTGGCTCTTCGGCATCTTGTTAATAGGTTAGTTCCAGAAAATGCATAAATATGACATATAATGTGCATAAAACATGTAGGTATCATCAATAAAGTAGCATGTAACATAAGAAATTATCGATACGTTGGAGACGTATCAGCATCCCCAAGCTTAGTTCTGCTCGTCCCGAGCAGGTAAAACGATAACAAAGATAATTTCTGAAGTGACATGCCATCATAATCTTGATCATACTATTTGTAAACATATGTAATGAATGCAGCGATCAAAACAAAGGTAATGACATGAGTAAACAAGTGAATCATATAGCAAAGACTTTTCATGAATAGTACTTCAAGACAAGCATCAATAAGTCTTGCATAAGAGTTAACTCATAAAGCAATAAATCAAAGTAAAGGTGTTGAAGCAACACATAGGAAGATTAAGTTTCAGCGGTTGCTTTAAACTTATAACATGTATATCTCATGGATATTGTCAACATAGAGTAATATAACAAGTGCAATATGCAAGTATGTAGGAATCAATGCACGTTCACACAAGTGTTTGCTTCTTAAGGTGAAGGAGATAGGTAAACTCAACATTAAAAGTAAAAGAATGGTCCTTCAAAGAGGAAAGCATCGATTGCTGTATTTGTGCTAGAGCTTTTATTTTGAAAACATGAAACAATTTTGTCAACGGTAGTAATAAAGCATATGAGTTATGTAAATTATATCTTACAAGTTGCAAGCCTCATGCATAGTATACTAATAGTGCCCGCACCTCGTCCTACTTAGCTTGGACTACCGGATCTTTGCATGCCATGTTTCAACCAAGTGTCACAAAGGGGTACCTCCATGCCGCCTGTACAAAGGTCTAAGGAGAATGCTCGCATTTTGGATTTCTCGCTTTTGATTATTCTCAACTTAGACATCCATACCGGGACAACATGGACAACAGATAATGGACTCCTCTTAAATGCATAAGCATGTAGCAATGATTATTATTCTCATATGAGATTGAGGATATATGTCCAAAACTGAAACTTCAACCATGATTCATGGCTTTAGTTAGCGGCCCAATGTTCTTCTCTAACAATTTTGCATGCTCCAACCACTAAGGTGATAGATCCTTCAGACAAGACGGACATGCATAGCAACTCACATGATATTCAAATAGTTGATGGCGTTCCAGAAGCATGGTTATCGCACAACAAGCAACTTAATAAAAGATAAAGTGCATAAGTACATATTCAATACCACGATAGTTTTTAAGGCTATTTTGTCCCATGAGCTATATATTGCAAAGGTGAATGATGGAATTTTAAAGGTAGCACTCAAGCAATTTACTTTGGAATGGCGGAGAAATACCATGTAGTAGGTAGGTATGGTGGACACAAATGGCATAGTATTTGGCTCAAGGATTTTGGATGCATGAGAAGTATTCCCTCTCGATACAAGGTTTAGGCTAGCAAGGTTATTTGAAGCAAACTCAAGGATGTACAAGTGCAGCAAAACTCACATAAAAGACATATTGTAAACATTATAAGACTCTACACCGTCTTCCTTGTTGTTCAAAACTCAATACTAGATATTATCTAGACCTTAGAGAAACCAAATATGCAAATCAAATTTTAGCAAGCTCTATGTATTTCTTCATTAATGGGTGCAAAGCATATGATGCAAGAGCTTAAACATGAGCACAACAATTGCCAAGTATCACATTATCCAAGACATTTTAGAATTACTACATGTAGCATTTTCCAATTCCAACCATATAACAATTTAACGAAGGAGAAACTTCGCCTTGAACATTATGAGTAAAGCCTAAGGACACATGTGTCCATATGCAACAGCGGAGCGTGTATCTCTCCCACAAAGTGAATGCTAGGATCCATTTTATTCAAACAAAAACAAAAACAAAAACAAACGCTCCAAGTAAAGAACACAAGATGTGACTGAATAAAAATATAGTTTCAGGGGAGGAACCGATGATGTTGTCGATGAAGAGGGGATGCCTTGGGCATCCCAAGCTTAGACGCTTGAGTCTTCTTAAAATATGCAGGGGTGAACCACGGGGGCATCCCCAAGCTTAGAGCTTTCACTCCTCTTGATCATAGTATATCATACTCCTCTCTTGACCCTTGAAAACTTCCTTCACACCAAACTTCAAGCAAACTCATTAGAGGGTTAGTGCACAATTAATAATTCACACATTCAGAGGTGACACAAACATTCTTTACACTTCTGGACATTGCATAAAGCTACTGGACATTAATGGATCAAAGAAATAAATCCAACATAGCAAAAGAGGCAATGCGAAATAAAAGACAGAATCTGTCAAAAACAGAACAGTCCGTAAAGACGAATTTAAAGCTGGCACCAGACTTGCTCAAATGGAAAAACTCAAAACTAATGAAAGTTGCGTACATATCTGAGGATCACGCTCGTAAATTGGCAGATTTTTTCAAATTTTCTACAGAGAACTGTGCCCAGATTCGTGACAGACAGCAATGCTGTTTCTGCGCAGCGATCCTAAATATAACATCAACTTTGACATAGAAACTTTACTTGGCACAAAAACATGATAAGGAGAGGTTGCTACAGTAGTAAACAACTTCCAAGACTCAAAACAAAAAATTGCTGTAGGTAAAAACATGGGTTGTCTCCCATAAGCGCTTTTCTTTAACGCCTTTCAGCTAGGCGCAAAAAGTGCAAATCAAGTAACATCAAGAGTAGAAGCATCAACATTATTATTTTTCATGCAAACACAACTTGTTGCAGAGGGTACTTTAGGTGCTCCATTATCTAAATTTTCTATGGTGGTGCTAGGGGTTTTAGCAATTTTAGGCCTATGGTAATTCTTTTGTTTAGGCACTTTAGAAGCGTACATGAATTTTTGCTCTTTACCCACATAAGCTTTCTCACTATACTTGAGAGAAGAAAAGGTTGAACCCAAGGTTCCCATAGCTTTTTCAAGTTCATCAATCCTATTGGTTTGATTATCATGGATAACACAAGTTCCTAGGACACTAATTCTTTCATCAATTCCTCCTAAGGATTTATCAAGTTCATAAGTTTTGTCAAATAACATTCCCAATTTAGTTTCAACACTTGAAATTTTTTTCTCTATGGTTTCCAATTTTTTCATAACATCTTCAAGAGAGATTTCAATTTTAACTTCATTAACAGGTGGTATTCCAACTAGACTCTCAATGATGCAACTAGCTTCTAAAGCGGGAGTACCTAGGAAATTACCTCCCGAAAGAGTATCAAGAACATACCTATTCCAACTAGATAAACCAACATAAAAGTTCCTAAGAAGGATAGTGGTGGAGTGTTTCTTAATGCACCTATGATGAGCATTACTAATTCTATACCAAGCATCTTTAAAACTTTCTCCACCTTGTTGCTTAAAAGAACGAACTTCAACTTCAGGATTACTCATTTTAGTAGCAATAAAGTAAACTAGGCAAATAAAGTAATATGCAAGTAACTAATTTTTTTGTGTTTTTGATATAGAGAGCAAGACAATAAATAAAATAAAACTAGCAACTAATTTTTTTGTGTTTTGTTTAGATGCAGCAAACAAAGTAGTAAATAAAATAAAGCAAGACAAAAACAAAGTAAAGAGATTGAGAAGTGGAGACTCCCCTTGCAGCGTGTCTTGATCTCCCGGCAACGGCGCCAGAAAACAGGCTTGATGCGCGTAGATGTACACGTCCGTTGGGAACCCCAAGAGGAAGGTATGATGCGCACAGTGGCAAGTTCTCCCTCAAAGAAACCAAGGTTTAATCGAACCAGAGGAGCCAAGAAGCACGTTGAAGGTTGATGGTCGCGAAATGTGATGCGGCGCAACACCAGGGATTCGGCGCCAACGCGGAACCTGCACAACAACCCAAGTACTTTGCCCCAACGAAACGGTGAGGTTGTCAATCTCACCGCTTGCTGTAACAAAGGATTAAGCGTATCGAGTGGAAGATGTTTGCAAAGAAAATAGTAAAACACAATTGCAGTAGATTGTATGCTATGTAAAGAATAGGACCGGGGTCCACAGTTCACTAGAGGTGTCTCTCCCATAAGATAAAAGCATGTTGGGTGAACAAATTACAGTCGGGCAATTGACAAATAGAGAAAGGCATAACAATGCATATACATGATATGATAAATATAGTGAGATTTAATTGGGCATTACGACAAAGTACATAGACCGCCATCCAACTGCATCTATGCCTAAAAAGTCCACCTTCAGGTTATCATCCGAACCCCATTCAGTATTAAGTTGCAAAGCAACAGACAATTGCATTAAGCATAATGTAATCGACAACTACATCCTTAGACATAGAATCAATGTTTTATCCCTAGTGGCAACAGCACATTGATGACCCACAAGTATAGGGGATCGCAACAGTCTTCGAGGGAAGTATTACCCAATTTATTGATTCGACACAAGGGGAGACAAAGAATACTTGTAAGCCTTAACAGCGGAGTTGTCAATTCAGCTGCACCTGGAAACAGACTTGCTCGCAAGAGTTTATCAGTAGTAACAGTTCTATGGCAGTGGAAATAGCGAAATAACAGCAGCAGTGAAATAAAGACAGCAGTAGTGATTATAGTAAACAGCAGGATTAAAATACTGTAGGCACAGGGACGGATTTAACGGGCGTTGCATGGATGAGAGAAACTCATGTAACAATCAAAGCATGGGCATTTGCAGATAATAATAAAACAGTATCCAAGTACTAATCAATCAATAGGCATGTGTTCCATATTTAGTCGTACGTGCTCGCAATGAGAAACTTGCACAACATCTTCTGTCCTACCAGCCGGTGGCAGCCGGGCCTCTAGGGAAACTACTGGATATTAAGGTACTCCTTTTAATAGAGTACCGGAGCAAAGCATTAACACTCCGTGAACACATGTGATCCTCACATCACTACCATCCCCTCCGGTTGTCCCGATTTCTGTCACTTCGGGGCCATTGGTTCCGGACAGCGACATGTGTATACAACTTGCAGGTAAGATCATAAACAACGAATATCTTCATGAATCAATAACATGTTCAGATCTGAGATCATGGCACTCGGGCCCTAGTGACAAGCATTAAGCATAACAAGTTGCAACAATATCATAAAAGTGACATCTACGGATACTAGGCACTATGCCCTAACAATCTTATGACTATTACATGACCAATCTCATCCAATCCCTACCATCCCCTTCAGCCTACAGCGGGGGAATTACTCACACATGGATGGGGGAAACATTGCTGGTTGATGGAGAGGCGTTGGCGGTGATGGCGGTGAAGATCTCCTCCAATTCCCCGTCCCGGCGGAGTGCAGAACGAGACTTCTGGCTCCCGCGACGGAGTTTCGCGATGTGGCGGCTCTCTGGAGGGTTTCGGCGACTCGACTTCTCTCGTGCGTTTTTAGGTCGAACCCGATAAGTAGTCCAAAGGGGGCGTCGGAGGCCAGCCGAGGGGGCCACACCATAGGGCCGCGCGGGCCCCCCTGGGCCGCGCCGCCTTATGGTGTGGGGCCCTCGGGCCTCCACCTCCTTCGCCCTTCTGGCTCCGTCAATATTTTGGTAAAATAGGGCCATCTGAAGAAATTCCGAGGATTTTCCCGAAAGTTGGATTTCTGCACAAAAACGAGACACCAGAGCAATTCTGCTGAAAACAGCGTTAGTCCGTGTTAGTTGTATCCAAAATACACAAATTAGAGGCAAAACAATAGCAAAAGTGTTCGGGAAAGTAGATACGTTTTGGACGTATCAACTCCCCAAGCTTAGCTTATTGCTTGTCCTCAAGCAATTCAGTTAACAACTGAGCGATAAAAGAACTTTCACGAACACATTTGCTCATATGATGTATATATTCTCATGCTATGGCTAATACTTAAGCAGTTCATAATGAGATACATGCAAATAAGATCATCCAACAGCTATGTCAATCATGGAGAAGTACCAACAATTAATAATAAGCACCATGAATCATGTATATAAGCAGGATTGCAATGTTCATAAGAGAATATGATAAAGTGGTATCTCGCTTGCCTGTATTTGATCGGCAAAACATAAATGCCGAGGCACCTCTTGAGTTCATAGAAAGACTAGAAGTAGTGATTGTCAAAGATAAAAGCATCAAAGTTATACCACAATCAATCATATTTTGAGACAAGCATATTATACTAAGAATGACAGTTGTGCTCTCAAGATAGTGCTCAAAGAAAGAATGAAGACACAACATAAAAGTAAAAGATTGACCCTTCGCAGAGGGAAGCAGGGATTAACATGCGCTAGAGCTTTTCATTTGTAAAGCAGGAGTAAAATTATTTTGAGAGGTGTTTGTTGTTGTCAACGAATGGTAATGGGTACACTAACTACCTCATCAACCGGACTCACAAGAGCGGCTCCCATTTTATTTATTTTTGGTTGGCACTCCTTCCAACCTTTCTTTCACAAACCATGGCTAACCGAATCCTCGGGTGCCTGCCAACAATCACATACCATGAAGGAGTGCCTTTTTATTTAAGTTTTATTATGATGATGACACTCCCCCCAACCTTTGCTTACACAAGCCATGGCTAACCGAATCCTTCGGGTGCCGTCCAACAATCACAAGCCATGGAGGAGTGTCTATTTAAGTTAATTAATTCGGGACTGGGAATCCCATTGCCAGCTCTTTTTGCAAAATTATTGGATAAGCGGATGTGCCACTAGTCCATATGAGAGTCCGTCAAAAGTAAATGACAAGGTTGAAAGCTAAACACCACATACTTCCTCATGAGCTATGAAACATTAACACAAATTGAGAAGCATTTTGAAAGTTTTAAAGGTAGCGCATGAGAATTTACTTGGAATGGTTTGAAATGCCATGCATAGGTATTTATGGTGGACACTATGGAACAACTTGGTTTTCAGGTGTTTGGAAGCACGAGCGGCGATACCGCTCAGTACAAGTGAAGGCTAGCAAAAGACTAGGGAGCGACAAATCAAGAGAGCAATAACTGTCATAATCATGCTTGCGGCAAAATAAATTAACGGAGGCATAAAAGTGATACAAGAACTCTGAAGCAATATAAATCATCGAGGCTTAATTGACTTTTTGTTCAGTCATATGCATGCGTGAGCATGTGCCAAGTCGATATAAATGAATTATTCAGAGGAGGATACCACAATGCCATACTTACTTATGAATAAAACAATGCAAGCAAACATCCACGACATGCTACTCATATTAATAAATTGGAACTAAACATGAGAGATCATGAACTACTAGACTTTCTCAAATAACATATACCTCACATGAACCAACTAAGCATGCTCATATGGATGAGTATATGTACAAAAATGAAAGCAAATAGAGTTCATACCAGCCTCTCACCACAATCAGATTGTCGTAGATCGTCATTATTGCCTTTTCACTTGTGTAGCTTGGATAATATGAAATGAAAACCACGCTCCAGCCACCGAAGACCATTGAACTCATGATGAACTTTACAAACCAAAGAAGAACAGCAAATATTTTTGGTGTTTTTGAATTAGAAACAAGAACGAAAGAAAACAAGCAAACAAAGCAAAATCTTTTTGGGTTTTCTTATAGCAAACTAACGATAGCAAATAAAGCAAACTAAGAGCAAGGAACCAAATAAATAAATGGTGAAGAGAAACAACAGAAATATTTTTGGTCTTTTTGTGTTTTAGGAAAGAAACAAAGCGAAAACAAAAGAATGCAAACTAACAGAAACACAGAAAAGCAGGATGACAGAAATCTGCCAAATCCTGACAGCAGTACAGAAATCGAATTTAACAAAAATCTTCCATTGCTCAGACCAAAAAGTGTTCAACTAATGAAAGTTAGATAACAACCTGGGGAACATGCTCAAAAATTGGCAACTCAAAATAACGTTCTGGCTGTGCGTACGAATTTTTTTGGTAACAGCACAGAATCTGTTTTTGGACAGCACTTCCCCAAATATCATCTCCCTCTCATTAGAAAACCACTCTAAGAGACTAAGCAAGTATGTACAAGTATCCAGCAACCATAATATGCAAAGAATGAGTGATGCCGGTATACCTCCCCCAAGCTTAGGCTTTTGGCCTAAGTGGAGTTCATTCCCACGGTCCCCATGAAGTGGTGTCTCCGTAGTATGACGAAGAACGACCCGGTTCCATGTATGTGCTGGAGGAAACGTCGGGGTACGTGACGGTGTAGTCGTAGGAGGGCTCGGCGTTCTCGGAGTCATGTTGCTGGTGGAACTCTTGTATCTTCATATGTTCCTCCACCACCTCCTTTGTTAGCGACCATGATTGCCTGTCAATATTAAACAAACCTTGCTGGGGAAGAGGGATTTCTTTCTCATTCCCATCAGCAAACAACATTTTATAGACAATATTATCTATAGTGGAGTTAGTAGTAACAAAACGATGGCTCTTCATAGCAGCAATATCTAGCTTCCTAGGGGTTAATGGTACATCATTAGAATCAAGAGGAATATCTAGATGTGTTAGAATGCGCAGTGCAATAGTTCCTCCAAAAATAGGCCCCCTGCTAGACAGGCGGCGAGCAATAAGAGAACCAAGATGATAAGGTGTCTCTCCAGTAAGTGCAACATTCAAGAAAGCAAGATGGTAGCTAGAGATGTTACTAGTATTTTCTCTACCCAAAATGCTAGTACTAATGTAATATGCGAAATACTTAATAGCGGGGAGTTGAATGTTTCTTATCTTCCCTCGCTGGATGGTGCGGCAATCATCCCCGGTGATCCCTCGGTAGAGCTCCAACAAGTCCCGAGGGTTGTCATCAATCCTCCTTGCTGTACCTACAGGGGCAATACCCAATGCAAAACAAAATTCCTCCAATTTCATGGTAACAGGAATATCATAAATCTTGAATGCGACTGTCGGCTCATATTCCGTGTTGTGGAACTTGAAGCTCTCAACGAAAACTTTGGTGAGCCTGTAATATTGTCCCCTCTCGTCTCCCACGTAGGTGGCTAGGCCTGCCCTGTTGACGAGGGTGAAGAAGTCATCCAATATCCCTGCATTGGTTAGAAACTCATAACAAGGGAAGGATGAAGCATTAGGGGCCCCTTGGTCCTCCTCGGGCGCGAAGCTAGGCGCGATGACATCCTCATTGTAGGATCGCCTAATTTGAGTGGACGCCCTTGAGGGCCTACCGGTGCTGGTTGTTGCTTTCTTGAACAACTCTCCAAACTTGAATTTCTTCATCTTCCCCTTCTGAAATTTTCAACAATCATTATAAAATTTGATTTCAAGGTGTGTAATTGAAGGGAACTACTATAGGAACTTGCTAGAGTGCTAAACATGCATCAAAACTAATTTCTACCACTTAGAACAAGCATGCAAGCTCACTAAACATGTTATCTACAGCAGCAAAATATTCAAGATATACTCAACCAAATGAAATTCTAATTGGACAATCAAAGGAGTCACATACCAAGGAGTAAATGTGCCAAATTTCAGACAGAAATCTGGGCTGAGCAAGGAGATCGAAAAATCGCGAGTTCTTGAGCAGAAACACGAGTGAGAGAAACTTGGTACGAGTTTTTTCGGGAGAGAGAAGGTGCTGGGAGAAAGAGATGGTGTAGTGGGGCAAGGGGTGGCCCACACCACATGGTGGCGCGGCCCCCTTGCTGGCCGCGCCGCCCTATGGTGTGGCACCCCCTGGTGCCCCACAGGTCATCCTCTGGTGCTCCCAGGTGCCTCGTCGAAAAATAGGACCAACGGTGTAATTTTTGTAATTTTTAGAGAACTTTGAAAAATGCACATTTCTGGGTATTAAATTAATGATTACTGCGCAGGAAAATGATTTCTAAAATCTTAAATGATTAAAGCATATTGCAAAATAAAAGTGCTACAGCAAGTAAAATAGGTGAAGGGAGAGAGAAAGAAAGAAGTGTTGTTTAGCTCTTTTATGCAATAAAATATACTTGTTAACAAGGTTGATCAAGTCTTGCTACCAAATAGATTTTATATGACATAAGAAGAAATAAACCCCAAATCAATCATGTTACCTTATATTGAATTGATATGGATCCAATCACAAGAGTTTGATATTCTTCTTTAGGCTCATATATAGGACAATCAATGGATCCCACTTTGATAGTTTTCACATTAAAAATTGTATTGACTCCACATACTTTATCAATCCTCTTGGGAAAATAGACAGTGTGTTCCTTATCATCAACATTGAAAGTAACCATGCCTTTATTGCAATCAATAACAGCCCCTGCAGTATTAAGAAAGGGTCTTCCAAGAATAATGGACATATTATCATCTTCAGGCATTTCCAACACAACGAAATCAGTTAATATCAAGCAATGCTGAGTAACTTGAACAGGAACATTTTCACATAAACCAACAGGAATAGCAGTAGATTTATCAGCCATTTGCAAAGATATATCAGTAGGTATCAATTTATCTAAATCAAGTCTCTTATAAAGAGAAAAAGGCATCACACTCACACCTGCTCCCAAATCACATAGAGCAGTTCTAACATAATTATTCTTGATGGAACAAGGAATAGTCGGTATACCTGGGTCGCCCAACTTCTTTGGAATCTTACCATTGAAGGAGTAATTAGCGAGCATAGTTGAAATTTCCTCATTGGGGACTTTCCTTTTGTTAGTAACAATATCTTTCATATACTTTGAATAAGGAGGCAATTTAATAGCATCAGTCAAAGGGATTTGCAGAAATAAAGGTTTCATCCAATCACAAAATTTATTATAATGTTCCTCTTCCTTTGATTTTAGTTTCTTAGCAGGAAAAGGCATTTGCTTTTGAACCCAAGGTTCTCTTTCATTACCATGTTTCTTTGTAATAAAATCTTCTTTAGTATACTTTTTATTTTTAGCATGCTTTTCAGGTTCTTTTTCAATTTCTTCTTTATCAGGAGTATCATTCTTATCATTATCTTCCTCATGTTCATTACCACTTTCAGTTTCAGCATCAGAAATAGAAATACTATTAGGATCACTAACAGGTTCAGAGGATTCTACAACATTCTTATGTTTCTTTTTCTTTTTCTTAGATGGAGCACTAGTTTTAATTGGTTGAGAATCTTGTTCAACTCTTTTGGGATGCCCTTCAGGATATAGAGGATCCTGGGTAGAAGCACCACCTCTAGTTGTTACTTCACAAGCATGTTTTTCTTTAGAATTATTTCCCAACAAGTCATTTTGCACTTTAGTAAGTTGATCAATTTGAGTTTGAACCATTTGAAAATGTTTAACAAGTATCTTAACATCATTGGAGGTTCTCTCCACAATACCATGCAATTCACTAATAGCTCGAGAATTTTCCATTAAATGATTCTCTACTCTCATATTAAAATTTTCTTGCTTAACAATATAATTATCAAATTCATCTAAACATTGAGCAGGAGATTTTGAATACGGAATATCTTCCCTAGTAAAGTGTTGAAGCGAGTGTACCTCAATCATGGATGAAGGGGGAATTGTCTCACATATATCTTCTATAGGAGGTAAATTCTTCACATCTTCAGGTTTAATACCTTTCTCCTTAAGAGACTTCTTGGCTTCCCTCATATCTTCATCATTTAATTTAATCATACCTCTCTTCTTCACTATCGGTGTCGGGGTTGGTTCAGGTGTAGACCAATCATCATGATTCCGGCCTATTTTAGCCAATAATTCTTCAGCGTCGTCTGGAGTTCTTTTCCTGAAAACACAACCAGCACAACTATCCAGGTATGCCCTAGACTCAATAGTTAGTCCACTATAAAATATATCAAGTAAATCATGCTTTTCCAAATCATGGTCAGGCTGAGCTCTAATAAGAGAGCAAAATCTCGCCCAAGCCTCAGGCAATTTCTCTCCATCTTCCTGGTCAAAATTATAAATTCTCTGCAAAGCAGCATGTTGAGCACTAGCAGGAAAGTATTTTCGAAAGAAAACATCACGCAAGTCGGTTGGACTTTTAATAGAACCAGGAGGCAAATTATTATACCAAGTTTTAGCATCATCCTTTAATGAGAAAGGAAAAATTTTAGCGACAAAATAAGTACGCATCTTGACATCATCAGAAAACACGCCACTAAGAGTAGATAACTCAGTCAAGTGTTCAACAGCACTTTCTTTTTCAGTACCACAAAAGGGTGTTTTCTCAACAATAGCTATATGAGATAGATCAAGAGAAAAATCATAATCTTTATCCCTAATGTTTATAGGAGATGTGGCAAATTTAGGATCAGGAGATGGTTTATATCTAACAGCATGTTCTGCAAGCAACTTTTTAATTTTTCTTGCATCAGTAGTAGCCTTGCATTTTTCAATAAAATCATTATCAAGCTCTACATAATCTTCATCAAGATCATCACTAGAATATTCAACAGACTCAGGTGAATTAACAGGTGTAGCAGCATTAGGAGTTTCAGTATTTTCAATTTGTCTAGACTTAGCAATTGTAGCATCTAGAAAAGATCCCAATGAACCACTATCATCAAGCACAGCAGAAACATTATCAATATTATGAGAATTTTCAGATTCAGCAGAAGTACCAGCACGCGAAGCATGTGGCGGTGAAACAAGTTTATCAATCACAGATGGTGAATCAAGAGCAGCAGAGGTACTCAGAGTTGTACCTTTTCTTGTAGTGGATGGTAATATGGCGATCTTAGTATCGCGAGGTTTACCCATAATGGAGAATTTGCAGCGAACAATATCAATCCAAGTGAACTTCCAAATAAAGCTATGCTCCCCGGCAACGGCGCCAGAAAATAGTCTTGATGACCCACAAGTATAGGGGATCGCAACAGTCTTCGAGGGAAATATTACCCAATTTATTGATTCGACACAAGGAGACAAAGAATACTTGTAAGCCTTAACAGCGGAGTTGTCAATTCAGCTGCACTGGAAACAGACTTGCTCAAGAGTTTATCAGTAATAACAGTTCTATAGCGGGAAATAGCGAAATAACAGCAGTGAAATAAAGACAGCAATAGTGATTATAGTAAACAACAGGATTAAAATACTGTAGGCACGGGACGGATTTAACGGGCGTTGCATGGATGAGAGAAACTCATGTAACAATCAAAGCATGGGCATTTGCAGATAATAATAAAACAGTATCCAAGTACTAATCAATCAATAGGCATGTGTTCCATATTTAGTCGTACGTGCTCGCAATGAGAAACTTGCACAACATCTTCTGTCCTACCAGCCGGTGGCAGCCGGGCCTCTAGGGAAACTACTGGATATTAAGGTACTCCTTTTAATAGAGTACCGGAGCAAAGCATTAACACTCCGTGAACACATGTGATCCTCACATCACTACCATCCCCTCCGGTTGTCCCGATTTCTGTCACTTCGGGGCCATTGGTTCCGGACAGCGACATGTGTATACAACTTGCAGGTAAGATCATAAACAACGAATATCTTCATGAATCAATAACATGTTCAGATCTGAGATCATGGCACTCGGGCCCTAGTGACAAGCATTAAGCATAACAAGTTGCAACAATATCATAAAAGTGACATCTACGGATACTAGGCACTATGCCCTAACAATCTTATGACTATTACATGACCAATCTCATCCAATCCCTACCATCCCCTTCAGCCTACAGCGGGGGAATTACTCACACATGGATGGGGGAAACATTGCTGGTTGATGGAGAGGCGTTGGCGGTGATGGCGGTGAAGATCTCCTCCAATTCCCCGTCCGGCGGAGTGCCAGAACGGAGACTTCTGGCTCCCGCGACGGAGTTTCGCGATGTGGCGGCTCTGGAGGGTTTCTGGCGATGTCGACTTCTCTCCGTGCGTTTTTAGGTCGAACCCGATAAGTAGTCCAAAGGGGGGCGTCGGAGGCCAGCCGAGGGGGCCACACCATAGGGCCGCGCGGGCCCCCCTGGGCCGCGCCGCCTTATGGTGTGGGGCCCTCGGGCCTCCACCTCCTTCGCCCTTCTGGCTCCGTCAATATTTTGGTAAAATAGGGCCATCTGAAGAAATTCCGAGGATTTTCCCGAAAGTTGGATTTCTGCACAAAAACGAGACACCAGAGCAGTTCTGCTGAAAACAGCGTTAGTCCGTGTTAGTTGTATCCAAAATACACAAATTAGAGGCAAAACAATAGCAAAAGTGTTCGGGAAAGTAGATACGTTTTGGACGTATCACACATCCACAACCTTAGAACTTTCTGTCACTGTCCCAGATTTAATGGAGGCATGAACCCACTATCGAGCATAAATACTCCCTCTTGGAGTTAAGAGTAAAAACTTGGCCAGAGCCTCTACTAATAACGGAGAGCATGCAAGATCATAAACAACACATAAACAATAGATTGATAATCACCATAACATAGTATTCTCTATCCATCGGATCCCGACAAACACAACATATAGTATTACAGATAGATGATCTTGATCATGTTAGGCAGCTCACAAGATCCAACAATGAAGCACAACAAGGAGAAGACGACCATCTAGCTACTGCTATGGACCCATGGTCCAGGGGTGAACTACTCACTCATCACTCCGGAGGCGACCATGGCGGTGTAGAGTCCTCCGGGAGATGAATCCCTTCTCCGGCAGGGTGCGGAGGCGATCTCTGAATCCCCGAGATGGGATTCGGCGGCGGCGTCTCTGGAAGGTTTTCCGTATCGTGGCTCTCGGTACTGGGGGTTTCGCGACGGAGACTTTAAGTAGGCGGAAGGTCAAGCGCGGGGGCCACACGAGGCCCGGGGTGGCGGCGCGGCAGGGCCTGGCCGCGCCGCCCTAGCCCTGGCTGCCTCGTGGCCCCACTTCGTTATCTCTTCGGACTTCTGGAAGCTTCGTGCAAAAATAGGACCCTGGGCGAAAGTTTCGTCCAATTCCGAGAATATTTCCTTACTAGGATTTCTGAAACCAAAAACAAAACACAACTGGCTCTTCGGCATCTTGTTAATAGGTTAGTTCGGAAAATGCATAAATATGACATATAATGTGCATAAAACATGTAGGTATCATCAATAAAGTAGCATGGAACATAAGAAATTATCGATACGTTGGAGACGTATCAGTTAGTAGCATGTCACTTAAAAAATTATCCTTGTTATCGTTCACCTACTCGAGGGCGAGTAGGAACTAAGCTTGGGGATGCTTGATACGTCTCCAACGTATCTATAATTTCTTATGTTCCATGCTAGTTTTATGACAATACCTACATGTTTTGCTCACACTTTATAATGATTTTATGCATTTTCCGGAACTAACCTATTAACAAGATGCCACAGTGCCAGTTCCTGTTTTTTGTTCCAGAAAGGCTGTTCGGGCAATATTCTCGGAATTGGACGAAACAAAGCCCACGATTATATTTCACGGAAGGTTCCAGAACACCGAAGGGGAGGAGAGGGGCAGGGGGGACCCACACCATAAGGCGGCGCGGCCCCCCGGCCGCGCCCATGGGTGGGGAGCCCCCTGGCCCCTTCGACTCCGCCTCTTCGCCTATAGAACCCCTCGTGACCTAAAAACCCGATACGAATTGACGAAACTCCAGAAAGACTCCAGGGGCGCCGCCGCCATCGCGAAACTCCGTTTCGGGGGACAGAAGTCTCTATTCTGGCACGCCGCCGGGACGGGGAATTGCCCCCGGAGTCATCTCCATCGACACCACCGCCATCTTCATCGCCGTTGCTGACTCCCATGATGAGGAGGGAGTAGTTCTCCCCCGAGGCTGAGGGCTCTACCGGTAGCTATGTGGTTCATCTCTCTCCCATGTGATCTTTATGTGATCATGAGCTTTGTAATCTAGTTGAATATGTAGATGTTACTCTTGTCTATTATGCACTCTAGAGGTTACTTTAATATGAACTCCGGATTCACTCTCCACGGTGTGACGGTGACAGTGTGCGCATCGTGTGTGATTCCTTTATGAAGTTGTGGAGCTTGTTTACTCCGGCTTGAGGAGCTCTTGTAGCCCTACACAATGAATGGTGTTTATTATCCAACAAGAGAGTGTTTGAGAGTAGCATTTATTTATTCAATTATGTGATCATTGTTGAGAGTGTCCACTAGTGAAAGTATGATCCCTAGGCCTTGTTTCTAAGCATTGAAACACCGTTTCCAACAAGTTCTGTTACATGTTTGCTTGCTGCCATCTTTATTTCAGATTGCAATTACTACTTACAATCATCCATATTACTTGTATTTCACTATCTCTTCGCCGAACTAGTGCACCTATACATCCGACAAGTGTATTAGGTGTGTTGGGGACACAAGAGACTTCTTGTATCTTAATTGCAGGGTTGCTTGAGAGGGATATCTTTGACCTCTACCTCCCTGAGTTCGATAAACCTTGGGTGATTCACTTAAGGGAAACTTGCTGCTGTTCTACAAACCTCTGCTCTTGGAGGCCCAACACTGTCTACAAGAATAGAAGGACGTGATGATCATAGACAACTTGAACCTAATCATAAAACCTGGAATCAATGTGTGATAAGGATCCCTCCTCAGGGTATCGAGGGGGTGCTCCTAGTTGATAGGTTCAGCTGATGATGAAAATTCGGTGGATTCAACATGATGATCAGTAGAGCTAGAGATATCGCTCTCTTATCCCCTTTTAAAATGATCTGAATAGACGAGCTTCTGCTCCCTCTTGTTTATAAAGGAAAACTGGCTTTCCGCAAAATAAGCTCCACATAAAGCCTCGCATACCAGCTTTGCTAAAAGGTTGTACTAAGTCTTGCTGAGTCCCTGTACTCAGCTTTGCATGCTTTGTTTCAGACGAAGTCGCTCCAACAAATGGTGGTTTCTAGGTCGACATCGACGAGTAGCTTGGGATTCCCAGGTGGCAGCCTGGAATCTATGGGCTGGGACGTCGCCGTTATGCTCCTGGCCTCTTAGGCCTTTTGCTATCTTGCTATTTAGAATAGCATAACTTCGCTTCCGTTGATTGATGAAATGTCAGGTCAGTGACCTCTGCTTGTAATACTTTGGTTTTTCGCTCAGTTATGAGCTTGTATTACTTTTGAGTCGTAGAGTCACTGTTGTGTTACCGATTCTCACCCTGTAGGCCCTAGAGATCTAGGTTAGTCTTATGCCAGATGAGGATCTGGGTTTGTCTAGCCTACGACCCTCGGGGTCTCCGACAATAGGATAACCGTATCAGAGCACGTACTGCCTATAGGAGCCACGTTTGCGTCTGGTCGAGTCGAATACTATGCATTGGGCCGTTGTGTCTAGATACATGCACATTTTTCGACCGCATGATCGTAAAGGGTCGCTCATTATCCATTTACATCGCCGAACTGAAAATGCCCTCGCAATCTAACCTAGTTGAACTTCACAATGTAAAAGAAAATGTACAAAGAGTAAAAAGGTAAACTACTTGAAAGCTGCCCTCGCCGCGTGGCATGTCCTCTTTTTTTTGACAATCAATACCACATATATTCATAGCAATAAATAGTACATGGTAGAGATACATGAACTGACTCCAACGATTACAAAATAAAGTCTAAAAGATAGTAACAAATCTTCGAGGTCTTCAATTTCTTTCTTCTTCCAGAACACAATCTTGTACTCTTCTGAAGGCAGCCAAAGATAGATAACGAACCATAGACCTGTAGATACCGACGAAAGTTCTCCCATAATTTTTTGAGCCGCAATGCCAAGGCTGCGTGCACGCACGCAACCATTAAAGCAGTCATACAACATCGGCAAGAGTACCAACACCAGTATGTCAGGGAATAATAACCGACTAGCTTTGTCATCGTCGATGGAGAGCCGAGAGTACGAATCACCATTGTCGAGGACGTAGCAGCCGGGACAAAAACTGCGAGGATAATCCTCCTCGCGGCAACAACGACAAAAGATCCAAAATCGATCTGGCGAAGCAAGATCCAAAGGCCCATACCTAGAAAATTGTGATTGTTCAACACCACCATTGACGCCGGGAAGAAGATCTCGTCGCCGAACGAAAGGCCGAAGATCACTTATTGCAGACGATGCCATCTCCATTGAGGGGAAACCAACAAGAAGACGGCTACCAAAATCCTAACATAATCTAATGAAAACAATACTGGAGGCGGCTAGGGTTGAGGCGGCGGCTGAGAGGAGAGACAAAATCTAATTGCCTGTAACGTCGACGAATCGCACCCGAACCCGAACGTGGCATGTCCTTGAGATAGCTTTGAATGAAAAGTGATGGACATGAAAGTTGTGGCATCTCTAACATAACGGGACGACGCAAATGTAATGTTAAAATAGATCGTCTGTTTACATCGGGTCGAATGGTTGAAATCGACGCGCATCCGTTTGCGTCTAGGGGTTATTAGCGGCCTGATGCATTTTTTTTGTTCATTGAAAACCCATAACTTACATAATTGTAAATATACATCAAAAAACTTAGAAAATAAAAAGATCCAGCAAGACCGGCTAAAACCTAGCTACGAACTATTTCTCGTCGTCGCTAACGAGCTCGATGAACTACAACGACCTCGCGGATTCGGAGCGGTCGTTGGAGGCGAGGCTGCTGCGTTTGCTCGGGCGGTGATCTCGTCGCCGGCGAAGAGCAGCCACCGATGGACTACCTCATTGGGAGGTGTCGAGTAAGTTTCATTTTTTATCTGAAGCTTTGAACTCGTCTTTCTCGATTCAGATCTGCCAGCTAGTAAACAATGAGAGGGATTATTAGTATGACTTCCTATTAAACCTAAATAGGATGAAAATGGCCATAAATGTAGCACTAAATATTATTTGATATTTTATTTAGCACTGCCTACTAAACCTGAACTTTTTCATTTTTATTGTACCAATGTTGTTTATTTTTTAAATAGAAAACTGAACCAACATAGCTGTATGTACTCTTGTAGGATAGATGATGATATTTAGAACATCAGATTTAATAAGCCTGGTGCAGATAATTTGGAAAGAAATGTGTCCCGATCTGATATCACAGTTCTTAACCTTTTAACCATGATTGAATGTTATGACTATGAAATAAGGGACATCATGTATTTTGTTAAAGAAAAAGGGAAAGGGCTGGCAGGAATGGAAGTAATTGACAGCATGGCTAAGGTAGAGGAGATGCTAGCTTTGTATGAAGATGAAAATGTATCAGTATTACAGTCTTGAAGACAAATTATGTGTGGCCAGCTGGACTGAATGTGGAGGAAGATGAGGCAGTATTACATGATGTGCCTATCGATAGATGGTGTCAACTATATATCGATGATGAAGAGATACCGGTGGCAGTGGACTACGAACGCCTAGGAAAATATCCCTATTAGAATTGCTTGTTTTTTTCTTTAATGCATCATCATGGCATCACGTGCATGTTTTGACATGTACGAGTTGTCGGAGGGCGTCTCTAAAATCAATATCGTGCGGATTTTGGCGGGATCGCTGGAATCCTCATGGTACCGGTTTTGGGGCATCACAAGTTGGTATAAGAGCTCAGGTTTGCGATACCCCACTGGTCCTCTTTGCCCGTAGGTTAACCTTGCCAACGGACGTTTTGTCTAGTGTCAAAACCTTTTTTAGAAGATTCGTTGGATAGTTCTTATTAGCTCTGATTTTTCTTCTCACCTATATTCTTTCTCCTCTTACCTTTGCGAGTTTTGAGTCTTCTCTCTTATCTGAGTTCTCTGAGTCTTAGGTTTCTGCGCGGGTTGGACGGTCTTTGCCTTTAACCTAATAGGTTCGATCTTCGAAGTATCTCAGCAGAAGTGCATCATCATCGACGGGACAACGACTTCTTGTTGGTGGTGTCGACCGTTCTACATGGAGCAACAATTATTGTTAGTGGTGTCGAGGAGATCGACACGCCGCCTAAAGATCCGGTAGTTCACCTCTCCCCCTGTACCCTGGCGTGGGATCTCGGGGTGATCCCTTGTTAGTGGTGTCATTTGTAACGACCCAGGAAAATACCCCTATTAGAATTGCTTGTTTCTTTTCTTTTATGCATCATCATGGAATCACGTGCATGTTTCAACGTGTACGAGTTGTCGGAGGGCGTCTCTAAAATCGATATCATGCGGATTTTGACGGGATGGAATCCTCATGGTACGGATTTGGGGCGTCACAACTACTCAGATGTGATGTGTATGTTGGCACACAGCAGAGTTGCACCATACAGAAGGGCAAGCAGATTGTACCATTGTCTGACGATGGGGATAGTTTTTTCTATCCTTATTAGTTCAAACCTGAAGAGCATAACATAAAGGTTGCAAATGAACTAGAGCTAATGAGGGAATTGCTGAGTCAGAAACTAGCAAAGGAGCATGATCCAGATGTTGCTGACATAATGGAGAAGATGAATCAACATAAGAGGCAAAGAGATGACACTTATATGCACTATGAAGGGGATACAGATGTGGAAGAGCTATATGAAGATGAGGAAGAGTCCAGTGATGGTGAGGATGAACCTAAGCCTGATTACTTTGTAAAGAAACAACAAATGAGGCCAGGTCCAACTACAAGGTGTCATCATGAAGTAGTGGAGTACCAATCTCGTGGCTTTATTCCTTCTCGATGAGGAGAGCACCAGATGATTTGGGTGATGATGATGATGGTGCTGTGAAGAAAGTATCTCTTGCAAGTGGAAAGAAGAGAAACTTAAAGAAGATGAAGAAGAGGAAGTGGTATGACCCCTCCGGGCAGATTCTCATTTGCGGTTTTGCATCAAGTTGTGTTTCAAACATGTCTATAAATTCAGAGTTTCTTTGAGGAATTATCATATTGCACAACTGAGAAACTTTGAGTACCACAGAAACTGTGCTGACACAATTATTGTGACATGCACTGAGAAAGGAAAGGAGCAGGGTTGTAAATTCTATCTAACAGCCTCAGAAATTGCACATGAGTTGTCAACACCCGGAATTTTAAGTCCGAATGCCTATTATGTCATTCATCGCAATCCCAGGATAATGTTGTTGCGAGGCATAATAGTCGAATATCATAGTCATCATTTATTACAAACCATATTGTCTTACAACTTGAATCACATGATCCATATTACACAAATAGTTGATCTATTGACCAACGAACAAACACAAGTTCATAGCGGAAGCGTAAAGATAAGGGGACTCTCTAGTCCACAGGCCAACGCTTGACGTCGGAAGACTCCTAGTTGTCATAGGCGTCCTGCTGATCATCTCCTTGGTAGTTCTGTTCATCTTCGTATTCTGGCCATTTGAATAGCCAGGGACAAAGCCGTAAGTACTTTAAGTACTTGCAAACTAACACTAAAGTAAAATGCTACAAATCTAGTAAGGGGTGCTAAGCTCTAGTTTAATTTGCATAAAGCCAGTTTTAGTTCACAAGTATTTGAGTAAAGACTTATTCATAAGCTAACTAACTTAAGTGGGAACATTAGTGTCATTCCCACCATCTTTGTTGCAATTCAACAAGTCACCAAGTCACCATTCATTTCACCAATGTTTTCAAAAGTCTGACACCGAAAACTGTATGGCCTTTCCAACCGTCCGTAACCGTGGACACGGCTATTCGAATAGATTTACACTCTGCAGAGGTTACACTTGTGCCACAACATTTGATTTCATCCGTCGGGATAACCCCGAATCATCGTAACACAGTACGCGGATCATCAACCATAACCTTTCACTTACAAACCCTAGTATGAGCACCTCTCCCCATGAGCTTGGCCTCCCAGTGAAGACCAACTGTCAACCTGGGAACTGCACAGGGCTTGGCCTTACAATTCACCTCAATTTCACATCCTTTCTCAACAACGGAGGCAGCCTCGCATAACCCCTATGATGTGTGTTCAGAGGGAACCCATACTAAGATGCATAAACTTCCAGTTAAACCCTACCCATAATCAGGTATTGTGGGGTACTCAAAATTGGAAAGGTATCGCATTCAAACCAATATCAGGTTTGTATCAAAAATCACTATCTTCTCTTGTTCAAAAATCATCTTCAAAACTCAATCAATGGAATGATTCATCATTCCAAGGTTTCAAAATTCAAGTCACAAGTTCCCATCTAGAGTAGTCAAGTTTTAGTATTTTAGCACTAGCACTAATCATGAGGGGTGCTATCTTGCTTGGCTAGCTTGTGACTAACTTTGCTACACTAGTAACCTTAATCATCTAGACCAAGTTAACTTATCCAAGTAACTCTTTGAAATCAACAAGTACAACTTGTATGGTAAAAACTTGGGATAGGCTTGTGTTAAGAAAGATAAGAATCATGGTGCCTTGCTCCAAAGGAGCTTTGCACTTTGCAAGAGTATTAGCTTGCCTTGGTAGTTCTCAAGGTTCTTCTTCCTCCTCTTGGTAGTATCCTTCCTCTTCCTGGTATTCTCCGGTGCTAGCGTCTAAATTGAATACGAGTATAATTACTCACTAATTCAATGGCTATTCCAAACATCATAAACAAGCACACAAACTATTCTAAGCACACAATTAATTCAAAAGGTGCATTGGTTGGGTGACTTGAGGAAAATAAAATCATTCCCTCTTATACATAGGTGAAAATTAATTTCCATAGGGTGCTTGAGGAATAAATTCCTCTCATTGAAATATTCTTAAGATTTAATCTCTCAATAATAATACATGAACTTATGTTGACCCAAGTCAACCATTCATTATCATCATTTGAGAAAATGATTTAAATGAGGTAGACCACCTCATACTATTTCATAACTCTACAAATGATTTAAATCTCCAAGTATTTCATATAAGAGTGTTTGATCAGGGTTCAAACATCACATGAATTCACTTGAGACAAGATTTAAATGAAGTAAAAATACTTCATATGATTTCTATATTAGTCTTGGACAATATCACTTAAGTAAAATAGCCATATTGTCCATTATTTAAACTAGGGCATGATCATGCAAAGTGACCACACCATTTTCTTGCAGAAACAATTAGTGTAAGTCAAAAGTGAGCTATTGGAGTTGGAATTAACTTAATATCTATTTTGGTTGATTTTTAAGATTTAATTGAATGTGCAAAAGTCTCTGGCTTGATCTTTTTGTCACATTATTTCTACAACAGATCTCAAGGTGAGACCAGTGGCAAGTTGTAGAACTTTTCAATAGCTTTCTAACAACATAAAGTTTGCTAAATTTGGCCAAGCCAAACAGATTCTATGGATTTTCAAAGTGGGAGCCAGTGTTGAATTTAAATGGATTTGGAAAATTCAAGTTTGAAATGCTGGGCTGCGCGGGAAAGCTAACTGGGCCGAAACGAGCTAAACAGCCCAAGTCCAGCCCACCACGCGTCCACGCACGCGTGGGCTGTGACGGTGGCCCCACAGTCACTCGGACCGCAGTATGAGTGAGTGTGAGGCGTTGGATTAGAAACGGATCGGACGGACGAGCGACGTCGTCTTCTCCGGCGAGAGTGAGTCACTGGTGCGGCGAGGTAGGGGGTCGGAGGGCTTACGGTGGCTCCAGCTAGGGTTGGCAGTATGCGTGACGAAGTTGTGGACGACGGCGAGGCAGCCTGTAGCAGTGGCGTCACTCGAGGTGGCCTGGATCGACGGCGATTTCACCAGGGCTTCCGCGGCTCCGATCGTCCAATTGGGCTTGCTCCGGCGACGATTGAGGTGGCTACTGGTGCTGGGCGAAGCGGTGGTGAGTGGTGGTCATGGTGGTGTGCTTGGTTTGGTCCAGGGAGCTCTCTATTTATAGGCTTGAGGAGGTGCTGCGGGGCATGGTGCGGGTCGTCGCGGGCGCGGCGTCTCCGGCGAGCTAGAGCGCTAGGCGATGATGCAGCGACGATCAGGAGGGTACAGCGAATCCGCGAGCGTCCATGGCGAGTTAAGGCGAGGCGTACGGTGGTCGGGGCCATGCGCGTACTGTCGCGGCCGTGGCGGGTGGTCTCGTCCTCGCCGGCGACCGTAGGCGCTAGGTGATGACGACGGCGTGTCCGGCGAGCTACGCATGGCGAGATAGGTACCAGGGCGCGCGGATATGGTCGGGGTACAACGAGATATGGCAAACGCCGCGTGGCCGTGTCGCGCGCATCCTTGCACGGTGACGTCGCCCATGCCGCTCGCGTCGTACCTGGAGCGTACTGGGCGCGGTCATGGCGGGTCGTGGCGTCGTCCTCTCGTTCAACGGCGAGTACAGGCGATCTCCTGGGATCATGGGCGAGTTGTTGGACATGGTGGAGAGGTCGGGAGAGGCAGGGAGAGGCAGGGAGAGAGAGGTGGGCGTCGAGGTGGAACGGGACCGGCATGGCCATGGCTAGCCAGGTTTTGGTCGTGTCCAAGTGGTTTTCTTGCATGGGCTAAGTGTAGTGGGGTCAAGAGATCATGGTTAGGTCCAGTGGTGGTCAAGACAAGGCTTGGTTTGACCAAAATTTGGAAATTGGGAAACTTGCCCTTGTTTCAAAGTCCTCTCTTTGATTGCCTCTAACTTTTGATCCAAGGAGAATTTGGTGTGATGATCTTCACAAAAGTTGTTCACCTTGTTGAGTACTTGGATGACATGCAAAGAATAGGATTTGTTTGGTTTAGAAAACTTGAAAACTAGAGGCTCAAAGTGGTGACCAGACTATAAAAGTCAAAAGTGACCATTATTCTATGTGAGCTAAGAATTGAATTTGAATTTGGTTCAAAAGGGGTTTCTTTGATTTCCCAAAGTTGTAATAACCATCAATAGCATATTACAAGTAATGGTGAAGTCAAATGGGTCTAGGGTCAAATTTTGCAAAATTGGCATAAGCCATATGTTAGGGTTTTTAGGGTTTTCCTCTTATTTAATTTCTTTCTCTTTTTGATTTATTTGGTTGGTGATCTTCACTTGATCACTTTAGGGTTTTAGAGTTCATCACATAAACAATAAAACAATCAGCATGGCATATCACTCAAAATGCACAAGTCCTATGCAGGGCACTATATGCAATTTGAAAAGTTTTTGTTGGTTCTGAAATTTGGATCTCTGGAATTCTTCTTCTCTCTTTTATTGAAATTTGGGATGTTACAAACCCTTCCCCCTTACAAAAGATCTCGTCCCGAGATCTTAAAGAAAATTAGGTGCTAAAGAGATCTGGGTATTCTTTCTTCATGTCTTCTTCTCGCTCCCAGGTGGCTTCATCCTCAGTATGGTTGCTCCACTGTATCTTCAGGAACTTGATGCTTCGGGTGCGAGTAGTTCTGTAAGCTTCCTCCAGGATGCGAATCGGCACTTCGCGGTAAGTCAGGTCTTGGTTGATGTCCACCAATCGGTGATCGATGTTCTTGAATTCTCCAGTCTTCTCAGGTACTTCAAGGCACTTCCGGAGGAGTGAGATGTGGAACACGTCGTGCACAGCCGACATTTCTTCAGGTAACTCCAGTTGATAGGATACTTCGCCTCGGCGACTCAGAACTTTGAAGGGTCCGACATATCGGGGTGCAAGCTTTCCTTTCAGCTGAAATCTCTGCATTCCTTTCAGGGGGATACCTTGAGATAGACAAAATCTCCAATCTCGAAGGTCATCTCTCGGCGTCTCTTGTCGGCGTAACTCTTCTGCCTTGATTGCGCTGTCTTGAGGTACTCGCGTATCTTGTTGATACGTCTCCGACGTATCGATAATTTCTTATGTTCCATGCCACATTATTGATGATATCTACATGTTTTATGCATACTTTATGTCATTATTATGCGTTTTCCGGAACTAACCTATTGACGAGATGCCGAAGAGCCAGTTTTTGCTGTTTTTGGTTTCAGAAATCCTAGTAAGGAAATATTCTCGGAATTGGACGAAATCAACGCCCGCATCTTAGAATCCCCGGAGCTTCAGAACACCCGAGAGCCGCAGAGAGGGGCACGGGGGCCCACACATGGTGGCGGCGCGGCCAGGGAGGGGCGCGCCGCCCTAGTGTCCGGTGGCCCCAGACCCCTTCTGACGCCGCCCTTCCGCCTACTTAAGGTCTCCGTCGCGAAAACCCTATGACGTTCGATGAAACCAGAGAAAACCTTCCAGAGCCGCCGCCATCGCAAAGCCAAGATCTGGGGGACAGGAGTCTATGTTCCGGCACGCCACCGGGACGGGGAAGTGCCCTCGGAAGGCTTCTCCATCGACACCACCGCCATCTTCATCAACGCTGCTGTCTCCCATGAGGAGGGAGTAGTTCTCCATCGAGGCTCGGGGCTGTACCGGTAGCTATGTGGTTCATCTCTCTCCTATGTACTTCAATACAATAATCTCATGAGCTGCCTTACATGATTGAGATTCATATGATGATGCTTGTAATCTAGATGTCATTATGCTAGTCAAGTGGATTTTACTTATGTGATCTCCGGAGACTCCTTGTCCCACGTGTGTAAAGGTGACAGTGTGTGCACCGTGTGGGTCTCTTAGGCTATATTTCACAGAATACTTATTCACTGTTATGAATGGCATAGTGAAGTGCTTATTTATATCCCTTTATGATTGCAATGTGTTTTGTATCACAATATATCTGCGTGCTACTCTAGTGATGTTATTAAAGTAGTTTATTCCTCCTGCACGGTGTAATGGTGACAGTGTGTGCATCGTGTAGTACTTGGCGTAGGCTATGATTGTGATCTCTTGTAGATTATGAAGTTAACTATTGCTATGATAGTATTGATGTGATCTATTCCTCCTTTCGTAGTGTGAAGGTGACAGTGTGCATGCTATGTTAGTACTTGGTTTGGTTATGTTGATCTGTTATGCACTCTAAGGTTATTTAAATATGAACATTGAATATTGTGGAGCTTGTTAACTCCGGCATTGAGGGTTCGTGTAATCCTACACAGTTAGTGGTGTTCATCATCCAACAAGAGGGTGTAGAGTCTAGCATCTATCTATTTATTCTGTTATGTGATCAATGTTGAGAGTGTCCACTAGTGAAAGTATGATCCCTAGGCCTTGTTCCTAAATACTGCTATCGCTGCTTGTTTACTGTTTTACTGCATCTTTACTTCCTGCAATATTACTACCATCATCTGCACGCCAGCAAGCACTTTTCTAGCGCCGTTACTACTGCTCGCATTTATTCATACCACCTGTATTTCACTATCTCTTCGCCGAACTAGTGCACATATTAGATGTGTTGGGGACACAAGAGACTTCTTGCTTTGTGGTTGCAGGTTGCATGAGAGGGATATCTTTGACCTCTTCCTCCCGAGTTCGATAAACCTTGGGTGATCCACTTAAGGGAAACTTGCTACTGTTTTACAAACCTCTGCTCTTGGAGGCCCAACACTGTCTACAAGAATAGAAGCGTAGACATCAAGCACTTTTCTGGCGCCGTTGCCGGGGAGGAAAGGTAAAAGGCACTCATACTTCGGTCCCAGGTAATAAGTACTTTTCTGTTGCCGTTGTGTGTGTGCTCGAAGCTATTTCCTTTAGATCCTACAATTGCATCTTTTTGTTTCTTGTTTACACTAGTTTGGCATAATGGACAACAATGAGCTTCTTATTCTATTTCCTGATTTAAGACATGGATGGTTTGATGCGAAAATTAAAAAACCTATGGAACATATTAGTATGAACGCTTTGAACACCATTGTTGCTAATGATATGGAAAATTTTAAGCTTGGGGAAGCTGGCTTTGATGAGCATGATATTTTTAGTCCCCCAAGCATTGAGGAGAAAATTTACTTTGATGATACTTTGCCTCCTATTTATGATGATTATAATGATATTGGTCTTTTAGTACCGCCTGTTATGGAGGATAAATTTGATTATGATTACAATATGCCTCCTGATATTATGGTGATGAGAATAATAATGATAGCTACTTTGTTGAATTTGCTCCCACTACAACTAATAAAATTGATTATGCCTATGTGGAGAGTAATAATTTTATGCATGAGACTCATGATAAGAATGCTTTATGTGATAGTTATATTGTTGAGTTTGCTCATGTTGCTACTGAAAGTTATTATGAGAGAGGAAAATATGGTTGTAGAAATTTTCATGTTACTAAAACACCTCTCTATGTGCTGAAATTTTTGAAGCTACACTTGTTCTATCTTCCTATGCTTGTTACTTTGCTCTTCATGAACTTGTTTATTTACAAGATTCCTTTTCATAGGAAGCATGTTAGGCTTAAATTTGTTTTGAATTTGCCTCTTGATGCTCTCTTTTGCTTCAAATACTATTTCTTGCGAGTGCATCATTAAAACTGCTGAGCCCATCTTAATGGCTATAAAGAAAGAACTTCTTGGGAGATAACCCATGTGTTTATTTTGCTACAGTACTTTTATTTTGTATTTGAGTCTTGGAAGTTGTTACTACTGTAGCAACCTCTCCTTATCTTATTTTATTGCATTGTTGTGCCAAGTAAAGTCTTTGATAGTAAGGTTGATACTAGATTTGGATTACTGCGCAGAAACAGATTTCTGTCTGTCACGAATCTGGGAAAAATTCTCTGTAGGTAACTCAGAAAAATCTGCCAATTTACGTGCGTGATCCTCAGATATGTACGCAACTTTCATTCAATTTGAGCATTTTCATCTGAGCAAGTCTGGTGCCACTTTAAAATTCGTCTTTACGGACTGTTCTGTTTTGACAGATTCTGCCTTTTATTTTGCATTGCCTCTTTTGCTATGTTGGATGGATTTCTTTGTTCCATTAACTTCCAGTAGCTTTGGGCAATGTCCAGAAGTGTTAAGAATGATTGTGTCACCTCTGAACATGTGAAATTTTTGATTATGCACTAACCCTCTAATGAGTTGTTTCGAGTTTGGTGTGGAGGAAGTTTTCAAGGGTCAAGAGAGGAGGATGATATACTATGATCAAGAAGAGTGAAGAGTCTAAGCTTGGGGATGCCCCGTGGTTCATCCCTGCATATTTCAAGAAGACTCAAGCGTCTAAGCTTGGGGATGCCCAAGGCATCCCCTTCTTCATCAACAATTTATCAGGTTTCTTTTCTTGAAACTATATTTTTATTCGACATCTTATGTACTTTACTTGGAGCGTCTGTTTGCTTTTGTTTTTGTTTTTGTTTGAATAAATGCTTGTGTGGGAGAGAGACACGCTCCGCTGGTTCGTATGAACACATGTGTTCTTAGCTTTTAATGTTCATGGCGAAGGTTGAAACTGCTTCGTTAATTGTTATATGGTTGGAATCGGGAAATGCTACATGTAGTAATTCTAAAATGTCTTGAATAATTTGATACTTGGCAATTGTTGTGCTCATGTTTAAGCTCTTGCATCATGTACCTTGTACTCATTAATGAATAACTACATAGAGCTTGTTAAAATTTGGTTTGCATGATTGATCTCTAGAGTCTAGATATTTTCTGGTTGAGGTGTTTGAACAACAAGGAGACAATGTAAAGTCTTATAATAGCTACAATATGTTCATATGTGAGCTTTGCTGCACCTTTTATACTTGAGTTTGCTTCAAACAACCTTGCTAGCCTAGCCTTGTATTGAGAGGAATTCTTCTCGTGCATCCAAATCCTTGAGCCAACTACTATGCCATTTGTGTCCACCATACCTACCTACTACATGGTATTTCTCCGCCATTCCAAAGTAAATTGCTTGAGTGCTACCTTTAAATTTCCATCATTCGCCTTTGCAATATATAGCTCATGGGACAAAATAGCCTTAAAAACTATTGTGGTATTGAATATGTACTTATGCACTTTATCTCTTATTAAGTTGCTTGTTGTGCGATAACCATGTTTCTGGGGACGCCATCAACTTTTTACCTTTGTTGAATATCGTGTGAGTTGCTATGCATGTTCGTCTTGTCTGAAGTAAGGGCGGTTTTCACAATCAAATGGTTTGAGTATGCATACTGTTAGAGAAGAACATTGGGCCGCTAACTAAAGCCATGAATCATGGTGGAAGTTTCAGTTTGGACATAAAACCTCAATCTCTTATGAGAATATTATCTGTTGTTGAATGCTTAAGCATTAAAAGAGGAGTCCATTATCTGTTGTCTATGTTGTCCCGGTATGGGTGTCTAAGTTGAAGAATGATCAAAAGCGAGAAATCCAAATGCGAACTTTCTCCTTAGACCCTTGTACAGGCGGCATAGAGGTACCCCTTTGTGACACTTGGTTGAAACATATGTTATGCAATGATAATCCGTGTTAATCCAAGCTAATTAGGACAAGGTGCGGGCACTATTAGTACACTATGCATGAGGCTTGCAACTTGTAAGATATAATTTACATGATACATATGCTTTATTACTACCGTTGACAAAATTGTTCCATGTTTTCAAAATAAAAGCTCTAGCACAAATATAGCAATCAATGCTTTCCTCTTTGAAGGACCTTTCTTTTACTTTTATGTTGAGTCAGTTCACCTATTTCTCTCCACCTCAAGAAGCAAACACTTGTGTGAACTGTGCATTGATTCCTACATACTTGCATATTGCACTTGTTATATTACTTTACATTGACACTATCCATGAGATATACATGTTATAAGTTGAAAGCAACCGCTGAAACTTAATCTTCCTTTGTGTTGCTTCAATACCTTTACTTTGATTTATTGCTTTATGAGTTAACTCTTATGCAAGACTTATTGATGCTTGTCTTGAAGTACTATTCATGAAAAGTCTTTGCTTTATGATTCATTTGTTTACTCATGTCATTACCATTGTTTTGATCGCTGCATTCATTACATATGTTTACAATAGTATGATCAAGGTTATGATGGCATGTCACTTGATACGTCTCCGACGTATCGATAATTTCTTGTGTTCCATGCCATATTATTGATGATATCTACATGTTTTGTACACATTATATGTCATATTTATGCGTTTTCCGGAACTAACCTATTAACAAGATGCCGAAGTGCCAGTTCCTGTTTTCTGCTGTTTTTAGTTTCAGAAATCCTAGTAAGGAAATATTCTCGGAATCGGACGAAATCAAGACCCAGGTTCCTATTTTTCCACGAAGCTTCAGAACACCCGGGAAGGACTAGAGGGGGGCCACAGGCCCAGACCATAGGCGGCGCGGCCTGGGTGTGGCTCGCGCCACCCTATGGTGTCGCCGCCTCTTCGACCCTCTGACGCCGCCTCTTCGCCTATAAGAAGCCCCTCGACCTAAAACCACGATACGGAAAACCACGGTACGAGAAACCTTCCAGAGCCGCCGCCATCGCGAAGCCAAGATCGGGGGACAGGAGTCTCTGTTCCGGCACCCGCCGGGACGGGGAAGTGCCCCGGAAGGCTTCTCCATCAACACCACCGCCATCTTCATCAACGCTGCTGTCTCCCATGAGGAGGGAGTAGTTCTCCATCGAGGCTCGGGGCTGTACCGGTAGCTATGTGGTTCATCTCTCTCCTATGTAGTTCAATACAATAATCTCATGAGCTGCCTTACATGATTGAGATTCATATGATGATGCTTGTAATCTAGATGTCGTTATGCTAGTCAAGTGAATTTTACTTATGTGATCTCCGGAGACTCCTTGTCCCACGTGTGTAAAGGTGACAGTGTGTGCACCGTGTGGGTCTCTTAGGCTATATTTCACAGAATACTTATTCACTGTTATGAATGGCATAGTGAAGTGCTTATTTATATCTCTTTATGATTGCAATGTGTTTTGTATCACAATTTATCTATGTGCTACTCTAGTGATGTTATTAAAGTAGTTTATTCCTCCTGCACGGTGTAATGGTGACAGTGTGTGCATCCGTGTTAGTACTTGGCGTAGGCTATGATTATGATCTCTTGTAGATTATGAAGTTAACTATTGCTATGATGGTATTGATGTGATCTATTCCTCCTACATGGTGTGAAGGTGACAGTGTGCATGCTATGTTAGTACTTGGTTTAGTTGTGTTGATCTGTCATGCACTCTAAGGTTATTTAAATATGAACATTTAATTGTGGAGCTTGTTAACTCCGGCATTGAGGGTTCGTGTAATCCTACGCAATGGTGTTCATCATCCAACAAGAGAGTGTAGAGTATGCATTTATCTATTCTGTTATGTGATCAAAGTTGAGAGTGTCCACTAGTGAAAGTCTATTCCCTAGGCCTTGTTCCTAAATACTGCTATCGCTGCTTGTTTACTGTTTTACTGCGTTACTACTGCTACCATATTACCACCATCAACTACACGCCAGCAAGCTATTTTCTGGCGCCGTTACTACTGCTCATATTCATTCATACCACCTGTATTTCACTATCTCTTCGCCGAACTAGTGCACCTATTAGGTGTGTTGGGGACACAAGAGACTTCTTGCTTTGTGGTTGCAGGGTTGCATGAGAGGGATATCTTTGACCTCTTCCTCCCTGAGTTCGATAAACCTTGGGTGATCCACTTAAGGGAAAACTTGCTGCTGTTCTACAAACCTCTGCTCTTGGAGGCCCAACACTGTCTACAAGAATAGAAGCACCCGTAGACATCAAGCACTTTTCTGGCGCCGTTGCCGGGGAGGAAAGGTAAAAGGTACTCACACTCCGGATCTCGGCTACTAAGCTATTTTCGCCGTTGTAAGTCGAAGCTATTTCCTTTAGATCCTGCAATTGCATCTTTTTGTTTCTTGTTTACACTAGTTAGGCATAATGGACAACAATGAGCTTCTTACTCTATTTCCTGATTTAAGACATGGATGGTTTGATCTGAAAATTAAAAAACCCATGAAACATATTAGCATGCACTACAAGAAAAGTTGCCATGGCCGACGAAGTTGAAGTCGTGCCGTGGTTGCTGGTGTACCATGGCCGACGATTTTGGTCCCTCCGTGGTGCATGTCAAAACTTTTTTTTCTCGTTTTTGAGGCCACCTAGCCCGACGAAAGCGGCCAAAACGTGGCGTATGGTGGCCCGGGACGTGGTGCATCTCGAAATCTCGGGTTCGCCGGCCGAGTCAACGCAAATCCGCACCGCCGAGGGATGTAGGGCCCAGATGGCAGCCTCTCTGGCATTGTTTTTTTCTAGATCGCGCCATCTCGTTCAACGTTCTCCGATCGAGCCGTTTACGATGCAGGATCATGGGTCCCGCATGTCATCCTCTATGAACCAAAATTCTTTCTATTCTTGGATTTTTTTGACCCCCTGATTTCTGGCTACTTCCTTTTTCTTTTGATCCCTTGCCGCCTTGGAAACGTTGAGACCGCTGCTGCTAAATGGGACCCGCATGTCATCCTCTATGTGCAATCAACTTTCTTTTCTTGGAGTTTTTTTGGCACCTCAAATTTGGTCACTTGCCTTTTTCTTTCGATCCCCTGCCGCCTCTCAAACGGTGATACCGCTGCTGCTAAATGGGACCCGCATGTCATCCTCTATGTACTATAAAACTTTCTTTTCTTGAATTATTTTTGGCACCTCATATTTGGTCACTTACCTTTTTCTTTCGATCCCCTGCCGCCTCTCAAACGGTGATACCGCTGCTGCTAAATGGGACCCGCATGTCATCCTCTATGTACTATAAAACTTTCTTTTCTTGGATTTTTTTGGCACCTCATATTTGGTAACTTGACTTTTTCTTTCGATCACCTGCTGCCTCTCAAACAGTGATACCGCTGCTGCTAAATGGGACCCGCATGTCATCCTCTATGTACTATAAAACTTTCTTTTCTTGGATTTTTGGCACCTCATATTTGGTCACTTGACTTTTTCTTTCGATCACCTGCTGCCTCTCAAACAGTGATACCGCTGCTGCTAAATGGGACCCGCATGTCATCCTCTATGTACTATAAAACTTTCTTTTCTTGGATTTTTTTGGCACCTCATATTTGGTCACTTGACTTTTTCTTTCGATCCCCTGCTGCCTCTCAAACGGTGATACCGCTGCTGCTAAATGGGACCCGCATGTCATCCTCTATGTACTATAAAACTTTCTTTTCTTGAATTATTTTTGGCTCCTCATATTTTTTCACTTGCCTTTTTCTTTCGATCCCCTGCCGCCTCTCAAACGGTGATACCGCTGCTGCTAAATGGGACCCGCATGTCATCCTCTATGTACTATAAAACTTTCTTTTCTTGAATTATTTTTGGCTCCTGATATTTTTTCACTTGCCTTTTTCTTTCGATCTCATGCCACGTTTGAAACGTTGAGGAACCTGCAGGCTCATGGGACCCGCATGTCATCCTCTATGTACTATAAAAGTTCATTTTCTTGGTTTTTTTCACCATCTGATTTTTGGCAATTTCTTTTTTCTTTTGATCCCCTGCCACCTCTCAAACGCGATACCGCTGCTGCTAAATGGGACCCGCATGTCATCCTCTATGTACTATAAAACTTTCTTTTCTTGAATTATTTTTGGCTCCTCATATTTGGTCACTTGCCTTTTTCTTTCGATCTCATGCCAAGTTTGAAACGTTGAGGAACCTGCTGGCTCATGGGACCCGCATGTCATCCTCTATGTACTATAAAAGTTTATTTTCTTTATTTTTTTCACCCTCTGATTTTTGGCTATTTCCTTTTTCTTTTGATCCCCTGCCGCCTTGGAAACGTATGGTAAGCTGCTGACTCATGGGACCCGCATGTCATCCTCTATGTACAATCAACTTTCTTTTTCTTTTGATCTCAAGCCGCATTTGAAACGCTGAGACCGCTGCTGCTAAATGGGACCCGCATGTCATCCTCTACGTACAATAAAGTTTCTTTTCTTGGATTATTTTTGGCTCCTGATATTTGGTCACTTGCCTTTTTCTTTCGATCTCATGCCGCCTTTGAAACGTTGAGTAAGCTGCTGGCTCATGGGTCCCGCATGTCATCCTCTACGAACAATAAAAGTTTCCTTTCTTGGAGTTATTTTTACCCCTAATTTCTGGCTATTTGCCTTTTTCTTTTGATCCCCTGCCCCCGTTGAAACGATGAGGACGCTGTTGGCAGGTCGGTCCCACATGTCATCCTCTATGAACAATAAAAGTTTCCTTTGGTGGATTTATTTTTGACCCCTAATTAATTTCTGGCTATTTCCTTTATTTTTCTTTTGATCCCCTGCCGCCTTGGAATTGTTGAGAATGCTGCTGCCTCATTTTTCTTTTGGTCCTGTGCCGCCTTGGAAACGTTGAGACCGCTGCTACAAAATGGGACCCGCATGTCATCCTCTATGTACAATAAAGTTTCTTTTCTTGGATTATTTTTGGCTCCTGATATTATGTCACTTGCCTTTTTCTTTCGATCTCATGCCGACTTTGAAACGTTGAGGATGCTGCTGCCTCATGGGTCCCGCATGTCATCCTCTCAGAACGATAAATGTTTTCTTTTCTTGTATTTTTTTACCAACTGATTTTTGGCTTTTTTTATTTTCGATCCCCTGCCGCCTTTGAAACGTTGACTCCGCTGCTGGCTCATGGGTCCCCGATGTCAGCCTCCCCATACAAGAAACATGTGATATTTTATTTTGCAGACAATAAACGTTGTATTTCGCTCTGAGCTATTGCAAACGGATAAATTAAATCTTTATATCTACATAAACAAACTTATATGTTGAATCTCCTTGTTTTTTGTTTTTGCGAAGCATAGGACTTTCCTGTTTTTTTTTGAGAAAAATCCGACCTTTCCTGTTTTGGAGTGGGCTGAAATTGTACGAGTCAAAAGGCCCAGCAGGATAGTTCGAAGGCCCAGATGTCCAGATGCAGCCCAATTGAAATCTTTCTTTTCTTGGATTTTTTTCACCCCCTGATTTCTGGCTACTTCATTTTTCTTTCGGTCCTGTGCCGCCTTGGAAGCGTTGAGACCGCTGCTACAAAATGGGACCCGCATGTCATCCTCTATGTACAATAAAGTTTCTTTTCTTGGATTATTTTTGGCTCCTGATATTATGTCACTTGACTTTTTCTTTGAATCTCATGTCGACTTTGAAACGTTGAGGAAGCTGCTGGCTCATGGGTCCCGCATGTCATCCTCTATGAACAATAAAAGTTTTCTTTGTTGGATTTATTTTTTTCCCCTAATTTCTGGCTATTTGTCTTTTTCTTTTGATCCCCTGCCCCCTTTGAAACGATGACGACGCAGCTGGCAAGTCGGTCCCACATGTCATCCTCTATGAACAATAAAAGTTTCCTTTGATGGATTTATTTTTGACCCTAATTAATTTCTGGCTATTTCCTTTTTTATTTTGATCCCCTGCCGCCTTGAAATAGTTGAGGATGCTGCTGCCTCATGGGTCCCGCATGTCATCCTCTCAGAAAGGTAAATGTTTCTTTTCTTGAATTTGTTTACCAACTGATTTTTGGCTTATTTTTTCTTTCGATCTCCTGCCACCTTTAAAACGTTGACGACGCTGCTGGCTCATGGGTCCCCAATGTCAGCCTCCCCATACTGCAAATCCTCTTTCTGCAAAGGTTGTATTTCTAGATAGATAAGGTGGATTCGAATCTGCCATGGTTCAGGCAGCTCAGGTAAGCCTTCTTGCACTAATTAATGGAAGTAGTGTATCGCAAGGTCAAGACATGTGGCTCGGTGTAATGAATCTATATGAATCATGTTGTGGGTTCAATCTGATAGTTCTCTAACAGGTCAGCCAAAATAGAAATTAAGTTTTTTTCTAAAAGGGAAATGCAAATTAAGATGAACACAAACATTAGTTATCATAATAGCTGATCATACATACATACTTGCTAAGAGCAAAAGCTTGCCAGAGTTTTACCACCCATACAATTAATTAGCAGTTCAGATAAGATAACCTTATATAAGTATAACTACAAATGCATTTGCTAAGGGCTCATGGGACAACAGAACTAGACAACCGCGAACTTTATGACCAGCATGTCACAGCGGCATCGAAAGATCTTGACCTTCAACTTTGATCCAATGCGAAGTTTGGCACCGTCAATGAACTTTTTCCACCTGGAAGTAACAGCCAAGCGGCCATCTGTGGGACTGACAGAGTACCGTCCCTCCACGGTGAGACCTTCACTCTCCATGACGAGGGATATCTTGCCCCTTCGGCCAGCATTGAGATCCTTGGAGATACTTTTAGGCAATTTCTGATTCAAAGCAAGAGATACCACCAAAAATTAGTCAATGGCACCAATGCACTGAACCATGTGAGACTTTGAGCAGAGAAGACATCAAGATAAGAGCAGTTATGCTGTCATATACTCACGAACATAGCCTTCAGATGCGTCCTGGTCACCACACGGGTGGCCACAGCAATGAGCTGAGACCTCGGTGATCTGGCTGGGGCAGGTGCATGAGCCTGGGCTGGTACACGAGCTGGTGCTGATGCAGGAGACTGCTGGGCAGGTGCAGTAAACGGTGCCTCTAGAGGAACCGGTGCTGATGCAGGAGACTGTTGGGCAGGTGCAGTAAACGGTGCAGCTAGAGGAACCAGTGCTGATGCAGGAGCCTGCTGGGCATGTGTAGTATATGGGGCCTCTACAGGAACCAATGCTGATGTAGGGGACTGCTGGGTAGATGCAGTAAACGGAGCTGGTACAGGAACCGGTGCTGATGCAGGAGAGTGGGAAGCCGGTGCCGGTGCTGGTGTGGTTGCCCTTTGTGACATCCGCTCCTGTTCCGTCAGGGGATCTGCAGCTTTGATCATGTTAAACCCAGCAAGCTAGAACAGAGGGAATGGTTTAGAACAACTGCTCAGAATGCAGTTATCAAAAGATATGAGTAGAAAAAAGTTACATATTATATATTTGGAAGTGTCTCCAACTCTGTAAGCAGTTACGTATATCTGCCCGTTTGAGTTTCTGATCCTCAGCTCGTCGCCCTTCTTCAGACCGTAGTCAAAAGCAAACTTTCTCCAATCATGTCCATACAAATATGTGATGGCCTGCGTCTTGTAGACATACACCTCATAGACCGTGTAGGTGTTCATCAATTTGCCATTGCCATGCATAGTGAAAGATCCTTCATGCGGACACATCTGGTTAATCATTGGACGAAGTTCACAAGGTACAGTCTGCATGTGAAAATTGATACAAATGTAAGAAGCAGGAAGACTAAAAACAAGACTTTACTATATGCCAATTCATGCTAAACCACTGAGAATACATACCTGTAACTCTGTGAAGGAGCTACTAGAAAGGTAGATAGAGCCATAGGAGGTGTTATATGCGGGGTATGTACATGGGCCCGCCATATTCCCGCAAGCTCGGCATCGGGATGGTGAAGGAAACATGGGAGGTACTACTGGTGCGTAGCGCTGAACGTAAGTGGAAGAATTAGGTTGTGTAAAGTGCATAGTTCAGAGCAATGCAAATGTTGACAAGCAAGTGCATAACACTATGTTACAAACTGAACAGTGAAAAATTAGTGTATGATGAATATAAGCATGCTAATTTGGTGTTTCCGAATTCCAAAAAGCATTAGACAGAGCCGGTGATAATATCAGACATAAATCATGGCATGTATATGTGGCTTAAGAAAATATACCCGAACCCTTGGATGGTTACGGCCCGGCTGATCCTTGGACTTGAGCTTATATAAGCATCCAGAAGGTGGGGCTGACAGTAACTTGGTGGCAGCCTCTGCAGATGCCTCATCAGCAGCAGTTGCAATCCTTTTGACCAATGAAGGCTTAGCAGTTTCAGTCTGCATATAAAAATTGAAGAGCAACAGACATCAGCAGTGATATATAAAATGAATCTATGAGACACTGATGCATATAGTGCTGGATGTAAGTGGAAGAATAGGTGTGTGTGTTTCTGAACTATTGGTAAGCATTAGACAAAGCCGGCAATAAACAGACAAAAATCAAATCATGTATGAGGATTAAGAAAATATACCTGCTTACTGAAAAGGGTACCACCCAGCTGGCCCGTGGCCTTGTGCTTGAGGAGGTTTTCAGAAGATGGTGGCAGCACCATCGTCTTCACAGCAGCCTCATCAGGATCATTTTTTATCCATTTGAGTAGAGGAACAGAAGTTTCATCCTGCATATGAATAGCAACAGAACTCATCATTGATATTTAATAAATCTATGAGATAGACTGATGCAAATAGTGCGGGTGTAAGTGGAAGAATAGGGTTGTGCATAGAGAACAGTTGACAACAATGCAAATGATTACAAAAGAAGCCAATGGAAATCAACAGTTTATATACTGGATGAGACAGACTGAAAAGTGAAAAATTAGTGTATGATGATTGTAAGCAAACGCAGTGTTTCTGAACTTTTGGTAAGCATTAGACAAAGCCAACAGTAATTAAACAGATAATAATGAAATCATGTATGTGGATTAAGAAAATATACCAGATTCATTAAAAGGTCACCACCCAGCTGGCCCATGGCCTCGTGCTTGTAGAGGTTTTCGGAAGATGGTGCCGGCACCATCGTCCTCACAGCAGCCTCATTAGCCCCATTTTGCATCCACTTGAGTAAAGGCGCAGCAGTTTCAGCCTGCATAAGAATGGGAACAGATCTCAGCAGTGATATTGAATGACTCTGAGACAGACTGATGCATATAGTGCTAGATGTAAGTGGAAGGGTATGGCCGTGTATGGACAACAGTTCACAACAATGCAAGGGTGTGTTCGGTTCTGAAACAGCGTGGAATGGAATGGAATGGTTCCATTTCAGAGGAATGGAATGGTTACATTTTTGTTCGGTTGGGAAAAATGGAGAGCAGAAGAGATCGAGGTTAAACTAACCAATTGTCTCAAAATTGTAATTAACAATTGCAAATGACATTTTAATCTCAAAGTCGTAATTAACAGCGCCTAATGGTGCTCTTTTAATCTAAAAATCGAAATTAACATCATTTTATGTTGGGTTAGGGGAACTGGAGTAGATGAACATTACTGTATGATGATTGTAAGCAAACGAATTTGGTGTTTCTAAACTTTTGGCTTCGAGATCTTATGGGTTTCAACTCTAGCCTACCCCAACTTGTTTGGGACTGAAAGGCTTGGTTGTTGTTGTTGTTGTTGTAAACTTTTGGCAAGCATAGAAAAAACCGACAATAAACAGAGAAAAATCAAGGCATGTTTTGTGGATTAAGAAAATATACCATATTCATTAAAAGATCACCACCCAGCTGGTGCGTGGCCTTGTGCTTGTAGAGGCATTTAGAAGATGGGGGCGGCATCAACATACTGGCAGCCTGATCAGCCGCAGTTTTGATCTTCCTTTTGAGTAAAGGCCCTAAAGTTTCAGTCTGCATATGAATAGCAAAACAAAAGGCAGACCTCAGCAGTGATATTGAATTACTGTATGAGATAGACTGATGCATATAGTGGATGCTCTTAGCCTTTTGCAGCGTGAACACTAGCTATGGACAGACAAAAAAACTAGTTAACTCAGCTTTGTCTAGATATGAATGTACTACCACCATCCAAAAGCTTAAGCCTTATTTATTTTTGAGAAATCAAAACAAGCAAAGTTTGACCAAAATTTTAGAACATTCTATCAACAAATATAATACTGTGTAGATACCGTAGGAAAATATATTTTATTATCTATTTAATGATATTAATTTTGTATTTTGCATGTTACTGATTTTTGGTAAAAGCTTAGTCAAACATGGTATAGTTTGACTTTCTAAAAATAATATAAGCCCAAAGCTTTGGGATGGAGGCAGTAGTATCTAGAGCTAAAACACATCTAGATACATCCGTATCTACAGATAGTTGAGTCAATTAATTTGGATCTGAGGGAGTATCAGATTCAGACTACATCATGGTAAGTTGGTTAAAAAAATTACCCCTGGGCGGTCCCTGCCCAGCTCGGCAGTGGCATTTCGCTTCTTGTGCTGCAGATCGGGCCATGCTCCTGCAGCAGGTGGGGCGCTATTCTCGTTCCCCATAGCCTCAGCACGGAACCTGGAGGTACCAACCTGATACAGAGAATATAGAGCATGGTGTCACAGAGGCTTTACGCACAAACAGCTGAAGACATGTGCTACTTTAAGCATATTCCAGAACAGGAACAGATTGAGGATGCAGAGACCAGAGAGACACTTAAAAGGTAAAGAGTGGATAAGCAAACGGAGTACCTGCTTCGCGGGGCTGGGGACGCAGCTCAGGCTCAGCCAACTGCCCACATGCGTGGTGGCCTTACGCTCCATTGCCCCCACCGCCGAGGTCTTACCTTTCCTGTACAAGCTGACAAAAGATACAGTGAGGATCAGCAGAAACTACAAAGGTTGCAAATGTCGACAAATAAAGGAAGAACACCCCAATCCAAGCAAAGGTAGCCCCCGCCCCCCACCCCCATCAATCACTCCCAGCTCGAGGGTGACCAGAAAGACACCCCTTTGCCCAGAATAGGAAAGAGATGCGCAAGATATCGAGGAGAGGAAAAAAGAACCGATCTCGAGAAAGGAGAGAACATTACTAGTCCTACCTAATCCGCTTGGGCTAGATGCAGCTTGCCCCTCCAAGCTGGATGCCTGGACGGTGGAGGCGAAAGGAGGGGATCGAGCTAGCGGCTTGCATCCGTCGGCAATCGGCACTCGATCGGGAGAGAAGGGGTGCTACATAAAGGGGAGGGGTAACATATTTTATTACACAGTGAACTTACTGATGTGACTAGTCATTACATGTCTCACTGAAACTAGGGCCCATAGTGTGGCACCCCAAATTTACTTGAAGCTGCCCGGCGGGACGCATTGGCGCGTCAAGAAACCCCCGAATTGTAGCGGGGAAATGAAACATTTCACAAAAATTCGAAATTCAAGCACACCGCCACGCGCCAAGCACGCGGCTGTTCCTTCCTCTTCCTCGGTTCCTCCTCCCCTATCCGAAAAAACCCCAAATCCCAAGCTCAAACCAAAAAAAAAACAAAAAACAAATCCCCTGGCCGCCATGCATGTCCTCGTTAACCCGCTGGAGATCGTTCCCGGACGATGCGGACCACCCGCCCTGAGATCCAGAATTCCGTCCACCTCGAGGCACTGCGTGCTGTCTCGCAGCAGCGGCTTGAGGGCGCTGAAGAGGAAGTTCCGCCGGAAAGTGCTCATGGCAACCGTGCAAGCTCACCGGCGTGCTGTATCCCGAGAGGAACTGGTCAAAGCTTTGCTATTCGCCACACAAAAAAAATTGCGGGCCAAGATCTGGTCAAAGCTTCGTCGATGGCTTGCCGCGAGAGGCTTGGAGTCCAGAGTCAATAAACTAGCTGCTCGAGGACTTGGGCGGTTTACACGGATTCATATTAACTGACTCAAGTTTGTTAGTCTAGTTAACAAATGCATCTAGATACATCCATATCTAGACAGAATTGAGTCAATTAATATGAATCAGAGGGGAGTACCTGAAAGTGTTTCATGCTACCAACTAATGCGCTGGCAGGAATCGCTGTAGAAGTAATTGTGCTACTACTCGTACGATGAACTGATTGTGTGGGTGTCGAATTTTGCAACGCGATCATCCACTGAATGCTTAATCTAGCGCCAAAGGCGTACAAATCATAACATACTACAGCACCAGAACATAAGAGTACGAATCATAAAGTAGCTCAACATTTTGCATCAGGGCTGGGTGGTCCTGAGACTACCGGGACGCCCCTGATGATCTCCGGGTGTGCATCCTCTTCAACGCAAAGCTGTGTACTCGGTCCACGGCCTCCTTCTGTAGGCTGGATAATCTCAGGTGCAGGACCTTCGTCTATGAGAGGCTCGTCATCAGTACCATCCACAGGTGCATCAGGGCTGGGTGGTCTTGAGACTACCCGGACGCCCGTGATGATCTCCGGGCGTGCATCCACTTCAACGCAAAGCTGTGTACTCGGTCCACGGCCTCCTTCTGTAGACTGGATAATCTCAGGTGCAGGACCTTCGTCTATGAAAGGCTCGTCATCAGTACCATCCACAGGTGCATCAAACTGAGATTCATCTTCAAATCTCCCATCAAACTGAGAGACCTCTTTAACTCTATGCTTCTGCAATTAGTACATCAACCGATTAGACAAACATCTAAGGGATGCAACCTGAACAAATGCCGTTTTACATATTTACCTTCTCATCTGGCACAGCACATGTCCCAGAGCTGAAACCCGTTTCCTGAAGCAAGCGCTTTTTCTCTCCTTCCCGTCCATCCATCTGCAACAAGTTAAATTTGAGTACAGAACCTTGCACAGCAATGCAAACTATTGATTGAAACAGCGGCAGCATCAATATAAATAATTAACTACATATGCCAGCACACATACAGTGTGAGCAAGATCTGCTTCTCCTGCTAAAGGATCATTATATGGTTCACCATGCTAAACCCGCCTAACATATGTGCGGTCCATCCCAAAAATGTGTAAATGATCTGCCACTACAGGGTGAGGCCTCTTCTCACCATTCATACATGTGCAGCGCGGGCAATACACGTCCAGGTTGTGACCATCATGAGCTCTAATAAACCCCATAAAGGGTTGAACACCATTTATATATGAAGGGGAACATAAGTGTCCATGCAGTTTCCAAGTTCTGTCCATCTGTTTAATTATGAGATACAGTGGTTGGTGATTAATTTAAGGCGAAGTAGGAAATGTATATCCATCGAGTACAAAACTATACTACATGATTATGCATTTCAGCAATCATGTCGAGTACAAAACAAAAAATGCCCATCGACATTTTAGCAAACAGATCGTGTACAAAACTCTGCCATGGCATTTCAGCAAATTAACGGATCGAGTGCAGAACTGACTCTATATGCCCACGCAAATGAACAAATTGATCGATGACAAATCGAGCGGAAAACTATAAAGTGCCAATTAGTTCGAGCATACTGACGAATTTTTTTAGCAGCATCAAGAAAATATAAATCGTTAGGCTGTCTTGCCCGATACATGATTGAGCTAGAGATAGCAGCCCTACCGTGGATCAACTTGACCGCCGGTGCGTCTCGAGAAGAACGACGGGGAGGGGAAGCTTCTTCTTCGCACGGACGGGACGGGGAGGGGAAGCTCTTCGCACGGACGGGGATAAGTTGTGTACGGGTGGGTGGGGGGTCATGCGGCCGGGCCGCCGGGGTGATAATTAAGGTCGGTAGGTGGCGTTTAATGGAGTTGCGTGTGTAATTTGCCGTGCACAAGGTTGAGGAATAGGCGGTTCCCTTTGCCGCGCGCACAATTCAAACTATCCCGCCCATGTAGTTTAAATTCGCCATATTTTCGTTAAATCGACATAAAGTCATGTGAGTGGGGGAAAATTAGCAAAGTTGCTTGAAAAATAGTAAAACTCTGGAATTATCCTTTAAATATGCTCTACTTCGTGTGAAAATCGGGGTGTGGAAGCATGTTGAGCTGTTTTATTTGTACTTTCTTCATTAAAACTCCCATTTTATGCACTTTGGATGGAAAGAAATCATTTGTACATAAATTTTGACAACGCCATTTGCAAACACTAATTGTTTACATGCCAAGATGCACCCATCCACCAAATATATATGTGGCAAAAGTTTATCACAATCTAGCAGATATGCATAATTAGTGAGGGACCCCTTTTGATTTTGTGCAATTTCCACTAATTAGGTAGAGATCGAGAAGGGTTAATTAATTAGGCCATGTTAGGGGTTATGTGTTTTAGATTAGGTTGTGTGGATTCAAATACAACTTCTTTATTTGTGTGCTATGATTAATCAAAACTAGATCGATCGACTGCGCACACATTATTAGAGGCGCATGCCTTTGCGCACAAAGTGCATGTGTGTGTTGTTGGCCACCAACGAGAGAGAGAGAGAGAGAGAGAGAGATAGAGGTAGAGAGAGCTACATACGAGAGAGCGATTGAAATCCCCAAATTAAACACATATATATGCATGGCACATTTAATTTAATTAGAGGACCGCGAGGCACCCCTGGCCTGCTTGATGCATAATTAAGTGTCATTGGCCTATATATAGGGTTTAATTAGGGTTTAGGGTTTAGGGTTAGGAGGTTAGGGTTTAGGGTTTAATGTTTATGGTGTTTAGGGTTTAGGGATTAGGGATTAGGGTTTATTTAGGGTTTAAGGTTTAGGGATCATCGATCGAGTGCGCACACACACATTATTAGAGGCACACGCGCCTTTGCGCATAAAGTGCATGCGTATATGTGTGTGTTTTTTGGCCACCAACGACATATAGATGATCGAGAGAGAGAGATTGAAATCCCCCAAGAATATGTTCAAATATATATTAAAATATATGCACGAATTAATGCATGCATGGTAGGCCATGCATGCACACTAATTATATATATATTATGAGGAAACTTAATCAAATGTGTTTTCATTCGAGAGAACTTGTCAAAATTCAAGTTAATTAATTTATCATCGATAATTATATAATTAATTAATGAATCTCAGGGAGATGTTATACAACATATGATCGATATATAGGCCATGTATATATTAATTGGTTTTAATCTACCGTTTTTGCTAGCTAGCTGCATGCTATATATAGAGCATGTTTTTATTAGATCGGGTTATAGCTAGTATAGTTTAGGGTTATGTGTTTTAATTAACTAGGGTTTGATTAGCTAGGGGTTAGTTATATATATATGGTTTAGGGTTAATGCATGTCACATTTAATTTAACTAGAGGACCGCGAGGCACCCCTGGCCTGCTTGATGCACAATTAAGTGTCGTTGGCCTATATATATAGGGTTTAATTAGGGTTTAGGGTTAGCTAGCTGGGTTTAGGGTTTAGTGTTTTGGGTGTTTAGCTAGGGTCTAGGGTTTAGGGTTTAGTGTTTACGGTGTTTAGAGGGTCTAGGGTTTAGTGTTTAGGGTGTTTAGGGTCTAGGGTTTAGGGTCTAGTGTTTAGGGTCTATGGTTTAGGGTTTAATTAGTGTTTAGGGTGTTTAGGGTTTAGGGTTTAGTGTTTACGGTGTTTAGGGTCTAGGGTTTAGGGTTTAGTGTTTAGGGTCTAGGGTTTAGGGTTTAATTAGTGTTTAGGGTGTTTATAGGGTTTAGGGTTTAGGGTTTAGGGTTTAGGGTTTTAGGGTTTAGGGTTTAGGGTTTAGGGTTTAGGGTTTAGGGTTTAGGGTTTAGGGTTTACGGTGTTTAGGGTCTAGGGTTTAGGGTTTAGTGTTTAGGGTGTTTAGGGTCTAGGGTTTAGTGTGTTTAGGGTGTTTAGGGTTTAGGGGATTAGGGATTAGGGTTTTAGGGTTGTTTAAGGTTTAGGGATCATCGATCGAGTGCGCACACACATTATTAGAGGCACCCGCGCCTTTACGCATCAAGTGCATGCGTATATATGTGTGTTTTTTGGGCCACCAACGATATATAGATGATCGAGAGAGAGAGAGAGATTGAAATCCCCAAGAATATGTTCAAATATACATTAAAATATATGCACGAATGCATTGTAGGCCATGCATGCACACTAATTATATATATATTATGAGGCAACTTAATCAAATGTGTTTTCATTCGAGAGAACTTGTCAAAGTTCAAGTTAATTAATTTATCACGATAATTATATAATTAATTAATGAATCTCAGGGATATGTTATACAACATGATCGATATAGGCCATGTATATTTTAATTGGTGTTAATCTACGGTTTGCTAGCTAGCTGCTATATATAGAGCATGTTTTTATTAGATCGGGTTATAGCTAGCTAGTATAGTTTAGGGTTATGTGTTTTAATTAAGTAGGGTTGATTAGCTAGGGTTAGTTACATATATATGGTTTAGGGTTAATGCACGACACATTTAATTTTATTAGAGGATCACGAGGCACCCATGACCCGCTCGATCGATGCACAATTAAGTGTCGTTGGCCTATACATAGGGTTTAATTGGGGTTTAGGATTAGCTAGGGTTTAGGGTTAGGGTTAGGGTTAGGGTTAGGGTACGTTTAGGGTCTAGGGTTTAGGGTTTAGTGTTTAGGGTGTTTAGGGTTTAGGGATTAGGGATTTAAGGTTTTAGGGTTGTTTAAGGTTTAGGGATCATCGATCGAGTGCGCACACACATTATTAGAGGCACCCGCGCCTTTACGCATAAATTGCATGCATATATATGTGTGTTTTTTGGGCCACCAACGATATATAGATGATGAGAGAGAGAGAGATTGAAATCCCCAAGAATATGTTCAAATATACATTAAAATATATGCACGAATGCATTGTAGGCCATGCATGCACACTAATTATATATATATTATGAGGCAACTTAATCAAATGTGTTTTCATTCGAGAGAACTTGTCAAAGTTCAAGTTAATTAATTTATCATGATAATTATATAATTAATTAATGAATCTCAGGGATATGTTATACAACATGATCGATATAGGCCATGTATATTTTAATTGGTGTTAATCTACGGTTTGCTAGCTAGCTGCTATATATAGAGCATGTTTTTATTAGATCGGGTTATATCTAGTATAGTTTAGGGTTATGTGTTTTAATTAAGTAGGGTTGATTAGCTAGGGTTAGTTACATATATATGGTTTAGGGTTAATGCATGGCACATTTAATTTTATTAGAGGATCGCGAGGCACCCATGACCCGCTCGATCGATGCACAATTAAGTGTCGTTGGCCTATACATAGGGTTTAATTGGGGTTTAGGATTAGCTAGGGTTTAGGGTTAGGGTTAGGGTTAGGGTTACGTTTAGGGTCTAGGGTTTAGGGTTTAGTGTTTAGGGTGTTTAGGGTTTAGGGATTAGGGATTTAGGGGTTTTAGGGTTGTTTAAGGTTTAGGGATCATCGATCGAGTGCGCACACACATTATTAGAGGCACCCGCGCCTTTACGCATAAATTGCATGCATATATATATATGTGTGTTTTTTGGCCACCAACGATATATAGATGATCGAGAGAGAGAGATTGAAATCCCCAAGAATATGTTCAAATATACATTAAAATATATGCACGAATGCATGGTAGGCCATGCATGCACACTAATTATATATATATATTATGAGGCAACTTAATCAAATGTGTTTTCATTCGAGAGAACTTGTCAAAATTAAAGTTAATTAATTTATCACGATAATTATATAATTAATTAATGAATCTCAGGGATATGTTATACAACATGATCGATATAGGCCATGTATATATTAATTGGTGTTAATCTACGGTTTGCTAGCTAGCTGCTATATATAGAGCATGTTTTTATTAGATCGGGTTATAGCTAGTATAGTTTAGGGTTATGTGTTTTCATTAAGTAGGGTTGATTAGCTATGGTTAGTTACATATATATGGTTTAGGGTTAATGCATGGCACATTTAATTTAATTAGAGGACCGCGAGGCACCCCTGGCCTGCTTGATGCACAATTAAGTGTCGTTGGCCTATATATAGGGTTTAATTAGGGTTTAGGGTTAGGGTTAGGGTTTAGGGTCTAGGGTTTAGTGTTTAGGGTGTTTAGGGTTTAGGGATTAGGGATTAGGGTTTCAGGGTTGTATAAGGTTTAGGGATCATCGATCGAGTGCGCACACACATTATTAGAGGCACCCGCGCCTTTGCGCATAAAGTGCATGCGTATAGTTTAGGGTTATTTGTTTTAATTAAGTAGGGTTTGATCAGCTAGGGTTAGTTACATATATATGGTTTAGGGTTAATGCATGGCACATTACATATAGTTTAAATCTCAAGAATGTTTATACATGATAGGCCATATGTGCAAAGGAATTTTTTTCCCGTGAACTTGTCAAAATTCAAGTTTATCAGTGCCAATGGAAACTAGTCCAAAAAATTACATAGAGGACCAAAAGTACTAGACAATAACTAATAGAACCTGCAACTTTACAAAAAGGACCCCAAAACATATAGAAGAAAATCAATCGAGTCCTTCTCGACCGCACATCAGATCTCTGCTCCGCATCCTTTCCAGCAACTCCGTCGCCGGGGACGCACCACTTGGGACGGTGTCGCCGGTAGTCGCCAGGACGAAGGAGAAGAAGGGCCTCAGCAACGGCATATTGGCTCTGAGAAGGGTCGCTGAAAGTCCAAGATGTGCACGGGCAAGACGGATGACGCCGTCGTATGCCCCGAGCTTGTGAACTTTAGCAGCTTGACTTCCCCATTGGCCAGATCTGAAGCACTGACCAAAGCAAGCCTCACCGTTAGCGCCATCACATTGATGGCACCAGATCGGGGTTTGGCCGGCAAGATCCGCCAGATTCACCATAGGCCAGATCTGAAGCCGATGACGAGATCCCCGACTCCATTGCGCCATTCTGCTCATGGGAAACACTGGATCTAAGCTTACAACAACACTAACTCCCTCGGATCCAAATTAGCTGACTCAACTTTGCTTATCTAAATATGGATGTATCCACACATGTTTTTACTCTAGATACATACACGTCTAAGGAAAGTTGAATCAATTAATTTAGTTCGGAGGGTGTACAATATACAGAGAGAAGTCGGCCTCGTCTCCGGCCGGCGAGGCCGCCGGAGAGAAGGGGGAGAGGAGCCGGGGGAGTGGGAGAGACTCGAGAGAGAAAGAGAAGAGGAAGAAATGAGAGCTCCCTGGGGAAGAACATTATTTTTGTCGTTCTGCTCGTACTGTAGCTTGAAACTGAAAATTTCGGCCACGCGCCAAATCATCCCGCCGCATCCATTCGAAAATCCCGTGACCAGTTTTACCCTTTTAACCCTGGTCCGGAAGCTACAACCCACCGACCATGGAGGGCTCATTCGGTAACAATGAAATATCTTGCCTAGATCCCGAACCCTCCCCACAGGCCCACACCCACCCACCAACCATTCGCCCCATTAGCTCAAAAATACTCTCACACGCCAAAGCTCTGACTCTCTACAGTACTAGATCTGCTTCGCCGCCGGCATACTCCTCCACAGCGTAGCCTTGATCGTGTTGGCTGTCCACCCACCTGATCCGCTCCCCCGCCGCCCTCGTCACCGACGGATCTGCTTCACCGCCGACCTCGCCACCGACGGATCTGCTTCACCGCCGACCTCGCCACCGACGGATCTGCTTCACCGCCGACCTCGCCACCGACTACCTCGCCGCAGCGGCTGTATCAACTTCACCGAATACCTTGCCAGCCAACCAGATCTGCTTCACTAACGCCCGCTTCTACTGAAACAGGGTCGATTCATCGTCTCCCGCGTTCGCCGCCGCTGGAATGCAAGTTGCCGCCCCCGTCCACCCCGCCGCAGCTTGGTTAGTACGCTGGCCCGTTAGATCGCGGTGTTTCTTTAGCCATGTTTTGTGTAGTTATTTGCAGATCTCATATGCCGTTAACTTTCTTGATGTGTTGCTTCGCATGAAGTTTGTTTAAATGTTGTACAGTACAAAAGCATTATCCGGTCGCTACCATCCTGTTCATTCTACTGACACCTGTGTGCATCCACATATTTATAGCCTTGTACCCATTCATTTGCTGCCAACTGTTTTTGTACTGCATGCTATTGTCGCACTGCTTTTATAGTCGTGCTATGGGCATTTCCAATCTGCTTGTTCTTATACCACGTCATTAGCTCACCGCTAGCTGTTTTCTCGTGTCTGCTATTCTCACACTGCTTTTATAATCATGCTATGTGCATTTCCAATCTGCTTGCTCTTATACCTCGTCTTTAGCTTATATAGTTATTGCTGCGTGCATGTCTGGTCTTTGTATTATCGTAGACTGACTTGTCAATGTTATTTTTCCTTGGGATTGATCATGCGAACCACTTATTAGAACATCCAACATTAACAGCGGGGACGCTAGGTAAGGTTGGAATCTGAGTTCGTGGTTGGTAATTTTGGCAGTTTACTTCCGTTATTATCTATAACCTATATGCATTGTTCCTTATGCAAGAGATTAACACTTGGAACCCTGCCATAGCAATGCCATTCATGCTTTACTATGTTTCTGCCTATTTGATATGCTTGTCTTGGAGAAACTTCGAGGGTGATTTGAACCTGACATTTGGTCATTCTTAATGCCAGTTTACTTTATGTGTAAAACCTTGGCATTACCCTACTCTAAATCTGAATGTCTGAAATTCGTATCTCATGCAAAGCAACATCTAGTTGGTTTTAATCTGATATCTGGTAACTATTGGCTTATTCATTTGGCAGCTCAAGTTTTTTGTTATTTGAAACCAGCTGACTTGGTCTTAAATGTGATATCTAAACACAGATTAAGGACAATGGAGCAGGAGGATTAGCATTTCACTTGATGGCTGAACCTAAAATGATAGGCATGTTGACCACGACTAGTGCACGCAAGAGAAGGACCTGCAGTGAGCCAGTATGTGCTTAGTACATGCATCTTATCTTATCTTGTGCTTATTTCTGCTACATGCTGTTATCTGATCTCTACATTGCGTAATACATGTTTGAATAGTTAATTGTTGTAACTATGTTTACAATGTTACCAGAATGCAGTTTTAATGAAGCAGTCATCATTAGAAGATAGTCGCCAAAAAAGGATCTGTAGCGACCCTGTGCAACATTATGATGTAAGTTTGTGCTTAGTACAAGTTCCATACATGTCTTATTTATGCAACTTGTTATTATCTTATATCTACATTGCATAATAAATGTTTGCATAGTTCATCGTTTAACTCTTTTTGCATTATTATCAGAATGCAGTTGTGATGAAGCAATCTTCATTACCAGTGAGGCCCACAAAAAGTTCTGATCTTTCTTCTGATGCATCTTCTCATAGCCGTCAACCTAGACCATTTCTTTCATCAGACAGTAAATATCTCAAGGCTGTACTTTATAAAAGACATGGTATTGCTGCTTTAAGATCTGTAGCTGATATGTTGACAAAGAGTACACAAGATTCAATCAAGGCGATTGCCAAATGTCAACGTGTTATTGATGATGCTAATAGAAGTCCTCAATGATTCTATGTAATTTTTTTATTTGGGCACATTAATTGCCTTGTAATTTTCCTATTTGTTTTATTTGTGTATGTACTTGTGTGTATCATTGAAATCAGATTTTAGGCTCATGAAATTTAATGCAAGTTGACTAGTCAAACAAGTAGGGCCCTACAACAGATTGGGCCGGCCCACTTACAGTAGTGTGGGACCCACTTTCATTTTGGGCCGGCCCACTTCTTTAGTAGGCCGGCCCGGTTACACGATAATGGGCTCCACATGCTTATTGGGCCGGCCCACTTGCTCTATGGTGGTCCCACATGGTAAATGGGCCGGCCCTTTAATAGGAAGGTGGGACCCACCTGTGTTTTTGGCCCGGCCCACTATCTTGTTGGGCCGGCCCACTTTCTATATGGTGGACCCCACACACCAAATGGGCCGGCCCTTTAATAGGAAGGTGGGACCCACCTGTGTTTTGGCCCGGCCCACTATCTTGTTGGGCCGGCCCACTTTCTATATGGTGGACCCCACATACCAAATGGGCCGGCCCATTAACAGGAATGTGGGACCCACCTGTGTTTTTGGCCCGCCCACTATCTTGGTGGGCCAGCCCACTTGCTATATGGTGGGCCCCACACACTAAATGGGCCGGCCCTTTAACAGGAAAGTGGGACCCACCTGTGTTTTTGGCCCGGCCCACTATTTTGTTGGGCCGGCCCACTTGCTATATGGTGGACCCCACAAACTAAATGGGCCGACCCTTTAACGGAAAGTGGGACCCACCTGTGTTTTTGGCCCGGCCCACTAGCTTGTTGGGCCGGCCCACTTGCTATACGGTGGACCCCACACACTAAATGGGCCGGCCTTTTAACAGGAAAGTGGGACCCACCTGTGTTTTTGGCCCGGCCCACTTGCTTCTTGGGCCGGCCCAGTTGCTGTAAGGTGGACCCCACATGTTAAATGGGCCGGCCCATTTAAGTTTTGACCAGTCAACCTTAGAGGTTAGGCCCGGCCCACGTAACTAATGGACCAGCCCAGCTATATAGTTGACCGGTCAAACTATGTCATCTGGCCCGGCCCGCTTAAGACGTGGCAGGCCTCGTGTGGGCCTACCATCTACCACGGGGTTTCAGCCGGTTAACGCCGTTAACTGGCAGTTAACGGCGTCTGCCACGTGTCAGTTTGCATGACGTCAGCAGTCAACGGGCTCCCGAAAACACTTCCGCAACGGTCCGATTTTCCGTGGCGGAAGGGCGCCCAAGCGCGACGGACCGAAAAAATCGTCGTTGGACTTTGCCTGACGCAGTTTCGACAACGGAACCCATATCGTCGGGTTAGGCCCATAGGCGACGAAAAATGCCCCTTAGTTGACGATTTTGGGACGTTGTCTATCAGAACTTTTCTTGTAGTGATGAATAGTTTGAATACCATTGTTGCTAATGATATGGAAAATTCTAAGCTTGGGGAAGCTGGCTTTGATGAGCATGATATTTTTAGTCCCCCAAGCATTGAGGAGAAAATTTACTTTGATGATACTATGCCTCCTACACTTGATGAGAATAATAATGATAGCTACTTTGTTGAATTTGCTCCCACTACAACTAATAAAATTGATTATGCCTATGTGGAGAGTAATAATTTTATGCATGAGACTCATGATAAGAATGCTTTATGTGATAGTTATATTGTTGAGTTTGCTCATGTTGCTACTGAAAGTTATTATGAGAGAGGAAAATATGGTTGTAGAAATTTTCATGTTACTAAAATGCCTCTCTATGTGCTGAAATTTTTGAAGCTACACTTGTTTTATCTTCCTATGCTTGTCACTTTGCTCTTCATGAACTTGTTTACTTACAAGATTCCTATGCATAGGAAGCATGTTAGACTTAAATGTGTTTTGAATTTGCCTCTTGATGCTCTCTTTTGCTTCAAATACTATTTCTTGCGTGCATTGATACGTCTCCAACGTATCGATAATTTCTTATGTTCCATGCTACTTTATTGATGATACCTACATGTTTTATGCACATTATATGTCATATTTATGCATTTTCTGGAACTAACCTATTAACAAGATGCCGAAGAGCCAGTTGCTGTTTTCGCTGTTTTTGGTTTCAGAAATCCTAGTAAAGAAATATTCTCGGAATTGGACGAAACTTTCGCCCAGGGTCCTATTTTTGCACGAAGCTTCCAGAAGACCGAAGAACTGAAGTGGGGCCACGAGGTGGCCAGAGGCTAGGCCGGCGCGGCCCAGCCCTGGCCGCGCCGACCTGCCCCTGGGCCCCTCGTGTGGCCCTCGCGTTGACCTTCCGCCTACTTAAAGCTCGTCGCGAAACCCCCATACGAGAGCCACGATACGGAAAACCTTACAGAGACCGCCGCGAATCCCATCTCGGGGGATTCAGGAGATCGCCTCCGGCACCCTGCCGGAGAGGGGATTCATCTCCCGGAGGACTCTTCATCGCCATGATCGCCTCCGGAGTGATGAGTGAGTAGTTCACCCCTGGACCATGGGTCCATAGCAGTAGCTAGATGGTCGTCTTCTCCTTGTTGTGCTTCATTGTTAGATCTTGTGAGCTGCCTAACATGATCAAGATCATCTATATGTAATTCTATATGTTGTGTTTGTCGGGATCCGATGGATAGAGAGTACTATGATTATGGTGATTATCAATCTATTGTTCATGTGTTGTTTATGATCTTGCATGCTCTCCGTTATTAGTAGAGGCTCTGGCCAAGTTTTTACTCTTAACTCCAAGAGGGAGTAATTATGCTCGATAGTGGGTTCATGCCTTCATTGATACCTGGGACAGTGACAGAAAGTTCTAAGGTTGTGATGTGCTGTTGCCACTAGGGATAAAACATTGATGCTATGTCTAAGGATGTAGTTATTGATTACATTACGCACAATACTTAATGCAATTGTCTGTTGCTTTGCAACTTAATACTGGAGGGGGTTCGGATGATAACCTGAAGGTGGACTTTTTAGGCATAGATGCAGTTGGATGGCGGTCTATGTACTTTGTCGTAATGCCCGGATTAAATCTCACTATATTTATCATGTCATGTATATGCATTATTATGCCTTTCTCTATTTGTCAATTGCCCGACTGTAATTTGTTCACCCAACATGCTTTTATCTTATGGGAGAGACACCTCTAGTGAACTGTGGACCCCGGTCCTATTCTTTCCATAGCATACAATCTACTTGTTTTACTGTTTTCTTTGCAAACATCTTCCACTCGATACGTTTAATCCTTTGTTACAGCAAGCCGGTGAGATTGACAACCTCACTGTTTCGTTGGGGCAAAGTACTTTGGTTGTGTTGTGCAGGTTCCTAGTTGGCGCCGGAATCCCTGGTGTTGCGCCGCATCACATTTCGCGACCATCAACCTTCAACGTGCTTCTTGGCTCCTACTGGTTCGATTAAACCTTGGTTTCATACTGAGGGAAAACTTGCCACTGTGCGCATCATACCTTCCTCTTGGGGTTCCCAACGGACGTGTACATCTACGCGCATCAAGCACTTTTTCTGGCGCCGTTGCCGGGGAGATCAAGACACGCTGCAAGGGGAGTCTCCACTTCTCAATCTCTTTACTTTGTTTTTGTCTTGCTTTATTTTATTTACTACTTTGTTTGCTGCACTAAATCAAAACACAAAAAAATTAGTTGCTAGTTTTACTTTATTTACTATCTTGTTTGCTATATCAAAAACACAAAAAAATTAGTTACTCGCATTTACTTTATCTAGTTTGCTTTATTTACTGTTGCTAAAATGGCCAACCCTGAAAATACTAAGTTGTGTGACTTCACAAATGCAAATAATAATGATTTCCTATGCACACCTATTGCTCCACCTGCTACTACAGCAGAATTCTTTGAAATTAAACCTGCTTTACTAAATCTAGTCATGAGAGAACAATTTTCTGGTGCTAGTTCTGATGATGCTGCTGCCCATCTCAATAATTTTGTTGAACTTTGTGAAATGCAAAAGTATAAAGATGTAGATGGTGATATTATTAAATTGAAAGTGTTTCCTTTCTCATTAAGAGGAAGAGCTAAAGATTGGTTGCTATCTTTGCCTAAGAATAGTATTGATTCATGGACTAAATGCAAGGATGCTTTTATTAGTAGATATTATCCTCCCGCTAAAATTATTTCTTTGAGAAGTAGCATAATGAATTTTAAACAATTAGATACTGAACATGTTGCTCAAGCATGGGAGAGAATGAAAACTTTGGTAAAGAATTGCCCAACCCATGGACTGACTACTTGGATGATCATCCAAACCTTCTATGCAGGACTAAATTTTTCTTCGCGGAATTTATTGGATTCAGCTGCTGGAGGTACTTTTATGTCCATCACATTGGGGGCGGCTACAAAACTTCTTGATGATATGATGGTGAATTACTCTGAATGGCACACGGAAAGAGCTCCACAAGGTAAGAAGGTAAATTCTGTTGAGGAAACCTCTTCCTTGAGTGATAAGATTGATGTGATTATGTCTATGCTTGTGAATGGTAGATCTAATGTTGATCCAAATAATGTTCCTTTAGCTTCATTGGTTGCTCAAGAAGAAAATGTTGATGTGAATTTCATTAAAAATAATAATTTCAACAACAATGCTTATAGGAACAACTCTGGTAATAACTATAGGCCATATCCTTCTGCTAATGGTAATGGTTATGGTAATTCTTATGGGAATTCTTACAACAATAATAGAAGTGTACCCTCTGGTCTTGAAGCCATGCTTAAAGAATTTATTAGTACACAAACTGCTTTTAACAAATCTGTTGAGGAAAAGCTTGATAAAATTGATACTATCGCTTCTAGAGTTGATAGGCTTGCCTCTGATGTTAATCTTTTAAAGTTGAAAGTTATGCCTAATAATGATCTTGATAATAAGATTACTACTACAGCAAATGCCATCCAAGTTAGAATTAATGAGAATATAAGATTAATGGCTGAGTTGCGTGCTAGGTGGGATAGAGAAGAAAATGAAAAACTAGCTAAAGAGAATAATGTAGCTAAAGTTTGGACTATTACCACCACTAGTAATGCTAATTCTTCACATGTTGCTGCACCTCCTACTATCAATGGTAAAATAATTGGTGTTGGCAATGTTTCTACTCCTAGTGCAAAGCGTACAAAGCTGCCTGAAATTGCTAAAACTGCTGAAACTGCTTGTGATAAAACTGCTGAAATTTTTTCCAACCTTGGGAATAATGATCCCATTGCTGTAGCTCATAATGATTTAGATTTTGATGATTGCCACATCTCTGAAGTTATAAAGTTCTTACAAAAACTTGCTAAAAGTCCTAATGCTAGTGCTATAAATTTAGCCTTTACAAAACATATTACAAATGCTCTCATAAAAGCTAGAGAAGAGAAACTAAAACTTGAAACTTCTATTCCTAGAAAGTTAGAAGATGGTTGGGAGCCCATCATTAAAATGAAATTCAATGACTTTGAATGTAATGCCTTATGTGATCTTGGTGCAAGTATTTCTGTTATGCCTAAAAAGATTTATGATATGCTTGACTTGCCACCATTAAAGAATTGTTATTTGGATGTTAATCTCGCCGATAATGTTAAAAAGAAACCTTTGGGGAGGATTGATAATGTGCATATTACGGTTAACAATAACCTTGTCCCCGTTGATTTTGTTGTCTTGGATATCGAATGCAATGCATCTTGTCCAATTGTGTTGGGAAGACCTTTTCTTCGAACTGTTGGTGCTGTTATTGATATGAGGGAAGGTAATATTAAATATCAATTTCCTCTCAAGAAAGGTATGGAACACTTCCCTAGAAAGAGAATGAAGTTGCCTTTTGATTCTATTATTAGAACAAGCTATGATGTTGATGCTTCTACTCTCGATGTTACTTGATTTGCACTTTCTGCGCCTAGCTGAAAGGCGTTAAAGAAAAGCGCTTATGGGAGACAACCCATGTTTTTACCTACAGCAATTTTTTGTTTTATTGAGTCTTGGAAGTTGTTTACTACTGTAGCAACCTCTCCTTATCATGTTTTTGTGCCAAGTAAAGTTTCTATGTCAAAGTTGATGTTATATTTGGGATCGCTGCACAGAAACAGCATTGCTGTCTGTCACGAATCTGGGCATAATTCTCTGTAGAAAATTCGAAAAAATCTGCCAATTTACGAGCGTGATCCTCAGATATATACGCAACTTTCATTAGTTTTGAGTTTTTCCATTTGAGTAAGTCTGGTGCCATTTATAAATTCGTCTTTACGGACTGTTCTGTTTTTGACAGATTCTGCCTTTTATTTCGCATTGCCTCTTTTGCTATGTTGGATTTATTTCTTTGATCCATTAATGTCCAGTAGCATTATGCAATGTCCAGAAGTGAAAAGAATGATTGTGTCACCTCTGAATGTGTGAATTATTAATGATGCACTAACCCTCTAATGAGTTTGCTTGAAGTTTGGTGTGAAGGAAGTTTTCAAGGGTCAAGAGAGGAGAATGATATACTAAGATCAAGAGGAGTGAAAGCTCTAAGCTTGGGGATGCCCCCGTGGTTCATCCCTGCATATTTTAAGAAGACTCAAGCGTCTAAGCTTGGGGATGCCCAAGGCATCCCCTTCTTCATCGACAACATCATCAGGTTCCTCCCCTGAAACTATATTTTTATTCATCACATCTGGTGTTCTTTACTTGGAGCGTCGGTTTGTTTTCGTTTTTGTTTTTGTTTGAATAAGATGGATCCTAGCATTCACTTTGTGGGAGAGAGACACGCTCCGCTGTTGCATATGGACACATGTGTCCTTAGGCTTTACTCATAATGTTCAAGGCGAAGTTTCTTCTTCGTTAATTTGTTATATGGTTGGAATTGGAAAATGCTACATGTAGTAATTCTAAAATGTCTTGGATAATGTGATACTTGGCAATTGTTGTGCTCATGTTTAAGCTCTTGCATCATATGCTTTGCACCCATTAATGAAGAAATACATAGAGCTTGCTAAAATTTGATTTGCATATTTGGTTTCTCTAAGGTCTAGATAATATCTAGTATTGAGTTTTGAACAACAAGGAAGACAGTGTAGAGTCTTATAATGTTTACAATATGTCTTTTATGTGAGTCTTGCTGCACTTGTTCATCCTTGAGTTTGCTTCAAATAACCTTGCTAGCCTAAACCTTGTATCGAGAGGGAATACTTCTCATGCATCCAAAATCCTTGAGCCAACCACTATGCCATTTGTGTCCACCATACCTACCTACTACATGGTATTTACCCGCCATTCCAAAGTAAATTGCTTGAGTGCTACCTTTAAAATTCCATCATTCACCTTTGCAATATATAGCTCATGGGACAAAATAGCCTTAAAAACTATCGTAGTATTGAATATGTACTTATGCACTTTATATTTTATTAAGTTGCTTGTTGTGCGATAACCATGTTTCTGGGGAACGCCATCAACTATTGTTGAATATCATGTGAGTTGCTATGCATGTCCGTCTTGTCTGAAGGTCTATCATTTTAGTGGTTGGAGCATGCAAAATTGTTAGAGAAGAACATTGGGCCGCTAACTAAAGCCATGAATCATGGTGGAAGTTTCAGTTTTGGACATATATCCTCAACCTCATATGAGAATAATAACTTTGCTACATGCTTATGCATTAAAGAGGAGTCCATTATCTGTTGTCCATGTTGTCCCGGTATGGATGTCTAAGTTGAGAATAATCAAAAGCGAGAAATCCGAAATGCGAGCATTCTCCTTGGACCTTTGTACAGGCGGCATGGAGGTACCCCTTTGTGACACTTGGTTGAAACATGGCATGCAAAGATCCGGTAGTCCAAGTTAAGTAGGACGAGGTGCGGGCACTATTAGTATACTATGCGTGAGGCTTGCAACTTGTAAGATATAATTTACATAACTCATATGCTTTATTACTACCGTTGACAAAATTGTTTCATGTTTTCAAAATAAAAGCTCTAGCACAAATACAGCAATCGATGCTTTCCTCTTTGAAGGACCATTCTTTTACTTTTATTGTTGAGTCAGTTTACCTATCTCCTTCCACCTTAAGAAGCAAACACTTGTGTGAACTGTGCATTGATTCCTACATACTTGCATATTGCACTTGTTATATTACTTTATGTTGACAATATCCATGAGATATACATGTTACAAGTTGAAAGCAACCGCTGAAACTTAATCTTCTTATGTGTTGCTTCAACACCTTTACTTTGATTTATTGCTTTACGAGTTAACTCTTATGCAAGACTTATTGATGCTTGTCTTGAAGTACTATTCATGAAAAGTCTTTGCTATATGATTCAGTTGTTTACTCATGTCATTACCATTGCTTTGATCGCTGCATTCATTACATATGTTTACAAATAGTATGATCAAGATTATGATGGCATGTCACTTCAGAAATTATCTTTGTTATCGTTTTACCTGCTCGGGACGAGCAGAACTAAGCTTGGGGATGCTGATACGTCTCCAACGTATCGATAATTTCTTATGTTCCATGCTACTTTATTGATGATACCTACATGTTTTATGCACATTATATGTCATATTTATGCATTTTCTGGAACTAACCTATTAACAAGATGCCGAAGAGCCAGTTGCTGTTTTCTGCTGTTTTTGGTTTCAGAAATCCTAGTAAAGAAATATTCTCGGAATTGGACGAAACTTTCGCCCAGGGTCCTATTTTTGCACGAAGCTTCCAGAAGACCGAAACCTAACGAAGTGGGGCCACGAGGTGGCCAGAGGCTAGGCCGGCGCGGCCCAGGCCCTGGCCGCGCCGACCTGCCCCCTGGGCCCCTCGTGTGGCCCCTCGCGTTGACCTTCCGCCTACTTAAAGCTCCGTCGCGAAACCCCCAGTACCGAGAGCCACGATACGGAAAACCTTACAGAGACGCCGCCGCCGCGAATCCCATCTCGGGGGATTCGAGATCGCCTCCGGCACCCTGCCGGAGAGGGGATTCATCTCCCGAGGACTCTTCATCGCCATGATCGCCTCCGGAGTGATGAGTGAGTAGTTCACCCCTGGACCATGGGTCCATAGCAGTAGCTAGATGGTCGTCTTCTCCTTGTTGTGCTTCATTGTTAGATCTTGTGAGCTGCCTAACATGATCAAGATCATCTATATGTAATTCTATATGTTGTGTTTGTCGGGATCCGATGGATAGAGAGTACTATGATTATGGTGATTATCAATCTATTGTTCATGTGTTGTTTATGATCTTGCATGCTCTCCGTTATTAGTAGAGGCTCTGGCCAAGTTTTTACTCTTAACTCCAAGAGGGAGTAATTATGCTCGATAGTGGGTTCATGCCTTCATTGATACCTGGGACAGTGACAGAAAGTTCTAAGGTTGTGATGTGCTGTTGCCACTAGGGATAAAACATTGATGCTATGTCTAAGGATGTAGTTATTGATTACATTACGCACAATACTTAATGCAATTGTCTGTTGCTTTGCAACTTAATACTGGAGGGGGTTCGGACGATAACCTGAAGGTGGACTTTTTAGGCATAGATGCAGTTGGATGGCGGTCTATGTTCTTTGTCGTAATGCCCGGATTAAATCTCACTATATTTATCATGTCATGTATATGCATTATTATGCCTTTCTCTATTTGTCAATTGCCCGACTGTAATTTGTTCACCCAACATGCTTTTATCTTATGGGAGAGACACCTCTAGTGAACTGTGGACCCCGGTCCTATTCTTTCCATAGCATACAATCTACTTGTTTTACTGTTTTCTTTGCAAACATCTTCCACTCGATACGTTTAATCCTTTGTTACAGCAAGCCGGTGAGATTGACAACCTCACTGTTTCGTTGGGGCAAAGTACTTTGGTTGTGTTGTGCAGGTTCCTAGTTGGCGCCGGAATCCCTGGTGTTGCGCCGCATCACATTTCGCGACCATCAACCTTCAACGTGCTTCTTGGCTCCTACTGGTTCGATTAAACCTTGGTTTCATACTGAGGAAAACTTGCCACTGTGCGCATCATACCTTCCTCTTGGGGTTCCCAACGGACGTGTACATCTACGAGTGCATCATTAAAACTGCTGAGCCCATCTTAACGGCTATAAAGAAAGAACTTCTTGGGAGATAACCCATGTGTTTATTTTGCTACAGTACTTTGTTTTATATTTGTGTCTTGGAAGTTGTTTACTACTGTAGCAACCTCTCCTTATCTTAGTTTTGTATTTTGTTGTGCCAAGTAAAGTCTTTGATAGTAAAGTGAATACTAGATTTGGATTACTGCGCAGAAACAGATTTCTTTGCTGTCACGAATCTGGGTCTAATTCTCTGTAGGTAACTCAGAAAATTATGCCAATTTACGTGAGTGATCCTCAGATATGTACGCAACTTTCATTCAATTTGGGCATTTTCATCTGAGCAAGTCTGGTGCCCTTTTAAAATTCGTCTTTACGAACTGTTCTGTTTTGATAGATTCTGCCTTTTATTTCGCATTGCCTCTTTTGCTATGTTGGATGAATTTCTTTGATCCATTAATGTCCAGTAGCTTTATGCAATGTCCAGAAGTGTTAAGAATGATTGTGTCACCTCTGAACATGTTAATTTTTATTGTGCACTAACCCTCTAATGAGTTGTTTCGAGTTTGGTGTGGAGGAAGTTTTCAAGGATCAAGAGAGGAGTATGATGCAATATGATCAAGAAGAGTGAAAGCTCTAAGCTTGGGGATGCCCCGGTGGTTCACCCCTGCATATTTTAAGAAGACTCAAGCGTCTAAGCTTGGGGATGCCCAAGGCATCCCCTTCTTCATCGACAACATTATCAGGTTCCTCCCCTGAAACTATATTTTTATTCCGTCACATCTTATGTGCTTTGCTTGGAGCGTCGGTTTGTTTTTGTTTTTGTTTTGTTTGAATAAAATGGATCCTAGCATTCACTGTATGGGAGAGAGACACGCTCCGCTGTAGCATATGGACAAGTATGTCCTTAGGCTTTACTCATAGTATTCATGGCGAAGTTTCTTCTTCGTTAAATTGTTATATGGTTGGAATTGGAAAATGATACATGTAGTATTTGCTATAATGTCTTGGATAATTTGATACTTGGCAATTGTTGTGCTCATGTTTAAGCTCTTGCATCATATACTTTGCACCTATTAATGAAGAAACACCTAGAGCTTGCTAAATTTGGTTTGCATATTGGTCTCTCTAAAGTCTAGATAATTTCTAGTATTGAGTTTTGAACAACAAGGAAGACGGTGTAGAGTCTTATAATGTTTTCAATATGTCTTTTATGTGAGTTTTGCTGCACCGGTTCATCCTTGTGTTTGTTTCAAATAGCCTTGCTAGCCTAAACCTTGTATCGAGAGGGAATACTTCTCATGCATCCAAAATCCTTGAGCCAACCACTATGCCATTTGTGTCCACCATACCTACCTACTACATGGTATTTCTCCGCCATTCCAAAGTAAATTGCTTGAGTGCTACCTTTAAATTTCCATCATTCGCCTTTGCAATATATAGCTCATGGGACAAAATAGCCTTAAAAACTATTGTGATATTGAATATGTACTTATGCACTTTATCTCTTATTAAGTTGCTTGTTGTGCGATAACCATGTTTTCTGGGGACGCCATCTACTCTTTGTTGAATATCATGTGAGTTGCTATGCATGTTCATCTTGTCTGAAGTAAGGGCGGTTTTCACAATCAAATGGTTTGAGTATGCATACTGTTAGAGAAGAACATTGGGCCGCTAACTAAAGCCATGAATCATGGTGGAAGTTTCAGTTTGGACATAAAACCTCAATCTCTTATGAGAATATTAACTGTTGAATGCTTAAGCATTAAAAGAGGAGTCCATTATCTGTTGTCTATGTTGTCCCGGTATGGGTGTCTAAGTTGAAGAATGATCAAAAGCGAGAAATCCAATGCGAACTTTCTCCTTAGACCCTTGTACAGGCGGCATAGAGGTACCCCTTTGTGACACTTGGTTGAAACATATGTTATGCAATGATGATCAGTGTTAACCCAAGCTAATTAGGACAAGGTGCGGGCACTATTAGTACACTATGCATGAGGCTTGCAACTTGTAAGATATAATTTACATGATACATATGCTTTATTACTACCGTTGACAAAATTGTTTCATGTTTTCAAAACCAAAGCTCTAGCACAAATATAGCAATCGATGCTTTCCTCTTTGAAGGACCTTTCTTTTACTTTTATGTTGAGTCAGTTCACCTATCTCTCTCCACCTCAAGAAGCAAACACTTGTGTGAAATGTGCATTGATTCCTACATACTTGCATATTGCACTTGTTATATTACTCTATGTTGACAATTATCCATGAGATATACATGTTACAAGTTGAAAGCAACCGCTGAAACTTAATCTTCCATTGTGTTGCTTCAATGTCTATACTTTAAATTATTGCTTTATGAGTTAACTCTTATGCAAGACTTATTGATGCCTGTCTTGAAAGTGCTATTCATGAAAAGTCATTGCTTTATGATTCAGTTGTTTACTCATGTCATTACCATTGTTTTGATCGCTGCATTCATTACATATGTTTACAATATGATCAAGTTTATGATGGCATGTCACTCCAGAAATTATCTTTGTTTATCGTTTACCTGCTCGGGACGAGCAGAACTAAGCTTGGGGATGCTGATACGTCTCCGACGTATCGATAATTTCTTGTGTTCCATGCCACATTATTGATGATATCTACATGTTTTGTACACATTATATGTCATATTTATGCGTTTTCTAGAACTAACCTATTAACAAGATGCCGAAGTGCCAGTTCCTGTTTTCTGCTGTTTTTAGTTTCAGAAATCCTAGTAAGGAAATATTCTCGGAATCGGACGAAATCAAGACCCAGGTTTATTTTTCCACGAAGCTTCCAACACCCGGAAGACCAGAGGGGGCCACAGGCCCACCAGACCATAGGCCGGCGCGGCCTGGGTGTGGCCCGCGCCACCCTATGGTGTCACCGCCTCTTCGACCCTCTGACGCCGCCTCTTCGCATATAAGAAGCCCCTCGACCTAAAACTACGATACGAAAGAACCACGATACGGAAAAACCACGGTACGAGAAACCTTCCAGAGCCGCCGCCATCGCGAAGCCAAGATCTGGGGGACAGGAGTCTCTGTTCCGGCACGCCGCCGGGACGGGGAAGTGCCCCCGGAAGGCTTCTCCATCAACACCACCGCCATCTTCATCAACGCTGCTGTCTCCCATGAGGAGGGAGTAGTTCTCCATCGAGGCTCGAGGCTGTACCGGTAGCTATGTGGTTCATCTCTCTCCTATGTACTTCAATACAATAATCTCATGAGCTGCCTTACATGATTGAGATTCATATGATGATGCTTGTAATCTAGATGTCGTTATGCTAGTCAAGTGAATTTTACTTATGTGATCTCCGGAGACTCCTTGTCCCACGTGTGTAAAGGTGACAGTGTGTGCACCGTGTGGGTCTCTTAGGCTATATTTCACAGAATACTTATTCACTGTTATGAATGGCATAGTGAAGTGCTTATTTATATCTCTTTATGATTGCAATGTGTTTTGTATCACAATTTATCTATGTGCTACTCTAGTGATGTTATTAAAGTAGTTTATTCCTCCTGCACGGTGTAATGGTGACAGTGTGTGCATCCGTGTTAGTACTTGGCGTAGGCTATGATTATGATCTCTTGTAGATTATGAAGTTAACTATTGCTATGATGGTATTGATGTGATCTATTCCTCCTACATGGTGTGAAGGTGACAGTGTGCATGCTATGTTAGTACTTGGTTTAGTTGTGTTGATCTGTCATGCACTCTAAGGTTATTTAAATATGAACATTTAATTGTGGAGCTTGTTAACTCCGGCATTGAGGGTTCGTGTAATCCTACGCAATGGTGTTCATCATCCAACAAGAGAGTGTAGAGTATGCATTTATCTATTCTGTTATGTGATCAAAGTTGAGAGTGTCCACTAGTGAAAGTCTATTCCCTAGGCCTTGTTCCTAAATACTGCTATCGCTGCTTGTTTACTGTTTTACTGCGTTACTACTGCTACCATATTACCACCATCAACTACACGCCGTTACTACTGCTCATATTCATTCATACCACCTGTATTTCACTATCTCTTCGCCGAACTAGTGCACCTATTAGGTGTGTTGGGGACACAAGAGACTTCTTGCTTTGTGGTTGCAGGGTTGCATGAGAGGGATATCTTTGACCTCTTCCTCCCCGAGTTCGATAAACCTTGGGTGATCCACTTAAGGGAAAACTTGCTGCTGTTCTACAAACCTCTTTGAGGCCCAACACTGTCTACAAGAATAGAAGCACCCGTAGACATCACTCCAGAAATTATCTTTGTTATCGTTTTACGGGACGGCAGAACTAAGCTTGGGGATGCTGATACGTCTCCGACGTATCGATAATTTCTTATGTTCCATGCCACATTATTGATGATATCTACATGTTTTATGCATACTTTATGTCATTATTATGCGTTTTCGGAACTAACCTATTGACGAGATGCCGAAGGGCAGTTGTTGTTTCTTGTTTTTGGTTTCAGAAATCCTAGTAAGGAAATATTCTCGGAATTGGACGAAATCAACGCCAAAGATCTTAGAATCCCCGGAGCTTCAGAACACCCGAGCGCCGAGAGGGGCCACGGGGGCCACATGGTGGCGGCGCGCCCAGGAGGGCGCGCCGCCCTAGTGTCCGGTGGCCCTGCACCCTTCTGACGCCGCCCTTCCGCCTACTTAAGGTCTCCGTCGCGAAAACCCTATGACGTTCGACGAAACCGAGAAAACCTTCCATAGCCGCCGCCATCGCGAAGCCAAGATCTGGGGACAGGAGTCTCTGTTCCGGCACGCCGCCGGACGGGGAAGTGCCCCCGGAAGGCTTCTCCATCGACACCACCGCCATCTTCATCAACGCTGCTGTCTCCCATGAGGAGGGAGTAGTTCTCCATCGAGGCTCGGGGCTGTACCGGTAGCTATGTGGTTCATCTCTCTCTATGTACTTCAATACAATAATCTCATGAGCTGCCTTACATGATTGAGATTCATATGATGATGCTTGTAATCTAGATGTCATTATGCTAGTCAAGTGGATTTTACTTATGTGATCTCCGGAGACTCCTTGTCCCACGTGTGTAAAGGTGAGGTGACAGTGTGTGCACCGTGTGGGTCTCTTAGGCTATATTTCACAGAATACTTATTCACTGTTATGAATGGCATAGTGAAGTGCTTATTTATATCCCTTTATGATTGCAATGTGTTTTGTATCACAATATATCTGCGTGCTACTCTAGTGATGTTATTAAAGTAGTTTATTCCTCCTGCACGGTGTAATGGTGACAGTGTGTGCATCGTGTAGTACTTGGCGTAGGCTATGATTGTGATCTCTTGTAGATTATGAAGTTAACTATTGCTATGATAGTATTGATGTGATCTATTCCTCCTTTCGTAGTGTGAAGGTGACAGTGTGCATGCTATGTTAGTACTTGGTTTGGTTATGTTGATCTGTTATGCACTCTAAGGTTATTTAAATATGAACATTGAATATTGTGGAGCTTGTTAACTCCGGCATTGAGGGTTCGTGTAATCCTACACAGTTAGTGGTGTTCATCATCCAACAAGAGGGTGTAGAGTCTAGCATCTATCTATTTATTCTGTTATGTGATCAATGTTGAGAGTGTCCACTAGTGAAAGTATGATCCCTAGGCCTTGTTCCTAAATACTGCTATCGCTGCTTGTTTACTGTTTTACTGCATCTTTACTTCCTGCAATATTACTACCATCATCTGCACGCCTGTTGCCTGCCAAAACCCACCGGTGAGCAATGGTTAAGCAACACGAAGAGCCGGGAGGCTCCCAAGGCCGCTTAGTGGACCCTGGCACCTCGCGTCGTCCCGCAAGTCTTCCAGCCACGTCCTGGCGGTTGCTAGGGCGTGCCACCTGACCTAGACCCGATCAGGAAGGTGTTAGATTGCTTCGATTGTTCCTGCATGGTAGACACGTAAACATTAAATACGAGCCCTATCGGCTCTCAGGTTGCCCTGTGGATCGGCTCAAAGAGCCGATCGCCCCATGGTTCATGTTGGATTTGCAATGGCATGGGGATCCTGCTTGATCAAAACAAAGCTAAACCAATCTACGATAGTTTAGGGTTTTCACCGCATAACCGGAACGTCCTACGCGTAGTCGGGCCTAGCAGATACGGAAGATGATGAAAACTACCCCTACAAGAGGCCTAAAAACCAACATTACGTTAATTCCCGGAACATCCCTTGTAGGAACGGTAAACAACACCTAACGCACTACCGGATCGTCCGACCCCAGCATAAGGCCTAACTATGCAGATATTAAACTAATCCTTGAAGGACAAGGAGCAACTATAACGGATCGGATCTACTAAGTAATGAACAAGCAAGATGCTGCCCTTACACCCGATAGGTGTAAGGGCAGCTAGGTGTCGAGGGACGGCATTGCCACGCAGATATGCACGAGAAAGCATCAATGCAAGCCCCTAAACACCTAAAGATAAGTAGTGCTACTCGCCATCAACAACGCTTCAGCACGAGTAGCACAAGGTAGACGAATAAACGTATACTGCCTAGATCGCGAGATGCGATCTAGGCAGCATGATGCTTACCCGGAAGAAACCCTCGAAGGAAGGGGTGGCGATGCGCCTGATTTGTGTTTGTTGTGAACGTGGTTGTCCTCCTTTTAAAACCTAGATACATATTTATAGTCCAAGGGACTTTCTAATTGAGGCGTGCACCTAACCGTGCACGGGCTAAACTCTATCTGTTAATTCTAAACACGATGCGATCTACTATATTACAGATACACGGGCAATCTAGCCCAACTCTTCGCACAAGGCCGCTTCAAAGACGCTCCACGTGTAATCTTCAAAGCCCATCTTCACTTACGGCCCACCTCTTGATTTGGCCAAAATCCGGTGATAACACATGCCCCCTGGTTTTGATAATGATAATTGCAAAACCACTCTGTTTTTCTTTCGAGGGGTCATGTCGTGGCAGAGCAAAACCGTCGCAGTATTCTTCATCATGATGACTTGCCTTCTCCACTTCTCTGCACGATTTAACAGTTTTGGCATCATGTCCTCGATAACCGTTATGGCATTACATCTTCACTGCATCCCCTCTATTTATCGTGCCGACGGTTTGCCACTTCATCCCCTTGCTCTGTTCGTCCAAAGCACCAAAAACCCTCTTCCCGTAGCAATGTCTTCCTCTTTTACCTCCTCGTGCCTCTCCCTCCAATCTTCGCCAAAGAATGAAGACGAACTCCACTCCAGGGCGAACCCCATCTCCTCCGACAAGGAGGAGAAAAAAGTAAAGAAGGAAGGGGCCTCCTCCTCCGCCAGGTACCCGCCGACGAAGCGATCCCGCATGTGGGCAGACAGCAAGGACGATGATTACGACGAGGAAGGAGAGGAAGAGGAGGAGGACGATTCCTCCTCTTCCGCTGGGTATCCGCCGACAAAGCGTTTCCGCGCTTGGGCGGACAGTGAGGATGATGATGATGACGAGGAAGAAGAGGCTCCGGCCGAAGACCTGGGTAGCAGCGACGAGGAAGTCTCCGGAAGCAGCGTCGACGGCGGCTCCGGCGCCGACGATGAGGCCAGCGAGGATTAGCACTGTAGGATTAGTAGTCCCTGAGCAATCGGCTCTTCTTTTGTTCTTCCTTTCTTGAGCAATCGGCTCTTCATTGTAAAAATCCTCTCTTATTAATGAAGAAAATTTCTCTCAATCACCTTTGCTTTCTTGTCAATTTTGCCGATTGTTCAACGAAGTCATTGCTCAAAGAGCCGATGGCAAAGCATCGGCCTGCATTCCAAGCGCAATTCAAGGCGGAAACATCGCCTTCTCATGGTCAAACACAGACCATGTTCAAACTATCCTTCAATCTCTAGAGTCGATGACCGTGCATCGCCTTTTGTTTTACCGCCGATTTCATACCCCATTTTATCCTTTTAGGCCGATTCGTGTATCGGCCTCCATATCTTACTGTCCATCATCCCACATACTTGGGAAATACTTCTTGAGATGCTGGCCATTGACGGCTACTGGGAACTTCACGCCATCCAACTGCTCGAGCATGTACGCATTCCCCTTCAAAACTTGGACAACTTTGTACGGGCCATGCCAATTCGGAGACCATTTACCATACATTTTATCCCTCGTCCCCAACGGCAATACAGCTTCCCATACCAGATCATCAACTTGGAACTCTTTTGGCTTCACTTTCTTATTATATGCACGAGCCACCTTGGCTTTGTTCTCCTTGATTTTCTCAAGTGACCATAGTCTAAGTTCCGTCGCATCCTCAATGCTGTCACTCATCAGGGCTGCATATTCTTCAGCAGTTAAATCATTCTGAAACGTGACCCGTCTTGACCCCGCCTTGACTTCCCAGGGTAACACAGCTTCTTGTCCATAGACCAGCTGGTACGGCGAGGTTTTTATTGCTCCATGACACGACATGCGGTAAGCCCACAACGCCTCTGACAACACCTCATGCCATCGTTTAGGGTGCTCGTCGATTTTCCTCTTGATCAGCTTGATCAAGCTTTTGTTGGATGCTTCAGCCTGCCCGTTTGCTTGAGCATAATATGGAGACGATCGGATTAACTTGATCCCCATGTCATCGCAGAACTTTTTCATCTCTTTCGAAACGAAGACCGAACCTCCATCGGTCGTAATAGTTTGGGGAATCCCGAATCTATGAATGACATGTTCCAACACGAAATTGATAACGTCTTCCGATGCTACTTTCTTCATAGGGACCGCCTCCACCCATTTCGTGAAGTAATCTGTAATGGCCAGAACCCATCTATGGCCCTTGCTCGATGCAGGATGAATTTCTCCGATCATATCCATACCCCAACCTCGGAATGGCCAAGGTTTGATGATAGGATTCATTGCTGATGCGGGTACCATCTGAATGCTCCCAAACTTCTGACATGCTTGACACCCTTTATAATACTGGAAGCAATCTTCAAGCATGGTAGGCCAATAAAATCCCGAGCGCCTAATCAGCCACTTCATCTTATGAGCCGACTGGTGAGTTCCACAAGCACCCTCATGCACCTCGTGCAAGAGCCGATTGGACTCGGCTGGTCCCAAACATTTGAGAAGTAATCCTTCCAATGTTCTATAAAACATGTCATCGCCAATCAGTACATACTTCATGGCTCTGTATCTTATCCGTTTAGGTGCCCCCCGAGCCGGATCCTTCAAGTAATTGAAGATATCGGCTCTCCAATCATCTGGTTCCAGGAATTGCACCTGAAAGTCGGCTTCATCTGCTACGTCCTTGTATCCTGATGCCGTTTGTGCGAGGTCGTTTGCCTCAGTATTTTGTGACCTTGGGATCCAATTGAAGCTTATATACCTGAACTGTGCCATTAGCTCACGGCATTGTATCCAAAATGGGAAGAGTGACTCGCTTTCGCACTTGTATTCTTCTGTGAGCTGAGAAATCACCAATTTGGAATCTCCAAAGATCTCAACTGCTTCAGCCCCAGCTTCCAGGAGTAACTCCATTCCCTTGCAGATCGCTTCGTACTCAGCCACATTGTTGGTGCAAGGGTCAGCCAACCTGATAGAGAAGGAGTATGTTGCCCCCCGAGGCGACACGAGTAGCACGCCGATGCCGCAACCATCCTCACAAACCGATCCATCGAAGAACATGGCCCATGCACGCACCGATAGTGCTGCTACGTCCGTGTTTATTCGTTCAGCAATCAGATCGGCTAACGCTTGTCCCTTGACTGCTTTCGCCGGTTGATACCGGATTTCAAACTCCGATAATGCAAACATCCATTTGCCGAGTCGGCCTTTTAATACAGGAGCCGACAACATGTGCTTGATGACATCCGATTTGCATATGACGATGATCTCTGCCGTCAAAAGGATGTGATGAAGCTTGGTGCAGGTAAAAAATAGACAGAGGCACAACTTCTCAATTTCAGGGTACCTTGTTTCTGCATCCAACATCCTTCTGCTGAGGTAGAAAACCACTTTTTCCAGGCCATCATAAACCTGCACCACCACTGATGCGATGGAGGTGTCAGCCACTGATAAGTAAATGTAGAACGGCCTGTCTTGTTGCGGCGGAATTAACACAGGTGGCTTGGTTAGGTATTCCTTAATATCGTCAAATGCCTGTTGTTGCTCTGCCCCCCAGCGAAACTCCTCATCAGACTTGATTTTAACCAATCCCATGAACGGCTCGATTCGTCCTGACAGGTTGGAGATAAACCTTCTGACGAAATTAATTTTGCCGATGAGACATTGGAGCTCCTTCTTCGTGGTGGGCGGCTTCATCGTTCGCACTGCCTCTTGACTTTTCAGGCCGATCTCAATCCCGCGTTCATGAACCAGAAAACCTAGGAACTGACCGGCCGTCACACCAAAGGCACACTTCTTTGGATTCATTCTCAGTCCGAACTTCCGAGTTCGGTCCAGGACTTGTCGCAAATCCTCTAAGTGTCCGTCCGTCGCAACAGACTTTACCACCACGTCGTCGATGTAAATCTCCACCAATTTGCCAATTAGATCATGGAAGATGTAGTTCATGGCTCTTTGGTATGTTGCGCCGGCGTTCTTCAGTCCAAACGTCATGACTACATATTCAAACAAGCCCACCGAGCCTGGCACTCTGAATGCAGTCTTGTGTATATCCTCTGGAGCCATGAAAATTTGGTTGTAGCCAGCATTGCCATCCATGAAACTCAAAATTTTATGACCAGCAGCTGCATTGATCAGGGTCTCTGCTACTGGCATCGGATACTCGTCCTTCGGAGTGGCGCTGTTAAGGTTCCGAAAATCTATGGCTACGCGCCATCGGCCATCCTTTTTCTCCACAGGTACAACATTAGAAATCCATTCAGCGTACCTGCATGGCCTGATGAACCCGGCGTCCAACATCTTCTTGATCTCCTTCTTGACTTCCTCCAAGACTTCGGCCTTCATCTGACGTGCTCGCTGCTGGAACGGCCGAAATCCTTTCTTCAGAGGGAGCCTGTGCTCAATGATGCTCCTGTCTAACCCAGGCATCTCTGTATAATCCCAGGCAAAACAATCTGGGTACTCTTTCAACAAGGCTATCATCAGGCCCCTCAGATGCGGATCTAACTTTTTGCTGATAAATGTTGGTCGTGGCTTATCCCCAGGACCAATATCGATCTCTTCTAGCTCGTCAGCTGATGTAAACCCATAACCTAGCTTCCCGTCGCCTGCTAGGTCAATGTTGAACACAGGCAAGGCGTATATTGGGGATAATACTGGCCGATTGCTAACATCGGCCTCTCTTTTTGTTGCAATGCCCAATGAGGGTTTACAACTTCTTGGTCTTTTATTATGGCGACGTGACCCGCCGGAGGTATGTTCACCATGTATTGGGTCATAAATCTCTGACGAGATCCTGGACACTGTGTTTATAAAAGCCGGGTTAGAGACGGCATCAGCCGATGCCGTGCATCGGCTTTCGTCTGTTTAGGCGCCATACTTTCTTTGGCGGGCGCGCCTTGTCTCCAACGTTTGCTGAATCTTCACGGCCAAATCGGGCCGTGCCTTCCTCAACGTGTACAGGTACTATGCTCGGCTTCTTCCAGTTTCGCAGCCGCGCACCCTACGCTTCGAGAATGGCTGAGTCCATCAGGGACACCACCTTGGACGGTGATACCTATCTTCTTCTCCATCTGACTCCTCGAAGTCTTCTTCTTGAGATGACTCAGCTCGTTTATTCGAGGTGGGAGAGGTCCTGCGCTCGAACACCGAAACCTCATTTGCCTTCTTCCTTTGCTTTGCATTCGCAGTTCTCGATAGTTGGCAATCGGCTCATCCCTGAGTCCCAGCAATGTTTGAAGAAAGGACAGTTCCAATGTCTATCCACGTCATCTTGCTCCCTTGACCTCCCTCTAACGTGACGCTCGTACCCGTCGTTGTTTCTATCATGTTGACGATACCTCTTGTCTTCTGCATCAGACCGACGATATCCTTCATCGTCTTCGTCGTAGCACCGACGTCGGTCATGCTGCTCATATTTGTTGAGGAGATGCACGGAGAGTGGGCGTTGATACCGTATGCTTCTCACCTCCTCCTCGGTCAGGTACCGTCTATCATCATCTTGGGGCCGGTCGCGTGGAACGGCCTCCTCTTTATCCTTGCCACGGGAGTGGCTGCTCTCTGCTTTATCTTTGCCATGGCGGCTCACAAGCCCTGCCATGTTGACACCAAAGAGAACTCTGGCTCCCTCATGGAGTGGCTTAGGTCCCCCATGTTGACGTCACGCAACGGACGCGTGTCTCCTTTGAACTTGATGCCGTGCGAACGGGTCTTCTCAAAGGAGCCGATGAGTTCGGCTTCACAGATGGCCTTCAGCTCATCGTATTTCTTCTTGTGCTCCGCAGGGAGATCCTCGTATTTGATCTGTTCCTCTGCCATCTCGGGTGTCGGTGTTGACGTGGATGTTGCAGAAGAGGTCCCACCGGGCGTGCCAGAATGTGTTGCCTGCCAAAACCCACCGGCGGGCAATGGTTAAGCAACACGAAGAGCCGGGAGGCTCCCAAGGCCGCTTAGTGGACCCTGGCACCTCGCGTCGTCCCGCAAATCTTCCAGCCACGTCCTGGCGGTTGCTAGGGCGTGCCACCTGACCTAGACCCGATCAGGAAGGTGTTAGATTGCTTCGATTGTTCCTGCATGGTAGACACGTAAACATTAAATACGAGCCCTATCGGCTCTCAGGTTGCCCTGTGGATCGGCTCAAAGAGCCGATCGCCCCATGGTTCATGTTGGATTTGCAATGGCATGGGGATCCTGCTTGATCAAAACAAAGCTAAACCAATCTACGACAGTTTAGGGTTTTCACCGCATAACCGGAACGTCCTACGCGTAGTCGGGCCTAGCAGATACGGAAGATGATGAAAACTACCCCTACAAGAGGCCTAAAAACCAACATTACGTTAATTCCCGGAACATCCCTTGTAGGAACGGTAAACAACACCTAACGCACTACCGGATCGTCCGACCCCAGCATAAGGCCTAACTATGCAGATATTAAACTAATCCTTGAAGGACAAGGAGCAACTATAACGGATCGGATCTACTAAGTAATGAACAAGCAAGATGCTGCCCTTACACCCAGATAGGTGTAAGGGCAGCTAGGTGTAGAGGGACGGCATTGCCACGCATATATGCACGAGAAAGCATCAATGCAAGCCCCTAAACACCTAAAGATAAGTAGTGCTACTCGCCATCAACAACGCTTCAGCACGAGTAGCACAAGGTAGACGAATAAACGTATACTGCCTAGATCGCGAGATGCGATCTAGGCAGCATGATGCTTACCCGGAAGAAACCCTCGAAGGAAGGGGTGGCGATGCGCCTGATTTGTGTTTGTTGTGAACGTGGTTGTCCCCGATTTCAATAACCCTAGATACATATTTATAGTCCAAGGGACTTTCTAATTGAGGCGTGCACCTAACCGTGCACGGGCTAAACTCTATCTGTTAATTCTAAACATGATGCGATCTACTATATTACAGATACACGGGCAATCTAGCCCAAACTCTTCGCGCAAGGCCGCTTCAAAGACGCTCCACGTGTAATCTTCAAAGCCCATCTTCACTTACGGCCCACCTCTTGATTTGGCCAAAATCCGGTGATAACACATGCCCCCTGGTTTTGATAATGATAATTGCAAAACCACTGCTTTTTCTTCGGGGTCATGTCGTGGCAGAGCAAAGTATTCTTCATCATGATGACTTGCCTTCTCACTTCTGCGCATGATTTAACAGTTTTGGCATCATGTCCTCGAGAACCGTTATGGCATTACATCTTCACTGCATCCCCTTTATTTATCTGTGCAGACGGTTCGCCACTTCATCCCCTTGCTCTGTTCGTCCACGGCACCAAAAAACCCTCTTCCCTGTAGCAATGTCTTCCTCTTCTTCTACCTCCTCAGGCCTCTCCCTCCAATCTTCGCCAAAGAATGAAGACGACCTCCACTCCAGGGCGAACCCCATCTCCTCCGACAAGGAGAAGAAAGAAAAAGGAAGGAAAGGCCTCCTCCTCCGCTGGTACCCGCCGACGAAGCGATCCCGCATGTGGGCGGACAGCAAGCACTTTTCTGGCGCCGACTACGCTCATTTATTCATACCACCTGTATTTCACTATCTCTTCGCAGAACTAGTGCACCTATTAGGTGTGTTGGGGACACAAGAGACTTCTTGCTTTGTGGTTGCAGGGTTGCATGAGAGGGATATCTTTGACCTCTTCCTCCTTGAGTTCGATAAACCTTGGGTGATCCACTTAAGGGAAACTTGCTCTGTTCTACAAACCTCTGCTCTTGGAGGCCCAACACTTGTCTACAAGAATAGAAGGTACTCGCGAATCTTGTGCACTTCTCTTCGGCTTCTCGAAGAACATCCGGTCCAAAGACTTGGCTTTCTCCGACTTCTGACCAGTTTAGGGGGGTGATACGTCTCTGACGTATCGATAATTTCTTATGTTCCATGCCACATTATTGATGATATCTACATGTTTTATACACATTATATGTCGTATTTATGCATTTTCCGCACTAACCTATTAACGAGATGCCGAAGAGCCAGTTGCTCTTTTCTGCTGTTTTTGGTTTCAGAAATCCTACAAAGGAAATATTCTCGGAATTGGACGAAATCAACGCCCAGGGTCCTATTTTTGCACGAAGCTTCCAGAAGACCGAGGGGAAAGGAAGTGGGGCCACGAGGCGCCGCCACAGTAGGGCGGCGCGGCCCGGTCTTGGCCGCGCGGCCCTGGTGTGTGGGGCCCTCGTGTGGCCCCCGCGTTGCCCTTCCGCCTACTTAAAGCCTTCGTCGCGAAACCCAGTAACGAGAGCCACGATACGGAAAACCTTACCGAGACGCCGCCGCCGCCAATCCCATCTCGGGGGATTCAGGAGATCGCCACCCTGCCGGGGGAATCATCTCCGGAGGACTCTTCACCGCCATGATCGCCTCCGGAGTGATGAGTGAGTAGTTCACCCTGGACTATGGGTCCATAGCGGTAGCTAGATGGTTGTCTTCTCCTCATGTGCTTCATTGTCGGATCTTGTGAGCTGCCTAACATGATCAAGATCATCTATCTGTAATTCTATATGTTGTGTTTGTCGGGATCCGATGGATAGAGAATACTATGTTATGTTGATTATCAATCTATTACCTATGTGTTGTTTATGATCTTGCATGCTCTCCGTTATTAGTAGAGGCTCTGGCCAAGTTTTTACTCTTAACTCCAAGAGGGAGTATTTATGCTCGATAGTGGGTTCATGCCTCCATTAAATCTGGGACAGTGACAGAAAGTTCTAAGGTTGTGGATGTGTTGTTGCCACTAGGGATAAAACATTGATGCTATGTCCGAGGATGTAGTTATTGATTACATTACGCACCATACTTAATGCAATTGTCTGTTGTTTGCAACTTAATACTGGAAGGGTTCGGATGATAACCTGAAGGTGGACTTTTTAGGCATAGATGCATGCTGGATAGCGGTCTATGTACTTTGTCGTAATGCCCAATTAAATCTCACAATACTCATCGTATCATGTATGTGCATTGTCATGCCCTCTCTATTTGTCAATTGCCCGACTGTAATTTGTTCACCCAACATGCTATTTGTCTTATGGGAGAGACACCTCTAGTGAACTGTGGACCCCGATCCATTCTTTTACATCGAATACAATCTACTGCAATACTTGTTTTACTGTTTTTGCAAACAATCATCATCCACACTATACATCTAATCCTTTGTTACAGCAAGCCGGTGAGATTGACAACCTCACTGTTTCGTTGGGGCAAAGTACTTTGGTTGTGTTGTGCAGGTTCCACGTTGGCGCCGGAATCCCTGGTGTTGCGCCGCACAACATCCCGCCACCAACAACCTTCAACGTGCTCCTTGGCTCCTCCTGGTTCGATAAACCTTGGTTTCTTTCTGAGGGAAAACTTGTACTGTGTACGCATCACACCTTCCTCTTGGGGTTCCCAACGGACGTGTGCTGTACACGCCATCAGGGGGTACGGCACTTCCTTCCGTATAGGGCTTCAAAGGGGGCCATCTGTAGGCTGGCTTGGTAGCTGTTGTTGTAAGAGAATTCGGCATAAGGCAAGCAGTCTTCCCACTTAGATCTGTATTCCAGTACACATGCTCTCAGCATGTCCTCCAGTCTGCCCGTCGGTCTGCGGGTGATACGCGGTGATGAAATTCAGACGGGTCCCTAGTCCTTCGTGCACCTTTCGAGAATCTTGAGGTGAATTGTGATCCTCTATCTGACACTATCGACTTCGGGGTTCCGTGCAGGGCGACTATTCTGGAGATGTACAGCTCAGCTAACTTTGGGCCTTGGTATGTGGTCTTGACGGCGATGAAATGGGCTACCTTGGTCAATCTATCGACAACTACCCATATTGAATCATTGCCTTTACTGGATTTGGGCAAACCGGTGCTAAAGTCCATTCCTACCGAATCCCACTTCCATTCGGGAATCTGTAGGGGTTGCAGCAGTCCTGCGGGTCGTTGATGTTCTGCCTTGACTCTCTGACAGATGTCACACTTGGCGATGTAGCTGCCGATTTCTCTCTTCATTCCATGCCACCAGAATTGCTCCTTCAGGTCTTGGTACATCTTGGTACCTCCGGGGTGGATTGAGTAAAGGGTGTCATGGGCTTCTTGCAGGATGACTTGCTTCAAGTCTGAGTCCGATGGTACGCAGAGACGTTCTTTGTACCAAAGAACTCCGGTTTCATCAACTGTGAATCCTGGTGCTTTTCCTGCAACTATTTGTTTCTTGATTCCTTCAATGCTGGCATTTTCCTTCTGTGCTTCCTTAATCTGACCAATCAAGGTGGGTTGAAGCTCTATGCTGGCTAAGAATCCTTCACTAACTAGTTCCATCCTAAACTGCTTGATGGCGTGTAACACACACGTTCGTTGGGAACCCCAAGAGGAAGGTATGTTGCACACAGTAGCAAGTTTTCCCTCAGAAAGAAACCAAGGTTTATCGAACCAGGAGGAGCCAAGAAGCACGTTGAAGGTTGATGGCGGCGGGATGTAGTGCGGCGCAACACCAGGGATTCCGGCGCCAACGTGGAACCTGCACAACACAACCAAAGTACTTTTCCCCAACGAAACAGTGAGGTTGTCAATCTCACCGGCTTGCTGTAACAAAGGATTAGATGTATAGTGTGGATGATGATTGTTTGCGAGAAAACAGTAGAACAAGTATTGCAGTAGATTGTATTTCAGATGTAAAGAATAGGACCGGGGTCCACAGTTCACTAGAGGTGTCTCTCCCATAAGATAAATAGCATGTTGGGTGAACAAATTACAGTTGGGCAATTGACAAATAGAGAGGGCATGACCATGCACATACATGATATGATGAGTATTGTGAGATTTAATTGGGCATTACGACAAAGTACATAGACCGCTATCCAGCATGCATCTATGCCTAAAAAGTCCACCTTCAGGTTATCATCCGAACCCCTTCCAGTATTAAGTTGTAAACAACAGACAATTGCATTAAGTATGGTGCATAATGTAATCAATAACTACATCCTTAGACATAGCATCAATGTTTTATCCCTAGTGGCAACAGCACATCCACAACCTTAGAACTTTCTGTCACTGTCCCAAATTTAATGGAGGCATGAACCCACTATCGAGCATAAATACTCCCTCATGGAGTTAAGAGCAAAAACTTGGCCAGAGCCTCTACTAATAACGGAGAGCATGCAAGATCATAAACAACACATAGGTAATAGATTGATAATCAACATAACATAGTATTCTCTATCCATCGGATCCCGACAAACACAACATATAGCATTACAGATAGATGATCTTGATCATGTTAGGCAGCTCACAAGATCCGACAATGAAGCACATGAGGAGAAGACAACCATCTAGCTATTGCTATGGACCCATAGTCCAGGGGTGAACTACTCACTCATCACTCCGGAGGCGACCATGGCGGTGAAGAGTCCTCCAGAGATGATTCCCCTCTCCGGCGGAGTGCCGGAGGCGATCTCCGAATCCCCGAGATGGGATTGGCGGCGGCGTGCGCGTCTCGAAGGTTTTCCATATCGTGGCTCTCGGTGGGGGTTTCGTCACGGAGGCTTTAAGTAGGCGAAGAGGTAGGTCAAGGGCGTCACGAGGGGCCCAGGGCGCCGGGCGGCGCGGCTGGCTCCGCGCCGCCGTTGTTGTGCCGCCTCGTGGCCCCACTGTTCCCCTCGGTCTTCGGAAGCTTCGTGCAAAAATAGGACCCTGGGCGTTGATTTCGCCCAATTCCGAGAATATTTCCTTACTAGGATTTCTCAAACCAAAAACAGCAGAAAACAGAATGGCTCTTCGGCATCTTGTTAATAGGTTAGTGCCGGAAAATGCATAAATATGACATAAAGTATGCATAAAACATGTAGATATCATCAATAATGTGGCATGGAACATAAGAAATTATCGATACGTCGGAGACATATCAGCATCCCCAAGCTTAGTTCTGCTCGTCCCGAGCAGGTAAACGATAACAAAGATAATTTCTTAAGTGACATGCCATCATAACCTTGATCATACTATTGTAAGCATATGTAATGAATGCAGCGATCAAAACAATGGTAATGACATGAGTAAACAAATGAATCATAAAGCAAAGACTTTTCATGAATAGTACTTCAAGACAAGCATCAATAAGTCTTGCATAAGAGTTAACTCATAAAGCAATAAGTCAAAGTAAAGGTATTGAAGCAACACAAAGGAAGATTAAGTTTCAGCGGTTGCTTTCAACTTGTAACATGTATATCTCATGGATAATTGTCAACATAGAGTAATATAACAAGTGCAATATGCAAGTATGTAGGAATCAATGCACAGTTCACACAAGTGTTTGCTTCTTGAGGTGGAGAGAAATAGGTGAACTGACTCAACATAAAAGTAAAAGAATGGTCCTTCAAAGAGGAAAGCATCGATTGCTATATTTGTGCTAGAGCTTTGGTTTTGAAAACATGAAACAATTTTGTCAACGGTAGTAATAAAGCATATGTATCATGTAAATTATATCTTACAAGTTGCAAGCCTCATGCATAGTATACTAATAGTGCCCGCACCTTGTCCTAATTAGCTGGATTACCAGGATTATCATTGCAATACACATGTTTTAACCAAGTGTCACAAAGGGGTACCTCTATGCCGCCTGTACAAAGGTCTAAGGAGAAAGCTCGCATTTGGATTTCTCGCTTTTGATTATTCTCAACTTAGACATCCATACCGGGACAACATAGACAACAGATAATGGACTCCTCTTTTATGCATAAGCATGTAGCAACAATTAATGTTCTCATATGAGATTGAGGATATATGTCCAAAACTGAAACTTCCACCATGATTCATGGCTTTAGTTAGCGGCCCAATGTTCTTCTCTAACAATATGCATGCTCTAACCATTTAAATGAGTGGTAAATCTCCCTTACTTCAGACAAGACGGACATGCATATCAACTCACATGATATTCAACAAAGAGTAGTTGATGGCGTCCCCAGAAACATGGTTATCGCACAACAAGCAACTTAATAAGAGATAAAGTGCATAAGTACATATTCAATACCACAATAGTTTTTAAGGCTATTTTGTCCCATGAGCTATATATTGCAAAGGCGAATGATGGAAATTTAAAGGTAGCACTCAAGAAATTTACTTTGGAATGGCGGAGAAATACCATGTAGTAGGTAGGTATGGTGGACACAAATGGCATAGTGGTTGGCTCAAGGATTTTGGATGCATGAGAAGTATTCCCTCTCGATACAAGGTTTAGGCTAGCAAGGTTATTTGAAACAAACACAAGGATGAACCGGTGCAGCAAAACTCACATAAAAGACATATTGTAAACATTATAAGACTCTACACCGTCTTCCTTGTTGTTCAAAACTCAATACAAGTTATCTAGACTTTAGAGAGACCAAATATGCAAACCAAATTTAGCAAGCTCTATGTGTTTCTTCATTAATAGGTGCAAAGTATATGATGCAAGAGCTTAAACATGAGCACAACAATTGTCAAGTATCAAATTATTCAAGACATTTTAGAATTACTACATGTAGCATTTCCCGATTCCAACCATATAACAATTTAACGAAGAAGATTCAACCTTCGCCATGAATACTATGAGTAAAGCCTAAGGACATATTTGTCCATATGCAACAGCGGAGCTCTCTCCCACACAATGAATGCTAGGATCCATTTTATTCAAACAAAACAAAAACAAAAACAAACCGACGCTCCAAGCAAAGTACATAAGATGTGATGGAATAAAAATATAGTTTTGGGGAGGAACCTGATAATGTTGTCGATGAAGAAGGGGATGCCTTGGGCATCCCCAAGCTTAGACGCTTGAGTCTTCTTAAAATATGCAGGGGTGAACCACGGGGCATCCCCAAGCTTAGAGCTTTCACTCTCCTTGATCATATTGCATCATTTCCCTCTCTTGATCCTTGAAAACTTCCTCCACACCAAACTCGAAACAACTCATTAGAGGGTTAGTGCACAATAAAAATTCACATGTTCAGAGGTGACATAATCATTCTTAACACTTCTGGACATTGCATAAAGCTAATGGACATTAATGGATCAAAGAAATTCATCCAACATAGCAAAAGAGGCAATGCGAAATAAAAGGCAGAATCTGTCAAAACAGAACAGTTCGTAAAGACGAATTTTAAAATGGCACCATACTTGCTCAAATGAAAATGCCCAAATTTAATGAAAGTTGCGTACATATCTGAGGATCACGCACGTAAATTGGCATATTTTTCTGAGCTACCTACAGAGAGGCAGGTCGAAATTCGTGACAGCAAAGAAATCTGTTACTGCGCAGTAATCCAAATCTAGTATGAACCTTACTATCAAAGACTTTACTTGGCACAACAATGCACAAAACTAAGATAAGGAGAGGTTGATACAGTAGTAAACAACTTCCAAGACTCAAATATAAAATAAAGGTATTGTAGTAAAAACATGGGTTGTCTCCCATAAGCGCTTTTCTTTAACGCCTTTCAGCTAGGCGCAGAAAGTGTGTATCAAGTGTTATCAAGAGATGAAGCATCAATATCATAAGCTCCCCCATCTGTAGTGGTACTAAGGGCTTTGTCAATTTTAGGCCTATAATAATATTTTTTTGGTTTAGGCACTTTAGAAACATACATAAACTTTTGCTCCTTACCCACATAAGCTTTCTCCTTAAACTTAAGAGAAGAAAAAGTTGAACCCAAAGTTCCCATAGCTTTTTCAAGTTCGCCAATCCTATTGATTTGATTATCATGGACAACACAAGTTCCTAGGACACTAATTCTTTCATCAATTCCTCCTAAGGATTTATCAAGTTCATCAGTTTTATCAAGTAACATTTCCAATTTAGTTTCAACACTTGGAAATTTTTTCTCTATGGTTTCCAATTTTTTCATAACATCTTCAAGAGAGGTTTCAATTTTAACTTCATTAACAGGTGGTATTCCAAATAAACTCTCAATAATGCAACTAGCTTCTAAAGCAGGAGCGCCTAGGAAGTTACCTCCCGCGAGACAATCAAGAACATACCTATTCCAGCTAGAGATACCAACATAAAAATTCCTGAGTAGGATAGTGGTGGAGTGTTTCTTAGTGCACCTATTATGGGCATCACTAATTCTATACCAAGCATCTTTTAAACATTCTCCCCCTTGTTGCTTAAACGAACGAACTTCAACTTCAGGATTACTCATTTTAGCAGTAGTAAATAAAGCAAACTAGATAAAGTAAATGCAAGTAACTAATTTTTTTGTGTTTTTGATATAGAGTGCAAGACAGTAAATAAAGTAAAACTAGCAACTAATTTTTTTTTGTTTTGATATAATGTAGCAAACAAAGTAGTAAATAAAATAAAGCAAGACAAAAACAAAGTAAAGAGATTGGATTGTGGAGACTCCCCTTGCAGCGTGTCTTGATCTCACCGGCAAGCCAGAAAAAGAGCTTGATGGCGTGTAACACACACGTTCGTTGGGAACCCCAAGAGGAAGGTATGTTGCACACAGTAGCAAGTTTTCCCTCAGAAAGAAACCAAGGTTTATCGAACCAGGAGGAGCCAAGAAGCACGTTGAAGGTTGATGGCGGCGGATGTAGTGCGGCGCAACACCGGTGGCGCCAACGTGGAACCTACACAACACAACCAAAGTACTTTGCCCCAACGAAATAGCGAGGTTGTCAATCTCACCGGCTTGCTGTAACAAAGGATTAGATGTATAGTGTGGATGATGATTGTTTGCAGAAAACAGTAGAACAAGTATTGCAGTAGATTGTATTTCAGATGTAAAGAATAGGACCGGGGTCCACAGTTCACTAGAGGTGTCTCTCCCATAAGATAAATAGCATGTTGGGTGAACAAATTACAGTCGGGCAATTGACAAATAGAGAGGGCATGACCATGCACATACATGATATGATGAGTATTGTGAGATTTAATTGGGCATTACGACAAAGTACATAGACCGCTATCCAGCATGCATCTATGCCTAAAAAGTCCACCTTCAGGTTATCATCCGAACCCCTTCCGGTATTAAGTTGTAAACAAGAGACAATTGCATTAAGTATGGTGCGTAATGTAATCAATAACTACATCCTTAGACATAGCATCAATGTTTTATCCCTAGTGGCAACATCCACAACCTTAGAACTTTCTGTCACTGTCCCCAGATTTAATGGAGGCATGAACCCACTATCGAGCATAAATACTCCCTCTTGGAGTTAAGAGCAAAAACTTGGCCGAGCCTCTACTAATAACGGAGAGCATGCAAGATCATAAACAACACATAGGTAATAGATTGATAATCAACATAACATAGTATTCTCTATCCATCGGATCCCGACAAACACAACATATAGCATTACAGATAGATGATCTTGATCATGTTAGGCAGCTCACAAGATCCGACAATGAAGCACATGAGGAGAAGACAACCATCTAGCTACTGCTATGGACCCATAGTCCAGGGGTGAACTACTCACTCATCACTCCGGAGGCGACCATGGCGGTGGAGAGTCCTCCGGGAGATGATTCCCCTCTCGCAGGGGTGCCGGAGGCGATCTCAGAATCCCCCGAGATGGGATTGGCGGCGGCGGCGCCGGAAGGTTTTCCGGATCGTGGCTCTCGGTACTGTTTCGTCACGGAGGCTTTAATTAGGCGAAGAGGTAGGTCAAGGGGCGTCACGAGGGGCCCAGACGCCAGGGCCGCGCGGCCAGCTCCTGGGCCGCGCCGCCACTGTCTGGCCGCCTCGTGGCCCCACTTCGTTCCGGTCTTCTGGAAGCTTCGTGCAAAAATAGGACCATGGGCGTTGATTTCGTCCAATTCCGAGAATATTTCCTTACTAGGATTTCTGAAACCAAAAACAGCAGAAAACAGCAACTGGCTCTTCGGCATCTTGTTAATAGGTTAGTGCCGGAAAATGCATAAATATGACATAAAGTATGCATAAAATATGTAGATATCATCAATAATGTGGCATGGAACATAAGAAATTATCGATACGTCAGAGACGTATCACTGCTCAAACTCTTGGTAGAGGCTAGGTTGTTCTTTTTGCTATCATGGAGTTCAACTGACACGGCAGCCTACTCAGCGCATCTGCTACCACATTGGCCTTGCCGGGGTGGTAGTGGATTTCCATATCATAGTCCTTGATTAGCTCCAACCATCTTCTCTGCCTCATATTCAGCTCCTTCTGTGTGAAGATATACTTCAGGCTCTTGTGATCCGAATAGATCTCGCAGCGATTACCCATGAGGTAATGACGCCATACCTTTCAAAACTACAGCTGCGAGCTCGAGGTCGTGGGTGGGATAGTTCTGCTCATGCTGCTTCACTTGCCTAGATAGATAAGATATCACCTTGCCTTCTTGCATCAACACGCATCCAAGACCAATCTTGGAGGCGTCACAATAGACGTCAAATGGCTTGGTGATGTCCGGCATGATCAGGATTGGGGCTGAGGTCAGTCTACTCTTGAGTTGTTGGAAACTCTCTTCACATTTGTCAGTCCATTCGAACTTCTTGTCCTTCTTTTAGTTGGGTCATTGGTCGAGCGATGCTCGAAGCCTTCGACAAATCTGCGGTAATATCCGGCTAATCCAAGAAAAGCACGGACCTCGGTCTGAGTTGTTGGGGCTTTCCATTCTGCAACAGTCTTGATTTTGGAGGGATCTACGGCAATTCCTCCTGCAGACAAGATATGTCCCAGGAATCCTACTTCCTTCAGCCAAAACTCACATTTGCTGAACTTAGCATACAACTTATGCTCCCTAAGGGTCTCAGGACAGCTTCTAGGTGTTGCTCATGTTCTTCTTCAGACTTGGAGTAGATTAGGATGTCATCGATGAAAATGACAACAAACTTATCTAGAAAGTTCATGAAGATCTTGTTCATGAGGTTCATGAAGTAAGCGGGGGCATTGGTCAGTCCAAATGACATGACATTGTACTCGTACAATCCATATCTGGTGGTAAAGGCAGTTTTGGGGATATCCGATGCACGAATCTTCAGTTGATGGTACCCAGTCCTAAGATCAATCTTAGAGAACACTGTGGCACCGGTCAACTGGTCAAACAGGTCTTCTATCTTTGGCAATGGGTATTTGTTTTTGATGGTGACATCGTTAAGCTTACGGTAATCCGTACATAAACGACTGGCACCGTCTTTCTTGTCTACAAACAAAACTGGGGATCTCCAAGGCGACGCACTTGGTCGAATCAGACCTTTGGCTAGTAATTCATCCAGTTGCTTCTTTAGTTCCACTAGCTGTGCTGGGTTCATGCTATAGGCTCTCTGGGCTATAGGTCCTGTTCCAGGGATTAACTCGATGATAAACTCGATATCCCGATCTGGGGGCATACCGGGTAGATCATCAGGAAACACATCAGGGTATCGACAGACGACCCTGATCTGAGTGGCTTGGCTACACTCGGTTGCAGGTAAATTTTCGGATAGTCTTTCAGATACATGTTCTACTATGATACCGGTGCTACTAGTCATGGTGATGGCTTTCTTGGCACAGTCAATCAATCCATGGTGTTTGGCCATCCAATCCTAGTACTACTTCCAAACCTTTGGTTCCCAGAATAATCAGATTGGCATAGAACTCTACTTCATGTATTATGATGGGTACATTTTTGCAAAATTTTCTGGCTTTGGTGGTTGATCCGGGAATTTGAACTATCATGACATGCTTCAAGCTGATAGGTTGAATTTTACTTGTGGATGCAAAGTCTTCCGTGACAAAAGAATGAGATGCTCCGGAATCAAACAATACTCTAGCAGGTACTGAGTTGACGGAAAACATACTGATGCGCGTAGATGTACACGTCCGTTGGGAACCCCAAGAGGAAGGTATGATGCGCGGTGGCAAGTTTTCCCTCGTATGAAACCAAGGTTTAATCGAACCATAGGAGCCAAGAAGCACGTTGAAGGTTGATGGTCGCGAAATGTGATGCGGCGCAACACCGGGGATTCCGGCGCCAACGTGGAACACAACACAACCCAAGTACTTTGCCCCAACGAAACAGTGAGGTTGTCAATCTCACCGGCTTGCTGTAACAAAGGATTAAACGTATCGAGTGGAAGATGTTTGCAAAGAAAACATAAAACAAGTATTGCAGTAGATTGTATGCTATGTAAAGAATAGGACCGGGGTCCACAGTTCACTAGAGGTGTCTCTCCCATAAGATAAAAGCATGTTGGGTGAACAAATTACAGTCGAGCAATTGACAAATAGAGAAAGGCATAACAGTGCATATACATGATATGATAAATATAGTGAGATTTAATCCGGGCATTACGACAAAGTACATAGACCGCCATCCAACTGCATCTATGCCTAAAAGTCCACCTTCAGGTTATCATCCGCCCTCCAGTATTAAGTTGCAAAGCAACAGACAATTGCATTAAGTATGGTGCGTAATGTAATCAACAACTACATCCTTAGACATAGCATCAATGTTTTATCCCTAGTGGCAACAGCACATCACAACCTTAGAACTTACTGTCACGATCCCAGATTCAATGAAGGCATGAACCCACTATCGAGCATAAATACCCCCTCTTGGAGTTAAGAGCAAAAACTTGGCCAGAGCCTCTACTAATAACGGAGAGCATGCAAGATCATAAGCAACACATAAACAATAGATTGATAATCACCATAATCATAGTACTCTCTATCCATCGGATCCCGACAAACACAACATATAGTATTACAGATAGATGATCTTGATCATGTTAGGCAGCTCACAAGATCCAACAATGAAGCACAACAAGGAGAAGACGACCATCTAGCTACTGCTATGGACCCATGGTCCAGGGGTGAACTACTCACTCATCACTCCGGAGGCGACCATGGCGGTGTAGAGTCCTCCGGGAGATGAATCCCCTCTCCGGCAGGGTGTCGGCGGTCTCCGAATCCCCCGAGATGGGATTCGCGGCGGCGTCTCTAAGGTTTTCCGTATCGTGGCTCTCGGTACTGGGGGTTTCGCGACGGAGGCTTTAAGTAGGCGGAGGGTCAACGGGGGCCACGAGGGGCCCGGGGGTAGGTCGGCGCGGCCGGGCTTGGGCCGCGCCGCCCCCCTACAGCCGCCTCGTGGCCCCACTTCGTTATCTCTTCGGTCTTCTGGAAGCTTCGTGCAAAAATAGGACCCTGGGCGAAAGTTTCGTCCAATTCCGAGAATATTTCTTTACTAGGATTTCTGAAACCAAAAACAGCAGAAAACAGCAACTGGCTCTTCGGCATCTTGTTAATAGGTTAGTTCCAAAATGCATAAATATGACATATAATGTGCATAAAACATGTAGGTATCATCAATAAAGTAGCATGGAACATAAGAAATTATCGATACGTTGGAGACGTATCAGCATCCCCAAGCTTAGTTCTGCTCGTCCCGAGCAGGTAAAACGATAACAAAGATAATTTCTGAAGTGACATGCCATCATAATCTTGATCATACTATTTGTAAACATATGTAATGAATGCAGCGATCAAAACAAAGGTAATGACATGAGTAAACAAGTGAATCATATAGCAAAGACTTTTCATGAATAGTACTTCAAGACAAGCATCAATAAGTCTTGCATAGGAGTTAACTCATAAAGCAATAAATCAAAGTAAAGGTATTGAAGCAACACAAAGGAAGATTAAGTTTCAGCGGTTGCTTTCAACTTGTAACATGTATATCTCATGGATATTGTCAACATAAAGTAATATAACAAGTGCAATATGCAAGTATGTAGGAATGCACAGTTCACACAAGTGTTTGCTTCTTAAGGTGGAAGGAGATAGGTAAATGACTCAACAATAAAAGTAAAAGAAAGGTCCTTCAAAGAGGAAAGCATCGATTGCTGTATTTGTGCTAGAGCTTTTATTTTGAAAACATGAAACAATTTTGTCAACGGTAGTAATAAAGCATATGAGTTATGAAAATTATATCTTACAAGTTGCAAGCCTCATGCATAGTATACTAATAGTGCCCGCACCTGTCCTACTTAACTTGGACTACCGGATCTTTGCATGCCATGTTTCAACCAAGTGTCACAAAGGGGTACCTCCATGCCGCCTGTACAAAGGTCTAAGGAGAAAGCTCGCATTTTGGATTTCTCGCTTTTGATTATTCTCAACTTAGACATCCATACCGGGACAACATGGACAACAGATAATGGACTCCTCTTAAATGCATAAGCATGTAGCAACAATTATTATTCTCATATGAGATTGAGGATATATGTCCAAAACTGAAACTTCAACCATGATTCATGGCTTTAGTTAGCGGCCCAATGTTCTTCTCTAACAATTTTGCATGCTCCAACCACTAAAATGATAGATCCTTCAGACAAGACGGACATGCATAGCAACTCACATGATATTCAACAATAGTTGATGGCGTTCCCCAGAAGCATGGTTATCGCACAACAAGCAACTTAATAAAATATAAAGTGCATAAGTACATATTCAATACTACGATAGTTTTTAAGGCTATTTTGTCCCATGAGCTATATATTGCAAAGGTAAATGATGGAATTTTAAAGGTAGCACTCAAGCAATTTACTTTGGAATGGCGGAGAAATACCATGTAGTAGGTAGGTATGGTGGACACAAATGGCATAGTAGTTGGCTCAAGGATTTTGGATGCATGAGAAGTATTCCCTCTCGATACAAGGTTTAGGCTAGCAAGGTTATTTGAAGCAAACTCAAGGATGAACAGGTGCAGCAAAACTCACATAAAAGACATATTGTAAACATTATAAGACTCTACACTGTCTTCCTTGTTGTTCAAAACTCAATACTAGATATTATCTAGACCTTAGAGAGACCAAATATGCAAATCAAATTTTAGCAAGCTCTATGTATTTCTTCATTAATGGGTGCAAAGCATATGATGCAAGAGCTTAAACATGAGCACAACAATTGCCAAGTATCACATTATCCAAGACATTTTTAGAATTACTACATGTAGCATTTTCCAATTCCAACCATATAACAATTTAACGAAGAAACTTCGCCTTGAACATTATGAGTAAAGCCTAAGGACACATGTGTCCATATGCAACAACGGAGCGTGTCTCTCTCCCACAAAGTGAATGCTAGGATCCATTTTATTCAAACAAAACAAAAACAAAAACACAACCGACGCTCCAAGTAAAGAACACAAGATGTGATTGAATAAAAATATAGTTTCAGGGAGGAACCTGATGTTGATGAAGAGGGGATGCCTTGGGCATCCCCAAGCTTAGACGCTTGAGTCTTCTTAAAATATGCAGGGGTGAACCACGGGGCATCCCCAAGCTTAGAGCTTTCACTCTTCTTGATCTAGTATATCATACTCCTCTCTTGACCCTTGAAAACTTCCTTCACACCAAACTTCAAGCAAACTCATTAGAGGGTTAGTGCACAATTAATAATTCACACATTCAGAGGTGACACAATCATTATTTTCACTTCTGGACATTGCATAAAGCTACTGGACATTAGTGGATCAAAGAAATAAATCCAACATAGCAAAAGAGGCAATGCGAAATAAAAGGCAGAATCTGTCAAAAACAGAACAGTCCGTAAAGACGAATTTAGAGATGGCACCAGACTTGCTCAAATGGAAAAACTCAAAACTAATGAAAGTTGCGTACATATCTGAGGATCACGCTCGTAAATTGGCAGATTTTTTCGAATTTTCTACAGAGAACTGTGCCCAGATTCGTGACAGACAGCAATGCTGTTTCTGCGCAGCAATCCCAAATATAACATCAACTTTGACATAGAAACTTTACTTGGCACAAAAACATGATAAGGAGAGGTTGCTACAGTAGTAAACAACTTCCAAGACTCAATAAAACAAAAAATTGCTGTAGGTAAAAACATGGGTTGTCTCCCATAAGCGCTTTTCTTTAACGCCTTTCAGCTAGGCGCAGAAAGTGCAAATCAAGTAACATCGAGAGTAGAAGCATCAACATCATAGCTTGTTCTAATAATAGAATCAAAAGGCAACTTCATTCTCTTTCTAGGGAAGTGTTCCATACCTTTCTTGAGAGGAAATTGATATTTAATATTACCTTCCCTCATATCAATAACAGCACCAACAGTTCGAAGAAAAGGTCTTCCCAACACAATAGGACAAGATGCATTGCATTCGATATCCAAGACAACAAAATCAACGGGGACAAGGTTATTGTTAACCGTAATATGCACATTATCAATCCTCCCCAAAGGTTTCTTTTTAACATTATCGGCAAGATTAACATCCAAATAACAATTCTTCAATGGTGGCAAGTCAAGCATATCATAGATCTTTTTAGGCATAACAGAAATACTTGCACCAAGATCACATAAAGCATTACATTCAAAGTCATTGAATTTCATTTTAATGATGGGCTCCCAACCATCTTCTAACTTTCTAGGAATAGAAGTTTCAAGTTTTAGTTTCTCTTCTCTAGCTTTTATGAGAGCATTTGTAATATGTTTTGTAAAGGCTAAATTTATAGCACTAGCATTAGGACTTTTAGCAAGTTTTTGTAAGAACTTTATAACTTCAGAGATGTGGCAATCATCAAAATCTAAATCATTATGAGCTACAGCAATGGGATCATTGTTCCCAAGGTTGGAAAAAATTTCAGCAGTTTTATCACAAGCAGTTTCAGCAGTTTTAGCAATTTCAGGCAGTTTTGTACGCTTTGCACTAGGAGTAGAAACATTGCCAACACCAATTATATTACCATTGATAGTAGGAGGTGCAGCAACATGTGGAGAATTAGCATTACTAGTGGTGGTAATAGTCCAAACTTTAGCTACATTATCTTTAGCTAGTTTTTCATTTTCTTCTCTATCCCACCTAGCACGCAGTTCAGCCATTAATCTTATATTCTCATTAATTCTAACTTGGATGGCATTTGCTGTAGTAGTAATCTTATTATCAATATCATTATTAGGCATAACTTTCAATTTTAAAAGATTAACATCGGAGGCAAGCCTATCAACTCTAGAAGCAATAGTATCAATTTTATCAAGCTTTTCCTCAACAGATTTGTTAAAAGCAGTTTGTGTACTAATAAATTCTTTAAGCATAGCTTCAAGACCAGAGGGTACACTCCTATTATTATTGTAAGAATTCCCATAAGAATTACCATAACCATTACCATTAGCAGAAGGATATGGCCTATAGTTATTACCAGAGTTGTTCCTATAAGCATTGTTGTTGAAATTATTATTTTTAATGAAATTCACATCAACATTTTCTTCTTGAGCAACCAATGAAGCTAAGGGAACATTATTAGGATCATAGATCTACCATTCACAAGCATAGACATAATCACATCAATCTTATCACTCAAGGAAGAGGTTTCTTCAACAGAATTTACCTTCTTACCTTGTGGAGCTCTTTCCGTGTGCCATTCAGAGTAATTTATCATCATATCATCAAGAAGTTTTGTAGCCGCCCCCAATGTGATGGACATAAAGGTACCTCCAGCAGCTGAATCCAATAAATTCCGCGAAGAAAAATTTAGTCCTGCATAGAAGGTTTGGATGATCATCCAAGTAGTCGGTCCATGGGTTGGGCAATTCTTTACCAAAGTTTTCATTCTCTCCCATGCTTGAGCAACATGTTCAGTATCTAATTGTTTAAAATTCATTATGCTACTTCTCAAAGATATAATTTTAGCGGGAGGATAATATCTACCAATAAAAGCATCCTTGCATTTAGTCCATGAATCAATACTATTCTTAGGCAAAGATAGCAACCAATCTTTAGCTCTTCCTCTTAATGAAAGGAAACACTTTCAATTTAATAATATCACCATCTACATCTTTATACTTTTGCATTTCACAAAGTTCAACAAAATTATTGAGATGGGCAGCAGCATCATCAGAACTAACACCGGAAAATTGATCTCTCATAACCAAGTTCAGTAAAGCAGGTTTAATTTCAAAGAATTCTGCTGTAGTAGCAGGTGGAGCAATAGGTGTGCATAGGAAATCATTATTATTTGCATTTGTGAAGTCACACAACTTAGTATTTCAGGAGTATTCATTTTAGCAACGGTAAATAAAACAAACTAGATAAAGTAAATGCAAGTAAATAATTTTTTTGTGTTTTCGATATAGTGAACAAGACAGTAAATAAAGTAAAACTAGCAACTAATTTTTTGTGTGTTTTGTTTAGGTGCAGCAAACAAAGTAGTAAATAAAATAAAGCAAGACAAAAACAAAGTAAAGAGATTGAGAAGTGGAGACTCCCCTTGCAGCGTGTCTTGATCTCCCGGCAACGGCGCCAGAAAAAGTGCTTGATGCGCGTAGATGTACACGTCCGTTGGGAACCCCAAGAGGAAGGTATGATGCGCACAGCGGCAAGTTTCCCTCATGAAACCAAGGTTTAATCGAACCGGTAGGAGCCAAGAAGCACGTTGAAGGTTGATGGTCGCGAAATGTGATGCGGCGCAACACCGGGGATTCGGCGCGCCGCGGAACCTGCACAACACAACAAGTACTTTGCCCCAACGAAACAGTGAGGTTGTCAATCTCACCGGCTTGCTGTAACAAAGGATTAAACGTATCGAGTGGAAGATGTTTGCAAGAAAACAGTAAAACAAGAATTGCAGGTAGATTGTATGCTATGTAAAGAGTAGGACCGGGGTCCAGAGTTCACTAGAGGTGTCTCTCCCATAAGATAAAAGCATGTTGGGTGAACAAATTACATTCGAGCAATTGACAAATAGAGAAAGGCATAACAATGCATATACATGATATGATAAATATAGTGAGATTTAATCCGGGCATTACGACAAAGTACATAGACCGCCATCCAACTGCATCTATGCCTAAAAAGTCCACCTTCAGGTTATCATCCGAACCCCCTCCAGTATTAAGTTGCAAAGCAACAGACAATTGCATTAAGTATGGTGCGTAATGTAATCAACAACTACATCCTTAGACATAGCATCAATGTTTTATCCCTAGTGGCAACAGCACATCACAACCTTAGAACTATCACGATCCCAGATTCAATGAAGGCATGAACCCACTATCGAGCATAAATACCCCCTCTTGGAGTTAAGAGCAAAAACTTGGCCAGAGCCTCTACTAATAACGGAGAGCATGCAAGATCATAAGCAACACATAAACAATAGATTGATAATCACCATAATCATAGTACTCTCTATCCATCGGATCCCGACAAACACAACATATAGTATTACAGATAGATGATCTTGATCATGTTAGGCAGCTCACAAGATCCAACAATGAAGCACAACAAGGAGAAGACGACCATCTAGCTACTGCTATGGACCCATGGTCCAGGGGTGAACTACTCACCATCACTCCGGAGGCGACCATGGCGGTGTAGAGTCCTCGGGAGATGAATCCCCTCTCGGCAGGGTGCGGAGGCGATCTCCAGAATCCCCCGAGATGGGATTCACGGCGGCGGCGTCTCGGTAAGGTTTTCCGTATCGTGGCTCTCGATGGGGGTTTGCGACGGAGGCTTTAAGTAGGCGGAGGGTCAGCGCGGGGGCCACACGGGGGCCCGAAACAGGTCGGGCGCGGCCAGGGCTTGGGCCGCGCCGGCCACCCTCTGGCCGCCTCGTGGCCCCACTTCGTTATCTCTTCGGTCTTCCGGAAGCTTCGTGCAAAAATAGGACCCTGGGCGAAGTTTCGTCCAATTCCGAGAATATTTCTTTACTAGGATTTCTGAAACCAAAAACAGCAGAAAACAGCAACTGGCTCTTCGGCATCTTGTTAATAGGTTAGTTCTAGAAAATGCATAAATATGACATATAATGTGCATAAAACATGTAGGTATCATCAATAAAGTAGCATGGAACATAAGAAATTATCGATACGTTGGAGACGTATCTACCCAGTACAACATCTGGTGCTTCCTGGGCTTCTTCGGCGTTCATGTGGAAGAGACGGCCGTTGCGGTTATTGGGGTTGTTGGGGGCGAACTTCTTGCCGGTGGAGACACGGCGTTGCTGCTGAGCAGGTGCAGCGGTGGTGCCGGCGAGCTTGGCGAGCCTCTTGGGACACTCGTTGGAGTAGTGTCCACCACTCCGCACTCATAGCAGGTGCTAGTAGACTTGTCCTTGGGTGCGACGGGGACGGCGTTGCTTCCGGTTCTGGGGGCAATGTTGGCGTTGTTGTTGTTGAGGTTGGGAGCTCTGGGTGGAGCGCGGTTGAAGTTGTTGTTGTTGTTGTTGTTGTTGTTGTAGTTGTTGTTGTGGCCCCCTGGCCGGGAGTTTCCTCCACTCCGGTTCTGATAACCTGGGCGCGAGTTCGCATAGGGGGCTTGTTGTTGTTTTCGGAGTGAAACTTCCACTTGGTGGGCGAACCAGGGCATTGTTAGGCCCACTCTGGCGCATCATGTGACGTTTGCGGTTCTCATTGGCTTGGTTTAGCTTGCCCTCCATCTGGATGGCAGAGTCAACAAGGGCTTCAAGGTCGGCGAAGGGGATGTTGATGAGGACAGTCTGCATCTCATCATGCAGTCCGTTCAGGAACCTCTCCTTCCTCTTCTCGGTGGTGTCGGTCTCATCGGGGGCGTACCTTGACAGGGTAAGGAACCTGTCGCGGTATTCTACCACCGTCATGCGACCTTGCTTCAGTTCACGGAACTCATCCCTCATCTTCTTGATAAGACCCGGGGGTACATGGTACTTGCTGAACTTGAGCTTGAAATCTGCCCAAGTCATGAACTTGACCCCCGTTCATGGCACGGGTGCTAGTCCACCAGGCTCGGGCTGGTCCGGCAAGGTAGTGGGTTGCAAACAGGACCTTCTCATTGGCTTCAACTCCGGCGACTTCCAAGTTGTTTTCCATAGTCTGAAGCCAGTCGTCGGCGTCGAGGGGTTCTCGGTCTTGCTAAACACCGGAGGGTTGGTGTTCTGGAAGTTCTTGAGTTTGGATCCGGGGTGATCATGATTCCCATGGCCTTGGTTAGCAAGGTTTTGCAGTGCTGCGATGTTGGCTTGACGTTCAGCTCTTTCAGTCTCCCTGTCTTGAAGCAGGGTTTGCAGCAGTTGCATCATGGCATCGTTGTTGTTGCGATTGGGAGGGGCCATCTGAATATACAGGAGATCATAAGATAAGAGGGAAAATCTATGGTTTATTTTGGATGAGTTCAAAAACTTTAAAACTTGAATGCTTTTGATAACAACACACATTCATTCATTCATTCATTCAACATAACACATTACAAACTAAAACACTCACACTTTCCATGGTTTGAAGAACCATTTCACAAGCTACGATACAAGGGACGGGATACAAGTCACACCTACATCGCTGATCAAGTGCAACTACCCTCATCCTCAACGTCAATCGGGACAACATCGTCAGGTCCCGGCTCCAGGAAAGCGTAGTCCTCCTCCTCAGTGAACTCGTCCTCCTCAAAGTCGTCATCGTCACTCAGGAAGGCCTCTCCTCCCTGAAGGTCAATACCATCATCATCCTCCTCTATCTCCTTCAGCTGGTCCTCCTGGGCCTTGACGGTGGCCTCCAAAGATGCAATCTGGGCGCGAAGGCGCTCAATAGTAGCATCCCTCTTGGCACGCTGCAGGCGAAGCTTGTTGCGATCCTTGGAGAGCATCTAGATGGCATCGGAATGGGTTGCCAAGGCGAGGTGCGTCTGGTTGGCGTACGCACGGGCGTTGTCCAGATCTCTTTGTGTGTGATACAGCATGAAATCCAGGTGCTCCGCGTGGTGCCTCAACTCCGGGTGAGGCTCGCGCCATGGGCACTCTGCCGCATCACGCCTCAAGGTGAGCGGCGGGACGCAAATGGCGCACCACGTTACTGTCCATAGAGGCGTGCCGAGTGCCTCCGAAGAGCTCTCGCGAGTTCGTCGAGCCAGGTTGCTCTCACGGAAGAGAACAGATCCTCTCGAGTTGGGGGACTCCATCGTGCCCCTCGGATCTGCGATGATGATCCACCGCAACTCACCACCGGGCTGATCGTTCACACAGAATCGTGGAACTCAGGGTAGGGCGCCCAAGAAAGGCCGGGACAAGCGGTGAGGTCGTGCTCAAAAACCAGACTTCCACCGTTTCCAAGCTAGTAAAACTTGGCGTTGATGGGTTCATTCGGCTCCATCTGAAAGCGAAAAGGATGAGTAAGTTAGAGAGTGAAAAGTGTGGCACAATTTTAAGTAGATTCGAATAAGAAAGAGCATGATTCATTGATTTCGAAAAAGTCTCAAATGCAAGAATGCGAGTAAATTTTCATAAATATTCTCTTCATTTGATTTCAAAGTTAAATTTTTATGAACGTCCATTCTAACTAGGGTCTTCTAAGGTCAAACAATGGCTCTGATACCAACTTGTCAACACCCGGAATTTTAAGTCCGAATGCCTATTATGTCATTCATCGCAATCCCAGGATAATGTTGTTGCGAGGCATAATAGTCGAATATCATAGTCATCATTTATTACAAACCATATTGTCTTACAACTTGAATCACATGATCCATATTACACAAATAGTTGATCTATTGACCAACGAACAAACACAAGTTCATAGCGGAAGCGTAAAGATAAGGGGACTCTCTAGTCCACAGGCCAACGCTTGACGTCGGAAGACTCCTAGTTGTCGTAGGCGTCCTGCTGATCATCTCCTTCTGTTCATCTTCATACTCTGGCCATTTGAATAGCCAGGGACAAAGCCGTGAGTACTTTAAGTACTCGCAAACTAATACTAAAGTAAGTGCTAGAATTCTAGTAAGGGGTGCTAAGCTCTAGTTTATTTGCATAAAGCCAGTTTTAGTTCACAAGTATTTGAGAAAAGACTTATTCATAAGCTAACTAACTCAAGTGGGAACATTAGTGTCATTCCCACAACTCTGTGGTAATTCAACAAGTCACCAAGTCACCATTCATTTCACCAATGTTTTCAAAAGTCTGACACCGAAAACTGTATGGCCTTTCCAACCGTCCGTAACCGTGGACACGGCTATTCGAATAGATTTACACTCTGCAGAGGTTGCACACTTGTGCCACAACATTTGATTTCATCCGTCGGGATAACCCCGAATCATCGTAACACAGTACGCGGATCATCAACCATAACCTTTCACTTACAAACCCTAGTATGAGCACCTCTCCCCATGAGCTTGGCCTCCCAGTGAAGACCAACTGTCAACCTGGGAACTGCACAGGGCTTGGCCTTACAATTCACCTCAATTTCACATCTTTTCTCAACAACGGAGGCAGCCTCGGCATAACCCCTATGATGTGTGTTCAGAGGGAACCCATACTAAGATGCATAAACTTCCAGTTAAGCCCTACCCATAATCAGGTATTGTGGGGGTACTCAAAATTGGAAAGGTATCGCATTCAAACCAATATCAGGTTTGTATCAAAAATCACTATCTTCTCTTGTTCAAAAATCATCTTCAAAACTCAATCAATGGAATGATTCATCATTCCAAGGTTTCAAATTCAAGTCACAAGTTCCCATCTAGAGTAGTCAAGTTTTAGTATTTTAGCACTAGCACTAATCATGAGGGGTGCTATCTTGCTTGGCTAGCTTGTGACTAACTTTGCTACTCTAGTAACCTTAATCAACTAGACCAGTTAACTTATCCAAGTAACTCTCTTTGAAATCAACAAGTAAAACTTGTATGGTAAAAACTTGGGATAGGCTTGTGTTAAGAAAGATAAGAATCATGGTGCCTTGCTCCAAAGGAGCTTTGCACTTTGCAAGAGTATTAGCTTGCCTTGGTAGTTCTCAAGGTTCTCTTCTTCCTCCTCTTGGTAGTATCCTTCCTCTTCCTGGTACTCTCCGGTGCTAGCGTCTAAATTTGAATACGAGTATAATTACTCACTAATTCAATGGCTATTCCAAACATCATATACATTCACACAAACTATTCTAAGCACACAATTAATTCAATTTGGTGCATTGGTGGGTGCTTGAGGAAAAATAATTTCCTCTCATTACATATGTAAATGATAGTTTCCATAGGGTTCTTGAGGAATAATTTCCTCTCATTGAAATCTTCTTAAGATTTAATTTCTCAAACAATAATACATGAACTTATGTTGACCCAAGTCAACCATTCATTATCATCATTTGAGAAAATGATTTAAATGAGGTAGACCACCTCATACCATTTAATAACTCTACAAATGATTTAAATCTCCAAGTATTTCATATAAGAGTGTTTGACCAGGGGTTCAAACATCACATGAATTCACTTGAGACAAGATTTAAATGAAGTAAAAATACTTCATATGATTTACATAATAGTTTGGACAATATCACTTAAGTAAAATAGCCATATTGTCCATTATTTAAACTAGGGCATGATCATGCAAAGTGACCACACCATTTTCTTGCAGAAACAATTAGTGTAAGTCAAAAGTGAGCTATTGGAGTTGGAATTAACTGAATATCTACTTTGGTTGATTTTTAAGATTTAATTGAATGTGCAAAAGTCTCTGGCTTGATCTTTTTGTCACATTATTTCTACAACAGATCTCAAGGTGAGACCAGTGGCAAGTTGTAGAACTTTTCAATAGCTTTCCAACAACATAAAATTTGTTAAATTTGGCCAAGCCAAACAGATTCTATGGATTTTCAAAGTTGGAGCCAGTATTGAATTTAAATGGATTTGGAAAATTCAAGTTTGAAATCTTGGACACGCGGGAAAACTAAGCGGGCGCTTGAGCTAAACAGCCCAAGTCCAGCCCACCACGCGTCCACGCACGCGTGGGCTGTCTGACCAGTGGGCTCCACCGTCGTCACTCATAACGGAGGAGTCGGTATGAGTGAGTGTGGCGTTGATTAGAAACGGATCGGACGGTGCGTCGTCTTCTCCGGCGAGAGCAGAAGGCGCGGCGAGGTAGGGGGTCGGAGAGCTTACGGTGGCTCCAGCGAGGGTTGGCAGTGTGGACGGTTGTGGACGACGGCGAAGTAGCTGGTAGCAGTGGCGGGCTCGAGGTGGTCCGGATCGTGGTGATTTCACGCGGGCCCGCGGCTCCGATCGTCAATTGGCTTGCTCCGGCGACGATGAGGTGGCTAACGGTGCGAGGCGAAGTGGTGAAGGGTGGGGATGGTGGTGTGCTTGGTTGCTTCCAGGGAGCTCGGTATTTATAGGCTTGAGGAGGGTTGCGGGGCAGGGTGGTGGTCGCATGTCGCAGCGTCTCCGGCGAGCTAGAGCGCTAGGCGATGATGCAGCGACGATCGGGAGGGTACAGCGAATCCGCGAGCGTCCATGGCGAGTTAAGGCGAGGCGTACGGTGGTCGGGGCCATGCGCGTACTGTCGCGGCCGTGGCGGGTGGTCTCGTCCTCGCCGGCGACCGTAGGCGCTAGGTGATGACGCGGGCATGTCCTGCGAGCTCTGCGTGGCGAGAGAGGTACCAGGGCGCACGGAGGTGGTCGGGGTACGGCGAGGTACGTCGAACGCCGCGTGTCTGCGCCGCGCGCGTCCGTGCACGGGTGACGTCGCCATGCCGTTGGCGGCGTACCTGGAGCGTCCTGGGCGCGCGTCGTCCGGGTCGTGTCGTCGTCCTCTCGTTCAACGGCGGGTACGGGCGATCTTCTGAGATCATGGGCGACGTGTTTGGCAAGGTCGCTCGGGCTGGAGAGGCAGGGAGAGAGGGGTGGCCGTCGTGGTGCGACATGGCCGGCATGGCCATGGCCTGCCATGCTTGAGCCGTGTCCATGGGGTTTTTGTGCATGGGCTAGATGTAGGGTTGTTCCCTGGTCATTGCTAGGTCAATGGTGGTCAAGACAAGGCTTGGTTTGACCAAAATTTGGAAATTGGGAAACTTGCCCTTATTTCAAAGTCCTCTCTTTGATTGCCTCAACTTTTGATCAAGGAGAATTTGGTGTGATGATCTTCACAAAAGTTGTTCACCTTGTTGAGTACTTGGATGACATGCAAGAATAGGATTTGTTTGGTTGAAAACTTGAAAACTAGAGGCTCAAAGTGGTGACAGACTATAAAAGTCAAAAGTGACCATTATTCTATGGGAGCTAAGAGTGGTTTGAATTTGGTTCAAGGGGTTTCTTTGATTTCCCCAAAGTTGTAATAACCATCAATAGCATATTACAAGTAATGGTGAAGTCAAATGGGTCTAGGGTCAAATTTTGCAAAATTGGCATAAGCCATAAGTTAGGGTTTTTAGGGTTTTCCTCTTATTTAATTTCTTTCTCTTTTTGATTTATTTGGTTGGTGATCTTCACTTGATCACTTTAGGGTTTTAGAGTTCATCACATAAACAATAAAACAATCATCATGGCATATCACTCAAAATGCACAAGTCCTATGCACGGCACTATATGCAATTGAAAAGTTTATGTTGGTTCTGAAATTTGGATCTCTGGAACTTTGCTTCTCTCTTTTATTTAAATTTGGAATGTTACATGAGTCAACCTTTTGCATTAGGAAATTCAACAATGTACACACTTGTCTACCTGTTGGAGATAAAACCAAAGTCTCCCTTAATTGGTGACTTCTCAATGCGAGCGAGTTGTTAGGACGATCCAAACACCATGTGACATTGTTATTGACAATGCCAAGTTAAGATTTGGTGTGGAAGTGCCAAGGAGCAGAGCCTAAAGGGCAAGGAGAAAAGCATTTGATCTTGTCATGGGAGATCAAAAGACACATTACACAGAATCGGCGACTACTTGCGGCTATTCTTGATACAAATCCAGCGGTAGATGCATTGTGACAACTAAGAACCGGTGGAGCATCCAACACTACTAGGAATTAGCTTATAGCCACACTTCCGCAGCGAGTACGATTTAAAGATGCGACGGTAAGGCCTTCGGTCGTCTCACCTTACGCCTCACCTTACCGTTGGTGAGCTTGCCCGAAGGCGTCGGGATACCTACATTATCGGCTGAATCGAGCACGTAGACGCCGTGATGCGTTGGGCCGCGAGGCCACCATTGGGCCTTTTTGGCGGCGAATGCGGCTCGTGGGCGCCGAGTGATGGCCCTTATGCACGGCAAATTCAGCAAATAGGCGCCGGGGGTAATGGGATGCGAGGTGGGCCACCGAACAGTTCTGGTCGCGCCCGCGTAGCTTTGCGAGTAAAGTGGCCACCGAACTCTGAGCCCTGCTTGGAAAATACGTCTAAAAAAATAAAAAAAATGATAAAATTTAAAATTTCAAAATCTTTTGACATGCATGTACCTGACGCAACCAACTTATAGGGAAAAGTTGAAAATTTGAATTTTGATATTTTTTGAAAAAAAAGGTTGTTGCAAATTAAAAAGGATTTAACTTTTGTGTACGAACTCGAGAAAAAACGTATAATATATCAAAATGATCATGGGAAAAATTTACATCCGAATTCACAAGGTTTTACCTAGTTAGCCAATTTTTAGATTTTTAAAATTCCAAATAGAAATATGAAAGCAGGAAGATTTTAGATTTATTCAAAAGAATAAGAAAATTGTTTCTTTAAAATTTTAGAATTTATTTTGTTGTTAGTTTTTAATTATTTTGAATATTCCACATAATTTTGGAATTTTTTAAGTTTGTTGAATTTTTAAGTTTATTGATTGAATTTATTGTTTTTTAATTAATAATTGAATTATGCATAAAGTTGTTGCTTAATATTACTTAATCATTGTTGCTTATTTTTAAAATCATCTGAAATTCAAAAAATAAATCATGTGTTATCAAAGTCTAAGGGTTAATACAATTCATAGCATACTATTATCAAGGAGTTGCGAGCGGTGAAGCGTGTAGGAAGGAATGAAGAAGTTAAGCGTGCTAAGGGTTGAGCGAGTGTGAGGATGGGTGACCGACCGAGAAGTTTGACCATAAGTATGTACTTTGACATGAGAATAGGGGTGTAATTAGATATTAGAGTGGAAACTGTCAAACAATTCAAATATCCGAGAATAGAGAAATTCAAAAAATTCAAAAAAAACTCGAAAAAAATAAAATATAATTTTTTTTGTTTTCAAAATACCTCGCCTTACCCCCAGCGAATAGGCTTGGCGCCGGCGGTAACAAATACGCAGCGAGTGGGAAAGCGCCGGCGATAAGTGCCGATTGGCCAAGCAAATTAGAAGGCGTCGGGGATAAGGCCTTACCACCGGCGAGATGGTCGCCGTTGAATACAAAGGTGCCAGCGGTAGGGGTTTCTGGTGCGCCGGCGGCGATTTTCTAGTAGTGCAAGCCCTAACCCCTGATTTCATGGGCTCTTTATCTGTCTAAATGTTTCTCCCTAAGGTTTTCTTAATGGATGTAGGCCTTTCATAGGTAATGCTTCTCTGCTAAATTGCTTGCTTCCTCGTGTTCTTTGTCTTAATGCTTATCACTATGTTTAATTGTATGTGTTGATGGTTGCTTCATCAAGTTGTGAGCTGAGCGACAAATTCTTCTTTGCAACTAGGAGGGATGGGAACAACAATATTTTCCTATTGCATTTGGTGTAGTGGACAAGGAGGACACAGCCAACTGGTTATTGTTTTTGACACAACTTAAATCTTTGCATAGGGGAAAGTGGTCAATTTGGAAATTATACAATAATTTGAGACGGAGAAAGGTGCTCCATCTAGTAACCATTGTTATTTCACTTGTCAACTATTGCATGTAGTCCTTCTAGTAACATATAGTTCCTCTTATTGCTTTTGGTAGGGTCTACTGAATGCTATATCTCAAGTATTCCCCAACTCCCCCAAAGATACTGTCTTAGGCATATCTATGCCAATTTCTAGTCAGCTGAGTTTAGAGCTTAAAAAATACATGGATGTAGCAAGCTACTCATACCCAAGAATGGATTTGATCTTGCAATGGATGGTCTCAAAGTTGATTGTGAGGAGGCATACAATGGGCTAGTGCAGATACAGGTGGCTTGGGCTAGGTATTTATTTGACGGTAACTAAAAAACCTAGTTGTCAACAACATCGTTGAAGTATTCAATAGAATGATCTTAAATGCGAGGCACAAACCAATAAAGGACTATGCTTGGAGGAATAAGAAACAAAGCTGATGGTCAAATACGGTGGAACCGGGGACAAGGCGGAAACAACAAGATGGGAGGTACTCCATTTTATCTGGAGGTAGAGGGGCAAAAAGGTGATCCAGGAGAATGCCGTGTCAAGCTTGCTGAGGAAAGGTCTATGGCAAGTCACTATTGGTAGTGGTAGAGTTGAAATTTGTCGATCTAAGAGCTAAAAGCGTGGGTGTAGAAAATGGGATCTCACATGTGTTTCATGCAGTCATGCGTGGCTGCAATATTGAAGCTGTCACAACACCTAGAGGACTATGTGCATGACTTTTCAAAAAACCAATGTACAATAAGGCATTCTCATATAGTGTCTCTACTGTTCTGGACCTAAAGACCGGACTAGGACATATTCACCCGATATTGACCCACCGGTGTTCAGAGACAAACATGGAAGAAAGCAAGCTGTCGAAGGAAAGGAAAGTTTGAGGTTCCAGCTCCGAGAGATACATCTAGGATGGCCTCTATCACGTGCGGCAATTGCAAGATGGGCCATACATACACCAATTTGCCCACAACCACTTAGGCCATGGCTTCAATCTAGGAAAGACAACCACCATGTAAATTAGTTGCAAAAATAGTGTTGTCATTTCTATTCATACCCTAGTGCTCCTTGGTTTAACATTCATTTGGTTTTTATGTGCAGCCAACAGGCATAGTGAGTGCTCCTCCATCTCTGCACCAATAGCTCCTGCTGCCAGTGCTCCTCTAGCAGCACCTCCAAGAGCTCCTACATTAGCACCAAGGACATCTCCAAGAGCTCCTCCAGCAGCTCCTGCTGCCAGTGCTCTAGCAGCTCCAAGTGCAAGGGCTCCTCCATCAAGAGCTCCAAGAGCGCAGTACCATAAGGTCCTAGATCTTTCTCTGCACCAAGGTCAACTAAAGCATCAGCAACTACAAGATATGGTAGGCAATGCAAGTGGGCAACAAGAATGGAAGGATATCTCAATGCTGGCAAGCATGATGCCTACCAGAAGTGAATTTGGTCCCATACTATGTGAGTTTAAATTTGGTCCCAGACTATATCAGTTTAAATTTGGTCCTAGACTATGTCACTTTGAATTGGGTGTTGTAAGACTATGTCAGTTTAAATTTGGTCCCAGACTATGTCACTTTCAATTTGGTGTTGTAAGACTATGTCGGTTTGAATTTGGTCCCAAACTATGTCAGTTTCTGTTCCAGAAGCATATCACTTTCTATTCCTGTAAGGCTGATGTCTACGGGTGCTTCTATTCTTGTAGACAGTGTTGGGCCTCCAAGAGCAGAGGTTTGTAGAACAACAGCAAGTTTCCCTTAAGTGGATCACCCAAGGTTTATCGAACTCGGGGAGGAAGAGGTCGAAGATATCCCTCTCATGCAACCACTGCAACCACAAAGCAAGAAGTCTCTTGTGTCCCCAACACACCTAATACACTAGTTCGGCGAAGAGATAGTGAAATACAAGTGGTATGAATGAATATGAAGCGTAATGTGGCGCCCGAAAAGTGCTTATTTGGCGTGCGATTGATGGTAGTAAAATTGCGGGAAGTATAGATGCGATGAAAACATTAAACAAGCAGCGATAGCGATATTTAGGAACAAGGCCTAGGGATCATACTTTCACTAGTGGACACTCTCAACATTGATCACATAACAGAATAAATAAATAGATGCTAGACTCTACACCCTCTTGTTGGATGATGAACACCACTAACTGTGTAGGATTACACGAACCCTCAATGCCGGAGTTAACAAGCTCCACAATATTCAATGTTCATATTTAAATAACCTTAGAGTGCATAACAGATCAACATAACCAAACCAAGTACTAACATAGCATGCACACTGTCACCTTCACACTACGAAAGGAGGAATAGATCACATCAATACTATCATAGCAATAGTTAACTTCATAATCTACAAGAGATCACAATCATAGCCTACGCCAAGTACTACACGATGCACACACTGTCACCATTACACCGTGCAGGAGGAATAAACTACTTTAATAACATCACTAGAGTAGCACACAGATAAATTGTGATACAAAACACATTGCAATCATAAAGAGATATAAATAAGCACTTCACTATGCTACTCCGAATTACTCTCTGGCAAGATAACGAACACTAATTCATCATGTAGGCAAACCTTAAAGATGCATTCCCAAGTACTAATGAACACCCCACGCTGTCACTTTGAGCATTCATAGGAGGTACTAACACACCACAATTTCATAGAGACATCCAACTCAAATCATAACTCAGTGAATAAGTATTCTGTGAAATATAGCCTAAGAGACCCACACGGTGCACACACTGTCACCTTTACACACGTGGGACAAGGAGTCTCCTGAGATCACATAAGTAAAATCCACTTGACTAGCATAATGACATCTAGATTACAAGCATCATCATATGAATCTCAATCATGTAAGGCAGCTCATGAGATTATTGTATTGAAGTACATAGGAGAGAGATGAACCACATAGCTACCGGGGTACAGCCCCGAGCCTCGATGGAGAACTACTCTCTCCTCATGGGAGACAGCGGCGGTGATGAAGATGGCGGTGGTGTCGATGGAGAAGCCTTCCGGGGGCACTTCCCCGTCCCGGTGGTGTGCCGGAACAGAGACTCCTGTCCCCCAGATCTTGGCTTTGCGATGGCGGCGGCTCTGGAAGGTTTTCTCTGGTTTCGTCGAACGTAGTAGGGTTTTCGTGACGGAGGCTTTAAGTAGGCGGAAGGGCAAGGTCGGTGGAGTCACGAGGGACCCACACACAACGGGGCGGCCGGGCTAGCCCGGCCGCGCCGCCTTAGTGTGGCGCCACCTCGTGGCCCCACTTCGTATCTCCTCCGGCCTTCTGGAAGCTTCGTGTGAAAATAGGACCCTGGGCGTTGATTTCTTCCAATTCCGAGAATATTTCCTTACTAGGATTTCTGAAACCAAAAACAGCACAAAACAGGAACTGGCACTTCGGCATCTCGTCAATAGGTTAGTTCCGAAAACGCATAATAATGACATAAAGTGTGCATAAAACATGTAGATATCATCAATAATGTGGCATGGAACATAAGAAATTATCGATACGTCGGAGACGTATCAAAGGCTATGTGCTGGATTAACCAAAATGTTTCGGACTATGTGACTGTGTGCTTGGGTTTGCATTTTAGAACTCTCGGGGTTGTCGACAACCACTTGCGTATCTATTTTAGAACTCTCGGGGCTCTCGACAACCACTAGGTTTCCATTTTAAAACTCTCGGGGTTGTCGACAACCACTTGGGTTTGCATTTTAGAACTCTAGGGGTTGTCGACAACCACTTGGGTATCTATTTTAGAACTCTCAGGGTTTGTCGACAACCACTAGGGTTTCCATTTTAAAACTCTCGGGGTTTGTCGTCAATCACTTGGGTTTCCATTTTAGAACTCTTGGGGTTCTCGACAACCCCTAGGGTATCTATTTTAGAATTCTCGGGGTTCTCAACAACCCCTAGGGTATCTATTTTAGAACTCTCAGGGTTCTCGACATCCAATAGGGTATCTATTTTAGAACTCTCGCGGTTGTCGACAACCACTAGGGTTTCCATTTTAAAACTCTAGGGGTTGTCGACAACCACTAGGGTTTGCATTTTTAAAACTCTTGGGGTTATCGACAATGACTAGGTTTGCATTTTATAACTCTCGACAACCACTAGGGTTTCTATTTTAAAAATCTATGATCATATAAACATTGAACATTCCAAACACAATTTAAGCAAATGGCTAGTTTAGATAATGGTTCAAACTTCGGCAATATAGTTCACCACATAAGGATTACAACATAGTTCAATCTTTGGTTCTAATTAAGGGTTACAACATAGTTCAATACTGGTTCTAATTAAGGATTACAACAACATTGTTCAGCACATATAACTTCAACACTACTTAAGGATTACAACACCATATTACAGTTCTCCAAGAATCTCCTTTATCTTCAGAAGCTTGTCTTTGTTTTCATGAGCAACTTTCAGAAGGTCATACAGTGTGTACCCTCACTTCCTCTTGTCCTCTTTCAACTTACCTTTATCCTCTATGAGCTCCTCTTTTTTCCTTAACTTTCAATGTATCTCTCTTTCCGCTCCTCTTTTTTCCTTCTCCCACTGTTGCTTCTCTTCTTTCAGCTCCTCTTTTTCCTTCTCCCATTGTTGCTTCTCCTCCTTCATGACAAACAATGCAGAATTCAGTTCAATAATCTCAGCTTCAAGTTCAGGACTGTGATGGCGCGTGACTGAGCTTGATGTCAACACCCGGATTTTTAAGTCCGGATGCCTATTATGTCATACATCGCAATCCCAGGAGTATTGTTGCGAGGCATAATAGTTAAGTATCACAGTCATCATTCATTACAAACCATAAAGTCTTACAACTTGGAATCACATGATCCATATTACACAAATAGTTGATCTATTGATCAACGAACTGGTCAACGAACAAACACAATCTCATAGCGGAAGCGTAAGATACAAGGACTCTATAGTCCACAGGCCAACGCTTGACGTCAGCAGACTCCTAGTTGTGGTAGACGTCCTGCTGCTCTTCCTCCTCGTACTGCTGCTCCTCTTCATAGTCTGGCCATTTGAATAGCCAGGGACACAGCCGTGAGTACTCTATGTACTCGCAAACTAATACTAGTGTAAGTGCTAACATTTCTGGTAAAGGGGTGCTAAGCTCTAGTCTCTTTGCATAAAGCCAATTTTAATTTGCAAGTATTTGCTCAATAATTATTCATGTGCTAACTAACTCAAGTGGGAACATTAGTGTCATTCCCACAACATTGTTGTGATTCAAAACCCAAGTCACCATTCATCCTCAACATTTTCAAGAATCTAATACTGGAAACTGTATGGCCTTTCCAACCGTCCGTAACCGTGGACACGGCTATTCGAATAGGTTTACACTCTGCAGAGGTTGCACACTTGTGCCACAACATTTGATTTCATCCGTCGGGATAACCCCGAATCATCGTAACACAGTACGCGGATCATCAACCATAACCTTTCATTTACAAACTTTAGTATGAGCACCTCTCCCCATGAGCTTGGCCTCCCAGTGATGACCAACTGTCATCCTGGGAACTGCACAGGGCTTGGCCGTACAATTCACCTTCAATTCACATCATTCATCAACAACGGAGGCAGCCTCGGCATAACCCCTATGATGTGTGTTTAGAGGGAACCCATACTAAGGTACATAAACTTCTAGTTAAGCCCTTACCCATAATCGGGTATTGTGGGGGTACTTATGAATTGGAAAGGTATCGCATCCAAGCCAATATTAGTTTTATATCAAAAATCACTATCTTCTCTTGGTCATATTCACCTTCAAAGTTCATTTCATAAATTTCATCATCATCATTATTTCACCACACATGTTCCCATCTAGAGTAGTCATTTTTAATTTAGCACTAGCATCTAGATATGAGGGGTGCTAAGTATATTGCTTTGCTTCTAGGCTAATTTTGATACTCTTGTACTAATCTAACATTAACCCCATTGAATCATGAATCAAAAAGTACTTGGATAACTCAAAGCAATAAGGCTTGTAAATAAAACTTGTAATAAAACTTGGGATAGGCTTATGCTTCATAAGAAAAGATGAGAGTGCCTTGTCCTTGGTAGGACTTTGCACTTGCAAGAATATTAGCTTGCCTTGGTAGTTCTCAAAGTTTTCCTCCTCCTCCTCTTGGTAGCAACCTTCCTCTTCCGGGTATTCTCCGGTACTAGCGTCTAAATTGGAATACGAGGTATAATCACTCACTAATTCAATGGCTATTCCAAACAACACATATAATCACACAAACTATTCTATGCACACAATTAATCTAATTAGGGTGCATTGGTTGTGTTGTTTGAGAAGAAAATAATTTCCTCTCATTACATATGTAAATAAAGTTCCTGAGGAATAATTTCCTCTCATTGAAATATTCTTAAGATTTAATTTCTCAATAATCATTCATGAATTTTCTATTAACCTAAGTCCACCATTCATGATCATCAATTGAGAAAACAATTTAAATGAGGTAAACCACCTCATACCATTTAATAATACTACATATGCTTTAAATCTCCAAGTAATTCATATAAGAGAGTTTGGTCCAGGGGTCCAAACATCACATGAACTCATTTGGGACAAGATTTAAATGAAGTATAACACCTCATATGATTTGCATAATATTTTAGGACAATATCACTTAGAGAAAATAGCCATATTGTCCACTACTTAAACTAGGGCATGATCATGCAAGGTGACCATACCATTTTATTGCATAATCAATTAGTGTAAGTAATATGTGAGCTACTAGAGTTGGAATTAACTTAATATCTATTTTATTTGATTTTTAATAATTATTTGAGTAGGGAAAATTCCCTGCCTTGTTATTTTTATCGAATTAATTCTACAACGAATCTGGTCGTGAGACCAGTGGCATATTGTAGATATTTTCACTAGCTTTCCAAATATATAAAATTTGCTAAATTTGGCCAAGCCAAACAAATTCTATGCAATTTCCAAGTTGGGTCCAGTGTGGAATTCAAACCAAATTATTTAAACTCGATTTGAATTAAAAGGCCGGGGAAATCCTAAGGCCCAAGCAATTTAAAATGGCCCAAACCAGCCCACCACGCGTCCCACGCACGCGTGGGCTGCTGGCGGGGGTCTACCCGTGGTGACCGTTAAACCCGAATCGGTAACGGTTGCGTCGTAGTAGGATTAGAATGCCGATCAACGGCTCCCGTGTATCGTCGTCGTCGACGGATGCCGTCGCTGCTTCGGCGAGCCTAGGGGTTGGAGGGCTCACCGTGGCTCCGAGACGGTGGGCGGTGTGCTCGAGGTAGATGTGGACGACGGCGGCGCTGGTTGCGGTGGCGAGCTCGAGGTGGCCTGGATCGTCGCGATTTCTCCAGGGCTTCCGCGGCTCCGAGCTTGCGATTGGCCTTGCTCCGCGACGATCGAGGTGGCTAACGGTGCTAGGCGAAGTGGTGAGAGGTGGGGAGTGAGGTGGTGTGCTCCGTTGCTTCCAGGGAGCTCTATTTATAGGATTGAGTGAGGGTTGCGGGGCAGGGTGGTGGTCGACATGCTCGCGGCGATTCGGCGAGCTAGAGGGGCTGGGCGGCGACGCGAGGCTGTTCGGCATGTCCAGGCGGTCCTTGTGGTGGCGACGAGCGAGGTCGGGGGAGGTCTGGTGGCGGCGCATTGCGTCCGTGTCTGCGGCGGCGTTCACGGGATCGCGTCGTCGTCTCCCGGCGGCGGTCAGGGGCAGTGGTCGAGCGCGTGTCGGCGGTGTCGTGGTGGCGTGGTGATGCTCGATGCGGTGAGAGGGGCAGGGCGTGCGTGTGCACGTGGCGCGCGTGTCCGGGCGTGCCGCGCGTCCATGTCGACGTCACGGCATGGCGTGCCGTCTGGGCGCGCGATGGCCGGCGGCGTCGTCGTCGGCCGTGGACTGTGGCGGTGCGAGGGCGTCGTAGGGGGGTGAGGTGGCGTGCTGTGGCGTGGTGGCCAGAGGAGTGGAGCAAGGGAGAGAGGGGGAGCACGGCATGGTGGCGACATGCCGGCATGGCCATGTCCATGCATGCTAGGGCTTGCCCTTTAGGTTTTCTGTGTGGGGTGAGGTAGAGAGGGGGCAGGGGAACCAGTAGGGTAGCTAGGGGCAGTAGGGTTGGGGTGACACTATTCCAAATAGTGTTTTATGTTTTTCCCTATTTGAAAATTCACCAAATTTGGCCAAATTTGATTAGGTTCAAAAGGTTACAAGATTTGAAAAGTGTTGGTTTGATTGGGTTGCAAACCATCAGAGACAAGTAGAGGTGGTGGTGGAATTTTAAATTCAAGAATTTTCAAAATGCTAAGTGTGAGATTGTTGAACTTAATAAAAAGTTGCAACTTTGGATGAGCATAGCTATTGATCTATAAATAATTTGGCATGGTGGTTTTTACAAAAAGTGTTCACCTTGATGTTGTCTTGGATGACATGCAAAGAGTGGAAAGAGTTTAGTTTGAAAATTTTGAAATACAGGGGCTCAAAGTAGTGACCAGATTATAATGGGCAGATTTGACCATCATTCCATGTGACCTCAATTTTTATTTTTATTTGATTTAGTTGGTGTTTCTATGATTCACAAAGTTGTAATATGGGTTTAGTAATGTATTCCAACTAATGGTGAAGACCAAATTGGTCTAGGGTCAAAATTTATGAAAATGGCATAAAGCCTATGTGAGGGTTTTAGGGTTTTAGCATTTGATTTTATTCTATTTTATTTTATTTTCTTTGTGATCTTCACTTGATCACATTAGGGTTTTAGGGTTTAGCACACACACAAGGTAACAAGCATCATGGCATATCACTCAAATGCACAAGTCCTATGCATGGTACTATATGTAAGAAAAAGTTTTTGTTGGTTTGAAATTTTGCTCTCTGGAATTCTTCTAATTTTCTTTTATTGAAATTTGGGATGTTACAAAGTGTTGATTCCTCCCTTACAAAAGCGGTGTCCAGACTAAAAGACACAAGTCCGTTGGGAACCCCAAGAGGAAGGTATGATGCGTCAGTTGAAGTTCCCTCATAAAAAACCAAGGTTTATCGAACCGAGTGGGAGATGAAGGCCACGTGAAGGTTGTTGGTGAAGGAGTGTAGTGCGGCGCAACACCCGGGATTCCGGCGCCGTGCAACCGGCACAACACAATCAAGATACTTTGCCCCAACTTAACGGTGAGGTTGCCAATCTCGCGGCTTGCTGAAAACAAAGGATTAAACGTATGGTGTGGAGAATGATGTTTGCTTGCAAAGAACACAGAGAACAATGATTGCAGTAGATTGTATTTCAGATGTAAAAGAATGGACCGGGGTCCACAGTTCACTAGTGGTGTCTCTCCAATAAGATAAATAACATGTTGGGTGAACAAATTACAGTTGGGCAATTGACAAATAGAGAAGCATAGAGAATGCATACATATCATGATGACTACTATGAGATTTACTTAGGGCATTACGACAAAGAACATAGACCGCTATCCAACATGCATCTATGCCTAAAAAGTCCACCTTCGGGTTAGCATCCGCACCCCTTCCAGTATTAAGTTGCAAACAACAGACAATTGCATTAAGTATTGTGCGTAATGTAAACAATACAAATATCCTTAGACAAAGCATTGATGTTTTATCCCTAGTGGCAACAGCACATCCATAACCTTAGAACTTTCTGTCACTGTCCCAGATTCAATGGAGGCATGAACCCACTATCTAGCATAAATACCCCCTCTTGGAGTTACAAGTATCAACTTGGCCAGAGCCTCTACTAGCAGAGAGCATGCAAGATCATAAACAACGCATATATGATAGATCGATAATCAACTTGACATAGTATTCCATATTCATCGGATCCCAACAAACACAACATGTAGCATTACAAATAGATGATCTTGATCATGATAGGCAGCTCACAAGATCTAAACATGATGGCACAATAGGAGAAGACAACCATCTAGCTACGCTGGACCCATAGTCCAAGGATGAACAACTCACGCATCAATCCGGAAGCGGGCATGGTGATGTAGAGCCCTCCGGTGATGATTCCCCTCTCCGGCAGGGTGCCGGCGATCTTCAGAACCCCCGAGATGGGGTTGACGGCGGCGGCGTCTCGGAACTTTCTCGTATTTTGGCTCTCGGTACTAGGGTTTTAAATACGAAGGAATATATAGGCGAAGAGGCGGCGTCGGGGGAGCCGGGGGCTCCCCACATTTGGGCGGCGAGGGCACGGCCGCGCCACCCTATGGGGTGGGCCCCTCGTCGCCCTCCGACTCTTCTTCTTTGGAATCCTCCATGGAAAATAGGGCCGCGGGCTTTTGTTTCGTCCAATTCGAGAATATTTCCTGTGTGGATTTATGAAACCAAAAAGAAAACAGGCTAGCGCTTCGGCATCTTGTTAATAGCTTAGTACCGGAAAATGCATCAAAATGATATAAAGTATGAATAAAACATGTAGATGTTGTCATAAAACTAGCATGAAACATATATAAGAAATTATAGATACGTTGGAGACGTATCAAGCATCCCCAAGCTTAGTTCCTACTCGCCCTTGATATGTCTCCAACGTACCTATAATTTCTGATGTTCCATGCTTGTTTTACGACAATATTTACATGTTTTGCTTGCACTTTATAATGTTTATGCATTTTATGGAACTAACCTATTAACAAGATGTCGGTACAGATCTGTTTTATATTTTTTGGTTCAAAGGCTGTTCGGGCAATATTCTCGGAATTCGACAACGAAGACCAAAGATCATAATTCAAGACGGACCAGGACAGGGGGTCGAGGAGAGGCATGGGGCCCCCACACCATGGGGCGCGCGCGGAAAACCTGCGAGCGCACAGGCCTCAGGAGGCACCCTGTTGCCCCTCTGCGCGCCTCTTCGCCTATAAGCCCTTTCGAACTAAAAACGATACTGGTGTGAAACTCCAAAGACTCCGGGCGCCGCCACCATCGCGAAACTCAATTCGGGAGACGAAGTCTCATTGCGGCATCTGCGGAGACGGAAGTGCCCGGAAGCCATCTCCATCGCGCCACGCCTCCATCATGCTCCGTGAGTCGTTCCCCCATGGACTACGGGTTCTAGCTGTAGCTAGTTGGTATCATCTCTCCCATGTACTTCAATACAATGATCTCATGAGCTGCCTTACATGATTGAGATTCATAGATGTAATCGGTGTTGTGTTTGTTGGGATCCGATGGATTGTTACATTATGATTAGTCTATCTATATAAGTTTGTGAAGTTATTGTTGTTGCAATCTTGTTGTGTTTAATGCTTGTCACTAGGGCCGTGGCATGATCTTAGATTTAAGCTCTATACTTATTGCTTAGATTGTATCTACAAGTTGTATGCACATGTCTATGTCCGGAACCAAAGGCCCCAAAGTGACAGAAATTGGGACAGCTGGAGGGGAAGGCTTAGATATGAGGATCACATGTTTTCACGGAGTGTTAATGCTTTGCTCCGGTACTCTATTAAAAGGAGTACCTTAATATCCAGTAGATTCCCTAGAGGCCCGGCTGCCACCGGTTGGTAGGACAAAAGATGTTGTACAAGTTTCTCATTGCGAGCACGTATGACTATATATGGGAAACATGCCTACATGATTGATAATCTTGATGTTATGTCTTAATGCTATTTCAATCCTATCAATTGCCCAACTGTAATTTGTTCACCCAACACTTGTTATTGGAGAGTTACCACTAGTGTAGATAGTGGGAACCCCGGTCCATCTCTCATCATCATATACTCGTTCTACATGACATTGGAAGTAGTATCAACTATTTTTGGTGCCATTGCCTCGTATTTACTACTATCTGCTGTGTTACTATTACTATTGCTCTCATATCACTGCTACTTTCACATCACCCCTATTACTAGTGCTTTTCCAGGTGCAATTTGAATTGACAACTCGGTTATTTAAGAACATGAGCTATTCTTTACCTCCTTGTGTCGAATCAATAAATTTGGGTTTTACCTTCCCTCGGCGACATTGCGATCCCACATGCTTGTGGGTCCTCAGAGACTATTTTACGGCGTCGTTGGGGGAGGGGAAGGTAAAAGGCTATCATACTCGGTCCCCGAGGTAAAGTACTTTTGCATTGCTAGTTGTGTGTGTGCTGTTTATTTCCTTTAGATCCTGCAATTGCATCTTTTTGTTTCTTGTTTACACTAGTTAGGCATAATGGACAACAATGAGCTTCTTATTCTATTTCTGATTTAAGACATGGATGGTTGATACGTCTCAGACGTATCGATAATTCTTATATTCCATGCCACATTATTGATGATATCTACATGTTTATACACATTATATCGTATTTATGCATTTTAAACACTAACCTATTAACAAAGAATCTGAAGAAACAATTATTCTGCTTGTTTTTGGTTTCGAAGAAATCCTACAAAGGAAATATTCTCGGAATTGGACTAAATCAACGCCCCGGGGTCCTATTTTTGCACGAAGCTTCAAGAAGAAAAGGGAAAGGAAGTGGGGCCACGGCGCCGCCACAACGGGGCGGCGCGTGCCGGCCTTGGCGCGCGGCCACCAGTGTGTGGGGCCCTCGTGTAGCCCCAGCGTTGCCCGCCAGCCTACTTAAAACCTTAGAGTAGCAAAACCCCGATGCAGGGAGCCACGATGAAACCTTCTTTGAGACGCGCACGCCTTGGTCCATCTGGGATTGGAATCGCCTCGAGCTGCCTGTAGGAGATCATCTCCTAGGAGGACTCTTCAACATACTTGATCGCCTCGGAGTGATGAGTGAGTAGTTCACCCCTGGACTATGGGTCCATAGCGGTAGCTAGATGGTTGTCTTCTCCTCATGTGCTTCATTGTCGGATCTTGTGAGTTGCCTAACATGATCAAGATCATCTATCTGTAATTCTATATGTTGTGTTTGTCGGGATCCGATGGATAGAGAATACTATGTTATGTTGATTATCAATCTATTACCTATGTGTTATTTATGATCTTGCATGCTCTCCGTTATTAGTAGAGGCTCGGGCCAAGTTTTTACTCTTAACTCCAAGAGGGAGTATTTATGCTCGATAATTGGGTTCATGCCTCCATTAAATCCGGGAGTGACTGAAAGTTCTAAGGTTGTGGATGTGTTGTTGCCACTAGGGATAAAACATTGATGCTATATCCAAGGATGTAGTTAATGATTACATTCGCTGCCATAATGCAATTGTCTTGTTGTTTACAACAATCTTGGAAGGGGGTTCGGATGATAACAGAAGGTGGACTTTTTAGGCATAGATGCATGCTGGATAGCGGTCTATGTACTTTGTCGTAATGCCCAATTAAATCTCACAATACTCATCGTATCATGTATGTGCATTGTCATGCCCTCTCTATTTGTATTGCCCATTGTAATTTGTTCACCCAACATGCTATTTATCTTATGGGAGAGACACCTCTAGTGAGCTGTGGACCCCGGTCCATTCTTTTACATCGAATACAATCTGCAATGTTTCTGTTTTCTGCAAACAATCATCATCCACACTATACATCTAATCCTTTGTTACAACAAGCCGGTGAGATTGACAACCCCACTGTTTCGTTGGGGCAAAGTACTTTGGTTGTGTTGTGCGGTTCACGTTAGCGCCGGAATCCTGGTGTTGCGCCCACTACATCCCGCCGCCATCAACCTTCAACGTGCTTCTTGGCTCCTCCTGGTTCGATAAACCTTGGTTTCTTTTTGAGGGAAAACTTGCTTTTGCATGCATCACCTTCCTCTTGGGGTTCCCAACGGACGTGTGTTGTACACGCCATCAAGCATTTTTTCTGGCGCCGTTGCCGGGAGATCAAGACACGCTGCAAGGGGAGTCTCCACAATCCAATCTCTTTACTTTGTTTTTGTCTTGCTTTATTTTATTTACTACTTTGTTTGCTGCATTATATCAAAATACAAAAAAAATTAGTTGCTAGCTTTACTTTATTTACTGTCTTGTTCTCTATATCAAAAACACAAAAAAAAAAGTTTAGTTACTTGCATTTACTTTATTTACCTTTTGTTTATTTCATCATGTTTCCTCCTAATTACACTCTAAAAGACATACCGGTAGGACAAGGGTCTATCATTGGAAGAGATAATATAGAAGATTTTTCACCCATGTTAGTATGGATGAAGATTTTGAAGATATACCATTATTAAAAGTTCCTCCTACTTATGAAAGTGCTTCCGCCTGTTTAGTACACATGTTGGAAACTAAATTTGTTAATCTCAATCCCATAATACAACATATGTTTCTTACACTTTCTGATATGGAGATGGGAGAAAAGAGAAATTTTGTTTTAAAAGTCCTTGCTAGAGAATTTGAAGATATAGTTAAAGAAGCTAGGAAAGTTTTTATCAAGCATAAGAGGCTCGGTATGTTCCCTGATTTTAAAAGAACACTTGAAAAGATGGACATGGATAGAATAAGGTACACTAGTAATGTTAATGATGGTAAGGAAATTAAAGCACCGATACCTAGTAAGCTCCTAGGAATGCATGAAGCTCTAGAAAATAATTATGCTTGGCTTGTTCCTGAAAATTTGTTTGATGAGAATAGTAAGCCTAAAAGCGTACAAGAGGAGTTACTTATATAGACCAGATACAATGCATTGTTGAGAAAACTCCCAACACCCAAGGTAATGTCGATGTTTCTTCTCTTGATAATACTTGATTCACCTCTGAGCCTGAAAGGCGTTAAAAAACGCTTATGGAAGACAACCCATGTTTTACTACAGTACTTTGTTTTATATTTGAGTGGAAGTTGTTACTACGTAGCAACCTCTCCTTATCATGTTTTTGTGCCATTAAAGTCTCTATGGTAAAGTTGATGCTAGATTTGGATTGCTGCACAGAAACAGCATTGCTGTCTGTCACGAATTCTGCAGAAGTCTCTGTAAAAAAATCAAAAAAATCTGAAAATTTACGGCGTGATCCTCAGATATGTACGCAACTTTCAGTTAGTTTTGAGTTTTTCCGTTTGAGCAAGTTAAGTGCCCCTTCCAGGTTCGTCTTTACGGACTGTTCTGTTTTGACAGATTACGCCTTTTATTTCGCATTGCCTCTTTTGCTATGTTGGATGAATTTCTTTGATCCATTAATATCCAGTAGCTTTGTGCAATGTCCACAAGTGTTAAGAATGATTATGTCACCTCTGAACATGTAATTTTTATTGTACACTAACCCTCTAATGAGTTGTTTCGGTTTGGTGTGGAGGAAATTTTCAAGGGTCAGAGGAGAATGATACAATATGATCAAGGAGAGTGAAAGCTCTAAGCTTGGGGATACCCAGGTGGTTCTGTACATATTTGAAGACTCAGCCGTCTAAGCTTAGGGATGTGAGCATCCCATATTGTCGACAACATTATCAAGGTTCCTCTGAAACTATATTTTATTCCATCACATCTTATGTGCTTTGCTTGGACGTCTGTTTGTTTTTGTTTTGTTTTTGTTTGAATAAAATGGATCCTAGAATTCATTGTGTGGGAGAGAGACACGCTCCGCTGTTGCATATGGACAAATATGTCCTTAGGCTTTACTCATAGTATTCATGGCGAAGGTTGAATCTTCTTCGTTAAATTGTTATATGGTTGGAATCGGGAAATACATGTAGTAATTCTAAAAATGTCTTGAATAATTTGATACATGGCAATTTTTGTGCTCATGTTTAAGCTCACATATACCTTGCACCCATTAATGAAGAAACACCTAGAGCTTTAAATTTGGTTTGCATATTTGGTCTCTCTAGAGTCTAAATAATTTCTAGTATTGAGTTTTGAACAACAAGGAAGGCAGTTGTAGAGTCTTATAATGTTTACAATATGTCTTTTATGTGAGTTTTTCTGTACATCCTTGTGTTTGTTTCAAACAACCTTGCCTAAACCTTTTATCGAGAGGGAATACTTCTCGTGCATCCAAAATCCTTGAGCCAACCACTATGCCATTTGTGTCCGCCCATACCTACCTACTACATGGTATTTCACCGCCATTCCAAAGTAAATTACTTGATTGCTTGAGTCTACCTTTAAATTTCATCATTACCCGCCTTTGCAATATATAGCTCATGGGACAAATAACTTAAAAACTATTGTGAAAGTGTGAATATGTACTTATGCACTTTATCTCTTATTAAGTTGCTTGTTGTGCGATAACCATGCTCCTGGGGACGCCATCAACTCTTTGTTGAATATCATGTGAGTTGCTATGCATGTTCGTCTTGTCTGAAGTAAGGGCGATTTTCATGATCAAATGGTTTGAGTATGCATATTGTTAGAGAAGAACATTGGGCCGCTAACTAAAACCATGAATCATGGTGGAAGTTTCAGTTTGGACATAAAACCTCAATCTCTTATGAGAATATTAATTGTTGATGCTTAAGCATTAAAGAGGAGTCCATTATGTGTTGTCTATGTGTCCCGGTATGGGTGTCTAAGTTGAAGAATGATCAAAAGCGATAAATCCAATGCGCGAACTTTCTCCTTAGACCCTTGTACAGGAGGTACACCTTTGTGACACTTGGTTGAAACATATGTTATGCAATGATGATCAGTGTTAACCCAAGCTAATTAGGACAAGGTGTGGGCACTATTAGTACACTATGCATGAGGCTTGCAACTTGTAGATATAATTTACATGATACATATGCTTTATTACTACCTTGAGAAAATTGTTTCATGTTTTCAAAATAAAAGCTATAGCACAAATACAGCTGCTTCCCTCTGCGAAGGGTCTTTCTTTTACTTTTATGTTGAGTGGTTCACCTATCTCTCTCCACCTCAAGAAGCAAACACTTGTGTGAACTGTGCATTGATTCCTACATACTGCATTTGCACTTGTTATATTACTTTACATTGACAATATCCATGAGATATACATGTTATAAGTTGGAAGCAACCGCTGAAACTTAATCTTCCTTTGTGTTGCTTCAATACCTTTACTTTGATTTATTGCTTTATGAGTTAACTCTTATGCAAGACTTATTGATGCTTGTCTTGAAGTACTATTCATGAAAAGTCTTTGCTTTATGATTCATTTGTTTACTCATGTCATTACCATTGTTTTGATCGCTGCATTCATTACATATGCTTACAATAGTATGATCAAGGTTATGATGACATGTCCTCCCAGAAATTATCTTTGTTATCGTTTACACCTTGGGGGACGAGCGAACTAGCACAGGGATGCTGATCGTCTAGCGGTATCGATATTTCTTATGTTCCATGCCATTATTGATGATATCTACATGTTTTATACATATTATATGTCGTATTTATGCATTTTCACGGCACTAACCTATTAACGAGATGCGAAAGACCAGTTGTTTTCTGCTTTGTTTTTGGTTTCAGAAATCTCAAGGAAATATTCTAGGAATTGGGCGAAATCAATGGGGTCCTATTTTTGCACGAAGGTTCCGGACCGAGGGGAAAGGAAGTGGGGCCAGAGGCGCTGCCAGCAACAGCGGCACGGCAGGCCTTGGTCCGCACCTGGTGTGTGGGGCCTCTGGGCCCCCACGTTTCCTTCGCCTCGCCAAACCTTCGTGGCGACCCCCGGTCAGAGAGCCACGATACGGAAAACCTTCCCGAGACGCGCCGCCAATCCCATCTCGGGGATTACGGAGATCGCCTCGGCACCTGCGGAGGGGAATCATCTCTGGGAGGACTCTTCACGCCATGATCGCCTCAGGAGTGATGAGTGAGTAGTTCACCCCTGGACTATGGGTCCATAGCGGTAGCTAGATGGTTGTCTTCTCCTCATGTGCTTCATTGTCGGATCTTGTGAGCTGCCTAACATGATCAAGATCATATCTGTAATTCTATATGTTGTGTTTGTCGGGATCCGATGGATAGAGAATATTATGTTATGTTGATTATCAATCTATTACCTATGTGTTGTTTATGATCTGCATGCTCTCTGTTATTAGTAGAGGCTCTGGCCAGGTTTACTTTAACTCCAAGAGGGAGTATTTATGCTCGATAGTGGGTTCATGCCTCCATTAAATCTAGGACGCAGAAAGTTCTAAGGTTGTGGATGTGTTGTTGCCACTAGGGATAAAACATTGATGCTATGTCCAAGGATGTAGTTATTGATTACATTACGCACCATACTTAATGCAATTGTCTGTTGTTTGCAACTTAATATGGAAGGGTTCGGATGATAACTGAAGGTGGACTTTTTAGGCATAGATGCATGCTGGATGCGGTCTATGTACTTTGTCGTAATTCCCAATTAAATCTCACAATACTCATCGTATCATGTATGTGCATTGTCATGCCTCTCTATTTGTCAATTGCCCTATGTTTGTTCACCCAACATGCTATTTATCTTATGGGAGGACACCTCCAGTGAGCTTTGGACCCCGGTCCATTCTTTACATCGAATACAATCTCTTACAATACTTGCTTCTACTCAAACAATCATCATCCACACTATACATCTAATCCTTTGTTACAGCAAGCCGGTGAGATTGACAACCTCCCTTTTCGTTGGGGCAAAGTACTTAATTGTGTTATGCGGGTTGCGTTGCGCCGGAATCCCTGGTGTTGCGCCACTACATCCGCCGCCATCAACCTTCAACGTGCTTCTTGGCTCCTCCTGGTTCGATAAACCTTGGTTTCTTTTTGAGGGAAAAGCTGCTGTACGCATCACACCTTCCTCTTGGGGTTCCCTGAGTTAAGACATGGATGGTTTGATGCGAAAATTAAAAAACCTATGGAACATATTAGTATGAACACTTTGAACACCATTGTTGCTAATGATATGGAAAATTCTAAGCTTGGGAAGCTGGCTTTGATGAGCATGATATTTTTAGTCCCCCAAGCATTGAGGAGAAAATTTACTTTGATGATACTTTGCCTCCTATTTATGATGATTATAATGATATTGGTCTTTTAGTACCACCTGTTATGGAGGATAAATTTGATTATGATTACAATATGCCTCCTATATTTGATGATGAGATAATAATGATAGCTATTTGTTGAATTTGCTCCCACTACAACTAATAAAATTGATTATGCCTATGTGGAGAGTAATAATTTTATGCATGAGACTCATGATAAGAATGCTTTATGTGATAGTTATATTGTTGAGTTTGCTCATGTTGCTACTGAAAGTTATTATGAGAGAGGAAAATATGGTTGTAGAAATTTTCATGTTACTAAAACACCTCTCTATGTGCTGAAATTTTTGAAGCTACACTTGTTCTATCTTGCTATACTTGTCACTTTGTTCTTCATGAATTTATTTGTGTACAAGATTCCTATGCATAGGAAGTGGGTTAGACTTAAATGTGTTTTCAATTTGCTTCTTGATGCTCTCTTTTGCTTCAATTTCTATTTTTCATGTGAGCATCATTAAAATTTGCTAAGCCCATCTTAATGGCTATAAAGAAAGAACTTCTTGGGAGATAACCCATGTGTTTATTTTGCTACTGTTTTGTTGAGTCTTGGAAGTTGTTACTACTGTAGCAACCTCTCCTTATCTTTATTTTATTGCAATGTTGTGCCAAGTGACGCCTCTAATCGAAGGTTGATGCTAGATTTGGATTTCTGCGCAGAAACAGATTTCTATCTGTAACGAATCTGGACTGTTTTCTCTGTAGGTAACTCAGAAAAATATGCCAATTTACGTGCGTGTTCCTCAGATATGTACGCAACTTTAATTAGTTTTGAGTTTTCTGATTTGAGCAACGGAAGTACCTGTTTAAAATTCGTCTTTACTGGCTGTTCTGTTTTGGCAGATTCTGTCTCTGTTTTTGCATTGTCTCTTGTGGACTTTAAGCAAGGCTTTCTGGAGAGATGTAGCTAATGTTTTATTGAGTTCTTGCAATGTGTCACTACAGGACCAAGGTGGATTCAAGTTTTTTGAGTACTAACCCCTCTAATGAAGTTTATGAGAAGTTTGGTGTGAAGGAAGTTTTCAAGGGTCAAGAGAGGAGGATGATATATGATCAAGAAGAGTGAAAAGCCTAAGCTTGGGGATGCCCAGTGGTTCACCCCTGCATATTTTAAGAAGCAAGCGTCTAATCTTGGGGATGCCCAGGCATCCCTTCTTCATCAACAACATTATCAGGTTCCTCACTGAAACTATATTTTTATTGGTCATCTTATGTACTTTACTTGGACATTGTGTGTTTTTTTTTGTTTTTGTTCGAATAAATGCTTGTGTGGGAGAGAGACACGCTCCTTGTTCATATGAACACATGTGTTCTTAGCTTTTAATGTTCATGGCGAAGGTTGAAACTGCTTCGTTAATTGTTATTTGGTTGGAAACAGAAAATGCCTCATATTGTCTTGAATAATTTGACACTTGGCAATTGTTTTGAGCTCTCAAGTAGATCATGATTAAGTTTTTTCATGTAGTTTAAACCTATTAGTGGAGAACTACTGTAGAGCTTGTTGAAATTGGTTTGCATGATTGGTCTCTCTTAAGGTCTAGATATTTTCTGGTAAAAGTGTTTGAGCAACAAGGAAGACAGTGTAGAGTATTATAATGCTTGCAATATGTTCTTATGTAAGTTTTGTTGTACCGGTTCATACTTGTGTTTGCTTCAAATAACCTTGCTAGCCCAAAGCCTTGTACTGAGAGGGAATGCTTCTCGTGCATCCAAAACCTTGAGCCAACCACTATGCCATTTGTGTCCACCATACCTACCTACTACATGGTATTTCTCCGCCATTCCAAAGTAAATTGCTTGAGTGCTACCTTTAAACAATTCAAAATTTATCACCTCTGATTTGTGTCAATGTTTAATAGCTCATGAGGAAGTATGTGGTGTTTATCTTTCAATTTTGTTGGGCAACTTTCACCAATGGACTAGTGGCTTCATCCGCTTATCCAATAATTTTGCAAAAAGAGCTGGCAATGGGATTCCCAGTCCCAAATTAATTAACCAAAATAGACGCTCCTTCATGGTATGAGATTGTTGGCGGGCACCCGAGGTTGTTAGCCATGGTTTGTGAAAGAGAGGGTGGAAGGAGTGCCACACAAAAATAAAAATAAAATGGGAGCCGCTCTTTGAAGGTTTGTCTGGCAAGGGGTTAGAGTGCCCACTACCATTCGTTGACAACAACAAACACCTCTCAAAATTTTACTTTTATGCTCTCTTTATGTTTTCAAAAAAACTCTAGCACAAATATAGCAATCAATGCTTCCCTCTGCGAAGGGCCATTCTTTTACTTTATGTTGAGTGAGTTTACCTACTTCCTTCCATCTTAGAAGCAAACACTTGTGTCAATTGTGCATTGATTCTTACATACTTCTTATTTGCATTCATCGTATTACTTTGTGTTGACAATTATCAATGAGATATGCATGTTGAAAGTTGAAAACAAATTGCTGAAACTTAAATCTTCCTCTGTGTTGCTCCAATGCCTTTACTTTGAATTTATTGCTTTGTGAGTTAACTCTTGTGCGAGACTTTTGATGCTTGTCTTGAAAGTACTATTCATGAAAAGTTTTGCTATATGTTATCTATTTGTTAGCAACTATAGATCATTGCCTTGAGTCACTTCATTCATCTCATATGCTTTATAATAGTATGATCAAGGTTATGTAAGTAGCATGTCACTACAGAAATTACTCTTTTTATCGTTTACCTACTCGAGGGCGAGGAACTAAGCTTGGGGATGCGATACGTCTCAACGTACCTATAATTTCGATGTTCCATGCTTGTTATGACAATACTTACATGTTTTGCTTGCACTTTATAATGTTTTTATGCATTTTATGGAACTAACCTATTAACAAGATGCCGAAGTGCCAGTTCATGTTCTGCTGTTTTGGTTCGGAAAGGCTGTTGAACGTATTCTCGGAATTCGACGAAACGAAGACCAAAGATCATAATTCAGAGACGGACCGGGACAGAAGGGAGTCAGGAGGAGGCACAGGCCCCCAGCACCCATAGGGCCGCGCGGGCGGCCTGCGGCCGCCGGCCTATGGGGAGGGCGCCTTTGTTGCCCTCTGCGCTCTCGCCTATATAAGCCCTTTCGACCTACACTACAAGAAAAGTTCTGATAGACAACGTCCCAAAATCGTCAACTAAGGGGCATTTTTCGTCGCCTATGGGCCTAACCCGACGATATGGGTTCTGTTGTCGAAACTGCGTCAGGCAAAGTCCAACGACGATTTTTTCGGTCCGTCGCGCTTGGGCGCCCTTCCGCCACGGAAAATCGGACCGTTGCGGAAGTGTTTTCGGGAGCCCGTTGACTGCTGACGTCATGCAAACTGACACGTGGCAGACGCCGTTAACTGGCAGTTAACGGCGTTAACCGCTGAAACCCCGTGGTAGATGGTAGGCCCCACACGAGGCCTGCCACGTCTTAAGCGGGCCGGGCCAGATGACATAGTTTGACCGGTCAACTATATAGCTGGGCTGGTCCATTAGTTACGTGGGGCGGGCCTAACCTCTAATGTTGACTGGTCAAAAGTTAAATGGGCCGGCCCATTTAACATGTGGGGTCCCCCTTACAGCAAGCTAGGCCCAAGAAGCAAGTGGGCCGGGCCAAAAACACAGGTGGGTCCCTATCTGTTAAAAGGCCGGCCCATTTAGTGTGTGGGGTCCACCATATAGCAAGTGGGCCGGCCCAACAAGCTAGTGGGCCGGGCCAAAAACACATGGTGGGTCCCACTATCTGTTAAAGGGCCAGCCCATTTAGTATGTGGGGTCACCATATAGCAAGTGGGTAGCCCAACAAGATAGTGGGCCGGGCCAAAAACACAGGTGGGTCCCACCTTCCTGTTAAAGGGCCGGCCCATTTAGTATGTGGGGTCCACAATATAGCAAGTGGGCTGGCCCACCAAGATAGTGGGCCGGGCCAAAAACACATGTGGGTCCCACATTCCTGTTAATGGGCCGGGCCATTTGTTATGTGGGGTCCACCATATAGAAAGTGGGCCGGCCCAACAAGATAGTGGGCCGGGCCAAAAAACACAGGTGGGTCCCACCTTCCTATTAAAGGGCCGGCCCATTTACCATGTGGGACCACCATATAGCAAGTGGGCTGGCCCAACAAGATAGTGGGCCGGGCCAAAAGCAGGTGGGCCCCACTTTCCTGTTAAAGCGGCCCAATTAGTATGTGGGGTCCACCATATTGCAAGTGGGCCGGCCCAACAAGATAGTGGGCCGAAACACAGGTGGGTCCCACTTTCCTCTTGAAGGGCCGGCCCGTTTAGTATGTGGGGTCCCCCAAAAGCAAATGGGCTGGCCCAACTAATTAGTGGGCCGGCCCAGTAGTGGGTGGGGTCCACCTTAAAGCAAGTGGGCCAGCCCAATTAGAGTGTGGGGTCCACCGTAACTCACATGGGCTGGCCCAAGAAGTAAGTGGGCCAGCCCGTTTAGTTGCTTGTTTATATGCCGGCATAATATGCGCTTTAGGATTTTGCGGGCAGGCACATATGTGATTTCGATTAATTGGGCCGTTTAAGGGATGGGAATTCGTGATTTAGATACTGAGAATATTTACGCAGCATTGATTTCTGTAGCCTCACTTACCACAAGCACCAAAGAAAAAATGCGCGAAAGAACTATAAAAACTAACTAAATATTACATCAGCTGCAAGGCATTGAAAAAATATTACAGAACCCAGAGAAATTGAATGGTAATTAAACCTAGCAATACAATGAAGCGATCCGGCAATCTTTTAAGTTGTCCATGCAGCACCTATATCCGAAACAAAGACATTACAAGTTAAGACAACAACAATGGAAAGGCAAAGACACTACAATATTGTTTGCCAAAGAATTTGGAACTCATCATTTCGTCGTTATAACAAGATCATTGTAATGCGCACAATAAGCAAACAAAGAGTGCATGCCGCATACCAACAACCAATATAACAGAGCATGTTAGAATGAAACAGCAGACTTACTACTGTCGAGTCCCATGCAAACCAACATGTTCAGGGAGTACAAAATTGGCATGAACAACATAGTAGCAGGCTATAAATTTTGTAACAACGACTGAGCAAGATGAAGTTATGATGGCTACATCTACAGAGCAGGGAATGTAAACCAAAAATAGAAGTTACGATGGCAAAAGCTAAAGAGGAGGGAATGTGAACCAACATGTGCCAAGTGCAATTACTTCATTTTGGCCGTGAACTAAATAATACTCCTGAACTTATAGTGAAGGGGATGCAAATCAAGATGTTTCGGGATATAAACTTGTAATGAGCAACACATAGAGGATAGTTAATGTTGGAGCTTAGGATGGACCAGATACAGAATATAGTGGGATCACCTGTGAACTTGTATAAGAGGGAATGCAAACCAATATGTTCAGCTTTCCATATGTGAGCGTCATGCCAAGTCAGAGAAACAAGTCAATAATGCAGCTTTTGAAGAACAAGATGGCACGCAAAATTATTATCTAGTAGTATGACAAGTTTATTTGTACTACAGGCTAGATAGCAGAGTGATAGCATGCCAAACTAAGTCCTTACTTTGTTAGCTTACAATGAACTAGATACAAAACAATGGCATCACCTGTAGTACAGGGAATGCAAGCCAACATGTTCATGGAGTAAAAAATTGGCACAAACAACATAGTAGCAGGCCATAATTTTTGTAACAACGACTGAGCAAGATAAAGTTATGATGGCTAGATCTACAGAGCAGGGAATGTAAACCAAATATAGAAGTTACGATGCCAAAAGCTATAGAGCAGGGAATGCGAACCAACATGTGCAATTACTTAAAATTGGCCATGAACTAAATAATAGCAGGATGTTACTATAATACCTATAATTTTTGTAACAACGACTGAGCAAGATAGAAGTTATGATGGCTACATCTACAGAGCAGGGAATGCAAACCAAAATGTTCAATCGCTTAAAGTTAGCAATGAAGTAGAAAATAGCAACGTGTTACGGTCATAGCTAGGAATGAACTAAAAGAGCTTCAGACAAACAAGAATCTGAACCCAGAACATGGCGCTAAAACAAGGGACTTACATTAGGAGAAGCACTCTGTGGGAGTCACAGCAGATCTTCCTGGGGTTGATAGATCCGGTGATGAAGTACGCTACATGTGCTACTTGGGGTTGGAGAGACGGCCATTACACTTCATGGTTACTCATCTCATCTGCAAAAACGTAACGGCGCGTCGTTAGCACAAACAGGTTCCCCCAAGATTAAACAAGAACTTGCAGGCAAGCAATAGAAAAGCGACAGTAGAAGAGTTTAGATCATGCATTGCGCCGGTGAAGCAGATCCGGTTCATGCACAGCGGTGTCGGTGAGCAAGATCCGATGCGGTGGACGACGGATCCGGCGAAGCGGCTCCGGCGGGGTGGACGATACCGCAGCTGAAGCGACTGCGGTAGACTGCTGGATGAGCATATGGTTTCGAGGTTCGGCGGGGATGATCCGGTCCGGTTGATGACGGCGTCGATGAAGCGGCTCCGGCAGGCAGCCGGATGACGAGGATCGCGAGGCCTCGGGTAGGCCAGGGAAGTCCGGCGGGGATGTTCCGGTGCGGTGGTCGTGGAGGTGGGAGAGAGGGACTTGGGAAGTTCCGGTGGGTGGTCTGAGGGAAATGAATTTTTTTTGGGAGGGTTTCCGGGCTAGGGAGGTGGTGATCCAAAAAATGACGGGCAGACCCCCCCACCAACCGACTTTGCTGCCATCTCCACAGGGGTAGAATGGGAATTTGGAAGCGTGTGAAATTTTTGTATTTTGTGGGCGGGAAGTTTTGCCGCTATGAGATTTTGAATTTGGCCACCGTCCAAGTATAATGATAAAAAATTGTGAGACCGTACTAGTACCTCTGTTCAAGGCCGAGTGCAAAATCAAATCATCATCACATTGAAAATTTGTTACCAACTTACCATGATCATGATCTACCTCTGAAAATGGGCGCATCCTCTAAAACTTGCAAAGTATAATGATACAAATTTGTGAGACCGTACTAGTACTTATGTTCAAGGTCGAGTGCAACATCAAATCATCATTATATTGAAAATTGTGTTACCATGATCATGATATTTCTCTGAATTTGGCGCAACCGCTAAATCTCGCAAAGGATAATGATAAAAAAAAGGTGAGATTGTACTAGTTCTTATGTTCAAGGCCGAGTACAAGATCAAATCATCATCACGTTGAAATTTGTTACAATGATCATGACATATCTCTAAAATTAGTGCATCCGCTAAATCTTGCACGTGGCGCATCTCGGTGCGGAGCAACAAGTCGGTGCTATCAAGGTTGAGGCGTCGGTAGCGTCATCGGGCTCTCATCTCTTGATAGATCTTCTACATGGCGCGGCGCACCACCCGCCGATAAGCAGTCACATGTGAGACCGAGGTGGAGACGTCCCCGGCATCCTCGAGGCGCGGCCGCCCTTCTACGAGCCAGCGTCGACTCAAGGTATGAATCCATGTGGTGTCTTAGATTTATTGTTCTTCTCTTATGATTATTTTGAGCCGAACATGTGTGCTCTTTCTCTGAATATATTGCTTGAAAAGCTTACCAAGTTACTTAAATTCACTTTGTTCTTAATCTTGCGAGCTAATATTGTTATTTTTAATGAACGGTGGTGTGCGCAAGCAGAATTATTTGTGGATGTGTTGAGCTGTTAGGCATAAGTCGAAATCCTCATCTAAACGAGGCCTCAGCTTAACACATAAAAAAGGTGTTCAATCTCGCCCACAATACCCTCTTCTTTCCTCTCCCTTTATTGGAACTTGTTTTGCAGACAAGGAAAGTGGCACGTGTAATGTGAGTAAAACCCTCTTAGCCAAAATCATCTACGAGCAAGATTTTCTATATTGTAGATGCCCCAATTGACTCTCATCCCCAAAGTAGTTTTTTATGTCAGTATAGACTTCTTTACTGGATGTATACTATCGTACATGGCATGCATTTGCCTAATGAGCAACATTGTATTGCTATTCTAGCCAACCTGATCGATATGTCAAGCTTCATGCACGAGATGCCATGTTTAATTTACTCCCTCGCTCTGATCCATATTTCTTGATGTGAAATGAATGTGAATCGGAGGGAGTACTTTTCTTAGATAGTACTATATCATTTCAAAAAAAAGTACTACTACATCACAAATGCATCAAAAGAGTACTACATCACAAGACCACCACGGTTGTACTAGTAGAGTTTAATGCTGAACTTCCAAAGGGATTAAGATTACACATATGAACTTTAAACATGACCAGGAGCATGAGGGCCAGCAGCAGGGGCGTTGACGTGGAGCAAGCTAGGCAAGACGTAATTCTGGAGGAAGAGGCCATATGATGCGTACTTGGCCTTGGTTGCAGGGCGGTGTTTCCCCCTATGTACTTAGGCCTACACCCATCGCATGTTGGATCAGGCTGTGGATGTCCTTCTAGAGAAATTTGCCACATAATGGGCAAAATAGCTCCCCGCGCGCATGCAGAAACGAATTTCACCACCCTTCAGCCGCTTGAGAACATAGCGGCTTTTCCGGTCCCTGCGCACCTTGTTGTTGTCCATGTCATCAGAATACTCCTATGAATTATTAAGTACTACATAATCAGGTTTTTTATGACAGATCGAATAAATACTCCACTAACATAATCAAACCTTAGAAACCCTAAAATTAAATGTGTAGAACAAGTAAATGGCAGAAGAAATCGTAATAAATCATGAGAAACCCTATGAACAACCATGAACATTAGCCACAACAATTGCAAGTCCACTAAGTATGAACACATAAATTGATTATATGACTACATGGCAGATTAGTCGAAATTAAACTAGAATCTGATCTTACGAATCGTAGAATCAATTACATCTACAAGAACAAGGTAGGATATCAAATCAATCAAGAACCAGGCTCGTGCAAACCATGTGAACAGCAATATGACACAAAGAGGGTTGGGACAGTTTCGGTAAAAGAGAAGTACCTCCTCGTCATCACCCTCAACATCCTCCTGGAACTGAACGTTTGGGCCGAAATCGTCGAAGGGGTCGAGGTTCGCGTCCAGCATCGGGCCTAGGAAGACCTCGCCGTGGTGGCCTGCAACGCCGTGCACATCTTCGGCGGGATAAACAACGTTGGTATCCACCTTCTGCTCGACGGCCAGGACGCCCGTTTCGACCGAGGTCGAAGAACCAGACAAGCAGAGGAGACGAGCGGCATGGGTGCCCGGTGAAGCCTCACCCGTCGTGACGGCCAGGATGCCCATTTCGACCGAGGTCGAAGAATCCGACAAGCAGAGGAGACGAGCGGCTTGGGTGCCCGGTGAAGCCTCACCCACCACGACGGCCACTACCGTAGAGGCATCCTCTGCGTGGGCGGTCGCCTATTGCTCCGCCTCGTATGCAATACCTATCTTCATGCTGTTGTGGTTGGAAACGGGAAAGTCGATGCCTCAGAGGTGCGGTGAGTGGATGGGGGTTTTCACAGTGTGGGGGAGGCAAGTTGGGGGAGTGGAGAGGACGAGCTCGCGAGAGATGATGAGGCCGATTATGTTATAGCCTCTGACTCCCTGTATCCAGTAGTGGACGCGTGAAGTCATGCATGTACTCGACTTTCCACTTTCTGGGAGACGTGTACGAAACTTTTTTTTGGACCATTTAACTTCATGTGGGACTCATGTATACCAATACTTCCAAACGTCATAAGTAATTCAAAATCATTCAGAATAATATGAGACCTTAACATTTTATTTTTTGTGTCAGATATTGTCTATGAAAAATAACATCCTTCAAAAAATAAATCGCCTATGCCAATCCGATCATGCCCGTCTACTCCAACTAGCTTCCTCGAGTAATTTGTCACCTTACATTCTTAAAATGAACCAAAATTTGGCACAGGGGTGCATCATCACATGGAAAATGATGTTACCATTCTGTCTTCCCATTTTTTTTTGAATTTTTCAAAATTGTCATGCCCTAACGGAAAAAATGTACTCCTTCTAAGAAGCATGTATCAGAATGGCATTACCAAAACCTAGGGGTGGGGTGGGGGGAGGGGGGCACATGGTGGTGTGATGATACATCACATTTGGACCACACAACACCATTTGGACCAACCAAAAAAAAACACCCTACACAAACCCTGGTCAAAACTAGTTTGACCAATATTACAAAAGTTGTACGGAGTACATAATTCAGAAACCGTCAGAAATATACGAAGCATTCACGAGTCCCCAAAGTCAGTGACTTTGAGTCACTTACAACTGTGGTCCACATATCAGTCACCCAAAGTCATGGCAAAGTCAGCTTGGCAAAGTCACCGACAGACAAAGCAAGCAGTGAACAGACAACTCCGTAGCACTGAAAAGACATCTCACAGAAAAGGCTAGTACTACCTTTTCTTCCCGGATAAGCAAAAATAGCTGATCGGTACTGACGAAATGCACCAGGTCCGCAATGTACTCCAGCTATAAGTGAAGCATGCCTACCACTGAAGAGGAAATTCAAGATTCCACCAGATCCCCATATCACTCTTTTGCATAAAACACGGACATATCTTTTGCACAATTCACCACTTGTTGGTCTAATCTATCGCAGCTTCCATCAGTTGGTCATCCAATTAACGATTTAACGGATTAGAAAAATAAGCGGTGGAATTAGAAGTACTAGTAGCGAAATGTGCAAAATATACCGCCCTTCCCGAGGGGGTTTGTCCAGAAGAGGGCCGGATGACAATGTCCCGGGTGCATCCAGAAACGAGAGGGGTAGTTTCTAATACATGTAAGAAATTATTTTACAAAAAGGTACATATTAAGTAGTACAACTATTAGTACAGTACTACTATTTCGAGGGAAAATGCCATGTCGTGCGACCTCTAATCAATGAGTAGAAGTTGTAGGTGCGCCTAACATGCATTGCTGAAAGCTGGTTCCGCTGGAATTTGAGCTCAGCCGGGGCGGATTCTGCGAAGTTCGCCCGACGTCACTCATGTATCCCACCAAACTGCTCACTTCTTTCAATGTCTCTTCTCTTTCACTGCAGCTCTCCAACATCAGGTGCATCAACTTATCTTGTGCCTTCTGCCTCTCGAGAAGGGCAAGGATGGCGATGTCAGCATATTCAAGGTTCAACTTTTGGAGCTGTACTTTATCCTGAAGAAGGATTTTGTACTCTATATCAGACTTGTCTCTGTCGAGGCACACAGTCTTGAGTATGCTGCTGGCTTTCTCCGCTGATGCAATGTTCCTCTCTTTCTGCTTAATCAGCTCGTTCTTCAACATATCGCGCTCATTTCGAAGGCTGCAAATGAGCTCCACAAGAGTTTTCGAATTCTTCTTCTTGGCAGCCAAATCGTCTCGGAGGCGATCACACTCTAAGCTGAGCTCCTCGTTTTTTTCCATCAAGATGGCGACAGTGGTGTCGATAGTCGGCGCCGCTTCCTTCAGGGCGAAATCATCGGTAGCAAGTAAGCGCAAAGGAAGAAGAAGAAGAAGAAGAAGAAGAAGAAGAAGATAACTACACAGTGCTTGGTGCTACCTCATTTCGCCGGGGTAGGGCCGGGTTGAAATCATCGGACGACGATGATTCCTTGGTCGTGGAAGTTGGTGCAGTAGGGGCGTCGTTGGAACTTCCAACCCTTTAAGATGTATAACCATAGAGACTCTTAAAGAGCTTGAGCCCGGGCAAGAAGAAACGAAAGTACATGGCGAAGGAAACTAACCCGGTGAGCACAGCACGGACGCGTTTCGGCGGCGGCGGCAGCGGCGGCGACGGCGAGCCCACTTGGTTTCTGGAACCGTCTCTCGAAATTTCGAGCCGGCGTTTTTTATCCGCGTACTTGACCGCCGGCGACCTGAAGTTTGAACACATTAATTGCTGGAGGAGAGAGCGACGAAAGAAACGAAAGTACATGGCGAAGGAAACTAACCCGGTGAGCACAGCACGGACGCGTTTCGGCGGCGGCGGCGGCGACGGCGAGCCCACTTGGTTTCTGGAAGCGTCTCTCGAAATTTCGAGCCGGCGTTTTTTCTCCGCGTACTTGACCGCCGACGACCTGAATTTTGAAGACATTGCTGGAGGAGAGAGCGACGAACAAATGTTTGTTAGGTGGAGAGAGGAAGAAAGTGAATGGAACGAGAGAGTTTAGCGTTTTGCCCTTATAGTCATAGTCGCTAACCGTGACGCGGGAAGGTTGGTCGTCGGCGTTTAATGGTCTCCCGCGTGGAAACCGAGGCGGCCACGAGGCAGCGGCTGGCCACGCGGCGTCCAGTCGCCTACGCCGCCGTAAATGAGGGTAGTTGCCTACCACCACCAGGTGACATGCACCTTTTGCATGTCACCGTGTGACATGCGGCCTAAATTCAAATTTAAAACATTGCGAAAAAAATCATGCATCCGGTGACATGCCCATGGCATGCCACCGATGAAGAGTTCCGTGCCATGCACTCTGGCACTCTGCGCCGTCTTGGATCAGAAAATGAGCGAAGAACGAGGACGAGGCACTAGTTCAAATTTAGGATGAAGTTTAAGTTTTATTTTGGTTTAAATTAGATTAGAGGGAGTAGTACTCTTACTTTATTACTCGTACTTGTGTTAATGTAGTAGTATTATTATGGTGGTGTACTTGCGTTCGTGTACTTGTTTCAGCTGTTTTGGTGAAGGAGACATGCATCACCTTTTTGGTGATATATCTAGTCGTCATGTAGCCCTCTACCATGTACTATTTTTGCTATGAATATATGTGGTATTGATTGTCAAAAAAAAACCCCAAGATCCTGAAAAACTGTTGGTCTATCCCGAGAAACGAGGAGGTTTAAGGAAACGAGGAGTCCAGCGCGTGCGGAAGGAGCTTTAATCGTGCGAGCATGCAGGGGCAAAATGAGGAAACTAGCGATTACTTTCTCTCCTGCCAGTCTTATACCTTAATAAATGGGCAAACTGAGCACGTTGTAGCTAATCCTTTTATTAATTAAACAGCTATATTAGTCAATAAGATTGCCTTATGTTTTTCCTCAGTTTTCGCCAAGCCCTTATTTGTAACCCGCAGAAGGAGCTCAGACGGGAGGATTCCAGTTTAGTTGACCGTTCCGTGCTGACGTGTGGGGCTAGTAGAAAGGGACCGCGTGGGACAGGACGAGACCGCGTTTGGTTGTACGTGAGCAGGAGCTGGGTTCTGTCTCTCTCGGCGCGAATTGGCATTTTTAAGAGCACCTTTTCCCCCTCTGTCTCTTTGTCTTTATTAACCAAATTAGTATCAAATCTAGAGAAGCTTGCATTTCTGTCTTTCTTCAATTATTTGTGCCTTTTGGCCCTCGTTGTTTGCCCAATATGGCAGCAAATCTAGTACTCCCTCTGGTCCATATGTATGTAGTTAAATCTAGAAGCAAATCTCCAGGGTAATGTACTCCGTACGACAAATTCGCAGTAATAGTAAATCGAGAAAACAAAGTAGGGCCAACAAAATATACTCCAGTAGAATAGGGATAGATAATAGGGATCCCTCCCTAGATAATAAGCTGCATACACAGCAGCCAACAGGTTCGAGGTTCTTCACAACACCATCATACTAACAACATAACAACAAGGGATCCCTAGCTAACAACAAAATAGAAGCTGCTTTGCAGCAGCAGCACACGTCCAGGACTCCCCATCTTCTCTGCCTCCACTTTCTTGCTCCCCTTGGGAGCCTTGGGCTTGAGCGGAGGCATGCGCCCGGCGGAGATCTCCACCCGCTGGATGCTGCGGAGGTGCATGCCGAGCGCCATGTGCTTGGCGCGGAAGGAGTGGGGGTTCACCGACGCGCCGACCTTGGGGAAGGTGTTGCCGATGTTCTCGGCATGCGTGAGGAGGCAGTTGAAGTCAGTGCGGCCGAGTCTCCTAGTGCAGAAGGGGCACCTGTAGACACCCTTGGCGAAGTAGGAGACGTACTGGCCGACCTGCAGCCTCCGCAGCACCTGGCGAGTCTTGACGTCATGGTGCTCGTCGTCGCTGCCGACGTCGCTGCCAGACAGCTGATCCATATCAAACGGGAACTATTAGTGAATGAGATGCAACGATGACTAACGTGCATGATAACAAAGTAAGGAAAAACAGAGCCAGCCTCAGTTAGAGTGGACACGATTATATGTCTACAGGGATGGTGTTAGCGAACCATAGCTCATGCACAACAGATTTGTACACAGCAATGGTTCGCTGAACCCACTCTGTAAAAATTTGTGCCCAACGATTCATCATAGGCAAAGAAACAGATTCCAGATCTGATTTTGAACAGATTCCAGAATATTTGCAAAATTAAACGGTTGATATCTTTTGATTCCTGCATAAAATAACTGACTGAGATCCCATAAATTAACTGATTGAGATCCCATTATTACTTGCATAAATTAACCGAACGGCCGAACTCCAAATCTTAAACGAAATCAAGAAGGGATCAAAGCAAAATGGAATAAAATCGGCGCAAATATTAACCCAATACTCAACCATCTACAGATCGGCACTAATAGTTACTAGGGAACCAGCAAAAATAGGGTTCAAAAAGGAATGGGGGAACAAAAAAGGGAGCAAACCATAGTTACCTCGTTCCATGGGTCGTCCATGAAGGTGTCGTAGGGGTTCGGAGGCGAGATGTACGGCACCGGCTCATAGGGGTCCCATCCCGGCGGGATACGACCGCCACCGGCGGCGGCGACGGCCTTTGAGGGGACGACGTCGAAGAGGGAGGCGTCGCGCTTGGAGCCGACGGCGTCATGGACGATGGGATTCGCATTCTCCATGTCCATCTCGCCTGCAGAGAGGGAGAGGGTTTTTGCTTTGGAGAAGATGATGGGACGTGAGAGGCGGCGTTGCATGAGCGAGTGAGAGTGACAGAGATAGTGCGAGGAGGCGTCTATAAAGGCGAGGGGTGGTTAATGCGACCCGCGTCCTACGCGTCCACCATTTAACGTCTGCACGTCTTGGGCTTCTGCAACGCGACACGCGTCCACAATTGCACGTCTTCGACTTCTGCACCGCGACTCGCGTCAGTACCCGTCAACAATTGCACGTCTTCCACTTCTGCACCGCAACACGCGTACTCGAGTCTAACCCTGGAAATTTAGATATACTCTCGAGTCTTATACTGTAGCATTTTTTGTGTGCTCGGTTTTCCCCTTGAGTACTAATACTGGCTAGTGCAATATACTCAGTTTTACCTCAAGTGCCTGGTCAACAGAGAGTCAACAAATGGGATTAACTAGTTAAATGAGTCAACAAATGGGATTATCAGTTCGTTTTCACGTGTTAAACTTGTCTAAATATTGGTCAAACCAAGGATTTGACCAAGATTCAAATGGGCAGAAAATTAAAAAAAAATCAGAAAAATGAAAAACCAAAGCACATAGTCTTCTTATGTCATATAGTAAGCATTAAAGGTGATAAACAAGGTCTACACATATTCAAACCATACAAATCATGTATCTACTCCCTAACCCTAAACTCTGTCTTATGAAGTCAAGCATGAAGAGAAGTGGTTTTGGGTTTCAAACATGGAAATTTCAAAAACCTCCCAAAAACTTCATTTTAGAGTGACTAAGAAGGATACATGCTTCCCTTTTCATTTTCATGTTTTAAACTTGTTTAAATCTTGGTCAAACCTAGGATTTGACCAAGATTCAAATGGGCATTAAAATTTAAAAATCAGAAAAATGAAAAACCAAAGCACATAGTGTTCTTATGTCATATAGTAAGCATTAAAGTTGATAAACAAGGTCTAGACATATTCAAACCATACAAATTATGTATCTACCCCTAACCCCTAAAAAAGTTCTGATAGACAACGTCCCAAAATCGTCAACTAAGGGGCATTTTTCGTCGCCTATGGGCCTAACCCGACGATATGGGTTCCGTTGTCGAAACTGCGTCAGGCAAAGTCCAACGACGATTTTTTCGGTCCGTCGCGCTTGGGCGCCCTTCCGCCACGGAAAATCGGACCGTTGCGGAAGTGTTTTCGGGAGCCCGTTGACTGCTGACGTCATGCAAACTGACACGTGGCAGACGCCGTTAACTGGCAGTTAACGGCGTTAACCGGCTGAAACCCCGTGGTAGATGGTAGGCCCACACGAGGCCTGCCACGTCTTAAGCGGGCCGGGCCAGATGACATAGTTTGACCGGTCAACTATATAGCTGGGCTGGTCCATTAGTTAAGTGGGCCGGGCCTAACCTCTAAGGTTGACTGGTCAAAACTTAAATGGGCCGGCCCATTTAACATGTGGGGTCCACCTTACAGCAAGGGCCGGCCCAAGAAGCAAGTGGGCCGGGCCAAAACACGGTGGGTCCCACTTTCTGCTAAAGGCCGGCCCATTTAGTAATGGGGTCCACCGTATAGCAAGTGGGCTGCCCAACAAGCTAGTGGGCGGGCCAAAACACAGTGGGTCCCACTTTCCGGTTAAAGGCGGCCCATTTAGTTTGTGGGGTCCACCATATAGCAAGTGGCGGCCAACAAAATAGTGGGGGCCAAAAACACAGTGGGTCCCACTTTCGTTAAAGGGGCCCCATTTAGTATGGGGCCCACCATATAGCCGGCCACCAAGATAGTGGGCCGGCCAAAAACACAGGTGGGTCCCACATTTGTTAATGGGCCGGCCCATTTGGTATGTGGGTCCACCATATAGAAAGTGGGCCGGCCAACAAGATAGTGGGCCGGGCCAAAAACCAGGTGGGTCCCACCTTCCACTTAAAGGGCCCATTTGCCATGTGGGACCACCATAAGCAAGTGGGCGGCCCAACAAGATAGTGGGCGGCCCAATAGCACAGGTGGGCCCCACTTTCCTGAAGGGCCGGCCCATCTAGTATGTGGGGTCCACAATATAGCAAGTGGGCCGGCCCAACAAGATATTGGGCCGGGCCAAAAACACAGTGGGTCCCACTTTCCTCTTAAAGGGCCGGCCCATTTATTATGTGGGGTCCTCCAGCAAAAGCTAATTAGCGGGCCGGCCCAGTAGTTGGTGGGGTCCACATTAAAGCAAGTGGGCCAGCCCAATTAGTGTGTGGGGTCCACCGTAAATCAAATGGGCTGGCCCAAGAAGTAAGTGGGCCAGCCCGTTTAGTTGTTGTTTATATGCCGGCATAATATGCGCTTTAGGATTTTGCGGGCGGCACATATGTGATTTCGCTTAATTGGGCCGTTTAAGGGATGGGAATTCGTGATTTAGATACTGAGAATATTTACGCAACATTGATTTCTGTCGGATAGCCTCACTTACCACAAGCACCAAAGAAAAAATGCGCGAAAGAACTATAAAAACTAACTAAATATTACATCAGCTGCAAGGCATTGAAAAAATATTACAGAACCCAGAGAAATTGAATGGTAATTAAACCTAGCAATACAATGAAGCGATCCGGCAATCTTTTAAGTTGTCCATGCAGCACCTATATCTGAAACAAAGACATTACAAGTTAAGACAGCAACAATGGAAAGGCAAAGACACTCCAATATTGTTTGGCAAAGAATTTGGAACTCATCATTTCGTCGTTATAACAAGATCATTGTAATGCGCACAATAAGCAAACAAAGAGTGCATGCCGCATACCAACAGCCAATATAACAGAGCATGTTAGAATGAAACAACAGACTTACTACTGTCGAGTCCCATGCAAACCAACATGTTCAGGGAGTACAAAATTGGTATGAACAACATAGTAGCAGGCTATAAATTTTGTAACAACGACTGAGCAAGATGAAGTTATGATGGCTACATCTACAGAGCAGGGAATGTAAACCAAAAATAGAAGTTACGATGGCAGAAGCTAAAGAGGAGGGAATGTGAACCAACATGTGCCAAGTGCAATTACTTCATTTTGGCCGTGAACTAAATAATACTCCTGAACTTATAGTGAAGGGGATGCAAATCAAGATGTTTCGGGATATAAACTTGTAATGAGCAACACATGGAGGATAGTTAATGCTGGAGCTTAGGATGGACCAGATACAGAATATAGTGGGATCACCTGTGAACTTGTATAAGAGGGAATGCAAACCAATATGTTCAGCTTTCCATATGTGAGCGTCATGCCAAGTCAGATAAACAAGTCAATAATGCAGCTTTTGAAGAACAAGATGGCACACAAAATTATTATCTAGTAGTATGACAAGTTTATTTGTACTACAGGCTAGATAGCAGAGTGATAGCATGCCAAACTAAGTCCTTACTTTGTTAGCTTACAATGAACTAGATACAAAACAATGGCATCACCTGTAGTACAGGGAATGCAAGCCAACATGTTCATGGAGTAAAAAATTGGCACAAACAACATAGTAGCAGGCCATAATTTTTGTAACAACGACTGAGCAAGATAAAGTTATGATGGCTAGATCTACAGAGCAGGGAATGTAAACCAAATATAGAAGTTACGATGCCAAAAGCTATAGAGCAGGGAATGCGAACCAACATGTGCAATTACTTAAAATTGGCCATGAACTAAATAATAGCAGGATGTTACTATAATACCTACAGTATAATTTTTGTAACAACGACTGAGCAAGATAGAAGTTATGATGGCTACATCTACAGAGCAGGGAATGCAAACCAAAATGTTCAATCGCTTAAAGTTAGCAATGAAGTAGAAAATAGCAAGGTGTTACGGTCATAGCTAGGAATGAACTAAAAGAGCTTCAGACAAACAAGCATCTGAACCCAGAACATGGCGCTAAAACAAGGGACTTACATTAGGAGAAGCACTCTGTGGGAGTCACAGCAGATCTTCCTGGGGTTGATAGATCCGGTGATGAAGTACGCTACATGTGCTACTTGGGGTTGGAGAGACGGCCATTACACTTCATGGTTACTCATCTCGTCTGCAAAAACGTAACGGCGCGTCGTTAGCACAAACAGGTTCCCCCAAGATTAAACAAGAACTTGCAGGCAAGCAATAGAAAAGCGACAGTAGAAGAGTTTAGATCATACACGGCGCCGGTGAAGCAGATCCGGTTCATGCACAGCGGTGTCGGTGAGCAAGATCCGATGCGGTGGACGACGGATCCGGCGAAGCGGCTCCGGTGGGGTGGACGATGCCGCAGCTGAAGCGACTGCGGTAGACTGCTGGATGAGCATATGGTTTCGAGGTTCGGCGGGGATGATCCGGTCCGGTTGATGACGGCGTCGATGAAGCGGCTCCGGCAGGCAGCCGGATGACGAGGATCGCGAGGCCTCGGGTAGGCCAGGGAAGTCCGGCGGGGATGTTCCGGTGCGGTGGTCGTGGAGGTGGGAGAGAGGGACTTGGGAAGTTCCGGTGGGTGGTCTCAGAGGAGAGAGTGAGGGAAATGAATTTTTTTTCGGGGAGTTTCCGGAGCTAGGGAGGTGGTGATCGAAAAAAAATGACGGGTAGACCCCCCACCAACCGACTTATACATGGACATTGTTGTCATCTTTACGAGGGTAGAATGGGAAGTTAGAAGCGTGTGAAATATTTGTATTTTTCGGGCGGGAAGTTTTGCCGCTGGAATGAGATTTCGAATTTGGCTACAGTCCAAGTAATACAAAAATATGAGACCGTACTAGTACGGCCAAATGTCACATCAATTCATCATCACGTTGAAAATCGGTTACGACGATCATAATTATTGGCCGTTGGCACAACAGTTCTCCAACGCTTGATCCAACGGTCAAAGTTCCTTTTTTTAAGAGAACGGTCAAAATTCATTGGATTCGCTCGGGAACTGCGCGCGCCAAAACGAGTCAGACGAAGATGTTTCTAGAGTTCTCACGGACGCGTCTTGGCGATACATTGAATGCAAATCTTGCAAGGTCAAAAAAAATGCAAATCTTGCAGGATCGTATGTGGCTGCTATGAGCTGAAGTACTCCATGAAACCGTGAACATACATGTAGATGGGAATCCCATGTAGACGATCTGAAGAACGACCCGCTGCATCTTTCACAAATCCATCTACATGACATGATAAACTTTAATTAAGAAGCAGCCACGTAACAATTATTGCCCAAAATCTAACGGGTTCGACAATAAGCTGGTAATTCTCTATTATATATAAACACCAAAAAAATATAGCAAGTAAGAAAGGAGTGTCAATGCCACCAGGACTTACAAAAAAAGGGAATTAGCACTTCGTAATCTCTTTGTTTTTACACATACCTTCTGCTCAGGAATCCAGGGCCTAGGGTCACATCAAGTCATAATCAGAAACCAAAGTCGGTTCCCATGTTCTCCAATTCAAAACGCGTACAAAATATTTCAGTGTGTGAAATAATGTTGAGATTTTGAATTAGAGGGTTGTTAAGCTATTGATTATATGGAGTCGAAATTTGGTAGCATACATAAGTATCTCTGTTCACAACTCGCCTGTACAGAAGCAGGAACAGCTGTTGTGTTGCAGCACAACACAAAGGAGAAGCCACTGTTCCGTTCATTGCACTCAATACAGCGATGAATGAACCAGACCAGTTGACAAGCTTCTAGACCAGTATGTAGAAAGATGGAAATCAATGGATCACAGAAAATCATCAGTGTCAAGCTTTAATGCACTAGCCAACGCGACCAAAAGTCCGAACTGATGGAAAGGGCTAGGCAATCCACTTTATACATCGCAACAAAAAGTCCAAACTGACAGAAAAGGCTAGACCGGGAGAAGAGAAGAGAAGGTTTGTGAAAGCGATGACTCGAACTTGAGACTATGGGCTCTGATACCACGTCAAGCTTCATCCACGAGCCAACGGAACCACAAGTCAGAACTGATGGAAAGGGCTAGGCAATCCACTTATAATATTAACAATCAGCAGGGTTCCGGTTCAAAAAAATCCACATCACAACAAGGAAACGACCACCAAGATCATAGCAATTGCAGATAAATGCACCTACGAAATATGCTCAGACTAAGGAACCATTTTACAAGACAAAGGTAATGACCTGTCACTGTCCCCGTTCATCTCCAATTATCTAGCAGATACTCTTCTTACTACTTACTAGCATTCCTAACCTGCTCCAGTAGGGCCTCCTTCTGTGCTGCTATCGTTCTAAAATTGTCGACTTCTAGTCTTAGCGCAGCTGATGCAGCTCGTTCTACTTGGAGTTGCTCCTTTAGAACTTGAGCATGCAAATACTTTGACTTGGACATGGACTTGCACTTCAGCAGTCCAGCATTTCGTAAGAAAGTGTTTTTGGCAATGCCTTTCTTTTTTATTGCCATAGAAAATGCCTTCACACATTCTTCATCGGTTTTTTCCAGACCGTTTTTACCGGTTTTTGCCATCTCTAATTTCATATCTTCCTGCAAAAAATTCAGTTCGTACACATGTGTAAACATGATAGTTACTACAGAGAAACTTGCTGATAGTAGATTTATCATGTGTATGACCTACTTTTATTCCTACAGTTTGGCATGTCTGATTCACATCACATGAATTTTAATAAACATATATAATATCATATTGACATGTACTTTACTACTCCTACAAGTTGGGATGTGAGTCGTCACAAAATTTCAATCTTTGAGAAGACTTACAAGAACACTCTGTGCGACTTCTCCAATCACTTCAAGTTTGTTCTTCTGGCATGCTTCAAAAATCTCTGGCAGAGTCATCTCTTTGTTTGGTTCCCTTTTACTTGCATTATGTAACATCTGCATTTTAGTACTACCATTTATAAATCGAATAACGTGGTTGAAATGGAGGATCATAATATAAGCTGCACACTGGTGTATATACTCTGCATGATCTTTTACTAAAATATTTCTAAATAGCAGTATAAAACAACATGTCCTTACTTTTTGCCGAATGTGCACTATAAGGTTACGAGATCCCGTACGGCTAGGTAAAAGTAGTTTACCGCGGTTTTCCTGATTCTGTTTAGCCAAATTCTGCAAAAAGGAGACTAGTGAGACACTGCTATAAATAAGAATCCAAGATGTGATCTGGTCTCAGTCTTACAAATCATACCATATTCTTTGGATCAGACCAGTGCTTCACAAGATCTCCCCACTGTTTGTCAGTCATTTGCTTAAAAGGAGATATAGTTGGAACACTCCCAGTAATCTTTCCAGTGAAGTATTTCTTCTTTAGCCTGCTGCGATACTGGCGCAGACAGTCTGAGAATAGACTGTTGAGAACATGCTTTACTTCCTCTTGGTCCTCATCGAACTCGAACCTTAACTGTTCACAACAATATAAACCGTTGGTGTGATATACATAGATCCAACAACAAGCTAGAAGGAACGGGACGTGCCAATGTGGTATACTAGTATGAGTAACATTACCAAGAGAAAGATGACTTACGTGTAACCTGTGCACTAATTTTTCAAAATGCGCAGAGGTGTCTACGTGCTCTTTCCATGTTGGGAAGATAGGAATTTCATTCCTGACGAAAATTCCTACATCCGATGCTAATTTACAAGATTCTTCTGGGTCCAGTGGCCTTCTGCCACCTACGATAGATGAAAGGCGAAATCTTGATTCCATCCTAGCAAGCTTAGCTACGAACATTTTCCCTACTGTTGGGCCCCTCGTTTTTCTTGATCGTGGTGCAACTACAAAGTTAAGCATTACATCAAGCTATCAAGGTAGGTATATATATATATATATATATATATATATATATATATATATATCTCTATAAAGTATAACTTTATAACGGAGAATGAAACTATAAGCATTGGAAAATGTACCTTCTTCGGTGTGGGGCTCATCCTCAGGGGAGTTGTCTATGGCAGGACTAATATGGGTCAGTGGGAGATCATCAACAGTTTGTTGATGTTGTGCTAGCAGTGTTTGGCCAGTTGTGGTTGTGTCAGCTGGGACTGGTACAGTGTGTCCTTGGGCAGTATTTCCTACCACAGCTACTGCTGATCCCAATTGTGGCTGAGAAGTTGCCGTGGAAACTTGTTCTGCTGCCAATTGTTGTTGAGAAGTTGCTGTGGAAACTGGTTCTGCTGCCAATTGTGGCTGAGAAGTTGCTGTGGAAACTGGTTCTGCTGCCGATTGTCGCTGGTTGACTGGATTGGTAACAGGTGGCTGATTCAACCGCTTGGGGTGTTCACCACGTTTTTTTATTTCAGTACTCTTAGAATTTTCGTTATTTTCTTCAACTGGTGCCATGAATCGCTGAGACTGTCTAGTAGCAGAAGCAGGTTTCTTTTTTGGTTGCAGCTGTTCTATCACCGATTCAGGTGCCTGTTGATTGGTCTTCCTCTCATTGGTGGTTCCTGCGAAATTCTTACTTGAAGCTGCAGATTCCTAGCACACATAAACGATATTTCAGTCTACATAAGTCCCATATATGATGATATGCAAATGGAATAGAATGAAGAACAGTAAAGGATGACGTGCATGCTGATACATATATATGATGCATTAAGGAGACCTAGAGGTGGCATGTGAACATGTTTGGTGGGATTCAGGATACAAGTATACAACACATGGAAGTTGCAACTTGCAACAGATATCTCAAAGTAAAAACACAGAAATCACCTGGTGGGGTTGAGGAGAATGGTCAGGCAAGGCATCTTCCTGAGTCAGCTCTCCAATGGGCTCAGCAGGATCAAATTGTGAATCATAACATTGTTCTTTATCTTTGGGGAGGGGAAAGGGTTCTTCTCCGATTTTGTTCAGGTTTGCACTAGAGGCAATAGCGTTACAAATGCTTGTGCCCACACGGCTTGCATATCTTCTACATATATTCCGTATCCGTTTCTCTTTTAATTCATTCTTCTGTATTGCAATAATATCTAGCATGCATTACAAAAAAAATGCTAATGAGATGGCGGTGCAAGTAAGCAAAAAAATACTTTTCGAAATCACATGCATAACGAATGCGGCCATATCAACCTTCTTGGAAGTGGGCGCGTGTACGCTTTGGTTTCCTGCCGTCGACCATGGAAGCGCCCATCTCTCCAGTCCGGTGGACGGAAGGAGTCGGGGATTAAGATACGAGAACCCGGCGATGGTGACTGTCGCTGACAAGGCGGCGGTGGAAGTCGGCTACGGAGGAGCTCGTATGGTACAGTGGTCGTCGGTGGGGGTGGGGGAGGTGGAAGCTACTCCGGCTTGCTAAAAAGCAAGGGAGACGGCGGAACGTCGTCGGTCACTACGGTGGCCGATGAGAAGGCAGTAGTGCTGGTGTGGGAGTGGGACAGTGGGCCGGCGCCGGCGTGTGAGATGATCCGGTGGGTCATGCAGGGTGGAAGCGTGAGAGAGAGATGCGGGGTTCGGCGCCGCCGGTGATAGGTCTGAATTGAGCGGTCCGGGGGGATAAGATCGACACTGTACTTATTTCACATCGCTTTGAATTTTGGAAGGGGGGGATTTCGGCGGGAATTTTGGGGCAGAGTTGAAATTATTACTGGTTGCTGGAAAACTGTGGAACCCTAGCCTACGAAATCCCAAGTCTGAAGCTGAGGGCCCTTTTGCTGTGGCTTTTTGGCTTTTGGATTTTGGAAGCCAAAAGAATATAATATTTGTTTTTGGCTTCCAAAATCCAAAAGCCAAAAAGGCAAAAAAAAGGCACAACAAAAGGGCCCTGAGTATGTTCGGGTTCAAGGGGATATGCTTGTTGGTTCTTGGGTGCATATGATCTCTTTATTTCGAAATTCATCTTCTATACATTTTGAAATGTCAAAAAAGAATAAAACGAAAAATGCATGTGTACTTCTTCGCTTGCTTTATACACATAAAATATTTCAATGGAAAAATCGAATAGTAATTTGGGCTATGTAAAAAAGAGTTACTCCGTAAAAAAATTGTGCTAACCATAAGGCTTTTTATGAGACATGTTTTCTCTCTTTTTTTACATCGACCATGAAAAAAACTTGTTTTTTTACATCAACCATGAAAAATACTTTTTTTACATCGACCATGAAAAATACTAGGAATTTGCTAAGAGCATCCACAACGTGTAGCCAAAAGTGGTTCCATATTTGATTTTTGGCTTTTTGAACTAGTTCCATACATTGTAGAGGTAGTTCCAAAACCAGAAAAACAGGGAACCGGAGCAAATAGGTGCTCCGATGCCAAATTTCACTTTTGGCATTTGGAACTAGTTCCCTACATTGTGAGAGTAGTTCCATATTGGCTTTATGAGTTGTTTTAGCTTGATGGCGGGACCCACGTTATAAATATTTGGAACCACTACATTGTGGAGCTATTGCTATATTTCACACCAAAGCCAAATTCACCATCGTATCAGATTTGGCAATAGCAACATTGTGGATAGCCTAAAGTTATATTTTCCATCTTGTACACAATTAAAAATATCTTTAAAACAAACAAATCTCTAATGTCTAGGTGTACCATCTCTACTAGTACTAGTATATATACACGTGCCTTGCACGTGAGGGCTCTTTTTTTTAGTGAAACAACTTCGACGCAATAAGAATTCGATCTTTTTTTTAACAAAGGAGGGGGGCCCAAGGGCTTGGATACCATTAAGTGCAACAGAGGGGTACATATTACAGATTGCAGTCAATAGTCACTTGGGTTGAAAGCCAATGCAAGCCCGCCTACATGATAGCAGGATTTTGTGAAGCTTTTTAACTTAATTGGTCAAACATGCGAAGCATGTGCCATTTACTTGTACAACTTTATCGGAAAAAAATACTTGTACAAGCTAGTTCCCCTAAGTACTACCAGCACATAAGTAAACAAAAGAACCAGGGACATCATCAACTGAAAACAACAATCTATTCATATAGCGGCTCTTGCATCACCCTTTGAAAATCATCTACCTGCAAAGATGAGTGCAGAGTTTCTGCTCGTGCTTTCACCTGTTCCAAGATCGTCCAGTTGATCTCATGGACATCTGCATCAGCCAAAGCGGTAACCAAGTTGCCAGCCACTAGCTTCTGCAGATCAGCAACAGCATGTAGGCCATCTTGAATTGTAGAATTCCATCCTCGGTTCATTTCTTTGTTCCGCCAAGTGGCCACATCCAAGTCCTTTTGAAGACGCCTAATCTTAGCTTCCCCAGTGCCACATCCTTCTGTTTTGTTCCTACAAACGTTTGCATCACTGGAACTCTGGACATCTGTGCTACAATGCTGCTTGGCAGGGACATGAGCAGTCACTTGCTTCTGCGATTTGCCATGCATAAAATCAATCAGCAGATTAAAAGGAAATATGTTGGTTGATTCATGTCACCACTTTCAGCAACCCATGAGTTTCTAAACCTTAAATGGAGTCTAAAACATTGCAATAAAAGGGTGGGTGCATCATTTGGATGCAGAGGCCGGGGCGACCCTATTTTCAAGAAAAAATTAGGAAATCTGAAATCTATATCTATATCTCTACCATCTATACCACTCCACTCCTGTTGACAGTTTGATCTCTTTCAGTACATTAGATTATGTCATGTTTAAAACACTATTATAAAATTACCTCCTTAATGTTGAGCTCAGGAGGATCCAGATGTGCTGATCCTAGGCGGCCACTCAAATGATTGCTTGCTAGAACAATAGGACCAAATCCCGCCTCCTTTCTACCAATGTCTGCATCACTGGCGCGCTCACTGTCTTTGTTAGGAACATGAGCAGTGGCTAGCTGCTGCAAATCAAAGTTCATCAAATCAATCAGCAAACAAGACATATGAAATTTGAGCAGTGCGGCTAAATACCTTCTTCAGCAGCTGCCCCACGGAATCGTCCTTTTGGCGGCACATCACACGTGTGAAAAATCTCGGCAACGACTTGGGGTGCGGTGATTTTGTCCCATTCCACAGTATGCCGAGCTTGGCTGCAATTATCATATTCTGCAAGATATTTTGCCTCCGAGATTCTTCGTAGGCATTCTCGAGGGGAATATCTAGCAGGCATTACAAAAAAAAACAGATGCTAATAACAAGCAGTGGAAGCAAGCAATAAACTAGTCTCGGAAATCAAATACGGAGTACATAACAAAAGCTGCCGGACAAAGTGTTCAACCTTGGTCGACTGGGGAGGTGGCGCGTTGGCCGTTCGGTTTGGTTCGGTGGATCATGGTGGCGCTTTGTGTACCGATCTCGCCGGCCGGTAAGATGAACCAGTGAGTCGGGGAAGCAGATCCGACGAAGCGGACGGAGTGTGGTTGACGGCGTCGCTGAGCTGGCTCCGGTGCGGTGGATGTCGGCTACGGATGGAGGACTGAGAGGGAGCGAGACGGACTAGGTGCGAGGTAGGGAGAGAGGCCCTTGCTTGTCCGTGGGTGGGGCTGGATATAGGGGAAATGAAAGCGAGGTAGGAAGATAGCATCCTGCTAATTTATGGTGCTGAACTAGAAAATCCCGCCAATATATGGTGCTGAATTGCGGGCGGCTCATAGCTTGTGCACAAATAAAATGGGAAAATCCAAAAAATGTAGTTCAACAAAAAAAACTCTAGTAGGCAAAGTCGCTAGCTCGCCATGAGAAGATGCACTCCGCCAAAAAAATGTCATGACAAGCTAGTTTGCTATGGATCTTGCATTAACCCTGCTCGATAAAATGGTGGGCAAAAAAAGACAAGCTAAATCAAAAATAATGGTGGTAGAAAGATGTAACTCTCAAATGTAAACTCTACTAAACAGGGCCAGCTCAAAAATATGCCTCATATTATTAGTACTTTCCTCCGGTCCATATTAACTGCCACTAACATACATCGAGAAACAAAAAAGAGAAATCTGTCATGAATAGTTCCCGAATTCAAATCTGAGTTTCTCTGTAGACTATTCCCATCTGAGTTTCTCTTTTTTGTTTCTCGATGTATGTTTCGAATTTTGATCTGAAATTTTTAGGGGTTATCTTAATATGAGCTGTGAACGTGCATGATTTGTTTCAGATTTTTTTCGCAATGTTTAAATTTGGATTTAGGCCGCATGTCACCTCGCTACCGCTCGAGAAATGGAGCCCCTCTCCGCTGGGCTCCATAAAAGCTTCACTGCTCGTGTCAGACTGTTGAAGACACTGGCAAGTGCATGTCAGGGGGACAGAGAATAAATTTCGTCCACGCGTCGGCGCGTGCTGTCTACCCCAAACCCTAAACTCTGTCTTTATGAAGTCAAGCATGCATGAAGAGAAGTGGTTTTTGGTTTCAAACATGGAAATTTCAAAAACCCTCTCAAGAGCTACATTTTGGAGTGACTAATTTTTCATATTCATGATTTAAACTTGTTTAAATGGGCATAAAAATAGGCATAAAATTCAAAATAAATCAAAATAAATGAAAAACCAAGGCACATAGTCTTCTTATGTCATATAGTAAGCATTCAATTAAGTTGATAAACAAGGTCTAGACATATTCAAACCAGAAAAATCATGTATCTACCCCCTAACCCTAAACTCTGTCTTATGAAGTCAAGCATGAAGAGATGTGGTTTTTGGTTTCAAACATGGAAATTTCGAAAACCCTCCCAAGAGCTTCATTTTGGAGTGACTAAGAAGCATACATGCTTACTTTTTTATATTCATGTTTTAAACTTGTTCAAATCTTGGTCAAACCTAGGATTTGACCAAGATTCAAATGGGCATAAAAATTCAAAAAAATGAAGAAAAAAATGAAAAACCAAGGTCTTCTTATGTCATATAGTAAGCATTCAATTAAGTTGATAAACAAGGTCTAGACGTTTTAAACCTGAAAAATCATGTATCTACCCCCTAACCCTAAACTCTGTCTTATGAAGTCAAGCATGCATGGTGAAGAGAAGTGGTTTTTGGTTTCAAACATGGAAATTTTAAAAACCCTCCCAAGAGCTTCATTTTGGGGTGACTAAGAAGGATACATGATTACTTTGTCATATTCATGTCTTAAACTTGTTTAAGTCATGGTCAAACCTAGGATTTGACCAAGATTCAAATGGGCATAAGAATTCAAAAAAAACAAAGCACATAGTCTGTGTATGTCATATAGTAAGCATTCAAGTTGATAAACAAGGTCTAGACATATTCAAACCAGAAAAATCATGGAAATTTCAAAAACCTCCCACGAGCTTCATTTTGGAGTGACTAAGAAGGATCGATGCAGGTTACTTTTCATATTATTCATGTTTTAAACTTGTTTAAATCTTGGTCAAACCTAGGATTTGACCAAGATTCAACAAATGGGGATAAAAAAATGAAAACCCAATGCACATAGTCTTCTTATGTCATATAATAAGCATACAATTAAGTTGATAAACAAGGTCTAGACATATTCAAACCAAAAAAAACATGTATGTGGCTACCCCTAACCCTAAACTCTGTCTTATGAAGTCAAGCATGAAGAGATGTGGTTTTTGGTTTCAAACATGGAAATTTCAAAAACCCCTTCCAAGAGCTTCATTTTGGAGTGACTAAGAAGCATACATGCTTACCTTTTCATATATATTCATGTTTTAAACTTGTTCAAATCTTGGTCAAACCTAGGATTTGACAAAGATTCAAATGGGCATAAAAATTCAAATAAAATGAATACCAAGGTCTTCTTATGTCATATAGTATGTGCGCATTCACTTAAGTTGATAAACAAGGTCTAGACATATTAAACCTGAAAAATCATGCATGTATCTACCCCTAACCCTAAACTCTGTCTTATAAAGTCAAGCATGCATGGTGAAGATAAGTGGTTTTTGGTTTCAAACATGGAAATTTCAAAAACCCTCCTAATTAAGAGCTTCATTTTGGAGTGACTAAGAAGGATACATGCTTACTTTTACATATTCATGTTTTAAACTTGTTTAAGTCGTGGTCAAACCTAGGATTTGACCAAGATTTAAATGGGCATAAAAATTCAAAAACAAAATCAAAAACCAAAGCAAGTCTTTGCATGTCATATAGTAAGCATTCAAGTTGATAAACAAGGTCTAGACATATTCAAACCAGAAAATCATGTATATATCTACCCCTAACCCTAAACTCTATCTTTATGAAGTTGATACGTCCAAAACGTATCTACTTTCCCGAACACTTTTGCTATTGTTTTGCCTCTAATTTGTGTATTTTGGATACAACTAACACGGACTAACGCTGTTTTCAGCAGAACTGCTCTGGTGTCTCGTTTTTGTGCAGAAATCCAACTTTCGGGAAAATCCTCGGAATTTCTTCAGATGGCCCTATTTTACCAAAATATTGACGGAGCCAGAAGGGCAAAGGAGGTGGAGGCCCGAGGGCCCCACACCACATGGCGGCGCGGCCCAGGGGGGCCCGCGCGGCCATGTGGTCTGGCCCCCTCGGCCGGCCTCCGACGCCCCCCTTCGGACTACTTATTGGTTTCGACCTGAAAACGCACGGAGAGAAGTCGAAGTCGCCAGAAACCCTCCAGAGAGCCGCCACATCGCGAAACTCCGTCGCGGGAGCCAGAAGTCTCCGTTCTGGCACTCCGCCGGGACGGGGAATTGGAGGAGATCTTCACCGCCATCACCGCCAACGCCTCTCCATCAACCAGCAATGTTTCCCCCATCCATGTGTGAGTAATTCCCCCGCTGTAGGCTGAAGGGGATGGTAGGGATTGGATGAGATTGGTCATGTAATAGTCATAAGATTGTTAGGGCATAGTGCCTAGTATCCGTAGATGTCACTTTTATGATATTGTTGCAACTTGTTATGCTTAATGCTTGTCACTAGGGCCCGAGTGCCATGATCTCAGATCTGAACATGTTATTGATTCATGAAGATATTCGTTGTTTATGATCTTACCTATAAGTTGTATACACATGTCGCTGTCCGGAACCAATGGCCCCGAAGTGACAGAAATCGGGACAACCGGAGGGGATGGTAGTGATGTGAGGATCACATGTGTTCACGGAGTGTTAATGCTTTGCTCCGGTACTCTATTAAAAGGAGTACCTTAATATCCAGTAGTTTCCCTAGAGGCCCGGCTGCCACCGGCTGGTAGGACAGAAGATGTTGTGCAAGTTTCTCATTGCGAGCACGTACGACTAAATATGGAACACATGCCTATTGATTGATTAGTACTTGGATACCGTTTTATTATTATCTGCAAATGCCCATGCTTTGATTGTTACATGAGTTTCTCTCATCCATGCAACGCCCGTTAAATCCGTCCCTGTGCCTACAGTATTTTAATCCTGCTGTTTACTATAATCACCACTGCTGTCTTTATTTCACCGCTGCTGTTATTTCACTATTTCCACTGCCATAAAACTGTTACTACTGATAAACTCTTGCGAGCAAGTCTGTTTCCAGGTGCAGCTGAATTGACAACTCCGCTGTTAAGGCTTACAAGTATTCTTTGTCTCCCCTTGTGTCGAATCAATAAATTGGGTAATACTTCCCTCGAAGACTGTTGCGATCCCCTATACTTGTGGGTCATCAAGACTATTTTCTGGCACCGTTGCCGGGGAGCATAGCTTTATTTGGAAGTTCACTTGGATTGATATTGTTCGCTGCAAATTCTCCATTATGGGTAAACCTCGCGATACTAAGATCGCCATATTACCATCCACTACAAGAAAAGGTACAACTCTGAGTACCTCTGCTGCTCTTGATTCACCCTCTGTGATTGATAAACTTGTTTCACCGCCACATGCTTCACATGCTGGTACTTCTGCTGAATCTGAAAATTCTCATAATATTGATAATGTTTCTGCTGTGCTTGATGATAGTGGTTCATTGGGATCTTTTCTAGATGCTACAATTGCTAAGTCTAGACAAATTGAAAATACTGAAACTCCTAATGTTGCTACACCTGTTAATTCACCTGAGTCTGTTGAATATTCTAGTGATGATCTTGATGAAGATTATGTAGAGCTTGATAATGATTTTATTGAAAAATGCAAGGCTACTACTGATGCAAGAAAAATTAAAAAGTTGCTTGCAGAACATGCTGTTAGATATACACCATCTCCTGATCCTAAATTTGCCACATCTCCTATAAACATTAGGGATAAAGATTATGATTTTTCTCTTGATCTATCTCATATAGCTATTGTTGAGAAAACACCCTTTTGTGGTACTGAAAAAGAAAGTGCTGTTGAACACTTGACTGAGTTATCTACTCTTAGTGGTGTGTTTTCTGATGATGTCAAGATGCGTACTTATTTTGTCGCTAAATTTTTTTTTGAACTTTTATACCCATTTGAATCTTGGTCAAATCCTTGGTTCCACCAAGATTTGAATAAGTTAAAAACATGAATATGAAAAAGTAAGCATGTATGCTTCTTAGTCACTTCAAAATGAAGCTCTTGGGAGGGTTTTTGAATTTCCATGTTCGAAACCAAAAACCACAAATCTTCATGCTTACTTCATGAAACATAGTTTATATTAGGGTTAGGGGTAGATACATGCTTGATTTTTCTTGTTTGAATATGTCTAGACCTTGTTTATCAACTTAATTGAATGCCTACTATATAACATATATAAGAAGACCTTTTTTGTTTTTTTTAATTTTTATACCCATTTGAATCTTGGTCAAATCCTAGGTTTCACCAAGATTTGAATAAGTTTAAAACATGAATATGAAAAAGTAAGCATGCATGTATGCTTCTTAATTAATCACTTCGAAATGAAGCTCTTGGGAGGGTTTTTGAAATTTCCATGTTTGAAACCAAAAACCACATATCTTCATGCATGTGCTTGACTTCATGAGACAGAGTTTAGTGTTAGGGGGTAGATACATGATTTCTCTCGTTTGAATATGTCTAGACCGTACCTTGTTTATCAACTTAATTGAATGCTTACTATATGACATAAGAAGACTATGTGCCTTGATTTTTTTTAAAATTTTGTCCATTTGAATATTGGCCAAATCCTAGGTTTGACCATGATTTAAACAAGTTTAAAACATGAATATATATGAAAAATTAAGCATGTATCATTCGTAGTCACTCCAAAATGAAGCTCTTGAGAGGGTTTTTGAAATTTCCATGTTTGAAACCAAATAACCACGTACTTCTCTTCATGCTTGACTTCATAAGACAGAGTTTGGGGTTAGGGTTAGCTTGATACATGAATTTTCTGGTTTGAATATGTCTAGACATTGTTTATCAACTTAATTGAATGCTTACTAGATGACATAAGATGACTATGTGCATTGGTTTTTCATTTTTTTTTGAATTTTTATGCCCATTTGAATCTTGGTCAAATTCTAGGTTTGACCATGATTTAATCAAGTTTAAAACATGAATATGAAAAATTAAGCATCTATCCTTCTTAGTCACTCCAATATGTAGCTCTTGGGAGGGTTTTTGAAATTTCCATGCTTGAAAACCAAAAACCACTTTTCTTCATGCATGCTTGACTTCATAAGACATAGTTTAGGGTTAGGGGGTAGATACATGATTTTCCTACTAGTTTGAATATGTCTAGACCTTGTTTATCAATTTAATTGAATGCTTACTATATGACATGAGCAGACCTTGGTTTTAATTTTTTTATACCCATTTGAATCTTCGTCAAATCGTAGGTTTGTTGACCAAGATTTGAACAAGTTTAAAACATGAATATGAAAAAGTAAGCATGTATGCGTCTTAACTAGTCACTCCAAAATGAAGCTCTTGGGAGGGTTTTTGAAATTTCCATGTTTGAAACCAAAAACCACTTCTTCTCTTCATGCTTGACTTCATAAGTCAGGGTTAATTTAGGGATATATAGGGGGTAGATACATGATTTTTCTGGTTTGATATGTCTAGACCTTGTTTATCAACTTAATTGAATGCTTACTATATGACATAAGAAGACTACGTGACTTGTGCTCACTGAAGTGTGGGACCTCACGCATGGGAACCACACGTACGTAAGTGACAGACTTGTTGCTCTAATAACTCGGGTGATCATTATACTGTATTAGTACATAGTTTCCTATGGATCCTTCTTAGTCACTCCAAAATGAAGCTCTTTGAGAGGGTTTTTGAAATTTCCATGTTTGAAACCCAAAACAACTTCTCTTCATACTTGACTTCATAAGACAGAGTTTAGGGTTAGGGGTAGATACATGATTTGTCTGGTTTGAATACGTCTAGACCTTGTTTATCAACTTTAATGCTTACTATATGACATAAGAAGACTATGTGCTTTGGTTTTTCATTTTTCTGATTTTTTCTATTTTTGATGCCCATTTGAATCTTGGTCAGATCCTAGGTTTTACCAAGATTTAAACAAGTTTAAAACATGAAAATGAAAAGGGAAGCATTTATCCTTCTTAGTCACTCTAAATGAAGTTTTTGGGAGGTTTTTGAAATTTCCATGTTTGAAACCCAAAACCACTTCTCTTCATGCTTGACTTCATAAGACATAGTTTAGGGTTAGGGGTACATACATGATTTGTATGTTTTGAATATGTCTAGACCTTGTTTATCAACTTGAATGCTTACTATATGACATAAGAAAACTACGTATGTGCTTTGGTTTTTCATTTTTCTGTTTTTTTTTCAATTTTCCGCCCATTTGAATCTCTGTCAAATCCTAGGTTTGACCAAGATTTAAACAAGTTTAACACGTGAAAACGAAAAGGTAAGCATGGATCCTTCTTAGTCACTCCAAAATGTACCAATTGATAGATGTGTTAACTTTGCTTCATGGAAAAAATAATGTCATGTAAATGAGTTAACTTGGATTTCCTACCCTTGAATCCATAGGAAACTTTGTTCTAATGCACTATAATAATCAACCGAGTTTTTACACCAACAGGTCTGTCACTTACGTGTGGTGCCCATGCGTGAGGTCCCACACTTCAGTGAGCACAAGTCACGTGCAATAGGTACGCAAACTCCCAGCCATTTTCTTTGTCAAGAGAAGACGCATCAGGATGCGTATTGGAAGTCTGTGGGTCCTTCTGGATCCTTCGGTCGTCCCTCTCAAAAAAAAAACAAATCTCTCTCATTCTCGGCCTCGCTCGACTCGCTCGCTCGCTCGCACCTCCTGCTCACTGACAAACCCTGCACAAAAGTCAACATCATCACCCGAAAAAGGGGAGACACCATAATGCTCTCCCTCCTTTCTTCTCTCCTTCCGAGTGATCCCTCTTCCTCCGAGTTTCACTCGACGGGCAAACACATATGTGCTGCATAGTAATAATAAAAAGGTACTACAGAAAATTCGACCTACGAATCTATAATTAAATATACTAGGTTAAACTAGGGTTTTGCCCAGTACTACAGATCAAGGTTCAAAAAAATCCAACTACGGGGTTCGAACAACCCCATTTCTAATCAAAGATTTTTTTCGACGTCATCCAAATGGCCTCAAACTATAGCATGGGCGGATCCAGACTATAGCCAAGGGGGGCAGCTGCCCCCGCTCAATTTTCTGAAACCTTGTAATATGATATTTGCATCACTTATCATATGTTTGCCCATTTGAATCTTGTCAAATCCTAGATTTGACCAAGATAATTTAAACAAGTTTAAAACATGAAAATGAAAAGGCAAGCTTGTATCCTTCTTAGTCACTCTAAAATGAAGTTTGGGGAGGTTTTTGAAATTTCCATGCTTGAAACCAAAAACCACTTCTCTTCATGCTTGACTTCATAAGACAAAGTTTAGGGTTAGGGGTAGATACATGATTTTTCTGGTTTGAATATATGTCTAGACCTTATTTATCAACTTAATTGAATGCTTACTATATAACATAAGAAGACCTTGTTTTTTTTATTTTGTTTTTTAATTTTTATACGGATTTGAATCTTGGTCAAATCCTTGGTTTCACCAAGATTTGAATAAGTTTAAAACATGAATATGAAAAAGTAAGCATGCATGTATGCTTCATAATTAATCACTTCAAAATGAAGCTCTTGGGAGGGTTTTTGAAATTTCCATGTTTGAAACCAAAAAACCACATATCATCATGCTTGACTTCATGAGACAGAGTTTAGGTTAGGGGGTAGGTACATGATTTCTCTGGTTTGAATATGTCTAGAGACCTTGTTTATCAACTTAATTGAATGCTTACAATATAACATAAGAAGACTATGTGCCTTGGTTTTTCATTTTTTGTTTTTTTAAATTATGCCCATTTGAATCTTTGTCAAATCCTAGGTTTGACCATGATTTAAACAAGTTTAAAACATGAATATGAAAAAGTAAGCATGTATCCTTCGTAGTCACTCCAAAATGAAGCTCGATCTTGAGAGGGTTTTTGAAATTTCCATGTTTGAAACCAAAAAACCACATACCTATCTTCATGCTTGACTTCATAAGACAGAGTTAATTAGGGGTTAGGGGTAGCTTGATACATGATATTTCTGGTTTGAATATGTCTAGACCTTATTTATCAACTTAATTGAATGCTTACTATATGACATAAGAAGACCTTGGTTTTCATTTTTTATACCCATTTGAATCTTGGTCAAATCATAGGTTTGACCAAGATTTGAACAAGTTTAAAACATGAATATGAAAAAGTAAGCACGTACGTATGCTTCTTAGTCACTCCAAAATGAAGCTCTTGGGAGGGTTTTTGAAATTTCCATGCTTGAAACCAAAAACCACTTCTCTTCATGCATGCTTGACTTCATAAGACAGAGTTTAGGGTTAGGGGTAGATACCTAATTTTCTGGTTTGAATATGTGTAGACCTTGTTTATCAAAATAATTGAATGCTTACTATATAACATAAGAAGACCTTGTTTTTTTTTGAATTTTTATACCCATTTGAATCTTGGTCAAATCCTTGGTTCCACCAAGATTTGAATAAGTTAAAAACATGAATATGAGAAAGTAAGCATGTATGCTTCTTAGTCACTTCAAAATGAAGCTATTGGGAGGGTTTTTGAATTTCCATGTTCGAAACTAAAAACCACATATCTTCATGCATGCATGCTTGACTTCATGAAACAGAGTTTAGGGTTAAGGGTAGATACATGCATGATTTTTCTTGTTTGAATATGTCTAGACCTTGTTTATCAACTTAATTGAATGCCTACTATATAACATAAGAAGACCTTTTTTTTAATTTTTATACCCATTTGAATCTTGGTCAAATCCTAGGTTTCACCAAGATTTGAATAAGTTTAAAACATGAATATGAAAAGGTAAGCATGCATGTATGCTTCTTAATTAATCGCTTCGAAATGAAGCTCTCGAGAGGGTTTTTGAAATTTCCATGTTTGAAACAAAAAAAACCACGTACTTCTCTTCATGCTTAACTTCATAAGACAGAGTTTGGGGATAGGGGTAGCTTGATACATGATTTTTCTGGTTTGAATATGTCTAGACCTTGTTTATCAACTTAATTGAATGCTTACTAGATGACATATATAAGATGACTATGTGCATTGGTTTTTCATTTTATTGTTTTTTTTGAATTTTTATGCCCATTTGAATCTTGGTCAAATCCTAGGTTTGACCATGATTTAAACAATTTAAAACATGAATATGAAAAATTAAGCATGTATCCTTCGTAGTCACTCCAAAATGAAGCTCGATCTTGCGAGGGTTTTTGAAATTTCCATGATTGAAACCAAAAACCACTTCTCTTCATGCTTGAATTCATAAGTCAGGGTTTAGGGATATATAGGGGGTAGATACATGATTTTTCTGGTTTGAATATGTCTAGAGCTTGTTTTTCAACTTGAATGCTTACTATATGACATACGAAGACTGTTTGCTAACGGAGGGATTAAGCACTCTAGCTATGAAAAGTACCAAACGATGCATACCAAAATGATTTTTTAGAGGAATACTAGTTCGGATTATATAATTTTATATTAGCAGGCCAAAATCGAACCCCGTAGTTGGATTTTCAGAAATTGATCCGTAGTACTGGGCAAAACCCTAGTTTAGCTTATTTAATAATAGATTCGTAGGTCGATTTTTTTACGTTATTATTATTATTACTAGGCAGCACATGTGTTTGCCCGTCCAGTGAAACTCTTTCATTTCATTTTTCTTTTCCGCAAGGTCGGGAGTCGGAGGAAGAGGGATCACACGGGAGGAGACGAAGGGAGAGCAGTCACGGGGCCCCACTTATTTATGGTGTCTATCCTTTTTCTGGTGATGTTGACTGTTGTGCAGGGTTGTCAGTGCGCAGGGGGGTGCGAGCGAGCGAGAAAGGCCGAGAATGAGAGAGATGTTTTTTTAGAGGGACAACCGAACGATCCTGAAGGACCCAGATTTCCAATACGCATCAGAGCGCAGTTTACAGCAGGACACAAAATAAACAGGAAATTACGTCTAAATCCCTAAGATTTACATGGTAGACCCCATGCTGAAAGCAAGAAATGCGATCGGGTCCTTAATAGGCACCGTCCGGATTGATCCTCGTCGGAGCCGGGGACGAACCACTTGGCGCGACCAAATCGCCATGGCTACAGAGCCTGCACACCATGGCCTACGAGCTGAGCTAGAAACGACCTGCCAAAACCGGCAGCCAACGGAGGTGGATAATTGAGAGAGAGAGAGAGAGAGAGAGAGAGAGTGTTGATGCCTCTCTCTTGACAAAGAAGATGGCTGGGAGTTTGCTTACCTAGCGTACGTGACTTGTGCTCACTGAAGTGTGGGACCTCACGCATGGGAACCACACGTAAGTGACAGACTTGTTGCTCTAATAACTCGGGTGATCATTATACTGTATTAGTACATAGTTTCCTATGGATCCTTCTTAGTCACTCCAAAATGAAGCTCTTTGGGAGGGTTTTTGAAATTTCCATGTTTGAAACCAAAAATAAGAAGACTATGTGCCTTGATTTTTCATTTTTTAAAATTTTGCCCATTTGAATCTTGGTCAAATCCTAGGTTTGACCATGATTTAAACAAGTTTAAAACATGAATATGAAAAATTAAGCATGTATCCTTCATAGTCACTCCAAAATGAAGCTCTTGAGAGGGTTTTTGAAATTTCCATGTTTGAAACCAAAAAACCGCGTACTTCTCTTCATGCTTGACTTCATAAGAGAGAGTTTGGGGATAGGGGTAGCTTGATACATGAATTTTCTGGTTTGAATATGTCTAGACCTTGTTTATCAACTTAATTGAATGCTTACTAGATGACATAAGATGACTATGTGCATTGGTTTTTCATTTTATTGTTTTTTTTGAATTTTTATGCCCATTTGAATCTTGGTCAAATCCTAGGTTTGACCATGATTTAAACAAGTTTAAAACATGAATATGAAAAATTAAGCATCTATCCTTCTTAGTCACTCCAATATGTAGCTCTTGGGAGGGTTTTTGAAATTTCCATGCTTGAAACCAAAAACCACTTCTCTTCATGCATGCTTGACTTCTTCATAAGACAGAGTTTAGGGTTAGGGGGTAGATACATGATTTTCCTGGTTTGAATATGTGTAGACCTTGTTTATCAAATTAATTGAATGCTTACTATATAACATATAAGAAGACCTTTTTTTTGAACTTTTATACCCATTTGAATCTTGGTCAAATCCTTGGTTCCACCAAGATTTGAATAAGTTAAAAACATGAATATGAAAAAGTAAGCATGTATGCTTCTTAGTCACTTCAAAAATGAAGCTCTTGGGAGGGTTTTTGAATTTCCATGTTCGAAACCAAAAACCACAAATCTTCATGCTTACTTCATGAAACATAGTTTATATTAGGGTTAGGGGTAGATACATGCTTGATTTTTCTTGTTTGAATATGTCTAGACCTTGTTTATCAACTTAATTGAATGCCTACTATATAACATATATAAGAAGACCTTTTTTGTTTTTTTTTAATTTTTATACCCATTTGAATCTTGGTCAAATCCTAGGTTTCACCAAGATTTGAATAAGTTTAAAACATGAATATGAAAAAGTAAGCATGCATGTATGCTTCTTAATTAATCACTTCGAAATGAAGCTCTTGGGAGGGTTTTTGAAATTTCCATGTTTGAAACCAAAAACCACATATCTTCATGCATGCGCTTGACTTCATGAGACAGAGTTTAGTGTTAGGGGGTAGATACATGATTTCTCTCGTTTGAATATGTCTAGACCTTGTTTATCAACTTAATTGAATGCTTACTATATGACTTAAGAAGACTATGTGCCTTGATTTTTTTTAAAATTTTGTCCATTTGAATCTTGGCCAAATCCTAGGTTTGACCATGATTTAAACAAGTTTAAAACATGAATATATATGAAAAATTAAGCATGTATCATTCGTAGTCACTCCAAAATGAAGCTCTTGAGAGGGTTTTTGAAATTTCCATGTTTGAAACCAAATAACCACGTACTTCTCTTCATGCTTGACTTCATAAGACAGAGTTTGGGGTTAGGGTTAGCTTGATACATGAATTTTCTGGTTTGAATATGTCTAGACATTGTTTATCAACTTAATTGAATGCTTACTAGATGAGACATAAGATGACTATGTGCATTGGTTTTTCATTTTTTTTGAATTTTTATGCCCATTTGAATCTTGGTCAAATTCTAGGTTTGACCATGATTTAATCAAGTTTAAAACATGAATATGAAAAATTAAGCATCTATCCTTCTTAGTCACTCCAATATGTAGCTCTTGGGAGGGTTTTTGAAATTTCCATGCTTGAAAACCAAAAACCACTTTTCTTCATGCATGCTTGACTTCCTAAGACATAGTTTAGGGTTAGGGGGTAGATACATGATTTTCCTACTAGTTTGAATATGTCTAGACCTTGTTTATCAATTTAATTGAATGCTTAATATATGACATGGGCAGACCTTGCTTTTAATTTTTTTATACCCATTTGAATCTTCGTCAAATCGTAGGTTTGTTGACCAAGATTTGAACAAGTTTAAAACATGAATATGAAAAAGTAAGCATGTATGCGTCTTAACTAGTCACTCCAAAATGAAGCTCTTGGGAGGGTTTTTGAAATTTCCATGTTTGAAACCAAAAACCACTTCTTCTCTTCATGCTTGACTTCATAAGTCAGGGTTAATTTAGGGATATATAAGGGGTAGATACATGATTTTTCTGGTTTGATATGTCTAGACCTTGTTTATCAACTTAATTGAATGCTTACTATATGACATAAGAAGACTACGTGACTTGTGCTCACTGAAGTGTGGGACCTCACGCATGGGAACCACACGTAGTGATACGCTCAACGTATCGATAATTTCTTATGTTCCATGCTACTTTATTGATGATACCTACATGTTTTATGCACACTTTATGTCATATTCGTGCATTTTCTGGAACTAACCTATTAACAAGATGCCGAAGCGCCTCCCTGTCTGCTGTTTTTGGTTTCAGAAATCCTAGTAACGAAATATTCTCGTAATTGGACGAAATCAACGCCCAGGTTCCTATTTTCCACCGAAGCTTCCAACACCCGGAAGGACCAGAGGGGGGCCACAGGCCCACCAGAGGGTCGGCGCGGCCTAGGGTTGGCCCGCGCCGCCTACCCCCGGCCGCCTCTTCGACCTTCGACGCCGCCTCTTCGCCTATATAAAGGTCCCTGACCTAAAACCTTACGGAGAGAGCCACGATACGAGAAAAGTTCCGAGCGCCGTCATCGCGAAGCCAAGATCTGGGGGACAGAGTCTCTGTTCCGGCACACCTGCCGGAGCGGGGAAGTGCCCCGGAAGGCTTCTCCATCGACACCGCTGCCATCTCCACCGCCATCTTCATCACCGCTGCTGCTCCCATGAGGAGGGAGTAGTTCTCCATTGAGGCTCGGGGCTGTACCGGTAGCTATGTGGTTAATCTCTCCTATGTACGTCAATACAATGATCTCATGAGCTGCTTTACATGATTGAGATTCATATGAGTTTTGTATCACAATTTATCTATGTGCTACTCTAGTGATGTGTTATTAAAGTAGTTTTATTCCTCCTGCATGTGTGCAAAGGTGACAGTGCGTGCACCGTGTTAGTACTTGGTTTATGCTATGATCATGATCTCTTGTAGATTGCGAAGTTAACTATTGCTATGATAATATTGATGTGATCTATTCCTCCTACATATGCATGAAGGTGACAGTGTGCATGCTATGCTAGTACTTGGTTTAGTCGTTTTGATCTATCTTACACTTAAGGTTACTTAAACATGAGCATTATTGTGGAGCTTGTTAACTCCGGCATTGAGGGTTCGTGTAATCCTACGCAATGTGTTCATCATCCAACAAAAGTGTAGAGTATGCATTTATCTATTCTGTTATGTGATCAATGTTGAGAGTGTCCACTAGTGAAAGTGTAATCCCTAGGCCTTGTTCCTAAATACTGCTGAGTTACTACTGCTTGTTTACTGTTTTACTACTGCTGCAATACTACCACCATCAACTACACGCCATCAAGCACTTTTTCTGGCACCATTGCTACTGTTCATATATATTCATACCACTTGTATTTCACTATCTCTTCGCCGAACTAGTGCACCTATTAGGTGTGTTGGGGACACAAGAGACTTCTTGCTTTGTGGTTGCAGGGTTGCATGAGAGGGATATCTTTGACCTCTTCCTCCCCGAGTTCGATAAACCTTGGGTGATCCACTTAAGGGAAACTTGCTGCTGTTCTACAAACCTCTGCTCTTGGAGGCCCAACACTGTCTACAGGAAAGGAGGGGGAACGTAGACATCAAGCTAATTTTCTGGCGCCGTTGTCGGGGAGGAAAGGTAAAAGGTACTCACACTCCGGATCTCGGCTACTAAGCTATTTCCCGGCGCCGTTGTAAGTACTCGAAGCTATTTCCTTTAGACTCTGCAATTGCGACATTTGGTTTCTTGTTTACACTAGTTAGGCATAATGGAAAACAACAAAAATATGAGAGATCTTTATGAACTTTATCTTGAATTAGGACATGATGTGTTTGAAGAAAGAATTAAAAAACCCATGGAACTTTATATGCATGATAATGGGAATGTTATTAGTATGAATGCTTTGAACACCATTGTTGCTAATGCTATGGAAAATTCTAAGCTTGGGGAAGCTGGCTTTGATGAGCATGATATTTTTAGTCCCCCAAGCATTGAGGAGAAAATTTACTTTGATGATACTTTGCCTCCTATTTATGATGATTATAATGATAGTAGTCTTTTGTTACCACCTGTTATGGAGGATAAATTTGATTATGATTACAATATACCTCCTATATTTGATAGCTACTTTGTTGAATTTGCTCCCACTACAACTAATAAAATTGATTATGCTTATGTTGGGAGTAGTAATTATTTTATGCATGAGACTCATGATAAGAATGCTTTATGTGATAGTTATATTGTTGAGTTTGCTCATGATGCTACTGAAAGTTATTATGAGAGAGGAAAATATGGTTGTAGAAATTTTCATGTTACTAAAACACCTCTCTATGTGCTGAAATTTTTGAAGCTACACTTGTTTTATCTTCCTATGCTTGTTACTTTGCTCTTCATGAACTTGTTTATTTACAAGATTCTTATGCATAGGAAGCATGTTAGGCTTAAATGTGCTTTGAATTTGCTTCTTGATGTTCTCTTTTGCTTCATTGTCTATTTTCATGAGAGCATCATCATTAAAACTGCTGAGCCCATCTTAATGGCTATAAAGAAAGAACTTCTTGGGAGATAACCCATGTGTTTATTTTACTACAGCAATTTTTTTTTGTTGAGTCTTGGAAGTTGTTTACTACTGTAGCAACCTCTCCTTATCATGTTTTTGTGCCAAGTAAAGTTTCTATGTCAAAGTTGATGTTATATTTGGGATTGCTGCGCAGAAACAGCATTGCTGTCTGTCACGAATCTGGGCCTATTTCTCTGTAGAAAATTCGAAAAAATCTGCCAATTTACGAGCGTGATCCTCAGATATGTACGCAACTTTCATTAGTTTTGAGTTTTTCCATTTGAGCAAGTCTGGTGCCATCTTAAAATTCGTCTTTACGGACTGTTCTGTTTTTGACAGATTCTGCCTTTTATTTCGCATTGCCGCTTTTGTTAAGTTGAATGAGTTTCTTTGTTCCATTAACTTTCAGAAGTTTTGTGCAATGTCCAGAAGTGTTAAGAATGATTGTGTCACCTCTGAACATGTGAATTTTGATTGTGTACTAACCCTCTAATGAGTTTGCTTGAAGTTTGGTGTGAAGGAAGTTTTCAAGGGTCAAGAGAAGAGGGTGATATAATGTGATCGAGAAGAGTGAAAGGTCTAAGCTTGGGGATGCCCCGGTGGTTCATCCCTGCATATTTCAAGAAGACTCAAGCATCTAAGCTTGGGGATGCCCAAGGCATCCCCTTCTTCATCGACAACTTATCAGGTTTCTTCTAGTGAAACTATATTTTTATTCAGTCACATCCTATGTATTTTACTTGGAGCGTCTGTGTGCTTTTATTTTTGTTTTTGTTTTGTTATCTTAGTTCTCTGAATAAGTTCATCCTTGTGTGGGAGAGAGACACGCTCCGCTGGTTCGTATGAACACATGTGTTCTTAGCTCATAATATTCATGGCGAAGTTTCCTCTTCGTTAAATTGTTATATGGTTGGAATTGGAAAATGCTACATGTAGTAATTCTAAAATGTCTTGGATAATGTGATACTTGGCAATTGTTGTGCTCATGTTTAAGCTCTTGCATCATATGCTTTGCACCCATTAATGAAGAAATACATAGAGCTTGCTAAAATTTGATTTGCATATTTGGTTTCTCTAAGGTCTAGATAATTTCTAGTATTGAGTTTGAACAACAAGGAAGACGGTGTAGAGTCTTATAATGTTTACAATATGTCTTTTATGTGAGTTTTGCTGCACCGGTTCATCCTTGAGTTTGCTTCAAATAACCTTGCTAGCCTAAACCTTGTATCGAGAGGGAATACTTCTCATGCATCCAAATCCTTGAGCCAACCACTATGCCATTTGTGTCCACCATACCTACCTACTACATGGTATTTACCCGCCATTCCAAAGTAAATTGCTTGAGTGCTACCTTTAAAATTCCATCATTCACCTTTGCAATATATAGCTCATGGGACAAAATAGCCTTAAAAACTATCGTAGTATTGAATATGTACTTATGCACTTTATATTTTATTAAGTTGCTTGTTGTGCGATAACCATGTTTCTGGGGAACGCCATCAACTATTGTTGAATATCATGTGAGTTGCTATGCATGTCCGTCTTGTCTGAAGGTCTATCATTTTAGTGGTTGGAGCATGCAAAATTGTTAGAGAAGAACATTGGGCCGCTAACTAAAGCCATGAATCATGGTGGAAGTTTCAGTTTTGGACATATATCCTCAATCTCATATGAGAATAATAACTTTGCTACATGCTTATGCATTAAAGAGGAGTCCATTATCTGTTGTCCATGTTGTCCCGGTATGGATGTCTAAGTTGAGAATAATCAAAAGCGAGAAATCCAAAATGCGAGCATTCTCCTTGGACCTTTGTACAGGCGGCATGGAGGTACCCCTTTGTGACACTTGGTTGAAACATGGCATGCAAAGATCCGGTAGTCCAAGTTAAGTAGGACAAGGTGCGGGCACTATTAGTATACTATGCGTGAGGCTTGCAACTTGTAAGATATAATTTACATAACTCATATGCTTTATTACTACCGTTGACAAAATTGTTTCATGTTTTCAAAACCAAAGCTCTAGCACAAATATAGCAATCGATGCTTTCCTCTTTGAAGGACCTTTCTTTTACTTTTATTGTTGAGTCAGTTCACCTATTTCTCTCCACCTCAAGAAGCAAACACTTGTGTGAACTGTGCATTGATTCCTACATACTTGCATATTGCACTTGTTATATTACTTTATGTTGACAATATCCATGAGATATACATGTTATAAGTTGAAAGCAACCGCTGAAACTTAATCTTCCTTTGTGTTGCTTCAATACCTTTACTTTGATTTATTGCTTTATGAGTTAACTCTTATGCAAGACTTATTGATGCTTGTCTTGAAGTACTATTCATGAAAAGTCTTTGCTTTATGATTCACTTGTTTACTCATGTCATTTACCATTGCTTTGATCGCTGCATTCATTACATATGTTTACAAATAGTATGATCAAGGTTATGATGGCATGTCACTTAAGAAATTATCTTTGTTATCGTTTTACCTGCTCGGGACGAGCAGAACTAAGCTTGGGGATGCTGATACGTCTCCAACGTATCGATAATTTCTTATGTTCCATGCTACTTTATTGATGATACCTACATGTTTTATGCACACTTTATGTCATATTCGTGCATTTTCTCTGAACTAACCTATTAACAAGATGCCGAAGTGCCGCCTGTTTCTGCTGTTTTTGGTTTCGAAATCCTAGTAACGAAATATTCTTAATTGGACGAAATCAACGCCTGGTTCCTATTTTTCCACGAAGCTCTAACACCCGGAAGGACCAGGAGGGCCACAGGCCCACCAGAGGGTGGCCGGCGCGGCCTAGGGTTGGCCCGCGCCGCCTTACCCCCTGGCCGCCTCTTCGACCTTCGACGCCGCCTCTTCGCCTATATAAAGGTCCCTGACCTAAAAACCCTGACGGAGAGAGCCACGATACGAGAAAAGTTCCAGAGCCGCCGTCATCGCGAAGCCAAGATCTGGGGGACAGGAGTCTCTGTTCCGGCACCCTGCCGGAGCGGGGAAGTGCCCCCGGAAGGCTTCTCCATCGACACCGCTGCCATCTCCACCGCCATCTTCATCACCGCTGCTGCTCCCATGAGGAGGGAGTAGTTCTCCATTGAGGCTCGGGGCTGTACCGGTAGCTATGTGGTTAATCTCTCTCCTATGTACGTCAATACAATGATCTCATGAGCTGCTTTACATGATTGAGATTCATATGAGTTTTGTATCACAATTTATCTATGTGCTACTCTAGTGATGTGTTATTAAAGTAGTTTTATTCCTCCTGCATGTGTGCAAAGGTGACAGTGCGTGCACCGTGTTAGTACTTGGTTTATGCTATGATCATGATCTCTTGTAGATTGCGAAGTTAACTATTGCTATGATAATATTGATGTGATCTATTCCTCCTACATATGCATGAAGGTGACAGTGTGCATGCTATGCTAGTACTTGGTTTAGTCGTTTTGATCTATCTTACACTTAAGGTTACTTAAACATGAGCATTATTGTGGAGCTTGTTAACTCCGGCATTGAGGGTTCGTGTAATCCTACGCAATGTGTTCATCATCCAACAAAAGTGTAGAGTATGCATTTATCTATTCTGTTATGTGATCAATGTTGAGAGTGTCCACTAGTGAAAGTGTAATCCCTAGGCCTTGTTCCTAAATACCGTTGAGTTACTACTGCTTGTTTACTGTTTGTTACTACTGCTGCAATACTACCACCATCAACTACACGCCATCAAGCACTTTTCTGGCACCATTGCTACTGCTCATATATATTCATACCACTTGTATTTCACTATCTCTTCGCCGAACTAGTGCACCTATTAGGTGTGTTGGGGACACAAGAGACTTCTTGCTTTGTGGTTGCAGGGTTGCATGAGAGGGATATCTTTGACCTCTTCCTCCCCGAGTTCGATAAACCTTGGGTGATCCACTTAAGGGAAACTTGCTGCTGTTCTACAAACCTCTGCTCTTGGAGGCCCAACACTGTCTCAGGGACCTCACGCATGGGAACCACACGTAAGTGACAAACTTGTTGCTCTAATAACTCGGGTGATCATTATACTGTATTAGTACATAGTTTCCTATGGATCCTTCTTAGTCACTCCAAAATGAAGCTCTTTGAGAGGGTTTTTGAAATTTCCATGTTTGAAACCCAAAACAACTTCTCTTCATGCTTGACTTCATAAGACAGAGTTTAGGGTTAGGGGTAGATACATGATTTGTCTGGTTTGAATATGTCTAGACCTTGTTTATCAACTTTAATGCTTACTATATGACATAAGAAGACTATGTGCTTTGGTTTTTCATTTTTCTGATTTTTTCTATTTTTGATGCCCATTTGAATCTTGGTCAGATCCTAGGTTTTACCAAGATTTAAACAAGTTTAAAACATGAAAATGAAAAGGGAAGCATTTATCCTTCTTAGTCACTCTAAATGAAGTTTTTGGGAGGTTTTTGAAATTTCCATGTTTGAAACCCAAAACCACTTCTCTTCATGCTTGACTTCATAAGACATAGTTTAGGGTTAGGGGTACATACATGATTTGTATGTTTTGAATATGTCTAGACCTTGTTTATCAACTTGAATGCTTACTATATGACATAAGAAAACTACGTATGTGCTTTGGTTTTTCATTTTTCTGTTTTTTTTTTGAATTTTCCGCCCATTTGAATCTCTGTCAAATCCTAGGTTTGACCAAGATTTAAACAAGTTTAACACGTGAAAACGAAAAGGTAAGCATGGATCCTTCTTAGTCACTCCAAAATGTACCAATTGATAGATGTGTTAACTTTGCTTCATGGAAAAAATAATGTCATGTAAATGAGTTAACTTGGATTTCCTACCCTTGAATCCATAGGAAACTTTGTTCTAATGCACTATAATAATCAACCGAGTTTTTACACCAACAGGTCTGTCACTTACGTGTGGTGCCCATGCGTGAGGTCCCACACTTCAGTGAGCACAAGTCACGTGCAATAGGTACGCAAACTCCCAGCCATTTTCTTTGTCAAGAGAAGACGCATCAGGATGCGTATTGGAAGTCTGTGGGTCCTTCTGGATCCTTCGGTCGTCCCTCTCAAAAAAAAAACAAATCTCTCTCATTCTCGGCCTCGCTCGCTCGCTCGCACCTCCTGCTCACTGACAAACCCTGCACAAAAGTCAACATCATCACCCGAAAAAGGGGAGACACCATAATGCTCTCCCTCCTTCCTTCTCTCCTTCCGAGTGATCCCTCTTCCTCCGAGTTTCACTCGACGGGCAAACACATATGTGCTGCATAGTAATAATAAAAAGGTACTACAGAAAATTCGACCTACGAATCTATAATTAAATATACTAGGTTAAACTAGGGTTTTGCCCAGTACTACAGATCAAGGTTCAAAAAAATCCAACTACGGGGTTCGAACAACCCCATTTCTAATCAAAGAATTTTTTCGACGTCATCCAAATGGCCTCAAACTATAGCATGGGCGGATCCAGACTATAGCCAAGGGGGGCAGCTGCCCCCACTCAATTTTCTGAAACCTTGTAATATGATATTTGCATCACTTATCATATGTTTGCCCATTTGAATCTTGTCAAATCCTAGATTTGACCAAGATAATTTAAACAAGTTTAAAACATGAAAATGAAAAGGGAAGCTTGTATCCTTCTTAGTCACTCTAAAATGAAGTTTGGGGAGGTTTTTGAAATTTCCATGCTTGAAACCAAAAACCACTTCTCTTCATGCTTGACTTCATAAGACAAAGTTTAGGGTTAGGGGTAGATACATGATTTTTCTGGTTTGAATATATGTCTAGACCTTATTTATCAACTTAATTGAATGCTTACTATATAACATAAGAAGACCTTGTTTTTTTATTTTGTTTTTTAATTTTTATACGGATTTGAATCTTGGTCAAATCCTTGGTTTCACCAAGATTTGAATAAGTTTAAAACATGAATATGAAAAAGTAAGCATGCATGTATGCTTCATAATTAATCACTTCAAAATGAAGCTCTTGGGAGGGTTTTTGAAATTTCCATGTTTGAAACCAAAAAACCACATATCATCATGCTTGACTTCATGAGACAGAGTTTAGGTTAGGGGGTAGGTACATGATTTCTCTGGTTTGTATATGTCTAGAGACCTTGTTTATCAACTTAATTGAATGCTTACAATATAACATAAGAAGACTATGTGCCTTGGTTTTTCATTTTTTGTTTTTTTTTAATTATGCCCATTTGAATCTTTGTCAAATCCTAGGTTTGACCATGATTTAAACAAGTTTAAAACATGAATATGAAAAAGTAAGCATGTATCCTTCGTAGTCACTCCAAAATGAAGCTCGATCTTGAGAGGGTTTTTGAAATTTCCATGTTTGAAACCAAAAAACCACATACCTATCTTCATGCTTGACTTCATAAGACAGAGTTAATTAGGGGTTAGGGGTAGCTTGATACATGATATTTCTGGTTTGAATATGTCTAGACCTTATTTATCAACTTAATTGAATGCTTACTATATGACATAAGAAGACCTTGGTTTTCATTTTTTATACCCATTTGAATCTTGGTCAAATCATAGGTTTGACCAAGATTTGAACAAGTTTAAAACATGAATATGAAAAAGTAAGCACGTACGTATGCTTCTTAGTCACTCCAAAATGAAGCTCTTGGGAGGGTTTTTGAAATTTCCATGCTTGAAACCAAAAACCACTTCTCTTCATGCTTGACTTCATAAGACAAAGTTTAGGGTTAGGGGTAGATACATGATTTTTCTGGTTTGAATATATGTCTAGACCTTATTTATCAACTTAATTGAATGCTTACTATATAACATAAGAAGACCTTGTTTTTTTATTTTGTTTTTTAATTTTTATACGGATTTGAATCTTGGTCAAATCCTTGGTTTCACCAAGATTTGAATAAGTTTAAAACATGAATATGAAAAAGTAAGCATGCATGTATGCTTCATAATTAATCACTTCAAAATGAAGCTCTTGGGAAGGTTTTTGAAATTTCCATGTTTGAAACCAAAAAACCACATATCATCATGCTTGACTTCATGAGACAGAGTTTAGGTTAGGGGGTAGGTACATGATTTCTCTGGTTTGGATATGTCTAGAGACCTTGTTTATCAACTTAATTGAATGCTTACAATATAACATAAGAAGACTATGTGCCTTGGTTTTTCATTTTTTGTTTTTTTAAATTATGCCCATTTGAATCTTTGTCAAATCCTAGGTTTGACCATGATTTAAACAAGTTTAAAACATGAATATGAAAAAGTAAGCATGTATCCTTCGTAGTCACTCCAAAATGAAGCTCGATCTTGAGAGGGTTTTTGAAATTTCCATGTTTGAAACCAAAAAACCACATACCTATCTTCATGCTTGACTTCATAAGACAGAGTTAATTAGGGGTTAGGGGTAGCTTGATACATGATATTTCTGGTTTGAATATGTGTCTAGACCTTATTTATCAACTTAATTGAATGCTTACTATATGACATAAGAAGACCTTGGTTTTCATTTTTTATACCCATTTGAATCTTGGTCAAATCATAGGTTTGACCAAGATTTGAACAAGTTTAAAACATGAATATGAAAAAGTAAGCACGTACGTATGCTTCTTAGTCACTCCAAAATGAAGCTCTTGGGAGGGTTTTTGAAATTTCCATTCTTGAAACCAAAAACCACTTCTCTTCATGCATGCTTGACTTCATAAGACAGAGTTTAGGGTTAGGGGTAGATACCTAATTTTCTGGTTTGAATATGTGTAGACCTTGTTTATCAAAATAATTGAATGCTTACTATATAACATAAGAAGACCTTGTTTTTTTTTGAATTTTTATACCCATTTGAATCTTGGTCAAATCCTTGGTTCCACCAAGATTTGAATTAATAAGTTAAAAACATGAATATGAGAAAGTAAGCATGTATGCTTCTTAGTCACTTCAAAATGAAGCTATTGGGAGGGTTTTTGAATTTCCATGTTCGAAACTAAAAACCACATATCTTCATGCATGCATGCTTGACTTCATGAAACAGAGTTTAGGGTTAAGGGTAGATACATGCATGATTTTTCTTATTTGAATATGTCTAGACCTTGTTTATCAACTTAATTGAATGCCTACTATATAACATAAGAAGACCTTTTTTGTTTTTTTTTAATTTTATACCCATTTGAATCTTGGTCAAATCCTAGGTTTCACCAAGATTTGAATAAGTTTAAAACATGAATATGAAAAGGTAAGCATGCATGTATGCTTCTTAATTAATCGCTTCGAAATGAAGCTCTCGAGAGGGTTTTTGAAATTTCCATGTTTGAAACAAAAAAACCACGTACTTCTCTTCATGCTTGACTTCATAAGACAGAGTTTGGGGATAGGGGTAGCTTGATACATGATTTTTCTGGTTTGAATATGTCTAGACCTTGTTTATCAACTTAATTGAATGCTTACTAGATGACATAAGATGACTATGTGCATTGGTTTTTCATTTTATTGTTTTTTTTTGAATTTTTATGCCCATTTGAATCTTGGTCAAATCCTAGGTTTGACCATGATTTAAACAATTTAAAACATGAATATGAAAAATTAAGCATGTATCCTTCGTAGTCACTCCAAAATGAAGCTCGATCTTGAGAGGGTTTTTGAAATTTCCATGTTTGAAACCAAAAAACCACGTACTTCTCTTCATGCTAGACTTCATAAACTTTCTGGTTTGAGTATGTCTAGACATTGTTTATCAACTTAATTGAATGCTTACTAGATGACATAAGAGTTTTTGAAATTTCCATGCTTGAAAACCAAAAACCACTTCTCTTCATGCATGCTTGACTTCATAAGATAGAGTTTGGGGTTAGGGGGTAGATACATGATTTTCCTGCTAGTTTGAATATGTCTAGACCTTGTTTATTAATTTAATTGAATGCTCACTATATGACATGAGCAGACCTTGGTTTTAATTTTTTTATACCCATTTGATTCTTCGTCAAATCCTAGGTTTGTTGACCAAGATTTGAACAAGTTTAAAACATTAATATGAAAAGGTAAGCATGTATGCTTCTTAATTAGTCACTCCAAAATGAAGCTCTTGGGAGGGTTTTTGAAATTTCCATGATTGAAACCAAAAACCACTTCTCTTCATGCTTGAATTCATAAGTCAGGGTTTAGGGATATATAGGGGGTAGATACATGATTTTTCTGGTTTGAATATGTCTAGAGCTTGTTTTTCAACTTGAATGCTTACTATATGACATACGAAGACTGTTTGCTAACGGAGGGATTAAGCACTCTAGCTATGAAAAGTACCAAACGATGCATACCAAAATGATTTTTTAGAGGAATACTAGTTCGGATTATATAATTTTATATTAGCAGGCCAAAATCGAACCCCGTAGTTGGATTTTCAGAAATTGATCCGTAGTACTGGGCAAAACCCTAGTTTAGCTTATTTAATAATAGATTCGTAGGTCGATTTTTTTACGTTATTATTATTATTACTAGGCAGCACATGTGTTTGCCCGTCCAGTGAAACTCTTTCATTTCATTTTTCTTTTCCGCAAGGTCGGGAGTCGGAGGAAGAGGGATCACACGGGAGGAGACGAAGGGAGAGCAGTCACGGGGCCCCACTTATTTATGGTGTCTATCCTTTTTCTGGTGATGTTGACTGTTGTGCAGGGTTGTCAGTGCGCAGGGGGGTGCGAGCGAGCGAGAAAGGCCGAGAATGAGAGAGATGTTTTTTTAGAGGGACAACCGAACGATCCTGAAGGACCCAGATTTCCAATACGCATCAGAGCGCAGTTTACAGCAGGACACAAAATAAACAGGAAATTACGTCTAAATCCCTAAGATTTACATGGTAGACCCCATGCTGAAAGCAAGAAATGCGATCGGGTCCTTAATAGGCACCGTCCGGATTGATCCTCGTCGGAGCCGGGGACGAACCACTTGGCGCGACCAAATCGCCATGGCTACAGAGCCTGCACACCATGGCCTACGAGCTGAGCTAGAAACGACCTGCCAAAACCGGCAGCCAACGGAGGTGGATAATTGGAGAGAGAGAGAGAGAGAGAGAGAGAGAGAGGTGTTGATGCCTCTCTCTTGACAAAGAAGATGGCTGGGAGTTTGCTTACCTAGCGTACGTGACTTGTGCTCACTGAAGTGTGGGACCTCACGCATGGGAACCACACGTAAGTGACAGACTTGTTGCTCTAATAACTCGGGTGATCTGATACGTCTCCAACGTATCGATAATTTCTTATGTTCCATGCTACTTTATTGATGATACCTACATGTTTTATGCACATTATATGTCATATTTATGCATTTTCTGAACTAACCTATTAACAAGATGCCGAAGAGCCAGTTGCTGTTTTCTGCTGTTTTTGGTTTCAGAAATCCTAGTAAAGAAATATTCTCGGAATTGGACGAAACTTTCGCCCAGGGTCCTATTTTTGCACGAAGCTTCCAAGACCGAAGAGATAACGGTGGGGCCACGAGGCGCCGAGGGAGGCCGGCGCGCCCAGGCCCCGGCCGCGCCGACCTACCCCCGCCCCTCGTGTGGCCCTCGCGCTGACCCTCCGCCTACTTAAAGCTCCCGTCGCGAAACCCCCGCACCGAGAGCCACGATACGAAAACCCATCGAGACGCCGCCGCGAATCCCATCTCGGGGGATTCTCGAGATCGCCTCGGCACCCTGCCGGAGAGGGGATTCATCTCCCGGAGGACTCTACACCGCCATGGTCGCCTCCGGAGTGATGAGTGAGTAGTCCACCCCTGGACCATGGGTCCATAGCAGTAGCTAGATGGTCGTCTTCTCCTTGTTGCGCTTCATTGTTGGATCTTGTGAGCTGCCTAACATGATCAAGATCATCTATCTGTAATACTATATGTTGTGTTTGTCGGGATCCGATGGATAGAGAGTACTATGATTATGGTGATTATCAATCTATTGTTCATGTGTTGTTTATGATCTTGCATGCTCTCCGTTATTAGTAGAGGCTCTGGCCAAGTTTTTACTCTTAACTCCAAGAGGGAGTATTTATGCTCGATAGTGGGTTCATGCCTCCATTGAATCTGGGACAGTGACATAAAGTTCTAAGGTTGTGGATGTGCTGTTGCCACTAGGGATAAAACATTGATGCTATGTCTAAGGATGTAGTTGTTGATTACATTACGCACCATACTTAATGCAATTGTCTGTTGCTTTGCAACTTAATACTGAGGGGGTTCGGATGATAACCTAAGGTGGACTTTTTAGGCATAGATGCATGGATGGCGGTCTATGTACTTTGTCGTAATGCCCAATTAAATCTCACTATATTTATCATATCATGTATATGCATTGTTATGCCTTTCTCTATTTGTCAATTGCCCGACTGTAATTTGTTCACCCAACATGCTTTATCTTATGGGAGAGACACCTCTAGTGAACTGTGGACCCCGGTCCTATTCTTTACATAGCATACAATCTACTTGTTTTACTGTTTTCTTTGCAAACATCTTCCACTCGATACGTTTAATCCTTTGTTACAGAAGCCGGTGAGATTGACAACCTCACTGTTTCGTTGGGACAAAGTACTTGGGTTGTGTTGTGCAGGTTCCACGTTGGCGCCGGAATCCCTGGTGTTGCGCCGCATCACATTTCGCGACCATCAACCTTCAACGTGCTTCTTGGCTCCTACTGGTTCGATTAAACCTTGGTTTCATACTGAGGGAAACTTGCTTCTATACGCATCATACCTTCCACTTGGGGTTGCTCTAATAACTCGGGTGATCATTATACTGTATTAGTACATAGTTTCCTATGGATCCTTCTTAGTCACTCCAAAATGAAGCTCTTTGGGAGGGTTTTTGAAATTTCCATGTTTGAAACCAAAAATAAGAAGACTATGTGCCTTGATTTTTCATTTTTTTAAAATTTTGCCCATTTGAATCTTGGTCAAATCCTAGGTTTGACCATGATTTAAACAAGTTTAAAACATGAATATGAAAAATTAAGCATGTATCCTTCATAGTCACTCCAAAATGAAGCTCTTGAGAGGGTTTTTGAAATTTCCATGTTTGAAACCAAAAAACCACGTACTTCTCTTCATGCTTGACTTCATAAGAGAGAGTTTGGGGATAGGGGTAGCTTGATACATGAATTTTCTGGTTTGAATATGTCTAGACCTTGTTTATCAACTTAATTGAATGCTTACTAGATGACATAAGATGACTATGTGCATTGGTTTTTCATTTTATTGTTTTTTTTGAATTTTTATGCCCATTTGAATCTTGGTCAAATCCTAGGTTTGACCATGATTTAAACAAGTTTAAAACATGAATATGAAAAATTAAGCATCTATCCTTCTTAGTCACTCCAATATGTAGCTCTTGGGAGGGTTTTTGAAATTTCCATGCTTGAAACCAAAAACCACTTCTCTTCATGCATGCTTGACTTCTTCATAAGACAGAGTTTAGGGTTAGGGGGTAGATACATGATTTTCCTGGTTTGAATATGTGTAGACCTTGTTTATCAAATTAATTGAATGCTTACTATATAACATATAAGAAGACCTTTTTTTTGAACTTTTATACCCATTTGAATCTTGGTCAAATCCTTGGTTCCACCAAGATTTGAATAAGTTAAAAACATGAATATGAAAAAGTAAGCATGTATGCTTCTTAGTCACTTCAAAATGAAGCTCTTGGGAGGGTTTTTGAATTTCCATGTTCGAAACCAAAAACCACAAATCTTCATGCTTACTTCATGAAACATAGTTTATATTAGGGTTAGGGGTAGATACATGCTTGATTTTTCTTGTTTGAATATGTCTAGACCTTGTTTATCAACTTAATTGAATGCCTACTATATAACATATATAAGAAGACCTTTTTTGTTTTTTTTTAATTTTTATACCCATTTGAATCTTGGTCAAATCCTAGGTTTCACCAAGATTTGAATAAGTTTAAAACATGAATATGAAAAAGTAAGCATGCATGTATGCTTCTTAATTAATCACTTCGAAATGAAGCTCTTGGGAGGGTTTTTGAAATTTCCATGTTTGAAACCAAAAACCACATATCTTCATGCATGCGCTTGACTTCATGAGACAGAGTTTAGTGTTAGGGGGTAGATACATGATTTCTCTCGTTTGAATATGTCTAGACCTTGTTTATCAACTTAATTGAATGCTTACTATATGACTTAAGAAGACTATGTGCCTTGATTTTTTTTAAAATTTTGTCCATTTGAATCTTGGCCAAATCCTAGGTTTGACCATGATTTAAACAAGTTTAAAACATGAATATATATGAAAAATTAAGCATGTATCATTCGTAGTCACTCCAAAATGAAGCTCTTGAGAGGGTTTTTGAAATTTCCATGTTTGAAACCAAATAACCACGTACTTCTCTTCATGCTTGACTTCATAAGACAGAGTTTGGGGTTAGGGTTAGCTTGATACATGAATTTTCTGGTTTGAATATGTCTAGACATTGTTTATCAACTTAATTGAATGCTTACTAGATGAGACATAAGATGACTATGTGCATTGGTTTTTCATTTTTTTTGAATTTTTATGCCCATTTGAATCTTGGTCAAATTCTAGGTTTGACCATGATTTAATCAAGTTTAAAACATGAATATGAAAAATTAAGCATCTATCCTTCTTAGTCACTCCAATATGTAGCTCTTGGGAGGGTTTTTGAAATTTCCATGCTTGAAAACCAAAAACCACTTTTCTTCATGCATGCTTGACTTCCTAAGACATAGTTTAGGGTTAGGGGGTAGATACATGATTTTCCTACTAGTTTGAATATGTCTAGACCTTGTTTATCAATTTAATTGAATGCTTAATATATGACATGGGCAGACCTTGCTTTTAATTTTTTTATACCCATTTGAATCTTCGTCAAATCGTAGGTTTGTTGACCAAGATTTGAACAAGTTTAAAACATGAATATGAAAAAGTAAGCATGTATGCGTCTTAACTAGTCACTCCAAAATGAAGCTCTTGGGAGGGTTTTTGAAATTTCCATGTTTGAAACCAAAAACCACTTCTTCTCTTCATGCTTGACTTCATAAGTCAGGGTTAATTTAGGGATATATAAGGGGTAGATACATGATTTTTCTGGTTTGATATGTCTAGACCTTGTTTATCAACTTAATTGAATGCTTACTATATGACATAAGAAGACTACGTGACTTGTGCTCACTGAAGTGTGGGACCTCACGCATGGGAACCACACGTAAGTGACAAACTTGTTGCTCTAATAACTCGGGTGATCATTATACTGTATTAGTACATAGTTTCCTATGGATCCTTCTTAGTCACTCCAAAATGAAGCTCTTTGAGAGGGTTTTTGAAATTTCCATGTTTGAAACCCAAAACAACTTCTCTTCATGCTTGACTTCATAAGACAGAGTTTAGGGTTAGGGGTAGATACATGATTTGTCTGGTTTGAATACGTCTAGACCTTGTTTATCAACTTTAATGCTTACTATATGACATAAGAAGACTATGTGCTTTGGTTTTTCATTTTTCTGATTTTTTCTATTTTTGATGCCCATTTGAATCTTGGTCAGATCCTAGGTTTTACCAAGATTTAAACAAGTTTAAAACATGAAAATGAAAAGGGAAGCATTTATCCTTCTTAGTCACTCTAAATGAAGTTTTTGGGAGGTTTTTGAAATTTCCATGTTTGAAACCCAAAACCACTTCTCTTCATGCTTGACTTCATAAGACATAGTTTAGGGTTAGGGGTACATACATGATTTGTATGTTTTGAATATGTCTAGACCTTGTTTATCAACTTGAATGCTTACTATATGACATAAGAAAACTACGTATGTGCTTTGGTTTTTCATTTTTCTGTTTTTTTTTTGAATTTTCCGCCCATTTGAATCTCTGTCAAATCCTAGGTTTGACCAAGATTTAAACAAGTTTAACACGTGAAAACGAAAAGGTAAGCATGGATCCTTCTTAGTCACTCCAAAATGTACCAATTGATAGATGTGTTAACTTTGCTTCATGGAAAAAATAATGTCATGTAAATGAGTTAACTTGGATTTCCTACCCTTGAATCCATAGGAAACTTTGTTCTAATGCACTATAATAATCAACCGAGTTTTTACACCAACAGGTCTGTCACTTACGTGTGGTGCCCATGCGTGAGGTCCCACACTTCAGTGAGCACAAGTCACGTGCAATAGGTACGCAAACTCCCAGCCATTTTCTTTGTCAAGAGAAGACGCATCAGGATGCGTATTGGAAGTCTGTGGGTCCTTCTGGATCCTTCGGTCGTCCCTCTCAAAAAAAAAACAAATCTCTCTCATTCTCGGCCTCGCTCGACTCGCTCGCTCGCTCGCACCTCCTGCTCACTGACAAACCCTGCACAAAAGTCAACATCATCACCCGAAAAAGGGGAGACACCATAATGCTCTCCCTCCTTTCTTCTCTCCTTCCGAGTGATCCCTCTTCCTCCGAGTTTCACTCGACGGGCAAACACATATGTGCTGCATAGTAATAATAAAAAGGTACTACAGAAAATTCGACCTACGAATCTATAATTAAATATACTAGGTTAAACTAGGGTTTTGCCCAGTACTACAGATCAAGGTTCAAAAAAATCCAACTACGGGGTTCGAACAACCCCATTTCTAATCAAAGAATTTTTTCGACGTCATCCAAATGGCCTCAAACTATAGCATGGGCGGATCCAGACTATAGCCAAGGGGGGCAGCTGCCCCCGCTCAATTTTCTGAAACCTTGTAATATGATATTTGCATCACTTATCATATGTTTGCCCATTTGAATCTTGTCAAATCCTAGATTTGACCAAGATAATTTAAACAAGTTTAAAACATGAAAATGAAAAGGGAAGCTTGTATCCTTCTTAGTCACTCTAAAATGAAGTTTTGGGAGGTTTTTGAAATTTCCATGCTTGAAACCAAAAACCACTTCTCTTCATGCTTGACTTCATAAGACAAAGTTTAGGGTTAGGGGTAGATACATGATTTTTCTGGTTTGAATATATGTCTAGACCTTATTTATCAACTTAATTGAATGCTTACTATATAACATAAGAAGACCTTGTTTTTTTATTTTGTTTTTTAATTTTTATACGGATTTGAATCTTGGTCAAATCCTTGGTTTCACCAAGATTTGAATAAGTTTAAAACATGAATATGAAAAAGTAAGCATGCATGTATGCTTCATAATTAATCACTTCAAAATGAAGCTCTTGGGAGGGTTTTTGAAATTTCCATGTTTGAAACCAAAAAACCACATATCATCATGCTTGACTTCATGAGACAGAGTTTAGGTTAGGGGGTAGGTACATGATTTCTCTGGTTTGATATATGTCTAGAGACCTTGTTTATCAACTTAATTGAATGCTTACAATATAACATAAGAAGACTATGTGCCTTGGTTTTTCATTTTTTGTTTTTTTTAATTATGCCCATTTGAATCTTTGTCAAATCCTAGGTTTGACCATGATTTAAACAAGTTTAAAACATGAATATGAAAAAGTAAGCATGTATCCTTCGTAGTCACTCCAAAATGAAGCTCGATCTTGAGAGGGTTTTTGAAATTTCCATGTTTGAAACCAAAAAACCACATACCTATCTTCATGCTTGACTTCATAAGACAGAGTTAATTAGGGGTTAGGGGTAGCTTGATACATGATATTTCTGGTTTGAATATGTCTAGACCTTATTTATCAACTTAATTGAATGCTTACTATATGACATAAGAAGACCTTGGTTTTCATTTTTTATACCCATTTGAATCTTGGTCAAATCATAGGTTTGACCAAGATTTGAACAAGTTTAAAACATGAATATGAAAAAGTAAGCACGTACGTATGCTTCTTAGTCACTCCAAAATGAAGCTCTTGGGAGGGTTTTTGAAATTTCCATGCTTGAAACCAAAAACCACTTCTCTTCATGCTTGACTTCATAAGACAAAGTTTAGGGTTAGGGGTAGATACATGATTTTTCTGGTTTGAATATATGTCTAGACCTTATTTATCAACTTAATTGAATGCTTACTATATAACATAAGAAGACCTTGTTTTTTTATTTTGTTTTTTAATTTTTATACGGATTTGAATCTTGGTCAAATCCTTGGTTTCACCAAGATTTGAATAAGTTTAAAACATGAATATGAAAAAGTAAGCATGCATGTATGCTTCATAATTAATCACTTCAAAATGAAGCTCTTGGGAAGGTTTTTGAAATTTCCATGTTTGAAACCAAAAAACCACATATCATCATGCTTGACTTCATGAGACAGAGTTTAGGTTAGGGGGTAGGTACATGATTTCTCTGGTTTGGATATGTCTAGAGACCTTGTTTATCAACTTAATTGAATGCTTACAATATAACATAAGAAGACTATGTGCCTTGGTTTTTCATTTTTTGTTTTTTTAAATTATGCCCATTTGAATCTTTGTCAAATCCTAGGTTTGACCATGATTTAAACAAGTTTAAAACATGAATATGAAAAAGTAAGCATGTATCCTTCGTAGTCACTCCAAAATGAAGCTCGATCTTGAGAGGGTTTTTGAAATTTCCATGTTTGAAACCAAAAAACCACATACCTATCTTCATGCTTGACTTCATAAGACAGAGTTAATTAGGGGTTAGGGGTAGCTTGATACATGATATTTCTGGTTTGAATATGTGTCTAGACCTTATTTATCAACTTAATTGAATGCTTACTATATGACATAAGAAGACCTTGGTTTTCATTTTTTATACCCATTTGAATCTTGGTCAAATCATAGGTTTGACCAAGATTTGAACAAGTTTAAAACATGAATATGAAAAAGTAAGCACGTACGTATGCTTCTTAGTCACTCCAAAATGAAGCTCTTGGGAGGGTTTTTGAAATTTCCATTCTTGAAACCAAAAACCACTTCTCTTCATGCATGCTTGACTTCATAAGACAGAGTTTAGGGTTAGGGGTAGATACCTAATTTTCTGGTTTGAATATGTGTAGACCTTGTTTATCAAAATAATTGAATGCTTACTATATAACATAAGAAGACCTTGTTTTTTTTTGAATTTTTATACCCATTTGAATCTTGGTCAAATCCTTGGTTCCACCAAGATTTGAATTAATAAGTTAAAAACATGAATATGAGAAAGTAAGCATGTATGCTTCTTAGTCACTTCAAAATGAAGCTATTGGGAGGGTTTTTGAATTTCCATGTTCGAAACTAAAAACCACATATCTTCATGCATGCATGCTTGACTTCATGAAACAGAGTTTAGGGTTAAGGGTAGATACATGCATGATTTTTCTTATTTGAATATGTCTAGACCTTGTTTATCAACTTAATTGAATGCCTACTATATAACATAAGAAGACCTTTTTTGTTTTTTTTAATTTTTATACCCATTTGAATCTTGGTCAAATCCTAGGTTTCACCAAGATTTGAATAAGTTTAAAACATGAATATGAAAAGGTAAGCATGCATGTATGCTTCTTAATTAATCGCTTCGAAATGAAGCTCTTGAGAGGGTTTTTGAAATTTCCATGTTTGAAACAAAAAAACCACGTACTTCTCTTCATGCTTGACTTCATAAGACAGAGTTTGGGGATAGGGGTAGCTTGATACATGATTTTTCTGGTTTGAATATGTCTAGACCTTGTTTATCAACTTAATTGAATGCTTACTAGATGACATAAGATGACTATGTGCATTGGTTTTTCATTTTATTGTTTTTTTGAATTTTTATGCCCATTTGAATCTTGGTCAAATCCTAGGTTTGACCATGATTTAAACAATTTAAAACATGAATATGAAAAATTAAGCATGTATCCTTCTTAGTCACTCCAAAATGAAGCTCACGTACTTTTCTTCCATGTTTGAAACCAAAAAACCACGTTTCTCTTCATAGCTTGATACATAAACTTTCTGGTTTGAGTATGTCTAGACATTGTTTATCAACTTAATTGAATGCTTACTAGATGACATAAGAGTTTTTGAAATTTCCATGCTTGAAAACCAAAAACCACTTCTCTTCATGCATGCTTGACTTCATAAGATAGAGTTTGGGGTTAGGGGGTAGATACATGATTTTCCTGCTAGTTTGAATATGTCTAGACCTTGTTTATTAATTTAATTGAATGCTCACTATATGACATGAGCAGACCTTGGTTTTAATTTTTTTATACCCATTTGATTCTTCGTCAAATCCTAGGTTTGTTGACCAAGATTTGAACAAGTTTAAAACATTAATATGAAAAGGTAAGCATGTATGCTTCTTAATTAGTCACTCCAAAATGAAGCTCGATCTTGGGAGGGTTTTTGAAATTTCCATGATTGAAACCAAAAACCACTTCTCTTCATGCTTGAATTCATAAGTCAGGGTTTAGGGATATATAGGGGGTAGATACATGATTTTTCTGGTTTGAATATGTCTAGAGCTTGTTTTTCAACTTGAATGCTTACTATATGACATACGAAGACTGTTTGCTAACGGAGGGATTAAGCACTCTAGCTATGAAAAGTACCAAACGATGCATACCAAAATGATTTTTTAGAGGAATACTAGTTCGGATTATATAATTTTATATTAGCAGGCCAAAATCGAACCCCGTAGTTGGATTTTCAGAAATTGATCCGTAGTACTGGGCAAAACCCTAGTTTAGCTTATTTAATAATAGATTCGTAGGTCGATTTTTTTACGTTATTATTATTATTACTAGGCAGCACATGTGTTTGCCCGTCCAGTGAAACTCTTTCATTTCATTTTTCTTTTCCGCAAGGTCGGGAGTCGGAGGAAGAGGGATCACACGGGAGGAGACGAAGGGAGAGCAGTCACGGGGCCCCACTTATTTATGGTGTCTATCCTTTTTCTGGTGATGTTGACTGTTGTGCAGGGTTGTCAGTGCGCAGGGGGGTGCGAGCGAGCGAGAAAGGCCGAGAATGAGAGAGATGTTTTTTTAGAGGGACAACCGAACGATCCTGAAGGACCCAGATTTCCAATACGCATCAGAGCGCAGTTTACAGCAGGACACAAAATAAACAGGAAATTACGTCTAAATCCCTAAGATTTACATGGTAGACCCCATGCTGAAAGCAAGAAATGCGATCGGGTCCTTAATAGGCACCGTCCGGATTGATCCTCGTCGGAGCCGGGGACGAACCACTTGGCGCGACCAAATCGCCATGGCTACAGAGCCTGCACACCATGGCCTACGAGCTGAGCTAGAAACGACCTGCCAAAACCGGCAGCCAACGGAGGTGGATAATTGGAGAGAGAGAGAGAGAGAGAGAGAGAGCCTCTCTCTTGACAAAGAAGATGGCTGGGAGTTTGCTTACCTAGCGTACGTGACTTGTGCTCACTGAAGTGTGGGACCTCACGCATGGGAACCACACGTAAGTGACAGACTTGTTGCTCTAATAACTCGGGTGATCATTATACTGTATTAGTACATAGTTTCCTATGGATCCTTCTTAGTCACTCCAAAATGAAGCTCTTTGGGAGGGTTTTTGAAATTTCCATGTTTGAAACCAAAAATAAGAAGACTATGTGCCTTGATTTTTCATTTTTTAAAATTTTGCCCATTTGAATCTTGGTCAAATCCTAGGTTTGACCATGATTTAAACAAGTTTAAAACATGAATATGAAAAATTAAGCATGTATCCTTCATAGTCACTCCAAAATGAAGCTCTTGAGAGGGTTTTTGAAATTTCCATGTTTGAAACCAAAAAACCGCGTACTTCTCTTCATGCTTGACTTCATAAGAGAGAGTTTGGGGATAGGGGTAGCTTGATACATGAATTTTCTGGTTTGAATATGTCTAGACCTTGTTTATCAACTTAATTGAATGCTTACTAGATGACATAAGATGACTATGTGCATTGGTTTTTCATTTTATTGTTTTTTTGAATTTTTATGCCCATTTGAATCTTGGTCAAATCCTAGGTTTGACCATGATTTAAACAAGTTTAAAACATGAATATGAAAAATTAAGCATCTATCCTTCTTAGTCACTCCAATATGTAGCTCTTGGGAGGGTTTTTGAAATTTCCATGCTTGAAACCAAAAACCACTTCTCTTCATGCATGCTTGACTTCTTCATAAGACAGAGTTTAGGGTTAGGGGGTAGATACATGATTTTCCTGGTTTGAATATGTGTAGACCTTGTTTATCAAATTAATTGAATGCTTACTATATAACATATAAGAAGACCTTTTTTTTGAACTTTTATACCCATTTGAATCTTGGTCAAATCCTTGGTTCCACCAAGATTTGAATAAGTTAAAAACATGAATATGAAAAAGTAAGCATGTATGCTTCTTAGTCACTTCAAAAATGAAGCTCTTGGGAGGGTTTTTGAATTTCCATGTTCGAAACCAAAAACCACAAATCTTCATGCTTACTTCATGAAACATAGTTTATATTAGGGTTAGGGGTAGATACATGCTTGATTTTTCTTGTTTGAATATGTCTAGACCTTGTTTATCAACTTAATTGAATGCCTACTATATAACATATATAAGAAGACCTTTTTTGTTTTTTTTTAATTTTTATACCCATTTGAATCTTGGTCAAATCCTAGGTTTCACCAAGATTTGAATAAGTTTAAAACATGAATATGAAAAAGTAAGCATGCATGTATGCTTCTTAATTAATCACTTCAAAATGAAGCTCTTGGGAGGGTTTTTGAAATTTCCATGTTTGAAACCAAAAACCACATATCTTCATGCATGCGCTTGACTTCATGAGACAGAGTTTAGTGTTAGGGGGTAGATACATGATTTCTCTCGTTTGAATATGTCTAGACCTTGTTTATCAACTTAATTGAATGCTTACTATATGACTTAAGAAGACTATGTGCCTTGATTTTTTTTAAAATTTTGTCCATTTGAATCTTGGCCAAATCCTAGGTTTGACCATGATTTAAACAAGTTTAAAACATGAATATATATGAAAAATTAAGCATGTATCATTCGTAGTCACTCCAAAATGAAGCTCTTGAGAGGGTTTTTGAAATTTCCATGTTTGAAACCAAATAACCACGTACTTCTCTTCATGCTTGACTTCATAAGACAGAGTTTGGGGTTAGGGTTAGCTTGATACATGAATTTTCTGGTTTGAATATGTCTAGACATTGTTTATCAACTTAATTGAATGCTTACTAGATGAGACATAAGATGACTATGTGCATTGGTTTTTCATTTTTTTTGAATTTTTATGCCCATTTGAATCTTGGTCAAATTCTAGGTTTGACCATGATTTAATCAAGTTTAAAACATGAATATGAAAAATTAAGCATCTATCCTTCTTAGTCACTCCAATATGTAGCTCTTGGGAGGGTTTTTGAAATTTCCATGCTTGAAAACCAAAAACCACTTTTCTTCATGCATGCTTGACTTCCTAAGACATAGTTTAGGGTTAGGGGGTAGATACATGATTTTCCTACTAGTTTGAATATGTCTAGACCTTGTTTATCAATTTAATTGAATGCTTAATATATGACATGGGCAGACCTTGCTTTTAATTTTTTTATACCCATTTGAATCTTCGTCAAATCGTAGGTTTGTTGACCAAGATTTGAACAAGTTTAAAACATGAATATGAAAAAGTAAGCATGTATGCGTCTTAACTAGTCACTCCAAAATGAAGCTCTTGGGGAGGGTTTTTGAAATTTCCATGTTTGAAACCAAAAACCACTTCTTCTCTTCATGCTTGACTTCATAAGTCAGGGTTAATTTAGGGATATATAGGGGGTAGATACATGATTTTTCTGGTTTGATATGTCTAGACCTTGTTTATCAACTTAATTGAATGCTTACTATATGACATAAGAAGACTACGTGACTTGTGCTCACTGAAGTGTGGGACCTCACGCATGGGAACCACACGTAAGTGACAAACTTGTTGCTCTAATAACTCGGGTGATCATTATACTGTATTAGTACATAGTTTCCTATGGATCCTTCTTAGTCACTCCAAAATGAAGCTCTTTGAGAGGGTTTTTGAAATTTCCATGTTTGAAACCCAAAACAACTTCTCTTCATGCTTGACTTCATAAGACAGAGTTTAGGGTTAGGGGTAGATACATGATTTGTCTGGTTTGAATACGTCTAGACCTTGTTTATCAACTTTAATGCTTACTATATGACATAAGAAGACTATGTGCTTTGGTTTTTCATTTTTCTGATTTTTTCTATTTTTGATGCCCATTTGAATCTTGGTCAGATCCTAGGTTTTACCAAGATTTAAACAAGTTTAAAACATGAAAATGAAAAGGGAAGCATTTATCCTTCTTAGTCACTCTAAATGAAGTTTTTGGGAGGTTTTTGAAATTTCCATGTTTGAAACCCAAAACCACTTCTCTTCATGCTTGACTTCATAAGACATAGTTTAGGGTTAGGGGTACATACATGATTTGTATGTTTTGAATATGTCTAGACCTTGTTTATCAACTTGAATGCTTACTATATGACATAAGAAAACTACGTATGTGCTTTGGTTTTTCATTTTTCTGTTTTTTTTTTGAATTTTCCGCCCATTTGAATCTCTGTCAAATCCTAGGTTTGACCAAGATTTAAACAAGTTTAACACGTGAAAACGAAAAGGTAAGCATGGATCCTTCTTAGTCACTCCAAAATGTACCAATTGATAGATGTGTTAACTTTGCTTCATGGAAAAAATAATGTCATGTAAATGAGTTAACTTGGATTTCCTACCCTTGAATCCATAGGAAACTTTGTTCTAATGCACTATAATAATCAACCGAGTTTTTACACCAACAGGTCTGTCACTTACGTGTGGTGCCCATGCGTGAGGTCCCACACTTCAGTGAGCACAAGTCACGTGCAATAGGTACGCAAACTCCCAGCCATTTTCTTTGTCAAGAGAAGACGCATCAGGATGCGTATTGGAAGTCTGTGGGTCCTTCTGGATCCTTCGGTCGTCCCTCTCAAAAAAAAACAAATCTCTCTCTCGCTCGCTCGCTCGCTCGCTCGCTCGCTCGCTCGCACCTCCTGCTCACTGACAAACCCTGCACAAAAGTCAACATCATCACCCGAAAAAGGGGAGACACCATAATGCTCTCCCTCCTTTCTTCTCTCCTTCCGAGTGATCCCTCTTCCTCCGAGTTTCACTCGACGGGCAAACACATATGTGCTGCATAGTAATAATAAAAAGGTACTACAGAAAATTCGACCTACGAATCTATAATTAAATATACTAGGTTAAACTAGGGTTTTGCCCAGTACTACAGATCAAGGTTCAAAAAAATCCAACTACGGGGTTCGAACAACCCCATTTCTAATCAAAGATTTTTTTCGACGTCATCCAAATGGCCTCAAACTATAGCATGGGCGGATCCAGACTATAGCCAAGGGGGGCAGCTGCCCCCGCTCAATTTTCTGAAACCTTGTAATATGATATTTGCATCACTTATCATATGTTTGCCCATTTGAATCTTGTCAAATCCTAGATTTGACCAAGATAATTTAAACAAGTTTAAAACATGAAAATGAAAAGGGAAGCTTGTATCCTTCTTAGTCACTCTAAAATGAAGTTTGGGGAGGTTTTTGAAATTTCCATGCTTGAAACCAAAAACCACTTCTCTTCATGCTTGACTTCATAAGATAAAGTTTAGGGTTAGGGGGTAGATACATGATTTTTCTGGTTTGAATATGTCTAGACCTTGTTATCAACTTAATTGAATGCTTACTATATATATGCCATAAGAAGATCGACTATGTGCATTGGTTTTTCATTTTATTGTTTTTTTTAATTTTATGCCCATTTGAATCTTGGTCAAATCCTAAGTTTGACCATGATTTAAACAAGTTGAAAACATGAATATGAAAAATTAAGCATATGTCCTTCTTAGTCACTCCAAAATGAAGCTCTTGGGAGGGTTTTTGAAATTTCCATGTTTGAAACCAAAAACCACATATCTTCATGCTTGACTTCATGAGACAGAGTTTAGGGTTAGGGGGTAGATACATGATTTCTCTGGTTTGAATATGTCTAGACCTTGTTTATCAACTTAATTGAATGCTTACTATGTGACATAAGAAGACTATGTGCCTTGATTTTCCATTTTTTTAAATTATGCCCATTTGAATCTTGGCCAAATCCTAGGTTTGACCATGATTTAAACAAGTTGAAAACATGAATATAAAAAGTTAAGCATATATCCTTCTTAGTCACTCCAAAATGAAGCTCTTGGGAGGGTTTTTGAAATTTCCATGTTTGAAACCAAAAACCACATATCTTCATGCTTGACTTCATGAGATAGAGTTTAGGGTTAGGGGTAGATACATGATTTCTCTGGTTTGAATATATCTCTAGACCTTGTTTATCAACTTAATTGAATGCTTACTATGTGACATAAGAAGACTATGTTTGGCTATCTCTAGATCTTTTAATTTGATCAAATACGGTCTATGCACATGCATGGTTGTTTGGCTGTTTCAGTGTCCCTAGAGGCATACATATATACTGTTATTTAGCAATCTTTATTACAGTACAAAGGTCTTAACCTCATGGTTCACAGAAAGTATAAACGTAGATCAACCATCTAAACATAGAAGACATTCTAGTGTATGATTCTTACATATACACATCAACATCCTATCAGAAAATCTTAATGTGAATTGTACTGGCTGTACAAACCCGTGCATCATTCTCTAGCCGGTTGCACCCAAAAACCAAATCGTGGTACTTCATAGTTGACTGTATGTAGGACAACATACAGATCCAATGCGAAGCCATGGGTATCACCTGCATGACAGAACCATATTTCACATGGTTGGAGGTACTCCATATGGCATTTAAAATCATTCCTTGTCCTTCATATGGCCCTAAAAATAGTACAGTTGGATTTGTGGGTTTTAATTTTTTATTAACACACTCAATTGATTGCCCAAACATTGATTAATAATATTATTAAGGGGTGTGATGTTGAAAGCCATAAGAACAATGTGCCAAACAATCTTTGCTAGCGGACGGTAAATGTATACCCATCAGAAATAATCAGCAGACGTGCATGTTTCTTTGGTCAGAATAACTGCTGCACCATCTTAAAAGTAAATGGCATGACAATTTATTTGATTTGATAGCGTGCAGCTAGATGGCGTACATTACTATCTCTACTTCCTTGGGTCGCCCAAATCTGGAGTACTAAAAGCAAATCCTGGTGATTCATTTGACAAGACAACACAGATGCGTCCAAATTTCTCCGTCCATATTATTATAATCTGGAGTGCGTTGCCTCGTTGCCTTCCAAGAGAAGCTGCATTCCTTGCCAAAAAAGAGAGAGAGGCTGTATTTATAACTATCTCACCGGCCGCCACTAGTACAAACCATCACTCCCTCTCCACCTCCACCTCCATCTCTTCCCTAGTAGCTCCACCTCCATATCGGCGACGGACCACAATCGCGCGGCTTCGACTTCCTCTTCGACGGCGGCGGCGACAGAGGCGTGAGGCACCTTCTCCGCGGCGCATCACTCATCCTCGTCCCGCGGCAACAATGGCTGTATGTGAAATCACCATACCCTTTTGTATGGTAGAGATGATGATGTGCGGATAAAATTTTATTGGCGGTTGCTCATCCTTGTTTGAATATTTGGTGTAGATTCACATCTAGGGCAGGGTGTCAAGCGGGGTGGGTAGCGGGCTAGCTAGTTTCAGTGCGAGTGCTTTAAATCTGCTCTAATCTCAACCACTATTTGCTCTAATTTTCTGCTTTGCGGGACGATTCGCGGACGCCGCTTGCAACCCTAATCTAGGGTATTGATCCTAGTTTAGTAGACTACTAGGATTTACATGCCAATTTGTTTTTAGACTAGATCCGGATATTTGTCAATACTACTACGTACTTCTTCCGTTCGTATTTAATTGACTCTAGTTGAAAGCATCGACAGTTCATTTTCTTCTCTCCCTCGCGTCGACTAATTAAAACCGAACAGAGGGAGTATTAGGAATCCATGTGCATCCGTACTACCAGTAAGGTATTGCGTTGTTGCAGAGGCTCAGTGTAATCAATATCTTTCGATATTAATATACTCACTTTATCAGAAAATAAATTAGTAATCCATGTTCAAACTTGCTAGTTTGATCGACGTTTGATGATGATTTGTGAGGCCATGTATGGGCCTAGTTTGTTTTGCCTGGTGGTCAGTAGGCTGATGATTTATTTTTTTGCTTGGTCGATCTGTGGTCGTTCCATGGCCACTGCTGATTAAGCATTACTAGAATCTGTCAAGCTTCTTGCACTAGCCAACGCAACCAAAAGTCCGAACTGATGGAAAGGGCTAGGCAATCCACTTATATATCTCAACAATATATATCTCAACACCCCTCCTCACGTGTGACCGGAAGAAGAGAAGAGGAGGTCAACACGTGGAAAGCGAATAGCACACGTATGAATGATCGTATACGCGGCGGACATAGGGGTGGGTAAATATTGCGAGAACCAGGACTCGAACTCGAGACCCTGGGCTCTGATACCATGTCAAGCTTCTTGCACTAGCCAACGCAACCAAAAGTCCGAACTGATGGAAAGGGCTAGGCAATCCACTTATATATCTCAACAATATATATCTCAACAGAATCAACAATTTTTTGCTTGTCTGGTGATTGGAAGTGTATGCGCTAGCACCATCGCACGATGATTAGTCTTAATGGAGATGCAGATGTCGATCAAGAGGGAGAAACATATCTTGATCATGCATTTCTCACGAGATTACTTGGTGATTGGAAGTAGAATCCACAATTTGTTGTGCAAACTTCTCAACATATGCATATATTCAATGAATTGGCTTTATGTGATCAATAGTACTTCTTATTGCAGATGGATGGAGGGGAAAGAGCGAAAAAACCGATACTTAGTGAGATGACTTCTCATTCTTTGACTTCTGATATCCCAGATAACAAGGTAAATATATAGAACGACGATTCGTAGGTGATAAAAGCAGAATCCACAATTTGCCGTGCAAACTTCTCAACATATGCATATATTTGATTAATTAGTTTTATGTGATCAATAGTATTACTTATTCCAGATGGACGTAGGGGAAGGAACGAAAAAGCGGATGCTATGTGAAATGACTTCTAAATCTGTGTGTTCTGATATCCCAGATGACAAGGTAAACATATGGACCGACGCTTGTTTTGCCGCTGCCCCTGTTAGATGGCTAGATGCTCTGGTCTAATTTCTGTTCATGTGCTTATTATTGCAGAAACATAGAGTTGAAGAAAACTCTATATTGTCTGATGACAAAGGTGAAATGGCATGCCAGTCTTTTAAACCTCCGACGCCACCTTGTTTACTGTCTATGGAGACTGATGCAGCTGGACCTGGTACTGATGAGCCTATACCTGGCATCATCGTGTCACATGAAGAAGGTTGTGGATTGGGTTTACCCCCTGCTGTAGAAACTGGTGGTGCAGCTGGAGCTGCTAGTGTAGAGCCTCTAGTGAACGGTGTCGTGCCACGGGAATTCTCTGAACTGGAGCAAAACGGTTTACCTATTGTCAAGACCGATATAACTGGTGCTGATGCTGGAGTTGCTACTGATGATCCTGCACCTGAAGTATGTTTTGTATTGTTAAAACCCGTCCTGCCCAGAGTACTGACTGGTGGTGGACCTGGAGCTGGTAGGGTAGAGCCTCTAGCGAAAGGTGTCGTGCCACGAGAATCCTCTGAAGTGGATATTGGTGGTTTACCCTCTGTAGAGACTAGTGGTCTACCTGGAGCTGGTATTGTAGAGATTTCAGCAAGCGGTCCTGTCCGAGAACATATCTGGTCCTACTATCCCTTTAGGTTCTACCGTGCTACCGACTCCTATGAACCGGAGCATGTACCTGATGTGCCTTCTGTTGAACCTGACGCACCTGTAAGTAGTGGTGATGATTCCGCTGAATCTGATCAAGAAGGATCTGCATCTCTAGGACAAGATGTCAGCTGTCATTCACCTGATTCTGAGCTGAAGTCAGCAACGGTAGCTTATATAGCACGGACTGTCCTTCAAGCTCTAAAGATCCAGTTGGGTGGTTCACAGGACCAGCTACTCCAAGCCATTGTCACTACAAAAGACCAGCCAGCATGCTTCGTCATCTCCTGCATACTGTTTGACAAGCTGAAGCACTGCAACTGGCGCATTGTTCAATCCCATCAGCATGGAGAGAGGAGCTATGTTTATGTCAAGATGATTCATGCTGATTTGGTAAGGTTCCATGATAAGATGTATGGGTGGGGTGAGGCAAGAGCCACATTTTGCAGCATTCACACAGTCTTCGCTCTTGAGCCAGACCCCATGGATGCTTACCCAGTGGTGCAGCTGTCCTGACTTGATATATGTTTTATGATCAGTATGCTGCTGTCGTGGAACTGTGATGTGGAGCTACCTTTCTTATGGTTTCTAGGCTTTTGGTTTCAACATGTATTATGGAGCTTACCTTAGGACTTTCGCATGCGTTTGGCTGTTGACCTGTAATGTTTGTGGTTGGTTGTCTAATCTACTTGGCACAATCACATTGCAAAGGCAAATGTTCCTTTTCTCTTTAATTGTTATTATGACTTATGTGTTATAACCAGGCAAGAATATGCAATCTTGGTTCTCTGACCGATATATATGTACACACAACTTTTGTTCACATAATAACACTAGGCCCTGTTTGTTTGGGCTAGAGCTTGTGCTTCTGCTGCTTTTGGGTCCCTATAAGCACAAGCCCAAACAAACACCTAACTTTTGGATCCAGGCTTGTACAAGCGCTTGTTCATTTTGTACTACAAGCCCGGAAGCACCTTTGGAGGAACTTCCCGCAGCTTCCCGCAGCTGGTAATCCTCCCGCTAACTCATGCCACTCTGTATCTTCATATTTACGGCCAGAATGCCACCCGGTATATATACGGAAACCCCTCACAAAACTTCCACCAAATCTCACCCGTTTTCCCCATCCCCCCCGACCTGTCCCGAGATGCAAACCAGGGAGGCAGGGAGAGGCGGCTAAGGTTCTTCCAGGTCGCCGGCCTCTCCGGTCGCCACGCCGGCCGGCGCTCGCCGTGCGTCCGCCTCCACACGCTCGCCGCACGTCCATGTCCGCCTCCGCCCGCCTCAGCGCCTCCGCCCCCGCCGCACTTCTCCTCCCGACGGACGCTGCCCTTCCTCTCCCCGTCGCCGCCCCACCCGCCTCTCCCGCCTCTTCGGCCGCTCGCCGCGCATCCGCCGCCTCCACGTCTCTGCCCGCCCTCAACTCGCGGCGGCCCGCTGCTGCACTTCTCCTCCCGGTCGCCGCCCGCCCCAACTTGATTTAGGGGCTAAATCTTTGTTGTTATGTGTGTATATGTGTAGATGATTAATTATTGTGTTATATTACAGTGATTTAGGACTGAATCTTGATTCAATTGACAAAGTGTGCAGATGATACAATGTTGAAACTCGCTATAATATGGAACCAAATATTATTTGTACCTCTGTATGGTTTAATTGATTATAATCATTTATTAACAACTACAAAATTATTTTACCTAAAAAGTGATAAACCTATAATTTGAGCTAGCACACAAATCATAATCAGATTATTAGATCAAATTAGTACTTATACATCATCTTCAGCATACAGGGTATTTCAGACAATCACCACCAGCTATATGTCCACCAGCTGTCCTAAAAGCAGGTTGCCAAACAGCAATTTTACATTTCACCAGCTGTCCAGCTCCAGCCGCTTCTCAGATCCTACCAGCTCTAGCTGCTTCTTGTTCAGCTGCAGCCCAAACAAACAGGCACTTACACGGGAAAAGAGTAGCTTTCTCTGTTGGACAAACACCAAACCACAAAAGGGTAACAACACAATATCCAAACTAGGTACGGCACCTGTTGAGCATACATGACTTTTGGCGTAAAATCACGTTAACCAACACTAGCATCATCTTGTTCTTTGCAAGGTGCTATGCTTATCAGTCTAATCCCAATACACCACCTACTTCAGGTGGCACGATGATGTCAAGTGCAGGCTCACCAGTACCAACTCTCTTGCATCAGTCTCCATTGAATGTAAGCCACTGCTGCAGTAGACACCATTAGCAATGCAAGCTGAAGGTGTTCTTATCCTCATATCAGGATCACATAATACAGGTGTCAAGCTTCATGCACTAGCCAACACAATGAAAAGTCCGAACTAGGATAGCTAGGAAAAAAACATGAAGATCTTTTTTTCGAATCCCACGCTGAACATCTTTTTTTTAACTAATTAGGTAAGCTCCTGCTGACAAACATATTACAGCAACTCCAGCAGTGGCTCTATATTTTGGCGCTGTGGGCTGAATGGCTGATGCTGCGCATGGAGCCGGCAATAGCTTCACCGGAAGCTGCAAACTGTGGCGGCCAAATGCAGGGCTGAAACAGCGTATTTTCAGAGGCGCTATAAATGCAGCGCCAAAAACAGAATATAATGAAAAATAGAGTGCAGTAAAACAGAAGATCAAACAAAGACTAGAAATAGACATAAAATAGGATAAAATTAGCTTGATAGATACTCCGTAGTTCATATTTGTACAAAGTAGTGCGATAAAACTAAACTAAAACTCGACATCTGACGAGTCCGGTGTCGTGCCCGACACCGGATCCGACGAGAAGAGGTCAATCCAACGGGGGTCGTCCTCGCCAATGGTGGTCGGCCCGGCGAGCTGCGCTTCGATGAAGGCCCGCTTCGTCGCCTTCTCCGCCCTCCGTCGTGCGCGGTCCTCCTTCTTCGCTGCCCGCCTCGTCGCCTTCTCCGCCCTCCGTCTGCGGAAGTGCTCGTTCTCGGCGGCAACGTCCTCGGGGAAGCGGGCCGCCCACTCGCGCGCCGCGCGCTCGTCCCGCTCGGCGATGCGCAAACGGCGCTCCGTCTCGCGGCGGCGGTGCTGTTCCTCCTGTCTAACGATGTACGGCGGCGGCGCGAGATCCTCGGCCTGCTGGCGCGTCCACACGTCATGGAAATTCATCGACGATCGCGGGCGCCCGAGCCGCCACGCCACGGCGTCGTACGCGCGCGCGGCCTCGTGCGCGGTCTCGTAGGTGCCGAGGCCGATGCGCTCGCCGCCGTCACGTATCTCCGCGTAATACGTACCTTTGGGGCGCGCGCGGACGCCGCGGTACCCCGTGCCCGAGACGCGGCAGTACCGCGAGCTCGACGCGAGACGAGGCATGGCGGCGGCGGCGGAAGCGGAGCCGCGGCGGCGATATTAGGCGCAGATGGGCAAATTTCAGCAACCCGTGTCCATCTTTTTTTTTGGCAGGATTACGCCATGTACCACCTTCCAATTAGAAAATAGTACTGTTCAGCCTTCCCCTGTTGGGCCCAATATTTCACTTTGGGTTGCCAACGGCCATCTACATGGTAATTGCTCTCGGCCTACTTGCTCCGGCCGTCGAAGCCCAATAACTACAAATGGGCCTTTCTGCTCATGCAATTTCGGCCCTTTTCTAATGAAACACAGATCCTATGAATGGCAAAAGAAAAAAACGCGGAGATTCTACATAAAAGTTGTTTTTAGTTATTTTGAATTATTGGGTTCCAATTTTTGAAACTGCTCATGCCCAATATGAAAATCCTTGTTCGCTCCATACCCACATGGATAACGGTATTTTTAATAATTCATAAAGTGGATTTGAAATTTAAAACATATCCTAATAATTCCATGATTTAATCTATCAACTTGCAAGATCTTGGAGAGAAAAAGCTTGTATTAGTCTGCAGAATCCGCACCGTTTCAAAGGCGGCAGTGGATCAAAAGAAAAAAGGAAGTAGCCAGAAATTAGGGGTCAAAAATAACTCCAAGAAATGAAACTTTTATTGTTCGTAGAGGATGACATGCGGGACCCATGAGCCAGCAGCTTACTCAACGTTTCAAAGGCGGCATGAGATCGGAAGAAAAATGCAAGTGACCAAATATCAGGTGCCAAAAATAATCCAAGAAATGAAACTTATTGTACATAGAGGATGACATGCGGGTCCCATTTTGCAGCAGCGGTTTCAGCGTTTCAAATGCGGTTTGAGATCAAAAGAAAAAGAAAGTAGCCAGAAATTAGGGGGTAAAAAACTCCAAAAAAAGAAAGTTGATTGTACATAGAGGATGACATGCGGGTCCCATGAGTCAGCAGCTTACTCAACGTTTCAAAGGCGGCAGGGATCAAAAGAAAAAGGAAATAGCCAAAAATCAGAGGTGAAAAAAAAAACCAAGAAAAGAAATTTTATAGTACATAGAGGATGACATGCGGGTCCCATGAGCCAGCAGGTTCCTCAACGTTTTCAAAGGCCGGTGGGGATCAAAAGAAAAAGGCAAATAGCCAGAAATTAGGGGTAAACAATAAATCCAACAAAGGAAAGGTTTATTGTTCATAGATGCTGACATGTGGGACCCATGAGCCAGCAGCGTCAAGGCAAGTGACCAAAAATCAGGGGTAAAAAAATCCAAGAACAGAAACTTTATTGTACATAGAGGATGACATGTGGGTCCCATGAGCCAGCACCTTACTCAACGTTTCAGAGGCGGCTTGAGATCGAAAGAAAAAGGAAAGTGACCGAATATCAGGAGCTAAAAATAATCCAAGAAAGGAAACTTTTATTGTACATAGAGGTTGACATATGGGTCCCACTAATACAAGCTCTTTCGCTCGAAGATCTTGCAAGTTGATTGTACATAGAGGATGACATGCGGGCCCCATGTGTCAGCAGCTTACTCAATGTTTCCAAGGCGGCAGTGGATCAAAAGAAAAAGGAAATAGCCAAAATCAGAGGGTGAAGAATAAATCCAACAAAGAAGGTTTATTGTCCATGGAGGACATCTGGGACCCCCAGCAGCGTCCTCACGTTTAGAAGGCGACTGGGGATCGAAAGAAAAAAGGCAAATAGCCAGAAATTAGGGGTACAAAATAACTCCAAGAAAGGAAGTGTTTATTGTTCATAGAGGCTGATCAAGTGGGACCCATGAGCCAGTACAAAGTCTTCAACGTTTCAAAGGCGGCAGGGGATCAAAAGAAAAAGGAAGTAGCCAGAAATTAGGGGTAAAAAATAACTCCAAGAAAGGAAACTTTTATTGTTCATAGAGGATGACATGCGGGACCCATGCTCCAGCAGCTTCAACGTTTCAAAGGCGGCAGATCAAAGAAAAAGGCATGAAATCGAAAGAAAAAGGTACATAGAGATGACCAAATATCACGTTTCAAAGATCGAAAAATAATGAAGAAAGAAATTTTATTGTACATAGAGGATGACATGGACCCTTTATAGAAGCAACAACGTTTCCAAGGCGGCACGGGATCAAAAGAAAAAGGAAGTAGCCAGAAATTAGGGAAAAGAAACTTTTATTGGAGACTCCCAAGGAAACTTTTATTGTAAAGGAAATGAGCAGCAGCTTACTCAAAAGGCGGCATGATCGAATAGAAAAAAAGAACATTGTCATAGAGACATGACATAATCCAAGAAAAGAAAACGGTACATGAATGTTCATAGAGGTGACATGTGGGAAAGCAAAGTCTCAACGTTTCAAATGCGGCTTGAGATCAAAAGAAAAAGAAGTAGCCAGAAATTGGGTAAAAAAACTCCAATAAAGGAAAGTTTTATCGATGAGCCAGCAGAGTCCTCAACGTTTCAAGGCAGGATCAGGGTCAAAAAGAAAAAGGAAATAGCCGAAAATCAGGGTGAAAAAACCAAGAAAATGAACTTTTATAGTACATAGAGGATGACATGCGGGTCCCATGAGCCAGCAGGTTTCTCAACGTTTCAAACGTGGCATGAGATCGAAAGAAAAAGGCAAGTGACCAAATATCAGGAGCCAAAAATAATTCAAGAAAAGAAACTTGATTGTACATAGAGGATGGCATGCGGGTCCCATGCGGGTCCCATTTTTCAGGCACATCTCAACGATCGAAAAAAAAAGCATCAGGAGCCAAGAAAAATGATAGCAGCCAGTTTCCAAGGCGGCACAGGGAAAAATCCCAGAAATGGGGGAAAAAAAGGGGGGACCAAAAGAAAAATGAATTTCAAAAAAAGAACGATTTCAATTGGGCTGCATGTGGACATCTGGGCATTCGAACTATCCTGCTGGGCCTTTTGACTCGTACAATTTCAGCCCACTCCAATGCAGGATAGTTCGGATTTTTCTAAAAAAAACAGGAAAGTCCTATGCTTCGCAAAAACAAAAAACAAGGAGATTCAGCATATAAATTTGTTTATGTAAAAATAAAGATTTAATTTATCCGTTGAAATAGCTCAGAGCGCAATACACTGTTTATTGTCTGCAAAATAATCAAGATATCACATGTTTCTTGTACGGGGAGGCTGACATCGGGGACCCATGAGCCAGGCGTCGTTTTAAAGGCGGCAGGGGATGGAAAGAAAAAATAAACAAAAAATATGTTGGTAAAAAATCAAGAAAAGAAACATTTTCGTTCTGAGAGGATGACATGCGGGACCCATGAGGCAGCAGCGTCCTCAGCGTTTATTGTTCATAGAGGCTGACATGTGGGACCCGTGAGCCAGCAGCGTCCTCAACGTTTTAAAGGCGGCAGGATATCGAAAGAAAAAATAAGCCAAAAATCATTTGGTAAACAATATCCAAGAAAAGAAACATTTACCGTTCTGAGAGGATGACATGCGGGACCCATGAGGCAGCAGCATCCTCAACGATTCCAAGGCGGCAGGGGATCAAAGAAAAAAAAAGGAAATATCCAGAAATTAATTAGGGGTTCAAAAAAATCCATCAAAGGAAACTTTTATTGTTCATAGAGGATGACTTGTGGGACCGACCTGCCAACAGCGTCCTCATCGTTTCAAAGGGGTAGGAGATCCAAAGAAAAAGGCAAATAGCCAGAAATTAGGGGTCAAAAATAACTCCAAGAAAGGAAACTTTTATTGTTCGTAGAGGATGACATGCGGGACCCATGAGCCAGCAGCTTACTCAACGTTTCAAAGGCGGCATGAGATCGAAAGAAAAAGGCAAGTGACAAAATATCAGGAGCAAAAGATAATCCAAGAAAAGAAACTTTATTGTACATAGAGGATGACATGTGGGTCCCATTTTGCAGCAGCGGTCTCAATGTTTGTAATGCGGCTTGAGATCAAAAGAAAAAGAAAGTAGCTAGTAATTAGGGGGTGAAAAAAATCCAAGAAAAGAAAGTTGATGGACATAGAGGATGACATGCGGGTCCCTTGAGCCAACAGCTTACTCAACGTTTCAAAGGGGGCAGGGGATCAAAAGAAAAAGGCAAGCCAAAAATCAGAGGGTGAAAAAAATCCAACAAAGGAAACTTTTATAGCACATAGAGGATGACATGCGGGTCCCATGAGCCAGCAGGTTCCTCAACGTTTCAAACGTGGCATGAGATCGAAAAAGGCAAGTGCCCAAATATGAGGTGCCAAAAAAACTCCAAGAAAAGAAAGTTGATTGCTCATAGAGGATGACATGCGGGTCCCATGAGCCAGCAGGTTCCTCAACGTTTCAAACGTGGCATGAGATCGAAAGAAAAAGGCAAGTGACCAAATATGAGGAGCCAAAAATAATTCAAGAAAAGAAAGTTTTATAGTACATAGAGGATGACATGCGGGTCCCATTTAGCAGCAGCGGTATCACCGTCGAGAGGCGGCAGGGGATCAAAAGAAAAAGAAATTGCCAAAAATCAGAGGGTGAAAAAAACCCAAGAAAATGAACTTTTATAGTACATAGAGGATGACATGCGGGTCCCATGAGCCTGCAGGTTCTTCAACGTTTCAAACGTGGCATGAGATCGAAAGAAAAAGGCAAGTGAAAAAATATCAGGAGCCAAAAATAATTCAAGAAAAGAAAGTTTTATAGTACATAGAGGATGACATGCGGGTCCCATTTAGCAGCAGCGGTATCACCGTTTGAGAGGCAGGGATCAAAAGAAAAAAAATTGCCAAAAATCAGAGGGTGAAAAAAACCAAGAAAATGAACTTTTATAGTACATAGAGGATGACATGCGGGTCCCATGAGCCAGCAGGTTCCTCAACGTTTCAAACGTGGCATGAGATCGAAAGAAAAAGGCAAGTGAAAAAATATCAGGAGCCAAAAATAATTCAAGAAAAGAAAGTTTTATAGTACATAGAGGATGACATGCGGGTCCCATTTGGCAGCAGCGGTATCACCGTTTGAGAGGCGGCAGGGGATCGAAAGAAAAAGTCAAGTGACCAAATATGAGGTGCCAAAAAAATCCAAGAGAAAGTTTTATAGTACATAGAGGATGACATGCTCATTTAGCAGCAGCGGTATCACCGTTTGAGAGGCAGCAGGGTGATCGAAAGAAAAAGTCAAGTGACCAAATATGAGGAGCAAAAAAATCCAAGAAAAGAAAGTTTTATAGTACATAGATGATGACATGCGGGTCCCATTTAGCAGCAGCGGTATCACTGTTTGAGAGGCAGCAGGTGATCGAAAGAAAAAGTCAAGTGACGAAATATGAGGTGCCAAAAAATCCAAGAAAAGAAAGTTTTATAGTACATAGAGGATGACATGTGGGTCCCATTTAGCAGCAGCGGTATCACCGTTTGAGAGGCGGCAGGGGATCGAAAGAAAAAGGTAAGTGACCAAATATGAGGTGCCAAAAATAATTCAAGAAAAGAAAGTTTTATAGTACATAGAGGATGACATGCGGGTCCTAGTTAGCAGCAGCGGTATCACCGTTTGAGAGGCGGCAGGGGATCGAAAGAAAAAGGCAAGTGACCAAATTTGAGGTGCCAAAAAAACTCCAAGAAAAGAAAGTTGATTGCACATAGAGGATGACATGCGGGTCCCATTTAGCAGCAGCGGTCTCAACGTTTCCAAGGCGGCAAGGGATCAAAAGAAAAAGGAAGTAGCCAGAAATCAGGGGGTCAAAAAAATCCAAGAATAGAAAGAATTTTGGTTCATAGAGGATGACATGCGGGACCCATGATCCTGCATCGTAAACGGCTCGATCGGAGAACGTTGAACGAGATGGCGCGATCTAGAAAAAAAACAATGCCAGAGAGGCTGCCATCTGGGCCCTACATCCCTCGGCGGTGCGGATTTGCGTTGACTCGGCCGGCGAACCCGAGATTTCGAGATGCACCACGTCCCGGGCCACCATACGCCACGTTTTGGCCGCTTTCGTCGGGCTAGGTGGCCTCAAAAACGAGAAAAAAAAGTTTTGACATGCACCACGGAGGGACCAAAATCGTCGGCCATGGTACACCAGCAACCACGGCGCGACTTCAACTTCGTCGGCCATGGCAACTTTTCTTGTAGTGAACCCATAAACTCTGTCTTATGAAGTCAAGCATGAAGAGAACTGGTTTTGGGTTTCAAACATGGAAATTTCAAAAACCTCCCAAAAAATTCATTTTAGAGTGACTAAGAAGGATACATGCTTCCCTGTTCATTTTCATGTTTTAAACTTGTTTAAATCTTGGTCAAACCTAGGATTTGACCAAGATTCGATGGGCATCAAAATTTAAAAAAATCAGAAAAATGAAAAACCAAAGCACATAGTTTTCTTATGCCATATAGTAAGCATTCAAGTTGATAAACAAGGTCTATACATATTTAAACCAGACAAATCATGTATCTATAACCCTAAACCTTAAACTCTGTCTTATGAAGTCTAGCATGAAGAGAAGTCGTTTTGGGTTTCAAACATGGAAATTTCAAGAACATCCCAAAAGCTTCATTTTAGTGTGACTAAGAAGGATCAAGGCTTACCTTTTCATTTTCATGTTTTAAACTTGTTTAAATCCTGGTCAAATATAGGTTTGACCAAGATTCAAATGGGCATAAAATAAAAATATAGAAAAATGAAAAACCAAAGCACATAGTCTTCTTATGTCATATAGTAAGCATTAAAGTTGATAAACAAGGTCTAGTCTTATTCAAACTAGACAAGTCATGTATCTACCCGCTAACCCCTAAACTCTGTCTTATGAAGTCTAGCATGAAGAGAAGTCGTTTTGGGTTCAAACATGGAAATTTCAAGAACATCCCAAAAGCTTCATTTTAGTGTGACTAAGAAGGATCAAGGCTTACCTTTTCATTTTCATGTTTTAAACTTGTTTAAATCCTGGTTAAATCTAGGATTTGACCAAGATTCAAATGGGCATAAAATAAAAAAATAGAAAAATGAAAAACGAAAGCACATAGTCTTCTTATGTCATATAGTAAGCATTAAAGTTGATAAACAAGGTCTAGACTTATTCAAACTAGACAAATCATGTATCTATCCGCAAACCCCTAAACTCTATCTTATGAAGTCAAGCATGAAGAGAAGTGCATGGTTTTGGGTTTCAAACATGGAAATTTCAAAAAACTCCCAAAAAATTCATTTTAGAGTGACTAAGAAGGATACATGCTTCCCTTTTCATTTTCATGTTATATACTTGTTTAAATCTTGGTCAAACCTAGGATTTTACCAAGATTCAAATGTGCATCAAAATTCCAAAAAAATAAAAAAATGAAAAAACAAAGCACATAGTTTTCTTATGTCATATAGTAAGCATTAAAGTTGATAAACAAGGTCTAGACATATTCAAACAAGAAAAATCATGTGTCTACCCCCTAACCCTAAACTCTGTCTTATGTAGTCAAGCATGAAGAGAAGTGCTTTTGGGTTTCAAACATGGAAATTTCAAAAACCACCCAAAAGCTTTATTTTAGAGTGACTAAGAAGGATCCATGCTTATCTTTTCATTTTCATATTTTAAACTTGTTTAAATCATTGTCAAACCTAGGATTTGACCAAGATTCAAATGGGCATAAAATTAAAAAATCAGAAAATTGAAAAACTAAAGCACATAGTCTTCTTATGTCATATATATAGTAAGCATTTAAAAGATGATAAATAAGGTCAAGACAATTCAAATAATACAAATCATGTATCTACCCCTAACCCTAAACTCTATCTTATGAAGTCAAGCATGAAGAGAAGTGGTTTTTGGTTTCAAACACAAAAATTTCAAAAACCTCCCAAAAGCTTCATTTTAATTAGACTAACTTATTAATTATGAAGGATCCAGGATTGATTACCTTTTCATTGTCATGTTTTAAACTTGTTTAAATCTTGGTCAAACCTGGGATTTGACCAAGATTCGAATGGGCATAAAAATTAAGAAAAAAATCGTAAGAATGAAAAACCAAAGCACATAGCCTTCTTATATCATATAGTAAGCATTCAAATTGATAAACAAGGTCTAGACATGTTCAAACCAGAAAAATCATGTATCTACCCCTAACCCTAAACTATGTCTTATGAAGTCAAGCATGCATGAAGAGAAGTGGTTTTGGGTTTCAAACATGAAAATTTCAAAAACCTCCCAAAAGCTTCATTTTAGAGCGACTAATAAGGATCGATGCTTACCTTTTCATTTTCATGTTTTTACTTATTTGAATCTTGGTCAAATCCTAGGTTTGACCAAGATTTAAACAAGTTTAAAACATGAAAATGAAATGGGAAGTGTGTATCCTTCTTAGTCATCTAAAATGAAGCTTTTGGGATGTTCTTGAAATTTCCATGTTTGAAACCCAAAACCACTTAAGACAGAGTTTTTGGTTAGGCGTAGATACATGATTTTTCTTGTTTGAATATGTCTAGACCTTGTTTATCAACTTGAATGTTTATGACATAAGAAGGCTATATATGTGCTTTGGTTTTCCATTTTTTTCATTTTTTCGAATTTTTTATGCCCATTTAAATATTGGTCAAATCCTAGGTTTGACCAAGGTTTAATCAAGTTTAAAACATGACAATGAAAAGGTAAGCATGAATCCTTTCTCAGTCACTCTAAAATGAAGGTACTTGAAATTTTTATGTTTGAAACACAAAACCCCAGTTCTCTTCATATGTTTGACTTCATAAGACAAAGTTTAGGGTTAGGGGTAGATATGATACATGATATTTCTGGTTTGAATATGTCTAGACCTTGTTTATCAACTTGAATGCTTACTATATGACATAAGAAGGCTATATATGTGCTTTGGTTTTTCATTTTTTTTTTTTTTTTTGAATTTTTACGCCCGTTTGAATCTTGGTCAAATCCTAGGTTTGACCAAGGTTAAAACAAGTTTAAAAAATGGCAATGAAAAGGTAAGCATGGATCCTTCTTAGTCACTCTAAAATGAAGCTTTTGGGAGGTTTGTGAAATTTCCATGTTTGAAACCCAAAATCACTTCTCCTCATACTTAACTTCATAAGACAGAGTTTAGGGTTAGGGGGTAGATACATGTTTTGTGTGTTTTGAATATGTCTAGACCTTGTTTATCAACTTGAATGCTTACTATATGACATAAGAATACTATGTGCTTTGGTTTTTCATTTTTCTGATTTTTTTAATTGTTAAACCCATTTGAATCTTGGTCAAATCCTAGGTTTGAGCAAGATTTAAACAAGTTTAAAACATGAAAATGGAAAGCTAAGCATGAATCATTCTTAGTCACTCTAAAAATCTTTCGGTCTGCAGAAGAGTCGAATCTGCAATCAGTAGTTACAAAAGCGACCCACCTTAGGGATGGATAATAAGACTTGGGCAATATAAACGTTGATACTTACTTTGTGATACTAAAATATATGTATCTAGACATATTTCAGTTGTAGATACATCCATTTTAACATCAAGTAATATGGATCGGAGGACTAGCTAAAGAACAATGAGAGGCAGTGTTTCTCTCCCCCAGCCTACTTGGCGGAGTGGCCCTCCATCAGGACAGGTGGTGATTCCGCTTCTCTCGTTGGAATTCCTTATCCCCCAGCCTACTCGGCGACGTGCGCTCCTCAGTGACCTGCGCGAGGGCGCCTCGGCGACCTACGCAAAGGTGGCTGGACTCGGAGCGCATCGACTTCCTTCTGCGGTGCCTGGATTGGATCGACCATCCCGCGCGTGTCCTCCACCATATTGTTTTTCTTCAAGATGCTGTCATCCATCATCTTCTTCACCGCATCATGTTGGGTGTTGAGGCTCCCGTTGAGAGCTTGAACGCACCTGTTTGATAGCTCGACGTTTTCTTCGCGAAGAAAGCCGCACTCGATCTTAAGCATCAAATTCTCGCCCTTGAGCTTCTTGATGACAGAGTTCGTTTCCTCACTTGATGGAACCCTCACATCATGCAGCTTGCCCCGGCCGGTGACCTCGTCCTTCAAAGTATCGACATCATCGCGAAAGTTGGAGGCGAGTTCCACGAGAGTTTTAAGCTCATCTCTGAAACACGCCGATGCTTCCTGCATGGCAATATCATCAGTACCGAAACAAAGTGACGAGAGGAAGACGAAAATGTCCAATCAGTGGTAACCTCTAAGCGCAGGAGACAGGGGTTGAAGTCGTCATGAGAAGATGTCAGGGTGCGTCGTGGGGCACTGAGATATGTATAAAAAGGATTAATACGGAATAAAGAGTTGGGACCTCCGGGCCAGGAAGAATCAAGAAACATGGCGATGGAAACCAACCAGGAATCTTCGACCGCACGACTGACGCCGTTCCGAGACGAGCGCGAAGCAGGGCCTTCGTTTTCTGGCGGGCCCTTTCTCGCGGCCAGCATCTGGATAGACCGCCGGCGGGAACTCTCCGCGTCCTTGGTCAACACTAGATGGTGCTTCTTCAAGCGAGATGGTGGCCTTGACTTCGGAGGCATCGCTGGAAGTGGAAGGAGACTGGAAGTGAAGCAAGAAGGGGATGGAAGAAGTACTCCCCCCTATTAAAACCAGACAACCGTCTCCTGCCCTCGCTTCGAGCAACCTGGTCCGCCCATCCTAAATCAACGGCCGAGAGGGGGCTCCCTTGCGAACTGAGATCCAGTGACTTTACCCAACAGAAGTTACCATGAACTTTACCTATACGAGCCATCAGGTTAAGATCCAACGAACATGGTCGATCTAAAATTTGAAATTAAAATTTATGTAGCTCAGAAAAAAACAGAAAAACTTTACATTAAGACGTATTCTCGGAAAGTTCCAGTCCATTTAAAATATTAGTTTAGTTTAAGTTCGAAATTTGGATCAACCGCGAGCGTTGGATCTTGATCGAATGGCTCACGTGTGTAAAGTCGCATGGTGACTTCTCTTAGTGAAGTCACTGGATCTCAGTCCGCGAAGGGTCAGGACGCGGGAGCAGAAGCAAATGAATCGAGAGCGGTCCGGAGTATCCTGTCCGTCCACCGTAAATCAACGGGACAGAGCGGCTACCTTCTCTTCGAAGGCTCTGGCGCGCAACCCGAGGAATGGACATCTGTCGGCTAGTATAGAATTTTATAGCACGCCATTAATCGAGCTAGCAGTACTGTACTACTGACTACAACTCTGATGGACGTCCAAAGCTCTGAATAGTCAGGGGAAACAATGAATGCGAGCCAGGGTAGTACTACTGTAGTAGTGAAGCAATGGGGATTATCTGGAGCAAGTACGGAGTACCGAGTACAGTACTACAAAAGTGCTGTTCGTTGTTTTCGCAGTTCATTTTAGCGTAACGTCCAGGTTGTTGTCGAACCAGCTGTTAGATTTTGGGTAATTATTGTTAAGTTGCTGCTTCTTAATTAAAATTTATCAAAGTCATGTAGACTAGATCGATTTGTGAGAACATCCCAAAAGCTTCATTCATTTTAGAATGACTAAGAAGGATCCATTCTTACCTTTTCTTTTCATGTTTTAAACTTGTTTAAACCTTGGTCAAACCTAGGATTTGACCAAGATTTAAATGGGCATAAAAATTCGGAAAAAAATCAAAAAATGAAAAACCAAAGCACATATATAGCCTTCTTATGTCATATAGTAAGCACTCGAGTTGATAAAAACTCTGTCTTATGAAGTCAAACATATGAAGAGAACTGGTTTTGGGTTTCAAACATGGAAATTTCACAAACCTCCCAAAAGCTTCATTCTACAGTGACTAAGAAGGATCCAGGCTTACCTTTTTCATTTTCAATTTCTTAACTTGTTTAAATCTTGGTCAAACCTAGGATTTGACCAAGATTCAAATGGGTATAACAATTCAAAAAAAACGGAAAAAAACCAAAGAACATAGTCTTCTGATGTCATATAGTAAGCATTCAAGTTGATAAACAAGGTCTAGACATATTCAAACCAAACAAATCATGTATCTACCCCTAACCCTAAAACTCTGCCTTATGAAGTCAAGCATGAAGAGAAGTGATTTTGGGTTTCAAACATGGAAATTTCAAAAACCTCCCAAAAGCTTCATTTTAGAGTGACTAAGAAGGATCCATGCTTACCTTTTCATTGCCATGTTTTAAACTTGTTTTAACCTTGGTCAAACCTAGGAATTGACCAAGATTCAAATGGGAGTAAAAATTCAGAAAAATTCAAAAAAAATGGAAAACCAAAACACATATATAGCCTTCTTATGTCATATAGTAAGCATTCAAGTTGATAAACAAGGTCTAGACATATTCAAAGCAGAAATATCATGTATCATATCTACCCCTAACCCTAAACTCTGTCTTATGAAGTCAAACATATGAAGAGAACTGGGGTTTTGGGTTTCAAACATAAAATTTTCAAGTACCTTCATTTTAGAGTGAGTAAGGAAGGATTCATGCTTACCGTTTCATTTTCATGTTTTAAACTTGTTTAAACCTAGGATTTGACCAAGATTTAAATAGGCATAAAAAATTCGAAAGAAATCAAAAAATGAAAAACCAAAGCACATATATAGCCTTCTTATATCATATAGTAAAAAATTCAAGTTGATAAACAAGGTCTAGACATATTCAAACAAGAAAAATCATGTATCTACACCTAACCATAAACTCTGTCTTAAGTGGTTTTGGGTTTCAAACATGGAAATTTCACAAACCTCCCAAAAGCTTCATTTTACAGTGACTAGGAGGATCCATGCTTACCTTTTGGCTTAAACGTTTGAAACCAAAAACCACTTCTCTTCATGCATGCTTGACTTCATAACAGAGTTTAGCTAGGGTTAGGGGGTAGATACATGATTTTCCTGGTTTGAATATGTCTAGACCTTGTTTATCAACTTAATTGATTGCTTACTATATGACATAAGAAGACTACGTGCCTTGGTTTTCATTTTTTGTTTTTTTTGAATTTTATGCTCATATATTTGAATCTTGGTCAAATCTTAGGTTTGACCAAGATTTAAACAAGTTTAAAACATGAAAATGAAAAGGGAAGCATGTATCCTTAATTAGTCACTCTAAAATGAAGCTTTTGGGATGTTCTTGAAATTTCCATGTTTGAAACCCAAAACGACTTCTCTTCATGCTAGACTTCATAAGATCAACAGGGGGTAGATACATGATTTTTCTGGTTTGGATATACCTAGACCTCGTTTAACTTGAATGCATACGATATGACATAAGAAGACTACGTGCTTTTGTTTTTCATTATTCTGTTTTTTTTGAATTTTGTGCCCACCCATTTGTATCTTGGTCAAATCCTAGGTCTGATAATGATTTAAACAAGATTAAAATATGAAAATGCAAAGGTAAGCATGGATCCTTCTTAGTCACTCTAAAATGAAGCTTTTGGGAGGAAAACCACTTCTCTTCATATGCTTGACTTCATAAGACGGAGTTTAGGGGTTAGGGGGTATAGATACATGATTTGTCTAGTTTGAATATGTCTAGACCTTGTTTATCAACTTAATTGGCTTACTATATGACATAAGAAAACTATTTGCTTTGGTTTTTCTTTTTCCTGATTTTTTTCAATTTTGATGCCCATTTGAATCTTGTCAAATCCTAGGTTTGACCGAGATAATTTAAACAAGCTTAAAACATGAATATGAAAAGGGAAGCATGTATCCTTCTTTGTCACTCTAAAATGAAGTTTTTGGGAGGTTTTTCAAATTTCCACGTTTGAAACCCAAAACCACTTCTCTTCATATGCTTGACTTCATAAGACAGAGGGCAGGGGTTAGGGGGTATAGATACATGATTTGTCTAGTTTGAATATGTCTAGACCTTGTTTATCAACTTTAATGCTTACTATATGACATAAGAAAACTATTTGCTTTGGTTTTCTTTTTTCTGACTTTTTTTCAATTTTGATGCCCATTTGAATCTTGTCAAATCCTAGGTTTGACCAAGATAATTTAAACAAGCTTAAAACATGAATATGAAAAGAGGAGCATGTATCCTTCTTAGTCACTCTAAAATGTAGTTTTTGGGAGTTTTTTGAAATTTCCATGTTTGAAACCCAAAACCACTTCTCTTCACATGCTTGACTTCATAAGACAGAGTTTAGGGGTTAGGGGTATAGATACATGATTTGTCTGGTTTAATATGTCTAGACCTTGTTTATCAACTTTAATGCTTACTATATGACATAAGAAGACTATGTGATTTGGTTTTTCATTTTTCTGTTTTTATTTTTCTGCCCATTTGAATCTTGGTCAAATCCTAGGTTTGACCAAGATATAGACAAGTTTAACACGTAAATGAGTTAACTTGGATTTCCTACCCTTGAATCCATAGGAAACTTTGTTCTAATGCACTATTATAATCAACCGAGTTTTTACACCAACAGGTCTGTCACTTACGTGTGGTGCCCACGCTTGAGGTCCCACACTTCAGTGAGCACAAGTCACGTGCAATAGGTACGCAAACTCCCAGCCATTTTCTTTGTCAAGAGAAGACGCATCAGGATGCGTATTGGAAGTCTGTGGGTCCTTCTGGTTCCTTCGGTCGTCCCTCTCACAAAAAAACAAATCTCTCTCATTCTCGGCCTCGCTCGACTCGCTCGCTCGCTCGCACCTCCTGCTCACTGACAAACCCTGCACAAAAGTCAACATCATCACCCGAAAAAGGGGAGACACCATAATTCTCTCCCTTCTTCTCTCCTTCCGAGTGATCCCTCTTCCTCCGAGTTTCACTCGACGGGCAAACACCCATGTGCTGCATAGTAATAATAAAAAGGTAGTACTCGTAGAAAAATCGATATACGAATCTGTAATTAAATAGGTTAAACTAGGGTTTTGCCCAGTTCTACAGATCAAGGGTTCAAAAAAATCCAACTACGGGGTTCGAACAACACGATTCTAATCCAAGAATTTTTTCGACCTAGGTCACCCAAATGGCCTCAAACTATAGGGTTAGCATCTAGTGCAGTATGTGTGAAAATGTATGCACTATGTGTGCTATAACTTGTATGTCTTTCATATTTGAACCAAATTTGAATAAGTTTGAAATATTTGAAAAGGGGCTTTTGGCTTAAACGTTTGAAACCAAAAACCACTTCTCTTCATTCATGCTTGACTTCATAAGACAGAGTTTAGCTAGGGTTAGGGGGTAGATGCATGATTTTCCTGGTTTGAATATGTCTAGACCTTGTTTATCAACTTAATTGAATGCTTACTATATGACATAAGAATACTATGTGCCTTGTTTTTTATTTTTTTATTTTTTTAAAATTTTATGCCCATTTGAATCTTGGTCAAATCCTAGGTTTGAACATGGTTTAAACAAGTTTAAATCATGAATATGAAAAATTAAGCATCTATATATCCTTCTTCGTCACTCCAAAATGTAGCTCTTGGGAGGTTTTTTCGAAATTTCCATGTTTGAAACCAAAACCACTTCTCTTCATGCATGCTTGACTTCACAAGACAGAGTTTAGGGTTAGGGGTAGATATATACATGATTTTCTGGGTTGAATATGTCTAGGCCTTGTTTATCAACTTGAATGCTTACTATATATATATGACATAAGAATGTTATGTCCTTTGTTTTTTCATTCTTTTGGTTTTTTATGAATTTCCATGCCCATTTGAATCTTTTGGTCAAATCCTAGAGGTTTGACCAAGATTGAAACAAGTTTAAAACATGAAAATGAAAAGGGAAGCTTGTATATCCTTCTTAATTAGTCACTCTAAAATGAAGTTTTTTGGAGGTTTTTGAAATTTCCATGTCTGAAACCCAAAACCACTTCTCTTCATGCTAGACTTCATAAGACAATTTAATTAGGGGTTAGGGGGTAGATACATGATTTGTCTGGTTTGAATATATATGTCCAAACCTTGCTTGTTTATCAACTTGAATGCTTACGATATGACATAAGAATGCTTACCATATGTTTGAATTTTAAAAGCATATAGTCTTCTTATGTCATATAGTAAGCATTCAAAAGTTTTTCTTTGAGAGAGTAGCATGCATTCAAAAGTTGATAAATAAGATTTGTACATATTCAAACCAGACAAATCATGTCGTATCTACACCCCCTAACCCTAAACTCTGTCTTATGAAGTCAAGCATGAAGAGAAGTGCTTTTGGGTTTCAAACATGGAAATTTCACAAACCTCCCAAAAGCTTCATTTTACAGTGACTAAGGGCTCCTTTGATTCATAGGATTTGCATAGGAATTGTGTAGGATTTGGTTCCTATGGGAAAATTTCCTATACATGTTGTTTGATTCATAGAAACATATCCTATAGGAAAAATTCCTATAGGAATCTTGTAGCGTAATTCCTATAGGAAAAAACATTGGCTCATACCTCATGAAAAAATTCCTTTGCTACAATCAAACACACTTCATCTTTCTATAGGATTCAAGTAGACATGTGTCATTCCAATCCTATGCCTTTCCTATTCCTATACTTTTCCTATCCTTTAAATCAAAGGAGCCCTAAGAAGGATCCAGGCTTACCTTTTCATTTTCATTTTTAAACTGCTTGTTTAAATCTTGATCAAACCTAGGATTTGACCAAGATTCAAATGGGCATAAAAAATCAGGAAAAAATGAAAAATGAAAAAACAAAACACATATATAGCCTTCTTATATATGTCATATATATAGTAAGCATTCAATTAAGTTGATAATTTTAAACAAGGTCTATACATATTCAAACCAGAAAAAAGCATGTATCTACCCATGCATATATATATAACCCTATACTTTTGTCTTATGAAGACGTCAAGGATGAAGAGAAGTGGATTTGGGTTTCAAACATGGAAATTTCAAAAACCTCCCAAAACATGTATATATCTACCCCTAAACCCTAATCTTTGTCTTATGAAGCCAAGCATATGAAGAGAAGTGATTTTGGGTTTCAAACATGGAAACTTCAAAAACCTCCCAAAAGCTTCATTTTAGAGAGACTAAGAATGATCCATATGCTTACCTTTTCATTGCCATGTTTTAAACTTGTTTTAACCTTGGTCAAACCTAGGATTTGACCAAGATTCAAATGGGAGTAAAAATTCAGAAAAATTCAAAAAAAAATAAAAACCAAAGCACATATATATATATATATATATATATATATATATATATATATATATAGCCTTATGTCATATAGTAAGCATTCAAGTTGATAAACAAGGTCTAGACATATTCAAAGCAGAAATATCATGTATCATATCTACCCCTAACCCTAAACTCTGTCTTATGAAGTCAAACATATGAAGAGAACTGGGGTTTTGGGTTTCAAACATAAAATTTTCAAGTACCTTCATTTTAGAGTGAGTAAGGAAGGATTCATGCTTACCGTTTCATTTTCATGTTTTAAACTTGTTTAAACCTAGGATTTGACCAAGATTTAAATAGGCATAAAAATTCAAAAGAAATCAAAAAATGAAAAACCAAAGCACATATATATAGCCTTCTTATATCATATAGTAAAAAATTCAAGTTGATAAACAAGGTCTAGACATATTCAAACAAGAAAAATCATGTATCTACACACCTAACCATAAACTCTGTCTTAAGTGGTTTTGGGTTTCAAACATGGAAATTTCACAAACCTCCCAAAAGCTTCATTTTACAGTGACTAAGGAGGATCCATGCTTACCTTTTGGCTTAAACGTTTGAAACCAAAAACCACTTCTCTTCATGCATGCTTGACTTCATAAGACAGAGTTTAGCTAGGGTACGTTAGGGGGTGTAGATACATGATTTCCTGGTTTGAATATGTCTAGAGACCTTGTTTATCAACTTAATTGATTGCTTACTATATGACATAAAGACTACGTGCCTTTTTTTTTTTTTTGAATTTTATGCTCATATATTTGAATCTTGGTCAAATCCTAGGTTTGACCAAGATTTAAACAAGTTTAAACATGAAAATGAAAAGGGAAGCATGTATCCTTCTTAGTCACTCTAAAATGAAGCTTTTGGGATGTTCTTGAAATTTCCATGTTTGAAACCCAAAACGACTTCTCTTCATGCTAGACTTCATAAGATCAACATGGGGTAGATACATGATTTGTCTGGTTTGGATATACCTAGACCTCGTTTAACTTGAATGCATACGATATGACATAAGAAGACTACGTGCTTTTGTTTTTCATTATTCTGATTTTTTTGAATTTTGTGCCCACCCATTTGTATCTTGGTCAAATCCTAGGCTTGATAATGATTTAACAAGATTAAAATATGAAAATGCAAAGGTAAGCATGGATCCTTCTTAGTCACTCTAAAATGAAGCTTTTGGGAGCAAAACCACTTCTCTTCATATGCTTGACTTCATAAGACGGAGTTTAGGGGTTAGGGGGTATAGATACACGATTTGTCTAGTTTGAATATGTCTAGACCTTGTTTATCAACTTAATTGGCTTACTATATGACATAAGAAAACTATTTGCTTTGGTTTTTCTTTTTCCTGATTTTTTCAATTTTGATGCCCATTTGAATCTTGTCAAATCCTAGGTTTGACCGAGATAATTTAAACAAGCTTAAAACATGAATATGAAAAGGGAAGCATGTATCCTTCTTTGTCACTCTAAAATGAAGTTTTTGGGAGGTTTTTCAAATTTCCATGTTTGAAACCCAAAACCACTTCTCTTCATATGCTTGACTTCATAAGACAGAGTTCAGGGGTTAGGGGGTATAGATACATGATTTGTCTAGTTTGAATATTTCTAGACCTTGTTTATCAACTTTAATGCTTACTATATGACATAAGAAAACTATTTGCTTTGGTTTTCTTTTTTCTGACTTTTTTTTCAATTTTGATGCCCATTTGAATCTTGTCAAATCCTAGGTTTGACCAAGATAATTTAAACAAGCTTAAAACATGAATATGAAAAGGGGAGCATGTATCCTTCTTAGTCACTCTAAAATGTAGTTTTTGGGAGTTTTTTGAAATTTCCATGTTTGAAACCCAAAACCACTTCTCTTCACATGCTTGACTTCATAAGACAGAGTTTAGGGGTTAGGGGTATAGATACATGATTTGTCTGGTTTAATATGTCTAGACCTTGTTTATCAACTTTAATGCTTACTATATGACATAAGAAGACTATGTGATTTGGTTTTTCATTTTTCTGTTTTTATTTTTCTGCCCATTTGAATCTTGGTCAAATCCTAGGTTTGACCAAGATATAGACAAGTTTAACACGTAAATGAGTTAACTTGGATTTCCTACCCTTGAATCCATAGGAAACTTTGTTCTAATGCACTATTATAATCAACCGAGTTTTTACACCAACAGGTCTGTCACTTACGTGTGGTGCCCACGCTTGAGGTCCCACACTTCAGTGAGCACAAGTCACGTGCAATAGGTACGCAAACTCCCAGCCATTTTCTTTGTCAAGAGAAGACGCATCAGGATGCGTATTGGAAGTCTGTGGGTCCTTCTGGTTCCTTCGGTCGTCCCTCTCACAAAAAAACAAATCTCTCTCATTCTCGGCCTCGCTCGACTCGCTCGCTCGCTCGCTCGCACCTCCTGCTCACTGACAAACCCTGCACAAAAGTCAACATCATCACCCGAAAAAGGGGAGACACCATAATTCTCTCCCTTCTTCTCTCCTTCCGAGTGATCCCTCTTCCTCCGAGTTTCACTCGACGGGCAAACACCCATGTGCTGCATAGTAATAATAAAAAGGTAGTACTCGTAGAAAAATCGATATACGAATCTGTAATTAAATAGGTTAAACTAGGGTTTTGCCCAGTTCTACAGATCAAGGGTTCAAAAAAATCCAACTACGGGGTTCGAACAACACGATTCTAATCCAAGAATTTTTTCGACCTAGGTCACCCAAATGGCCTCAAACTATAGGGTTAGCATCTAGTGCAGTATGTGTGAAAATGTATGCACTATGTGTGCTATAACTTGTATGTCTTTCATATTTGAACCAAATTTGAATAAGTTTGAAATATTTGAAAAGGGGCTTTTGGCTTAAACGTTTGAAACCAAAAACCACTTCTCTTCATGCATGCTTGACTTCATAAGACAGAGTTTAGCTAGGGTTAGGGGATAGATGCATGATTTTCCTGGTTTGAATATGTCTAGACCTACTTTATCAACTTAATTGAATGCTTACTATATGACATAATAATACTATGTGCATTGTTTTTTATTTTTTTGATTTTTTTAAAATTGTATGCCCATTTGAATCTTGGTCAAATCCTAGGTTTGAACATGGTTTAAACAAGTTTAAATCATGAATATGAAAAATTAAGCATCTATATATCCTTCTTAGTCACTCCAAAATGTAGCTCTTGGGAGGTTTTTTCGAAATTTCCATGTTTGAAACCAAAACCACTTCTCTTCATGCATGCTTGACTTCATAAGACAGAGTTTAGCTAGGGCGTTAGGGGGTAGATACATGATTTTCCTGGTTTGAATATGTCTAGACCTGGTTTATCAACTTAATTAATTGATTGTTTACTATATGACATAAGAAGACTATGTGCCTTGGTTTTAAATTTTTCTGTTTTTTTTTGAATTTTACGCCCATATATTTGAATCTTGGACAAATCCTAGGTTTGACCAAGATTTAAACAAGTTTAAACATAAAAATAAAAAGGGAAGCATGTATCCTTCTTAGTCACTCTAAAATGAAGCTTTTTGGATGTTCTTGAAATTTCCATTTTTGAAACCAAAAACGACTTCTCTCTTCATGCTAGACTTCATAAGATCGACAGGGGGCAGATACATGATTTGTCTGGTTTGGATATGTCCAAACCTTGCTTGTTTATCAACTTGAATGCTTACTATATGACATAAGAATGCTTACCATATGTTTGAATTTTAAAAGCATATAGTCTTCTTATGTCATATAGTCTCTACTATCTAAAAAGGAGGAACTGGTTCTGTTTCCTCCGGTCAAAAGTTTCGTCCTACATATTTTCCATATGACTCTTTTGCCCTTCCACCGCATCATCAAACAATTGATCACCTTACCATGAGAGACCAGAATCACCGCACCATCAAAAGGAGAGTAAAGAAAATCAGAAAGGAATCACCGCACCATCATAATTGAGGCGAGACGGTGGTGACAGACCAGAGGAGGCGAGACGGCACAGAGGGTCGTGGTGGCGGGCCAGAGGAGGCGTGGCGGCGCGCAGGGACGGCCAGATCGTGTTCAGCGGCGGCGCGATCGGCGAGGGGAACCACGCGACGGTGGAGTCCCCGGCGCCTGCGAGGCGTGCCGCGTCAAGGAGCTCGTCGACCGCCGACACGAGCGCTCCGGTGGCAGGAACAAAAACGCGCGCCGAGCGATGGCGACAGCTGGAAGCGACGGCAGAAGGCAGCCACTAGCTCCTAGAGCCTCGACGACGTGGCGGTGACCTGCAGTGGCCTCGCGCGAGGAATTTCATAAACTACGACGAGCGGCGGATCCTGCTGGCGGCCGTGGTGCGGTGGTGGCAACGCAGGGGCAATCCTCCCACATCTCCTTCCTCTGCTCCCACTCATGGTCGGATGATCGAGCGTCGGTTCTGGTCGTGCCCTCCCCTTCCCATCCGGATCTGAACAGGGAGGCACCGGATCTGGCGCCACACACCACCTTCGGTCCTTCACCGATAACATCAGCACTCGTCCTCGACGCCGGCCATGTCTCCCATGGCCTCCCTCCAAGGCTCCAACCACGACTGCTATATGCCACAAGACTCATTCCTCGCCATCTGTATGATGCTCCCCGATGTTGGTTCCAGGTAAGCTCTTTATGGTGATTTAGCCCTTACATGATGTGATTTGTGTAGTACCCATTCGGTTTGTATTTTGCATCATCGCGACAATACTGCATACATGGGAAATCGGCACCACAGCTCAGTCAGCCTGAACATGCAATAAAGTATCTTGCCATGGTAACTAGAAAAGATTTGTGTTGCCTTCATATATGTTGGAAGCATGCGAGGCTGCTGGTTATGCTGACCTTTCATCACTTTTGGCATGGTGTTTTGTATATTCAGCTGGAAATTTATGAGACAGCAGTATCTCCTAACTGGATTTATGCATTAACATATACAAACACATGAACCTGTTGCTATAAAATATCCGCTTGCCTTGATTGAATGTGCTTGTTGGTTTAGTCATTTGATTTACTTGTACGTGACTGCAGGAGGTAAACAAGGGAGACCATCTGCTTTGGGCGATTGCTGGGTGTGTACTCATATGGATGTTTGGGTAAACCGATCAAAATGGGAGAGACTGAGATAATCTAGGTGGATTATTTTGCTAACTTGCTCTCTTTTTTCTTAGTCTGAATTCATAAATTCAAATATTTTATCCTCCTTTGATATGTGAAATGCTTGTAGCGCCCTCAGTGTAGCTTAAATCAGCTATGGTTGAACATAATGGTTTCAGTTACTAAGATCAGTTGGTAATTTCTGAAAGACAAGAACTAATTTCCCTTGCACATGGCACTAATTATTTAATGATATTTGACAACTCGGCCTGTTTATGGAAGTAACCATAAAGCAAGTATTAGTTTCTATCTCTGCATGAGGCTAGAACGGCAGTTTTCCATTGATAATTTTTGGTCAAATTTACATGAAATCCTAAATTTTTAAGGAAGTTCATAAAATGTCAAAAGATACAATTGAATGCACCGGAGCAGTCAGATCTCTTATAGGACAAGAATCTCTACATTAGAGTTCCTAGAAAATTGTGTGTCCAACTTAAAAGTTAAAAGCCATACATAATATAGCTTAAAGAATACAGAGCAAATGTACATCTCTGCATTAAAGGTTCGCTGAATATGTAAAGCATCTTGGGTCTGGATTGATCCCTCTCTCTGAATTTGCTGACAGCCAGTTGTCACCTGAGACTGAACTCGCTGCATATTTAGGTGATGATTAACGATATATGCCCTTGCACATGTATTACAGGAATATTATCCCTTTGGGATGGAAACAAAAGGGCCCATGATATTCACTCTTCAGCTCTCACAGGGTTAACATTGTCCCCTTTGCATTCAGCTTATTGATTAGCACTTACCAATCCTGTTTTTAGGTGGTTCTACATGAAAGGATAGTTATTTCTTCAATTCTTATGTTATTATGTTGATAGATAACATATCAAAGGCTGCATTTCAGATAATCATTGCTTCCTGAAAGTTAAGTTGGTCAGATATAATATAACAAATGTTGTTATTTAGATCATCATCAAGCATGTCGATTACTTGAAAGTCAAGATTTATATTACTTAAATGCAACTCGTGACCTGAATGTTTTAAAAAGGGCACAACTTAGTTTGAAGCCAGGATTACATTCCCTGACTATTAATGCATACCTGAATGTTTGAAGCCTTTTCGTGAAAAAATAGATTTGCGCAGAGATGCTAAACATGGAGAGCCAGACAATATGTAGTGTGGTGATTTAACAATAGTGGTTGAAAATGTGTCTCTGTAAGGCGTGTTCGTTCTCATATGTATGTGGAATGGTTGAGTGGGAGCGTGGTTATAAGTCCAGAGTAGTAGCTGATCTTCTTATCGCTGACGAATGAACTAAGTTGTCATTATCTGATCAGGTTTACTGCAACTCGCATCGCACAGCATGGCGGCGGCGAGGAGGACCAAGTGGGAAGTGGAGTGGCAGTCTTCAAGCTGGCTTCCATCCTTGTCATAGAGAAGATGACACTCAAGCTGTGTCTGCGCCACAGGTATACCAATTCTCTTATGGTGGCCATGTTTTGACTTGTGTATGATTTTCGGTGGCGCTTATTTATGGTTCAGCATAATGTTTTGAGAAGGTTGTAGTTTTCAAACTAAGAGCTTAGTCAGCGATTCTAAGTAGTGAGGTCTTGGTGATTCTTCAAACGCCTGCCATCTTAAGTTTCTACGTGGCTACCAATGATTGAAATTAGTGCATCCAAAGGTCAATGCAAGCATATGCTTGTCAAATACTAATGTTACAGCTCTGTTCCACTAATTGTCTCATGACATGGGCCGACGCGGTAAAAAACAATGTCATAGGTTAACGATGTCATGTTTGTATATTAATCATATTTGATTTGTTTACATGTTTTGTTGCCCGTAGCAACGCACGTGCATTTGTACTATACTTCTAGAAATTGTAGTGAAAAGTGTATAACTCTTTGCTTATCAAATGGAGACTCTAATATATATTGATTTAACTACTAACAGATTAAATATGCACCGTGCCAACATATGTATTATTAAAGTTTTGGCATGATTTCCTGAAATATACTTCTGCGGTAAAATATGTATCAATACGGGCTTTGTTGGGCCATCAACTTACTTCTTGCCAAGAAGTGTTATTGGCATGTTGAATATACATGCCCACATAACATTTTCTGTCCGGTAGTTGTCAAATGGTTAAAGATTATAAGATTTTAGTGTTTACCCATTTGAAAAACAAAGCTGCCAAATATTGTTGTATAGATGGTAATAGTAAAAGTAGTCGATAGATAGTGAAGAGTATATTTAGACCACTACCGCTCTCATGCACCCGTTGCACTTCAATCTTAGAAATCATCTCATGTTTTCTAGACATAAAGACCCGTTAGCAGGCCGGGTTATCTAAGCCTCATCATTGTAGAAGTCATGGTACCTCAATGCATAACAATGTTATCTTGTTATTGCGTTCGATATTATCATAATGTGGTACATTATGATATCCCTAATTTATTTAGAATTTTCATAGTGAAATGTGAATTATATATGTTCACTGAGAAATGAAATTTAAGGACCCGTGGCAACGCACGGGCATTTGTACTAGTAAGCATTCAAAAGTTTTTCTTTGAGAGAGTAGCATGCATTCAAAAGTTGATAAATAAGATTTGTACATATTCAAACCAGACAAATCATGTATCTACCCATATGCATATATATATAACCCTATACTTTTGTCTTATGAAGACGTCAAGGATGAAGAGAAGTGGATTTGGGTTTCAAACATGGAAATTTCAAAAACCTCCCAAAACATGTATATATCTACCCCTAAACCCTAATCTTTGTCTTATGAAGCCAAGCATATGAAGAGAAGTGATTTTGGGTTTCAAACATGGAAACTTCAAAAACCTCCCAAAAGCTTCATTTTAGAGAGACTAAGAATGATCCATATGCTTACCTTTTCATTGCCATGTTTTAAACTTGTTTTAACCTTGGTCAAACCTAGGATTTGACCAAGATTCAAATGGGAGTAAAAATTCAGAAAAATTCAAAAAAAATGAAAAACCAAAGCACATATATATATAGCCTTGATCTTATGTCATATAGTAAGCATTCAAGTTGATAAACAAGGTCGATCTCTAGACATATTCAAAGCAGAAATATCATGTATCATATCTACCCCTAACCCTAGCTAAACTCTGTCTTATGAAGTCAAACATATGAAGAGAACTGGGGTTTTGGGTTTCAAACATAAAATTTTCAAGTACCTTCATTTTAGAGTGAGTAAGGAAGGATTCATGCTTACCGTTTCATTTTCATGTTTTAAACTTGTTTAAACCTAGGATTTGACCAAGATTTAAATAGGCATAAAAAAATCGAAAGAAATCAAAAATTGAAAAACCAAAGCACATATATATAGCCTTCTTATATCATATAGTAAAAAATTCAAGTTGATAAACAAGGTCTAGACATATTCAAACAAGAAAAATCATGTATCTACACACCTAACCATAAACTCTGTCTTAAGTGGTTTTGGGTTTCAAACATGGAAATTTCACAAACCTCCCAAAAGCTTCATTTTACAGTGACTATATAAGGAGGATCCATGCATGCTTACCTTTTGGCTTAAACGTTTGAAACCAAAAACCACTTCTCTTCATGCATGCTTGACTTCATAAGACAGAGTTTAGCTAGGGTACGTTAGGGGGTGTAGATACATGATTTCCTGGTTTGAATATGTCTAGACCTTGTTTATCAACTTAATTGATTGCTTACTATATGACATAAGACGACTACGTGCCTTGGTTTTCATTTTTGGTTTTTTTTGAATTTTATGCTCATATATTTGAATCTTGGTCAAATCCTAGGTTTGACCAAGATTTAAACAAGTTTAAAACATGAAAATGAAAAGGGAAGCATGTATCCTTCTTAGTCACTCTAAAATGAAGCTTTTGGGATGTTCTTGAAATTTCCATGTTTGAAACCCAAAACGACTTCTCTTCATGCTAGACTTCATAAGATCAACATGGGGTAGATACATGATTTGTCTGGTTTGGATATACCTAGACCTCGTTTAACTTGAATGCATACGATATGACATAAAAAGACTACATGCTTTTGTTTTTCATTATTCTGATTTTTTTGAATTTTGTGCCCACCCATTTGTATCTTGGTCAAATCCTAGGCTTGATAATGATTTAACAAGATTAAAATATGAAAATGCAAAGGTAAGCATGGATCCTTCTTAGTCACTCTAAAATGAAGCTTTTGGGAGCAAAACCACTTCTCTTCATATGCTTGACTTCATAAGACGGAGTTTAGGGGTTAGGGGGTATAGATGCATGCATGATTTGTCTAGTTTGAATATGTCTAGACCTTGTTTATCAACTTAATTGGCTTACTATATGACATAAGAAAACTATTTGCTTTGGTTTTTCTTTTTCCTGATTTTTTTCAATTTTGATGCCCATTTGAATCTTGTCAAATCCTAGGTTTGACTGAGATAATTTAAACAAGCTTAAAACCTGAATATGAAAAGGGAAGCATGTATCCTTCTTTGTCACTCTAAAATGAAGTTTTTGGGAGGTTTTTCAAATTTCCATGTTTGAAACGACCCAAAACCACTTCTCTTCATATGCTTGACTTCATAAGACAGAGTTTAGGGGTTAGGGGGTATAGATACATGATTTGTCTAGTTTGAATATGTCTAGACCTTGTTTATCAACTTAATTGGCTTACTATATGACATAAGAAAACTATTTGCTTTGGTTTTTCTTTTTCCTGATTTTTTTCAATTTTGATGCCCATTTGAATCTTGTCAAATCCTAGGTTTGACCGAGATAATTTAAACAAGCTTAAAACATGAATATGAAAAGGGAAGCATGTATCCTTCTTTGTCACTCTAAAATGAAGTTTTTGGGAGGTTTTTCAAATTTCCACGTTTGAAACCCAAAACCACTTCTCTTCATATGCTTGACTTCATAAGACAGAGGGCAGGGGTTAGGGGGTATAGATACATGATTTGTCTAGTTTGAATATGTCTAGACCTTGTTTATCAACTTTAATGCTTACTATATGACATAAGAAAACTATTTGCTTTGGTTTTCTTTTTTCTGACTTTTTTTCAATTTTGATGCCCATTTGAATCTTGTCAAATCCTAGGTTTGACCAAGATAATTTAAACAAGCTTAAAACATGAATATGAAAAGAGGAGCATGTATCCTTCTTAGTCACTCTAAAATGTAGTTTTTGGGAGTTTTTTGAAATTTCCATGTTTGAAACCCAAAACCACTTCTCTTCACATGCTTGACTTCATAAGACAGAGTTTAGGGGTTAGGGGTATAGATACATGATTTGTCTGGTTTAATATGTCTAGACCTTGTTTATCAACTTTAATGCTTACTATATGACATAAGAAGACTATGTGATTTGGTTTTTCATTTTTCTGTTTTTATTTTTCTGCCCATTTGAATCTTGGTCAAATCCTAGGTTTGACCAAGATATAGACAAGTTTAACACGTAAATGAGTTAACTTGGATTTCCTACCCTTGAATCCATAGGAAACTTTGTTCTAATGCACTATTATAATCAACCGAGTTTTTACACCAACAGGTCTGTCACTTACGTGTGGTGCCCACGCTTGAGGTCCCACACTTCAGTGAGCACAAGTCACGTGCAATAGGTACGCAAACTCCCAGCCATTTTCTTTGTCAAGAGAAGACGCATCAGGATGCGTATTGGAAGTCTGTGGGTCCTTCTGGTTCCTTCGGTCGTCCCTCTCACAAAAAAAACAAATCTCTCTCATTCTCGGCCTCGCTCGACTCGCTCGCTCGCTCGCACCTCCTACTCACTGACAAACCCTGCACAAAAGTCAACATCATCACCCGAAAAAGGGGAGACACCATAATTCTCTCCCTTCTTCTCTCCTTCCGAGTGATCCCTCTTCCTCCGAGTTTCACTCGACGGGCAAACACCCATGTGCTGCATAGTAATAATAAAAAGGTAGTACTCGTAGAAAAATCGATATACGAATCTGTAATTAAATAGGTTAAACTAGGGTTTTGCCCAGTTCTACAGATCAAGGGTTCAAAAAAATCCAACTACGGGGTTCGAACAACACGATTCTAATCCAAGAATTTTTTCGACCTAGGTCACCCAAATGGCCTCAAACTATAGGGTTAGCATCTAGTGCAGTATGTGTGAAAATGTATGCACTATGTGTGCTATAACTTGTATGTCTTTCATATTTGAACCAAATTTGAATAAGTTTGAAATATTTGAAAAGGGGCTTTTGGCTTAAACGTTTGAAACCAAAAACCACTTCTCTTCATTCATGCTTGACTTCATAAGACAGAGTTTAGCTAGGGTTAGGGGGTAGATGCATGATTTTCCTGGTTTGAATATGTCTAGACCTTGTTTATCAACTTAATTGAATGCTTACTATATGACATAAGAATACTATGTGCCTTGTTTTTTATTTTTTGATTTTTTTAAAATTTTATGCCCATTTGAATCTTGGTCAAATCCTAGGTTTGAACATGGTTTAAACAAGTTTAAATCATGAATATGAAAAATTAAGCATCTATATATCCTTCTTCGTCACTCCAAAATGTAGCTCTTCGGAGGTTTTTTCGAAATTTCCATGTTTGAAACCAAAACCACTTCTCTTCATGCATGCTTGACTTCACAAGACAGAGTTTAGGGTTAGGGGTAGATATATACATGATTTTCTGGGTTGAATATGTCTAGGCCTTGTTTATCAACTTGAATGCTTACTATATATATATGACATAAGAATGTTATGTCCTTTGTTTTTTCATTCTTTTGGTTTTTTATGAATTTCCATGCCCATTTGAATCTTTTGGTCAAATCCTAGAGGTTTGACCAAGATTGAAACAAGTTTAAAACATGAAAATGAAAAGGGAAGCTTGTATATCCTTCTTAATTAGTCACTCTAAAATGAAGTTTTTTGGAGGTTTTTGAAATTTCCATGTCTGAAACCCAAAACCACTTCTCTTCATGCTAGACTTCATAAGACAATTTAATTAGGGGTTAGGGGTAGATACATGATTTGTCTGGTTTGAATATATATGTCCAAACCTTGCTTGTTTATCAACTTGAATGCTTACGATATGACATAAGAATGCTTACCATATGTTTGAATTTTAAAAGCATATAGTCTTCTTATGTCATATAGTAAGCATTCAAAAGTTTTTCTTTGAGAGAGTAGCATGCATTCAAAAGTTGATAAATAAGATTTGTACATATTCAAACCAGACAAATCATGTCGTATCTACACCCCCTAACCCTAAACTCTGTCTTATGAAGTCAAGCATGAAGAGAAGTGCTTTTGGGTTTCAAACATGGAAATTTCACAAACCTCCCAAAAGCTTCATTTTACAGTGACTAAGGGCTCCTTTGATTCATAGGATTTGCATAGGAATTGTGTAGGATTTGGTTCCTATGGGAAAATTTCCTATACATGTTGTTTGATTCATAGAAACATATCCTATAGGAAAAATTCCTATAGGAATCTTGTAGCGTAATTCCTATAGGAAAAAACATTGGCTCATACCTCATGAAAAAATTCCTTTGCTACAATCAAACACACTTCATCTTTCTATAGGATTCAAGTAGACATGTGTCATTCCAATCCTATGCCTTTCCTATTCCTATACTTTTCCTATCCTTTAAATCAAAGGAGCCCTAAGAAGGATCCAGGCTTACCTTTTCATTTTCATTTTTAAACTGCTTGTTTAAATCTTGATCAAACCTAGGATTTGACCAAGATTCAAATGGGCATAAAAAATCAGGAAAAAATGAAAAATGAAAAAACAAAACACATATATAGCCTTCTTATATATGTCATATATATAGTAAGCATTCAATTAAGTTGATAATTTTAAACAAGGTCTATACATATTCAAACCAGAAAAAAGCATGTATCTACCCATGCATATATATATAACCCTATACTTTTGTCTTATGAAGACGTCAAGGATGAAGAGAAGTGGATTTGGGTTTCAAACATGGAAATTTCAAAAACCTCCCAAAACATGTATATATCTACCCCTAAACCCTAATCTTTGTCTTATGAAGCCAAGCATATGAAGAGAAGTGATTTTGGGTTTCAAACATGGAAACTTCAAAAACCTCCCAAAAGCTTCATTTTAGAGAGACTAAGAATGATCCATATGCTTACCTTTTCATTGCCATGTTTTAAACTTGTTTTAACCTTGGTCAAACCTAGGATTTGACCAAGATTCAAATGGGAGTAAAAATTCAGAAAAATTCAAAAAAAATGAAAAACCAAAGCACATATATATATATATATATATAGCCTTCTTATGTCATATAGTAAGCATTCAAGTTGATAAACAAGGTCGATCTCTAGACATATTCAAAGCAGAAATATCATGTATCATATCTACCCCTAACCCTAAACTCTGTCTTATGAAGTCAAACATATGAAGAGAACTGGGGTTTTGGGTTTCAAACATAAAATTTTCAAGTACCTTCATTTTAGAGTGAGTAAGGAAGGATTCATGCTTACCGTTTCATTTTCATGTTTTAAACTTGTTTAAACCTAGGATTTGACCAAGATTTAAATAGGCATAAAAATTCAAAAGAAATCAAAAAATGAAAAACCAAAGCACATATATATAGCCTTCTTATATCATATAGTAAAAAATTCAAGTTGATAAACAAGGTCTAGACATATTCAAACAAGAAAAATCATGTATCTACACACCTAACCATAAACTCTGTCTTAAGTGGTTTTGGGTTTCAAACATGGAAATTTCACAAACCTCCCAAAAGCTTCATTTTACAGTGACTAAGGAGGATCCATGCTTACCTTTTGGCTTAAACGTTTGAAACCAAAAACCACTTCTCTTCATGCATGCTTGACTTCATAAGACAGAGTTTAGCTAGGGTACGTTAGGGGGTGTAGATACATGATTTCCTGGTTTGAATATGTCTAGAGACCTTGTTTATCAACTTAATTGATTGCTTACTATATGACATAAGAAGACTACGTGCCTTGGTTTTTTTGAATTTTATGCTCATATATTTGAATCTTGGTCAAATCCTAGGTTTGACCAAGATTTAAACAAGTTTAAACATGAAAATGAAAAGGGAAGCATGTATCCTTCTTAGTCACTCTAAAATGAAGCTTTTGGGATGTTCTTGAAATTTCCATGTTTGAAACCCAAAACGACTTCTCTTCATGCTAGACTTCATAAGATCAACATGGGGTAGATACATGATTTGTCTGGTTTGGATATACCTAGACCTCGTTTAACTTGAATGCATACGATATGACATAAGAAGACTACGTGCTTTTGTTTTTCATTATTCTGATTTTTTTGAATTTTGTGCCCACCCATTTGTATCTTGGTCAAATCCTAGGCTTGATAATGATTTAACAAGATTAAAATATGAAAATGCAAAGGTAAGCATGGATCCTTCTTAGTCACTCTAAAATGAAGCTTTTGGGAGCAAAACCACTTCTCTTCATATGCTTGACTTCATAAGACGGAGTTTAGGGGTTAGGGGGTATAGATACACGATTTGTCTAGTTTGAATATGTCTAGACCTTGTTTATCAACTTAATTGGCTTACTATATGACATAAGAAAACTATTTGCTTTGGTTTTTCTTTTTCCTGATTTTTTTCAATTTTGATGCCCATTTGAATCTTGTCAAATCCTAGGTTTGACCGAGATAATTTAAACAAGCTTAAAACATGAATATGAAAAGGGAAGCATGTATCCTTCTTTGTCACTCTAAAATGAAGTTTTTGGGAGGTTTTTCAAATTTCCATGTTTGAAACCCAAAACCACTTCTCTTCATATGCTTGACTTCATAAGACAGAGTTCAGGGGTTAGGGGGTATAGATACATGATTTGTCTAGTTTGAATATTTCTAGACCTTGTTTATCAACTTTAATGCTTACTATATGACATAAGAAAACTATTTGCTTTGGTTTTCTTTTTTCTGACTTTTTTTCAATTTTGATGCCCATTTGAATCTTGTCAAATCCTAGGTTTGACCAAGATAATTTAAACAAGCTTAAAACATGAATATGAAAAGGGAGCATGTATCCTTCTTAGTCACTCTAAAATGTAGTTTTTGGGAGTTTTTTGAAATTTCCATGTTTGAAACCCAAAACCACTTCTCTTCACATGCTTGACTTCATAAGACAGAGTTTAGGGGTTAGGGGTATAGATACATGATTTGTCTGGTTTAATATGTCTAGACCTTGTTTATCAACTTTAATGCTTACTATATGACATAAGAAGACTATGTGATTTGGTTTTTCATTTTTCTGTTTTTATTTTTCTGCCCATTTGAATCTTGGTCAAATCCTAGGTTTGACCAAGATATAGACAAGTTTAACACGTAAATGAGTTAACTTGGATTTCCTACCCTTGAATCCATAGGAAACTTTGTTCTAATGCACTATTATAATCAACCGAGTTTTTACACCAACAGGTCTGTCACTTACGTGTGGTGCCCACGCTTGAGGTCCCACACTTCAGTGAGCACAAGTCACGTGCAATAGGTACGCAAACTCCCAGCCATTTTCTTTGTCAAGAGAAGACGCATCAGGATGCGTATTGGAAGTCTGTGGGTCCTTCTGGTTCCTTCGGTCGTCCCTCTCACAAAAAAACAAATCTCTCTCATTCTCGGCCTCGCTCGACTCGCTCGCTCGCTCGCACCTCCTGCTCACTGACAAACCCTGCACAAAAGTCAACATCATCACCCGAAAAAGGGGAGACACCATAATTCTCTCCCTTCTTCTCTCCTTCCGAGTGATCCCTCTTCCTCCGAGTTTCACTCGACGGGCAAACACCCATGTGCTGCATAGTAATAATAAAAAGGTAGTACTCGTAGAAAAATCGATATACGAATCTGTAATTAAATAGGTTAAACTAGGGTTTTGCCCAGTTCTACAGATCAAGGGTTCAAAAAAATCCAACTACGGGGTTCGAACAACACGATTCTAATCCAAGAATTTTTTCGACCTAGGTCACCCAAATGGCCTCAAACTATAGGGTTAGCATCTAGTGCAGTATGTGTGAAAATGTATGCACTATGTGTGCTATAACTTGTATGTCTTTCATATTTGAACCAAATTTGAATAAGTTTGAAATATTTGAAAAGGGGCTTTTGGCTTAAACGTTTGAAACCAAAAACCACTTCTCTTCATGCATGCTTGACTTCATAAGACAGAGTTTAGCTAGGGTTAGGGGATAGATGCATGATTTTCCTGGTTTGAATATGTCTAGACCTACTTTATCAACTTAATTGAATGCTTACTATATGACATAATAATACTATGTGCATTGTTTTTTATTTTTTTGATTTTTTTAAAATTGTATGCCCATTTGAATCTTGGTCAAATCCTAGGTTTGAACATGGTTTAAACAAGTTTAAATCATGAATATGAAAAATTAAGCATCTATATATCCTTCTTAGTCACTCCAAAATGTAGCTCTTGGGAGGTTTTTTCGAAATTTCCATGTTTGAAACCAAAACCACTTCTCTTCATGCATGCTTGACTTCATAAGACAGAGTTTAGCTAGGGCGTTAGGGGGTAGATACATGATTTTCCTGGTTTGAATATGTCTAGACCTGGTTTATCAACTTAATTAATTGATTGTTTACTATATGACATAAGAAGACTATGTGCCTTGGTTTTAAATTTTTCTGTTTTTTTTTGAATTTTACGCCCATATATTTGAATCTTGGACAAATCCTAGGTTTGACCAAGATTTAAACAAGTTTAAACATAAAAATAAAAAGGGAAGCATGTATCCTTCTTAGTCACTCTAAAATGAAGCTTTTTGGATGTTCTTGAAATTTCCATTTTTGAAACCAAAAACGACTTCTCTCTTCATGCTAGACTTCATAAGATCGACAGGGGGCAGATACATGATTTGTCTGGTTTGGATATGTCCAAACCTTGCTTGTTTATCAACTTGAATGCTTACTATATGACATAAGAATGCTTACCATATGTTTGAATTTTAAAAGCATATAGTCTTCTTATGTCATATAGTAAGCATTCAAAAGTTTTTCTTTGAGAGAGTAGCATGCATTCAAAAGTTGATAAATAAGATTTGTACATATTCAAACCAGACAAATCATGTATCTACCCATATGCATATATATATAACCCTATACTTTTGTCTTATGAAGACGTCAAGGATGAAGAGAAGTGGATTTGGGTTTCAAACATGGAAATTTCAAAAACCTCCCAAAACATGTATATATCTACCCCTAAACCCTAATCTTTGTCTTATGAAGCCAAGCATATGAAGAGAAGTGATTTTGGGTTTCAAACATGGAAACTTCAAAAACCTCCCAAAAGCTTCATTTTAGAGAGACTAAGAATGATCCATATGCTTACCTTTTCATTGCCATGTTTTAAACTTGTTTTAACCTTGGTCAAACCTAGGATTTGACCAAGATTCAAATGGGAGTAAAAATTCAGAAAAATTCAAAAAAAAATGAAAAACCAAAGCACATATATATATAGCCTTGATCTTATGTCATATAGTAAGCATTCAAGTTGATAAACAAGGTCGATCTCTAGACATATTCAAAGCAGAAATATCATGTATCATATCTACCCCTAACCCTAGCTAAACTCTGTCTTATGAAGTCAAACATATGAAGAGAACTGGGGTTTTGGGTTTCAAACATAAAATTTTCAAGTACCTTCATTTTAGAGTGAGTAAGGAAGGATTCATGCTTACCGTTTCATTTTCATGTTTTAAACTTGTTTAAACCTAGGATTTGACCAAGATTTAAATAGGCATAAAAAATCGAAAGAAATCAAAAATTGAAAAACCAAAGCACATATATATAGCCTTCTTATATCATATAGTAAAAAATTCAAGTTGATAAACAAGGTCTAGACATATTCAAACAAGAAAAATCATGTATCTACACACCTAACCATAAACTCTGTCTTAAGTGGTTTTGGGTTTCAAACATGGAAATTTCACAAACCTCCCAAAAGCTTCATTTTACAGTGACTATATAAGGAGGATCCATGCATGCTTACCTTTTGGCTTAAACGTTTGAAACCAAAAACCACTTCTCTTCATGCATGCTTGACTTCATAAGACAGAGTTTAGCTAGGGTACGTTAGGGGGTGTAGATACATGATTTCCTGGTTTGAATATGTCTAGACCTTGTTTATCAACTTAATTGATTGCTTACTATATGACATAAGACGACTACGTGCCTTGGTTTTCATTTTTGGTTTTTTTTTGAATTTTATGCTCATATATTTGAATCTTGGTCAAATCCTAGGTTTGACCAAGATTTAAACAAGTTTAAAACATGAAAATGAAAAGGGAAGCATGTATCCTTCTTAGTCACTCTAAAATGAAGCTTTTGGGATGTTCTTGAAATTTCCATGTTTGAAACCCAAAACGACTTCTCTTTATGCTAGACTTCATAAGATCAACATGGGGTAGATACATGATTTGTCTGGTTTGGATATACCTAGACCTCGTTTAACTTGAATGCATACGATATGACATAAAAAGACTACATGCTTTTGTTTTTCATTATTCTGATTTTTTTGAATTTTGTGCCCACCCATTTGTATCTTGGTCAAATCCTAGGCTTGATAATGATTTAACAAGATTAAAATATGAAAATGCAAAGGTAAGCATGGATCCTTCTTAGTCACTCTAAAATGAAGCTTTTGGGAGCAAAACCACTTCTCTTCATATGCTTGACTTCATAAGACGGAGTTTAGGGGTTAGGGGGTATAGATGCATGCATGATTTGTCTAGTTTGAATATGTCTAGACCTTGTTTATCAACTTAATTGGCTTACTATATGACATAAGAAAACTATTTGCTTTGGTTTTTCTTTTTCCTGATTTTTTTCAATTTTGATGCCCATTTGAATCTTGTCAAATCCTAGGTTTGACTGAGATAATTTAAACAAGCTTAAAACCTGAATATGAAAAGGGAAGCATGTATCCTTCTTTGTCACTCTAAAATGAAGTTTTTGGGAGGTTTTTCAAATTTCCATGTTTGAAACGACCCAAAACCACTTCTCTTCATATGCTTGACTTCATAAGACAGAGTTCAGGGGTTAGGGGGTATAGATACATGATTTGTCTAGTTTGAATATGTCTAGACCTTGTTTATCAACTTAATTAATTGGCTTACTATATGACATAAGAAAACTATTTGCTTTGGTTTTTCTTTTTCCTGATTTTTTCGATGCCCATTTGAATCTTTGTCAAATCCTAGGTTTGACAGATAATTTAAACAAGCTTAAAACATGAATATGAAAAGGGAAGCATGCATCCTTCTTAGTCACTCTAAAATGTAGTTTTTGGGAGGTTTTTGAAATTTCCATGTTTGAAACCCAAAACCACATCTCTTCATGCTTGACTTAATTTATAAGACATAGTTTAGGGGTTAGGGGTAGATACATGATTTGTATGGTTTGATATTTCTAGTCCTTGTTTATCAACTTTAATGCTTACTATATGACATAAGATGACTATGTGATTTGGTTTTTCATTTTTCTGTTTTTTATTTTATTTTTCTGCCCATTTGAATCTTGGTCAAATCCTAGGTTTGACCAAGATTTAGACAAGTTTAACACGTGAAAACGAATAAGTAAGCCTGGATCCTTCTTAGTCACTCAAAAATGTACCAATCGATAGATGTGTTAACTTTGCTTCATGGAAATAATAATGTCATGTAAATGAGTTAACTTGGATTTCCTACCCTTGAATCCATAGGAAACTTTGTTCTAATGCACTATTATAATCAACCGAGTTTTTACACCAACAGGTCTGTCACTTACGTGTGGTGCCCACGCTTGAGGTCCCACACTTCAGTGAGCACAAGTCACGTGCAATAGGTACGCAAACTCCCAGCCATCTTCTTTGTCAAGAGAAGACGCATCAGGATGCGTATTGGAAGTCTGTGGGTCCTTCTAGATCCTTCGGTTGTCCCTCTCACAAAAAAACAAATCTCTCTCATTCTCGGCCTCGCTCGACTCGCTCGCTCGCACCTCCTGCTCACTGACAAACCCTGCACAAAAGTCAACATCATCACCCGAAAAAGGGGAGACACCATAATTCTCTCCCTTCTTCTCTCCTTCCGAGTGATCCCTCTTCCTCCGAGTTTCACTCGACGGGCAAACACCCATGTGCTGCATAGTAATAATAAAAAGGTAGTACTCGTAGAAAAATCGATATACGAATCTGTAATTAAATAGGTTAAACTAGGGTTTTGCCCAGTTCTACAGATCAAGGGTTCAAAAAAATCCAACTACGGGGTTCGAACAACACGATTCTAATCCAAGAATTTTTTCGACCTAGGTCACCCAAATGGCCTCAAACTATAGGGTTAGCATCTAGTGCAGTATGTGTGAAAATGTATGCACTATGTGTGCTATAACTTGTATGTCTTTCAAATTTGAACCAAATTTGAATAAGTTTGAAATATTTGAAAATGGGCTTTTGGCTTAAACGTTTGAAACCAAAAACCACTTCTCTTCGTGCATGCTTGACTTCATAAGACAGAGTTTAGCTAGGGTTAGGGGGTAGATGCATGATTTTCCTGGTTTGATTATGTCTAGACCTTGTTTATCAACTTAATTGAATGCTTACTATATGACATAAGAATACTATGTGCCTTGTTTTTTTATTTTTTTATTTTTTTAAAATTTTATGCCCATTTGAATCTTGGTCAAATCCTAGGTTTGAACATGGTTTAAACAAGTTTAAATCATGAATATGAAAAATTAAGCATCTATATATCCTTCTTAGTCACTCCAAAATGTAGCTCGGTCTTGGGAGGGTTTTCGAAATTTCCATGTTTGAAACCAAAAACCACTTCTCTTCATGCATGCTTGACTTCATAAGACGGAGTTTAGGGTTAGGGGTAGATATATACATTATTTTCTGGTTTGAATATGTCTAGACCTTGTTTATCAACTTGAATGCTTAATTACTATATATATATGACATAAGAATGTTATGTCCTTTGGTTTTTCATTCTTTTGATTTTTTATGAATTTCTATGCCCATTTGAATCTTTTGGTCAAATCCTAGAGGTTTGACCAAGATTTAAACAAGTTTAAAACATGAAAATGAAAAGGGAAGCTTGTATATCCTTCTTAGTCACTCTAAAATGAAGTTTTTGGGAGGTTTTTGAAATTTCCATGTTTGAAACCCAAAACCACTTCTCTTCATGCTAGACTGCTTCATAAGACAATTTAATTAGGGGTTAGGGGGTAGATACATGATTTGTCTGGTTTGAATATGTCCAAACCTTGCTTGTGTATCAACTTGAATGCTTACTATATGACATAAGAATGCTTACCATATGTTTGAATTTTAAAAGCATATAGTCTTCTTATGTCATATATATAGTAAGCATTCAAAAGTTTTTCTTTGAGAGAGTAGCATGCATTCAAAAGTTGATAAATAAGATTTGGACATATTCAAACCAGACAAATCATGTATCGATCTACACCCCCTAACCCTAAACTCTGTCTTATGAAGTCAAGCATGAAGAGAAGTGCTTTTAGGTTTCAAACATGGAAATTTCACAAACCTCCCAAAAGCTTCATTTTACAGTGACTAATTAAGGAGGATCCATGCTTACCTTTTGGCTTAAACGTTTGAAACCAAAAACCACTTCTCTTCATGCATGCTTGACTTCATAAGACAGAGTTTAGCTAGGGCGTTAGGGGGTAGATACATGATTTTCCTGGTTTGAATATGTCTAGAACTGGTTTATCAACTTAATTAATTGATTGTTTACTATATGACATAAGAAGACTATGTGCCTTGGTTTTAAATTTTTCTGTTTTTTTTTGAATTTTATGCCCATATATTTGAATCTTGGTCAAATCCTAGGTTTGACCAAGATTTAAACAAGTTTAAACATAAAAATGAAAAGGGAAGCATGTATCCTTCTTAGTCACTCTAAAATGAAGCTTTTGGGATGTTCTTGAAATTTCCATTTTTGAAACCAAAAACGACTTCTCTCTTCATGCTAGACTTCATAAGATCGACAGGGGGTATAGATACATGATTTGTCTGGTTTGGATATACCTAGACCTCGTTTATCAACTTGAATTCATACGATATGACATATGAAGACTATGTGCTTTAATTTGTTTTCATTTTTCTGATTTTTTTGAATTTTGTGCCCACCCATTTGTATATTGGTCAAATGCTAGGCTTGATAATGATTTAAACAAGTTTAAAATATGAATATGCAAAGTTAAGCATGGATCCTTCTTAGAAACTCTAAAATGAAGTTTTTCGGAGGTTTTTGAAATTTCCATGTTTGCAACCCAAAACAACTTCCTCTTCACATGCTTGACTTCATAAGACAGAGTTTAGGGGTTAGGGGGTATATATAGATACATGATTTGTCTAGTTTGAATATGTCTAGACCTTGTTTATCAACTTTAATGCTTACTATAAGACATAAGAAAACTATTTCCTTTGTTTTTTCTTTTTTTTTGATTTTTTTCAATATTGATGCCCATTTGAATCTTGTCAAATCCTAGGTTTGACCAAGATAATTTAAACAAGCTTAGAACATGAATATGAAAAGGGAAGCGTGTATCCTTCTTAGTCACACTAAAATGAAGTTTTTGGGAGGTTTTTGATATTTCCATGTTTGAAACCCAAAACCACATCTCTTCATGCTTGACTTAATTTATAAGACATAGTTTAGGGGTTAGGGGGTAGATACATGATTTGTATGGTTTGATATTTCTAGACCTTGTTTATCAACTTTAATGCTTACTATATGACATAAGATGACTATGTGATTTGGTTTTTCATTTTTCTGTTTTTTATTTTATTTTTCTGCCCATTTGAATCTTGGTCAAATCCTAGGTTTGACCAAGATTTAGACAAGTTTAACACGTGAAAACGAATAAGTAAGCATGGATCCTTCTTAGTCACTCAAAAATGTACCAATCGATAGATGTGTTAACTTTGCTTCATGGAAATAATAATGTCATGTAAATGAGTTAACTTGGATTTCCTACCCTTGAATCCATAGGAAACTTTGTTCTAATGCAGTATAATAATCAATCGAGTTTTTACACCAACATGTCTGTCACTTACGTGTGGTGCCCACGCGTGAGGTCCCACACTTCAGTGAGCACAAGTCACGTGCAATAGGTACGCAAACTCCCAGCCATCTTCTTTGTCAAGAGAAGACGCATCAGGATGCGTATTGGAAGTCTGTGGGTCCTTCTGGATCCTTCTTAGTCACTCTAAAATGAAGCTTTTGGGAGGTTCTTGAAATTTCCATGTTTGAAACCCAAAACCACTTCTCTTCATGATTTACTTCATAAAACATAGTTTAATTAGAGTTTTAGGGGTAGATATATACATGATTTTTCTGGTTTGAATATATATGTCTCTAGACCTTTGTTTATCAACTTGAATGCTTACTATACATATGACATAAGAATGCTATGTGCTTTGGTTTTTCATTCTTTTGATTTTTTTCTGAATTTTTAGGGCCATTTGAATCTTGGTCAAATCCTTGGTTTGACCAAGATTTAAACAAGTTTAAAACATAAAAATGAAAAGGGAAGTCTGTATCCTTCTTAGTCACTCTAAAATGAAGCTTTTGGGAGGTTTTTAAAATTTCAATGTTTGAAACCCAAAACCACTTCTCTTCACATGCTTGACTTCATAAGACAGAGTTAATTAATTTAGGGGTTAATTAGGGGGTATAGATACATGATTTGTGTGGTTTGAATATGTATGGACCTTATTTATCAACAACTTTAATGCTTACTATATGACATAAGAAAACTATTTGCTTTGGTTTTTCTTTTTCAATTTTTTTTTCAATTTTGATGCCCATTTGAATCTTGTCAAATCCTAGGTTTGACCAAGATAATTTAAACAAGTTTAAAACATGAAAATGAAAAGGGAAGCATGGATCCTTCTTAGTCACTCTAAAATGAAGCTTTTGGGAGGTTTTTGAAATTTCCATGTTTGAAACCCAAAACCACTTCTCTTCACATGCATGCTTGACTTCATAAGACAGAGTTTAGGGGTTAGGGGGTATAGCTACATGATTTGTCTGGTTTGAATATGTCTACACCTTGTTTATCAACTTTAATGCTTACTATATGACATAAGAAAACTATGTGATTTGGTTTTTCATTTTTCTGTTTTTATTTTTCTGCCCATTTGAATCTTGGTCAAATCCTAGGTTTGACCAAGATATAGACAAGTTTAACACGTAAATGAGTTAACTTGGATTTCCTACCCTTGAATCCATAGGAAACTTTGTTCTAATGCACTATTATAATCAACCGAGTTTTTACACCAACAGGTCTGTCACTTACGTGTGGTGCCCACGCTTGAGGTCCCACACTTCAGTGAGCACAAGTCACGTGCAATAGGTACGCAAACTCCCAGCCATCTTCTTTGTCAAGAGAAGACGCATCAGGATGCGTATTGGAAGTCTGTGGGTCCTTCTGGATCCTTCGGTTGTCCCTCTCACAAAAAAAAAATCTCTCTCATTCTCGGCCTCGCTCGACTCGCTCGCTCGCTCGCTCGCACCTCCTGCTCACTGACAAACCCTGCACAAAAGTCAACATCATCACCCGAAAAAGGGGAGACACCATAATTCTCTCCCTTCTTCTCTCCTTCCGAGTGATCCCTCTTCCTCCGAGTTTCACTCGACGGGCAAACACCCATGTGCTGCATAGTAATAATAAAAAGGTAGTACTCGTAGAAAAATCGATATACGAATCTGTAATTAAATAGGTTAAACTAGGGTTTTGCCCAGTTCTACAGATCAAGGGTTCAAAAAAATCCAACTACGGGGTTCGAACAACACGATTCTAATCCAAGAATTTTTTCGACCTAGGTCACCCAAATGGCCTCAAACTATAGGGTTAGCATCTAGTGCAGTATGTGTGAAAATGTATGCACTATGTGTGCTATAACTTGTATGTCTTTCATATTTGAACCAAATTTGAATAAGTTTGAAATATTTGAAAAGGGGCTTTTGGCTTAAACGTTTGAAACCAAAAACCACTTCTCTTCATGCATGCTTGACTTCATAAGACAGAGTTTAGCTAGGGTTAGGGGATATATGCATGATTTTCCTGGTTTGAATATGTCTAGACCTTGTTTATCAACTTAATTGAATGCTTACTATATGACATAAGAATACTATGTGACTTGTTTTTTATTTTTTGATTTTTTTAAAATTTTATGCCCATTTTAATCTTGGTCAAATCCTAGGTTTGAACATGGTTTAAACAAGTTTAAATCATGAATATGAAAAATTAAGCATCTATATATCCTTCTTACTCACTCCAAAATGTAGCTCTTGGGAGGGTTTTTCGAAATTTCCATGTTTGAAACCAAAACCACTTCTCTTCATGCATGCTTGACTTCATAAGACAGAGTTTAGGGTTAGGGTAGATATATACATGATTTTCTGGTTTGAATATGTCTAGGCCTTGTTTATCAACTTGAATGCTTACTATATATATATGACATAATAATGTTATGTCCTTTGGTTTTTCATTCTTTTGTTTTTTTATGAATTTCCATGCCCATTTGAATCTTTTGGTCAAATCCTAGAGGTTTGACCAAGATTTAAACAAGTTTAAAACATGAAAATGAAAAGGGAAGCTTGTATCCTTCTTAGTCACTCTAAAATGAAGTTTTTGGGAGGTTTTTGAAATTTCCATGTTTGAAACCCAAAACCACTTCTCTTCATGCTAGACTTCATAAGACAATTTAATTAGGGGTTAGGGGTAGATACATGATTTGTCTGGTTTGAATATGTCCAAACCTTGCTTGTTTATCAACTTGAATGCTTACTATATGACATAAGAATGCTTACCATATGTTTGAATTTTAAAAGCATATAGTCTTCTTATGTCATATAGTAAGCATTCAAAAGGTTTTCTTTGAGAGAGTAGCATGCATTCAAAAGTTGATAAATAAGATTTGGACATATTCAAACCAGACAAATCATGTATCTACACCCCCTAACCCTAAACTCTGTCTTATGAAGTCAAGCATGAAGAGAAGTGCTTTTGGGTTTCAAACATGGAAATTTCACAAACCTCCCAAAAGCTTCATTTTACAGTGACTAAGAAGGATCCAGGCTTACCTTTTCATTTTCATGTTTTAAACTTGTTTAACTCTTGGTCAAACCTAGGATTTGACCAAGATTTAAATGGGCATAAAAAATCAGAAAAAACAGAAAAAAAATGAAAAACCAAATAACATAGCCTTCTTATGTCATATAGTAAGCATTCAAGTTGATAAACAAGGTCTAGACATATTCAAACCAGAAAAAGCATGTATCTACCCCTAACCCTAAACTCTGTCTTACGAAGTCAAGCATGAAGAGAAGTGGTTTTGGGTTTCAAACATGGAAATTTCAAAAACCTCGCGAAAGCTTCATTTTAGAGTGACTAAGAAGGATCCATGCTTACCTATTCATTTTCATGTTTTAAACTTGTTTAAACCTTGATAAAACCCAGGATTTTACCTATTTAATCATAGATTCATAGGTCGATTTTTTACTTTTTTATTTTTACTATGCAGCACATGTGTGTTTGCCCGTCCAGTGAAACTCGGAGGAAGAGGGATCACACGGAAGGAGAAGAAGGGATAGCAGTCACGGGGCCCCTCTTATTATTTATGGTGTATATCTTTTTTCTGGTGATGTTGACTGTTGTGCAGCGTTTGTCAGTGCGCAGGAGGTGCGAGGCTGCGAGCGAGCGAGTCGAGCGAGGCCGAGAATGAGAGAGATGTTTTTTTCTTTTTCTTTTCCGTGAGAGGGACAACAGAAGGATCCAGAGACGACTTCCACTACGCATCCTGGTGCGCGTCTTCTCTTGACAAAGAAGATGGATGGGAGTTTGCGTACCTACTAATCTACTATAGTACTACTACTACACAAGAACCATATACATGTCAAACTTTTCAATCATGACCCACATGCATTTTATGTATATATTCACAACTTTTAATGCATGCATGAAAACTCAGCAAAATATGTGCATTTTGGGTTGTCGCACATAAATGTGCTTTTACTTGTCTGCCACCAATCCAATTTTCATGTGAGGGGGAAACATGACACACGATGGACATTTCCAATGTTTCACGAATTAATTATCTCAATTTGCATCCATATATATATGCGCCTGGTTACTGAAAGATCGAACCAAAGGTGAACTTGAAACGTTTTCATTTTCATGTTTTAAACTTGTTTAAATCTTGGTCAACCCTTGGATTTGACCAAGATTCATAAAAAATTCAAAAACATAGTCTTCTTATGTCATACAGTCAACATTCAACTTGATAAAACAAGATCTAAACATATTAAAAGAAGAATCATGTATCTACCCCCTAACCCTAAACTCTGTCTTTTGAAGTCAAACATGAAGATACGTGGTTTTGGGTTTACAAAATGGAAATTTCAAAAACCTCCGAAAAGCTTAATTTTGGAGTGACTAAGAAGGATACATGCTTACTTTTTCATTTTCATGTTTTAAACTTGTTTAAAGCTTGGTCAAACCTAGCTAGCTTGGATTTGACCAAGATTCAAGTGCGCATAAAAAATTCGAAAAAACCCCCAAAAATGAAAAACCATAACACATAGTCTTCTTGCGTCACATATATTGTAAGCATTCAAGTGTTGATAAACAATATCTAGACATATCAAACAAGAAAAATCATGTATCTATACCCCTAACCCTAAATTTGTCTTATGAAGTCAAGCATGAAGAGAAGTGGTTTGGGTTTTCAAACATGGAAATTTCGAAAACCGCCCAAAAGCTTCATTTCGGACTGACTAAGAAGGATCCATGCTTACCTTTTCATTTTCATGTTTTAAACTTGTTTAAATTCTTGTTCAAACCTAGGATTTGGCCAAGATTCAAATGGGCATAAAAACAATCGAAAAAATCAAAAATGAAAAACCAAAGCACATAGTCTTCTTATGTCACATAGTAAGCCATTCAACTTGATAACAAGGTCTAGACCTATTCAAACCAGAAAAATCATGTATCTACCCCTAACCCTAAACTCATCTGTCTTATGAAGTCAAGCATGAAGAGAAGTGGTTTTGGGTTTCAAACATAGACATTTCAAAAGCCTCCCAAAAGCTTCATTTTGGAGTGATTGAGAAGGATCCATGCTTAATTTTTCATTTTAATGTTTTAAACTTGTTTAAATCTTGGTTAAACCTATGATTTGACCAAAATTTGATTCGGCATGAAAATTCAAAACAAATCAAATAAATAAAAAACCAATGCACATAGTACATCTTCTTATGTCATATACTAAGCATTCAAGTTGATAAGCCAGGTCTAGACATATTCAAACTAGAAAAATCATGTATCTACCCCTAACCCTAAACTCGATTTGTCTTATGAAGTCAATCATGAAGAGGTGTTTTGGGTTTCAGACATGGAAATTTCAAAAACCTTCCAAAAGCTTCATTTTGAAGTTACTAATTAAGAAGGATCACTACAAGAAAAGTTTGGCAACTTTTCTTGTAGTGGATCCAGGCTTAATTTTTCATCTTCATGTTTTAAATTTTGGTCAAACCTAGGATTTGTCCAAGATACAAATGGGCATAAAAATTCAGGGTAGCATCATACCCCCCTCCTTCCCGCGTAGAAAAAGTGTTAGGCGAGTAGTAGAATGGCATGACCAACAAGTTTCAAGTAAAATTTTGAATATGACCAAAATATACCAATTGATAGATGTGTGTGACCCAAGATTGAGCCATGGTACATTTTGCCAACAAAGTAGCAATTGAGTTGGCTTTCTACCTTAGTAGGCGTGCATTGGAAGGATGCATTATGCCGGCAAAGTTTTCAAACGTTCAAACTTTTCCGGTTTCTCATACAGTATTTGGCTCCTTGAGAAGCATTGATGTGATCATATAAGGTTATCCAAAACTTCGCCTTTCCCGTATTTGCCCGAGCACTCGACACCCCTCGTCCCATGGCGACTCCTCCAGCCATAGCCCCGTGCACCCAGGCTCCACGACTCAGCCTCGGAGGGGTGTGCGCTAAAAGCTCGCAAATGTCTGTGTGCCATTGGTGTGCGATGAAGCAGGCGGCTCTGTGTCTTGCTGTGGCTAGACTCCTGGCGCCCTTTGATCTAGGAGAGGGAGAGGAGGGAGGGGGTCCCATGAAGCGGCGGTGGCCCAGGTATCGGCGGCAGCCCAGGCAGCAGCGGCAAAGTGGGCTGGTCGGAGCATAGGCATGCGCCGGGGGCGAACCTCGCCGGGTGAGGATGCTTCCATTGTGAAGAAGCACTTGCCATCCAGGGCTTCGGGTTCGCCAACAAACTCAGCGCCTCGGTCCATGGCGTTGCCGTCGTGGGGACGTCGGGGGCGGCGGCGACGTGCTGCAGCCCCAGCCTTTAGTGGGGACCAAAGTGCGACCGACCACATCACGGCGTCGGCAGCATTGGGGATGCCGATGGGCATCCACTGCCACACACAGATTTGGGAGGTTCTGGCCGGGCCGAGTTCCAAACTTCCATCATCGGAGCCGAGGGCTTGGTACTTCAAATTCCGAATCAGGCAATCCTTCGACCCCAATCAGCTTCTGCCTGTGGTCCAAATCCGAGATATCTTGGCGGCAGCTATGCTGGTTAAGCTTAGCCGGACAGCGGCAATCGACGATCTGCAAAACCTAGATGCCTTCCGAGGATTTGCAGCAGCCGTCAATGCACTCGTGGAGGCATCGCATGCTGGTAGCAGCGGCGAATGCGGGTATGTTGTTTTACTCCCTTTGTATGCTTTTGTCATAAAAATCAATTTGCTAATTCTCATTCGATTGAAAATCAGACCCATTCACCATCAACTCTCAAACAGTGGACACTAGTAATATGTAGAACTAGAAATTACACAAGATTTCTGTACTGCTAGTACTATTACTTCGACGCTACATGTTGTTTACACGAGGAAATTGCACAAACTACCGCTTATTGCTGCCTTCGTTGCTTAAAACACTTTTTAAAACTGTAATTTTTTTCCGCACAAACCACCAACTATCGTGTTCTGTTGCAGGGAATTTCAAATTTAGGATTGAGCTGTTTAAGAGCAAATCAGATGATCGGGGACCACCAACTACTATAGTTTTAATTGCAAATAGAATAGATTTTGCAAAATTATGAAACGCACATAACGTTTGAATTACTACAATTTTTTTGAAGGTTTGATATTTTCATCATTTTTGTGTGAATCTTACACCAAGTAACACAACTTTCAGACGGAATACAAAATATTTTCAAACTTCCTAGATTTGATAGCTCAAATATTTTTAATTACTAGTTTTTCAGTATTTTAAAAAGTCGAAACACTATATTTTGGCTGAATGTTAGAAAATATATTTCATGATTATCCCATATTAGTTAAGAAGTACATAAACTAGTAGTAGTAATAAAGAACAGAGGGAGTTTATGGAGATACATCCATTAAGGGCATGTTAGTGTGTGTTGGTGTATTACTTATGCCTTCTTTGGTTAATACACTTCTCAAGTGATCCCCGCAAACCCTCTATTCTTGCCTAGAATACAAAAACTCCCCATCAAAGTATTAGTGCATTTTTTGGATGAGTATTCGAGAGGATTGGGTGAACACCAAGGATTTGCATAGGGAATTGGTACAATTGAATCCTTGGCTGTTTGATTTGTAGGATTGTTTCCGATAGGAATTTTTCCTAAGGATTTCTTTGCACAGATTCCATAGAAAATTAAACATCTACTCATACCTCTTTTTAAGAATGCTTTACTTTTCCTATGGTGGAATCAAACAAAGTTTGGATTCTATGAATTCCTATAGGATTGGAGTGGACATGACATTGCAATCCTACATTTCCCTATTCCTACATCTTTCGGTAGGCATTTGCCTAGAATAAATAACCATGTGTATTACGGAGTAGCAATAAAATATAGGTTTATTTCTCTAAAGCATCTTGCACTGTACTAGTACATGGCTTAAGAGACAATATTTTTACCATTTTTTTGCGAGAAGACAATATTATTACCATAGTTACTAAGTACATTTTATTGGATGATGAAGTGATAGCCCTCATCAATGCATTGTGAATTATTAGGGCATGGGTCACACGTGATTTACGAGTACACCGCACGATCGAGAGCCGCCGTCCCTCTTTGCTTTTTACCGATGCGGCGGAGCTCCTCCCCACACCCACGAATAACTGAAAGCCACAACTGCTGGGGAAAAGTCTTGCGCCGAGAAAATCTACAACCGTGGTTGAGTACATGTGTTTCTTAAGATACGAGTGCTCCAATGCATTTTTTCTTTCCTTTTACTAATTTACCTTGAAAATCCGCACGTCCACTTATTTGTGGACGGAGGGAGTATCACGCCAAGAGGAAGTAGGACAATAGTGGGCGCTTATAGCCCGCCTACGTGGTACTTTTGCCAGCTGTTGGCTCTTCTATTGTTCTTGCTCTAAAGAAACCCCGATTGTGAAAGGCCAAGGCGTACTTCTTTTGGTCACGCAAAATTCAAAATACTGCCATGGACATTGAATTGACATGACAACACATAGCTTGGGATGTCCAAATTTGCACGTTAGACCAGTGACTTGTTCTTCACCTTTTCAGAGGGAACAGTGACTTTTTATTATGGGTCTATACACTTTCCAAGAAACAGGAGGAGATGCTGTAGAGTGTAGAGGAGCGAAGTCAAGCGCCCCGCCCCCACCTGCCCTATTTCTGTTCACCTCCATCGTCTACCTCCGCCCCCGCCCGCACCAATCGACCACCTTCCATAGCACGCGCCAGTGCCGCCGCCATGCAGCTTTAGAATCAATTCCACCGCCCAGTTTGAGAGCCTCCGTTCTTCATCTTCCCCGCCACCTGCCGCCATCGAACCCAAATTAAACTCCAATCAGTTGAACCCAAACCTCATAGACCCACCCCCTGCCCTGCGATGGCGGCATCGAACAAGGAAAATGATGACTCTGAACTGTTTCAGAAGGTCTTTTCCGAAGGTCCCCTTGAAGAACTCGTAACAAGATGCGACGTCATCACCGCCGCGAGCCTCGTCGGTTCGTCCAAACTATTTTTCGACTCTGCAAATGATAGTGCAACTCTATCTTTTTCTCTCCCGTTTGGCCTCCCATGTGTTCTTCATTCTCACCCGACGAAGGTAGCACGGGATTGCAAGCTGACGCCGCTGGACAGGTTCTCCTCCGACGCTGTGATGCCAGACGGTACGGGTAAGCAGTGGGTAGGTGCCAATGGAGATTGGGTTGCCATGGTTGACACTGGCTTTCCTGCTTGCAAATGGAAACTTGTCAACGTCTACACTCGCCGTGAAATTCCTCTCCCTGTGCCGTTTGAAACCACCCACATTCCAAATATATACCACCACAACCTTCGTGCTATTATATTTCACAAGATATATATTTGCCAAGTTCCCACAGCTGCTGGGGGGTACAAAAATTTCTCTCTTGTTGCTGTTTTTGACATCAGAGTTGCCCTCCTTTGCGGCGAAGATTCTGGATGGACAGTTCTTACAGAGCCCAAGTCCCACATCTTTTACAATTACAGCGATGCAATTCTCCACAATGGGCTTGTGTTTGCCACAACTCATACTGGCACTGTTCACGCATGGAATCCTCAGCAAGCTGGTAATTTTCCTCCGGACGTAAGTAGTGTATGATGAGCTTCATTATTCATGGCTGTAAAGATAATTTTAATGCACAAACTTATTAATTTTCGAACCTGACTGATCTGACTTGGAGGCTTGGGGCATATTTGCTTCGGATGAAATTTCATTGGTATTTAGACTTTTTATTCGAGATGATTACCATAGAAAAATTTGAGGATTGTATAATTAGGAGTTTTATTCTCAGATTGAATTATGTTGGATTTTGACCTCTACTTGAACTTCTTGAAATGAATCCTTTGGTTTCCCATGTGATGTACTGAAATACACCAATATGCTGTATTATTGAATGGAAATGCCATTATATCATCCCATCTGAATCCTAATGCGTTTTCCCAATTCTTACGTTTTCAGATTTGTGCAAACCAAACATACCCTTCTTAACAGTAATTTCGTTTTCAAGCAGGTCCTCCGCTGATCGTAGAGCCACCGCCCATTGTGTTTGAATGGCGGTGTGCACTTGATGATGCTCTTGGCCATGATCACGAGGTCGATTATGGCATGTGGTGGTTAGCAAGATCTATAGATGGTTCTAGACTTCTTCTGATCCATACACTGGGCATTGCTGATGAAAGGGAATATTCCTGTAAAGTTTGCCATACTGCTTCTGATCGTCGTGTTCATCATGGTCGCACTGTTGGCAACTATGCTTCTGGGTTTGGTTGCCTGGTGTTCACGAAGGACACTAGTAAGTTAAATGAAGGTATTCCATGGGAAAAGATTGATGACCTTGGAGAATATTCTCTTTTCCTTGGAGTGAACTATCCGATTATGCTGCCATTAGGCGGTGCAGATGTTGTCCCAGGATGTCTGACGAGAAGAAATTGTGTGTACACCTTGCCGAATGAAGCATGGCTTCGCAATTCGCAGCTGCCTGAAATATGCCGATTCAGTCTGAATCGTGAAGATTGCGCCGTTGGTTTCCAAACCAACGCCTTGGAGAAAACATGCAAAACAAAAAAAGATAGGTACCTGGTAAAGACACCGCTTTGGTTCATCCCAAACTTCGCCAACGCCCCGGATTGGAACAAGTGTGATGTTTAATTCTGAAACAGGGCCTGCAGCCATTGTAGCTACTGATAGTATGTAATTTCATAGCTAATGAACGAGGCAATTGTGGTCTACTAGTTACAACTGTTTTGTAAAGAGGTGGTCTATAAGTATACCCCTCTCTTCATTGATGCATTTGTGGTCTACATGATGGTACTCTTAAATATATGGGTGTGGCTCCTCAACACATAATGTGGGGGTATTATTGTGTTAAAGTTGAAGGCTTGATCAACTATAGGTTCACTTCTCTAGTTACATTACTAGGTACTCCGGTTGGCTATGTTGTGATGAAATTGTGTTCTGTTGTTCGGTGAAGACAAAAGTAGAACTATGGTATGCTTATGTTTAAGAGCAAGCGAGGGTTTAGCTTGAGATGTTAAAATTCAGATTTGAACTATTTTTTGATATGGAAATTTGAAATATATATGGTACTGTATATGATTATGTGTAACAACAAGCGACGAAAGGGCTGATGCTCCTATTCCTTGTCGGCGGGAGGACTATGTGTGCGGCGACTTGAGCCAAATTAGAAGGCCATAGCTATGTTGATTGGTCCTTGAAGTTGGAGGGGCTAGGATTTCGGATGAGCGGAGTGGGGGAAGTTGTTGCTCATGGAACATAAGTCCTTAAAATAGTAATGTTAGTATATAGGAGTACAAGGTATATACTTGTACTATTTTAGTACTATAATAAGTATATCGGGTTCATCAAAAAGAATTATCTCGGGTTCACAACCACGTGGGGTCAAGGTGAGGGAAAGTTGGTCAATACCTCTTACCGCTATATCCCCGCCCCAAGTTCTAATGCGCAAGTGCTGTTGTTTTTTTTAAGGGAAATAGTGGTTCCTCTCCCCCGGAAACATGCCCCGCATCTCCACCTCCTAGTATCGTAGTACTACTACTGCATCTTCTCCAAAAAAAACCCTCTTCTGTCTCTTTCTCCCGTTCACCCCTCTCTCCCTTGCATTGGATTACCGACTCCAATGAAGCAGAAGCGTAAGATTGAGGAGATTCCTGATTGCTACCACCAGTCCATGGGGTGGGGCAACCTCCACTACCCACTGGTGGAGAACATAGCCGAGCGGGCGGATATCCTCAGCACTGGTCGCCTCGCTCGAGGCATGATCGGCATGCGGCATGCCATCCGCGGAGCGCATAAGGTTCCGTTCGGTTTACCGAGCCTGCTCCACTGCGACCCCGAGACATGGCCAGACGACCGCGACAATACTGTAAGAGTATTTATTTATTTACTCATCTCGTTTCAGCTTGTGTTTTTTCAATCAACTTTTCTTATTGCCAAACATCATGCATGAATTTAGACTCAACATAATCACCTGATTTGGGAGTACTGTAAGGTTTGCTGCCTTCACTATGCACATGTACTCTTCGGAATTGCTTTATTTATCCATTACATCTGTGCTTCAGTTCTGCACAATCCGCTCTTCATTCTGTCGAATACCTTGCATGCATAGACAATTTTGAAACAAATCCTATTTGCAGGGCATTCACGCGTTGCTGATGCCATTAGACAAGCCGACAGTTCCAGCATTTATCCATACCAAGGAGGAACTGGATGGACATGGACCCATGCACTGGGTGGGTTGTAACGGCGACTGGGTGGCATTTGTCCAGCAGGACGGGCACTTGACGATCCGCAACATATACATATCAGATACTATTATACCTCTTCCATCTCTGCAAGATGCAGGAATTTCTTTGGGCCCTACTAGTGAATGGTGGCATGGCAGCCCACCATTCCTGTTCAAATACAAAATAGATAAAAGTTTGGAACTGCTCAAAGTACGGATCGTCAAGAGGCCGTACAAAGATGATCTAGCAGGGCCATGGCATTACGAGGTAATCGTTGTATTTGACGAATTGATCGCTATCCTACAAGCGCCCCTAGAAAAGGAGTGGAATATCCTGAGAAACCCTGAATTCTTTGATAGAAACAGCTATGTCGATGCCATGGGCATTCCTGGATATGGTACAAGTTCACACCTACATCGTGTATACGCAGTTACATATCCGTATGGAGATGTTCTGGTTTGGGAACCATATACCTGTGGTGAGTCTTTGTTTTATGTCTTAACTAGTAAATGGCATGCTGCACATGTTGGACCAATTACGATTCGCAATACTGATGTATAAAAGTTGCGTTCTAAATGTTGTTCAAACTTTCAATACAACTAATAATTTGGTTATACCATCAAAATAAGTGTGAGCATACAGTTTATAAATATGAACAAAAATTTGGAACCTTTCTTAATCACTATCAAGTGGGACGTGTGATATCGGTGTGAGACTGCTCTGATTTTTCTTCATAATGGAAACATGACGGTTCTAGAAACACGTGGACACTGGTGTGGTATTTTTTTCACGCGAATACCTCTAATCCCAACCGTTAGATTTTGGACACCAACAGTTGGAATTGCTGCTACATGTCTTGTTAAAAACTGGTGCCTTATAGTAGTAGAAAATAGAAGATAGAAGAGAAGAGATAATTTTCAGTGTAGTTCCTACTTGCTGCATTGTGGTTGATCTTTGTGCATTGCAGGGACACATGCAGCCCCGCGTCTCATTGACGCCCCTGTCATTGAAGATGAAGAAGCAGAAGTGGCTGCAATTTTCGCTCAAATCGAGGGAGATGCTGTCATGGAAGATGATGAAGCAAATGTGGCTCAAGGCGATGGAGGTGCCGATGAAGATAATGATGCTGATGAAGAAGAATTAGAAGAAGAAGAATTAGAAGAAGACGAATTTGATGATGAAGAATTAGATGATGAAGAATTAGATGATGATGGTGATAATCATAATTATGAAGATGAAGATGTATTTCTTGGATTTTCTGACCAGCGCACTTGGTTCCTGGCACCAATGAGAGCAGAGTCCATTACTGGTGAATCTGATCTCGCGTGGATTCAGGTTAAAGGTTATCGGCCCATCCTCGGTCCTCCAATATTACATATGGGTAACAAGCTGAGGTCTTATCCTTTGGTACGGTGCTACGTTTTCTTGAGATCTGCCCATACCTTGGACCCTGTAGAAGAGGCAAGGTGGGAAAGATTGAACAATTTGAAGGGGCGTTCTTTATTTCTTGGACTCAATCACCCAATTTTCATGCTACCCCCGCCAGTCGACGCAGAGGCTGCAGAACCAGATTTCCAATTGTTCAAACCTGACTGTGTCTTTGCTACCCACAATCGCGCCCGTGATACATGGATACGTCCAAGGCCAAATTGGTGCAGAATGCACGTCAATGGAGGTCCTGCCATAGGCTCAAGATTGCAGTACAAAAAAGAGAAGACTGAACATAGAGCCGAAGCACCCATGTGGTTCGTCCCAACACTTCCACCTGTTTTTCCTTGAGAAATAAGAGACAGATGGTGACCTTATTTTATAGAGAAAACATAGTGTTCGTGAACTTAACCTCATGAACATTCGCTGTTCGGTTTTTGCTGAAATCAAAATTTTGCAGAGATGAAGATCTTTGTTTGAATCCCGTGCTGAACATATTTTTCACAAATTAGCTACCCGTATTGTGATGAATACATGCTGGTTTGTTGTTTGGTGCAGTAGCAGACATGAAGATCTTTGTCCTGAATACCACAATGGACATCTTTTTTTTCTTCAAAAATTAGCTAAGCTCACGCTATTAGGCGCAAATGCCTATTAAGAGATTTGGTGCTCTTGGGCACCATTGCTCCTGCTATTTTAGAAAAAAATAAAAAATATATTTATTTGTTCAAAAAATTAGAAAACAAATCATGGAGTAGCTAATGAATTGTCCCATAAACGTGCAAAATTTCAGTTTCAAATACAAAAAATTCTGGGCTACACAAAAGTAACAAACGTGTGGATCTGGGTATGCATATTTCAAATCTCCAAATTTCAACAGATTTTGTCTTTTTTGTGTAGTCTACAATATAAAGAATATCATATTAAAATTTTACACGCTTGTAGGTTACTTTATTTATTATGTCTACATTCATTTTCAGATTTTTTTGAAACAAATATGTATGCTATTTGATTTTTTTTAAACAGCAGAGCACTGGTGCCCATTAGCCAAAGACACTTTTCGCAAATGCCTACAATAAAGGAACGGATGGTGACCTTATTTTATAGAGAAACCATAGTGTTTGTGAAGTTAAAGTCATGAACACACGCTGTTCGGTTTTTGGTGAAATCAAAATTTAGCAGAGATGAAGATCTTTGTTTGAATCCCGTGATGAACACATTTTTCCTAAATTAGCTACCAGTATTGTGATGAATACATGCCGGTCTGTTTTTCGGTGGAGTAGCAGACATGCAGGGGATCGAAAGAAACGGCAAAGTAGCCAGAAATCAGGGGTCAAATATAAATTCGAGAAAGGAAACGTTTATTCAACAGTCAGGCTGACATGTGGGACGTATCTTGCAGCCGCGGCCCCAACATTTATCATTCAGAGAGGATGACATGTGGGACCCACGAACCAGTATCGTTCTCGGCGTTTCTCAAAGGGGGCAGGAGATCGAAAGAAAAAGGCAAGTAGCTCGAAATCAGGTGTCCAAAAAATCCAAGAAAGGAAAGGTTTATCGCACAAAGAGGCTGACATATTGTACCCAGTTTGCAGCAGCGTCATCAACGTTTCAAAGGCGGTGGAGTTCGAAAGAAAAAGGCAAATAGCCAGAAATTAGGGGTCAAAAATAAATCCAGCAAAGGAAACTTTTATCGTACAAAGAGGCTGACATGTGGGACCCAGCCAGCAGCGTCCTCAACGTTTCTAAGGTGGCAGGCAATGGAAAAAAGGCAAATAGCCAGAAATTAGGGGTCAAAAATAAATGCAACAATAGAAACTCTTATTGTTCATAGAGGCTGACATGTTGGACCCATGAGCCAGCAGGGCCCTCAACGTTTCAAAGGCGTCACGGGATCAAAAGAAAAGAACCAAGTAGTCATTAATTAGGTGTCAAAAATAAATCCAAGAAAGTAAATGTTTTACTTTTCATAGAGGCTGTCATATGGGACCCATGAGCCAGCAGCGTCCTCAACGTTTCTAAGGCGGCTGGGGATCGAAAAAAAAAGCGAAGTAGCCATTAATTAGGGGTCAACTATAAATCCAAGAAAAGAAATGTGGGAGCTATGCGCCAGCAGCGTCCTCATCGTTTCAAAGGCGGTCGGGGATCCAAAGAAAAAGGCAAATAGCCAGAAATCAGGGGTAAAAAAATCCAAGAAAAGAAATATTATTGTTCATAGAGGCTGGCATGTGGGACCCATGAGCCAGCAGCGTCCACAATTTCAAAGGCGGCACAGGATCGAAAGAAAAAGGCAAGTGACCAAAAATCAGGGGGTAAAAAATCCAAGAAAAAAACTTTATTGTACATAGAGGATGACATGCGGGTCCCATGAGCCAACAACTTACTCGTCGTTTCAGAGGGCCGAGGCGGCATGAGATCGAAAGAAAAAGGAAAGTGACCAAATATCAGGAGCAAAAAATAATCCATGAAAAGAAACTTTCATTGTACATAGAGGATGACATAGGGTCCCATGTTGTAGCAGCGGTCTGAACGTTTCAAGGACGGCATGAGATCGAAAGAAAAAGGCAAGTAACCAAATATCAGGAGCCAAAAATAATCCAAGAAAAGAAACTTTTATTGTACCTTTGAGAGTCGGCATGAGATTGAAAGAAAAAGGCAAGTGACCAAATATCAGGAGCCAAAAACCTAGAAAAGAAACTTTTATTGTACATAGAGTATGACATGCGGGTCCCATGACGCTGCAGCATCCTCAACGTTTCCAAGGCGGCAGGGGATCAAATGAAAAGGAAATAGCCAAAAAGCAGAGGGTGAAAAAAATCGAAGAAAAGAAACTTTTATTGTTCATAGTGGATGACATGTGGGACCCATGAGGCAGCAGCATCCTCAACGTTTCCAAGCAGCAGGGGATCGAAAGAAAAAGGAAATAGCCAAAAATCAGAGCGTGAAAAATAATCCAAGAAAAGAAACTTTTATTTTACATAGAGGATGACATGTGGGTCCCATTTTGCAGCAGCGGTCTCAATGTTTCATATGCGGCTTGAGATCAAAAGAAAACGAAAGTAGCCCGAAATTAGGGGGAATAAAACTCCAAGAAAAGAAAGTTTTTTGTACATAGAGGATGACATACGGGTCCCAAGGCGGCAGGGGAACAAAAGAAAAAGGAAATAGCCAAAAATCAGAGGGGTGAAAAAAAATCCAAGAAAAAAGAAACTTTTAGAGTTCATAGTTCATAGAGGATGACATGCGGGTCCCATGAGGCAGCAGCGTCCACAACGTTTCCAAGGCACACAGGACCAAAAGAAAAAGGATGTACCCCTGCTGGGCCTTTTGATCAAAAAATAATCCAAGATAAGGAAGATATAAATTGGGGCTGCCTGGCCATCTGGGCCTTCTAACCTGCTGGACGTCTTTTGACTCGTACAATTTCAGCCCACTCCAAAACAAGAAAGTCCTATGCTTCGCAAAAAAAAACAAAAACAAGGAGATTCATATTAGTTCGTTTATGTAAAAATAAAGATTTAATTTATCCGTTTGCAATAGCTCAGAGCGAAATACACTTTTTATTGTTTGTAAAATAATCAAGATATCACATGTTTCTTGTACGGGGAGGCTGACATCGGGACCCATGAGCCAGCAGCGTCGTCAAAGTTTTAAAGGCGGCAGGGGATCGAAAGAAAAAATAAATCAAAAATCAGTTGGTAAAAAAATCGAAGAAAAGAAACATTTATCGTTCTGAGAGGATGACATGCGGGACCCATGTGGCAGCAGCATCCTCAACGTTTCCAAGGCAGCACGGGATCCAAAAAAAGGCAAAATAGCCAGAAATTAGGGGTCAAAATAACTCCAAGAAAAGAAAGGTTTATCGTCCATAGAGTCTGACATGTGGGACCCATTAGCGAGCAGATTCTTCAACGTTCAAAGGCGGCAGGGGATCAAAAGAAAAAGGAAGTAGCCAGAAATTAGGGGTAAAAAATAACTCCAACAATGGAAACTTTTATTGTTCATAGAGGATGACATGCGGGACCCATGAGCCAGCAGCTTCCTCAACGTTTCAAAGGCGGCATGGGATCGAAAGAAAAAGGCAAGTGACCAAATATCAGGAGCCAAAAATAATCCAAGAAAAGAAACTTTATTGTACATAGAGGATGACATGCGGGTCCCATTTAGCAGCAGCGGTCATTGAGATGCGGCAGGAGGTCTCGAAAGAAAAAAGGCAAGTGACCAAATATCAGGAGCCAAAAATCCAAGAAAAGAAAGTTTTATAGTACATAGAGGATGACATGCGGGTCCCATTTAGCATCGGCGGTATCAGGAGGCAGGGGATCGAAGAAAAAGGCAAGTGACCAAATATGAGGTGCCAAAAATAATCAAAGAAAAGAAAGTTTTCAACGTTTCAAAGGCGGCAGGGGATCAAAAGAAAAAGGAAGTAGCCAGAAATTGGGGGCAAAAATAACTCCAAGAAAGGAAACTTTTATTGTTCGTAGAGGATGACATGGGGGACCCATGAGCCAGCAGCATTACTCAACGTTTCAAAGGTGGCATGAGATCGAAAGAAAAACGCAAGTGACCAAATATGAGGTGCCAAAAATAATCAAAGATTTATTGTACATAGAGGATGACATGCGGGTCCCATTTTGCAGCAGCGGTCTCAATGTTTGAAATGCGGCTTGAGATCAAAAGAAAAAGAAAGTAGCTAGAAAGTAGGGGGTCAAAAAAAATCCAAGAAAAGAAAGTTGATGGACATAGAGGTTGACATGCGGGTCCCATGTGCCAGCAGCTTACTCAACGTTTCAAAGGGGCCAGGGGATCAAAAGTAAAAGGCAAGTGACGAAATATCAGGAGCCAAAAATCAGAGGGTGAAAAAAATCCAAGAAAACAAACTTTTATAGCACATAGAGGATGACATGCGGGTCCCATGAGCCAGCAGGTTCCTCAACGTTTCAAACGTGGCATGAGATCGAAAGAAAAAGGCAAGTGACGAAATATCAGGAGCCAAAAATAATTCAAGAAAAGAAACTTGATTGTACATAGAGGATGACATGCGGGTCCCATGTGTAAGCAGCTTACTCAACGTTTCCAAGGCGGCAAGGCATCAAAAGAAAAAGGAAATAGACAAAAATCAGAGAGTGAAAAAAACCATAGAAAATAAACTTTTATAGCACATAGAGGATGACATGCGGGTCCCATGAGCCAGCAGGTTCCTCAAAGTTTCAAACGTGGCATGAGATCGAAAGAAAAAAAGGCAAGTGACCAAATATCGAGCCAAAAATAATCCAAGAAAAGAAAGTTTATTGTACGTAGGATGACATGCGGGTCCCATTTTGTATCAGCGGAGGCTGCACGGGATCGAAAGAAAAAGGCAAGTGACCAAATATCAGAGCCAAAAATAATCCAAGAAAAGAAATTTTATTGTACGTAGAGGATGACATGCGGGTCCCATTTTGCAGCAGCGGTCTCAACGTTTCCAAAGCGGCACAGGACCAAAAGAAAAATGAAGCAGCCAGAAATCGGGGTGAAAAAAATCCAGAAGAAAGATTTCAATTGGGCTGCATCTGGACATCGAACTATCCTGTTGGCCTTTTGACTCGTACAATTTCAGCACTCCAAAACAGGAAAGTTCGAATTTTTCTAAAAAACAGGAAAGTCCTATGCTTCGAAAAGACAAAAAAAACAAGGAGATTCAACATATAAGTTTGTTTATGTAAAATAAAGATTTAATTATCCGTTTGAAATAGCTGGAGCGCAATACATTGTTTATTGTCTGCAAAATAATCAAGATATCATATGTTTCTTGTACGGAGAGGCTGACATCGGGGACCCATGAGCCAACGGCGTCGTCAACGTTTTAAAGGCGGCAGGGGATGGAAAGAAAAATAAACCAAAAATCTGTTGGTAAAAAATCCAAGAAAAGAAACATTTTCGTTCAGAGAGGATGACATGCGGGACCCATGAGGCAGCCCAGCATCCTCGGGCGTTTATTGTTCATAGAGGTTGACATGTGGGACCCGTGAGCCAGCGGCGTCCTCAACGTTTAAAGGCTGCAGGTGATCGAAAGAAAAAATAAGCCAAAAATCGTTTGGTCAACAAAATCCAAAAATAAACATTTCCGTTCGAGAGGATGACATGCGGGACCCATGAGGCAGCAGCATCCTCAACGATTCCAAGGCGAGGGGAAATATCCGAGAAATTAATGAGGGGTTCAAAATAAATCCATCAAAGGAAACTTTTATTGTTCATAGAGGATGACATGTGGGACCACCTGCCAACAGCGTCCTCATCGTTTCAGGGGGCGGGAGATCAAAAGAAAAAGGCAAATAGCCAGAAATTAGGGGTAAAAATAACTCAAGAAAGGAAACTTTTATTGTTCGTAGGATGACATACGGGACCCATGAGCCAGCAACTTACTCAACGTTTCAAAGGCGGCATGAGATCGAAAGAAAAGGCAAGTGACAAAATATCAGGAGCCAAAGATAATCCAAGAAAAGAAACTTTATTGTACGTAGAGGATGACATCGGGTCCCATTTAGCAAGAGCCGGTCTCAGCGTTTCAAATGCGGCTTGAGATCAAAAGAAAAAGAAAGTTGATTGTACATAGAGGATGACATGCGGGTCCCATGAGTTGCAGCTTACCATCACGTTTCCAAATGGCAGGGGATCAAAAGAAAAGGAAATAGCCAAAAATCAGAGGGTGAAAAAATAAAGAAAATAAACTTTTATAGTACATAGAGGATGACATGCGGGTCCCATGAGCCACAGGTTCCTCAACGTTTCAAACTTGGCATGAGATCGAAAGAAAAAGGCAAGTGACCAAATATGAGGAGCCAAAAATAATTCAAGAAAAAGAAGTTTTATAGTACATAGAGGATGACATGCGGGTCCCATTTAGCAGCAGCATCGCGTTTGAGAGGCGGCAGGGGATCAAAAGAAAAAAAGAAATTGCCAAAAATCAGATGAAAAAAAACCAAGAAAATGAACTTTTATAGTACATAGAGGATGACATGCGGGTCCCATGAGCTGCAGGTTCCTCAACGTTTCAAACGTGGCATTAGATCGAAAGAAAAAGGCAAGAAAAATATCAGAGCCAAAAATAATTCAAGAAAAGAAAGTTTTATAGTACATAGAGGATGACATGCGGGTCCCATTTAGCGGCAGCGGTATCACCGTTTGAGAGGCGACAGGGGATCGAAAGAAAAGGCAAGTGAAAAATATGAGGAGCCAAAAATAATTCAAGAAAAGAAAGTTTTATAGTACATAGAGGATGACATGCGGGTCCCATTTAGCAGCAGCGGTATCAACTGTTTGAGAGGCAACGGGGATCGAAAGAAAAAGTCAAGTGACCAAATATGAGGTGCCAAAAAAATCCAAGAAAAGAAAGTTTTATAGTACATAGAGGATGACATGCGGGTCCCATTTAGCAGCAGCGGTATCACCGTTTGAGAGCAGGAGGATCGAAAGAAAAAGTCAAGTGACCAAATATGAGGTGCCAAAAAATCCAAGAAAAGAAAGTTTTATAGTACATAGAGGATGACATGCGGTTATTTATTGCAGCGGTATCACCGTTTGAGAGGCGAGGGGGGATCGAAAGAAAAGGTAAGTGACCAAATATGAGGTGCCAAAAATAATTCAAGAAAAAGTTTTATAGTACATAGAGGATGACATGCGGTCCCAGTTAGCAGCAGCGGTATCACCGTTTGAGAGCGGCAGGAGATCGAAAGAAAAAGGCAAGTGACCAAATTTGAGGTGCCAAAAAAAAAGAAAAGAAAGTTGATTGCACATAGAGGATGACATGCGGGTCCCATTTAGCGGCAGCGGTCTCAACGTTTCCAAGGCGGCAAGGGATCAAAAGAAAAAGGAAGTAGCCAGAAATCAGGGGGTCAAAAAAATCCAGAATAGAAAGAATTTTGGTTCATAGAGGATGACATGCGGGACCCATGATCCTGCATCGTCGGCTCGATCGGAGAACGTTGAACGAGATGGCGCGATGTAGAAAAAAACAATGCCAGAGAGGCTGCCATCTGGGCCCTACATCCCTCGGCGGTGCGGATTTGCGTTGACTCGGCCGGCGAACCCGAGATTTCGAGATGCACCACGTCCCGGGCCACCACACGCGGCGTTTTGGCCGCTTTCGTCGGGCTAGGTGGCCTCCAAAAGGAAAAAAAGTTTTGACATGCACCACGGAGGGACCAAAAATCGTCGGCCATGGTACACCAGCAACCACGGCGCGACTTCAACTTCGTCGGCCATGGCAACTTTTCTTGTAGTGCTAAAAACGTGATACCAATTGACGAAACTCTAGAAAGACTCCAGGGGCGCCGCCACCATCGCGAAACTCCAATTCGGGGGACATAAGTCTCTGTTCCGCAGCATCCGAGACGGGGAGAGCCCCCAGGAAAGCCATCTCCATCGGCGCCACCGCCTCCATCATGCTCCGTGAGTAGTTCCCCCATGGACTATGGGTTCTAGCTGTAGCTAGTTGGTATCATCTCTCTCATGTACTTCAATACAATGATCTCATGAGCTGCCTTACATGATTGAGATTCATCTGATGTAATCGGTGTTGTGTTTGTTGGGATCCGATGGATTGTTACATTATGATTAGTCTATCTATATAAGTTTGTGAAGTTATTGTTGCTGCAATATTGTTGTGTTTAATGCTTGTCACTAGGGCCCGAGTGGCATGATCTTAGATTTAAGCTCTATACTTATTGCTTAGATTGTATCTACAAGTTGTATGCACATGTCTATGTCGGAACCAAAGGCCCCAAAGTGACGGAAATTGGGACAACTGGAGAAGGCTTAGATATGAGGATCACATGTTTTCACGGAGTGTTAATGCTTTGCTCCGGTACTCTATTAAAAGGAGTACCTTAATATCGAGTAGATTCCCTAGAGGCCCCAACAAGAATTTGGTAGGACAAAAGATGTTGTACAAGTTTCTCATTGCGAGCAATAGCACTATATATGGGAAACATGCCTACATGATTAATAATCTTGATGTTCGTCTTAATGCTATTTCAATCCTATCAATTGCCCAACTGTAATTTGTTCACCCAACACTTGTTATTGGAGAGTTACCACTAGTGTAGATAGCTGGGAACCCCGGTCCATCTCTCATCATCATATACTCGTTCTACATGACATTAGAAGTAGTATCAACTATTTTCTGGTGCCATTGCCTACATGTTACTAATACTGCTGCTGTGTTATTCTGTTACTGTTGCTCTCATATCAACACTTTCACATCACTGTTACTAGTGCTTTTCCAGGTGCAGCTGAATTGACAAGTCGAGTTGTTAAGGCTTATAAGTATTCTTTACCTCCCCTTGTGTCAAATCAATAAATTTGGGTTTTACTTCCCTAGAAGACTGTTGCGATCCCCTATACTTGTGGGTCATCAGCCCTCGAGTAGGTAAACGATAAAAAGGATAATTTCTGGAGCGACATGCTACCAACATGATCTTGATTAATACTATTGTAAAGCATATGAGATGAATGAAGTGACTCAAAGCAATGGTCTATAGTTTGCTAACAAAAAAGACAATGACTAAACAACTGAATCATATAGCAAAAACTTTTCATGAATAGTATTTTCAAGACAAGCATCAAAAATTCTTGCATAAGAGTTAACTCATAAAGCAATAGATTCTTAATAGAAGGTTTTGAAGCAACACAAAGGAAGATTTAAGTTTCAGCTGCTTTCAACTTTCAACATGTATATCTCATGGATAATTGTCAACACAAAGTAATATGATGAGTGCAATAAGCAAGCATGTAAGAATCAATGCACACAGTTGACACAAATGTTTGCTTCTAAGATAGAAGGAAGTAGGTAAACTGACTCAACATAAAGTAAAAGAAAGGCCCTTCGCAGAGGGAAGCAGGGATTACTCATGTGTTAGAGCTTTTTATTTTGAAAGCATGGAAACAATTGTGTCAACGGTAGTAATAATTCATATGGGTTATGTATAAAACTTCCTATAAGTTGCAAGCCTCATGCATCGAATACTAATAGTGCGCACTTGTCCTAATTAGCTCGGATTTCCATGGATTATCATCGCATTACATATGTTTCAACCAAGTGTCACAAAGGGGTACCTATACCTGTACAAAGGTCCAAGGAGATAAATCGCATTTGATTTCGATTTTGATAGATCTCAACTTCAGGACATCCATACCAGGACAACATAGAAGCAGATAATGGACTCCTCTTTTTAATGCTTTAAGCATTCAACAATAATAATATTCTCATAAGAGATTTTGAGGATTTAGTGTCCAAGCTGAAACTTCCACCATGATACATGGCTTTGGTTGGTGGCCCAATGTTCTTCTCTAACATGCATACTTGAATCATTTCAACTCATGGCAAATCGCCCTTACTTCAGACTAGACGAACATGCATAGCAACTCACATGATATTCAACAAAGGTGTGACAGGTTGATGGCGTCCCCAGACAACATGGTTACCGTTCAACAAGCAACTTATAAGAACTAAGATACACAAGCGACATATTTCTTACCACAATAGTTTTTTAGGCTACTTTCCCATGAGCTATGTATTGTAAAAACAAGGAATGAATTTTTTGAAAGGTTTTAAAGGTAGCACACAAGAAATTTACTTTGGAATGGCAGAAAAATACCACATAGTAGGTAGTTATGGTGGACACAAATGGCATAGGTTTTGGCTCAAGGTTTTGGATGCACGAGAAGCATTCCCTCTCGGTACAAGGCTTTGGCTAGCAAGGTTGTTTGAAGCAACACAAGTATAAACCGGTACAACAAAACTTACATAAGAACATATTGCAAGCATTATAAGACTCTACATTGTCTTCCTTGTTTCTCAAACACTTTTACCAGAAAATATCGAGACCTTAGAGAGACCAATCATGCAAACCAAATTTCAACAAGCTCTACGGTAGTTCTCCACTAATAGGTTTAAACTACATGATGCAAGAGCTTAAACATGATCTACTTGAGAGCTCAAAACAATTGCCAAGTATAAAATTATTCAAGACAATATACCAATTACCACATGAAGCATTTCTGTTTCCAACCAAATAGCAATAAGTGCAGCGGCTTCCAGCTTTTGCCATTGAACATTAAAAGTAAAAGCGAAGAACACTAGTGTTCATATGAAAAAGCGGAGCGTGTCTCTCTCCCACACAAGCATGTTAGGATCTGATTTATTCAGAGAATGAAAATAACAAAACGAAAATAAAACACACAGACGCTCCAAGTAAAGCACATAAGATGTGACGGAATTAAAATATAGTTTCACTAGAGGTGACCTGATAAATTGTTGATGAAGAAGGGGATGCCTTGGGCATCCCCAAGATTAGACGCTTGAGCCTTCTTGAAATATGCAGGGATGAACCACGGGGGCATCCCTAAGCTTAAACTTTTCACTCTTCTTGATCATATTATATCATCCTGATCTCTTGATCCTTGAAAACTTCCTTCACACCAGACTCAAAACAATCTCATTAGAGGGTTAGTGCATAATCAAAAATTCACATATTCAGCAAGGACACAATCATTCCCAACACTTCTGGACATTACCCAAGGTTACTGAAATTTAATGGAGCAAAGAAACCCGCTCAAACACAATAAAAGAGGCAATACGAAATAAAAGGCAGAATCTGTCAAAACAGAACAGTCCGTAAAGACGAATTTTTTCGAGGCACTTAACATGCTCAGATGAAGAAGCTCAAATTGAATGAAAGTTGCGTACATATCTGAGGATTACTCTTGATTTTTTTCAGAATTTTAGATTCTCCTACGGAGAGAACAACTCAAATTCGTGACAGCTAAAAATCTGTTTCTGCGCAGAAATCCAAATCTAGTATCAACCTTCTATCAAAGACTTTACTTGGCATAACAATACAATAAAATAAAGATACAAATGTATTGCTACAGTAGTAACAAGCACCTAGACTCAAATATAAAACAAAAATTGTAGAAATAAAATAATGGGTTGTCTCCCATAAGCGCTTTTCTTTAACGCCTTTCACGTAGGCGCAGAAAGTGAAAATCAAGTAACATGAAGAGAAGAAGTATCAACATCATGATTTTCCTTAAAAACACAACTTGTCGCAATACGTAACTTAGATGCTCCATTATCTAAATTTCCCATAGTGGTACTAAGGGTTTTATCAATTTTAAGCTCATAATGATTCTTTGGCTTAGGCATCTTAGAGACATACATGAACTTTTGCTCCTTACCCACATAAGCTTTCTCCTTAAACTTAAGAGAAGAAAAAAAACCCAAGGTTCCCATAGCTTCTTCAAGTTCACCAATCCTATGGGTTTTATTATCATGGATAGCACAAGTTTCTAAGACATCAATTCTTTCATTAATTCCTCCTAGAGATTTATCAAGTTTATCAGTATTATCAAGTAATATTCCTAATTTAGTCTCAACACTTGGAAGATTTTTCTCTATGGCCTCCAACTTTTTCATGACATCCTCAAGAGAGATTTTAATTTTAGCTTCATTAAAAGGTGGTATTCCAACTAGGCTCTCAATAATGCAATTAGCTTCTAAAGCAGGAGTGCCTAGGAAATTACCCCCTGTAAGAGTATCAAGAACATACCTATTCCAGCTAGAGATACCAACATAAAAGTTCCTAAGGAGGATAATAGTGGAGTGTTTCTTAGTGCACCTATGATGAGCATCACTAATTCTATACCAAGCATCTTTAAAACTTTCTCCCCCTTGTTGCTTAAACGAACGAACTTCAACTTCAGGATTACTCATTTTAGCAATAAAAATAAGTAAAGCAAAACCGAATTAAGTAAAGTAAAACAAGTAACTAAATTTTTGTGTTTTTGATATAAAGAAAGCAAACAAGACAGAAAATAAAATAAAGCAAGACAATAAACAAAGTAAAGAGATTGGGTGTGAGAGACTCCCCTTGCAGCGTGTCTTGATCTCCCCGACAACGGCGCCAGAAAACGTGTTTGATGGCGCGTGACTGAGCTTGATGGAGTGTTGATTCCTCCCTAGTAATGGCGCCAAAAAAGCAGCTGCTTGTGACGGTAAAGCACACGTCCGTTGGGAACCCCAAGAGGAAGGTATGATGCGTACAGCAGCGAGTTTTCCCTCAGTAAGAAACCAAGGTTTATCGAACCAGTAGGAGATGAAGGCCACGTGAAGTTGTTGGTGAAGGAGTGTAGTGCGGCGCAACACCGGGGATTCCGGCGCAACGTGGAACCTGCACAACACAATCAAGATACTTTGCCCCAACTTAATAGTGAGGTTGTCAATCTCACCGGCTTGTTGAAAACAAAGGATTAAACGTATGGTGTGGAGAATGGTGTTTGCTTGCAAAGAACAACAGAGAGCAATTATTGCTGTAGGTTGTATTTCAGATGTAAAAGAATGGACCGGGGTCCACGGTTCACTAGTGGTGTCTCTCCAATAAGATAAATAACATGTTGGGTGAACAAATTACGGTTGGGCAATTGACAAATAGAGAGGGCATAAAAATGCACATACATATCATGATGACTACTATGAGATTTACTTAGGGCATTACGACAAAGAACATAGACCGCTATCCAGCATCTATGCCTAAAAAGTCCACCTTCGGGTTAGCATCCGCACCCCTTCCAGTATTAAGTTGCAAACAACAGGACAATTGCATTAAGTACTGCGTAATGTAAACAATACAAATATCCTTAGACAAAGCATTGATGTTTTATCCCTAGTGGCAACAACACATCCATAACCTTAGAACTTTCTTTCACTGTCCCAGATTCAATGGAGGCATGAACCCACTATCTAGCATAAATACCCCCTCTTGGAGTTACAAGTATCAACTTGGCCAGAGCCTCTACTAGCAACGGGGAGCATGCAAGATCATAAACAACACATATATGATAGATCAATAATCAACTTGACATAGTATTCCATATTCATCGGATCCCAACAAACACAACATGTAGCATTACAAATAGATGATCTTGATCATGATAGGCAACTCACAAGATCTAAACATGATGGCACAATAGGAGAAGACAACCATCTAGCTACTGCTATGGACCCATAGTCCAAGGATGAACTACTCACGCATCAGTCCGGAGGCGGGCATGGTGATGTAGAGCCCTACGGTGATGATTCCCCTCTCCGGCAGGGTGCTGGAGGCGATCTTCAGAACCCCCCGAGATGGGGTTGACGGCGGCGGCGTCTCTGGAACTTTTCTCGTATTTTGGCTCTCGGTACTAGGGTTTTCCGAGACGAAGGAATATATAGGCGAAGAGGCAGCGTCGGGGAGCCAGGGGTGGCCTCCCCACATGGGTGCGGGGGGCCTGGCCGCGCCGCCTATGGGTGGGCCCCCTGCTGGCCGCCTCGACTCTTCTTCGATGTTCTAGAATCCTCCGTGGAAAATAGGGCCGTGGGCTTTTGTTTCGTCCAATTCCGAGAATATTTCTGTGTGTAGGATTTCTGAAACCAAAAACAGCAAAAACAGGCCGCCTTCGGCATCTTGTTAATAGGTTAGTACCGGAAAATGCATCAAAATGATATAAAGTATGAATAAAACATGTAGATATTGTCATAAAACTAGCATGGAACATAAGAAATTATAGATACGTTGGAGACCTATCAGACTTCTCAAATCAAATATCTGGTTCTTCTCCTCATTCATCTTCTTCAAATTTTCTTCCATCACTCTTTTCTTCTTTCACGAATTGATCCACATCATTTATCAGTGAGTTGTAGTTCTTCTTAAACTTGTTCCTGTCCTCAACCAACTCCTGCACCAATCTGGCATTCTGGACCCTCTCATCTATTCTTGTATTGCTGGGCTCATGGTACATTGACCACAACCTTTCGAGTGAGTTTTGAAGAGTAGCTGGCCACTCTTTATTACCCAGGCCACAAACCCTATTGCTATCAATATATCATCCATTATATATACACACAACATCTATCAATTATGTACGTCAGGGACATGCAAATTCAATATATATCCATTATAACACAACACATATAAATTATATCTACCATTACTGCAAAATATCTGTTCTACCGCAATGAAAAATGGAACTATGGGACAGAGCAGAGGCAGAAGCTTACATGACCAACGACGCACATGTAGAATCTCATGCCGGTGTTCGTCCCTTCAAACGCCACACATCTGTTCGGCTCCAAATTGTGCACGCGGCAATGTGGTCTACCGACAGCTAATCCTCCAAATGTAATGTCCTCGCAGGTGTCAGGAGCATAGTCCATGTCTGTCAGCTCCTAAATGACAAAAAATTGCAAAAAATGACCTTAATCAAGGTAAATCGAAGCAACGAAACAAAATCCCCAAATCGGAACCTAGATCCAAGAAAATGAGAGAGATTGAGATGGCCGAGCTTACATCCATCTGGTCCGTCGAGCTCTCGCCGTCGTTCCAGCTTGGCATGGCGGCACGAATGGCGGCGGTGGTGGACCACGGTGGCGCAGCTCCGGCAGAGAGAGAGAGAGAGAGAGGAGTGAGAGTGGGGAGGACGATCGCGACTGAACCGGCAGTCTCCCAAAACGCACGCTTAAACGACCGACAAGTGGGTGGGACCCACGCACCGTCAACGCCTGTTAACGACGGTGCCGAGAGCCGTCAAGTTGTTGCCACATCAGCTCTGACAGTGGGCCAGGCCAGGCAGAAATCGTGTCAATTCGAGTTCAGAGACGGTTTAGTGCTATTTGAGAAAACCTCGTCAAAATTTGGTGATTTTTCACTCCCAAAATACAAAGTGGTACAAAAAAAAAAGATTTAGCTGCAAAAGTGGTGGTTTTATGCTAACAACTCGACGTGGTTCGACATTCCCAAAACGGCTCCTATGTTTCGGGGCCAGTGTGGGAGTGCCAAGCAGTTTGCTGGGCAGCGTCGTACAATGCCGTGTTATCGGGGACGCCGATTTCTTGTTCCGAGAGCTCTAGCGGAGATGCTTCTACGGATGTATGGGCTATCAGTCAAGTACAAATACAAGTACAACATGTTTATTCTGTAAAATAGAAGTACACACCATATTAGGGCTCGTTCGGTTACCTAGGATTGAATCCCGACATGGATCTGCTCCAGACTTGGATTTGGTTGATCCAGATTTGTCATCCAATCCCGTTTTGGTTGATTACCCATAATCCAAGCCTTAACTTTTGCGTTCAGTTATCCCACGAGCATAATTGGAAACAACCCAACCTTTGCTCGATCTCTCTCTTCCGTCGTGGAAATCTTTCCACGGGTCCAGCGGGGATGATTTCTTTCCAGATCGATACAGTGTAAATGTCTTGGATGGGCTGGGCAAAGAATTCCCTCCGGGCATAACCGAAGACCAAAATTTTCCTGGGCTGGATACTTTACCTCGCCGGGCTGGAAAACCAAGACTGGGCCGAATCCAGGCCAATCCCTGGCTCCTAGGGATTAAACGAACGAGGCCTTAAGGTTCTCCACCAAATGGATCGGGGAATAGTACTGTCACGAAAAATTCAAATCGACCAAAGTACAGGCAAACGCACCACACTACAACAATATAAAAAGCTTACAGTCTTCCAGATTAGATCAAATCCTCTCAGTTGAACTGAGTGAGATGGTCGAGGGTGGCCATGTACTGGTCCTGCACCTCAAACTCCCTCGAGGCCATTTGTACCACGTCGATGTCGTCTGGACCAACGCCGCTAACGCTACGGCTCAGGCCAGCTCCGTTGGTGCCGAAGTAGCACCAGTCGTTAGCACCACCGCCACCACCACCAACTTGGCCCATCTGGTCGTTGGTGGATAACCCGTGGTCGATCTCCGCCTCCGGCTGCAGGCAGTTCTGCTGGTCGGCGAACGGGTTCACGTCGTTCGTGCTCGCGTACGCCGCGTCCGCCTGCAGGTCCTGCACCTTGATCATCTGCGCTGGCGTCGGAGGCGGGACGTAGGGCAGGTGGTAGTTCAACTGCGGGTAGGGAGGGATGTAGTACGGGTACCCGGCAGCCGCGGAGTTCATGTCCAGTGCCCAGGAGTGCTGCATGTTTGTGGAGTACATGCCTGCCATGGACGGGCCGGCGTAGGCCAGCGGCGCAGCGGCAATGGCGGTGTCTGGACCAACTGGCTGATTTTGGTGATCGGGCTTGGTCAGCTGCGCGGTCGCCGCCGGTAACACTGCTGGTGGCCATTCGGTGGCAGGGTAGAGGTTACGGATGTAGTCGGCGAGGAGGGAGAGCTTGCGGGGAGGTAGCTGCTCGCAGTTCCGCTTCTTGAGCGTGCGCTTGGCCTTTAGGCTGCGCATTGTGGCGTTCCAGTGGTTCTTCACGGAGTTCTCGGAACGGCCGGAGAGCTTTCTGGCAATCGCTGACCAGCGGTTGCCGCACCTCCGGTGCGCCGCGATCAGCTCCATGTCCTCCGCCTCGGTCCACATTTTCTTCTGCAGGTGTGCAATATTTGTGAGTTAATTACTTGTGTCAACAAGCTTGCCAGACCATAGGAGGAGTATAATTGAACACAACATAGCACGGAACAGCATACAACAGAACGCGAGGTTGCAGCAATTCACAGATAAACAAGAGAACAATTTCACAAACAAATAACACATAATTACATGAACCTTGTGTTGGCAAAGCCTATTATGTTAAATGCAAATGGCATTTTCTATTTATATTACTGAATTCAAAATTTTGTAGCACGTCTCAGATAGTAATTTGGGGGCAGGAGCATAGACAAAGATGTGTAAATTAAATAACAACACAAAAGTAAATGGTTTATCAATTGCGGCCGAGAATCACGAAAATCTTCAGAGACATGCCAATTACCAAGATCGATTAAAAACTGCAAATGTAACTTAATTTTTTTTTATAGGATTGACATCATTATTCCATTTAGATATTAGATGAACAAATAACCATGGTAGGAACTTCAGATATAAATAAAGTACTCCCTTCGTCCCGAAAAAGATGTCGCATCTAGATACATCAAAATTTAGACAAATTGGTGACATAGGACAGAGGGAGTAAAATTTTAGGAATCTATGTATCAGCAAAGAAAATGGTGTTAAATACAAGTGTCATATATATTTAGATAACTGGAATAAAAAATCATACCACATCTCAAATTGTAATCCAGGGGCATAAATATCGATTCTTGACAAATATCAACCAAGTCACAAAACTCTATGAAATGCTAAGAATCTATGTATCACCAAAACCAATTTTGATAATTGCAAGTGAGACTCTTGGTTTATATAGTTGAAGCAAAACGTTCATACCACATCTCAAATGCTAATTTGGGGGCATGAATATCAACTCCTTAGAGATTCAACCCAACGCCAATTTTACAAGTAAATAGCATCACAAATTTACTTTGTTGATCAATTAATGGCTTGGAACTACAAAACTTTCAGGCTAGCCAAATTTTCCTTAGTGCAAGTGACATATTTTATTAATAGGATTGACTGGAAAAAAAAAACTGTACACATCCCAAATTGCTAAAGTGGGGACTACCAAATTCAGACGAAACAGAACAAACAACATCCAGAATTTCACAAATATATATCATTACAAAGTTACTTGGGTGTGGTCAATTAGTGTCCGAGAATTTGAACATTTCGTAGACATGGAAATTAGGAATAAGAATTTTCGTAAGTGCAAGTGACACCTTTTATCTGCAGGATTCAAACTCAAATTTCCGTACATATCTCAGAATGCTAATATGAGGGCTCTACTTCTATTTACAACAGCAACAGAATACAACAACAACAACAACAGAAATTTCGTCAACAAATTATACCCAAAATTACTTGGCTGACCAATTAGTGGGCTAGATGAAGAAACTAATTGCGCACTTACTGATCAGAGTAAAGACATGCAACACACACTATTTATCCGGGAGTTAACACCCACTTCCTAATGGTGTGGGATGAAACTTGGAGCGAAGTTTCGCAAGTATATAAACCAGATTTATTATTTCCAATAAATTCCCTCTCGGTAGGCACACTCGGCCATACTAGATGATCAGAATTCCCACTGAAATTAAGCTGCTATAGACCTATAGTATGCAGCAAGAAACCAAGATCTGGCGATATTACCTCAATGATGGGGTCGACGTGGTTAACCCATCTCTCGCGGCACTGTTTCCCGGTTCGCCCTGGGAGGTGCTCGGCAATCGCCGTCCACTTCCGGTGCTGGTTGCCATGTTCCCGCACTGCTTTCGTCAGAATCCTGCAAACGAACCACAAAGAAACAAAACTGAAGATGCAGGAGAAAATCTCTACGAACCAAGAGAAAGGATTCTAGTTCCGATCGATTTAGTACGTACTCATCTTCCTCCTCCGTCCACGATGCTTTGATCAGCGGTCCGTTGGCTCTGGCGAGCGGCGGCGGCCTAGCCGGCGCGGCCGTCGCCATGGGCAGGGGGGCGCCACCGCCGCTGCCATATCCAGCGAAGCTGGTGCGACGATCCATCCCACCGATGGCACCGTAAACGCCTGATCCCTCGTCGGGGACTGCTGCAGCACCGGCTGATGGAGCACCGCCGTCGTTGGGGACGAAGTACTGCGCCTGCGCGACGCAACCAAGGCCGGAGCTCGCGGAGTAGCTTCCTGCCGTCCAGCCCGCCGCGGCCGCCAGCTCCCTGCCGAAGTACGCGCAGCCTCCCGCAATCATCTCGGTCTCGGAGGTCGGAATCGAGCAATGGCAGCGGGAGCACTCGCGACAGAGAGGGGACAAGCAGAGAATGAGAAGGGGAGTAGTCTGTGCCTGCAACTGCGAGATAAGTACCTGTGTCAGAGGCCAGGTGGACTGATATAGAGGGAGGATGCTCCATCGGACCGTCCATTCTCCCAGGTCCACAACTCATCGGACGGCCAGGAGACTGTCCCAGGTTATGACGTTCCGAATACACATTTTCTATTGTCTCTCTGGACCATGTGCACCGGGTGTATGCAGTCCTTGGAGAGGTTTGTGTGTACCAGACTGTCAGTACAAATACGCTGATGCGCAGCACTCGTGCACCTATGGACGTATGCACATAAATTCAGGGAGAAACCGACCGCAGAACGGTGGTTGGTGTGTGCTTAGATGACGATTCATTAATTTTTAGATAATTAGAGGGTGTCGTTATAAGTAATAAATATATAGCATAACAAATCATTTCGATGTAGTTCCATTCCAGTTTTTAGAAAGATACGCAGGAGTATTCTACATAGTACAAAGCTCTTGTGGTGTTTCGGTCCAACTTAATGGCCCCAATCGTCGATCCAAGAGTTAGGGTTTTACGTAGTTGGAAAAAAGTAGCAACAGATGCATAGTGCATGCTAACCGGCGGGGATCTAGGTATTACCGGTGAGGATTTTTGGCGTTTTAATGGTCAGAAAAGGTTGACCATCGGAAAAGGTGTATTGGATCATTGGTACGAGAAAATTTGTCGGTTTCGTGACAGGAGACCGGAGAGCGGAGAACGGTATCATGAATAGATACCACATCCGCACGGAATTGTCGTTTATTGTTGGGAAACGTATAGACACATCGAAGGGGTGTACGGAACCGCACGTACGTGGAGGTTTCTGTCAGTTTCATCTCCGGGGACCGGAGTTGTTACATATGTAGTACTATAAATGGATAACTTCTATGACGTTTCATCTCCACGATACGCGACAAATAGTATGACGAAGCTTGCCCTGCTTTTTTGGTTTGGTATGACATTTTGTGGCAAAAAAAATGGTTGATGAAATTTGTTAGACTTAGTGATTGTGCAAAGCTCTACTTGAACAATTGGCACTTATACCTTTATGTTTTTCGAATTGGTAGCACATCTCGTGATATAAATTGATAGTACTACCTATACTATTCGAAAGGACATTTATCTTTCCATATGTGGTTTTAATAGTAACTAGATTTAGAGGTGCGCCTTGGCGCACAATCCCGTGAAAATCATGCCAATATAATTAGGATCGAAGCAGCAAACCAAGTGTATCCCAATATAATTAGGATCGAAGCAGCAAACCAAGTGTATCCCATGGAGATCATGCCAATATAATTAAGATCGAAAGCAAACCAAGTGTACCAAGGCTCTAAACCATATGCAAAATATCTGACATCTACTTCTGTTTTAGCAGCCACTCTAATGGTATAAACTTCACAGTACCAAAAAAACTTGGTTCAAAGCCACCTTATTTCCTTTTTATCCTTTTGCCCTGAAATACATTAACATTCTTCTTTTTGTAAAACAAATCTACATTTCATTACCGTGTAAAAAAAGGAAAAAATATTTGTTCACTATTGTACACTTACTTTCTGATAAATTCAGTGACCAAATAAACCGAAACTTCTTCAGTTTTGGAACAGAAAATTTTGAAAGAAACCAGAACTCAGTCCTCGAGAAGAGTAACTATTCAAACATTAACTTGAAAACAAGGCGCAAGGCTTGTATTCTCCACCCGGGAGAACTTCCACATACATACATGACACCACCATGTAAGGTGCAAGAAAATGCAACTGTTTTTACATCTAAAGCATCTTTTATCCGTGAGTGCATGTACCTAAATAGCATCACTGACACTCTAGTTCCCTGTATTTAAGAAGGCTACGGCTCCATTTCCACCGTCCCGCCTTTCGTGCATCACCCCAGCTACTTCATGTTCCTGGCTGCCACAGCTCATCAGGTGCTCCAGCCAAACCTTATTCCACCTCCAATACCGCCAAATGTCTCACCAGCTCCTTCATGGCTGCCAGGGCTCATCAGGTGCTCCAGCCAAACCTTCTTCCTCCTCGAATACCATCCAATGTCTTGGAGATAGATTTCCTATGATGGTGAATACAGTCGTGAAAAATAGTATTCTTCGCTTGGGAAAAAAGATCTACATGTACCATTTGTTCTAGGTTTACATGTGCCAACTGACGACAAAAGGGCACAGGTTAAGGCCATCAAAATTGACATACCTTTTGGAATACGGATAGGAACCATCGCAGGGTTCACCTAATCTTTTTAAATTTAATGGTTTGGACTAATAATTTAAGTATAGTAACATGAACCAACTGTTCACCATAGATGTACACATGTACATATTGACATCACCTGAATAGTTTCTTTACCAATATCAAGACAAATGTAGCCACAACAGAGAACTGATGGGAGATTTACACACATAAAGCATAAATGAGAAATAATCCTATGTATTTTTTTTGTCATGCAGAATATTTACCCACATAAAACATAAATAAGAAATAATCCTACCTTTGTACTGATGTACATTTTTGGTCCCAGAGATCAAGCAGAAGGGAAAATATATATCATAAAGATCTTGGTGCGCAGCAACACAGGTAACATAAGGATCTTAATCTCTTATGATAATAAGTACAATTTATATTATCTGAAACCTTACCACCATTGTCTGATTTTTTTATGATATTCCTTAGCTCTGTCAGATTACTAATAGCAGTTCCACTGATGAAAAATATCCCATTGGAACACAATCGTATATCAAATTAGTTGCAACTCATTTCTGCGGAACAAAGGACTTGCAGCCACATCCAGATCAGTGTATCCGTATACATGGAGAAAAACAAATTAACATACATGCACGCATACACAAGACATGAAATGGAGAGATAGTATTTCAGCGACCATGTGGAGTTCGTATTCAAAATCAAAATGGTGGGCTTTGCATTTGTAACCAACAACTGAAATAGACTTCTCATTCACGATTGGAAATGGAGTACCTTGGGTATCTTCTCCCTAGTTGACAGAGAACGGGCCAGCAAGGTTAAGAAGCCATATCTTCTCGGTGCTCCTGCTATAATCAGGAAGCAACACATAATTGTATCCTGCAGAGGTATTGCCAGAGTAGGAGCAAAGCTACGCAGGCTGCATGATTCATAATGAAGAATTAGATAGACAATAACGTGAATAAGTTATGCAAGAAATAAGAATGCATAATTAAGCATTATACAGAGAAAAAAAAGCGTGCAGAAGAATTGAAAGAAAAAATGATCCATAATTAAGCATCAATGATTGAAGAAGTTGCACAAGAAGCAGCGTTCCATAATTACGCATCAGATAGACAAAGGTGTGAGGATGTTATGCAAGAAACAATGAACTATATTTTTTTCAGAGATACCCCATGAACAAAAAACTCGGGAAACTTAGCTATGTTATAAAATTGCAGCTCAAGAATATCATGAATAAATCTAGATGTTGTAGCATGCCAAATCAATATATTTTAACACGAGAGCCTATTTATTTGCTCAAACTGAATGTGCTATAAATTTTGAGCTGTTATTCCATAGTTTCAATCACGAAACGTCCTGACCTCTAAACCTTCCACAAGTTACCACATGATGATCAGAGAAAACTCAAATCTGCCACATGATCCAAGCCTCAACAGAATACCATAGGCATATAAAACAACATTTTAGAGAGAGATGGACGGATACTTACTAACTTTTCCACAATATTAGAGAAAACTCAAATATGCACAATGATTCAAGCTTCGACAGAATACCATAAGCATATAAAGAAACATGTTAGAAAAATACAGACAGGGAGTTACAACATACAGACAAAATATCCAAGTTAGCGACCTCAGACAATCTCCTGGTAAATTTTACTACACCCTCTGGATCCGACAAGGGGCTGAAGAAGATGTCCATTACCTTCAGCTTGGAGCCGACGCCGCCGAAGTGCATCTTGTCATTGGCATAGACTCCATGTCGACCAGCTCGGGGATGACAGCAATCACCGAGGTCTGTTTTCCTGTAGACACAACACTTTTTTTAATGAAAAAAAGGAATCACCGCAAGAAACTAAAAATAATGCAGAGACCATAATCCAACACTTGTATATTATGCCTTTCAAAGGAAACAGGTAAAGATGGATCCACCTAAGTTATATCCATCTTATATTGTACGCAACAGATCTTTATCATCTCTACAATGAACCACTCAAGTTCCTTGCCGCTCCAAGTATGTTTGATAGTGAATTTAAGTAACTCCATCCCGGGAAAGGATATACTATTGTCCTAAGAAAGGTACCCAATTTGAGTCATGATCTCTAAAGTCAATGACAACTATCCCCTAATCAGCTTGCACTATCCAAAAATGTAATAACAAATGACCAGATTATTCTTTCAAGTAGCAAATCTGTTTTCCTGCACCTAAACCAAAACAACGGTGCATCATTAATAAAGTTCTTAAAGATTTGTTTTTCGGTGTAAACCACAGTTAGTGTTGATCTTTCTTTTGCAGACCTAACACATACATTCATCCCATATATTAGCATGTATATGAAGTCCAAACCCATAAATGAATCCCATATATTAATAGAAGATTGAGTCTATTAACGTTGGCAGACAAGGTGGTGCAGATCGAGAATGTGGCATTGGAGTGTTTTGCAATAGAAAATTTGTTGTTTCTCTTCACTTTCTTGCATCAATCCTATGAGAAACCTATATGCTCATGACAATAATTGCATCAGACTACATGAGGTAAATAAAAGGAACTGTTTCACATTCTGTAGATACAACATATACAGGGAAGACATATTCTGCATGTAATCCCTGCCAAATACTAAACAAAGAAAACCAGGAGAAATTCAATGGTAGTGCAGACAAGCTTAGAGCTTCCAATACCTCATTGTCATAGACAGATAAACCATATGCTTTACTTGACTGAATATAGAAAGGAAGAGAATAAATATTTAGTCAATCAAGAGATTAGAGAATTTTGGATTTGTAGCGAGAATAATCGTTACACTGGACAAGTTTATAAATAAAAAGTAAACAAAAAGGACATGGGTGAGCATCCAATTTTATTATTCAAGATAAGGATTTACTCACTTATGCTATATTAAGAATTTTTCGGAGCGTCGCTCATAGAGATTTTTTAGCTTGTGGACAACGCGTCCTTGACTTGTCCATACCTGGTTTGTACACAAATAGTAAAATTGCCATTGAAAATCTAGGCTTGAAGTCATGATTAATAAATAATAAGTAGACAAATTGTAAGAAATAAATGGAAAATAATTAAAAGTAGATCAACTCTAATATTTACATGATTACAGAGAAAAAAGTATTACGGTAGTAGTGAAACAATTAGGCTGATTTTTTTTAAATGTAACACCCGTCATTTTCATTCTCTCTGAGGAAAATATTCCCCTTTTAAGGGAAATAATATGCAAATGTACACTTCCCATTTAATGAAAAATAGTGGAGATCAGTATATCAAACAAACGGAAAAGAAGAACATTAATCAAGTAAGCTAATAGAAACTATTTGTGTATGTGATTGACTATAGCTAACAGAACCAATGCATGCCAATGTACCTCCTCTGCCTGTATCCAAATGATACCTTTTCTTATCAAACAAAAGACCAAATCTGCATGGCAATTTGGTGCATGTTGGAGGATCATGCACTAATTACCATATTCTTCGCTAGGCAAGCATGAGTCACCAACTATAGACATAGCAACAGAAAGTAGGCGGAGGCACCCTTAGTCAAAGCCAACGGCTATATAGAAGTCAATGGCACAAAATGAACTTTGAGACTTAATGAAAAATCATATAACAAAATGGATTGAGCAAAACATCTAAACAGGACAGATTCTTACTGACAATCCAACTGAATAAGCAATGAACTGTGACGGTAGTACGTTCGAACAATTTCGTTAGCTTATCTCCATCCCATTTGAAATGGAGAGCGATCGCCCAGAACATTGCTGAAACCAAATCTACCAGCTTGAGCACCTCACACCGGCACCGTACCTAAAACCATGTACACCCTTGTCAATAGCCTTGCGAGATACAAACATCATTTACAACTCTCAAATAATTCGAAAGAAAGACATGGCATCAAATTACTTATAAACAATAAAAAAAGAGACGGGGCACCTGAATAATGGACTCAATAGCTAAAATCTATTCCCTGCCTGCTGAAAACCAATCATCAAGGAAGCTATACATCAGATATGTTATAGTATTATATTTAGTTTTGCATTGATCGATAATATATTAATCCAAATGGAACCATCTTACAAATAATATATCTCAACGACAAACTTTAATATCAGGGAAGCTATATATCAGAGATGCTAGAGCATCATTGAAGTTTATAGCTAATTTTTGAACAGACGTGAGAGAAAGGAAGAAATGGCAGTTGCGAACTTACTCATCATGCCGTAGCCATTCGAGAGGATGACTACAAGGCAACAACCACTGATAAGCAGCTGCATATATCCACTGATCACCTATCCTTGAGGTCATATGAATTTTGTTCCTTTTTCATGCTTGTATGCCAATATGAAAGACTTGGGCTCATAGTTTTAGCAAAACATTAAGCCTCATCACAGAAATCAGAGTAAGAAATCATTTATATACCAAAGAAGAATGAGATCGCACAAAAAATAGTTTGGACAAGAAAATATGCTAGCACATTCCTTACCAAGTTAGGTATTGAATTAAAGAAGAACTACACGGTTTTGTTCCAGTTACACCATTAGGCGTAAGCTCAAGCTCCACAAAAGCACATTTGCAAAAGAACCTCCAGAAAACTGAAACACATGAGATCAGTCCCCATGGAACAATCCAAATCTGATGTGGAAGTCAATGGACACCATTAACTAAATGGTTTGGTACCAAGAGAAGTTCCGTTTCAGTTAAGTAGCATAGCGAATGAAACTTACAATGATTTTTTTCGAGGTTTACGCCAGTGGATGCAAATACCTCATGGTCTTAGTTTTGAGTGTTTCTATGATAAAAAGGGCTGAATATTCTCTCCTTGAAAAGAATACACATGAAAGAAAAGATGATCAGTATGATCGATTTATAGCTGTAGGATAATAATGGATCAGCGTCCATGCACTACTTAACAGAGGCAAACCCATCCCAACGGAAAAAATTTCAAGCGCACAAAGACACAAAATAATTGAGCTAAAAGAAGCCTTACGTACGTGTTCTGGGAGAAGCAGTCTCATCCAGCCGCGGCGACGCTCTAGACACTATGGACTACCCTACATGAAGGAGATGTTGGGCAATCTTCCAACCTCACTGAACCGTTCTACAGGTCAGCCATGGATGGTCGAAGAACCTATTGTAGGTGAGGAGGCGGGGGGTCCAGAAAGATGACGTCAAGCCCGGACAGCACTACACGTCATGTTGGATGGCTACTACCACGCAGAGCCTCATCAAGCACCTGGTAGGCAAACATAAATGAGAGATTATGGGGATTAAATCATAGAAGAATAGTGGAAGAGAGGAGGCAAATCAGTAAAATAATACCACACGTCCACACCTCAGGCAAACATATTTACCTGTTTAAAGAATGGACACCGCCAAACACAGATGCCATGCTTTGAGCCCAAGCTGTGCAAAATCGCCATCATTGCCTGTAGCATGCTCCGACTGCAACCTGCTTGAAGAAAGGACACCGCCAAACAGGGATGCAATGGCTTGAGCCAAAGCTCTACAAAATCGCAGCCACCACTTGCAATGTGGTCCACACTGGAATTCGCCTTAGGCATGGCCACTGCCCCCAATCCTATACCATAAGCAATGATATTTATCAATCAAGGGCAAGATAGCTGAACAATTAAATACAAGAGAATTAAAAAATACAATCACACTCACAATTACCTAATCTGTTATTTAGCACTAAAATTTGGGGTAAATCATGTGTATTAAAGGATGGCCTTATAAGATAAATTAACGATCAAATTAATTTTAACAATCTTCTAAATCTCACGCAAATAAATGAAGTAGAGAAATAGAGGAGATAGTGACCTGGTACTAAGAAAGAAACAAAGTATGCCTGTGCTAATGTCCTCAAGCATGATTTCTCTAGTCTTCCCTGCAAGGAATAGGGGCAGGTGAACCGTGCCCTGCATCAAACAAAATAAAGAAAAATACATGATCTGATCAGTGTGAGATGGTTCCTTACCTAGAGAATCTCTTGAGATATGCACTTGGGCTCTGGCCGCAGGATGGCGTTGTAAGGTCTCCCCGACGCGCGCTTGACGAAGAGGAGCCATGGATGGAGATGGTGGAGCTCGGCACTTCGAGGTCGAGGACGACGGTGGCGTCACGAATGGATCCCCTGCGGCCCCGATCGCCGGGGACGAGGACGTGGATCCCGTGCGGCCCCGATCACCTGGGACGAGGACGCGTGCCTGCTCCTCCGTCCCTCTGCCTCCTGTGTGCCGGCGGACGAGGATGAGGATGGAGTTGCCGTGGATGAGAAGGAGAGCGCACGGGGAGGGGGGCGATGAGGATGGATCTGCCGTGGAGGAGGAGAGCGCACGGGGAGGAATGCGGAGGGGAGGAGGATGTGAAGCGGTTTGATGCGGGGCGGCGGCTAGGGTTCCAGCTTCGCTTCCTTTTTCCCATGTCCTTCCGATATTTTTCTTTCTCTCCCTCAGACGAACCAACCAAACAGCCAGACGTGGGCCAATCAGCGAAAACAAAATGAGGCCAGCGGCCAGCCCGTGCGTGCCTCGTGGCCTATCGTGGATAGGCTAGAATTGCTCCATGAGGGTGCAACCTTTATACCTTTAGATGGCCCGCCATTTTGGGGACTAATCATTGTGCAAGTAGGAGAACATGTTTTAATCCCTGATGATGGTAGATTCGTAATGGTTGATACCCAATGTACAAAAGGTTAGGAAAATAAGATGCCTTGTTTGAGTCATATATAAATCATACTATTAAGTATTAACACTGGTTCAAATTTTCCAAGGAGTGGGATCAATGCTTAAAAATACATCACATATGCAATCATATATTCCAAAGAGAAATAAAAAGTTAAAAATTGAATCTCAATGAGGAAAAATAAAGTGTGGAGACCAAAATATGTGATTCCACCTGGCCAAATTGGATTTACCCTCTGAGTTTGCATAATGCTTGTTACTTTTGGGTTTGTGTGGAACCTTAGAGAGTTGGAGTCCCTTGGGAGCATTTAAGGATGAGAACTCACCCAAGAAGTTTGTGAAGGCCCACATATCGCCTCAAGGTCCACCAATATATAGTGGAAGATCTGATACATAGTTGATTGATAAGGGCATGTCTATTGTGACCGTTGTGAGTGTTGTTTGACATGGCCTCTCCAACAAAATATTGGACTATCCCAAATTATTTTAACTTTCTCTCTGGTTAATTAGTTCTAAGTATACCTCGCCTTGTTTATCTTGCTTGTTAGAGTAATCTTGTTATATAGGATTTTTCATACGGTTGCATGCATAGAACTGTATTTACATGTATTTTCCTAAGATTAACATTTTGCTTAAAATTTGTGGCCACCTATTCACCCACTCCTCTAGTTTACATATTGATCCTTCAACTCGTATCATGACTAGGGTTCTCGTGGAAGGCTTTACCACCTAAACAATAAATATGATGGCAGATGCTGATAAGAGAGTGATAGAGTTGGCAAAGAAAATCAGTGATATGCGTACAGAGAAGGCCATGGAGTGAATCTCCATCTTGTTTCATTTTTGGGGTGAAGAGGCTTCCACACTACTACTAACTGAGTGCTCAAATGCCATATGAACTATCACCTCCGCACCTTTTCGTGATGGGAGCCAATATCCTAACTAGAAAGCGCTAATGAGAATACACATGTGTGGAATCAGCTTTGATTTGTGGGAAAGCATTTCCTAAGGATTTGATCTACATAATCCAATCAATATTTCTCCTAACAATATTAAGGTGCGGTAATTCAACTACCAAGCGCTCACCGTCATCCTCATCAAGTCCCTCTCACTAACATAGGTCGCTCGAGTTCATTTCAATTGGCAGCATTCACGATGTCTCCAACATTCTCTCCCAAATGATGGCATCTGGTGTCGCCCCTCTCCTCCTAAATCTCGTCTCGGCTAGTCTAGCATGGTCTTCATTAGGAAGCCGTGCTTCCAATTAAAAAATCCACGTCCAAAGCATCATGAAGAAGATGCACACCGAGAAAACACATCAGACGGCTTCCTCAACTTAGGCGTCGCCAAGGCAATTTACACGGTAAGGTGGTCACAAAGCTTCCTGGAGTTCTTGTTTGTAGTTTTCGATGGATCATATGGGTGTGTCTTTTGCTCTCAGCATCCTCCTCCAGTGTGATCCTCAAAGTAAAATATATCCCGCATACTGGAAATGCTAGGGGCTACAACAAGGTGGCTCACATGCATATTGGACATGGGGAATCCATGTCCATGTAAATGGTATGCCGTTAGTTGCACCGGATAGCTTGACGAGGGTGAGAAGCCATCCCGTTGGAAGAAAGGTGGGATATTGGTGCACTGTCATTTTTACGTGTACTGATGTACCAAACCCATGCTTCAACACTACGTAAACCTTACAAAATCGTGAAGATTTCGACATTCATAAATCATGCACCTAGTATGTTGCAACTATCTAAATACAACAACGAGCAAATCCGGTTGCGAAACTGTATTATACAAGACAACATATGAAGTGCATAGCCTAATGGGTCCTTTGTGTTAATTATTAAGCCATATATATGGATAATACTTCCTCCGATCCGAGTTAATTAAAAGGGATCGGAGGGAGCATTTGAATTCAATACTTTGTGGCATGGTAGACTGTCATGTTTATTTTGCACTCTAGTACCTCGAAGGTCTATTAATAAAAGCTCAATGCTCGGTTTTGGACATGAATCCAGTTGCTTGCGTAGCGCTTTTAGGCCTATCTCTGTTTTCCGTGTTCCATCTTCCATGCGCACTGCGAACTGACGCTTTAGCACCGGCACTGTTGAAAAGGTACTAACAAATCTCCGCACGGCAGCCGCCGCCCTTCGCGTCCGGTGAAACGCGGTTCAGGGTAGCGCGAGGTGTTTTTGGCTGGCTGTGGCCGTCGGTGGTGTCGTCGATGAGGACGAAAGCTGTTGGTTTCCGTTCATGTCGTGTGACACGGGAAAAGACCACAAACTGGCTCGGCGATGACAACACGGCGAAGCGAACCACAAGATCGGCCAGGCCGCGGTGGCGCGTGCCCTCTCTGTGGCGCGGCGATCACGACACGGCAGGAGTTGGGGCGGAGAGAACACGTGGCTGGCCTGGCGGATTCACGTTCTCTGATGCGTGGCTTCGGCTGCAATCTTGTTACAGTGGTTTAGTTACAGTGATATAACTCTCCTCAGGTTACGCCGGCGGGCTCTGCTCACCGTCGTCGAGCGGGGCTCGCAGTGGCTGTGGCGGAGGCGGCGTGCGGGGCTCCGTGCAGCGTGGACGGGAAGAGCCTCCGCGCTATCACCGGTGTGGACGGCGACGACGCCGAGGAGGAGGCGCGGCTCCTCGAAGACCAGGATGGTGTTACCGGCGACGGCGACAGTGCCGGAGATGATCCTGATCTCTCCTTGGCTACCCTCCCGGCAGAGGCAGAGGCAGGGCCGAACGTCCTCCTAGCAGCCGGCTGGTGCTGCTCCGGTGTGGTCGGCTCCGACAATGTCCCTGGCCTTCTCGAAGATGATCTGCGCAAGGTCCTGTCCGGTGCCTGTCACACAGTAGCGACCATTTCTTTTCTCCATCAGATTATAACAATTAGCAACTGCCAGGACGAAACCACTTGTAATTTCAAATCAGATAAAATTTCATTTTGAAGATATGAATTGGCAGCATGGAAATACATATAATGCAAACAATAATAAATCACCATTGATGATGTTTTTTTTTCATATCCTCCAAAGGGGATTAGAGTTGATTTTCATATTTAGATTTTTTTTCCAAAAATATGTAAAAGTAGTTTCAACAAAGTTCACATCGACAGGGCTTATGTTTTGCCCGATGTTTAGGCTGATATGCAATCCACTCTTAGTATTGATGTAAATCTTTCTGTTAAATACTTCAGCGTGACAAGAAATTCAGAGTTTGGTGAGACAAGCTAATGAACAAACCTCCAGTTTTGGTGAAATCCCTTTCAGCATCGCCAGCTTCCTCTCAAATGAGTTGCCCAGAACCTACATATTTAACAAGTAAAGAAATTAGTCGCTAGATTGTTCGTGAATCGATTAAGTGGACAGCAATATCTATGATTATTTATGAATAACGAAAAAGATTAAGCCACAATTTATGTTTGCTTAAGTACCAGTGGCACTTACGGATGCAACTTGCTTCGAGTTATCCCAGTTGAAGAAGCTGGTGAAAAATGCAGGCTCATCCCCTTCTGCAACAACATAAACAGTTGTGTCAAAGATGGACCGTCGCCCATCCTGAGCATTGCCTGCCTGAAGGAACATCTGCAGATTAGGTAGAAACAAATTGAGATTTGAGATTTCTCCAGTGCGGTTTTCTTGGCAGCTATAATCACAAGTTGGAAACTTGATGACCTTGCCAATGTCGAGGGCATGCTCTTTGGACGTGACACCTGAGTGAAGTCCAACCCAGACATAAATTTCCTCGCCGCAGTCCAGTATCAACGTCTCCTCAGTTGCCAGATCATCCTGACAGAAGGTAAATACCTCCTTTGCCTGCAAGATTGGAATCCCGAAACTATTCAACCTTTGCAACAAAAATCATCAAGCTGTATTCATGATTTCTTGTGGCAGAAAATGTTATCTCAAAGATAGCGCTAACCTTGAACAGACCTGAAATGAATCATATATTAGATTAGAAACTCTTTTATGAACAGATTCTCTTGGAAGGAAAACTACAAAGATGCACGTACATTGCTGGAAAGTACAGGTATACAGACGTGGATCTGCCGGCCAACTCTTGACACACTTCTCTTTGGAGTACTCTGATCTTCCTTCTAATGTTTTCCAGAAGTGATCAGGTTCAGAACCTTCTTTTAATAGAAACGATTGCTTTAGTGGCTGCAAAAATAGCACAGCATATAATCCACAAGGGTATACTTCACAAATTTCCTACAAACATCAGAGTTTTTTTTTGAAGGAAACATTAGAGTGAGAAAAATGGCATCCTTACAAACAACTTATTCATCATCCTGTCAAGTATAACATGTTCAGTTGCTGAAGAAAGGCTTCCAGTCCAGGTAAAGAAAGAAGGACCGTCTTGCAAAATATAGCAGTGCGAGGAATTAAGCGAGCTTGCAATCTGCATTTAGTGAGTATTCCAGTAAACATGGGATGATCTAGAATATCAGAAGATTAAATGATATCGAATTGTGATTTTGGCCTAAGAAGCTAACTCTAAATCTGCAATTATTTTGGATTTTTGCCCAAACTCACCAGATCAACCTGAACGGCTCTTGCGCAATCATGTCTCAGCCCTTGAACCCGGAATAATGCAGCCCCGTCTTTCTGGTACCCTTCAGTTCTATTGCTTTTCTGCAGAACAGAGTTCTTATATGCAGCACTCCTACCACCCTGGAAAAGGAAGAAAATGAAGAAACTATACAATATTAGTATCCAAGTATGCATCCCTTCCTTAATCAATTTTTAAGTACATGACCCGCACAACATGAGACGTATACCTTGAATATGATCAAGGACTTGAATACTAGGAAAAACAGCTCTGGTTCTCTGGCCTCAGACACTTGCCCCTGAAATTACATTTTGCAAATCATTGACACTGTTGGATATGACGGCAAAGATTCATTTTAGTCATATGCCTGGATTTAGTGGAAATGTGGAATTAAGGAGTGAAATAACTCACCACAACTGCAGGACCTTTGACTGAATCAGACATGCTTGACATCAATGAAACTGAAGCAAGTCTGTCTTCCTGCATCCAAATGCACAATCCAATTCAGTAACATGCGCCATGCGAATGGATAAACATAACCCAATCAATATTCGACCATGTTCGCCTTTACATCCGATTGGAAATGTTAAGTGGTTCTTAGCAAGGTAAATTATAAGAGTGTGGCTTTGTTCTTAAAAACTAGTAGGATACAGTATACCTGTACGCTATTTTGTCCAGACCAAGAAAAGAACAGATTATAATCTTTTCCATCTTCAACATAGCTGTACTGTACAATATAGCAATCCCCATTATACAGTTCCTCCTGCTCCTCAGTGCAAAGGAGGATTACAGAACCACGGTCCACTAACCATACCTGCGGTACATATTATTCTGTTACAAGACGGCTTCACTCATATATGACACACTTAGGCAAATAATTTTACCTTCAGAGAACCATTACTACTGATGGACTGTTGAGGTTTATCTTCTGGAATTTCTGCAACATCATACCCCTGATGCTTGAAAATTGCTGCACCATGATTCTGCATTAGACCTTGCAATGATATTCACTGAGTTAATGGAACCAATAGGTAGACGAAACCACTAGTCTTCACACCTGCCACTTTCTCTCTCCCTGCCTCATATAACTTTTGGACGACATTCTTCGGCCAATGCTGAAACTGCAGCTTAAAGTCGGCAATTTCATGACCTTCAGTCGTTATAACAGTTTGACCAATTGATGATCTTCCTTGACTTCGTACATAATCCTACAAAATAAGGTTTGTTTCAATCATATGCAAAGATTTAACTAGGGACCACATATCAAGCATGTTAATACCCCTATCTTTTTTTCTGGTTTAGCTTGAAAGTTATCTGCACGATATTTTTTCTGAAGAGAGAAAACTTATTTGCACTACGAGCATATTAAATAAATGTTATTCTGTTAGAAATTTCCCTACAAGCACACATTCAGTATAATAGCAAAAAGGAAAATAGACAGGTTCATATGCATACCTCTAAGACAGTAACGGATATCTTCCTCTCTGAAACCAGTGTTGCCATCCCTAACCACAAGTATATTTCAGTTCCACAGTCCAGTATGTAACTTCTGTCAGACTTCAGCATTTCTCTATCTAACAAGTGTGCATCCATTGGAACAAGTTTTCTCTTATTAATCCTACAGATGGAGAAGCATACCAATATACTGTTATATACTCCCTCCGTTTCAATATATAGTGCCTATAGATTTTCCGCACGGTAATTAGCGTAGCTCATTTTTTAACACAAAACCCCCTAAAGAGCTGAACCACAATCTCAGAAATACTTCCGATCTGCCGATCCCTCGATCCCGTTGTGGAGTCCTTTACGGAGTAGGAGAGAAATAAGGAAAGTGAAAACAGAAACGGAGGAGATATTGCAAATAAACACAAATATACTCTTATATTATGAAACAAATGCAGAAAATCTATAGGCACTATATATTGAAACGGAGGGAGTACTTATTAAAGGGGAATTGAGTTCTAAATTAACTTGGGGATAGTCACCAAAAAAGTTTCTTGGATGTGGTAGTCATCAGCTCCCCATTGGCTGCATCTGGTACATCACGGGGAATAGGTGCATAGCCTCCAAACAGGTTCCAAAACTCACCAGCATCAGAATCACCAACAAGCTTTCCATCCTCTACAGTCAGTGACAAGCATAAAAATTTAAGTATCTTAGCCATGTGATGAAAGGAGAGAGTTTCATATGACACTACCTATTGTCCCAATTTCACATCTACCGGAATGTCGGTTTTCTCTCAGGTACTTAATGACATCTAATGCCTTTGCCCTTGTTTGCACACTAGAATTACAACCGCTGAAAAGGAAGATCTTCAACGGAGTGTCAACTATAAATGCTGCCTTATGATCCAGGGAGGTACGTGAAAACGGAACCTGTGAACATCATTGGAAATAACACAATTTAGTTGACTTGCGCTGACAGACAGTTAGATGTGCTGATTTTTTTTTTTTTTTGCATTTGCAGTTCTTACTTCTGTGACACGAGCTACATGCTCTCCTTCACACCGAAACATTGTGGTCTGGTCGCATTCCTCCGCAGATCTTCTCCAGTGCGAAGAGAAGCTGCCTTGCACAGGGATTATGCATGGCCTGAAGTATGACAAGAACTTGTCAGATTCTTCACCTTGCATTTCCCTGTACTGGACAGCTTGGGAGCCCAGTGCCGCATCCAACTCAAAGGCCTTGTCGGAAGCCATCACACAGTGTTCCTAGGTGACCATAATACAACACACAAAAAAAGACATAAGCAAAAGTCTTGCCAATCAAGAATGACAAGAGGGACCATTAACTGACACACCTCTTTCGCTTCTTCCCCTACCCAGTAATGCACATTGTGTTGCCGACTTCCCCTCTTGAGCTCAGATGTCTGAAACGTTGTACAGCATGTGAAATTGGACAGTGATGTAAATAGGCTAATAAAATGTACAAATTTTACAGCTCGAGCAGAGCTTTGGAGAAACTTACACTGAGTACGATATAGCAGTTCCCAGTGTAGAACTTGCCATGCAAATTTTTTGCAATTGGGACTACACTGGTGCCCATAATGCACCAGATGTCCAGCCCTCTGGAGAGACATTTTAAGAAGAACAGCGTAAGCTATCTAGATTTACTGCCTGACATTTGCAGCACAGAGGCAAATTGAAGAATAATGTGCCAAATTGCGTACAGGTTTGAAATTTATTCCCCCACATTCCATCACGGATTTGAGACTTCCAAGCGTTTTTCTACTTTTCTTGCAAATCTTATGAACAGAGCAGATTTATTGCTGGAATACTGGTAAAAACAAAATTACCAGTTGCATTTTGTAAAGCGAAAGGGTAATAACAGCAGGATGTGGAAAATAGAAAGAATCGTGGAGGCATATTCCAATGCTGACCCAAGATTTGACTGGAATCTAGTCCAAGAGAACAACAGAAGAAAATAAAAGCAGGCGAGGGAGAAAGGTTAAGGAGCAGGACAGAGGACATACGGCTTGTCGCCGACGCCGAGGAACGCGTCGTCGACGCCCTTCATTGTCGACATGGAAGACAGCAAGAGGAGGCAATGGGAGGTCGTCGCCCACCAATGAAGTGAGCAAAAGCAGGGGAGGAAGAAGAAGAAAGGGAAAGGTGAGCAGGCAGCTGGTGGTGGCGTGGCGGTCGTAAAGTTTGGTGGAGCTGCAGAGACTAACAATTACGCACTTTCTCCTCCAGCGGGCTCCACCAACAACAGAGGCAGACAGAGAGAGGGGCGCCATTGCTTTGCCTTGAAGGTCCTGACGACATGTTTGACGCGCGCTCCCTCTGGCGGAAGGAACGCACCAGCAAATGAAATTGGACTAGTGTCGGCAACCCGTCCAGACTAAGGGCATCTCCAGCGCGCGTTTGTGTCGCGCGGCCGATGTTCAAATGACCGTTTTTGTCCGCGTGTCCGTTTACGTCTGGGGTTGGCTCCAGCGGCCCGACGCATTTTTTTTTCTCTTTTTCATTTGAACATAGTTCCAAATATTACAAATTGGAAGATTATTTTACACAAACTAATACATAGTTTGGAACATGGTTACACAAACTAAACATAGTTAGTACCATGGTGGACACAAATATAAATATTTTAAAAATAGAAACCAGTTGTGTTGATTTCCGTATGTTCGCTGCCAAGAAAGAACATTCGAGGGCACACCGTCCCATGGAAAATCCAGCGGGAGGACGGTGCCCTTGTTGGTTCTACCGAGGAAGAACAGCCAGAAACCTTCCACTATTGGCTTCGTCTGGCCCGTAGCCAGATTCGCTGCAAAGAAAGAACACTCTACATTCTAACTATCGGAGTCCGACGCGGATTCGCCGGTGTGGTAGTGCCTGCAGCAGGCCGTGTCGTCGAAGACCTTGACGACCATCTCACCGTCTCCCTCGTAGAGGAAGGTGAGCGGCAGGCGGGCTCGGCGCCGGTCACGGGCGAACTTGCCCCACCCGGTGTGCGGTACATCTTGCCCTGCCCGTCGAACAGACCTCCACGGTCCCGGCGGTTGCAGCTGGCCTCCCGTAGCTGCAAATGCGCCGGCTAGACGCCATCGGCAACTCGGCGAACTTGTTCGGAGACGCCGATGCCGAGCGGGTCGTCGTCGATGCGGAGGAGGAACTCGAAGCGTCCACGTCGGAGGAAGACGAAGAGGGCGCGGCGACGGCGAGCGTGGGGCCGTAGCTGCTCCACCACGGCGGCCCTGCCCCGTCCACGGGGCGCCAGGCCGCGGCTCGACCGCCTCGCCGGCCACCGGACCCGCCATGGTCTTCCTCGCGGGCCTGGCTGCGTCGAACACCTAGGCGGCGGAACGCTGGAGCTTTGTGGCGGCTAGGGTTTCTATGGAGGAGTGGATGAGGAAGAAGAACGTGCGCCCCTTTATATAGGGCGGAGGCATGCGGTGGCCGCGGGACGCGTGGCGACGCCATTAACGTGGTTGACGGAGGTGGGCTGCGGCCGCTCGGCAGTCGAGGCATCACCATTAACGTGGCGCGGACGAGCGACAGATGGCGCCGATCGGCGCGTTTGGCTTTCGACGCGGGCTCGCTGCGGGCCCGAAGAAACATCCGCCGGATACGAGCAGACACTTTGCGTCCGCGCGTGTCCAGAGACGCATCCGAGGCGCATATTTGGGCCAGGTTTGCGTCTCCGCGGGCCCCGGTCACTTTGCGTCGCTTGAGAGAGGGTGCAGACGCATTTCCGGTCACGGCGGACGAAAACGGTCGCTCAGCGACCATTTGCGTCGCGCCGCTGGAGATGCCCTAATGTTTGGGGTAGGATGAGATGTCCAAAGTTTATTAGACAAATTTCATAGGCTTGTATTTAGTTCTTTCTTTTTAAAAGTGAAGGGTGTGACTATTTCTCGGTAGCAAAAATCATGAAGCAAATCTAACAGCCTGAATAATTATTCTTAGTTGCATCCACATGAAATTAAAAAATTCTCTAAAAAAAACTCAGCTACAAACTAACCTGTAAGTCATATGCATGAAGCACGATGCAATTAAATGGTGTAGAACTTGACTCGGTACAAACTTAGTTCTCAGCTCTCACTGTTCCCGAAAAGCAAAGAATTTTTAAAAGGGAAGAATCTGTATAATTCTGTATGAAGTTTTACATTAACCAAGACTAATACCCCCTCCATTCACTCATATAAGATGTTTTAGGGCATCTTCAGCGGGCGCGATCCAAACAGACCGATGCGATCCGTTTTGGTCCGCATGGACATGAAGACACGAAAAAGGTGACTTAGCGTGACACGCATGGACCGACACATTCCTAGCCCTAATTTGGTCTGAAAATGCGGCAGCATGGACTGCCCGGCTCGGGAAAAAAAGGGTGAACCGGAAAAAGGAAAAAAGATGTATTACAAGAACACTATGTGTAAACTAAAAATCCTCCTAAGGTGTTGGGTGCCCAATCCAAATATTACGCTGCCATCCATCTTGGATAAAAATACCCCTCGTATCCTTCAACCATGTAGAAACATCAATAAATAGGTCACAATTCTCCACACGTCGTAGAGGTGACCATGAACAAAGTGTAGCCGTACCCTGGTAGATAACCTGATATTTTATCATTAAAAATATTGTCATTTCTACATAGTGTAAGGATACATTGCTCCTAAGTGTGTTTTTGGTAATTAATGACAATCTTTATGGACTATTGTTTTCTTTAAGTTTATACGAAGGATACTCCATACGTATTTCTCATATTCCATGTGTTGGATTCAAGTGTGGATGCCATGAAGATAAAAATATACTTATAGTATTAGCATCAAGATCATCGACTTCAAGAGAAAAATATTATATGATCAAGATCTTGAGTGTTTCATTTCAAGAGAAAAATTCAAGATATGGCTCTGAGCCGGTGTCATGATAGTCTCATGAGTTGAGCTATGGTTGACAAAGGTTTAGAGCATGCAATCAAATGAAGAGTTCTTTATGTTCCTCAAGATATTATGATAGAGCATGAGAAGATACATGGTTGACCAATACTAAGAGTGAAGATTGAATTCAAGTTGGTCAACCCATGAAGCATAAAGTTTGTACCACTTTTGATCATGTGATCTTGTGGTAGAATAAGCTTTGTCAATTATGCTTTGTGAACTAACACATTATGGTGTTTGTGTTGTATATATGGGTTATGTATATCGAGAACTTATGCTTGAAGCTTTTCATCGATTTGGTGATAATGAGGTTGTGAAGGTGTGCTTCAAGGTAGCTTTCCCGTAGTGGTGTATGAGGGAACAATCATGAGTCTTTAATACGCAAAAATGATCAAGTGAGGCATTCCAACATGAATGAAGCATGAAGTGTTGTCATCAAGATCAAGCAGGATGTGCAAGGCAAAGGTTTTTCTTTTACCGGTCTCAAGGTGGTTGTTAAGAGACCGTGTTCTAGGATAGATAGCCACACTATCGGTTGGGTAATTTGATCGCATTTCCTTAGGGAGCTCAATCCTTTGCATCCCTATATTCGTGTTGCTTCTTGATGTTTCTCCGTTTGAGGTTCTTGATCTTATTGTTAGCTTTTTAACAAGCTCAAGTTCATCGAAAACAGAATCCATATGCATCTTCTATTGCGTTTTCATATTTGAAGGTCTTTACCATTTTTTTACATTGAGTGGCTTCCTCTCTAAAATGATATAAAATCATTCGATGATGAGTCCTAATATTACATATGTTTTTTTGGTTCTATTCGTCGTTATATTTCCAATAAAATTGGTTTCATCTAAATCGGAGTTTGGGAGCACAGTGAAAGCCTAATTTATTTTGAGAAACTGCGTTTGAGGGGTTTATAGTGAAATCGACGGCCAAATCGGTTGGGTCGGCCCCTACGCCGGTCTGACCGGCTGGGCACCGGCTCCAAGCTGGTGACCGCCAAAATAGTGTATTGGGGGTTGTTCGGTTGCTGGCTAGTTCGGCCCTAGCGTCGGTTCTTGGCCGGCCTACCGGTTTGTCCGGCGCAAAGCCCGACTGACCAACCTGGCTACCGGTTTGACTGGCATGTGGCCCGACACAACCAACTTGCTGCGGGTTCTTCTCGTAGGGAAACCCTCCTAACAACTAGTTTTCCCCCTTGGACTATTGAAAGAACTATATGTCGCCTAGAGGGAAGGGGGTGAATAGGCGTTTTAAAACTCTTTTACGGATTTGGCTTGTAAGAATGCAGAATTAAACTAATGTCTATTTTACAAGCACAAATCTTAAATATGCTAGGCTCAACTAAGTGCAACAACAACTACTAGATCTAAGCAAGATCGGCACAAGATATATGTAGAATAAGTGATAGCAAGATATATTTACTTCAAGCACAATGGCTATCACAAGGAAAGTAAGCTCGGGTATAGAAATAACCGAGGCACACGGAAACGAAGATGTATTCCCGTGTTCCCTTTCTTTGCAAGAATGTACGTCACGTTTGGAGAGGTGGGGGTCCCACAAAGTATTCCCTAACGCCACGAAGACTCACCTTCTTCTTCTGAGTCTATCCCACGAAGGAATAGCTCTTTCCTTATGGCTAGCTTTTCCTCCACTCCGGAGATGGCAAGCTCCAAAACCACTTCACAAGCTCCATGAAGGAGAAGCGCGGGCCTCTTCACAATCTTCCTTGAAGAGACCACCGGAGCACCAACCACCAAGCCAACTAGGAGGTCTCCCTTCAAGAGTAACAAGCTCACGATCTCTCACTCGAACTAATCATGGTGGAGAGCTCAACAATATGCAATAATGCAAAGTAAGAACACAAAAGGTGTTCAAATCCTTCACACTCAAATCCCACCAAAGCAACAAATGCTAGGATGAGATTAGAGAGGAAGAACAAGGAGGAAATCAAAAAATGACTCCAAGATCTAGATCCCAAGAGATCCCCTCACTTAGAGGGGGAATGGATTGGATAAGGTTGTAGATCTAGATCTCCTCTTCCAAATCCCCCAAGAATATGCAAGAATTATAGGAGGGAAGGGAGAGGAAGCAAACTCAAGAGGTTCAACAATGGTGGTCAAAAACATGCTTAAGAACACTTAGAACAATAGGGAAGAAGCCCCTTTTATAGCCCCTCCAAAATATGATCGTTTGGGCCAAAATCGAGCCCCAAAACCGGCAGTACCGGAATTTTCGGTACCCCACCCGGCATGCCGGGCCAAATACCGGGCTTCTCGGCATCAGCACTCGGCATGCTGAGCCACACGCCGAAATTGCGATAACTTTTGCATCTGGACTCCAATTTCGATGATCTTGGGCTCGTTGGAATCATGACAACAAAATCTACAACATTATGCATAGAAACATCATAGTCCAACCTTTGAGTAAGAAAAATAATGTAAAAGGTTTTGCCTATCTATAAAACATCAAACCGGTAAAACCTCCAAACATGAAAACGCAATAGAAGATGCATACGAATTCCGTTTTCGATGAACTTGGGCTTGTTGTAAAGCTAGTAACAAGCTCAAGAACCTCACACAGAGAAACACCAAGAAGTAATAGGAATATGCAAAGTATGCAAAGGGTTGAGCTCCCTAAGACGATGTGATCAAGTTACCCAACCGAAAGCCCCTTTTGATAGTGCGGCTATCTATCGTATAATTCGGTCTCCCAACAACCACCTTGAGACCAGTAAAAGGAAAACCTAGAAAGGCCATACCTTTGCCTTGCGCATCCCGCTTGATCGTGATGATAACTCTTCAAGCTCCACTCAAGCTGGAATGCCTTAATTGATCATTGTTGCTTTGTGAAGACTCACAAATGCTCCCACATACACCATGATGGGATAGCTCCATTGATGCATATCTTCACATGTCCATCATCATCAAATGGACGGCAAGCTTCAAGCATATGATCCTCTTGAGATGCTCAACTTGAACTTGCCCAACTCAACCTTGATGACGATCACCACTTGATGTCATCCTCTCATGGACTATATTAGATCTCACTTTTGATGCATGCCCATGGAAAGATACCTAACCCACATAGACAACACAAGAGCACATATATGATGGGTTAGTTCATAAAGCATAGATGACAAGGCTTACCATACCACATGACTTCACGTGGCACATTCTTCATGCTTCATGTGTTGACCAAACTTGAATCTATTCTTCACTCTTTGTATTGGTCAACCTTGTATCTTATCATGCTCTATCATACTGTCTTGAGGTATATAGAATTCTTCATTTGTTTGCATGCCCTAAATCTTAGTCAACCATAGCTCAACATATGAGACTATCATGACACCGACTTAGAGCCATAACTTGAATTCTTCACTTGGAATCAAGCATTCAAGATCTTGATCATTCATTGCTTATCACATAAGCTAGAGCATGGCTAATATTGAGTTCCACATAAGAACTCTATCTTAATTTCTTCTTCTTGATCATATCACATATATGTCTTCAAATCTATGATCTTGATGCCAATACTCAAGGTATATCTTTATCTTCATGCCATCCATACTTGAATCCAACATATGGACTACAACTAGTACCTATGAAACATTCCTTCATATAAACTCAATGAAAACATTAGTCCATAGATGTTGTCATTAATTACCAAAACCACACATGGGGGCAATATACCCTTACAACTACAAATAGCCCTTCTTCCTCCTTGAGGAGGTAAGGTCAACCATCCAATTTGCTCTCTCTCTCTCTCTCATACTCCATTATTGAACATCAAAAGCTTGCTTCCTCTCCATTCTCTCCCTTGATTCTTATATATTTTTGAGGGATTTGAAACATGACATCTAGATCGACAATCTTGATGGTGCTTATTGTAACGCCGACTTCCACTGTTGGGGAACCCAAGAGGAAGGTATGATGAGCAAAGTAGCAAGTTTTCCCTCAGTAAGAAACCAAGGTTTAATCGGCCAGTAGGAGAAAGGCGTGACTTCTGAAGGTGTTGCTGGCTGACTAGTGGAAGGGCGCACTACTGGCGTCAGCAACAACGTGGAACCTGCACACAACACAACTAAGGTACTTTGCCCCAACTTGCAGTGAGGTTTTCAATCTCACGGGTTTGCTGAACACAAAGGATTAGACGTATCGAATGGAAGGAGATGTTTGCAGAAAGTAAACAGAACATGATTGCAGTTGAACTTATCAGTAAAGGAAATAGGACTGGGGTCCACAGTTCACTAGAGGTGTCTCTCCATAAAGAAATAGCATGTTGGGTGAACAAATTATAGCTGGGCAATTGACAGAATATCGATCAATACATGTCAAGATGATTACTATGAGGTTTGATATGGACATTACAATATAATACATAGACTGTAATCCAACTGCGTCTATGACTAATAATCCACCTTCAGGTTAGTGTTCGTACCCCTTTCAGTATTAAGTTGCAAGAAACAGACTATCGCATTAAGCAATGTGTGTAAAGTAAACAATAGAATTACCCTCGGATAAAATATTGTTGTTTTCTCCCTAGTAGCAACAGCACATCTACAATCTTAGAAGTTATAAAGTCACTCTCCGAGAAAACTAGAGGCATGAACCTACTATCGAGCATAAATACCCCCTCTTGGAGTCATAGGTGTCCACTTGGCCAGAGTTTCTACTAGCAACGAAGAGCATGCAAGATCACAAATAACATATTACCTGAATATATAATAAATCTCAACATAGTATACAATATTCATCGGATCCCAGCAAACCAAACATATAGAAACATAAATATGATCTTGATCATGTAGGGTAGCTCACAAGATCGATACATGAAGCACAAAGTGGAGAAGACAACCATCTAGATACTTCTATGGACCCATAGTCCAGGGATGAACTACTCATACATCACTTCGGAGGCGGACATGGCGATGTAGATGCCTCCGGCGATGATTTCCTCCTCCGGCACGGTGCCGGGAAGAGCTTCAGAACCCCCAAGATGGGTTCTGTGATGGCGGCCGCGATGGAACTTTTCGTGGATGGAGGCTCGGGTATCCAGGATTTTCACGAGAAGATTTATAAATAGGCGGAGGATTTAGGCCGGTGGGGCGCCTGGTGGGCCCAGACCTACCCTAGGTGCGGGCCAGGTCCAGGCCACGCCTAGGGGTGGTCTGGCCGCCCTGCTGCGCCTCTTCGACCCCCCTCTGGACTTCGTCTTCGTTTCGGTAAAATATTGACTTCGGCTTTTGTTTCGTCCAATTCCGAGAATATTTCCTCTACAACTTTTCTGAAATACAAAAACTGCAGCAAACAAGGAACTGACACGGTGGCATCTTGTTAATAGGTTAGTGCCGGAAATTATGTAAAGTGCAATGAAGTGCAAACAAAACATATATGAATTGGTGTAAAACAAGCATGGAGCATCAATAATTATAGATACGTTTGAGACGTATCAAGCATCCCCATGCTTAACTCCTGCTCGTCCTCGAGTAGGTAAGTGATAACAAAAATAATTTTTGAGGTGACATGAAGCCAACACAATCTTGATCAAGCATGTAAAGCATTGTGAGCTGGGATCTAAGTACTCTAACATAGGCATATGATAGATATAATTCAATAGAACTTAGAAACTATGTTATAACAAGAAGAGTAACTCAAACAAAGGATCATGAATAATAGTGCATTGAAAGCAACTGTTTGTTTATGAGCATAAAGTAAACATAACAAAGTGGTACTCAACATGTCCTTTATATAATAGCAAATCATAAATGGTAGGACACCTTCGAAGTTCAGAGGGTGACTAGATACAAGTAATTTGAGAGCAAACAATAGCACAATCATGAATCAATTAATAATAATTTTGGGACTATGCACATTGCACTAAGAATGACAACTATGTTCTCTTAATTAGTGCATAAAGCAGAAGATGAAGACTCAACATAAAGTAAAATAGAGACTCTTTGCAGAGTAAACAAGATAAACAAGTTTTACAAACCTCTCAAAAAGTATGGTACTTATTAGCTTTGAGCTCTCATTCCCCTATCATAAGCATCTTGAATGGTTAAAGTTAATGTGACTCAAATATGAGCTATATGCTTTCAAAAGTTCAAAATCTTATGCCCCTTGAATGCGAGTACCTAAACCTCATGCTACTCAACTTAGGTCCCAAATAAGTTCTTGTCATTGTAAGGTATACATGTATCATTCAGAACCGCCAATGGGGTACCTCTTGCCTGATGATATGGAGGTACTCTTGTGGAGCAATCCCATGCCAAAAGGACAAGACAAACAGACATTAAGCACCTTAGCAACTTTTTTTATTTACTATGGGTATAGCTTTTTATTGCAAATACTTCATAGAGTTCTCACTATGGCTTAGCTATAAATTTCCTCCATGAATGAGGCATGGCTTAGATTAGCCGCCCGAGCGTTTCCCTAACTCATCTACAAACTCCATGGACTTATAAGTTTCCATTTTATTTCGCACCGCTAGCCATCCATAAACAAAAGAACATGACATCAACTAAATATAAGTGCAATGTCGAAAGTGTTTCCCATGAAAGCATGGTTCTACTAACTCCCAACTTGCAATTTGCAAACATATAAACTTCATAAGATAGGCACAATGATCAAATTTATTAATTACAAGAAAGTAAATGTGCCATCAAGTTCGTGAGAGCTTTACTGACTAATTTTCTCATGCCAAAATTTAATTTGAAAGATAAATAAAAACATGATGAATTACTTGGAATAGAAATAATGCTACTAGGTAGATATGGTCGACACAATTGGCAAACTTTGTTTCATGGTGGTTAGATGCAGGAGTAGAGATCATACTCAGCACATGCGAAGGCTAGCAAAAGACTGGGAGCGACCAACTAATAGAGCAATAATGGCCATAATCACGCATAGCGACAAAACTTTATTAATCAAAGCATAAAGTGATATTACAAGTTAAAAATTAAATGATCATAGAAGTTTTAGTTGACTGGTTATAGTTATAACATGGTGTAAGCATGCGTCAAGTTAATCCAATAAAGCATCAAAGGAGAATACCACAATATTATGCTTTTATGATAAAAACAACACATGATTCTTTCAATGACACATTATGCACTCTCATCCATTTGAAAAAATTCATGCTAAAACAATAAATACTAAGCATGTGACAAGAATAACATCCAACATGACATGCCAAAGTCTATGCCGCAGTTTAGACAAGCTTCCTTTTGCATCACTATAGTCATGAAATATTTTACTCGTATCCAACACCAATCAAACTATTTGAAATAGCTCTCAGAGATAAAATACATTATGAACCAGAGAGCTAATCATACATAAATAAATAATACTAACGGGATCTGAACAAAATTCAAGTGAAAGAACAAGAGCTAAACGCAGTACCAGAAAATTAGAACACTTGCAGAACATTAACAGCGAAAACTAGAGCGTTCTATGCAATTAAAAAGGAGCGGGTCTTTCTCCAAAGCAAATGTGCCGGGATCCAACATATGCTACAGCAAACAAAATGAAACAAAAAACAAAACAAAAATAAAGACACTCCAAGAACAACACATAGCGTATGAAGCAATAAAAATATAGAGCATAGAGAGATGACATGTTGCTTTGTTGATGAAGAGGGGATGCCTTGGGCATCCCCAAGCTTGGATGCTTGTACCTCTTGAATATGTTTTGGGGTGCAGGGGCATCCCCAAAGTTGAGATTTTTTCCATTCTTCATCTCATCACATCATTCTTCTCTTCCTACACTTGAAAACTTCCTTCACACAAAACTTAACACAATTCTTCATTAGCAGCATTAGTACAATCAAAATAAATAAATCCACTTGGGCTCGGTATTAACTTATATCAAACATATATTAAAGCATAAGATACTATAGCAACCTTTTAAAAAGCTCTTTTATCAAAAGAACTAAAAAAGAAAGAGATTTAAGAGGCGAATGCAAATGGTGCAGAAATCTATCAACACAGAACAGCAGGTAAAGATCGATTTTTTTTAAATCCTATGTTTGTTATCTCGAAAAGTGGTAAACTAACGAAAGTTAGATAATAATCTGGGGCATATACATAAAAAATGACAGCACAAAATTCCTCTCTGGCTATTTTTACGATTTTTTGGTAACAACACAAAATCTGTTTTCAGGACAGTAACTTTCCCAAAAATTACTTTCTTCCTATGAGAGGCTATTGTTGGAACAAAAACGAAATAAAAATGATAAGGAGAGGTTATTACAGTGGTTATAACTTCCGAGACTCAACAAAAAGAAAAATTACTGTAAATAAAACATGAGTTGTCTCCCATAAGCGCTTTTTTTAAACGCCTTTCAGCTAGGCACAGTAAAAGTGCGAGCATCAAGTATTATCAAGTGAAGACGCATCAACATCATAATTTGTTCTAATAATAGAGTCATAAGATGGCTTATTTATTTTTTGAGGGAAGTGTTCCATACCTTTCTTGAGTGGGAATTGATATTTAATAATCCCATCTTTCATATCAATAGCAGCACCAATTGTTCTAAGAAACGGTCTTCCCAAAATAATTGGACAAGAAGCATTGCATTCAATATCCAAAACAATAAAATGAATGGGCACCAGGTTATTGTTAACCATAATAAGAAAATTATCAAATTTTCCCAAAGGTTTCTTTGCAGCAATATCAACATGGTGAACATCCAAATAACATTTTTCTAACGGTGGCAATTCAAATATATCATAGATTTTTCTAGGCATAATAGAAATACTTGCACCAAGATCACATAAAGCATTGCAATCAAAACCATCTATTTTCATCTTAATGATGGGCTCTGATACGTCCAAAACGTATCTACTTTCCCGAACACTTTTGCTATTGTTTTGCCTCTAATTTGTGTATTTTGGATACAACTAACACGGACTATGTTTTCAGCATTGCAGTGTCTCATTTTTGTGCAGAAACTCAACTTTCAGGAAAATCCCCGAAAATAATCGTAATGGGCCTATTTTCACCGTGAAGATGAGATGCCAAAATGGCAAGCAGGGGGCCATATTTACACCACGCAGCGCGGCCGGAGGGGCGCGCCGCCCTGGTTAGGCGCCTCGGCGGCCCCGACGCTCTCCTTGGGCTACTAAACCCCTTCGACCTAAAAACGCCGGGGTTCGACCATATTTCCGGAAGACGTCCGAACTCCGCCGCCATCGCGAAACTCCACCTCGGGACCAGAAACTCCGTTCGGCCTCCCCGGGATGGGGAGTGGAGGATCATCGCCGCCATCACCACCGACACCTCTCCATCAACCAGCCATGTTTCCCCATCCATGTGTGAGTAATTCCCCCGCTGTAAGCTGAAGGGGATGGTAGGGATTGGATGAGATTGATCATGTAATAGTCATAAGATTGTTAGGGCATGGTGCCTAGTATCCGTAGTTGGTACTTTTATGATCTTACCTGCAAGTTGTATACACATGTTGCTGTTCGGAACCCGAGGCCCCAAAGTGACAGAAATTGGGACAATGGGAGGGAAGGCGGTGATGTGAGGATCACATGTGTTCACGGAGTGTTAATGCTTTGCTCGTACTCTATTAAAAGGAGTGCCTTAATTTCCAGTAGTTTCCCTAGAGGCCCGGTGCCACCGCTGGTAGGACAAAAGATGTTGTGCAAGTTTCTCATTGCGAGCACGTACAACTATATACGGAACACATGCCTATGAATTGTTTAGTACTTGGATACCGTTTTATTATTATCTGCAAATGCCCTACCTTGATTGTTATATGAATTCTCTCATCCATGAAACGCCGTTCATCCATCTGTGCCTACGTATTTTAATCTGTTGTTTACTATAATCACTACAGCTGTCTTTGTTACACTGCTGCTTTGTTATTTCACTACTCCTACTACTATTAAACTGCTCTTGATAAACTCTTGCGAGCAAGTCTGTTTCCAGTGCAGCTGAATTGACAACTCCGTTGTTAAGGCTTACAAATATTCTTTGGCTCCCCTTGTGTCGAATCAATAAATTGGGTTTACCTCGAAGACTGTTGCGATCCCCTATACTTGTGGGTCATCAAGACTATTTTCGCGCCGTTGCGGGGAGCATTGCTTTATTTGCAAGCTCACTGAATTGATATTGTTCGCTGCAAATCCTCCATCATGGGTAAACCTCGCGATACTAAAGTCGCCATATTACCATCCACTACAAGAAAAGGTACAACTCTGAGTACCTCCTGCTCTTGATTCACCATTTGTGATAAGTCAACTTGTTTCACCACCACAAGCTTCACGTGTTGGTATTTCTGCTGAATCTGAAAATTCCTCTGATAATTTTGATGATGCTTCTACTGTGCTTGATAATACTGGTTCATTAGGTCCTTTTCTAGATGCTACAATTGCTAGGTCTAGACAAATTGAAAATATTGAAACTCCTAATGAAAATATTGTTACACCTGTTAATTCACCTGATCTTGATGAAGATTATGTGGAACTTGATGATGATTTTATTGATAAATGCAATGCTACTACTAGTACAAGTAACCTTAAAAAGCTTATTGCACAACATGCTGTTAGATATAAACTGTCTCCTAATCCTAAATTTGCCACATCTCCTATAAACATTAAGGATAAGGATTATGATTTTTCTCTTGATTTATCTCATATATCTATTGTTGAGAAAACACCTTTCTGTGGTACTAAAAATGAAAGTGCTGTAGAGCACATGAATGAGATTTCTACTTTAAGTAGCTTGTTTTCTAATGATGTTAAGATGCGTACTTATTTTGCTGCTAAAATTTTCCCTTTCTCATTAAAGGATGATGCTAAGATTTGGTATAATAGTTTGCCTCCTGATTCTATTGATAGTCCAAGTTGTTTGCTTGATGTTTTCTTTCGAAAATATTTTCCTGCTAGTGCTCAACATATTGCTCTGCAGAGAATTTATAGTTTTGATCAAGAAGATGGAGAGAAATTGCCTGAAGCTTGGGCAAGGTTTTGCTCTCTTATTAGAGCTCGACCTGGACATGAATTGGAAATGCATGATTTACTTGATATATTTTATAGTGGACTAACCATTGTGTCTAGGGCATACCTGGATAGTTGTGCTGATTGTGTTTTCAGGAAAAGAACTCTAGACGAAGCTGAAGAATTATTGGCTAGAATAAGCCAAAATCATGATGATTGGACTACACCTGAACCAACCCCAACACCAGCATTGAAGAAGAGGGGTATGATTGAATTAAATGATGAAGATATGAGGGAAGCCAAGAAATCTCTTATGGAGAAAGGTATTAAATCTGAAGATGTGAAGAATTTACCTCCTATAGAAGACCTATGTAAGATAATTCCCCTTCATCCACGATTGAGGTACATTCCCTTCAACGCTTTGATAGAGGAGACATCCCTTACTCAAAACCTCCTGATCAATGTTTAGATGAATTTGATAATTATGTTGTTAAGCAAAATAACTTTAATATGAGAGTAGAGAATCATCTAATGGAATATTCTCAAGCTATTAGTAAATTGCATGATATTGTGGAGAGAACCTCCAATGATGTTAAGATGCTTGTTAAACATTTTAATATGATTCAAACTCAAATTGATCAACTTACTAAAGTGCAAAATGACTTGTTAAAAAATACTCATGAAGAAAAACATGCTTATGAAGTAACAACTAGAGGCGGTGTTTCTACCCAGGATCCTCTATATCCTGAAGGGCATCCCAAAAGAGTTGAACAAGATTCTCAACGAACTAAAGAAACTAGTAGTCCTTCTAAGAAAAAGAAGAAGAAACATAAAACTGTTGTAGAATCCTCTGAATCTGTTAATGATCCTAATAGTATTTCTATTTCTGATGCTGAAACTGAAAGTGGTAATGAACATGATAAAGATAATGATAAGAATGATACTCCGATAAAGAAGAAGATTGAAAAAGAACCTGAAAAGCATGCTAAAAATAAAAAGTACACTAATAAAGAAGATTTTATTACAAAGAAACATGGTAATGAAAGAGAACCTTGGGTTCAAAAGCAAATGCCTTTTCCTGCTAAGAAACTAAAATCAAAGGAGGAGCATTATAATAAATTTTGTGATTGGATGAAACCTTTATTTTGCAAATCCCTTTGACTGATGCTATTAAATTGCCTCCTTATTCAAAGTATATGAAAGATATTGTCTCTAACAAAAGGAAAATTCCAAATGAGGAGATTTCCACTATGCTCGCTAATTACTCTTTCAATGGCAAGGTTCCAAAGAAGTTGGGAGACCAGGTATACCGACTATTCCTTGTTCCATCAAGAATAATTATGTTAGAACTGCTCTATGTGATTTGGGAGCAGGAGTTAGTGTGATGCCTTTTTCTCTTTACAAGAGACTTGATTTAGATAAGTTGATACCAACTGATATATCTTTGCAAATGGCTGATAAATCTACTGCTGTTCCTGTTGGTGTATGTGAAGATGTTCATGTTCAAGTTACTCAAAATTGCTTAATATTAACTGATTTTGTTGTGTTGGAAATGCCTGAAGATGATAATATGTCTATTATTCTTGGAAGACCCTTTCTTAATACTGCAGCTGTTATTGATTGCAATAAAGGAAAAGTTACTTTCAATGTTGAAGATAAGGAACATACTATCTATTTTCCCAAGAGGATTGATAAAGTATATGGAGTTAATACAATTTTTAATTTGAAATCTATCAAGGTGGGATCTATTGATTGTCCTATATATGAGCCTAAAGAAGAATATCAAACCCTTGTGATTGGATCCATATCAATTCAATATAAGGTAACATGATTGATTTGAGGTTTATTTCTTCTTATGTCATGTAAAATTTATTTGGTAGCAAGACTTGATCAACCTTGTTAACAAGTATATTTTAAATGCATAAGAGAGCTAAACAACACTTCTTTCTTTCTCCACTTGTTTTATTTGCTGTAGCACTATTTGGTTTGCAAGATACTTTAGTTGTTTAAATTTTTGGAAATCATTTCCTGCGCTGTAATAATTACTTCGACATCCAGAAATGTGCATTTTTCAAAGTTCTCAAAAATTTACAAAAATTATACTGTTGGTCTTATTTTTCGAAGAGCTACCTGGGAGCACCAGGGGCTGACCAGCGGGGCACCATGGGGCTGGACCCCATGGGCTGGCGGGGCCAGCAAGGGGTCGCGCCACCCTGTGGTGTGGGCCCCTCCTTGCCCCACTCACTCATCTCTTCCTCCCATCTCACTCTCTCTCCCGAAACAACTCGTACTCACTTTCTCTCACTCGCGTTTCTGCTCAAGAGCTCAAGATTTCTCGATCTCTTTGCTCAGCCCAGATTTCTGTCTGAAATTTGGCACTCTCCGGTATGTGACTCCTTTGATTATCCAAATAGAATTTTGTTTGGTTGAGTATATCTTGAATATTTTGCTGCTGTAGGTAACATGTTTAGTGAGCTTGCATGCTTGTTCTAAGTTGTAAAAAATAGTTTTGATGCATTTTTAGTACTCTAGCAAGTTCCTATAGTAGTTTCCCTCAATTATACACCTTGTAATCAAATTTTATAATGATTGTTGAAAAATTTCAGAAAATGGAGTGGAATAGGCACCAACTGAACCAACAAGAATTGGAGGTGCAAAGAGTTATGAGAGTTCACCGCGAAGAGGGAGTATATCCCTCCTATTACCCATGCGCTGATTTTATGCGGAGTGCAGGAATCTTGCAAGATGTTCAAAAACTGATTTCCAATGCTGGGTTGGAAAGTTTTGTTGTTGGTGAACCTGACCAATATGCGAAACTAACCATGTCAGTGGTGCAGGATTTTGAATTCAATTGGTCCCAAACTAACCCCATGGTTCAATACAAAATTTATAATAAAACTGTCAACTTGCCCTTTGAAGATTTTTGTGGAGCAATTAGAGTGCCACAATGGGGATCATGCGAGAAGGTTAGGGGAGTACCGCAGGAGCTCTTGAGTCTATACACGATGATTTGTCAAGGGGGAAGCTTCTCAGATGATAGTGGTAAAATCAGTAGTATTCAACTCCCAGCTATTCGCTACTTTGCTTATTTCATCACAAAGTGCGTTCTTGCTAGAAAGAATGCAAATAAGTTGTCTATCCAAGATATGGCTTTCTTAGCTGTTGCATTGCAATGTGATAGGACTTATAATTTGGGTGCTTTGATAGCTTATAGACTTGCTACTAACCGTGAGAAGGGAGGAATTTGTGGAGGTCTCATCGCCTCTCGTTTATTAGCTATGCATGGTGTAGAACCTCACCATCTTGATATTCAGCTCTCCATAGAGAAACTTGACGTTGTTTCCATGATTAAACATGACTTTGTTTCGGATTTGTCTAATTTGAGCAACCTGTCTTATAACATAAAATTCTATAAGAAAAATTGGAGAACAACTAAGAAAACTGAAAAGCTAGTACGATTGCCTGCACCTGCTTTGTTTAACCTTGATTCCAGAAAAAGTGGTCGGTCACAGAAAATGAGCTAAATGCATACATAGAAGGAGAAGGCCATCATGCAGGGGACGGCACAGAGGAGGCCGAGGAACACCTCGACTCGTCATCCGATGCAGCGAGCTCCTCACATCAACATTATGGTTATGTGGAGCCTCCACGCTATTCTTTGGACCTTATTATGATCACGCCATGTACGATCCGTCGGCGTGGAACCCTGACCCTCGCTGGGGTTGATCTCCACTTAGGTCAAAAGCCTAAGCTTGGGGGGAGGTATACCAGCATCACTTATTCATTGCATATTACAATTGATGGATACTTGTATATACTTATTTAGCTTCTTAAAGTGGTTTCTTATGAGAGGGAGATGATATTTGGGGAAGTGCTGTCTAAAAAAAAAAGATTCTGGGCTGTTACTAAAAAATTTCCTGGGTGCAGCCAGAACGTTATTTTGAGTTGCCAATTTTTGTGCATGTTCCCCAGATTGTTATCTAACTTTCATTAGTTGAACACTTTTCGAGCTGAGCAGAGGAAGATTTTCGTAAAAATCGATTACTGTATTGCTGTCAAGTTTTGGCAGATTTCTGCCGCTTTGCTTTTCTTTGTTTCTTTTAGTTTTCATTCTCTTGTTTTTGCTTTGTTTCTTCCTAAAACACAAAAAGACCAAAAATATTTCTGTTTTTCTCTTCACCATTTGTTTATTTGGTTCTTTGCTCCTATTTTACCTTATTTGCTATCGTTAGTTTGCTATGAGAAAATCAAAAAGATTTTGCTTTGTTTGTTTGTTTCCTCTTGTTCTTATTTCTAACCCGAAAACACCAAAAATATTTGTTGTTCTTCTTTGGTTTTGTAAAGTTCATTAAGGAGTTTAGCGGTCTTCGGTGGTTGGAGCTTGGTTTTCATTCTATATTATTATTTAAGTCACACAAGTGAAAGGCAATAATGACGATCTACGGCAACTCGACTGTGGTGAGAGGCTGGTATGAACTCTATTTGTTTTTTGTATATATACTCATCCATGTAAGCATGCTTAGTTGGTTCATGTGAGGTATATGTCATCTAATGAAAGTCTAGTAGTTCATGATCTCTCATTATTAGTTCCAATTTATTAATAATGAGTAGCATGTCATGAATATTTGCTTGCATTGTTTTATTCATAGAGTATGACATTGTGGTATCCTCTCTGAACAATTCACTTGAGTCGACTTGGCACATGCTCACATGCACATGACTGAACAAAAGTCAATTAAGCCTCGATGATTTACTTTGCTTCAGTTCTTGTATCACTTTTATGCCTCAGTTAATTTTATTTTGTCGCAAGCATGATTATGAAGTTATTGCTCTCTTGATTGTCTTCCCAGTCTATTGCTAGCCTTCACTTTCTCTGAGCGGGAACGCTGCTCGTGCTTCCAAATACCTGAAAACCAAGTTATTCCAAAGTGTCCATCATAAATACCTATGGCATTTCAAACCATTCCAAGTAAATTCTCATGTGCTACAAACCTTCAAAATACTTCTCAATTTGTGTCAATGTTTTATAGCTCATGAGGAAGTATGTGGTGTTTTATCTTTCAAACTTATCATTTACTCCTGACAGACTTTCACCAATGGACTAGTGGCACATCCGCTTATCCAATAATTTTGCAAAAGAGCTGGCAACGGGGTTCCCAGCCCAATTAATTAACCTTCATTAATAATTCTCTTCACGTGTTTTGCTCTGATTCATCAGTAAGCAACTTAACCTGCAAATAGATACTCCCCATGGTATGTGAATGTTGGAAGGCACCCGGATTCGGTTAGCCATGGGTGGTGTAAGCAAAGGTTGGGGGAGTGTCATCCATAATGAAACTAAAATGCATGTGTAAACAAAAGAAGAAGAGGGATGATCTACCTTGCTGGTAGAGATAACGTCCTTCGTGGGAGCCGCTCTTGAGAGTCTGGTTGGCGAGGTGGTTAGAGTACCCACTACCATTCGTTGACAACAACTAACACCTCTCAAAACAATTTTACTTCTGCCTTTGAAAAAAAAAAATGAAAAGCTCTAGCACATGTTAATCTTTCTTCCCTGGAAGGTCAATCTTTTACTTTTATGTTGAGTCACCATCCTTTCTTTGAGCACCTTCTTGAGAGCATAACTGTCATTCTTAGTATAATATGCTTGTCCCAAAATATGATCAGCTGTGGTATAACTTTGATGCTTTTATCTTTGACAATCTTTACTTCTAGTCTTTCCATGAACTTCAGAGGTGCTGGGCATTTATGTTTTGCTGTACAAATACAGACAGCGAGATACCACTTTATCATATCTTTCTATGAACATTGCAATCCTGCTTATGAAGTGTTTCATGATGCTTGTTATTAGTTTGTTGGCATCTCTTTCATGATTGACACAGCTATTAGATGACTTTATTTGCATGTATCTTATTATGAATTGCTTGAGCACTTGCCATATCATGAGAATATTTACATCATATGAACAAATGTGTTCGTGAAAGTTCTTTTATTGCACTCAGTTGTTAACTGAATTGGTTGAGGACAAGCAATAAGCTAAGCTTGGGGGGAGTTGATACGTCCAAAACGTATCTAATTTCGAACACTTTTGCTATTGTTTTGCCTCTAATTTGTGTATTTTGGATACAACTACACGGACTAACGCTTTTTTTGAGAAATTGCACCGGTGTCTCATTTTTGTGCAGAAACTCAACTTTCAGGAAAATCGGAAATAATCGCAATGGGCCTATTTTCACCGTGAAGATGAGAGGCCAAAGGGCAAGCCAGGGGGCCCATGGCCCCCACACCATAGGCCGCGCGGCCTGGGAGGGGGCTCGCGGCGCCCCCGACTCTCCTTCGGGCTACTAAACCCTTCGACCTAAAAACGCCGGGGGTTCGACCATATTTCCGAGAGACGTCCGAACTCCGCCCTATCGCGAAACTCCGCCTCGGGACCGAGAAACTCCGTTTGGCACTCCGCCGGGACGGGGAATTAGAGGATATCGCCGCATCACCACCACGCCTCTCCATCAACCAACCATGTTTCCCCATCCATGTGTGAGTAATTCCCCTGCTGTAGGCTGAAGGGGATGGTAGGGATTGGATGAGATTGATCATGTAATAGTCATAAGATTGTTAGGGCATGGTGCCTAGTATCCGTAGTTGGTACTTTTATGATATTGTTGCAACTTGTTATGCTTAATGCTTGTCACTAGGGCCCGAGTGCCATGATCTCAGATCTGAACATGTTATTGATTCATGAAGATATTCATTGTTTTATGATCTTACTGCAAGTTGTATACACATGTTGCTGTCCGGAACCCGAGGCCCCAAAGTGACAGAAATTGGGACAACCGGAGGGGAAGGCGGTGATGTGAGGATCACATGTGTTCACGGAGTGTTAATGCTTTGCTCCGGTACTCTATTAAAAGGAGTACCTTAATTTCCGAGTTTCCCTAGAGGCCGGCTGCTGGCTGGTAGGACAAAAGATGTTGTGCAAGTTTCTCATTGCGAGCACGTACGACTATATACGGAACAAATGCCTATGGATTGTTTAGTACTTGGATACCGTTTTATTATTATCGGCAAATGCCCTACCTTGATTGTTATATGATTTCTCTTATCCATGCAACGCCCGTTCATCCATCCCTGTGCCTACAGTATTTTAATCCTCTTTATTTTACTATAATCTCTGTCTTTGTTACACTGCTTTGTTATTTCACTACTCCTACTACTATTCTGTTACTCTTGATAAACTCTTGCGAGCAAGTCTTTCCACGTGCGGCTGAATTGACAACTCCGCTGTTAAGGCTTACAAATATTCTTTGGCTCCCTTGTGTCGAATCAATAAATTGGGTTTTACTTCCCTCGAAGACTGTTGCGATCCCCTATACTTGTGGGTCATCAGACTCCCAGCCATCTTCTAACTTTTTAGGAATAGAGGCTTCGTTAATTTCTCCTCTCTCATTTGCATAAGAGCATTTGTAATGTGCTTTGTAACAACCATATTTATAGCACTAGCATTAGGACTTCTAGTGAGATTTTGTAAGAATGTAATTACTTCAGAGATATTGAAGTTATCAAAATCAAACTCATTATTATCAAAGATAAAAGGACTCTTGTCTCCCGTACTCCGAAAAATTTCAGCACACTTATCAGGAGCAGTTTGAGTGGTTGTAGGTAATTTTGTAGAAGGGGCGGGGGATTTTCCTCCACCATTTACTTTACCATTAATAGTAGGAGAGTGGCTAGCATTTGAAACTTCATTACCACTGGTGGTGGTGATGGTATAAACTTTAGTCAAATTATTGTTTCTAGCAATTTCATTTTCTCTTTCTCACATAGCATGCAATTCCGCCAACATCCTAACATTTTTTATCAATTCTAACTTGAATGGCATTCAAGGTTTTACTTTCTTTAACATCATGAGGCAACACTTTTAATTTAAGAAAATCAACATCATGAGCAAGGCTATCAACTTTAGAAGCAAAAATATCAATTTTGCCAAGCTTTTCCTCAACAGTTTTATTGAAAGAAGTTTGTTTACTAATAAATTCCTTGAGCATGACTTCAAGGTCAGAGGGTGCACTTTTATTGTTGTTGTAGGAATTACCACAAGAATTGCCATAAGCATTACCATTATTAGAAGGATATGGACTATAATTGTTGGCAATCAAAATTATTTATATATGCATTGTTGTTGAAATTGTTGTTTTTAATGAAATTCACATCAACATGCTCTTCTTGAGCAACCAAAGAAGCTAACGGAATATTATTTGGATCAACATGTGCTTTACCATTAACAAGCATAGACATAATAGTATCAATTTTATCACTCAAGGAGGAGGATTCTTCGACAAAATTTACCTTCTTACCTTGTGGAGCTCTCTCGGTGTGCCATTCAGAATAATTTATTATCATATCATCAAGTAATTTAGTTGCAGCCCCCAAAGTAATAGACATAAAGGTACCTCCAGCAGCTGAGTCCAGGAGATTTCTTGAAGAAAAATTTATTCCTGCATAAAAAGTTTGGATGATCATCCAAGTAGTCAGTCCATGAGTGGGACAATTCTTTACCAAAGATTTCATTATTTCCCAAGATTGAGCAACATGTTCATTATAAAATTGTCTAAATTTCATTATGTCGCTTCTCAAAGATATAATCTTAGCAGGAGGATAATATTTTCCAAAAGCATCTTTGCATTTAACCCAAGAAGCAATACTATTTCTAGGCAAAGATAGCAACCAATGTGTGTAAAGTAAACAATATAATTACCCTCAGATAAAACATTGTTGTTTTCTCCCTAGTAGCAAGAACACATCTACAATCTTAGAAGTTATAAAGTCACTCTCCCAGAAAAATAGATGCATGAACCTACTATCGAATATAAATACCCCCTCTTGGAGTCACAAGTGTCCACTTGGCCATAGTTTCTAGTAGCAACGGAGAGCATGCAAGATCACAAATAACATATGACATGAATATATAATCAATCTCAACATAGTATACAATATTCATCGGATCCCAGCAAACCAAACATATAGGATTACATAAAGATGATCTTGATCATGTGGGGCAGCTCACATGATCAATACATGAAGCACAAAGTGGAGAAGACAACTATCTAGCTACTTTTATGAACCCATAGTCCAGGGATGAACTACTCATGCATCACTTCGGAGGCGGGCATGGCAATGTAGATGCCTCCGACGATGATTTCCACCTCCGGCAGGGTGCCGGGAAGAGCTTCAGAACCCCCCGAGATGGGTTCTGCGAAGGCGGCCGCAATGGAACTTTTCATGGATGGAGGCTCGGGTATCCATGGTTTTCCCGAGAAGATGTATAAATAGGTGGATGATTTAGGTCGGTGGGGCGCCTGGTGGGCCCAGACCTACCCTAGACGCGTGCCAGGTCCAGGCCGTGCCTAGGGGTGGTCTGGCCGCCCTACTGCGCCTCTTCGACCCCCCTCTGGACATCGTCTTCGTTTCGGTAAAATATTGACTTCCGAGAATATTTCCTGTACAACTTTTCTGAAATACAAAAATAACATAAAATAGGGAACTGGCACTGTGGAATCTTGTTAATAGGTTAGTGCCGGAAATCATGTAAAAGTGCAACGAAGTGCAAACAAAATATATATAAATTGGTGTAAAACAAGCATGTAGCATCAAAAATTATAGATATGTTTGAGACGTATCAAGCATCCCCAAGCTTAACTCCTGCTCGTCCTCGAGTAGGTAAGTGATAACAAAAATAATTTTTGAGGTGACATGAAGCAAACACAATCTTGATCAAGCATGTAAAGCATTGTGAGCTGGGATCTAAGTGCTCTAACATAGGCATGATAGATATAATTCAATAGAACTTAGAAACTATGTTATAACATGAAGAGTAACTCAAACAAAGGATCATGAATAATAGTGCATTGAAAGCAACTGTTTGTTTATGAGCATAAAGTAAACATAACAAAGTGGTATTCAACATGTCCTTTATGGAATTGCAAAACATAAATGCTAGGACACCTTCAAAGTTTAGAGGGTGACTAGATACAGGTAATTTGAGAGCAATCAATAGCACAATCATGAATCAATCAATAATAATTTTGGGACTATGCGCATTGCACTAAGAATGACAACTATGCTCTCTTAATTGATGCATAAAGCAGAAGATGAAGACTCAACATAAAGTAAAAGAGAGACTCTTTGCAGAGTAAACAAGATAAACAAATTTTATAAACCTTCTAAAAAGTATGGTACTTATTAGCTTTGAGCTCTCATTGCTCCTATCATAATCATCTGAATGGTTAAAATTAATCTGAGTCAAATATGAGCTATATGCTTTCAAATCACAAGTTCAAAATCTCATGCCCCTTGAATGCGAGTACCTAAACCTCATGCTACTCAACTTAGGTCACAAATAAGTCTTGTTATTGTAAGTATACATGTATCATTGAGAACCGCCAATGGGGTACCTCTTGCCCGATGATATGGAGGTACTCTTGTGGAGCAATCCCATGCCAAAATGACAAGACAAACAGACAGTGAGCACCTCAGTAATTTTTTTATTTACTATGGGTATAGCTTTTTATTGCAAATACTTCATAGAATTCTCACTATGGCTTAGCTGTAAATTTCCCCCATGAATGATGCATGACTTAGATTAGCGACCCATGCATTTCCCTAACTCATATACAAACTCCATGGACTTATAAGTTTTAATTTTATTTCGCACCGCTAGGCATCCATAAACAAAAGAATACTACATCAACAAAATATAAGTGCAATTTCGAAAGTGTTTCCCATGAAAGTATGGTTCTACTAACTCCCAACTTGCAATTTGCAGACATATAAACTTCATAAGATATGCACAATGATCAAATTTATTAAGTACAAGAAAGTAAATGTGCCATCAAGTTCGTGAGAGCTTTACTGACTAATTTTCATATGCCCAAATTTAATTTGGAGGATAAATGAAAACATGATGAATTACTATTCACCCCATTTAGCCAGTTGCCGAATATATTAGCAAAGCTACTTGGCGGATACAAGGTTGAACCTATTTGGATGACTGACCATATAAATCTCGCAAAATTGCATTAGAAAAGTAAGTGTTTGACTATCTCATCCTGATTACAAAAGACACACCTTGTATTTTATTGCCAATTGCGTCTAACAAGGTTACCTTTAGTGAGGATTACTCCTCGACGATGATACCACGCAAAAAGCCTTATCTTTAATGGAACCTTCATTTCCATTTTTTTATTGTCAACCGACACTTGAGAATTGTTGGTAGGGTCTATGCAAGATATATTTATATGTATCATTTTCTCATGCGATTTTTCAAGTCTCATGCGATTTTTCAAGTCTCATGCGAATTTTTTATTTGTAAAATTTAGGTATATAGTAGTATTATATAGGAACATTTTAGCTACATTGGCACTACTCACTCTATCATATAATATTTGTGGCTAAAACGAGTCAATAGATGCACTAAAATGTGTCTAGGTGCATGCAGTTGGCGACAAGTATTATAGATAAATTTTTGTCATTCTAGTATGTTTTGCTTGAAAATGAACTCCACATTTTGTTCTTAGTCAAATTTCTAAGTCTCATGAGAGTTTGGAAATGCAAGAGATATTTTCCAAGTAACTTCATCTTTTATTCCACCAATATATTAGGAATTTTTTTGTTTTAAATACTCTCTCCGTCACTAAATATTTGTCGTGGATTTGAGAAAAATATAGGCTAAAATTTATCTAGATTTGCTGAACCTACGACAAGTATTGAAAATTTACCTTGTCTTTCTATTATGTCATATTTCACCTATGGGAAGCTATAAATCATATTTCTATATAGTACGTAGATTTGTGCTAAAAAACAAAATTATGCCATAAAGTGGTGCATCAAGGTGACTCGATCTCCAACTCCGCTCTTGCCCGCTGGTACCGTACCCGTATGGGAAGTGTATTGGCACACTTTTATATCCATTGGTAATACCCATACCCTACCTATTAAGTCACATGTATGGCACGGGTATATCCTTATACTCATGGGTATACCCATACCCTACCAAGTTATACCGATATGTTGATCTATGCAATGAAATAGACAAGTTATTGAGTTTGTAAACCTATGCTAAGTTATCATCTATTATGGAATGTGACATTGGATCTATAAATTTTTCTTTTTAACATAATTTTTTTCGATCTGGTAAAAATAAAATTAGTACGATATGAGTAATATGTATTGTAGACACTAGACGAAGCAATGGTTTCAATATGTCATGTGAGTTGTCTAATTCTGTTAGTTACCAGTATGTGATTGTACGATTTTCTTTTTTTGATAATTGTCATATACTCAACTACCTGTTATTGACGTGAAATAAAAAAAATTGTCAGATATGATATCGATGAATGTAAAATGATGAGTAACATGTTTACTATTTGATCTACCCGTTGGATATCCAATGTGTACGGGTATCCGTCGGGTATGTGTGAAGGTAGAGTTTCATAGCCATGGGTACGGTTATAGGGAGAACTTTCTACCCATTGACTATACGGGTATGGTATTGATCTACTCTGCAAATACCCTACCCATTGCTATCTTTAGGCTTCTGTAACATCCCATCAAGCTCATCGATACCACACCTCCTAATAGTATGGCATTTCCTAAGGACACAAACATGAATAAGAGAGAAATATAAAATAAACACGGATACATCTACCCTTTAGTGAATTGGGGGGTCTCTAATCACCTTCCATCCACATATATGAACTAAAAAGTGTATACACTATAGTAGGTAACATTGGTCCACACTTTATCTCAGGTGTCATCACCAACCAAAATAACGGTTAAGGGTTAAACATCCTTACATTCTCCCCCTTTTTGGTTAAAGATGGCAAAGCGACCTAGAGTCACAAAAAGATATTGCGATGAGCTTATAAAAATGTTTCCGTATAAGATATTAAGCAAACTCGCCCATAGTATATGCACTTGGTTGAATTTGTTTTTGAATGCAAAGTGCAACAACGTAGAATATGGGACGCTCCCCCAATATATTTAGGAAATAAGTAGATAAATATCTTTTAATTTGAGATAAAGAACGGAGGATTAACTTTGGCAACAAAAATAAAGTTTAATAAAATAATTTTGGGAGCCAAAGATATGCATGATAATGTTATAATTATGCATAAAATAAAAAACAACAAACAAAGTCTAGTAGGATGTATCTAGTGCCAAGTGAAGTCACGGCCACCATAAAGGTAAGACATGCTCAAGGAGCTCATGTCTACTAGATTCCGTGATCGAGAAAAGTCCCAACTCATGATCCTTAACATAATAAACAATGTGTATGTGTATAGCTAAGTTTCGAAGACCTCTGCTATTTCACATTTTGCCATTTATGAGGAAACATGTGTTGATAATTATATTCCCGCTCGTTTCAACCCGTTTTTTTTTTTGTTTTGAGAATTTAGATTAAGCATTAAGGTCACAAATGGACCCCAACCTGGTCTCATCCAGTCCCACCTCTGATGCACCCCAACTAGATGACGTGCAAATACAAAGAAAACAACTATTCACATTGATGCTTGAGGGAAACTAGTGGACTGTTCTACAGAATGCTATGCAGTATGCACTCTAATTTACTAGTTATATTAAACAGAATTATTTTCATGAATACCTGAGAAAACTACAAAATGAAATTTGCAACGGTGTATTCAAGATATTTATTATGGCCAAACCAGCGTAAGAAACTAGCTAGCACTCCTTGCGGTATTTTCAGCCGCTCAGAACTATCTTATATAGTTGTATTACAAATGAATATCCTTCCGCTTCCAATACAACCTCAATCCAAAAAAAAAAGCCCTAAGATAATGTATAAGAACTTGAAAGAGCATCCATTCGTACTGTCCCTACGTCGAATTCGGCGGTGATAGTCTCGATGTCAAAGGGATGGACGAGCTTGGGCAGGAAGAAGTGGCAAGCGTCATCTGAATCAGGCAGACCATTGGAGAGATCGGTGAAGGCTACTTTAAACTTGGTTTCCTGGGTATGGCCGCGGCACATGTCACCGCTGCCGTAGTTGCGGCGAGAGTATTTGAGCCTGACCTCGAATCCCACAGTTCTTGGCGTCGGCAGTGGCTCGCCGTCGACCACCGGTGCCTGAGGATGTACGCAGAAGACGGAGATAGCGGTTCCAAACTGTTTCCGCGCCACGGTTATCAGGAACAGGTAGCGTTGCTTGTCGGCGCGGAGGGAGGTGACATTGAAGCCCTCGCGGAGGTGCACCTGGACGGGCCTCCAGGAGCAAAGCTCGGTGGTCGACGGCCACATGTGCACGGTGGCGAAGTGGTCCATGAGCGCCGAGGTGGAGCCAGCGAAGCCGCAGGCTTTCAGCGGGCAGTGGCAGGGCGCGTGCTGGCACGACCGGAGGTGGGTGTCCCTGTCGTAGTAGACCGGCTTGGCGGCGCAGCCGTAGGCTGCGTTGGAGCAAGGCACCCGGATGGACTCCAGCAGCTTCTCCATGTCGTGGTTCCGGTGGTATCCGTCGGAGGTCGTCGTGCGACACACATGGCACCTCCGAGCCGCCCCCAGCTTGTCTCGGCACGGCGAGCATACCACGTGCCCCACCTTACACTGGAAGCGGACATGAGATGATGAGCCCTTGTTCGCATGGTTGACATCATTTTGCATATGTTAATTACCTGGAAGATGGGCGGCTTGAGTGGTAGGCAGCAAAGGCCGCAGTCGAGGGCGTCGGTGTTGTCTAAAGTCACGTCGTCGAGTGCCGCTGCCGCGCGTGTTGACGCCGGTGCCATTGTTTCTACTTGCCTGTCCAGGACCAAGAATGTGGTCAAGATCAAGCACGCACACGAGAGGCAGGCACGCACGCACTTTTGGAAGAACTCAACAAACCCCAGCTTGATACTCGGCATCAGCCGAAATTCAGAACTATGGAAGGTCTAGAAAGTCAGCAAAAATGAAAGATCTTCAGCAATTCTCTACTGATATAGTTTTAAAGGCACAAATCAATCTAATACCGAGAGACATGATCTAGGGCTAATTAACGAGACAATTAGAATCAGAGACCCAAGTTACTAACACTTTCTTCGCCTCGTCGCCGCTCAGGCACGCTGACGGTGCGGCCGTCCGGCTGGCCGTGCGCCCACGCAGGCGTTGGTCGCCGCCCACCTTTTTGTTTTAGATCAGTTCCATGAAGGATAGTAGGGTTTAAATTTTAAACTGCCCTAGACGCACGGCCGCAGCGGAAAAGAAATGATCCCTAGGCTCGGATGCGGTGATTGCGCTCCAATTAGTTGTGCAATGGTGGGCTACCGCTGGTTGGCTACTGGGTTTCGCTTGCTGTAGGTGAGCTTGGGCTTGGGGACTTAAGACTGTTGGGCGTCACCTGGACGTACATGGCTTTTTTTTTTTTTGCGTATAAGATCTCTGGTCTTTATTCAACCACATACCCTCCAGCACTATCGGCCTGGCAGGACGTAGTGAGGAAGTCAGGGATTGAGTTCATCCAACAGCTGGTGATCTCATGCGTGCATGCATATCTTCCACACAGGTGAACCAGCACATTGGCTGCTCTCTTTACATGCTTAATACAAAACGAAAGAAAGGACGAGGCTAGCCCATCGATCTCAGAGAGAATTGGCGCTACTACTGAGCGCGAATCAGCGCGCGTGTCCCAAAGATTGACAATCTCCAAGCAATCAACTTCAAGAACCACTCAAGGAAAACCTCAGAGTTTGGCGAAAATGACACCATCCCTCAAAGCCAAAGCTTCAGCGATTAACGGATCTGTTATACCTGGGTAAGGTTTGCTCCACGCTCCGATGAAGGAAAAAATCGGCGATCTAGCAATCCCTCCCGCTCCACCCATCCTCGTATCAAAAGAGATACCAGCATCTGTGTTAATCTTTATCGTGGTTCCCAACCAAACCCTGGCAGCGTGTTTGCATGCTGACGAGGGAGCTCCAGTAAGGCAAGAGCATCACGAGTCAGCTTCATAGACTGAACATGATCTAAGCTTGTTTTGTCATGAACAACATTGTTCCTAGAGGTCCATATCACCCACATCACCGTAATGATCTTAGCGCGATCTCCCTCAGCAATCCGTGAATCACAAAGAATATCTTTGTTCCAGGTATTTGGGTGAAGGTCCGGCAATTTGAGGTCCAGCCAGCTCCTCGCCTCCATCCAAAATCTTTGTGCATGGCTACAGTAGATGAGCGCATGCATCATATCCTCATTTGCGTCTAGGCAAACTTTGCAGCGAGCTAAAGGTGTGATGTGCCGATATCGGAGAGTGTTTTCTACTGGTAATATACCACGTAGTACACGCCACCAAAATACACACACTTTAGGAACCACCTGTAGCTTCCATAGCTTATTCCACATCTGTTTTTCAGAGTTAGAAGTCTCGGTAATCATCCCTTCGGCTAGAGTGCAAAGCTCGTTCCGCGTCATAAGAGAGTGGTACGCTGATTTCACAGAATATGTGCCCGTCTTCTCCAGATTCCAGGCCAAAAAATCCTCCCCACCACCACCCCTAAGTGGCATGTTTAATATAGTGTCTGCCTCTGGTACCACAAAGTTCCTTCTAACCAGAGCAGAATTCCATGACCAGTTTTCGGTATCTATCAGATCAGAAACCATCATGAGTACATTAGGTTCCTCATTCTCCCGCTGCACTGAGGGCTTCATCTCTGTCAAACCAGGGATCCACCTATCATTCCAAATGGACACTGAAGTCCCGTCACCGACGCGCTTAATCAGGCCACATGACAGTGCTTGTTTACCGGCCACAATTTCCCTCCACGTAGCAGACGCTCTAGCAGAGACCGTGGCTTGCATAAAGTCCGTTTCAGGAAAATACTTCGTTTTCAGAACCCGGGCACACAGGGATTCCGGGTGCGTGATGAGGCGCCACCCATGCTTCCCAAGTAAAGCTCGATTAAACATCCCAATGTTCCGAAAACCCATGCCTCCCTTGCTCTTTGGTGCTGTGAGCGAGTCCCAATCAATCCAGTGTAAAGAACGCCGATCAATGGAGCTGCTCCACCAGTACCTTGCCATATAAGAGATCAGTTGTTTGCATATTTTTTTGGAGAGCAATAAGCAACACATAGAATATAAAGGAATGGCTTGAATCACTGACTTCAGAAAGATTTCTGTTGTGGGTATACTTCATGGGTGTACCATCGACAGTGCCTAGATCCGGCAAGCCCGGGTGGCCCATAGACGGTGATGGTGGCATGAGGCCCATCGGGCGGCCCGTTGTTGTTGATCATAAAGGATGAAGTCCGGCCCAGGATCCGATAGCCGGATCCGCACCGACCTTCGGAGGAACCCGGATCCGTGGAGGCCCATGAGGAACCCGGATCCAGACGACGTATATGGAAGGCGGATCCTTGACGTGCAGCACGATATTGTACCGTAGTTTAGGCAATCAATCCGGCTAGGACTCCTGTAAACCTGGATCCGTGCGCTTATAAGCCGGATCTGGAGCCCTAGGCACAACCACAACTATTGTAACAACGGCATGCGCCCAGGATAATTCCAGACAAGCAGCGGGCCCTGTCTCGTCGTGTGTTCCGAAGCTGGGTAACCCGCGCCCGGTCCCGTGTGCACTCGCCTATGGCCCTACTTCTTCTCCCCCGCGTGAGGATCCCTCCTTGGTGTCGTGATTAGGCAACGAGTTGGCGCCCACCGTGGGGCCTGAGGCGTCGGGCCGAACGGGAGGGCTCGCCATGGAAGCTACGACGACTCGATCGGCGTGGGGCGCGTACTCTCGGGAATTTTCCGATCGTCCGCCGGGCAATGCATTCCGGCTAGGTCAAACCCCGTCAAGCTCTCCATCGTCCCAATCGGCGGCATCCACATCTTCATCGCGAGGCGTCGATTCCCGGAAAGCAGCAGGTTAGCTCGAGCGCGTCCTTGCTGGTGAGCCTCGCGAAGCGATCTCGTCGCAGGAGCTTCTTAGGAAGGTTCCGCCTTAGATCATGAAAAATCAAAACCCCCACCCCCTGAGCAGGAGAAACGGTGGAAGACCAATGCAGATCCGCTGGGTCTCCGGGTGTTAGAAAAACAAAGGTGTCACTTCGTGCACTTCTTGGCCCATACCGCAGGAGACCCTCCACCAGGGCGAGGCCGATCCTTTGCGGTTGAGGATGAACTAACGTCGCTCCGGATCTGCCGAGGAAACGGTGAGCAGCATGCCGGGCAAGAGGAAGCCGGAAACCCTGAGGAATCAATCCTCGGATTGAGCCCAAATTCCGATGATGCCTCCTCAATAGGCACAGAAGAATACAATCGCTTGACGAAGGAGCTCGCGATCGGGAAGAAGATGACGGCGCTTCATCCATGAATACGAGGGAATTCAACAAGCTCGAGGAGCTCGGAGGCGGTGAGCAAGCTGGAGATCCGCCCAGCCGATGCAGGTTCTAGCAACCGTGGCACCGTGGATCAGCCGGAAACGGAAGACGAAGCCTCCAACTCCGACCCAGGGCCATCCAACGTAAGGTCTCCGTTAGATCGCGCACGACCGCGAGGATGTCTGTCACCGGAAGATGATCGAACAAGCTCGCATGGATTTAGTCGCAAAATCTGATATCCTCAACAAGCCAATAACTCCAGAGGAAGCTGCAGATCCGGAGGCCTTAGAAGCCAAAAGACCGGATCTTGGCTAAAGTTTGCCAAGACCGCAGCCGCAATGCTGGAAGAAAGAACCATAGCGGCGAACCGTGGACCACTTTCAAAGAAGGATCGCGAGGTCGATGAATCTCTCGAAAAGGTCAGGCAACTTGAGAAGCACTGGGAGGCCAAGGTAAAATTTGTGCAGGAGGAAGAAGCTAGAATCAGGCGCCATCCTTCCCAAGATTACCTTCGCAACACCCACAGAGCAGCAGCCGCTCGCAACTCCAAAGGATAACATGAAGAAGGCTGCGGAGCTCCTAAAGAAAAAGGACGAGGAGATTGACATCAACTACGTCCGGAAGCTCGTTCCTCAGCAATGCAGCAACAGAGCAAGGCGGACACTTCGCGCAGGTTAGCATCCAATCTGGAACACTGCATATCTACCGCGAGAAGGACGCCACAGCAGGTCAACACCGTGATGGCGAATCGCGCACCGGATCCACGGAGCGAAGGAGGAAAGTCAGAGATCATCCGAATCCAATCCCGGTGTCTTCGGATTCAACGAAAAATCCGCTAAAGGAAAGGATCCGATGTATACTGGCGAGAACAAGTACCGTGTTCCATCACCGCCACCCCGCTCCGCGTCCTCCGCTACCTCCTCGACGTCGCAGTCCCGCCGGAAACACCGGGCCCCATGGGCCAGGTGGAATCCGCGACAACATGCCGCCTCCTAGAGACAGGAGCAGGGAACGTACGCCGGAACCACGTAGAAGCCGGAACCAAGACCGCGACCCCGAGCCTCGTTGGAATCAAGAACGCGACCCTGAGCCTCGCAGAAGCCAAGGACGCGATCCGGAACCAAGGAGGAGCCGGAACGAGGCGCACCAGAGCCACGCAGGGCCGGAACACGGACGACCACCACCAAGAGAAAGGCCACCGAGCCGGAGCCAACGCGGGAGCCACGCCGAGAATCCGAAGGCGGAAGAACATCTTAGGGCTCGCAGATCCCTCGCACCACCCGGTGAGGCGGAGGTGGAGGCGGAGGCGGAGCGAGATCCGTTCCCGCTCCAAAATCACCGGGTGTGCCCCCCGATGCCTCTGCCACGAGATCCCACTACATCGGTCCAAGGTGCTTTGGCGGATGATCCGAGAGGAACCAAAGCCAGAAGCTTGAACCTTAAGCTACCAGGAAAGAAGCATTATGATGGCAGCGAGAGGCCGGATACCTGGATTGAGGATTACTACAATGCAACCTTCCCGAGAACCCGAAATCACCTGCCGCATGCTTCAGTTGTACCTTATTGGTCCAGCTCGTGTTTGGCTCAGTGACCTCGAGGAAAACACTATCTTTTCTAGTTGGACCTGAAGAAGGCTTTCAGAACCACTTCGGGTACCTACAAGAGACCGGCCACCACCAGCGATCTTCAAGCTTGCATCCAGAAGGTGAGACATCTAGAAGCTTCCTCACCCGATGGTTGGCAACCGGAAACGAGTGCGAGAACGTAGATAACCGCACGACAATGCACGCCTTCATTGGTGGTTTGCAGCGCGGGTGCTGCGCCACAAGCTTACCTGCCCTGGTGAACGCGAACAAACTCACTCTTGATGAGATGATAAACATCGCTGCGATCATGTCGCCGATGACGACGCGGCGGAGATCTCGCAGCACATGTCTCCGCACCAACAAAAGAAAAACCGTGATAACGGCGTCAACAACGAGAACAAGCGGAAGAACCCCCTGAAGACCAGAAGGCGGAGGATCCCCAGGCCATGGCGTTCCAACGCGGAGGGTCAGGAGGAGGGGGAGAGGCCGGTGCGGGAGCGGGCGGCGGGGGCCGGCGGCGGCGAGGTCACCGGCCGGATCCGCGCCCCCAACGTACGGATACAGGATATCGGTGCCGGCCCATCGGATCAGCCTACGGCAAATCCACCGCCTATAACGATGCAAGTGGGTCAACGATACGAAGAAGACCGGAGGCGGATACAAGCGAACCGGAAGCACCGCCCGCGCGGCAAAGGAGGCAAGGCAAGAACAAGGACAAGGAGGACAGCCGAGGCCCTGGACGAGGATGACGCTCGCCAACCCAAGGAGGGTACCGCAGCCAACAAGTCCAACCCTTTGGCAAGAAGAGTGTCGGAACTTACCACACCTTCCTCGGAACCCCAACTGTCCGCGCGAAAAAATCAGCGCTCCCGGATCTTGAACGCCACAGTTCCGGCATACAGCAGTATGTCAAGTGGTCGGAGAAAGCTGTTTTGACAGGTCGGATCATCCGGCCGTCATCCCCAAAGAGTGCTACGCTCTGGTTGTGAGTCCCCGCATGACGGGTATGACTTCTCCAAGTGTCTTATGGACGGAGGAGCTAGCCCGAACATCATGTACCTGGAGACCCAGGAGAAGATGAACCTCACCAAGGAACAGCTCAAACAGCACCACCGTTTCATGGTGTGGTTCCAGTAAGAAGGCAAACTCTGGGCAGCATCAAACTTCCCGTGGCCTTCGGCAATGTAAACAATTACCGCGAAGAAATGATCACGTTTGAAGTGGTGCCCTTCAAAAGCTCCTACCACGTGATCTTCGGCAGGCCCACCTACCACAAGTTCCACGCCAGGGCATGCTACATCTACAACAAGCTCAAGATTCCGGGTCCTAACGGTTGGATCACCGTGTCCGGAGACTACAAGAAAGCTAGGGACTGCGAGAAAGGCGAGGCCGCCAGAGTCCGTCATATCCGGAGAGGAGGCGCAAGGCTAGGTAGCGGTGGATCCGAGATGACCACCAAGAAAGCAGATCTCCCGAACAGAGCCTCGTTCAAGGCGCGATAGAAACCAAGAAGCATGACCTCGGTCCAGGTGACTCTTCCCAACCTCGATCGGAGCCAGCATGGACCCCAAATAGGAAAGCGCGCTCGTCAGGTTCCTCGGAGCTAACATGGATATCTTCGCATGGCAACCTTCTGACATGTCCGGAGTACCAAGGGAACTCGCCGAGCACTACCTCAACATAAATCCGGGTTGCAAAACCGGTGAAGCAAGCTATGCGACGCTTGGAGATAAGAAGCGCCGCGCCATAGGAATGGAATTAGCAAAGTCACTAGAGGCAGGTTTTGTAGTAGCAGTTATCCATACTGCAAACCCCGTCCTTGTACCAAAAAGAATTCTGAAATACTAAGAATGTGCATCGATTACTCCGGCGTGAATAAGCATTGTCCGAAAGATCCGTTCCCTTTGCCGCATTGACCAAGTCATTGATTCGACGGGGCGGAACCGTGTTTCTTGACGCATATTCCGGGTATCATCAGATCTTGATGAAGGAGTCTGACCAAAAGGCGACTCTTTCAGCCACCGCTGGCACATCTGCTATGCCTTTTGGCTTGAAAACGCAGGTGCCACATACCAGCGTACGATGCAACGGTGCACGAAGGACCAAATTGGCCGGAACGTGCACGCCTACGTTAACGACATCGCGGTCATGACCGAAAGGGATCCGACCTGCTGAAGCCTTAAGGAAACTTTGATAATCTCCAGTGGTACAAGATGATGTTAAATCCATGAAGTGCGTCTTTGGCGTACCAGCTAGAAAACTCCTTGGCTTCATTGTCTCACACAGGGGCATTGAAGTTAACACAGGAAAAAATCAAGGCTATCCCGAACATCAAAAGGCCAACTTGTCTCAAAGATGTGCAACGATTATTTGAATTTGCGTTGTGGCTTAGTAAATGGGTGTTGCCGTCTTGGCGAGAAGGCACTTCCCCTGTACAAGCTGTGGAAGAAAACAGACAAATTTATCTGGGATGAGGCAGTGACGCAGCACTTCAGGGGTTGAAGAACATACTCTCCTCCCCACGCATATTAGCAGCAAGTGAGTCAGAGCCCATGCTCCTCTACATAGGCCGCTACCAACAAAGTTATCAGCCTCGTAATAATCGTGGTGGTGCGAAAGGAAGAAGTTTGACACGAGTCCAAAGGAGGCACATCTGCCCACATTAGCGAAGTCTACGAATCCCAAACGGAGAATGCCTCACTTTGGAAAGCTGTGCTCCCGGAGTTTTCTGACGGCGAGCAGACACTACTTCGAGCACCCAATAGCCGGTGTGCCAAGCAGGGCTCCCCCCAACAACGATCATCAACAACTCCGATGTGATGTGTAGCAAAATGGGGCATCGGACTGTCTGCCTTTGACATCAACTCTGGCTTGAAGCTGCATCAAGTCTCAAGTTCCAGCGGATTTCATCGCGGATTAGGGCCAGGCACGGGAGGCCCACACACATGCGGAACACAGGCTGGGTCATGCACTTTGGCTAGGATCAAGCAGCAGCATCAAGGCTAGAAGTTAAAGTCCACCACAGAAGTCACCCTCTGGGAAGAGCTGAAGTCGTTACGCGGATTCGCGGCTCTGTGCATGACGGAATACGAGGCTCTACTACCACGGTGCGCCGCTAGGGAGTGGGATCAAGCATCATATACTGCGGAATTCCAGCCTGGGTAGCACAACAAGTGGCCGGAACCTGGAGCCTTCGGCTTCTGTCATGGCGGCTTACAGAGACGAAGTGGACCAGATCGCCAAGTCTTCCTCGGATACGAAGTCAAGTACGTCAAAAGAGACGATAATGTTGACGGACATGCGCTCAAGCTCGGATCCGGCGGGAAACCAGGTGCTCAGAATCTTGCGAGCATCTCGTACCTTCGATGAAGAAGGTACCAAGCCGGAAAATCCCGATCTGGCAGTTCTCCGGCTAAAGAAGTGATGGCAATCATTCCGGCATGGACTCAGCCGTTCCTGAACTATCTCATTGATCAAAAGTTGCCGGAGATGAGGTCCTGGCCAGATCATCGAACCAGGCTGAATCCCTACACCGTGTTGATGGACATCTACAAACGAAGAGCAAACGGGGTATTTCTCAAATGCGTCTCTAGTCAAGATGGCATTGAAATCTTCAGAGATCCATGCAGGGGATTGCAGGCATCATGCCGCCCCGGGTCCCTCGTTGCAAAGCTGCAGTTAGGTTTCTTCCCAGTTTGTGACTAAAGAATCTTGAAAACTGGTAAAAACTTTAGGGTTGTCGTGCTACGCTACTCAACCAACGCTCCCATCCAAAGAGCTGAGGACCATCCCTATCCACGGCCGTTCGCGGTGCAGGGCTGTAGTTAGTAAGTTAAAATCATCTCATTGGTCATGAATACCTCCACAGTATGATAAGTTCGGTAAGTGGATCGAGGCAAAGCTGGTGAGAAAGCCGCTGGTGCTACGGCACTAAAATTTGTTTGCAGCCTCGTGACGGTCCGGCATCCCTGCAGCCTCAATCACAGATAAAAGCTGTTTAAACTGCTGCGAGGAGAACTCAAAGTTCACTGCGATGAAGTTGGAATCCGGCTTGACCTTGCATCTGTGGCCCATCCGCAATCTAATTCAGGTCGAACGGGCCAATGGCCTTATACTAGCAGGAATCTGACCTGTGAAGAGCAGCTGCGCCGCGCAGCCGGGCTTGGGCTGATGAGCTGACTCTGTTTTTGTGGAGTTCCGAACCACCCTAACGAGTCCAACGGGATTTACTCCTTTCTTCTGGTATACGGATCAGAAGTTGTGCTCCCATGACATCATCCATGATTCACGGCGAGTTTCCTTCTGACAGAAGAAGCTAGCCGACGAGGCTCGACAGCTCTCTGTGGACCTGATCGAAGAAGCTCGAGAATTCCCAAACAGCCGCGCTCCACCATTTACCGGCGAAGCTCCCGGCCTTTATCATAGCCGTCGAGTTCAAAAATCCGCTCGTTCATGGTCGGAGCTTAGTCCTCCGCCTTCGCCGGGTGTGAAAGATCGCAAGTTGCAATCTCCATGGGAAGGACCTTTGTCATCAGCAAAGTACTTCACAACGGATCCCTACTATCTCGTTGATTTCCAGGAACTAGGGATGGGCTGCAGTTGGCAGCCCGGAAGCGAAAGCGGGGAGGTCAGGGTGACATATATGTGGTGATGGAAGCAGAGATCGTCACTGGAACATGGCATCAAATGCTTTTACACTTAGCGCTCGCATTACATACCTTGTAATATCTGCATGATACATGATCAATGAGAAATAAAGCTTTTGGTTCACTCTTGATCTTTTACCTCCTTTAATTTTTCATTTACGAGATCGTGTATGTTTTTCCACGACTAAAACCACGAGGCTGGATCTTTTCCCAACTGAGCGTGTATAAAAAGTTGTGATTTCTCAGTCGTCCTTTGGGACGTAGCTTAAGTTTTAAGTGAAATTTTTTGTTGCGAGAACTGCGTGGATTCCTAGTGAGCTTGGCTGGTGAGGGCTTGTTTCGCGGTTATGGAGCGGATTGCCATTGAAGCCGTCGCTGCAGGCGACGTTCCGGCTAAGGTTTCGGCTCGTGGAAGGTCAGACGAGTAACCCGAGAAAACATAGAAATCAGCACTTGCTTTCCAACAAGGCAGAAGCATACAAATAATATTAAAATGGACCAGCATCGATGTTTTCACTTCGCACATAACATGTTTCGTCCCTATCTAACTTGAAATTTAAGTTGTACAAACCCCCTTAGGGCCAAAATGATGCAAGCACATGTTTCATTGTTCCAGCAGAACTCTACTCGGAGCTCTCCTCTTGATTCACAGTAGGCGGAGCCATCGCAGTACGGCCCCATTGGGGCCAAAGCCGGGCCGTGCGGAACTTCCTCGAGGAATATTCGATGCTTGACCTGAACCTCCGGCATGTGCTCATTCAGCCTTCTTCTCTCTGCCTTCAGGAAAACCCCTTTGAGCCAAGCAGCCAGCATTGTGCCGAACGAGTGATTCACTCGCCGGACAAACAACTGCTCGTACCCTTGAGTTCTGCAAGGATGGCACCCATGTCGGAACCTTTTGGAGCTCCGCGTGCGACATCCGCAAAGTTCAGTGCAGGAAAGTGAGCCTTGCAGGTGGCTAAGACCAGGGACGCAACTCCGCGCGCGGAAGATTTCTGCCAGTAATGAAGTCCGGCACCTGTTCCATCAGCTGGGTCATTGTGTCGATCACGGAGGTTTTGGCCTTCTTCAAAGACAGGGTCTTGGCAATTCCGCGACAGGCTTCAAACAGCCCGCCAATGGATTTGTGCGCTTCTTCGTATGCCGCCTCCGTCCTCTTCAGGTTAGACTCTTTTGACCATTAAGAGCCAAGGCTCGTTGTAGGAAAAGGCCTCGGTTGTTTCGGAAAACGACATACGGGGGTAGTCGTAAAGCAGGCGGAAAAATGCTTACGAAGTACTCGCTTGTCAACGGTCTCCGCCTCCATCTCCGAACTTTTGTTCTTGAGACCAGGGAAGTCAAGCGACTGCAGTTTCTTCTTCGATTTGTCGTTCAACTCCGCGGTCGGCAGGCGTGTTCTCGAACCAGATCCTTCCTTGCACAGTTCTCATGTCGGAGGGATTCTTTCATAAAACGTTTTGATTCGTTCTCCGCCTCAAGCACCTGGACCACAGCGGATAGCTGCGTCAAACTTGGGTGTATGGGTCTCTTACGAAGGTAGAGAAAAATTGCACATGTATGATGCATCACAGACAAATATGTGACTGTAAAAAATAAAAACCCGGATCACAAATACTGCTGGGCAGGATTCAAGCAACCGGATAGCTTGTTGGCTATTTCCACGTTCTGGCTCAGCCCTCAGTCCGTGATTTGCTCCAGCACGTGCACGTGCAGATCTTCGTGCAATTTCCGCGTGGTGTGCCCTGCTACCACCCGATTTTGGCCAAATCGAGAGGTGGCGTAAGTGAAGATGGGCTTAGAAAGTTACCGTGGAGCATCTTTGGCGCCTTACTGTTGAGGTTGGGCTGAAATTGCCCATGTATCTATAATATGTTAGGTCTTGTTGTAATTTAGAGATTAAGAAGATGAAGTCTGGCCCTTGCAGGTTGGGTGCAGCCTCAATTAGAAAGTCCCTTGGACTATAAATATGCATCTAGGGTTATCGGAAAGGAGGACAATCATCGTTCCAACCAACACAAATCGGGCGCCTGCTGTACCTTTCTTGAGGGTTTCTCCCGGAGTAGCACCATCTTGCCTAGATCGCATCTGGCGATCTAGGCGGCACGAGCTTATTAACCTTGTACTGCTCGTGTTGAAGCCTTGTTGATGGCGGCAGTACTATTTATCCTTAAGTGTTTAGGGGCTTGCATTGGTACTCACGTACGTGCTCTGCGTGGCAATGCCGTCCCTCGACACCTGGCTGCCCTTACGTCTGCCCAGACGTAAGGGCAGCATCTTCTTGTTACCGTTACTTAAGGCGAGTCCGATCCGTTATAGTTGCTCCTTGCTCCACAAGGATTTTAATATTTGCATAGTTAGGCCTTATGTTGGAGTCGGACGATCAGCGGTGCGTTGAGGTTGTTTTACCGTCCTGAGATATTCCGAGATCAGCATTATGTTGGTTTTTAGGCCTCGTGCAGGGGTAGTTTGCATCATCTATGAAGCGCTAGGCCCCGATCGCATAGGGCGGTCCGGTTATGCGGTGAAAACCTAAGCCCAGCAAGTGAATCGTTTAGCTTTATCACAGTCAGCGGGATCCCATGCCATTGTAAATCAGCATGACATGAGTGGCTCATGGTGAAATCCCCTGAAGGCACCCCAAAGGCCAAATGGAGCTCGTATTTAATGTTCACGTGTCTACCGTAGAACTCATCGAAGCTTCTTACCCTTCTGATCGGTCTAGGTCGGGTGGCACGCCTAGCAACGCCGGGGCGTTGGCGAGCTGAGACGGCGAGTGCCGAGGGGATCCACTAGCTGACCACAGGAGCTTCCAGGCTCTTCGTGTTTGTTGCTTAACCAACGCCGTCGGTGGGTTTTGGAGGGTAACACATTATGGCACGCCCGGACGTCGACATTCACGTCAACATCCACGTCAACATCGGCATCCGAAATGGGCGGAGGAACCGATCACGTACGAGAATCTCCCCACGGAACACAAGAAGAGTACGAGTAACTGAAGCCATCACAGAGCCGAACTCATCGGCTCCTTTGAAAGTACCCGCTACGGCGTGAGGTTCAAAGGATTCGCACCACAAGGCATCCTCGATGGGGTTGGATCTGTCTCTCCTTTCAGAGGAACGTACCAGAGCCTGCGACAGAGGTCAACTACATGATGGCCCATTCTTTGCCTTGGGCACTGCAGAGCTGGTGAACACTTTGGAGGCGCGTTGCGCTCAGAAGCATGGTCTGAAGATCATGGAGCGTCGATACTCCCCTTAGGAGCTTTGTTCACAAGGACTCAGGGAGAGATGCAACTCCACCCCAGGCCACCTCTGCCGTACGCAATGGCGGCTCCACGGCAACAAGGCTCACAGGCATACGTCGTCTACAAAGTTGGGGGTGACCGGGCGACTATCATTCTTGCAGCCCGCAAGAAATCCCACACGGATACGTGTGCACGTATGTGCGAATGCAACAAGCCGGACGCGGCGATCCCGAGCCACCGGGAGGATTGCCGGACGAGAGCAGTGTTAAGTGAGGAAGAACGACTAACGGCAGCGAGGAGTTTAGGGGCGGTGAGAAACAAGCGTGGCTAGCCAAGTATACTGATGACCCAGGAAAGCTCGGCTGCCACTACCTCCACCACAGATCAGATCAGCGCAATCATGAGAGATCGATTCGGCATCTTGCCGAAGAAGCTATTCCAAGCCATACCCCAATGAGTTCGACCTGATCCACTCAACTAAGTACCAGCTGGACTTCACTGGCAAATTCGATGGGTCGAGAAGGTCAAGCTCCGCCGAGCCGTGAGCCGATACCTGGCCCAGATGGGCATGGTTTGATGTCGGACCAGCTACGGGTGAGGTTCTTCTCGCAGGCCCTCACCGGTCCGGCGTTTGGATGGTACACCTCGTTGCATCCAAATTCAGTGCAGAAGCAGATGGAGGAACTATTCCACACCCAATACCATTCAGAAGCCACTGAAAGTGGTGTGCGAACTATGAGTTAAAGCGAAGCGAGAAAGACAGTCTCTGAGTACATCAACATTTGAAGCGTCAAGAACGATGCTATTAGCTCATAACTGAAGAGGCGATCAGTAGCGTGGCGGTGTGCCAAGGCGTCGTTCTGAGATCGGCGTTCGGGTTAGTACAACTGCGTTGGCGCACCTGAGCCGATGGTAAACCTTATGAAGCAGCGCCATCGGTAATGCCAGGACAGTTCAAGCGTAGCGATCAACCTAGTGTCCGATGGTGAAGATTCTCGGAAGATCGAAATGTATTCGCCGAGTGAACTCGAGCCTTGATCACCGTATCTGCAAATGGGTGAACCGCCCAGAGCCTCAAGAAAGTTGGACTTTAGCGTGACTGAAGCAAACAGTCTTCCGATCTGCTGAAAGAAAACGATTGAAGCTACCGAAAGCCACAAGATCCCTCTGGTAGCAAGGAGATGAACAAGCCACATCTTGCAAATGGCATCATCGTTCCTTGCATATAGCAGCCGCAAAAGTATTGCCTTTAAATTGATTAGCGATAGAATCAGGCGATTAACTTTCGGACAGTTTCCATGAAGGTAGACAGGCGTCCGTTTCCAGGCGTCAACATAGTGGACCTAAGCCACTTCATAAGAGAGCCATTTCTCCTTTGATATCAATATGGCAGGGTTTACGCCGATCCGCCATGCACCGTGGACAGCGGAAACAGCCACTCTGCGTGGCAAAGATAAAGGAAAGCCCGTTCCATGGCAGCCCCAAAGGCTGACCGATAAACGGTACCTAACCAGGAGGGTGAAAACGCGCGGTATCCGCGCCCATTATCCGTGCATCTCATCAACAAATGCTGAGCAGCGATCGAACCGACGTCACTTGCATCTTTCGTGACAGCGATAAATTCCTCATCATTGATCCCCAAGCAGTATCGTCCCGAGCAGCAGAACAACGGCGGAGTCGAACGCTGTGACTGGAGGGAGAATCAAGGAGCAAGACAACGTGGATAAGCACTGTTGTCCCACTTCTTCCAAACATTGCTGGGGACTGAGGGCTGGGCCGATTGCCAACAGTGAGCGCGGAGAATGCCGCGGCCAGAGAAGGACAAACGAAGTTTCGGTGTTCGAGCGTCTAGGACCTCCACCTCATAACAAGCGAGCTGAGTCCTCTCAAGAAGAGACTTGAAGTCAGGATGGAGAAAGAGAGTCAGTGTCACACGTGCCAAGGTGCCACAGTGGACTCGACCATTCTCGAGGAGCGCAGAGTGCAGCGGCTCAAAACTGGAAGAAGCAGGGCTGTGATGCACATACACGTTGAAGAGAGCACGGCCGAGTACGGCCGTAGAAAATTCAGCAAATAGTGGGCAGAGGCGCTTCCCGCCAAAAGAAAGTATGGGCGCCCAAAGCAGTGGCATTTTTGGGCATCGGTGATGCCGTGCGAAGATTTATCGGTGATACGAACATGGTATTCATACTCCAGTCGGAGTTTCGCGCTCCAAGCGACGAGAGTTCCGGTGGCTCAGTTCGGTTGCGGTCCCGGCGGTTATCTTTGAAAAGCCTCGAGATGAAGCTGAGGCATCTGAAAGCCCTGTCTTGAGAGGTTACATCCAGCGGGCGACTGTCGACCAGATGTTGGTTGATCTGGGACGGCGATCAACATAATGCCGTATTCCATGCCACGTCGTTTGGGGCATTCCAGCGACGATCTGACCAAGACCAACATCACATTAAAAGCGACTTCAACGGCCGGGCGTCGGCGAAAGGTGTTGCAGATAACAGAGACTTCTGTGGGCAGGAGAGACCATACCTCTGCGTTCTTCATCGTTGGCAGCAAAAGCAATTCGCCGTCCTATTGGGAAGGGACTGGATTCATACGAACTGTTGCATCCCTCTACAATGCACCAATGCATCATACGATGGGATGGAGATGAGGTGGAAATCGTTCGGGCGGATGACTCAATCGAGATATCATTCGCTGCCATGAGCGTGTGGGAAGCGGATGACCAAAGAGCACAGCCTCTCTTGGAATCGGTTTAGAGGGTTGTGAGCGTATCGGAGCCTCGAAAAATGGGGTAAGACTAGGTTTCCTCCACATTCATGAATGTGAGTCCAAGACATTGGACATACGTGGCAAGGCAGATTCCTGAGATCGGCCCTCAAAAAATGAAAGCAAAGATCTATCTCCAACATGCCATGGCTTCCACAGTGAAATCAGAAGGTTACAAATCCTTAAGCAGCATTACAACGAAGGAGGCAAATTATAGCTGGCCAAAAATATCTTAACATACCTTTATACATGTTCAGCGTGAATCCAGAGATGCAGAAGGAGGCCGATGCCATCAATTGCTTCGATCGTGGGGGGCACATAGATGGATGAGATCTGAGATGGAGTGAGACTGGATGTCAATCTCAGTGAGCAGCTCTCAGTATAGAGGCGATACAAACAAATGCGGCGCAAAATGCAGAAAATAAATTTTTAAGCACAATGGTCATCATGTATTAAATTCAAAGCAGATGCACGACCGCCAAGCTCAGAACATTGTTCCCAGTGATCTCTAAGAACCCTGGTGGGGTTATACTGATGACTGGAGCACCACAAATCAAGGATTTCCAACTCTTATAAGAGCCTCATTAACGCTTTAATGAGCTTATCGATTCAGGCGTCAGGGCGGCCCTTTCTCATTATTTGCTGCTTGTTCTTTGGCAAGTTTGAGATCGCAGCCCTGACGACAGAGAACGACATGAGCGTGGATGGGCCAGGTCATGAACTCTTCGGCAGTCGTCCGATTGGACTAGACCACATTCTCACCAGAGATTGTGTCATTGGACTGAAGAAGCTCGGGGGCAGCTCACGTTGAAGGTCCTCTGCCTTTGAAAAACCGATTTGGTTAGGGAATCGGTGATGCTGTGCAATTGGAAGCCGATGGTGGCCCATTCAGTGGATGCACTTCTTGTCCTACGCCTTGGTAAGGGCTTGGAAACGTGTGCAGAAGTCCTCATTCTGAAGAGCCGATGCTGTTGAAATTAGCCATCTCTGCATCGTAACCATGTTAAAGGTGGCCAGCTCTTGAAGGAGAAAGCACAGGTTAGCGGAAGGATTGTTGAAAAGGAGTGTCATTGGTAGTCTGGGCTCTAGACCAGTTTGTCGCTGCAAGGAGACGAGGCATCACGAAGCGTGAACAGTAGCACCCTGTTTACAAAGAGTGTCGACCCAACATCAAAGTTGGCGACAACATGAGCCAAGAAGCACTGAGGAGCATTAACCGAGTTTTGCTATCAGGAATGAACATCATAATGAGGATGATTTTAAAGTCTAAAGATCTAAGGGTCTCAAGGCTGTTACTGGACCTGTTCGATTGAAAGTTGATGTAAGTTCATGGATTACAAAGAAAGGCAATTAGATCGATCTGTTTTGCAATCTGTTAGGAAAAGTGATAACTTTTACCATGGGCTCGTCGACATCTACCGAATCGGAAACATTGGCGGACTGGTCTGAAGGCAATCATTAAAATGTCTCAAAGTGGGCAATCCAGGTGGGGAATTCTTCGGTAATAAACAGGATTTCTTACATAAAGAGGCTGATTCTCTCAAAGTGCTAGAGGGAACATTGCCCCATCTACCTGCTCCTAGCTCTGCTGTCCTATCTGGGGCCTCTGCTGCCCTCATAAATGTGTCGTCACCATTAGTGGTGGCGCTGTCAGCAAGCTCGTGTGCTGCTATAGCGGCCATGAAGCGGGACCCTCACGGCCTCCTCATCCTCCTCGTCGGCCTCGTCGTCTCCCCCGGCGTCGCTGGGGTTCCCGGGCAGGGGCAATGGCGTTGGCCGGCGGCTCGTCGGAGGAGCTGTCGTCCTCCTCCTCCTTCACCTCTGGAAGAAGTGGCCCCGTCTGCAGTGATCGGCTCGCTTGCCCTCCACCGCTTCTCATTGGCGAGACGGAGGTCACTCTCCCGTTAGTTGAGGACCTGTCATCCTCGGACCAGACGGAGAAGTCATGGTCCTCCTTGTCCCACGCTGTTGGGGCAAGGATATACGTCGCCGCTGCCCCACTGGTGTTGACTCCCCGGTGGGAGAAGACACGTCAGAAAGACCCGTGAGGTGAAAGAAGAAGAGGAAGACATGGCGGCAGAGAGGGTTTTTTGGAATGCGATGCAGAGGGAGGAAGAGGAGGACGTTCAAATATGGCCAAATAAAAGGGGAATATATGGTTTAATGCCTAAGCAGGTTCAGGACGTGGTGCAGAACCGTCAAATCGTGCGAGAGAAGGCAGGAGGCAAGACGTCATCATGAAGACCAAACGGTTCGCCATGACATGACCCTTCGAAGGGACGAATGGTTTTGCAATTATCATTATCAAAACCGGGGGCATGTGTTACCACCCGATTTTGGCCAAATCAGAGTTGGGCCGTAAGTGAAGATGGGCTTAGAAGATTACACGTGGAGCATCTTTGAAGCGGCCTTGCGTTGAGAGTTTGGGCTAAGTTGCCATGTATCAGTAATATATTAGCATTGTAATTTAGAATTAGAGATAGATTCTGCCCGTGCACGGTTGTGTGCACGCCAATTCAGAAAGTCCCTGGACTATAAATATGTATCTAGGGTTATCGGAAAAGGAGGACAATCATCGTTCAACCAACACAAATCAGGCGCATCGCACCTTTCTCGAGGGTTTCTCCCGTAAGCACCATGTCTGCCTAGATCGCATCTGCGATCTAGGAAGTAACGTTTATTCGTTAACCTTGTCTGCTCGTGCTGAAGCCTTGTTGATGGCGAGCAGTACTATTTATCCTTAGGTGTTTAAGGGCTTGCATTGATGCTTTCACGTATATCCGTGGCAATGCCGTCCCTCGAAACCTAGCTTTACGTCTACCCAGACGTAAGGCGACATCTTGCTGTTCGTTACTTAGTAGGTCCGATCCGTTATAGTTGCTCATGCTCGCAGGATTAGTTTAATATCTGCATAGTTAGGCCTTATGTTGGGGTCGGACGATCCGGCGGTGCTTGAGTTGTTTAGTCCCTGAGATCCGGGATCAACGTTATGTTGGTTTTTAGGCCTCTCGTAGGGGTAGTTTGCATCGTCTCTCGTAGCTGCTAGGCCGATCGCACGTAGGACGTTCCGATTATGCGGTGAAAACCCTAAACTGTCGTGGATCGTTTTAGCTTTGTCTGATCAAGCAGATCCCCATGCCATTGTAAATCAATATGACATGGGCGATCGGCTCCTTGACCGATCCACGAAAAGACAGATAGGCTCGTATTTAATGTTTACGTGTCTACCATGGGAACAATCGAAGCACTAACACCTTCCTGATCGGGTCTAGGTCAGGTGGCACGCCTGCAACCGCCGGACGTTGGCCAGAAGATTTGGGCACGCGAGGTGCCAGGGATCCACTAAGCGGCCCTGCGAGCTTCCTGGCTCTTCGTGTTGCTTAACCAACGCCCGTCGGTGGGTTTTGGAGGGTAACATCTGCGAAGCAGCAAGGAGTTAGTCAGATATTTAAAATCTTGGGGGCTAGCGAGGAATTCAAAGTCTTGGTACAGAAATTTTAAATTTCCGCCTAAGGTACATTTTGAAAGCATATTATCATGTTACACGGAAAATATCACCCAATGTGGGGGCTAGTATTCTTTACACTTTTCTTAATGGCAGCAGCTTACAGGCCATCCTCCAGGACAAGCTCCGCATCTCCTCGTCCGGTTTTCCCCATACATTGTTCGCATGGTGGAAACTTTGGCGTTGAGCAAGGTAAGCTTTTGGAGGGAATGGAGTCGAGGAGTCGACTCGAGTCGTGTTGGTGACTTGAAGGAGCTTTACCTTTTGCTCCTGTTCTTCTTCTGTGGGCTCCAGCAGCGCTTGTTGGTCTAACGCGGGAACGAGGTGAGGAGGTCCCCTTGGCGGAGTCGCCATGGTGAGCAGGATCTTCAGGAAGATCATCAATTGATGACATCTTTCGGATCCGGCTTGGGGGCGGATGAAGCCTTGGCGGAACTTCAACCTCGGGAGTAACAGGAATAGAAGCCGGAGATGGCTTGGCTTTTCTTCGGGGCCCTTGGGGCCTTGGGGGCTGGCTAGGAGCTGGAGAAAACATAAAAGTATAAGTAAGAGTTTGAGCGTGAAACCAGAACTTGGATCTCGGAAATAGGCGCTTACCGGAAGGCTTGAAGAAATGCTGGATATCAGGTTGCCCCTTGTTGCTGGTTTTAATCAGTGGGCGCTTCTAAGCCTCCGCTCTCCGCTGACACCGGCATCCCAAATGGGCTGCCGAAGATGGTACCCGGAGTTTACTGAAGGCCCACTATCCGAAGAATAAGAAGATTCGCTAGTAAGGAAAGCTAGAGTTGTAATAGGAAGAGTTATTTGTAAATGCGGCGGGATGAGTTAGAAAACCGTCCCGGACTCTGTAACAACCTGTGAAACCCTCGCTCCTCCTATAGGGGAGTCGAGGGACAGAAAAAGATAGATTCTACTGTCAACATAACCCTAGTTTTCATAATCGTCGAGTACTTTTCGCCTAAACCTTGAGATCTACTTGCCTCTACTTCTAGCAAAACCCTAGTCTACAATCGTAGGCATTGACGTTAATCCTTTGTCAATTGGCGCCGTCTGTGGGAACTAGAGGCTGCAAGGATCTGATCTCGATGGCACGTTCAAGATCTTCGACTTCATCAACAGCAAACAGCAACGATGGATCGAGGTAACAAGGGAAAAACTGATCTATTCAATTTTATTCCTCACCCGCCCTCCCGTATGGATGCATGTGCCTATATGGGAGAGCCCATCACCATGACGTTCGGAAAATTCGATTTGGCGTCAACAAGGAAGGATCCTATCGTCTCGAAGTTCAGCTCTTCGAATTTTCAGCGTCGATTCTAACTTTTCGTCGAGTGACGAGGAGTTTCGTCGCCATGGTTGGGGAAGAGTGCGGAAAGCTCGCCAAGATCTACACAGCCACACTAGCTGGCGGGCTCCTTTATAGCAAGTGAGTCAGGAAGCTTGCACGTTTTCAACAACTTTCAGTGCATGCATGGTCTTCACCACTCTATATGATGGTGTCACCAAAGCCGATAAAAATCAATGCACAAAATATCATCAGATCTATGTGGTAGAAGGGGCAGACACATCAGACCCGCCATAGAGGCTTTCGACGAATTGGGAAATCCATATCGTATCCCTGATCTCGAACATGGTTGGCACCAAATATCCTGGATCTTCAACTGGAGTACAACAAAACAAGGGCCAATGGGCTGCGAGAGCCATGGATGGTTCAGAACCTATGACCACCATACGTACTGCACAAGAACTTCAAGCATATCAATATAGACTTGCTCGAGTTAGCAGAGAGTTAGAAAAACAAACAGCATCCTGAATAGAAGGAAAGAAGCAGCTTCTGCATCAAGCAGACGCCGGGCAGATTTAAGTCGCCTTTCGGGAAATACAGGAGATAGCGAAGCTCGGAGGAGAGCAATGTCTCGACTGCAAAACATACCTGAAGGAGAAAGAGGAAACATAATCCAAAATCTCGACATGTCCTTTATGTCGATCGACGAAAGAGGAAATATCATCCCAAAACGAGAGAGGCTACATGGCAACACAAGCATACATCTTGGCGTCCGGACCACCTCCAGGGGACCGGAGAACCATTATTCAAATGGCAATGGCCGGAGTAGGGGTTATGGGAACAGCGTTTGCAACAACGCCTCCCGAAGAAAATCCCAGAGAAAAATAGTCCACGACCTACCGCAGCAGTTCAAGACCCACCAAGCAAGTAAGCAAGAGATACAGCAGTCAAAGTAAAGTGGACAGAGCGCGACAAGAAAGAAGGGAGCGTCAGCACTCGCCAGAGCTGCGACATATGTGTGGGCTCCCATGCTACGAGAAGAGTGAAAACTCGAGTCCCAAAGGGTTCAAGTTACGAGAATTTCAAGAAGTTAAACGGCACAAGATCCCGATTGGCTGCGTGGATTATCTCGAGATGGTAAAACTGGTAGGAGGAACCAGAGCAACAGCTATACAAAGTATCCAAGTTCACAGGTGGCAAGATCTTGGATAAAGAAACTCCCCTTGAATTCCATCGACAGTGGGAAACTTTGAGGACATCTTCGTGAAAAACTTCCGATCCACCTGCAAGAAACCTGCGTCGTTGGAAGAATTAAGGGCGTCCGGCAAAAACACGACGAGTCGATGAGGAAATATATACAGCGGTGGAACATTATCAAAAACTCGGCAGAGGACATATCTGACGAAAGGGCAATAGATGCGTTCGTGGCGGGAATCCGAGAGCAGATTTCGTCGAGGACTTGGGAAGAACTAATCCCAAGACAATTTCAGCACTGATGGAAATTGCTAACAAGTGGGCAGATGGAGAAGACGCAATATACAACAAGCGACACAGGTCGCCAGAGGAGGATCGTGGTAGAAATTATCAAAATAGAAGGCGATTTTCTCGCCAGTTCAACAACGATGCTCCCGGCCATATATCGGCTGGTTTTGGGGGAAATCCTGGAGGAAATAGTCGAGATGATTATCAAAGGAGCAACGAGAACAAGGCGACAATAGAGGTGATTTTCGCGGCAACAGACAAAATAGTGGACCAAGGATTCAAAGACCTTATGTGTCTCCCGAGGAGATCATGAACGGTCCGTGTCAAATGCACTTTTACCTCGACAACAATGGAAAGAGGCAGTCAGGATATCTACAGAAAGACTGCCGCAATTTTCAGGCAATGCTGCGAGCCGCAGGAATCGCAAACGCTCAAGCAAATAGAAATCCTCGGGAGCCAGGAGCGCGATTCACCTTCCACCTCCTCCCGCAATTACCGAAGAAAATCGACACCAGCTTAGAATTGCACACCACATCCACCTCCATATGTTGACCCCAACTCTAACGGTGTGGTCTCGATGATTGAGAAAGCTAGGCCGTCCAATAGGGGCAGAAGGTAATATCTCGACAAGTGTTCATGGCAGAGAAGATGCCTCCACCAAAAGTCGAGTACTTAAATTGGTCGGGGCAAGATATCGGCTACAATCGCACCATCCGCAGCAAGTCCCTCGACCAGGACAATCGGCGCTCATCTTACCCGCTGTAATCGCTGGTTTCGACGTGTCGAGAGTTTTCATAGATGGCGGCAGCAGCTTAAACCTCATGTATGCAGATACATTGAGGAAGATGAACATATCCCTAGCAAATCTGGAAGCCAACTGACACACGTTTCCACGGGATTACACCAGAGAAGCCAAGTTACCCATTGGGCAAGATCAACCTCGACGTTCAGTTTGGAACCCGAGAAAATTACAGAATCGAGAACCTGGAGTTCGAAGTGGTGGATTTCCCGGGCGCGTTCGCATGGGGGCTGGAAGGAGCGGCCTTCTTCCTTTTAGCAGGGCGGGAAGCCTCGGGAGCTTCCGCCTCCGACGCGGCCTCCGGATCCGTGTTGCCGGTGGAAGGAACACGGAGGAGAGTACCGAGTTCGTTTTCTTCAAGCGCTTGAGCTGATACGGAGTTAAACACTTAGATAAAAAAAAATTGAATGCGAAGAAAAACAAGAAGAGTCAAAGCCGACGTACCGCGGTTCCGGAACCATTCATGTGGATATCCTTGTTGCACACGTGAACGTGGAGTTCACGCGGAACCTTGATGAGGACCCGGATTCTCTTGTCGAGGGCGTCGGCGGAGAGGTTGTCTTTTGTGGCTCGCATCGGGTCATCGCGTCCCGTGTCTTTGGAACATCAAGCGATCCAGCTGTTGAAGCGGCTGGATCCGCTTGGTAAACCAGGAAAGGGTCAAGTCCTTCCCCGTTAACCCCTCCTCCGTCAGCTTACAGATCCGCCTAACGGCGCGCGTGAGATGGAGTGACTCGGAGAGGTGGGGGCAATGCGACCATGTCGGAAGTTCAGTGGCGGGGCAGTTCTTGAATGGTGGCAGCTTTCTTACGTTCGCGGGGTCGGAAACGTCCTTCAAGTAGAAGAAACCTCCGGACCAGTACCGCGCGGATTCGTGGCGGTCGGTGTGGGGATAGACGCGGCCCGGGCGAATCATGAAGGTGATGGTTCCGCATGTCGCCAACTCGGATGACTGCCGGATCCTCTCCTTCTTGACAGTGAAATAGTATTGAAATAGGGAGAGCTCGGGAGTTACCCGGAGATGGCCTTCGCAGAGAGTGACGTGATTGCTGATCGCAAGCACGCTGTTCGGAGAGATGTTGTGGGCCGGAGCCCATAAACCTTCAGGATCTCTAGGAAGAAGTCCGAAGGCGGAAATGAGAAGCCTCGCTCCTGGCGCTTTCGTCAGCACCATCTCGTTGTCTTGGGGGGCTGGAGCTAAGGCGTTTGGAGTCGTCCTCCAGCTTCCGGGTTGTAAGAACCCTTCCCCCTCCAAGTTCTGCAGCTCAATATCTGTGGTAGTACAGGGCCACCATTTACCTCTGGATTCCGAATCCCGCTGGCGGGCTTTGGATTTCTTGGCAGCAATTTCTTCCGCCTTCTTCTCCGCCTCGGATGTTTTTTCAGGGACAGCTGAGGTGCCCTCGGTGTCCTTGCCGGAATCCTTAGTGGGATCCGGTTGGACTGAGACGAAGGGAGGCGGAGCGGAGGAAAGGGGCGTCGCCATGATCGGCTCGCTAGTAGGAGGTGGAGTCATGGAAGACATCTGAAGATGTAAAAAGATCGCGGAAAAGACGTTCTTTAGTCGGATCCGGCATTGTCTTCTCCAAATTCATCCCTACCGATAACGGCGCAAGAGCACAGTTCGAGAACTCACCGTAATGGCTTCTACGGCGGTCGAAGTCGCCGGCGACGAGGATTCCCCGCGGAGGCTCGCTGATGTTAAGAACAGGATGAACTCGATGCGGCGGCGCAGCAGCTCCGACGACGCTCCGGCGAAGTTCCGGCGAGGCAGAGAAGGAGCTCGAGGCGGCGCTTGGCAGAGAGGTAAAGAGGGGGTGAATGAGGATTGAGGAGTTGACGGCGAATATTTATAGGCCGGCGGGACGAGATTCGTGCTTCGCATCCTGTGGTCGGAACGCAAGCGTCGCGCCGTTGGATGCGTGACACGTGTCCAAAACCCTAACGGTAAAAATGGCTAGAGATAAGTTACCGCACAAACCGCGCGAAAATGGCGCCAGAATTGGCGAACCGTTTGAGTCTGTTAAGATTCCGGGTAAAAGCGTGGAGATAAGCAATTCACATTCGCAAGCAGGGGGTAACCGGAGACATGCTTTAAGGCTGTCGATGGATGAAGTCCCGCAGAATGGGAGATCTTCCGACTTATGGTTGGAAGAAAGAAGATATGAAGTTGGAGTTCTTCAACTTTCTCCGCGTTACCATCAATGCCGGAGATCATAAGGTGCAAGCATGGCGGAAGCTGCAGGAGAAACTGAACTCTGGGGGCTACTGTTGTGGGTATACTTCATGGGTGTACCATCGACGGTGCCTAGATCCGGCAAGCCCGGGTGGCCCATAGACGGTGATGGTGGCATGAGGCCCATCGGGCGGCCCGTTGCTGTTGATCATAAAGGATGAAGTCCGGCCCAGGATCTGATAGCCGGATCCGCACCGACCTTCGGAGGAACCCGGATCCGTGGAGGCCCATGAGGAACCCGGATCCAGTCGACGTATATGGAAGGCGGATCCTTGACGTGCACGGCACGATATTGTACCGCGTTTAGGCAATCGCAATCCGGCTAGGACTCTCTGTAAACCCTAGATCCGTGCGCCTTTATAAGCCGGATCTGGGAGCCCTAGAGGCACAACCACAACCATTGTAACAACGCGCAAGCGCCGGATAATTCAGACAAGCAGCAGTAGGCCCTATCATCGTGCGGGTGTTCAGGCTGGGTAACTCGCGTACCACCGTCCCGTGTGCACTCCGCCCTATGGCCCCTACTTCTTCTCCCCCTCGTGAGGATCCCTCCTCCGAGGTATCGTCGATTAGGCAACGACAATTTCCCTGCCAGCACTCGACACCAACCTCTCTGACCCACCTTGTATTTTGCTGCGGATCCTTTCTCCTAAGTGATCGAAGGTACCACTAGGGATGCGGCCCATAGCCGTAGGCAGACCCAGATATCGTTCATTAAAGGCCTCTACCGCTATACCCATCAAATTATTTAGAGATTGCCGGAGTGTGTGTGGCGTGTTTGGACTGAAATAAATGGAGCTTTTCTCTCTATTAACACACTGACCAGAGCAATTCTCATAAATCACCAAAATCTCATTCAACCTCTCTGCACTTGCCGCATTTGCCTTCATGAAGATCAGGCTATCGTCAGCAAATAACATGTGATTAATCCATGGCGATCAGGGACTCACCCTGATCCCTCTATCAACATGATTTCCACCAAAAAGATTCAGCAGGGTAGTAAAACCCTCTGCACATAACAGGAACAATAATGGGGATATAGGGTCTCCCTGCCTGAGGCCCCTTGTCGGAAAAAAATATGGAAGCAATTCCCCATTAGCCCTAACCGTGAACCTGACCGAAGTCACACACTTCATAATCAGCCTGACAAACTCTGCACTGAAACCAAGTTTCAACATCATCGCTTGCAGGTAATGCCATTCAACACGGTCATATGCTTTCATCATATCTAACTTGACTGTAGTCACATGATTCTTTCCTTTCTTCCTCTTCCTCATCGCATACACACTTTCATATGCGATCAACACATTATCAGTGTTAAGGCGGCCCGGAACGAAAGCACTTTGTTCTTCACCAATAATTTCACCCAAAGGTATTCTCAGCCTATTAGATATACAGTTCGATGCAATGTTGTACAGGACTGAGCATAAAGAGATGGGCCGATATTGTGAAATACGTTGAGGATGTTTTACCTTGGGTATGAGTGTAATGGACGTGTCATTCAGACCCTCAGGTAGCTCACCTCCATTCAGAAAGTCCAGAACAACAGTAACAATATCATCATGCAATAAAGCCCAGTGCCTCTGGAAAAAACCCGCCGTGAAACCATCCACACCCGGAGCCTTTGACGGCGCCATCTGGAACAATGCCACTTTTACCTCTTCTGCCGTATAAGGCTTGTCCAATTCGAGGTTCATGTCGGTCGTTACACGGGTTGGCACAATGTTCAGAAGATCATCCATTGGCCTAAAACCTTGAGAGGTGTACAGGTTTTGATAAAAGCCTTGAATCTCTTCACAGTTATCCTCCCAAGTCATACATTTTGTACCATCCACTCGTTCAAGTTCTACAATCTTGTTCGTTCTCTTCCGCTGCGCTGCACATGAGTGAAAATAAGTTGTGTTGCGATCTCCCTCTCGCAGCCATTGGACTCTGGATCGCTGGCGCATCCAAATCTCTTCTTGACGCAGGACTTCACGTAATTTTTTAGTTGTCGCCTTCTCTTCATCCGTTGGTCCTCTACCCACAGATCGGCTGCGGAGATTATTTAGCTTCTGACGAAGCTTCCTAGCCTTGCGCACCAAACACCCGAATTCTTTTGCTCCCCATGTACTCAACTTATTCTGCATTCTGGAGAGAGCCTGGACTACACCACCTAGTCCATCAGCACCTGCACCTCGCCTCCAGCTATCAAGTACAAGTCGATCATAGTCTGGATGAGTCTGCCAAACATTCTCATAGCGGACCTGTTTGCCACTCCTCCCATTCCTATCAGCCATGCTGCTCCGAAGCTCCACCAGTAAGAAACAATGGTCTGACTCGGTAGTGACAACATGTCGCACTTTAGTGTTCTCGAATTTTGATAAGAAAGCCTCATTGCCAAAGGCACGGTCCAGCCTAGCCTTGACATTAGCATCACCCGCCTGACCATTAGAGCATCTCCACTCGTTGGCGCTCCCCACGCCCAAATCCGGCGAAAGTTTCGTTCGGATTGGAGGAAAAATTGGCCTGGGGAGCACCGAAGTTCCAGCCGTCCCCCCGGCAGGACACCCCCAACTTGGGGCATTTGACATATTTGAAACAAATTCGACATAAAATTTAACAAGTTCGGCAAACAAGATAGGCCTCGTCGACAGACGGCGGAATATAGGCAGGTGGAGAAGGAGGGACGGCGGAATCTGGGCAACAAGCCGGTGGGGTGGTGCCGGCGGCGAGAGAGATACGAGGGGTGGGGGATATTTTGAGCAAGGTGGCGGTGGGGTTCGTGTGTCGAGTCGCCGACAGATCGGGCCCTTCCTCGCTTTTCACTCGTCCGGAATCCCCGATAGATCCCCGGGGAACCGGGGAACCGGGGATGGCGTGGGCTCGCCGGATGGATGAAGGGCCAAATCCGGACGAAAACGAGGAACCGGGGGCGCGACTGGGCCGAATTTCGCCGTCTAGATGGAAAAAACGTCGCTCGGGGGCCTCGTCGGGGAGACGAGTGGGGATGCTCTTATCCCATGTGTATTCTGTCCCAGACCAGCCAAGATCCTGGAACAAACACTCATCGATGACTTCACGAAAGGCTCTCATCTTCCACTCTGGCCTCGCCGATCGCGAGAAGTGCTCAGACGCATATAAAGTTTCATTAAAATCTCCCAGACATAACCATGCCGCATGATCTAAAGCAAAAAGGGTCCGAAGAAACCTCCAACTATGACAGCGGTCTTCGGCCCTAGGGGCTCCATAGAACCCCGTAAACCTCCATTCATCCTCAATACAATCGTTTTTCCTCACCGACACGTCAATGTGGTAGGAACTGAAATCTTTCAGGTCGACTAACACGTCAGCTGACCAAAACAAAGCAACACCACCACTCAGCCCTGAACTTGCAACAGCAAAGCATCCAGCAAAACCGAGAGTAGCTTGCAAACCTTCTACCCTTTCTTTAGATATCTTCGTTTCCATCACATAGAGTAGACTGGGTCTCTCTTGCCTCACAATATTGCGAAGCTCTCGAACGGTCGCCGGGTTCCCAAGCCCCCGACCGTTCCAACTCATGCAAATCATTGATCCTGGCAGGGCTGCTCAGCAGCCGCTGCCAAATTTTCAGAATTCGTTGGAGTTGGCCTCTTTTTCTTCAGGTCAGGCTCCAAACCCGTAGTCTCCTCTACATCCTCCTTCCCTCCCTGCTGACCCTGGCTCATATCCTCGGGATTAAAGGCTGTCTGAGCAATCATCAAAGGAGGTGTTTGCACCTTCCTATAATATTGTGTCTGCGCCCCTGCCTTGCGTTTGTTTAGCGTGCTTCGGCTATTCTTCTTCAGAGGCGATGTGGTTTCGGTCCCTTTATCATCTGCATTACTCGAGCTGCGAGTTTCAGCTTTAGAATTACTGCGTTCCGCATTCGAGCCCTCGCTATACGAATTCTTCCACTTCTCATCCGGTGCCCTCAACCCCCTTCATTCCCGTACGGCAGATTTCCATTGGAATCACGGGTGCCCGGATTATGACAGAAAAGATCAGAATGACCCAATCGACCACAGGAAAAACAGAAGTGTGGGATCTGCTCATATTGCACTTCATAAACATCCATACTCTACCGTCTGGCCGATTCAATCACAATACAACGCCTCAAGGGATTGGCAACCTCCACAGTTACCCTAGCCCTCAGGTATCCTCCCATATTATTTAATTCTACCTCTGTCGCTTCTTTGTCAATCTTGCGCGCTATAGGTAGCCACCACTTCTTCTCTCTAAGATTAAACGGTAGGTTCAGAACCCTAGCCCACAATTGGATCCGATCAAACCGCAACTCACATGGTTTCATGCAATCCTCAAACTCAACCAAAATCACAGAATTCTTGCTCACATGCCAAGGCGATCCGTTCCAAACCCTGTCCCGGGCCGTAGCAAACTCGGCAACAAAAGTGTTCTCCCCCTCCGATCGAAACTCCAGTCCCTTAGGGTTTCCCCAAGCCGGCCGCAAAGCGCTAATGATTGTATTGATGTGAAAGACATGGCGATGGAGGACCTTACCCGCCACCAACCACTTCTGCTTCGCCCCTTCATCGCGATCGTCAATCACCAGTGGAGTTGCCTCCTCTTCAGTGATATCCAATCTACCAAGTTGTTCCTCCAAACGCGCCCGCGCTGCCCTGGGCGACAGCGCCGCATCCATCTTCTCACTCCCACGCTCCGAAGAAGACATGCCTCGCCAGCAATCCTTATCGCCCCGCCGATGAGATCAGCGTGCGCCGCCAGAAGTCCACAAAACCCTAATCGCCAGAGGAGAGGCTCCGAGGGTTACGGGAAAAAACTTTTGTGATACGTAGCCTAAGCGTTTTTTCACAGCTTTCAATAAGATCCGTCGCCCGTTCACGTGGGGCGCCGAGGAGAACGACATCGCTGGCGGCAAGTGCAAGATCGCCTGGTCCAAGGTGTGCTCACCCATCGACCACGGTGGCTTGGGCTTGCCAAACCTCACGCTTTTCGGTCGCACCTTGCGCTTGCGCTGGTTGTGGTTTGAATGGACTGAGCCGGAGCGCCCCAGGGTTGGCATGCCCACGCCCTGCGATCAGCTGGATCGCGACCTCTTCGTGACGGCTACTCGCGTCCGTATTGGTGACGGAAATAAGGCGAAGTTCTGGGAATCTAATTGGCTCGGCGATGCTCCTCTGCGCCATACCTTCCCTCTCCTCTTTGCTCACTCCCGACGCAAACAGCGCTCCGTAGCGCAAGCTCTAGATGGCAATAAATGGGTGGCTGATCTCAGACACCGCCTCTCGCTGCCAATCCTAGAGGAATTCCGCCATGCCTGGAGAATGATCAGCCTGGCTCCGATCGAGTTGCGAACAGGCGTTCCAGACTCCATCACATGGATTCTCACAAAGGATGGTCAGTACTCAACAAAATCAGCCTACCGTATTCAGTTTGAGGGCCGCGCACGCCCGTCGCTGAAGATGGACGTGTGGAGAACCTGGGCGCCGCCAAAACACAAATTCTTCGCATGGCTTCTATTCCAGGATCGTTTGTGGTGCGCCGACTGCCTTCAACGGCGCGAGTGGCCCAACAATTACTTCTGTCCACTTTGCATGCGCAACCTCGAGACATCGGTGCATCTGATGATTGAGTGCCCCTTCGCCAAGCAGATTTGGCATTCTTTGGTGGGTTGGGAACACTTGCGACACCGCTTTACAGAGCGAAACTGGCTCCATTTCCGCCTTCAGAGAGAGTTGGATGAAGGCCACACCGGCGGAACACAGGAAGGGTGTGGGCTCGCTGTTAATCCTGACTTGCTGGAGCATCTGGCGAGAGCGCAACGCCAGGATTTTTAGGGACAAAGAATGCTCATTGTCGCAGATTTCTTGCTGCATCAAGGATGAGGCTCAGGAGTGGGCGTTCGCCGGTGCCAAGGCTTTGCGCAAGCTGCTCTGGGAACCTCCTTGAGCCGTTTTGTCCCCTCTTTTTCATCTTCCATGTTTCTTTTACATTTTCTTTTCTGATTACTCCTGGCCTTAGGGCACTCTGTAAATTGTCTGCTATCTGCTAATATATGGAGCCAGCTATTGCTGGACCTTTCGAAAAAAATTCGCCAATTCCTATTGTTGCATAAGTTATCTACTATACTACCTCCATCCCACGGAGTCTGTACATGCCCTCAGGATACGGTGCTTCCTTTGCCGACCCAGGTATGTCCCTCTTTTTCGTTTTACTTTTTTTAAAATTCTTTTCATCGTTTTCTTTTTTTTTTCTTTGTCTTTTTCATTTTACTGTTTATTTTTTGTTTTCATTTTTCATTTTTATTTATATTTCTTTCCTTATTTATATTCCTTGTTTTGTTATCAAATTTGGCTTTCTTTTTGATAGTATGAAATTAGTTCTTTTGTAATGAGTGAATATTTCTTTATGAACTACTCAACAATAATTTTGAACGACCCAAACATTTTTTTGTCAAATAAGGAATGCTTTCTTTGAACTATGCGAACATTTTTCACTCTCACGGAATATTCTTTTGGACTCGGGAAGACTTTCTTTGAAGTATGACAAACATCTTTTTTGAACTCGCGGACATTTTTCTTGAACTGTAGGAACATTTTCTTAACATCATGAACATAATTTTGAACTTTTCAAATATTTTTTGAACCCATTAAATTTTTTTTATACTATGCCTACATTTTTTCTGAACTATCCAAAAAAAATGTTTTTTTGGATTCGTGAATAATTTTTTAAAAAAATTTACAAATAGTTTTTTTAACCTTGTCAACACTTCTATAAAGGTTCATATGAAATAACCATAAAACAATAAAAGAAATATAAACAAGAAAAAATAAGGTGAAAGAAAAAAAAGGAAAACCAAAAAAATAATACTATGAAAAACAGAGAAACCGTGATAAGAATGAAATTTACCTTGGTCGAGCGTCCCGTAGGAGCTCTCCTTGAGATTCTCTTTGTGGCGCAACCCGCACCTTATGGAAGGATAGGATATATCGCAATCTCCACGAGAGATGGGAATGGCGCGGCAAGAGGTGTTGCAACCTTCTCGTTAGTGCGACATTATCATCAAGGATGAATTGAATCAAGAAAGGGAGCCCACGGCGGGAAGGCCACATTTTGAAATTTCCTTTGTGTCAAGCTATCGAGCTTATTGGAAACACTAAAAAATAAGTTGCCTAGTGGGTACACGGGGTAAGCGAGCGTCAATTTACGAGGAATGCTATTTTTTATGGCCATGCCTTGTTTGCGAAATCTGGAATTAATATAATTTTTAGCCCAAACCACAAAATAGCGGTTATTTTGTAGTTTTGCCTAATTTGTATGATCCTATAAAGTTTCTTTGATGGAAGAAACGCGCTGACAGAAGTTGTGGGATGGCCTGGAAAAAAGCAAGGTGTTCTGGCGTGGAGCTTCGTGCGAGGCCGCGAAGGGCTAAGAATGGCCGCCGTCAGCCATTCTTTTTTTTTTTTGCGAATAGGACTTTGGCATTAAAAGAAACAACAAATAGTACAAAGCATTCCAAGAAAAACAAAAATTACCATAAAGCCATCCGTCCTTCCTTCCTGGGTCATTTCTCACTTTCTGAATCGAGGTGGGCAGTGTTGCCATCGTGTCCCATCATGATTCGGTCGCTCAGTCGAGATAGCAATGCCGCCTCAGCTAATTTCAGGCTGGTGTGCCCAATTAGCCGGCCGGCTCAACGTTTCCCCTGTTCGGCATCTGCGAAACCCTTCATGCCCGATTCGGCTAGTGAAGCCCTCCATGTTAGCCTTTGTTTGGTACTAGAGTTTTTGTGGGGATAGTGGGGATATAATCTCCACCCAAATTTAAATCCCCACTTACTTCTAAAATATGTTTGGTATTTAATGGGTTTAATCCCCGCTTATTTCCACTTTTTTCTAAATCTTACTGTATTTTTCTCTATCCTCAATACTATACCCCTACCCATTGGATTGGGAATGGGGTTTTGTGGGGATTGGTTGACGATAGGGGATTATCCAATACTCTAGAGTATTATGCGCACTAATCCCCACAAAAACTCTAGTACCAAATAAGGTCTTAAAAATAATGTAATTCATATTGTGTGTGACATGAGAATTGCAAACATTATAGATGAATTCGTCCATGAAGTTCTTCTTTCAAAACTCGTTGTCTGTGGCCGTTTCCGGTGACAATTTGTTTGGTGGTGATGAGATCGAGTATGTCATTTTGATTCTCGCTGTCAAGGAAATTAAAGAGGAGATGAAGAGAAAGTGGAAGGGATCCAAAGTGGGATTTCTTTGCATTGCTCGAGGTTGAAAGGATTATTTTCGCCGAGGTTTGCACATAGCCGCTCATCTCTTTCGTAGACGATATTGAATGCAAATATATATATATCTTTGCGCACATTGTTGAAACTGGCATCTACACTGAAGCACAGTTGTGGAACAAGCTATGAAAGTTACAGGTCACTCCAAAGGTGAGAGTGTTTTGGTGGCGCTCGCCGAGGTTTGCACATAGCCGCTCATCTCTTTCGTAGACGATATTGAATGCAAATATATATATCTCTTTGCGCACATTGTTGAAACTGGCATCTACACTGAAGCACAGTTGTGGAACAAGCTATGAAAGTTACAGGTCACTCCAAAGGTGAGAGTGTTTTGGTGGCGCGTGTTGCGTGGAATCTTGCCTGTCGAGAGAACACTTCAACACCGACACATGACACATTTAGGCCGCTGCAAGGTGTGCCTTGATGTTAATGAAGATATGATGCACGCTGTTATTAATTCCACTCATGCAAAAAGATTCTGGACTGAAGCTATACAATGGTTTGATATTAAGCTCCCAAGGCTTCATCCAACAACTTGGGCTAGGGATATTCTCTCCGATCCAATGTTTTCTAAGAAGGATCGTCTTACTGTCATGCGGGCTTTTTTGCATCTCGGAACAGTATCGTTCGTGACAAGGGGAACTTGGATCCGGTTCAGTCGATGAAAATGACTCGCGAGTCGCTGGCATTGCTTGATATTCCAAATAGCCATGCTAGTATTCTACCAAGGCATGGGTTGAGGCCTCTATATGATGACTGCGATTAATACCGACACAGGCATATCGCTGGAGGCGATGAAGGGCGGAGCCGGAGGAGTTGCTATGGATGCTACCAGTCTTATGGCTGACAGTGGAGGAGTTGTTATATCTGAATAAAGCCTCGAGTTTTCCACGCAAAAAAAAAATGTTGATACTTGTGAGGCCAAATGCATACAGCCGATCTATGTAGTGTCTTACCGGCCAGACTTGCCATTAATCAATCAGACTGACTGACAAAGGATCATATCCAGCTTGAATACGTCTCCTTAAAGAATCGCACGAGATCAATCAGGCCATCTAGTACGATCGGATGCTCAGGAGTCTAAGCAATTGAGATATTTTGACTGTAGAGTCCAGCCTGTTCATATAATATATATATATACTCTCCTTTTGGAGGCCATCCAGTACGTTATGTGGATGATAATGAACCTAAATCTATGGATGTATCTTGACCTTAAGAGTGACCAATCTCCAGAGGGAGTATGTGACTGGCAGGTGAAAAATATTCAGGCAAGACTAGCTCCAGATCCGAAAACTATGCTAATATTTCAGCGAATAGATTATCTCCAAAGTTGTTCACCAAGTATCTATACTTCTAATAATCGATAAAGCTAAGTAAAGGCAGATAAGCAGTTGATCTACCAGAGGGTGAAAGATATGTTGACTTCGACAGTAGCCGCGGCTTCTGGTTGAACCTCATAGGGCACGATGAAGCGGAAGCAGTCACTGAGGTTGGGCATTCCACTGGAGAGATCAGTGCATGCCACTTTGAAAGAAGAATCCTGGACATGGGACAGCACGTCGGAGTCATCAAAGATGTCGCGCAAGTAGATGAGCTGGAGCCTGCACTTCACATTCTTTGACTGAGAACCATCGGCTGCGGCTTGAGGGTATAAGCACAAGCACGATATCACGCGGCCAAATGGTGAGCGCGTCACCCTTAACAGGAATAGGTACTCTCTGGTGTCATGGACGACGGCCATGAAGTTGAAGCCATCATGGAGGTGGATGGCACGATTCTCGCTGTTCCGAACCCCGGTGATGCATGGCCATTTGTGTGTGCCGACGAAGTGGTCAAGGAGCGCCGATGTCGAGCCAACGAAGCAACATGCTTCTCTAGGGCAGTGGCACGGAGCGTGCGGGCAATCCAGAAGGTGAGCATGCAGGTCATAGTAGGGCACCCTGGTAGTGCAGCCATAGGTTGCATTGGGGCATGACCCGCGGATGGACTCCACCAGCTGCTCCAAGGCATGGCACCGGCGGTAGCCACCGGTAATGGCAGTGCTACACACATGACACCTCCCGAGCGTGGCCAGCTTGTTCCGACACGACGAGCACACCACGTGGCCCACGTCACACTGCAATTAACATGGTAACACCAAGATAAATGGCGGGGAATCATCCATCAACCAATTAACAACGGATGAAAGATGCACATTCTTGGTCATATTTTTTTTGAAACAAGGCAAAAGAACATTCTTGGTTATAGTCGATGAGACGCATGTATACCTGGAAGATTGGTGGCTTGAGGGGTAGGCAACAAACACCGCAATCGAGCATGTCCTCGTCCAATGTCATGTTCGCTATCGCTGTATGCTTGGACGGTGGTGGTGCCAATACCGGCTCAGAGGAGTTTTTGTGAACGCATCCCCCATCTGAAACATCCTCCACCTGCTCATCCTCTTCTTCCTGTCCCTCCTCGCCCCCACCTGCAGATTCTTGATTGTTTTGGCTTTCCTCCTCCCCCAGGTGTTCTTCTACGTACTGCTCCTCGTCTTCACCGTCAGATTCTGAGTATGCTTGATCGATATGCATTTCCTGTTCTATCTGCTCATCCTCTTCTTCGCTACCAGCAGACTCCACAGGAGTTTGAATGCTTTGGCTTTCAGAGTGTAATTGATCAGATTCTGAGAGCTCTTGATCGATTTGCATTTCCTGTTCTACCTCCTCGTCCACTTCGTCCTGCTCCTCGTCTTCACCGTCAGATTCTGAGCTCTCTTGGTCAATTCGCCTTTCCTGCTCTACCTGCTCGTCCTCTTCGTCCTCCACCTCGCCTTCACCGTCAGATTCTGAGCTCTCTTGATCCGTTTGCCTTTCCTGGTCATCCTCTCCGTCCCGGTCCTCATCTTCGCCGTCAGATTCTGAGCTCTCTTGATCCATTTGCGTTTCTTGGTCGTCCTCTTCGTCCTGCTCCTCGTCTTCACCGTCAGATTCTGAGCTCTCTTGATCCATTTGCATTTCCTGGTCGTCCTCTCCGTCCCGCTCCTTGTCTTCACCGTCAGATTCTGAGCTCTCTTGATCTGTTTGCCTTTCCTGGTCATCCTCTTCGTCCTGCTCCTCGTCTTCACCGCCATATTCTGAGCTCTCTTGATCCATTTGCCCTTCCTGCCCATCCACTTCCTCCTCCTCGTCTTCACCATCATATTCTTTGCTCTCTTGATCCATTTGGCCTTCCTGCTCATCCACTTCATCCTCCTCCTCCTCCTCCTCGTAACCATCAGATTCTGAGCTCTCCTGATCCATTTGCCTTGACTGCTCTAGCAGCTCGTCCAGTTCGTCATGTACCTTGTCTTCATCATCAGATTCGGAGCTCTCTTTAGTCATTTGCCTTTCCTGCTCTACCTGCTCGTCTTCTTCATCTGGCCCACTCTCCTCATCACTATCAGATTCAGACTGCTCTTGATCGATTTGCCTTTCCTGCTCTACCTGAGCGACCTCTTCATCCAGACTCTCATCATCACCGTCAGACTCTGAGGGCTCTTGATCGTGTTGGCTTTCCTCTTGACCCTGGTCGTCCTCTTCGTCTTGCCTCTCCTCATTACCACCATTAGATTCTGAGTGCTCTTGAATTTCCTCCTCACTGCTATATCCCCCAAAACCTGAATATGTATGTGCTGGTGGTACCGTGAAGCGCATCCTCTTCCTGCTGACTGACGTCTCTGGTGCCTCCAATACTGCCATACTTGGCACCTATGGGAGGGCCTAGGCTTCTCTGCATGAGAATTTACTAGTGAGTAATACATGTGATAGTCCAACCCTAGGTTATCTCCTATTACATACTCCATTAGGCTAGTTTAACCGGTATCATGTAATATTGGCAAGTGCACAAAATAGTCGACCTTAGCCTTTTATGCTAGCTTGTAATGAAAATTTGTTACACAAGATGATAATTGTTGATTTATGAATGCATTCATAACAAGAAAATGTAAAAATGCCTAATTGTAGGTGTTGCACACATATTGGATGGAAACATGGCTTATTGTGTAAAGCTGAAAGGTTGACATAACTGCTGGTTGAAGTGGCAGGCAACAGCCATTTTATCGCTTGGATTAGGAAAATAACAAGAAATGAGTTCAGAAAAATGTGCTAAATTATGTACAATGAGATAAGTTGTATATTTTAGCGAAACAGGTCTACGAACACAGAGATTGAGCGAGCTGTCTTGTATGACAATCACTAGACATCCCCATGCCATAAATATTTCAACAGTTAGATAGCGGCTAAGCTGAGTAATGTCAGAAAAGATGTACTGTAATATTCCAAATTTCAACCATTCATGCATTGGAGTAAAGCTAATACAGCATTCAGTACAAAGTAAACAGCCTTTCAGATTAGCACGAGTTAATTAATCTTACTCCCAGAGATATAACCATCGCAGAAGATCAAGTCATTGTATCAGTAGCATAGATCAAAAGAAAAAAAAAACTCAGACAGTTATATATTTTTGTTTGTTGTTTTTGTATTGAAAAGTTTAATCTGAATTTATGCATCCATAAGAATAAATTGACGTTTTGAGTCCATTTTCTGGAGAAAGATGGAAGATGGCTGCACAGGCCCATGGCCTCATTACTTACATGCACATTGAAACAACATTTATGGTGTATAAACAATCGGTCTTTATCCTGCATGCCGAAACAACAATACATGAACTTGAGCTTGGGTTGAACTTTGTGACTAAACACCTCGACACTGTTTGGCACACTCTCTCTATGTGCCCATTATACCAAAAGATCTGCTACTGTATTTATTTCCATTTGTTATAACCAAGAAGGACTCGCCTAGATATAATAAGTACGCATATGAAAGGACTGATTCACTAGGAATGACCAAAACAAAAACATAACAGCCATACAACATATTAGTATTAAAAGAAAATTATAAATTTAATGTAGGTCACAATTTTTTATTGTGCGAGAGTATAATGGAATAGGTGCAATGATTGAGAAGAGTTAAATACTTCTTAGCAGGCTGTAAAATGCAGTGTAAGAAAACATATGGAAATTGCTTATGTAACAAATCAGAAGATTACTGCCTCCTACTAAACTACTCACTAAGCACTTCCAAGAGGAGCGCTGTCAACTCATTTCCCCTGCTAATGCCCACTGCCTGGTGTCGGCCTTGATAGTGACAAACAAGGTGGCAACGTTGGGACTCATGCTGTAGAAGATGATCCACCACGACATGAGCATGATCACTGAAGATGTGCCTTTTCTCCGGTCGGTTGAGCAGAAAGGATGCGATGGTGCCACCAATCTGCGGAGTCCACCATGACAAACCAGGAGCCTTGAAGTTGATCGGGTCCACGAGAGTACCTCATTCACATAGTTATCAAACCATTACCCGTAGCGCAAAGATTTATTTTTCTAATTAAGTAAACATTAATTAGAAACAAGTTCGTCTGCTCTCCCATAGAAACATTCAGCACAAAATACTAATCGTGTAAAACCTGAATTGAACATAAAGCTGGTCCAAGAAAATAATTAACAAAACTGCCATGCTTCACCACCCACTGTTAGTACTGAGTAATGGGCATAGTAGCGGCGAAGGGGGCGGGGGGATTTTCCATTGCATCAAACAGCATCAAAAGAGTAAGTCTACGATAAATCCTCTATGACATGCGTCAAGCAAGTTAACTGCAATCAATGGTAGGACGGAGAGGAAGAACAGGGGATAAATCAACAAAAAAAAATGGTACCTTTTGCGCCTGGAGGATGGGAAGTGCAGATGCGGATCGGAGAGAAACGTCCGGTGGAAGAATCACCGACCGTGGTCCGTGGATGGTACGGGGCGGTTAGGGGATCGTGGCGAAGGCCGTCGGCATTGGGGGGCGGCGGAGCAAGCAGTTGGAAGGCGACGGATCAGGGAGGCGGCGTGTTGGTGGTTTGGATGATCGTCCAAGACTTTTTTTTTTTTAGGGCTGATGGTCTAAGAGTCGGTAGACTTCCGCTGGTATTGGTGTGCTGTTGGGCCAGCCCATTCCATTGGTATTGCTAGTCACTGTCTAGTGTGAATGGGTCTGGTCTGGCCGTTTTTTTTTTTTTTAGTTTGGTCATGCTTTTATGAAATCTAGAAGGCACGTAATACATTGTGTTACTACTAGTTGAAAATGGAAATTACAATTTTTTGTAGCAGGAACAGAACAGAAAAAAGGTGCAACTTTAGTGCTATGAGATGCACAACAAGATAAATGATGGTTTTCATCTAATTATTACACACAAATTGCAATTAATGCGAAGGTTAGGTTCAGTTACAAGATTTGCCACCATTCATTAAATAAGGAGAAAGTGTCTTGACAAGACAAAGTTTCGGACCAAAAAAAAACACAAAAGGATTACTCTCCCGTTATTACAAAACTCAAGCACTTTGCTCCCGCGGCTACCCAAAGTTTAGCCTCGGCTTTAATGATGTCAAGGAGGATGGTAGGCGGGGCGGACTTGTGGTTGAAGACTCTAGCATTTCGCTCCTTCCAAATGGTCCAAGTAACGAGCATGGTAAGGGAGGCCATAGCCTTCCGGTTTTCTGTTGCGTCCTTTAACATGTAACCAGGTTTATTTACACACAACGTGCAACCGAAAAGTTCGATCATGTTTTGGTAGGCACATAAGGTGCATGACAGAGGGGAGACCGGGAGACCATTTTTTTTAACGGAGGTAAAACCGTAAAAGCTTTGCCTTATATCTATTAATTAAGCAGAAGGTGTCCAATTTTTAGGAGAAAATCGAGCGAAAACCTCCAACAATAGGGCAAATCCCACACCCAGAACCACCCACACGCTGTCGCGAGGGGCACACCCAGTCATCTTGGCTACCCATAGAATCTACACAAACGCGAAGTTCAAGCCGGCCTATGCCAAACAGATGGATCCTCGAGAAGAGACCGGTGGTCCTGATCTGAAGACAAGGCTCGGAGGGGAGATGCCCAAGACCTGCGCCGAAGAGGACCTTCACTGTCGGACCACCCCTCAAAGGTCATCGTATACCGTCCAAAGGCAGCTTCGACTTCACAAAAGGGGAGACCAACAAGAAAACAAACGGATGAGCCAGAACGGAGCCGACTAACAAGATCATGCGAAAATCTGTCTAGGGTTCTGTCTCCCTCGCTAGCACCGGCGCTGGTCTGCTATGTCTATGGTGGCCTTGGGGATTTGGAGGATTGGTGGACCACAGCCTCTCACATTGTTCTCTGTTTAGATTGGAGTTCAGTGTCTTCTTCGAGATGGTGAGGCAACGCGGCTACATCTTAAAGTCATAATAAGGTCCTCTTTTCTCTATCCTTGCTCCGGTGGTGCGTCTAGCGCCACAGGAAGGCACATGGACTTGTTTGTGCGGTGGATCTCCTAGAATCTGGTCGGTTTCATGTTCGTTGGTGTAATTTTAGATCAGTCTCTTCTCATCAACAGTTGTCATCATTGGCGATGGTTACTCCTCTAGTGTGCTGGTCCTTTGGAGCCTTGTCACGATCCGTTACTATTTGTCTACTAAACAAGATCTACTACAGCTAACTTTCTCGACTCTAGTAATGCAGGGGCGAGGATGGGGGCGTGGCTTCCGCCCGAGCTAATTTGTAGTCATCGCTAAGTGGTCCAAAACCGTATTTATAACTATTAGAACTTTTTTACTATTATTGATGATTATTTATAGATTGGTCGAATTTTTTAAAACAATAATGCAACTGAAAAATCAATTGCACACGATGTACACGCTGAAAAATTGTTCAGTTGCAGAGTGCAACTGTCAACATTAAGCTATAGTACACACTTTATGTTCAGTTGTACATGGAGTGTAACTGTTTCCAAGGTTACACAAAAATGGTTTGAAAAGTTAGTTGCCTAAATCATGTTAACTACCGCTAGCTCGACTGACTGATAATTAAGTTTATTCTAACTTAGATTACCTTCCTCAAATCTCAAATGCAACTCACGGGTCAGCACGCATCAAGATCCAAATCTAGTGGTCCGGACTTTTTTTTTTCTCTGTTGCAAACCACGTGTAGATGGATAGGTGGGAAAAAAACAAGAAAGAGTGCAGGAGGAGGGGATTCATTTAGGGTTGTATGCTGCAATTTTAGGATACACCATAAAAGGTGTATTAGTCACATAGAAGGGATGCTAAAAGCAACAACGCTAAAAAGGATGTTTTGATGTCAACATGAAAAATATTCTCCTACAAGCAAACCAAAGGAGCACCGGCTCCGGAAATGGTACATTCAGTTTCTGGACTGCAAACTACTCCATGACAGGAACCGACCTGAATTACCTGACGAATGTAAAATGAAATACTCCAAGTAGTTTGTTTTGGAACACTTGAAGCTGCATTCTGTTTCTTTCGTATGTAGGCTGAGGGAACATACAACAGAGGAGTGTGCCTGTAGACATCCGGTGGAATTTTTACCCAATGGCTGAACTCATAAGATTTTGAAGAACTCTAACACCTGAGATTAGAATTTATGGAAAAAAATTCCTGCATCTCGAAAATCTACTGGAATGTACAAGAGAAGACACCTGTGTATTTTCTGGCTAAGTGTGTTTTAGAAAACGTACTGTATTCTTGGAGCAAGTGTACTGTATTTTTGTTTGATGGAATGTACTTCATTTAATGAGATAATAAGCTGCATTTTTTAATTAGTAGGTGTGATATGTTCTTTTAATCAGTATACTGCAATTTTAGGAGAATGAACTGTCGGTGCTAGGTTTTTGGCATGGAAAGCAAGAATCGGCATAGCTAGGCAAAGCTGAACAGGGAATGTGCTTCTATGCATTGATAGACACAATGCATGAACTGTTCGAGAACTTGGGCCTGGAGCAGCTGCCTGTAAGCTATAGCTAAAAAGTTGCCACGGTCCAGAAGATATAGAAATTTCACAAAACTTGAGTAACAAAGCATAGAGGGGAAACATACAGAAAAAGAAGGAACAGGTGGAATGCAACGGACAGATACAGGACTCCAGTAGCGCATTCCTTGCAACATACTACGTTTTACAAAAGGAGCACATAGCAAGGAGTACCACATACACATACTAGCAGAATAAGCTTACAGATAGTTCATGGTTGAGGTTAACAAAATGAAAACCAATCTTGCCTAGAGCAATAGCTGCAGCATACTGAGTACCAGTTCTCGTCTCTAGCAAAATGCATAAACCAGCCTCGCAGCAATTTAAGAGCAGTCTAAACTAAACGAAAATAACCGTCCAGGCCTCCGAATAGTCCTTAGCAGTCAGCAGGCTCTGGTAATAGACTTCAGACTCGAGATTGCCAAAGTTGTTTTTGAAATGGGAGCACAGCCCCGGCCTCTGCATCGAGATCGTTAAAGTGCCAACAAGAATGTGAATGCGGCGGTGAAAATATCAAATTGAGTGGCTCAGCCGAGTTTGGGACGACGAAGTTGAAGTGGTCGTCGGTAGTAGACAGGCCTCCTCCGGTGAGGGAGGGATTAGTGGAGGCCATGTTATTAAATGCATATTCCAGGCGATGAGTGCCGCAAGGAGTCTCATACACCAGCATGAACCGGCATCTCTTGGCCCTTCGACCAGCACGGCGTACCTTGATAAGAGTGATGACGCGGCCACATGACTCCCGCGTCACCTTCAGGATGACCGGCCCAGAAGGGATGATGTTTAGTACGTTGAAGCCGTCAACGAGTGCCAAGTTCGTCCCCGTGGGTTTGGGCCGTGTGGCACTGTTTGGGACAATACAGTGCACGGTGGTCGACGGCCATTTGTGTGTGTTTTGGAAGTGCTCCAGAAGCGCCGGCTGGTTGCCGGTGATGAAGACGCAGTCCTCTGCGGGGCAGTGGAACGGGGGGTACTGGCAAACCTGGAGGTGCACGCTCTCGTCGTAGCGAGCCAGCATGAAGGAGCAGCCGTATGCCTTGTTGGGGCACGGCACCCTGAGGCTCTCCACAATGTGCTCCGCACCGTAGCACCGCTTGTAGCCACCGGCAAGGGTGCGTCGGCACACATGGCACGTCTCTGCTGCTGCCATCTTCTCGCTGCACTCTGAGCACACCATGTGTCCCACTTCACACTGCAGTTAAGTCCAACTAAATTAGCAAGGAATATGAAATCTGCGTGAACTGTTAGCTAGCTGCGTCTTGGGAGTTTCGCATGTGTACCTGGAAGATTGGCGGCTTAAGTGGACATTGGCATACGCCGCAGTCGAATGCGCCGGAGTCCAGAAGCATCACATTCTTGATTGACGACGCCATAATCCCCTGCTACTCCTGCGGCCTGCAGGTATGAAAGGAAGGGGAAGAAGAGTGCTCAATAGCTTCATCACACTAGTGTATGCAATAATCAAAGATGAAGAGAGAAAAAAATGAACCGATGGTTAAACTAGAAATGGATGAAATATTCTGCTAAATCTATGAACATGTAAGGTGTGACATGCCCGTGGAGTACTGGAAACAAGGCCCAGCACCCGAACCCTGCTATAGTGTCAAGAAACCAGCTGCGCTGAAGATGAACAACGGGTCACAGGAAACAAAGGCAAAAACATATCTAAAGCTAAATCTAAAGCTGTCCTGTGAGAATAAAGCATCTACATCGCAGGAAGGAAGAAAGAAAGAAAAAAAAAATGAACTACAGGACGTAAACTACATATTAAAGATAAACAAAGAGATCGAAAAGAGCTGAGCACTAACGAGCATAGCAGAAGAAGACGCTTGACGGATAGAAGAGGGGGAGAGAAGTGAAGCCGTGAAGGAGAAGAAACGGACACCAAGGAGAAGAGAGGCGAAGCAGTGATAAAATTTATGGCATGGGGGCCGGTGACAAGACCTTTACGGCGTTGATCACTTGACCGCTAGCTGCTTAATTGATTGCCACAATGGCACTTCCTCCATTGTTCTGGGTTTAGTCAAAATCAAAGTTTGTAATTTTTTACTAAATATTGACAAAAATATTAACATCTATAATATAAAATCTATTATACTAGAATCAGCTTAAAGTGCATTTTCATCCAGCTATGCGCAGGTCCATTTAAGAGGAGGCACTCTGCTCGTCCACTCGCACCACCATGTCTACTCGCTTGCTCGTCCCTCTCGTCTCAACTTCGCTTGATCTCAATGGTGTTTAACGGCGAAGACAACAGCTCCGATGGTGGCAGGCCGAGCTTGACAAGGCCACCGTCCTCGCCGACAACAGCGCCCTCGTGCCGCTGGATACCAGATCTTGAGTGGATGGAACATCAGTGCCCAGGATCTGGTGGTGTTGTAGGTGCCAGAAGACGAGCGTCCATAGTTTAAAATAGCGGGTTATTTCATTTAGCCGCGAAATTTTCAGAGGCTAAGAAAGGCTATAGCCAGACTATAGCGGGCTAATCCATTTAGCGTTTTTTTCAAAACTATGGAAAATTTTAGTCATATCTTACCAAAAAAAAAAGTGGAAAACTATGACTCAAACACGATTCAAGCTACAACTCATTGAACTATTCAAGGAAAACAAGTATTCAACTATTCAACTCACAAGTTTTATCGAATCATATTAAACACAAATTCGGAAATAAGAAATAAAAAGGAGAAGAGAATATAAATCCAGAAACCACGAGGTCTAGCGGCTAAATTAGAGGCTAATTAGGGGCTAAATAGGCTATAGCCGGCTATTAGCGGCTTTTCTAATTTAGCCTATGAATGGCATAGCCGTAGTGGGAGGTCTTCCAAAAGGCTATAGCTGGCTATTGAAAACTTTGCGAGCGCCTGGCGGATCTCATCGAGCAGTTTTGCGCCCTCCTCTACGACGAGGGACTCGCCAACCCCAACTACGGGCCGAACAACGAGCTGTGGCTGACGATGTTCCTGTAGGAATAGCAGGCCACCTTCAACCACTACGAGAAACCTTACCTTCCCGGCCATTACAACCACCGGCAGCGCCGCCATTGGTGGCACGGCCCACGATCAATGTTGTGCTAACCTTCTATGGCTACGTCCGGCCGCCACCACGTCTTGCGCCCCTCATCTTCACCACGCAGTCATCATGGCAGTCTTCTTTGTCGTGCATGCTTTCATCGCCATTGGCCCCATACTCGCAAGGGATGTCCCGTTGCGGCCGCCTGTGCAGCCTGCCACCACCCTTTGGCGGAGATATCACGCTCTGGGAGCCGGAGCCGGAGCTGGAGCCAGGCACGCTGCCACACTTTAGCGGAGTTGTGTTCCAATAGCCGAAACCCGAGCCTCCATCGGCTCCGACGGGCCTCATGTTTCTCTGCTGCCCCAAGAAACAGCACCTACCAAAGCACCAGAAGAAGGTCAAATAGGAGCCGGAGCCGAGGGAAGAATATAGGCGGGCGCACGCAGCGCTCCGCAGCTCCAACTATCCGGTTCCCTGGCTTGCACCTGGTGCTCTGCTAGTCCTTCGACAACACTCCAGCAGCAATTAGGGGCTACAGAGAGGCCGGGTCGGCGTGGGAGAACAGCTGCTCTCAATCGTTTACTCATGGAATGAGTCCGTTGGAAAAATCAATCAATAATCAATCTTTTTTTTTTCATGTACATTTTCCCTTTTGTGGAGGATCTCTGCCTACTCACTATGTATAATTAGTCGATCGATAAATGTGTCATTGACCTTGTGGGTGGCGATGATGGCTTCGGCTTCAGCGATTTATTCAACTAGATTAGGACTTAGTTTTCAATTTTTATCATTTTTTGTTCAAATTTGTAAGATAGACCTAAAATTTAAACGAAAATCGCCGTCTTTATTTGAATTATTTGACTTTTGCTCAATCCCTAAAAAAATATTGGGAGCGCTGGTGTGGTCAGTCAGTCCCAATACGACATCATCGTGTGCCGACACCCACAAGAGCACACTGCCGGCGCTGTTGCCGGCCACAATTTAGGGTGAGCCGGTGGTCAGATGCTCTAAATCTGGTCAAAAACAATAATTAACAATACTTGCATGCTTCGCTACCCACTGTTAGTACGGGATAATGGTCATAGTGACAGCGGAAGGTGCGGGGGATTTTGACAATGCATCAAACAGCATCTAAAGATTGAGTAGACAATAAATACTCTCAACATGCATCAAGCGAGTAACTGGAATCAATGGTAGGACGGAGAGGAAGAATTACATGGGGGTAAATAAAAAATGGTACCTGCGCCTGGAGGATGGGAAGTGCAGATTCGGATCGAAGAGAAACGTCCGGTGCAAGAATATCGGACCGTGGTCCGTGGATGGGACGGGGCGGTCAGCGGATCGTGGCGAAGGCCGTCGGCGTTTTAGGGTTTGAGAGGAGGAGGCCGGGGGACGGCGGAGCAGCAGGGAAGGCGAGGCGAGGGCAAAGGTGCAGGGACCTGGGAGGCGACGTGTTGGGGGTTTCGCTGATAAATTCCGCTGGTATTGGTGTGCTGTTGGGCCAGCCCACAAGTGGGCTTGCAGGTCTGACCGTCCTAAATTAAAACTTAAAAAATAAAATTTTACAAGGCACAGTACAGAAAGAAATGCAACGTTGGTGCTATGACATGTGCAACTAGATACATGATGGTTTATCTAAGGAGAATGCTCGGTATCCGCCGACCGATCGATTGCGAGAAATTGGTCGCTCCATGCTGGCCGCGTGCCTGCTCGCGTGAAGCACCGCCAGGAAGAAAATCCTATACGACCGGGTCGTATAGGCCAGAGCGCTGGACCAACTTCCGTGGGAGACACGTAGCTAACCAAATCTTCGCTAATTCACGTTAAACAAATCACATCAAAAAATCCACAGCTCTCCTGGCGTCTCCCCTGCTTGCTGCGCCGCTGCGACGAACGACGAGCTATCCCCGCTGCTCTCCCCGGCGATTCCCCTGCCTTCCGTGTCCCGTGACCACCGGCAAGCCGTCCCCGATGCTCCCCTGTCGTAGAAGACAACACTCCTCAGCAACCCGACAGTTCGCCTCGGCGACGGAACCACGTGCGTTAATTTGTTGATTTGTCCTGCTAGAAAACCTAGGATGTTATGTTCTTGCTAATTTGTTGATTGCAAATACCACAACATTTTATTTACTCAGAGTACACCGATCTCATTCAGATGAAAGGAATTGCCACATTCTCTGGCAGAACAAAATCCAGAAGAAGAAAAACTAGCAGGAGAATTGAAACAAGATCTAACGAGTGCCACCCAAAGAAGGAGAAGAAATTCATCCAGCGGGATATCAGTCCATGGTTGGGTCGCCGGGGGCGAGCTGCCAGGGCGCGGTGGAGCGTCGTCTTCTACAGCGCCGAGGAGCATATGGCGCCGGAGAGCAGCGGGAACGGCTCGCGCTCGCCGGAGGTCGTGGCGGGCGGCACAGCTGGTAGGAGATGTCGCGTGGGAGAGAAGTGGATTTGGGGATTTACTAAACGTGAATTAGGGGAAGCATTGACCAGTTGCTTTGAGATTTGGTTAGTAGCTACGTGTCGCCCGTGGAAATTGGTCCAGCACTTTGGCCTATACGACCAGGTCGTATAGGATTTTCTTCCCCGAACGACACCAGCACCCCATGGGCCCACCCACGTTGCTTACCTTTTTTCCATCGTTCCCCATCTTTCTTCATCTCTATCTCTATCTCTACTACTTATAAAGGCACGAAATGCCGTAGGAAAATTAAATCTCAACCATTCGTAGAGACCGATCAAACGATCCAGATGCATCTGTTCTCCCCACCCTTACCCCTACCACGTCGCAATCCATCTTTGAGAAAAAAAAAGAGGAAAGATAGACTGCTTCGCACGATCCGGGGCCACGATCCGGATCGAAGATCAACCCGGCCTTTTTTCACGCGATCCCCTTCCCCGGCGCTTCCTCTCCTTGCAAGATAAATGTTCCACGCGCCGCCGCTGACTGGCGATGCTGCCTCCCCCACGCGACGGCGTCGTTTCGTGCGCCCCTGATCTGCACCACTGCCGTTGTCCTGCTGCCTCAAGAGGTCCTTGACCGATGCGGAGCCGTGTGGACCATGATGAGACACGGAGGGAACCGCCATGAACCCCATGGCCTCCATGGTTATCCCTCGCAGCCCTAAACCACAGTCGCCGCGCCACTTTTGTGTACCTCCCTCGCCCTGCATCCTTGTCCGTCTTGAGTTGGCCTCAACGTTCTCCTCCCGCATCATCGCTGGGCACCACTGCGCTTGGATATGGCAAAGTATTCACTTGTGTACTTAAATTTGCATGTTCTTCTTTGGGGATGTTTGTACTTTGGATGGGTTATATTTTGCCTAATCTGATGATTATAGCTTGATTCTGATGCGTTCTGGGTACTTTATTCATGCAAAAATGGTTCTAGCAGTCATGCGTTTATTTGAACCATTAGCTGTATTGCTCAGCCGTTGGTGTTATTCCTATTGTCTATGAAGATATTTGAGGTGGAGTTATAAGTTTCTCACTTTTCATGCTTAGCACATCTTTTTTCTTCAGTAAGATGTGTTTGACCATGGTTCGTTCTTCACAATCCAGACACCAGAATGCTGCCCAGACTCATGTAATATCAACTCAAGAAGGTAGCAACCGTATCTCTTTTTTTTTTGCCCCGCTAGGCGCCGCCATCGCCGGCACCGGCACCTCCCCGGCCATGCCCCACCCCGCCGCCTCCTTGCAGGGGGCCTTCATTGTTCCGGCTCCCTTCATGATGTCGTGCAGGACCCTTTGAAATCGGGACGCGAGTTGGCTGCAACACCACTCTTCGTGTGCCAGCTGACTGTCAGTTTTTGGTTAGATGCCAATTTTCCTTATTATTTGTATGGATGATGAATTTTGACCATTTCATCCAATGCATTCTTTGCATTTAACATGACTGGTGCAGGTATGTGAAATAAAATAGGAAGATGCTGCAGAAGAATTGAAGAATTTTCCTTGCAAGAATAAGGTGATTTTATCCTTTTCGTTAACAAAGGAGAAATTGTGCACCATTGTTTAAACACCGAGCGCGCTGCTCGAGTCAAGGGTATTAGTGACTATCAGCATGAATGGTACAATCAGGTGAGGTTCTCGGTAATACTCATTTCGTGTGCCATATAGTAGAAAAGCTTTAGAACTCCAGAATCTTTCGCCAGAGTTATCAATGAAACATTAGTTGATGCTATCATTAATTCTTGATACCATACTGTTATTGCAATCTTTGGTCAAACATACAAAAATCACTCAGAAGCTATGGAATAGAATCTAAGATCAAAATTATTAAATAACCACAATTTTTTATCTTTCTTCTTAGAGTTAGAGAACAGACTGTTTCATAAATTAAATTTTTCTTTGATGCGTTGATATTGATCAGTTGTTCTATATCAGAGTATTATCCATTGGGTAGTCTAGAATAGAACCATTTGGGTAGAAAGCTTTTGGTGAATTGGGCTATCTCTTCTGAACGAGCTTTTTTATTTCTTTTCACAAAAATATCAACTCAGGGTGTTCAACGTGTTATATATTTAAAAATGTGAAAATATTAACAAGTTATTTTAATAGGGCAGTGATTTTGCATTACTTAATCGAGACGTGCGTTGCACGTACATGCTAACTAGTCCTCAGAAACAGCACAGCACATCGCCGCCCCTGCTCTTCCCCCGGCGATCTCGCCGCCAAGCTCCTCCCTCGGCGAGCGCGCCGCCCAGCTTCTCCCCCGGCGAGCGCGCCGCCCAGCTTCTCCCCGATGAGCTCGCCGCCCCTGCTCCTTTTCCCGGCGAGCGCGCCGCCCCATCTCATTCTCGTCGAGCACACCTTTTGCTCCCCATCCAGCTGCGCCTCCACCTCCGGTGAGCTCGCTCTCTGCCTCCAACCACTTGACTACGGCGAGCGTGACCCCCCTGCTCCTCCCGGCGGGTGCTCCTTTGCTCCTCATCTATCTGCGCTCCCACCTCCGGCGAGCGCTCTCGACGCCTCCAACTGATTGGCTACGGCACCAATCTGACCCCCAAGTATCGTTGCTGGACATCGGTGCCGTCGTCGGCGCTGGAGTACCGGCAGAGGTGGTCAAGGAGGTTGGAACGGTAATATTTTGTTGGTTTTAATGTTAATTATTGTTGTAAATATATTGATGGTTAGTTGTAAATATATTTTTTGAAATAGGAATTATTTTTTGTTAAAATAATTTGTTTTTTGTTGTTAATTAATGTTGTAAATATGTTGCTGATTTATTGTAAAGATATTTGTGGCATGAAGCTCTGTTATTGTAAACACCCAAATAAAAAAATGTTGATTTTGTTGTTGATTTTTTGTTGTAAATATATTGGATATTTGTTGTAAAGATATTTTGGCTCAAAACATTATTAGTGCTGAATTGTTGTTTTTTGTAAAATCATTTTTTGAATATTGTTGTAAATACTCAATTTTTTGTTATCTTTGTTGATAATTATTATTGTAAATGGTTTACTCATTTGTTGTACAACAACAATAACAAAGCCTTTATTGTGCTAAAAAATTGTTGTTAGCTATTGTTGTAAACACCACAGCCTGATTACTTTTTGTTGTAAACAGCTAAGTTAGATTACTTGTTGTACTTTGTATAAACATCCAACAACAACACACTACCATGTGACCTCCTGCGCAACGGGTGTAGCCGGAAAGGGGCCGTGCTAGCCGTCGGGCGATCTTGAAACCGGTTGGAACGGGCCAGATCTTTGTCTTCGGTGACGACTATGCTCCGGCGAGCTGGATTGGCAGTCGGCGATACCAAATCGGAGAGATGGCCTGTTTTTTTGGTTTTTATTGGTTTTATTGTTAATTATTGTTGTAAATATACTGTTGATTTGTAGTAAATAATTTCGGCATGAGAATTGTTGTTTTCTAGTTAAATGTTGTAGCTACCACTTAACCAATTTTACATAACCACAAACACATGTTTTTTTGTTGTAATAATTTGCAATTTTTGTGGGAATGGATAGCGATTTTTGTTGTAAACCACCATCTAGCAAAATATTTGTTGTATAAACATTTTCTTATAACATTACTCTTTTAAAAAAATAGTGAAGATTTTATTGTAATAGCAAATATTTTTTATAGACCTGGTGAGAGATTTTTGTTGTAATACTTAGTATAACTTGGATCTGTCCTCGAGTGGCATTTGTGTTGTAAATATGGGGAAGGTCGGGTCCAAAGGGATATACGTTTCACTTTAACTGAGACAAGAATAGGACTGCGGGCAAAATGCAAATATCGCGCAACAATAGATTTTAGACGTCCGATCGCGGAGAACGACCGATTTTGGAGGTTTCTCTCGGGCGACGAACGCCTAGCGTTCCCCTTTATCTAATTACACACAACTTGCAACATGCAAAGGTTAGGCTCAGTTACACGATACGAGCAAATTGGGATTCAGTCATGCACGTATTGCGCAGATCAAAACTATTTTAAAAAATAGTTACATAAATCATGTTAGCTACCGCTCGGCTGATCGATGATTAATTTTATCCTATGGGCATCTCCAGCGGCCGACCCAAACGGACGCTCAGCGACCGTTTTCGTCCGCCGTGATCGGAAATGCGTCTGGATTCTCTCAGCGGGCGCGACGTTGCCGCGTGAGACGCAAATCTGGCCCAAATATGCGTCAAATTTGCGTCTCCGCGGACGCTCCGCGGTCGCAGAAAGTGTCCGTGTTGGGTGCATCCGGGTCCGGTTGGCAGTGAGTATGTAGCAAAAGATTTTTTCATTACTATTGATTGGCCAAAAGGACCATCTTTACTGAGATGGTTAGTCGAGTTAACCTAAAACTACAACGGCCGTACCTACTCGCCGTCGCGCGGCCTACACCGGCTCGGTTACTCGGTCGCGCGGCCTACTCGCCGCCGGAGGCCGGCGTCGTCTTCGACGCGAGCGCTTTCGCACACTCCGCACCGAGGGGCCGCCATCGCCGCCGCGCCTCCGCGAGCCCGTCGGCGAGCTCGGCCATGGCGTTGGCGATCTCCGCCCTAGTCGCCGCGAGGCGCGCGCCTCTCGGCAGCCTCCGCCACCGCCTCCGCAACCTCCGCCTCCAGGTCCAGCTGCTGGGCCTCAACGCCGGAGGCGACTACCTCCTCCTCCTCCATATATAGCCACGGCGGGGCGGGAAACGGCGTTGCCGCGCAGGTCGTTTCCCGCGCGCGCGAAACGTCGGCGAAACTTGCCAATGTATTGGGCACGCGCGGGAACGATCGTCGTCGCGTGGGAACAGTTAATCGTCGGCGACAGTCCTCGACGAGACGTAAAACGCCATTAGCGAGCTTGACGTTGTCCCCGCTAAAAACTGCGTCCGCACCGCTGTAGGTACCCCGACGCAAACGGTCGCCCTGGACCACATGCCGTCCGCGGGCCGACGTAAACGGACATTTCGGACGTCCGAAATGCGTCGGCCCTCTGGAGATGCCCTAACTAAGATGACGTACCTCAAATCTCAAATGCAACTCACGGGTCAGCAGGAATCACGACCTAAATCTAATGGTTTGGATTTCTTTTTTATGTTGCAAACCACATGAAAACGGATGGGTTGGGCAAAAAAAAAAGTGCGGGAGGAGGGGATTCATTTAGGGTTGGGTTTCGCGTCGTCGTCCGTTCGGTTATCATGTGCCCCTAAACTGGTTTGGTGGTCAGTATCCATTGTACTGCGTAGTAGAGTCTAAAAATGCAGTACACTTGCTCACAAAATTGCAGTATACTGATTAAAAGAAGATAGTACACCCACTAATTTTAAAATGCAGTTCATTATCTCAAGAAATGAAGTAGTACATTCCATAAAAAAATACAAAACACTTGCTCCAAGAATATAGAATGTTTTCTAAAAACGAAATACTTGACCAGAAAATGCACAGGTGTCTTCTCTTGTACATTCCAGTAGATCTTTTCGAGACACTGGAAAAAAATACAGAAATTCTAAGCCCAGGTTTTAGAATTCCTCAGAATCCTATGAGTTAAAGCCATTCCGCAAAAAAATCACGGGATGCCTACAGACAGACTCTACTTAGTACGAAAGAAACAGACTGCAGCTTCAAATGTTCCAAAACAAGAGGTATTCAGGTCGGCTCCTGTAATGTAGTAGTTTGCAATCCAGACACTGAATGTACCATGAAAAACAAGAATCGTACAATGTGGTTCTATGCATTGATACATACAATGCATCATTCAGCTGTCTGAGAAGTTGGACTGGAACAAATCCACAGCTGCAGAAACTATAGCAAGAAGTTGGAAAACAAGATATTTTACAGCTTCAAATGTTCCAAAACAACATATTTCATTTTACATACACCAGGTATTCTGGTCAGGTCCTGTCATGTAGTAGTTTGCAATCCAGAAACTGAATGTACCATGAAAAACAAGAATCACCATAGCTTTTGCCTCAGGCTAAAGAGGGAACGTACTTCTATGAATTGATACATACAGGGCATCAGTCAGCTGAGTGCGAACTGTTAGACCTGGAACCGGTCCACAGCTGCAGAAACTATAGCAAGAAGTTGGACAATCCAGGAGGAAAAGAAATTTCACAAGACTTGAGTAACAAACCGGCCATGGAGAAGAAACAGAGTTAAAAATACAGGAGCACAAGTGGATTAAGCGAACAGATCCAGGACCTCAGGAGTTCATTCCATAGCAGATCTAAACTTGATATAGCTGCAGCACCAACATATTACAAAAGGAGCCATGCGTCACACATAGGCACATAGCAGGAGTAGTGGAGTAGCACATACACACAGTAGCAGATTAAGCTTACAGATAGTTCATGGCTGAGGTTAACAAAATAAAAACTAGTCTTGCCTAGATCAACAGGCTGCACCACACTGAGTAACAGTTCTTCTCTCCAGCAAAATGCATAAACTAGCCCTGCAACCATTTAAGAGCAGTCCAGACTAATCCTCCAGGACTCTGACTAGTCCTTGGCTCTGTCAGCTCAGCTCTGGTTATGACTTAGGACTCGACATTGTCAAAGGTACCAGCATGAGAATGCTACCTTGATAGTATCCATGTCGAGCGGCTGAACGGATTTTGGGACGACGAAGTCGAAGCGGTCGTCCGGAGAAGATAGCCCACCCCCACCGGAGGCGGAGACATCAGTGGACGGCACGTTGAATGCATACTCCAGGCGATGGGTGCCACAAGGAGTTTCGTACGCGAGCTTCAGCCGGCATTCCTTGGCGTCCCGAGCACGTATGTGGACGGGAGTGACCACGCGGCCATACGACTCCCGGGTCACCTTTAGGATGAGCATGTGATAAACGGAAGGCCCAAAGGATCGCCATATATCAGTTGGCTGCGGTCGGGAACCGGGGCAGGGTATGATTACATTGAAGCCGTCGACGAGGGCCAGGTTCGAGGTGCCATCGTAGACTTTGGTTGACGGCCATTTGTGCGTGTTTTTCAAGTGGTTCTTGAGCGCCGACAGGTGTCGGTCGGCGAAGGTGCAGCCCTCTGCGGGGCATTGGTACGGCCGGTACTGGCAAACCTGGAGGTGCGCGCTCTGGGCGTAGCGGGCTATCTTGGCGGAGCAGCCGTTGGCCTTGTTGGGGCACGGCACCTTGAGGCACTCCACAATGTGCTCCGCGCCGTAGCACCGCTTGTAGCCACCGGCAAGGGTGCGCCGGCACACATGGCACGTCTTCGCTGCTGCCATCTTCTCTTTGCACTCTGAGCACACCATGTGTCCCACTTCACACTGCAGTTAATTTGGAACTAAATTAGACAGAGAACAAATGCATACCAGGTGAAAATGAAATCTGCGGGCGTTGCCCCCGTGTAGATTCGCATGTGTACCTGGAAGATCGGCGGTTTCAGTGGACATTCGCATACCCCGCAGTCGAATGCGGCGGAGTCCAACGCCGTCAAGTTCTTGATTGACGACTTCGACGGGGCCATGGCCCCCCTGCTACTCCTGCAGCCTGATGAAAGGGAAGGAAAGGGGGCAGATCAAGGAGTGCTCAATAGCTTCGTCACAGAAACGCATGGTATAAGCAAGATCTAGGAAGAGAGAAATCAAGGAGTGAAAACAGGAAATAAGCTAGGTCAGCACCGATTCCCCACTAGAGTTTCAAGAAAACAGCCGTGCTCAAGATGAACATCGTGTCAAGGAAACAAAGGGGGGAAAAGGTTAGTAGAAGAGAGACCGAAAGGTAAATCTGAAGCCCGTCCTGTGAGAATAAAGCATCTACATTCCAAAACAACAAAAAACTGATGAACTCCAGGTCGTTCTCTACAGATAAAGTGAAACAAGAGATCCGGAAAGAGATGAACTCTTACTCGTAAGAAGAAGTCGCTCGACGGACAGGAGAGGGGAAGCCAAGTGAAGAGGAAATAGCACATAACACCAGTTGTTGGTGAATCTTTTGCATAGAACCACAAGTTGCAGTTTGTTTTGCACAGAACACCATGTTTCCCTGTAATCTTTGCAAGAAACACATAAAACATAATTGGCCTATTTGACACAACAATTAGAGGAGTGGTCTGGTTCAATTAATCTGGTAACCAGTCCATCTTCTATATGCTTCTTTGCTGTGCCTTTCATGTAAAGATCAAATAGTAACCAAGTGTTGTAGTGCAACGTGCAAAAAAATGCCTCTATATTAAGACAATTAACATATCCATTAGGTTAACATATCCATCCAAAAGCTTGAGAAGATCATATTTATCCGGATTTAATATCTCACTTCAAATACAAAAGTAAGAGTCAAGATAATTTGTTCTTCCTCACCGCCGCCGGGGCACGCTGGCGGGCAAAGCCCGGTCAGCATCAACGATGGCGGGGCCCCTTTTTCTCCCCGCTCGGGTGGTAGCGCGGGCAGCCGACCTCGAGCGGCGGCGACGCGCTAGCGTGGGGTGCGGCGGCGAGGGTCAGGTGGCGTGTGCCTGCTTGCGGTGCGCCGGCTTCTGGATCGGTGGCATGGCTGCGAGGGTCGTCACATCTTTCTCAGCCATCAGCCTACAGCAGTTCGCCGCTAGGCTGACAAGTGCCATGGTTTCGCAGTGGCGGCCATGGTAGTGACGCGCTTCCCACGCGAGTATTGGTGGTGTGCGTTTTTTCCTTTCTTCTCCCCTCGTGACCTCCGTGTATTCTGGTTCATTTGAACCCATCTTGTAGAGGCTGAAAAGCTTCATAGGCAACTTGTGAATATATGTTCAGGCCGGCTCACGCCCGCCGTAGTTACAATCAAAAAAAAATTCACATGGCCGAATCTAACACAGCAAAATTGAGAAAGAACCTAGGTTTCTACGTCGATCAGAATCGAGTTCAAGGTCAAACCCCTCACCGAAAGGAAAAATTTCAACAAAAATGGCATTGCCGACCAGCTTATCCGATTAATTGGCCGGGGGCATCGGAATCCATGGCCGACATCTTCTTGGCAGGCGCGCCTCCCCCGCGGCCGGCGCTAGGTCGCGTGGAGGCCGCCTCAATTACAGTCAATGGCCGATTCCTGTGGCAAACCAGTCTGTCTCGTACTCCTCATCTCCCCCATCCCCGGCGCCGGCATGCTGGCGCCCCCACCGCCGTCGCCGGTCTCCAGGTCGCCGCCTCGTACGATGTGGCCGCCTCGGTGGTGTACAAGAAGAACATCGTTATTTTTTTTACGAGAGATGAACAAGGGAGTTTGGTTGAGGATGGGTGTATGGAGCAGTCTGGGATTCCTACTACTGGGCCCGGTCATCTAATTACTGTGTCAACATAGGCTAATCAAGTATTATGTGTTTTTTGCAAAGATTACCAAGAAATCTGGTGTTCTGTGCAAAACAAACTGCAACCTGTGGTTTTATGCAAAACTTTCACCAACAACTGGTGTTATGTGCTATTTCCTCCCAAGTGAAAGAAGGGAGACGGAGAAGAGAAGCAAAGTTGACGCGAGTGATAAAACCTTTAGAGCATCTCCAGTTTGGGCGCGCCAGACAAAAAATGTGTTCCGGCCGCGTTCTCCAAAGCCTATTTTTGTCCGGCGCGCCCCGATACGATGTCCTGCGTCTCGAGCCTGACGCTCCGGGAGCGTCGGACACAACGAAAAGCGAGGCGAACCGGCGCGGGCCCGACCCGTCAGCGGCTCGGAAGGCTAAAACCCCGTCGCCTACCTTTGGTCAAGCAACGTTAATGGCGTCCCTGTTTTCCCAGGCGACGCAGGGACTCGTCTCGTCGTGGAAGGTCGCGTGGCCGTCCGCGCCGGCGTTATTGCGTGCAACTATCCGCTGCCGCCGCTGTTTTAAGACGCCCTGCAGTTCTCGCCGCTCACAAACCTTCTCGTCGCCGCCGCCTCCCCCCTCCCAGATCTTCTCCTCGCCGCTCCAAAAAATGTCGAGCTCTTCCTCCCGCAAGATCGCCGCGGCGAACGGCTTCGGCCGCGGCAGCCTCACCGTGGCGGAGGCGTGGGCGCTGTACAAGGCCCGGTATCCAGTCCCGCCGGACATGCGGCTGCCAAGCAGCGGCGGCTGGAAGATGGCCGTGAACGGCATTGGCGTCCCGCCGCCGCCGAAGCCGGGCTCGGACCAATGGAGGGACGCCATCAAGGCCCGGCGGGCTCAACTCACCGCCGAGGAGCGGTTGGATCCAACGTGGGCGGTCGACGACAACGACGCCTGGTGGACGACGTACTTCAAGGCGAAGTACGACGTCGAGATGTACAGCACCGACGGCCTCGTCGGCGGCCCCAACAGCTGGAACAAGGACGGCCGCGCCCTGTTCTGGGGCGTTCCGGGGCGCACCCTCGAGAACGTCATCCGCGGCATCCGCAACGGCGCTCCAAGGTTGGAGATGCCGTCGTCCCCGCCGCCGTCTCCTCAATGGCAGCCGAGGAGGACGACGTACTCGTCCTCCTCGCACTCTTCTTCCTCAGGACCGGCGCGATCGACGCCGTCCTCGTCGTACCGGTCGGCGCCCTACACCGTCCCCAAACGGGAGGTCAAGGAGGAGCCGGCGACGCCCGTCAACACGAGGCGTGGCGGGCGGCAGCGGGCGGCAGCAAGGGAGGCGCGGCGGCGCCCTCCTCATCCCGAAGCCGGAGGTGAAGGAGGAGCCGGAGGAAGCGTCGCAGGCGGCGCTGCTGGCGGAGTACGAGCGGCAGCAGCGGCTCATCGCCAGCAGCGACGACCCCGAGGACTGCCCAGGGCTGCGGGCGGCGTTCTTGGCGTCCATGGACGACAAGGACGCCTGGAGGGGCGACCTCGACGCGGCGATCGCCATGTCCATCCGCGACTCCGGCAAGCCGCTGGTGGACCTCACCGACGACGGCGAGGCAGGACCAAGCGGCTTGGTGAAGGACGAGCCCGTCGACGAGCGCGTCAAGCAGGAGGTCGTCACCGACGCCATGTACAACTTCCAGCAGTACTACGACGCCTCCGGCCGCCGCAAGTGGTTCTAGATTAGGTTTAGTTTAAATTTAGTCAAATTTCGTTCGAATCTATGTAAGTTTGGACGAATCTTAATCGAATCTCGTTAAGTTTAAAATTTCCGAAATTTTGTTTGGGGGACGCGACTGGTCCCCAAACGCGGCACGAACGAAACACGTCCCCCAAACGCTCAATCCGCGCGGTTTGGGGGACGGTTTGGGACGCGTTGGAGATGCTCTTAGACCATCTCCCCCGGCGTTCTTCAAACCGCTACAGATTGAGCGTTTGGGGGACGTGTTTTGTTCGTGCCGCGTTTGGGGATGTCGCTCTCAGCCGCGTCCCCCAAACGCCACCCCCAAACATTAAAAATAATACTTTTTAACACAGAATTATTTATCAAATATAGCATAGGAATAAATATGTATGCGGGGATTATTTTCAAATTAAAATACAACAAACAATAAAATAACTAAACAAATATAATAAATAGGGCTAGATCAAGGTGCCACGGTATTTCCTTTGATCCTCCACAAATGCTCAACGAGATCAGCTTGAAGTTGATCATGAACATTGCTGTCACGGATCTCTGCGTGCATGGCGAGAAAATCAGCAAAATCTGCAGGCAACTCATGATCAACCTCCGCAAGAGGGCCCTCACACTCATAGGGACCAACATGTGTCCTGGCATGATTCTTGCGGTCATCCTCGATGATCATGTTGTGCATGATCACACAAGCCTGCATCACCTCCCACATTTGGTCGTGAGACCAGCTTAGAGCAGGGTACCGGACAATGGCAAATTGTGCTTGAAGCACACCAAATGCCCGCTCGACATCCTTCCTGCAAGCCTCCTGTCGCGTAGCAAAGTGAGAATTCTTCAGACCTGATGGATTCGAGATTGTTTTGACAAAAGTGGCCCATTTTGGATATATACCATCGGCTAGATAATAGCCTTTGGTATATTGGTGGCCATTGACCTCATAGTTGCATGGTGGAGCATGCCCTTCCACTAGTCTGCTGAACACCGGAGACCGCTGCAACACGTTGATGTCATTGTGTGATCCCGCCATGCCAAAGAAAGAATGCCAAATCCACAGGTCATAATCTGCCACAGCTTCAAGCACCACAGAACTGCAAGGTCCCTCCGCCCTTTGCGTATATTCCTTAGCACCAAACGGAGTGCAGTTGTATCGCCATGCCCAGTGCATGAACGTGCTTCCAAATATTTTACGCCCTAGCCATGATTTTTGTTCTCATGTCTCGCATCTAGTGGAAAACTTTCAGGCCCAACAAATAGTCAAATCTAAATTTTAGCTGTGCGTGAAAGCAAAATTTTAACGAAAGAGGTTTTAGCGGCAATTGGCGAATATTGAAAGGCAAAATGTCTAGTTAAATAAAAGCCAGATTAGGAAGACACATGTGCCCTTAATTTTCCCCCTACAACTAGGATACACTAGTGTTATCACCGGATTTTGGCCAAATCAGGAGATGGGCCGTAAGTGAAGATGGGCTTAAAAGATATACGCATGGAGCGTCTTTGAAGCGGCCTTGCACGAAGAGTTTGGGCTTAATTGCCCGTGTATCTGTAATTTAGTAGATCGCATCTTAGTTTAGATTAAAAGATAGAGTTTGACCCGGGCACGGTTAGGTGCACGCCCGAATTAGAAAGTCCCTTGGACTATAAATATGTATCTAGGGTTATCGAGAAAAGGAGGACAATCACGTTCACAACAAACACAAATCAGGCGCATCGCCACCCCTTCTTTCGAGGGTTTCTCCCGGGTAAGCACCATGCTGCCTAGATCGCATCTTGCGATCTAGGCAGCACAACGTTTATTCGTTTACCTTGTGTTGCTCGTACTGAAGCGTTGTTGATGGCGAGTAGCACTATTTATCGTAGATATTTTGGGGCTTGCATAGATGCTTTTCTTACGCATATCTGCTTAGCTGTGCCGTCCCTCAATATCTAGCTGCCCTTACACCTATCCAGGTGTAAGGGCAGCATCTTGCTTGTTCGTTACTTAGTAGATCCGATCTGTTATAGTTGCTCCTTGTTCTTCAAGGATTAGTTTAATATCCGTATGGTTAGGCCTTGCAAACGGGTTGAACGATCCGGTAGTGCGTTAGGTATGGTTTGTTAGTCCTAAGAGGGATGTTCCGGGAATTAACTTAATGTTGGTTTTTAGGCCTCTTTTAGGGCTAGTTTTCCATTATCTTTCGTGTCTATTAGGCTCAACTACGCGTAGGATGTTCCGATCATACGGTGAGAACCCTAAACTGTCGTAGATTGGTTTAGCTTTGTCGTGATCAAGCAGGATCCCCATGTCATTGAAAATCCAACATGAACCATGGGGCGATCGGCTCTTTGAGCCGATCCGCAGGGCAACCTGAGAGCCGATAGGGCTCGTATTTAATGTTTACGTGTCTGCCATGCAGGGAACTAATCGAAGCAATCCAACACCTTCCTGGCCAGGTATAGGTCAGGTGGCACGCCCTTGCAGCCGCCAGGTCGTGTGCCGGAACATTTGCGGGACGACGTCGAGGGACCAGGGCCCGCTGCCGCCTTGGAAGCCTCCCGGCTCTTCGTGTTGCTTAACCACTGCTCGCCGGTGGGTTTTGGTAGGCAACACATTCTGGCACGCCCGGTGGGACATCGGGACAACCTTCCGCAGCAACCACGTCGACATCCGCGTCTCAGATGGCGGAACCAGTCAAGTATGAAGATCTGCCTCCTGAGCATAAGAAGAGATATGATGAACTCAAGGCAATCTTGGAAGCCGATCTCATCGGCGCTTTTGAGAAAACCCGTTCGCACGGGATCAAGTTCAAAGGGTTCCAACCCGAAGGCGCGCTAGATGGACTAGATCTATCTCTCCCTTCGGACGAACGTACCAGAGCCCTGCGACAGGAAGTCAACTATGCCGTTGCTCACTCTCTTCATCGGCATGCTGAGAGCTTGGTGAATACTCTGGAGCGTGTCGCGCTCAATGTGGTGCAAGAAGTCACGAAGCACAAGTACTCTCCGTCAGGTCCTGCTCTAGGAACTCACCAAGGGGAGGTACCGCTCTACACAAGGCCACCACTGCAACACACGTTTGCAGCTCCACAGCAACAAGGTTCACCGGCGTACGTCGTCTACAAGGTTGGAGGTGATCCAGGCGACTACCAATTCCTGTATGATCCGCCCAAGGAAATTCCACATGGATACGTGTGCACCTACGTGCCGGACTGCAACAACTGGATGACCCAGGTTACAGCAGGAAGGACTGCCACGGCAGGAGGAGTCGCTGGAGCAGGAAGCAGTTCTGGAGCAGATGCTGAGAAACAGGCGTGGCTAACTAAATATGCCACCAATACAAGTCATGAACGATCAACTTCTGCAGCTCCTACGGTGGATGAGATCACCGCAATCATGAGAGACCAGTTCGGCATCCTGCCGAAGAAGAGAATGATCGGCTATTCCAAGCCGTATCCCAACGACTACGACCTGATCCCGCTGCCACCTAAGTATCGGCTCCCTGACTTCACAAAATTTAGTGGATCAGAAGGAACCAGCTCGATTGAGCACGTGAGCCGATACTTGGCACAGTTGGGCATGGTCTCAGCTTCAGACGAGCTACGTGTGAGGTTCTTCTCGCAGTCTCTCACGGGTCCAGCCTTTGGGTGGTACACCTCGTTGCTACCAGACTCGGTTCGGACGTGGAAGCAGCTGGAAGAGCAGTTCCATGTACAATACCATTCAGAAACTACGGAAGCTAGCCTTGCCGATCTGACCCAAGTTCGGCAGAGACGAGGAGAGACGGTATCTGAGTACATCCAGAGGTTCAGGACCGTCAGGAACCGATGTTATTCGGTTCGCCTATCTGAGAAGGAAGCAGTCGAGCTGGCGGTAGCAGGATTATCAGCGCCGCTCAGAGATGTGACCTTCCAAGCAGAGTACAATTCACTGGCGCACATGGTTCAGAAGTTGACAGCATATGAACAGCGCCATCCAGAATTGTACCAAGACAAGTACAAGCGCGTCGCCCTGATCGAGACAGACGAAGATGAAGATTGCAGGAGATCAGGAGGTCGCTGTAGCTGAGTGGACTCGGGGGGCAAAGACCCGTGTCCTGCAAGTGGGTGAAGCAACCAGGGCCTGGTGAAGGGTTTGACTTCGATTTGAGCAAAACGGAGCAAATTTTTGATTTGCTGCTGAAGGAGAAACAGCTGAAGTTACCCGAAGGCCACAAAATCCCCACGCCACAAGAGATGAACGGCAGGCCATACTGCAAATGGCATCACACGTTCACCCATACCACCAACGACTGCAAAGTCCTGCGCGGACAGATTCAGATGGCAATAGAACAAGGCCGATTACTCTTCGGTCAGTTTGCCATGAGAGTTGACACGCAGCCGTTTCCGGAAGTCAACATGGTCGATCTCAGCCAGTGCATAGGACGCGAGCCAGGTTTCTCGTTTGATATCAATATGGCAGGGCTTGCAGATCGCCATGACGAGGATAAGCCAGAGAGCAGTCGCTCTCGCGGCAAAGATAAAAAGGAGGCCGATCCACGCGACCGGCCCCAGCATGATGACAGACGGTATTTGACTGAGGAAGAGGTGATCAGCGTGCGGTATCAACGACCACTTTCCGCGCACCTCCTTAACAAATATGAACAGCAATACGACCGACATCGGCGCTACGACGTAGATGATGACAGATATCGTCGGTCGATGCAGACAACAGGAAATACCGTCGATACGAAGGGTATGAGCGTCACGCCAGAGGGAGGTCAAGGGAGCAAGAGGACGTGGACAGGCATTGGAATTGTCCTTTCTTCAAACACTGCTGGGACTCAGGAATGAGCCGATTGCCTACAATCGAGAACTGCCCAGAATGTAAGCAGAAGAGGAAGGGAGCAAATGAAGTTTCAGTGTTCAAGCGTCTAGGACCTCTCCCACCTCAGAACAAACGAGCTGAGTCATCCCAAGATGAAGACTTTGAGGAGTCAGAAGAAGAAGATAGATATCACCGACCAAGGTGGTGTCCTGATGGACTCAGCCACTCCCAAAAGCGCAGAGTGCAACGGCTACGAAACTTGGGAAGCCGAGGCGCAGTACCTGTACACGTTGAGGAAAGCACGGCCCGATCTGGCCGTGAAAATTCAGCAAACACTGGAGACAGAAGCTCGCCCACCGAAGAAAGTGTGGCGACCCAAGCAGAAGAAAGCCGATGCAGGGACATCGGCTGATACAAACATGGTGTTCGTTCTCCCGTCAGAGTTTTGTGCTCCAAAAGACGAGGAAGTATCAGTGGCACAGTTTGATTGCGGGCCACGGCCAGTTATCTTTGAGAAGCCACGAGAAAGGAGCTATAGGCATCTGAAGGCCCTATACCTGAAGGGTTATATCAACGGGCAGCCTATCAGCAAGATGCTGGTTGACACGGGAGCAGCAGTCAACATAATGCCGTACTCCATGTTACGACGTTTGGGACGTTCTACTGAAGATCTGATCAAGACCAACGTCACGCTAAGCGATTTCAACGGCCAACCGTCAGAAGCCAAGGGTGTTCTGAACGTGGACTTAACTGTCGGCCGAAAGACCATCCCTACATCTTCATCGTCGACAGCAAGAGCACTTATGCTGTTCTGCTAGGAAGATTGGATTGGTCCACAATGCATCAGTGCATCATACAATGGGATGGAGATGAAGTGGAGGTTGTTCATGCAGATGATTCAGTCGATATCTCTTTGGCTGCCATGAACATCTGGGAAGCAAATGACCAAGAGCCGCTCTCTGGAATCAATCTGGACGGCTGTGAGCGCATCGAAGCTACAAAAAACGGGGTGAGGCTGGTCTTATCCACTGGCCTGACAGAGTAGCAAGATCCAAGTCTATGGACGTACGTGGCAAGGCCGATCCCTGCGATCGGCCCCAAAAAATAAGAAACAAGGATCTCACTTCAAACATGCCACGTTGTCATAGCAGAGAGCCAAGAAGTTGTAAACCCTCGTTCAACATTGCAATGGAAAAGGAGGCCGATTCTAGCAATCGGCCACAATTAGCCTCAACCTACCTCCTGCCTGTGTTCATCGTTGATTTGGCAGGCAATGGAAAGCTGAGATATGGGTTTACAGCAGCTGATGGACTAGAAGAGATCGACATTGGTCCTGGGGATAAGCCATGGCCAACATTTATCAGCAAATAAGTTGGATCACCAACTGCAAGGGGAGCCGATTCTAGCAATCGGCTAAAACTATTCCCACCACCCGTGTTTACTGATGTGCTATTTCGCATGGTGGGTGGTGAGATAAGCTTGAATTGGCTGAAAAGCCGATATCTTCAATCACTTGAAGGATTCGGCTCGGGGGGCATACACACGGAGAAGGTACAAGACCATGAAGTATGGACCCTCAATTCATCAGATCGATCGGCTAATAAAAAATCGAAAATACAAAAAAATTTCAGCACAGCCGATGCTCGGACATCGACTTTAGAATTACAGAGTTTAAGCTCGATGAAGGAGAATCTCCCGGCCTCATCATCGTCATCCTTGGCCCGAAGGGGGACAACGTCATGACTGACCGAGCTTCACTGCAGTCGTCATTGGGATGTAGGGCTGGATTTATTCAAGGATGTTCTTCACCCCCTCGGAAATTTCGACCGATGTTTCAATGGGTGAAGAAAGCAGAGCTTTGAAGCATTGGAGTTCATCACAACCCTGACGAACAACCAGAGCAGCGTAAGCATGCAGATCGGGGTAAGGATGAGCCCAATAAAGGAGCATGCTTCTCCTAGGACCATAGGAGCAGCCGATGTGATCGGCCATGGCGTTCTGCCTGGGGTTTAGCCAAAGTGGTAACTTGGTCAACGTGATCAGGTGTGAAGGGCATCGAACTTCATCGGTATCCTCACTGGAAGATTCTTGCAAAGATGATACCCTGTTCTTGATGAGCTAGAGGGGTGTTTGCCCTTCAAAGTTGTCCTGGCAGCCATCTATTTCGCTACCTCGCCTCCCCGACTGAGGCTCGGGGGGCAGCTGCCCCTGAAGATCCTTTGCTCTTGGGAGCCGATTTCGGTTAAAATCGGCTAGCTCTGCATCACAACCGTATTGGAAAGTGGTGAGTTCTTTCAGAAGGAAACCACCAGAATTGATGGAGGAGTTTGAAGAGGGAGCCATTATCATTTGTCAACACCCGGATTTTTAAGTCCAGATGCCTATTATGCCATTCATCGCAATCCCAGGAATATTGTTTTTGCGAGACATAATAGATTGATATCACAACACATCATTCATTACAACACATAAATTGTCTTACATAGAGGGATCACATGATCCAGTCTTAATACATCATATTGGATCTAGAGATCCTATTACAAAACACATAGCGGAAGCGAAGTAACGGCTGCGGTCCACCTATTCCACAGCAACTGTTGACGTCAGGAGTGATCCTAGTTGTCGTAGACGTCCTGCTGTCCATCTTCCTCGTACTCTGTTCCTCTTCATAGTCTGGCCATTTGAATAGCCAGGGACAATGCCATGAGTACTTTAAAGTATTCGCAACTAATACTAATGTAAGCACTATCAACTCTATTGAGGGGATGCTAAGCTCTAGGTTTATTTGCATAAAGCCAAGTTTATTTCATAAATATTTAGTAAAGATGCTTGAATCGCTAGACTAACTCAAGTGGGAACATTAGTGTCATTCCCACAACTCTGTTGTGATTCAAGTCAAAGTCACCATTTCAAGTTCAAATCACAAGTCACCATTCACATGTCACCTTTTTGAAAATGGTCTGATGACGGAACAGTATGGCCTTTCCAATCGTCCATAACCGTGGACACGGCTATTCGAATAGTTCTACACTCTGCAGAGGTCGTACACTTGTGCCACAATATTTGCAATAATCCGTCAGGGTTAACTGGCCCTGATTTATCACACTCCGTGTGCGGACTACCAATCATAACCTTTCACTTACATGCCCTAGTATAGGCACCTCTCCCCATGAGCTTGGCCTCCCAGTGAAGACAAACCGTCAGCCTGGGAACTGCACAGGGCTTGGGCCGGACAGTTCACCTCATTCACGTCATTTCACATCATGTCATGTTTCTTTGGAGGCAGCCCTTGGCATAACCCCGATGACGCTTGTTTAGAGGGAACCCATACTAGGATACATAAACTTCCAGTTAAGCCCTTACCCATAATCACTACAAGAAAAGTTGCCATGGCCGACGAAGTTGAAGTCGCGCCGTGGTTGCTGGTGTACCATGGCCGACGATTTTGGTCCCTCCGTGGTGCATGTCAAAACTTTTTTTTTCTCGTTTTTGAGGCCACCTAGCCCGACGAAAGCGGCCAAAACGTCGCGTATGGTGGCCCGGGACGTGGTGCATCTCGAAATCTCGGGTTCGGCCGAGTCAACGCAAACCCCACCGCCGAGGGATGTAGGGCCCAGATGGCAGCCTCTCTGGCATTGTTTTTTTTTCTAGATCGCGCCATCTCGTTCAACGTTCTCCGATCGAGCCGTTTACGATGCAGGATCATGGGTCCCGCATGTCATCCTCTATGAACCAAAATTCTTTCTATTCTTGGATTTTTTGACCCCTGATTTCTGGCTACTTCCTTTTTCTTTGATCCCTTGCCGCCTTGGAAACGTTGAGACCGCTGCTGCTAAATGGGACCCGCATGTCATCCTCTATGTGCAATCAACTTTCTTTTCTTGGAGTTTTTTTGGCACCTCAAATTTGGTCACTTGCCTTTTCTTTCGATCCTCTGCCGCCTCTCAAACGGTGATACCGCTGCTGCAATGGGACCCGCATGTCATCCTCTATGTACTATAAAACTTTCTTTTCTTGAATTATTTTTGGCACCTCATATTTGGTCACTTACCTTTTTCTTTCGATCCCCTGCCGCCTCTCAAACGGTGATACCGCCGCTGCTAAATGGGACCCGCATGTCATCCTCTATGTACTATAAAACTTTCTTTTCTTGGATTTTTTGGCACCTCATATTTGGTCACTTGACTTTTTCTTTCGATCATCTCCTCTCTCAAATGGATGTTGCTAAATGGGACCCGCATGTCATCCTCTATGTACTATAAAACTTTCTTTGGATTTTTTTTGGCACCTCATATTTGGTCACTTGACTTTTTCTTTCGATCACCCCGCCTCTCAAACAGTGATACCGCTGCTGCTAAATGGGACCCGCATGTCATCCTCTATGTACTATAAAACTTTCTTTTCTTGGATTTTTTTGGCACCTCATATTTGGTCACTTGACTTTTTCTTTCGATCCCCCCTGCCTCTCAAACGTGATACCGCTGCTGCTAAATGGGACCCGCATGTCATCCTCTATGTACTATAAAACTTTCTTTTCTTGAATTATTTTTGGCTCCTGATATTTTTTCACTTGCCTTTTTCTTTCGATCTCATGCCACGTTTGAAACGTTGAGGAACCTGCAGGCTCATGGGACCCGCATGTCATCTTCTATGTACTATAAAAGTTCATTTTCTTGGTTTTTTTTCACCATCTGATTTTTGGCAATTTCTTTTTTCTTTTGATCCCCTGCCGCTCTTGATACCGCTGCCGCTAAATGGGACCCGCATGTCATCCTCTATGTACTATAAAACTTTCTTTTCTTGAATTATTTTTGGCTCCTCATATTTGGTCACTTGCCTTTTTCTTTCGATCTCATGCCAAGTTTGAAACGTTGAGGAACTGCTGGCTCATGGGACCCGCATGTCATCCTCTATGTACTATAAAAGTTTATTTTCTTTATTTTTTTTCACCCTCTGATTTTTGGCTATTTCCTTTTTTTTGATCCCCGCCGCCTTGGAAACGTATGGTAAGCTGCTGACTCATGGGTCCCGCATGTCATCCTCTATGTACTATAAAACTTTTTTTTTGGATTATTTTTGGCACCTCATATTTGGTCACTTGACTTTTTCTTTCGATCCCCGCCGCCTCTCAAACGGTGAGACCGCTGCACTAAATGGGACCCGCATGTCATCCTCTATGAGCAATCAACTTTCTTTTCTTGGAGTTTTTGGCACCTCATATTTGGTCACTTGCCTTTTTCTTTCGATCTCATGCCACGTTTGAAACGTTGAGTAAGCTGTTGGTTCAAGGGACCCGCATGTCATCCTCTATGTCCATCAAGTTTCTTTTCTTGGATTTTTTTCACCCCCTAATTACTAGCTACTTTCTTTTCTTTTGATCTCAAGCCGCATTACAAACATTGAGACCGCTGCTGCCAAATGGGACCCACATGTCATCCTCTATGTACAATAAATCTTGGATTATTTTTGGCTCTGATATTTGGTCACTTGCCTTTTCTTTCGATCTCATGCCGCCTTTGAAACGTTGAGTAAGCTGCTGGCTCATGGGTCCCGCATGTCATCCTCTACGAACGATAAAAGTTTCCTTTATTGGAGTTATTTTTGACCCCTAATTTCTGGCTATTTGCCTTTTTCTTTTGATCCCCGCCCCGTTGAAACGATGAGGACGCTGTTGGCAGGTCGGTCCCACATGTCATCCTCTATGAACAATAAAAGTTTCCTTTGGTGGATTTATTTTTGACCCCTAAATAATTTCTGGCTATTTCCTTTATTTTTCTTTTGATCCCCTGCCGCCTTGGAAACGTTTGAGAATGCTGCCTCATGGGTCCCGCATGTCATCCTCTCAGAATGATAAATGTTTTCTTTTCTTGGATTTTGTTACCAACTGACTTTTGGTTTTTTATTTTATTTTCGATCCTGCCGCCTTTGAAACGTTGACGACGCTGCTGGCTCATGGGTCCCCGATGTCAGCCTCCCGTACAAGAAACATGTGATATCTTGATTATTTCGTTCTGAGCTATTGCAAACGGATAAATTAAATCTTTATTTTTACATAAACAAACTTATATGTTGAGTGTCCTTGTTTTTTGTTTTTGCGAAGCATAGGACTTTCCTGTTTTTTTAGAAAAATCCGAACTTTCCTGTTTTGGAGTGGGCTGAAATTGTACGAGACAAAAGGCCCAGCAGGATAGTTCGAAGGCCCAGATGTCCAGATACAGCCCAATTGAAATCTTTCTTTTCTTGGATTTTTTTCACCCCTTCTGGCTACTTCATTTTTCTTTTGGTCCTGTGCCGCCTTGGAAACGTTGAGACCGCTGCTGCAAAATGGGACCCACATGTCATCCTCTATGTACAATAAAGTTTCTTTTCTTGGATTATTTTTGGCTCTTGATATTTGGTCACTTTCCTTTTTCTTTCGATCTCATGCCATGTTTGAAACGTTGAGGAACCTGGCTCATGGGACCCGCATGTCATCCTCTATGTACAATAAAGTTTCTTTTCTTGGATTATTTTTGGCTCTTGATATTTGGTCACTTTCCTTTTTCTTCGATCTCATGCCATGTTTGAAACTTTGAGGAACCTGCTGGCTCATGGGACCCGCATGTCATCCTCTATGTACAATAAAGTTTCTTTTCTTGGATTATTTTTGGCTCTTGATATTTGGTCACTTTCCTTTTTCTTTCGATCTCATGCCACGTTTGAAACGTTGAGGAACCTGCTGGCTCATGGGACCCGCATGTCATCCTCTATGTACAATAAAGTTTCTTTTCTTGGATTATTTTTGGCTCTTGATATTTGGTCACTTTCCTTTTTCTTTCGATCTCATGCCACGTTTGAAACGTTGAGGAACCTGCTGGCTCATGGGACCCGCATGTCATCCTCTATGTACAATAAAAGTTTCTTTTCTTGGATTTTTTTCACCATCTGATTTTTGGCTATTTCCTTTTTCTTTTGATCCCCCCCGGCCTGCCGCCTTTGAAACGCTGAGTAAGCTGCAGGCTCATAGGTCCGACATGTCAGCCTGTATGAACGATAAAGCTTTCCTTTCTTGGAGTTTTTTTACCCCTAATTTCTGGCTATTTTCTTTTTCTTTTGATCTCAAGCCGCATTTGAAACGTTGAGACCGCTGCTGCTAAATGGGACCCGCATGTCATCCTCTATGTACAATAAAGTTTCTTTTTTTCTTGGATTATCTTTAGCTCCTGATATTTTGTCACTTGCGTTTTTCTTTCGATCTCATGCCGCCTTTGAAACGTTGAGTAAGCTGCTGAATCATGGGTCCCGCATGTCATCCTCTACGAACAATAAAAGTTTCCTTTTTTGGAGTTATTTTTGACCCCTAATGTCTGGCTATTTGCCTTTTTCTTTTGATCTCCTGCCCCCTTTGAAACGATGAGGATGCTGTTGGCACGTCGGTCCCACATGTCATCCTCTATGAACAATAAAAGTTTCTTTTGATGGATTTATTTTGAACCCCTAATTAATTTCTGGATATTTCCTTTTTTTCTTTTGATCCCTGCCGCCTTGGAATCGTTGAGGATGCTGCTGCCTCATGGGTCCCGCATGTCATCCTCTCAGAACGGTAAATGTTTCTTTTCTTGGATTTTGTTTACCAAATGATTTTTGGCTTATTTTATCTTTCGATCTCGTGCCGCCATTAAAACGTTGAGGACGCTGCTGGCTCAGAGGTCCCACATGTCAGCCTCTATGAACAATAAACCTTTCCTTTGTTTGATTTATTATTGACCCATAATTTCTGGCTATTTGCCTTTTTCTTTCGATCTCATGCCGCCTCTGAAACGTTGAGACGCTGCTGGCTCATGGGTCCCACATGTCAGCCTCTATGAACAGTCAAAGTTTCCTTTGTTTGATTTTTTTTACCCTAATTACTGGCTATTTGCCTTTTTTTTATCCCCTGCCGCCTTTGAAACTAAGAGGACGCTGCTGGCCCATGGGTCCCACATCTCAGCCTCTCTGAACGATAAACCTTTCCTTTCTTTTTTTTCGATCCCGTGCCGCCTTGGAAACGGTGAGACGGCTCCTGCAAAACGGGACCCATATGTCATCCTCTATGTACAATAAATTTCTTTCCTTGGATTATTTTTGGCACCTGATATATGGTCACTTGCCTTTTTTTCGATCCCCTGCCGCCTTTGAAACGTTGAGGACGCTGCTCGCTCGTGGGTCCCATATGTCAGCCTCTAGGAACAATAAACATTTCGTTTCTTGGATTTATTTTTGACCGCTGATTTCTACGTCCCCCTCCTTTCCTGTAGACAGTGTTGGGCCTCCAAGTGCAGAGGTTTGTAGAACAGCAGCAAGTTTTCCCTTAAGTGGATCACCCAAGGTTTATCGAACTCAGGGAGGAAGAGGTCAAAGATATCCCTCTCATGCAACCCCGCAACCACAAAGCAAGAAGTCTCTTGTGTCCCCAACACACCAAATAGGTGCACTAGTTCGGCGAAGAGATAGTGAAATACAGGTGGTATGAATATATATGAGCAGTAGCAACGGTGCCAGAAAATAGCTTGCTGGCGTGTAGTTGATGGTGGTAGTATTGCAGCAGTAACAGCAGTAAAACAGTAAACAAGCAGCGATAGTAGTATTTAGGAACAAGGCCTAGGGATTACACTTTCACTAGTGGACACTCTCAACATTGATCACATAACAGAATAGATAAATGCATACTCTACACTTTTGTTGGATGATGAACACATTGCGTAGGATTACACGAACCCTCAATGCCGGAGTTAACAAGCTCCACAATAATGCTCATATTTTAGTAACCTTTAGTGTAAGATAGATCAAAAGACTAAACCAAGTACTAGCATAGCATGCACACTGTCACCTTCATGCATATGTAGGAGGAATAGATCACATCAATATTATCATAGCAATAGTTAACTTCGCAATCTACAAGAGATCATGATCATAGCATAAACCAAGTACTAACACGGTGCACACACTGTCACCTTTGCACACATGCAGGAGGAATAAAACTACTTTAATAACACATCACTAGAGTAGCACATAGATAAATTGTGATACGATGCACATTGCAATCATAAAGAGATATAAATAAGCACTTCACTACGCTCTTCAACAGTGAATAAGTACTTCGTGAAATATAGCCTAAAAGACCCACACGGTGCACACTGTCACCTTTACACACGTGGGACAAGGAGTCTCCGGAGATCACATAAGTAAAACCCACTTGACTAGCATAATGACATCTAGATTACAAGCATCATCATATGAATCTCAATCATGTAAGGCAGCTCATGAGATTATTGTATTGAAGTACATAGAGAGAGATGAACCACATAGCTACCGGTACAGCCCCGAGCCTCGATGGAGAACTACTCCCTCCTCATGGGAGCAGCGGTGATGAAGATGGCGGTGGAGATGGCAGCGGTGTCGATGGAGGAGCCTTCCGGGGCACTTCCCGCTCCGGCAGGGTGCCGGAACAGAGACTCCTGTCCCCCAGATCTTGGCTTCGCGATGACGGCGGCTCGGAAGGTTTTCGTGGGTTTCGTCCTCCGTAATAGGGTTTTCGCGACGGAGGCTTTATATAGGCGAAGAGGCGGCGCAGAGGGCGACAGGGGGCCACACCATAGGGCGCGGCCCCCTCCGCCGCGCAGACATCATCCGGGGCCTGTGGCCCCCTCTCGGTCCTTCCCGGGTGTTGGAAGCTTCGTGGAAAAATAGGAACCTGGGCGGTGATTTCGTCCAATTCCGAGAATATTTCGTTACTAGGATTTCTGAAACCAAAAACAGCAGAAAACAGAACGGCACTTCGGCATCTTGTTAATAGGTTAGTTCCAGAAAATGCGTACGACATATAATGTGCATAAAACATGTAGGTATCATCAATAAAGTAGCATGGAACATAAGAAATTATCGATACGTTGGAGACGTATCAGCATCCCCAAGCTTAGTTCTGCTCGTCCCGAGCAGGTAAAACGATAACAAAGATAATTTCTTAAGTGACATGCCATCATAACCTTGATCATACTATTGTAAGCATATGAGATGAATGCAGCGATCAAAACAATGGTAATGACATGAGTAAACAACTGAATCATAAAGCAAAGACTTTTCATGAATAGTACTTCAAGACAAGCATCAATAAGTCTTGCATAAAAGTTAACTCATAAAGCAATAATTTAAAGTATAGGTATTGAAGCAACACAAAGGAAGATTAAGTTTCAGCAGTTGCTTTCAACTTATAACATGTATATCTCATGGATATTGTCAATACAAAGTAATATAACAAGTGCAATATGCAAGTATGTAGGAATCAATGCACAGTTCACACAAGTGTTTGCTTCTTGAGATGGAGAGAAATAGGTGAACTGACTCAACATAAAAGTAAAAGAAAGGTCCTTCAAAGAGGAAAGCATCGATTGCTATATTTGTGCTAGAGCTTTTATTTTGAAAACATGAAGAGAGCATAAAAATAAAGTTTTGAGAGGTGTTTGTTGTTGTCAACGAATGGTAGCGGGTACTCTAACCCCCTTGCCAGACAAACCTTCAAAGAGCGGCTCCCATTTTATTTTATTTTTGGGTGGCACTCCTTCCAACCTTTCTTTCACAAACCATGGCTAACCGAATCCTCGGGTGCCTGCCAACAATCTCATACCATGAAGGAGTGCCCTTTTATTTTAGTTTTATTATGATGACACTCCTCCCCACCTTTGCTTTCTCAAGCCATGGCTAACCGAATCCTTCGGGTGCCGTCCAACAATCACATACCATGGAGGAGTGTCTATTTTTGTTAATTAATTTGGGACTGGGAATCCCATTGCCAGCTCTTTTTGCAAAATTATTGGATAAGCGGATGAAGCCACTAGTCCATTGGTGAAAGTTGCCCAACAAGATTGAAAGATAAACACCACATACTTCATCATGAGCTATAAAACATTGACACAAATAAGAGGTAATAACTTTTGAATTGTTTAAAGATAGCACTCAAGCAATTTACTTTGGAATGGCGGAGAAATACCATGTAGTAGGTAGGTATGGTGGACACAAATGGCATGAATATTGGCTCAAGGATTTTGGATGCATGAGAAGTAATTCCTCTCGATACAAGGTTTAGGCTAGCAAGGTTATTTGAAACAAACACAAGGATGAACCGGTGCAGCAAAACTCACATAAAAGACATATTGTAAACATTATAAGACTCTACACCGTCTTCCTTGTTGTTCAAACTCAATACTAGAAATTATCTAGACCTTAGAGAGACCAATTATGCAAACCAAATTTTAGCATGCTCTATGTATTTCTTCACTAATAGGTGCAAAGTATATGATGCAAGAGCTTAAACATGAGCACAACAATTGCCAAGTATCACATTACCCAAGACATTATAGCAATTACTACATGTAGCATTTTCCAATTCCAACCATATAACAATTTAACGAAGAGGAAACTTCGCCATGAATATTATGAGCTAAGAACACATGTGTTCATACGAACCAGCGGAGCGTGTCTCTCTCCCACACAAGGATGAACTTATTCAGAGAACTAAGATAACAAAACAAAAACAAAAATAAAAGCACACAGACGCTCCAAGTAAGTACATAAGATGTGACCGAATAAAAATATAGTTTCACTAGAAGAAACCTGATAAGTTGTCGATGAAGAAGGGGATGCCTTGGGCATCCCCAAGCTTAGATGCTTGAGTCTTCTTGAAATATGCAGGGATGAACCACCGGGGCATCCCCAAGCTTAGACCTTTCACTCTTCTCGATCACATTATATCACCCTCTTCTATTGACCCTTGAAAACTTCCTTCACACCAAACTTCAAGCAAACTCATTAGAGGGTTAGTGCATAATCAAAAATTCACATGTTCAGAGGTGACACAATCATTCTTAACACTTCTGGACATTGCACAAAACTTCTGAAAGTTAATGGAACAAAGAAACTCATTCAACTTAACAAAAGCGGCAATGCGAAATAAAAGGCAGAATCTGTCAAAAACAGAACAGTCCGTAAAGACGAATTTAAATCTGGCACCAGACTTGCTCAAATGGAAAAACTCAAAACTAATGAAAGTTGCGTACATATCCGAGGATCACGCTCGTAAATTGGCAGATTTTTCGAATTTTCTACAGAGAACTGTGCCCAGATTCGTGACAGACAGCAATGCTGTTTCTGCGCAGCGATCCCAAATATAACATCAACTTTGACATAGAAACTTTACTTGGCACAAAAACATGATAAGGAGAGGTTGCTACAGTAGTAAACAACTTCCAAGACTCAACAAAACAAAATTGCTGTAGTAAAATAAACACATGGGTTATCTCCCAAGAAGTTCTTTCTTTATAGCCATTAAGATGGGCTCAGCAGTTTTAATGATGCACTCGCAAGAAATAGTATTTGAGGCAAAAGAGAGCATCAAGAGGCAAATTCAAAACACATTTAAGTCTAACATGCTTCCTATGCATAGGAATCTTGTAAATAAACAAGTTCATGAAGAGCAAAGTAACAAGCATAGGAAGATAAAACAAGTGTAGCTTCAAAAATTTCAGCACATAGAGAGGTGTTTTAGTAACATGAAAATTTTTACAACCATATTTTCCTCTCTCATAATAACTTTCAGTAGCATCATGAGAAAACTCAACAATATAACTATCACATAAAGCATTCTTATCATGAGTCTCATGCATAAAATAATTACTACTCCCAACATAAGCATAATCAATTTTATTAGTTGTAGTGGGAGCAAATTCAACAAAGTAGCTATCAAATATAGGAGGTATATTGTAATCATAATCAAATTTATCCTCCATAACAGGTGGTAACAAAAGACTACTATCATTATAATCATCATAAATGGGAGGCAAAGTATCATCAAAGTAAATTTTCTCCTCAATGCTTGGGGGACTAAAAATATCATGCTCATCAAAGCCAGCTTCCCCAAGCTTAGAATTTTCCATAGCATTAGCAACAATGGTGTTCAAAGCATTCATAGTAATAACATTCCCATTAGCATAACAACCCAAAAATTTCAAAACAAACAAAATGAATTTCCCTAGTTCCAAATTTTGGAACCAACAAAAACTTTTATTAAAATAAGATTGATACATATAGATCTTGTTTAAATCTTGTGTTTTGCCATGAGGAGTGTTATTATGCTTATGTGCTAAACCCTAAAACCCTAAAATGATCAAGTGAAGGTCACCCACCCAATAAAATAAAAGAGAAAGAAATCAAATAAGAAAAACCTTAAACCCTAATCTTCACCATAAATTATTTTGGATCTATTTTGAGAAACCCAAAATAAAATAAAAGACATATGGGGGCATATAGCCCTAATAGGTAAATCTTGAACCCTACCTTTATTATTTATGCTAAATAGTGGTGAACCATTGTGAACCCCGGCCACTAAACCCTAAACCTCACCCCTCTTTTCACCACCCTAGTTAAATTAAAATAAAAGGAAATTAAATAAGAAAGAGGCATATGTGCCTATGGCTATTTTTATAAAACTTTACCCTAAGCTTTTCTACTTTGCTTAGAGGTTTGGAAAACCTTCACACACCTTACCTAGTACCTATCAAACCAAATCCAAGTGGTTTCCAAAGAAAATAAAAAGAAACTAAAAATGCCATAGAGGCATATGAGAATAAAATAGCAATTTGGGAAATAAAGAATATTGACCCTAGTACTTGTTGTGAATGGTTGGATCACTCCTATATACCATTTCAACACTCAACAATAGCAAATGGGCCAAGAACAATCAAATTAAAAATCAAATGCAACTTATGCATAGAGGCATATGTGGCACATAGCCATTTTTTCCAAAACTTGACCTAAGCACCTATACCTTGACTAAATGGTTTGAAAACCTTACTAAACCCAAACTAACACTAAGGCAACCATAAACCATGACATTTGATCATAGATAAAGAAAATAAAATAAAAAGATGAAATGCACATATGTGCATATGGCCAAAAATATAAATTTGAGCCAAAGACCATCAAGCTTGTTTCCATTGCTTGGATTGTTTTCTTATATCATATTAAACCTCAACTACATCAATGAGATCAAGAAAAACCAAATCAAATTGGAAATAAGAAGATTTCCCAATACACTTATGTGGATATGGCCATTTTTACAAATCTTGAACATAGACCTTTATGGCTTGCACCATTGGTTGTGTTTGGTTACTAAACACATATAAACACCTTTGGAATCAAAGAAACTCAAATCAAATCAAATTTGAATGAAATATGAGCTCACATGCACTAATGGTCATTTGGCCACATTATAAAATGTTCCCCACTTTAACCCCTGGTTTTTACTTTTCTTCAAACTAAACTTGGTCAACTATGACCATGTCATCCAAGACCATATGAAGATGAACAACTTTCATGTTGACCACCATACCTCATGTTGACTAGGTTGACCAGAATAGAGGAGACAAGTGATGACATTGAAACAAAGAGAAGATGGCCAACTTTTTGAATTCTTGCAAACCTTCACCAAAATGAGCACCACCACCACCAATCTAATTCAAATAATATATGAATGAGATCCACCAAAGGAATTTCCAAATTTTGAAAATAATTTTCTTGCGGCCATTTATACAAACACCTTGTGTGCACCAACTAGATTTGTGCCCATACTGATTTTGGCTTGGACTTGGTCCAACCCTGGCCCTCCTCAGATGCTCTGGCACCTCCCTCACCTTTCAACACCAGTGCCACCACTTGCCTGCCCTGGCATTGGACCATCTTTGACCAGAACACCACCATGCCGAGCTCTTGTCACCCACCATGCCATCCCTTCCTCCTCTCCCATCCATCTCCCCTCACCATGTCGTTGCCCTCCCCGACCCTCCTGAAGCTGACCATGCACGCGCTGACCCCAGGAGACGCTGGCACTGGCCAGAACGCGCCGCGCCCAGACACGCCCTGTGACGCCAGCATGCGCATGGTGGCGACGCAGAGCGCGCCAGAGCACCGCCTGCCCCCGTCGCCTCACGACTCCCCTCGCTCTCCCCATGCGCCCGTCGACTCGCCACGGTCCCGTCTACCTCCCAGACATGGTCGTCGACCCAAGAAGCTCTAGCCGCGCCACCGTCGACGTCCGCCGCTCGGGTTCGCCAGGGCATGACGTCGCCAGCTCCCGGCCCTCGTCCTCGCCATGACGCGCTTCAGCATCGCCACCACATCGCCACAGACGCCCCCATTCCTTGCCCCTTCACCGCCCGGAACGGCGACGCCACCGTCAACCTCGCCCGCTCCCCGCAGTACCCCTGGCCCCTATAAAAGGAGCACCTCCCCGAGCTATCCAAGCACGCCATCGTCTTCTCCACTCCCTTCTGAGCCTCCTCGAACCCTCTCCCATCCACATTACTCACCGGAGCCCCCCAATTGCTAGCCGGAGCCCGCGGCGCCGCCGCAGAAGCCGCCGTCGATTCGCCACCTCTGGAGCCGCCGTTTGTACCAGCAGCTTCCCCATCCTCGACAACCTCCTCCTGCACCGACGCCGTTGATCGCCGGAGCCCAGGGTCGCCGTCGACCCCCTACCTCCGCCGCTGCAGTGAGGTCTTCCTCCCGACGACGACGACGACTACCAGCCGCCCGATCTACCCCTAATCCAACGGCCGACGCGCACCGCTCGTAAGGAAACCAACCACCGACGGGTGGCCCCTCACCTGTCAGCTGGCCCGCGTGCACCGTTGGCATAGCTGGGCCGGCCAATCTTTTCCTCTCTGTGGCCCAACACCGTTTCCCGCCAAGCCCACCATTTCAAACAAAGAAATTTCGAATTTAATTATTGTTTTTCAGATGCTGTTTTGAAAATTAAATAGAATAAAATCTACCAAACCAAATTGGACAAATTTTATATATTTGGAAACCTTGTTAAATTCTCTAACAAACCTCACTGGTTTCAACCTCATAGCTTGTGTAGTTTTTGAATAGTAAAAATAACAAATCAGTAACTTTTCAAACTTCAAATAAATCTTAAAAATCAACCCTTTTGAATTTTGAGGTGATTCCACCTCTCATAAATCACATTTGATGTTGTCTAATTTATTATGTAATAAAATACTATAGTTGTTTCATATGATCATGGGCTAGAGCAAAGTATTGGCTATATAGTCAAAATCTAGCCCATTTAAACTATTTCAAAATTAGGGTTTCAAATCTATGAGGTGTAGCACCTCATTTAAATCATTTTCACAAGTGGTATGAAGTAATGTGATGACCCTTATTGCTTGGTCTCATATATGCTCACTTGTGGATATTAAATCAAATAGGATTTAAATTGTATGAGGTGCTACACCTCATTTAAATCATTAGTATGTGGTATTAAACTATATGAGGTGTAGCCTCTCAATTAAATACTTACCCAAGGGATTCAATGAGAATTAATGACACATGTAGTAATAATCCATAGGTTCTTATTTAAAAATATTCAATCATTTTCATAGTAGTATTTAAATTATTCAAGGCTACTTATTAAATCTTATGAGATGTAGTGGTCTCATTTAAATCTTGCCTCAACTAAGTTAATATGGGGTATAGACTATGGTCAATTTTAAACCCATATTAAATTAGTTGATGATATTAAATCATTAATCATGAGTATTAAAAAGGCATGAGGTGGTGTACCTCATTTAAATCACTTCCCAATTGATACTTATGAAGAGGTTGACTTTGGTCAACCTAGGTCATAGGACATTAATTGAGGAAATTAAATATTAATATTATTTAATGAGAGGAAATTATTTTCTCTCAAGAATTAAATAGAAACTCTAATTAATATTTATAATGAGAGGAAATTATTTTTCTTAAGAATAGAATTAAATCAACTCACCTAATAAGCATGTTGAGTGATAGCTTAGTAGGAGTAATTTATGTGTGTGCTTAGTCTAGTACTTAGGCTTTGTGTGGTAATTGAGTGTATTGTACTCGTATTTAGACGCTAGTACCGAGGAGTACATCGAGGAGGAGGAGGACTACTTTGAAGAGGAAGAGAACTTTGATCACTACTCCAACCAAGGCAAGCTATTATCAATGCAAGCTAACTCCAATGCAAGCTATACTCTTGCAAGCTAATATTCTTGCAAAGTGCAAAGCTCTACTAGAGCAAGGCACACTCACCAATTTACTTTATGCTTCATGATCCCATCCCAAGTTTTATTCTTACAAGCTTTTACTTTGATTATTATAACTTGCTTTTATAGTTAACTTTGGTCTAGAGATAGAATACTACAAGAGTATCAAATTTAGCCTAGAGCAATGAAAGCTAGATAGCACCCCTCATGATTAGTTGCTAGTGCTAACAAATAAAATTGACTACTCTAGATGGGAACTTGTGAAATGAAATGACTTTGAAAACCTTGGAATGATGAGTCATTCTATTGAAAGATTTTGAAGGTGAATGTGACTTGTGAATGACTTGGTGAATTTTACAAAAACTGATGGTTGGGTTCGGATGCGATACCATTCCAATTTTGAAAGTACCCCCACAATACCCGATATGGGTAAGGGCTTAACTAGAAATTTATGTGCTTTAGTATGGGTTCCCTCTAAACAAGCGTCATCGGGGTTATGCCGAGGGCTGCCTCTACAAAAGAAATGATGTGATATGACGTGAATGAGGTGAATTGTCCGGCCCAAGCCCTGTGCAGTTCCCAGGCTGACTGTCTGTCTTCACTGGGAGGCCAAGCTCATGGGGAGAGGTGCCTATACTAGGGTATGTAAGTGAAAGGTTATGGTTGGTAGTCCGCACACGGAGTGTGATAAATCAGGGCCAGTTAACCCTGACGGATTATTGCAAATGTTGTGGCACAAGTGTACGACCTCTGCAGAGTGTAGAACTATTCGAATAGCCGCGTCCACGGTTATGGACGGTTGGAAAGGCCATACTGTTCCGTCATCAGACCATTTTCAAAAATGTGACATGTGAAGGGTGACTTGTGATTTGAACTTGAAATGGTGACTTTGACTTGAATCACAACAGAGTTGTGGGAATGACACTAATGTTCCCACTTGAGTTAGTTAGCAAATGAAGAGTCTTTTACTAAATGCTTATGAAATAAAATTGGCTTTATGCAAATAAACCTAGAGCTTAGCACCCCCTTACTATAGTTGATAGTGCTTACATTAGTATTAGTTTGCGAGTACTTTAAAGTACTCATGGCTTTGTCCCTGGCTATTCAAATGGCCAGACTATGAAGGAGAACAGCAGTACGAGGAAGATGGACAGCAGGACGTCTACGACAACTAGGATCACTCCTGACGTCAACAGTTGCCTGTGGAATAGATGGACCGCAACCGTTACTTCGCTTCCGCTATGTGTTTTGTAATAGGATCTCTAGATCCACTATGATGTATTAAGACTGGATCATGTGATCCCTCTATGTAAGACGATTATGTGTTGTAATGAATGATGTGTTGTGATATCAATCTATTATGTCTCGCAAAAACAATATTCCTGGGATTGCGATGAATGGCATAATAGGCATCTGGACTTAAAAATCCGGGTGTTGACAAGTTGGTATCAGAGCCATTGTTGACCTTAGGAGACCCTAGTTAGAATGGACGTCCTGAAAAATTTAGTTTCAAAAACAAATAAAGTGAATATTTATGAAAAAAATTATTCTCACTCTTATCCTTGAGATCTTTTCGAAGAAAGAAATCCATACTCTACTTTTCCTGGTAAAATTACATAAAATTTTGCACACTTGATCACTTCTCTAACTTACTTATCCTAATTGCTCACAGATGGAATACCAATGGGAATGCTATCAGCTTGGTCACGGAGGAGAACTGAGGTTCGAAAAGGAATTGAAGCAACTAGTGGAATATCTAGGACACCCGTACCCCGAGTTCTTCGGAACATCCTTCAATAATCAGTTGGGAGGATCACCCCGGTGGGAAATTTCCGCTGATCTAGGAAGAAAGCTTGAAGCCCCGGTATGGGAAACCATATGGTTTTCTGTAACGGGAAACACCTGGAAGGAAGGACTAGACAAAGCTATGCAAGAAGCAATTTCCCGTCTGTGTGGACAAAATAAGGACAAGATCAAGAACACTCGTTTCCTCTACTACCCAAGACATGACTCCATGGGAAGACCGATGACCATGCCCCCACCACAACCAGAGATGAACCCCTATAAAGCCCCTCAGGACTTCAGGCAGTACAAAACCCGCAGGGATTTGGATAACGCCCTCGCCCTCGCCAAGCACCTCAACAGTGAAGACGAAGAATTCCCCCTGAAGAGTAGTATTATTAAAGCACTATCGTAGGTGTGAGTTTGTATCAGGATCCCCTTGTATCGTAGAGCGAATGAATGGTTCTTAAAACCAACGGTGTGTTAGATTTGTAATGTGTGATGCTTGGTATGAATGAAAAAGTGTTGTTGGTTTTTACCCCCTCAACACTACTCAAGTTTTGAAACTTTTTGAATTTAACTCAAACAAACCATAGAAATTTCCCTCTTATCTTATCATCTATCTCAATCTTCAGATGGCCCCACCAAACCGCAACCAAGACGCAATGATGCAGATGCTCCAGATGATGATGGAAGACCGAGAAGCCGAAAGAGCTGAACGCCAAGCCAACTTGCAGCACTTCAACAGCTTGCAAACAACAATCAAGGCCATCATGATCACCCAGGATCAAAGCTAAAGAACTTTCAGAACACCAACCCTCCAATTTTCAACAAGACTGAAGAACCCCTCGATGCTGACGACTGGCTCCAGACAATGGAGAACAACCTCGAAGTTGCGCAAGTTGAAGCCGCAGAGAAAGTGCTGTTTGCCACGCACTACTTAGCAGGACCAGCCAGAGCTTGGTGGACCAGCACCCGTGCCATGAATGCAGGACAGATGATGACATGGGAAGACTTCAAGCTGAAGTTCAGCAAATACCATGTGCCCCAAGGACTGATCAAGAAGATGAGAGACGAATTCCGTGAACTGAAGCAAGGAAGAATGTCCGTGGTGGAATACCGCGACAGGTTTCTTACACTGTCAAGGTACGCCCCGGATGAGACAGACACCAATGAGAAGAGGAAGGAAAGATTTCTGAACGGACTGCATGACGAGATGCAAACTGTGTTAGTGAACATTCCGTTCGCTGACTTAGAAGCCCTTGTGGACTCAGCCATACAGATGGAAGGAAAGCTGCATCAAGCCAACGAGAACCGCAAGAGAAGAATGATGAACCAGAGTGGACCCCACCATACCCAGAAGCACCGCAACAACTCAACTGGAGGATTCACCCCAAGATACAATAAACCCCCTGCTCAGAATTATCGCCCCAACTACACCAACAACAATGGAGGACCCCCGAAGCCCGGAGGCAACAACAACAACAACCACCACCACAACAACAACAGTAACAACAAGGGAAACAACAACAACACCAATACTGCCCCAAGGACTGGAAGTAACGCTGTCCCCGTCAACCCCAAAGACAAGTCCACAGTCAACTGCTACGAATGTGGAGTTGTGGGTCACTTCTCCAATGAGTGCCCCAAGAAGCTTGCCAGGATTGCCGCCAATACCGCAGCACCTGCTCAGCAACAGCGCCGCTTTGCCGGAAGAAGGAATCAGAACAACAACAACGGCCGTCTCTACCACATGACTGCCACTGAAGCTCAGGAAGCACCCCAGACCATGCCAAGTATGTCCTCCTGTTAATAAAATGCTCAATCTCTCTTAGGAACCTAACTTTTCTTAAAATCTCGGGACGAGATTTGTTTAAGGGGGAAGGGTTTGTAACAACCCAAAAATTTCAAAACAAACAAAATGAATTTCCCTAGTTCCAAATTTTGGAACCAACAAAAACTTTTATTAAAATAAGATTGATACATATAGATCTTGTTTAAATCTTGTGTTTTGCCATGAGGAGTGTTATTATGCTTATGTGCTAAACCCTAAAACCCTAAAATGATCAAGTGAAGGTCACCCACCCAATAAAATAAAAGAGAAAGAAATCAAATAAGAAAAACCTTAAACCCTAATCTTCACCATAAATTATTTTGGATCTATTTTGAGAAACCCAAAATAAAATAAAAGACATATGGGGGCATATAGCCCTAATAGGTAAATCTTGAACCCTACCTTTATTATTTATGCTAAATAGTGGTGAACCATTGTGAACCCCACTAAACCCTAAACCTCACCCCTCTTTTCACCACCCTAGTTAAATTAAAATAAAAGGAAATTAAATAAGAAAGAGGCATATGTGCCTATGGCTATTTTTATAAAACTTTACCCTAAGCTTTTCTACTTTGCTTAGAGGTTTGGAAAACCTTCACACACCTTACCTAGTACCTATCAAACCAAATCCAAGTGGTTTCCAAAGAAAATAAAAAGAAACTAAAAATGCCATAGAGGCATATGAGAATAAAATAGCAATTTGGGAATAAAGAAATTGACCCTAGGACTTGTTGTGAATGGTTGGATCACTTCCATATACCATTTCAACACTCAACAACACAATTCCAAGAAAACCAAAGTCAAATTAAAAATCAAATGCAACTTATGCATAGAGGCATATGTGGCACATAGCCATTTTTTCCAAAACTTGACCTAAGCACCTATACCTTGACTAAATGGTTTGAAAACCTTACTAAACCCAAACTAACACTAAGGCAACCATAAACCATGACATTTGATCATAGATAAAGAAAATAAAATAAAAAGATGAAATGCACATATGTGCATATGGCCAAAAATATAAATTTGAGCCAAAGACCATCAAGCTTGTTTCCATTGCTTGGATTGTTTTCTTATATCATATTAAACCTCAACTACATCAATGAGATCAAGAAAAACCAAATCAAATTGGAAATAAGAAGATTTTCCAATACACATATGTGGATATGGCCATTTTTACAAATCTTGAACATAGACCTTTATGGCTTGCACCATTGGTTGTGTTTGGTTACTAAACACATATAAACACCTTTGGAATCAAAGAAACTCAAATCAAATCAAATTTGAATGAAATATGAGCTCACATGCACTAATGGTCATTTGGCCACATTATAAAATGTTCCCCACTTTAACCCCTGGTTTTTACTTTTCTTCAAACTAAACTTGGTCAACTATGACCATGTCATCCAAGACCATATGAAGATGAACAACTTTCATGTTGACCACCATACCTCATGTTGACTAGGTTGACCAGAATAGAGGAGACAAGTGATGACATTGAAACAAAGAGAAGATGGCCAACTTTTTGAATTCTTGCAAACCTTCACCAAAATGAGCACCACCACCACCAATCTAATTCAAATAATATATGAATGAGATCCACCAAAGGAATTTCCAAATTTTGAAAATAATTTTCTTGCGGCCATTTATACAAACACCTTGTGTGCACCAACTAGATTTGTGCCCATACCGATTTTGGCTTGGACTTGGTCCAACCCTGGCCCTCCTCGATGCTCTGGCACCTCCCCTCACCTTTCAACACCAGTGCCACCACTTGCCTGCCCGGCATTGGACCATCTTTGACAGAACACCACCATGCCGAGCTCTTGTCACCCACCATGCCATCCCTTCCTCCTCTCCCATCCATCTCCTCACCATGTCAGTTGCCCTCCCCGACCCTCCTGGCTGACCATGCACGCGCTGACCCCAGAGACGCGGCACCGCGAACGCGCCGCGCCCACGCCCGTGCGCGCAGCATGCGCATGGTGGCGCGGAGCGCGCCGAGCACCGCCTGCCCCGTCGCCTCACGACTCCCTCGCTCTCCCCATGCGCCCGTCGACTCGCCACGGTCCCGTCTACCTCCAGACATGGTCGTCGACCCAAGAAGCTCAGCCGTCGTCACCGTCGACGTCCGCCGCCGGGTTCGCCGGGCATGACGTCGCCAGCTCCCGACCCCCGTCCTCGCCATGACGCGCTCAGCATCGCCACCACATCGCCACACCGCGCCCCATTCCTTGCCCCTTCACCGCCTGGAACGGCGACGCCACCGTCAACCTCGCCCGCTCCCCGCAGCACCCCTGACCCCTATAAAAGGAGCACCTCCCGAGCTATCCAAGCACGCCATCGTCTTCTCCACTCCCTTCGAGCCTCCTCGAACCCTCTCCCATCCACATTACTCACCGGAGCCCCCAATTGCTAGCCGGAGTCCCGTAGCGCCGCCAAGAAGCCGACGATTGCCGCCACCTCTGGAGCCGCCGTTTGTACCAGCAGCTTCCCCATCCTCGACAACCTCCTCCTGCACCGACGCCGTTGATCGCCGGAGCCCAGGGTCGCCGTCGACCCCTACCTCCGCCGCTGCAGTGAGGTCTTCCTCCCGACGACGACGACTACCAGCCGCCCGATCTACCCCTAATCCAACGGCCGACGCAGACCGCTTCGGTAAGGAAACCAACCAGACGGGTGGCCCTCACCTGTCAGCTGGTGCCGTTGGCATAGCTGGGCCGGCCCAATCTTTTTCCTCTCTGTGGCCCAACACCGTTTCCCGCCAAGCCCACCATTTCAAACAAAGAAATTTCGAATTTAATTATTGTTTTTCAGATGCTGCTTTGAAAATTAAATAGAATAAAATCTACCAAACCAAATTGGACAAATTTTATATATCTGGAAACCTTGTTAAATTACCTACAAAACTACACTGGTTTCAACCTCATAGCTTGTGCAGTTTTTGAATAGTAAAAATAACAAATCAGTAACTTTTCAAACTTCAAATAAATCTTAAAAATCAACCCTTTTGAATTTTGAGGTGATTCCACCTCTCATAAATCACATTTGATGTTGTCTAATTTATTATGTAATAAAATACTATAGTTGTTTCATATGATCATGGGCTAGAGCAAAGTATTGGCTATATAGTCAAAATCTAGCCCATTTAAACTATTTCAAAATTAGGGTTTCAAATCTATGAGGTGTAGCACCTCATTTAAATCATTTTCACAAGTGGTATGAAGTAATGTGATGACCCTTATTGCTTGGTCTCATATATGCTCACTTGTGGATATTAAATCAAATAGAATTAAATGGTATGAGGTGCTACACCTCATTTAAATCATTAGTATGTGGTATTAAACTATATGAGGTGTAGCCTCTCAATTAAATACTTACCCAAGGGATTCAATGAGAATTAATGACACATGTAGTAATAATCCATAGGTTCTTATTTAAAAATATTCAATCATTTTCATAGTAGTATTTAAATTATTCAAGGCTACTTATTAAATCTTATGAGATGTAGTGGTCTCATTTAAATCTTGCCTCAACTAAGTTAATATGGGGTATAGACTATGGTCAATTTTAAACCCATATTAAATTAGTTGATGATATTAAATCATTAATCATGAGTATTAAAAAGGCATGAGGTGGTGTACCTCATTTAAATCACTTCCCAATTGATACTTATGAAGAGGTTGACTTTGGTCAACCTAGGTCATAGGACATTAATTGAGGAAATTAAATATTAATATTATTTAATGAGAGGAAATTATTTTCTCTCAAGAATTAAATAGAAACTCTAATTAATATTTATAATGAGAGGAAATTATTTTTCTTAAGAATAGAATTAAATCAACTCACCTAATAAGCATGTTGAGTGATAGCTTAGTAGGAGTAATTTATGTGTGTGCTTAGTCTAGTACTTAGGCTTTGTGTGGTAATTGTGTGTATTGTACTCGTATTTAGACGCTAGTACCGAGGAGTACATCGAGGAGGAGGAGGACTACTTTGAAGAGGAAGAGAACTTTGATCACTACTCCAACCAAGGCAAGCTATTATCAATGCAAGCTAACTCCAATGCAAGCTATACTCTTGCAAGCTAATATTCTTGCAAAGTGCAAAGCTCTACTAGAGCAAGGCACACTCACCAATTTACTTTATGCTTCATGATCCCATCCCAAGTTTTATTCTTACAAGCTTTTACTTTGATTATTATAACTTGCTTTTATAGTTAACTTTGGTCTAGAGATAGAATACTACAAGAGTATCAAATTTAGCCTAGAGCAATGAAAGCTAGATAGCACCCCTCATGATTAGTTGCTAGTGCTAACAAATAAAATTGACTACTCTAGATGGGAACTTGTGAAATGAAATGACTTTGAAAACCTTGGAATGATGAGTCATTCTATTGAAAGATTTTGAAGGTGAATGTGACTTGTGAATGACTTGGTGAATTTTACAAAAACTGATGGTTGGGTTCGGATGCGATACCATTCCAATTTTGAAAGTACCCCCACAATACCCGATATGGGTAAGGGCTTAACTAGAAATTTATGTGCTTTAGTATGGGTTCCCTCTAAACAAGCGTCATCGGGGTTATGCCGAGGGCTGCCTCTACAAAAGAAATGATGTGATATGACGTGAATGAGGTGAATTGTCCGGCCCAAGCCCTGTGCAGTTCCCAGGCTGACTGTCTGTCTTCACTGGGAGGCCAAGCTCATGGGGAGAGGTGCCTATACTAGGGTATGTAAGTGAAAGGTTATGGTTGGTAGTCCGCACACGGAGTGTGATAAATCAGGGCCAGTTAACCCTGACGGATTATTGCAAATGTTGTGGCACAAGTGTACGACCTCTGCAGAGTGTAGAACTATTCGAATAGCCGCGTCCACGGTTATGGACGGTTGGAAAGGCCATACTGTTCCGTCATCAGACCATTTTCAAAAATGTGACATGTGAAGGGTGACTTGTGATTTGAACTTGAAATGGTGACTTTGACTTGAATCACAACAGAGTTGTGGGAATGACACTAATGTTCCCACTTGAGTTAGTTAGCAAATGAAGAGTCTTTTACTAAATGCTTATGAAATAAAATTGGCTTTATGCAAATAAACCTAGAGCTTAGCACCCCCTTACTATAGTTGATAGTGCTTACATTAGTATTAGTTTGCGAGTACTTTAAAGTACTCATGGCTTTGTCCCTGGCTATTCAAATGGCCAGACTATGAAGGAGAACAGCAGTACGAGGAAGATGGACAGCAGGACGTCTACGACAACTAGGATCACTCCTGACGTCAACAGTTGCCTGTGGAATAGATGGACCGCAATCGTTACTTCGCTTCCGCTATGTGTTTTGTAATAGGATCTCTAGATCCACTATGATGTATTAAGACTGGATCATGTGATCCCTCTATGTAAGACGATTATGTGTTGTAATGAATGATGTGTTGTGATATCAATCTATTATGTCTCGCAAAAACAATATTCCTGGGATTGCGATGAATGGCATAATAGGCATCTGGACTTAACATTCCCATTAGCATGCATATAAAGTTCCATGGGTTTCTTAATTCTTTCTTCAAACACATCATGTCCTAATTCAAGATAAAGTTCATAAAGATCTCTCATATTTTTGTTGTTTTCCATTATGCCTAACTAGTGTAAACAAGAAACCAAATGTCGCAATTGCAGAGTCTAAAGGAAATAGCTTTGAGTACTTACAACGGCGCCGGAAAATAGCTTAGTAGCCGAGGTCCGGAGTGTGAGTACCTTTTACCTTTCCTCCCCGGCAACGGCGCCAGAAAATTAGCTTGATGTCTACGTTCCCCCTCCTTTCCTGTAGACAGTGTTGGGCCTCCAAGTGCGAGGTTTGTAGAACAGCAGCAAGTTTTCCCTTAAGTGGATCACCCAAGGTTTATCGAACTCAGGGAGGAAGAGGTCAAAGATATCCCTCTCATGCAACCCTGCAACCACAAAGCAAGAAGTCTCTTGTGTCCCCAACACACCAAATAGGTGCACTAGTTCGGCGAAGAGATAGTGAAATACAGGTGGTATGAATATATATGAGCAGAGTAGGTGCCAGAAAATAGCTTGCTGGCGTGTAGTTGATGGTGGTAGTATTGCAGCAGTAGTAACGCAGTAAAAAGAAACAAAGTAGTAACGCAGAGTATTTAGGAACAAGGCCTAGGGATTACACTTTCACTAGTGGACACTCTCAACATTGATCACATAACAGAATAGATAAATGCATACTCTACACTTTTGTTGGATGATGAACACATTGCGTAGGATTACACGAACCCTCAATGCCGGAGTTAACAAGCTCCACAATAATGCTCATATTTTAGTAACCTTTAGTGTAAGATAGATCAAAAGACTAAACCAAGTACTAGCATAGCATGCACACTGTCACCTTCATGCATATGTAGGAGGAATAGATCACATCAATATTATCATAGCAATAGTTAACTTCGCAATCTACAAGAGATCATGATCATAGCATAAACCAAGTACTAACACGGTGCACACTGTCACCTTTGCACACATGCAGGAGGAATAAAACTACTTTAATAACACATCACTAGAGTAGCACATAGATAAATTGTGATACGATGCACATTGCAATCATAAAGAGATATAAATAAGCACTTCACTACGCTCTTCAACAGTGAATAAGTACTTCGTGAAATATAGCCTAAGAGACCCACACGGTGCACACACTGTCACCTTTACACACGTGGGACAAGGAGTCTCCGGAGATCACATAAGTAAAACCCACTTGACTAGCATAATGACATCTAGATTACAAGCATCATCATATGAATCTCAATCATGTAAGGCAGCTCATGAGATTATTGTATTGAAGTACATAGGAGAGAGATGAACCACATAGCTACCGGTACAGCCCCGAGCCTCGATGGAGAACTACTCCCTCCTCATGGGAGCAGCGGTGATGAAGATGGCGGTGGAGATGGCAGCGGTGTCGATGGAGGAGCCTTCCGGGGCACTCCCCGCTCCGGCAGGGTGTCGGAACAGACTCCTGTCCCCCAGATCTTGGCTTCGCGATGACGGCGGCTCTGGAAGGTTTCTGTGGGTTTCGTCCTCCGTAATAGGGTTTTCGCGACGGAGGCTTTATATAGGCGAAGAGGCGGCGCAGAGGGCTGACAGGGGCCACACCATAGGCGGCGCGGCCCCCCTCCGGCCGCGCGGTATCATCCGGGGCCCTGTGGCCCCCCCTCGGTCCTTCCCGGGTGTTCGGCTTCGTGGAAAAATAGGAACCTGGGCGGTGTCCAATTCGAGAATATTTCGTTACTAGGATTTCTGAAACCAAAAAGCAGGAACCGGCACTTGCATCTTGTTAATAGGTTAGTTCCAGAAAATGCGTAAATACGACATATAATGTGCATAAAACATGTAGGTATCATCAATAAAGTAGCATGGAACATAAGAAATTATCGATACGTTGGAGACGTATCAATTTCTGGCAACTTTGCTTTTTCTTTCGATCCCCTGCCGCCTTTGTTAAAGTTGAGGACGCTGCTGCAAAATGCGTCCCACATGTCAGCTTCTCTGTACGATAATTGTTTCCTCTCTTTGATTTTTTTTCCACTGCTGGCCAATGGGTCCCCGATGTCAGCCTCTATGTACAAGAAATATGTGAATTCTCGATATATTTTAAGCCGAGATATGTAGGATGCTTTTTTTTTCGATCCCTTCTGTTTGTTTTTACCTTCAAATGTTGAGGGACGCTACTGGCAAATGGGTCCTGCTCTAGCATTCTCAACTGAAGGAAAAACTGAAATATTGCCTATTCATTTGTTTTTCGTACTCCATGCATCTAATCCATACTAATTGTTGATCCGGGTTTTAGTTCAACTTAATTAGATCAAATTTGATCTACGAGGGAGTATGTAATATATTTTGGGTTCACAACACTGCACTTGTTAACAACAATCTGATGAAGAGGTTTGTCATTTTTTTAAACTACAAATACACTCTAAGATCTTGCACACTAATAGAATAAATCTTGGAACTTTATATAATTAATGACAATTTTGAAATCGACTATATGAATATATCAAAATATAGAGCCCATGTAGATGCGCATACTGGCTATGCGCATTTAAAAAGAATCATAATCATAATTGATACGAAATAAAAATAACTTTATATGTAGAATCTCGGTTTCTAGAGGGCCAATCATAGGATATCCGTGTTTAAATTAGGAAGGGCCCCAATGGCATGAGTCGGAGGCCCATTAAGTGTTTTTGGAATGTTATCAGCGAAGTAAGCAGGCTGACAGCAATCACCATGTACATGGCCGGCGGCAGCCCAAAAGTACAAACAATTGGCCCATGCAGGGAAGGTAGTACTTTTTTTTATTGGGAAGGTTGTCTGGCTAACCCAAAAAAAAAGTGGTGCTACATGGGGTAATACTTGAACCCGGAATGAGATCGAGTGCCTTGATGAAGGCGAGGCACACATAAATAGTACTCCGTACCATGCCTTGCCCCTCCCTTTCAACCGTTGGATAAAAAATAATTAGACAGATGACTATTAACTAGTAACTGCTACAGTACCAACCAATGTACAGGACATGTGCTACAGTACGTCGTCCACAGTGCATGTGCTTTAGAACCATGAACAGTACATATGCTACATGCTACAGTACTTTGATCTTAGCTATCTATTTTCAATCCAACGGCCAAATCTACAAGTCACCGTACTGTTCATCTGTGCCTTGCTTATGTCAAGGCACTGGATCCTGGACACTTGAACCCATGATCGTTGCTGAGGGTTGCCTATTTGCGCATAATATGTTTTGTCAGCGGTCACTTCACTAGTTTGTGCAAAACATATCCAGCGCAGGATTCAAAAAAACATCACGTTTTTTTCTTTACGTAAACAACAAAACATCTCATGTTCATCACAATCCAGCCAACATAAGCACATAATAATTAATAGTACAACTAGAGAGCTGTACACATAAATAAGGTTTGTCAAGCTTCATGCACTAGCCAACGCAACCAAAAGTCCGAACTAATGGAAAGGGCTAGGCAATCCAATTATACATTTCAACATCCCCCCTCACATGTGACCACAATCCAGTAATGGTACCATCATGTTCACCACAATGCATCATTAAAGAGAGCAGTATACTATTATAGACCAGCTCTCTCTAAAGAACATTTGTAAGACAACTTAATACAGCTGTGATTGATATTGTTGCCCCAGCGATGGGTGATAACCTGAACACCATATAACCTTCTCACAGCAATTGTAACCAAATATGAGCACCTGCAATGATTTGGTGTCAAGCTTCTTGAAGGTCAGGAGGTATCCTACCTTCAAGTCATGTGCTTTGACAAACTCTGGCCATCCTTTGTCCATTAAAACATTGCCATCTTGTTGCTTCAGGTCCACAATCCAGGTGCATGCAGTGGACATCTTCAGGTTGATGGACTCTGGACACCCACCGTAAAACCAGGGTAGAACACGACTGGGGATGGAAATCACCTCTAACTCCGATGTACATAGTACCTTGCAGAAGCTGTCAGGGGTATTCTCCTCATCGATGCGCCCAAACACCTTGCACACTGGGGCTGGCTCTACAGATGTCTCCTTCCATGATAAGCTCTCTCCAAGCTTGAGCTTCTTGTTTGAACACTGCAAAAAAGAGGCCTCAATTAGATAATGCCTCTAGCTTCTGACCGTAATTCCAAGCAAATGCATAATCAAAGGCACCTAGCAAACTCAGCGGATCATTGTTCTTATCAAACACACAGTCTGAACAATAAGCTTCTGAATCTAGCTAGGCTGATATGTACAACCTTGTATCATCAAATTATTCAGCATAGTGTATCATTGTATCGCAGAAGCCAAATCGATATAAATAGTAGCTATGAGAATAGAAATCAAGCTAGCATGAGCCATGCATGCTTGCTGGCTATGTCTAGCATCAGAATAATGCATCTGCAGTTCATCATCCGCCAGTACAGATTGACCAAGCAAACAAAAAAAAATCAGCGTCGGCCTAAAGAGTCCACAAGCCAGACATGCATGCTCGGTGTCCTCATATGTGATCATCGGCCGTGGATTGACCAATAGCATATTTGAACGATTATTACTGCACACATTAGATCCAGTCCCAACATAGCTAGCATGGGTGCATGTGTAACCCGAGTCTTTACCAGAGGATTAATATATACACTGGCTGAGAGAAGTACTGTATATCAAACAATGCTAAGCAACCGGCAATACAGCTTAGATATAATAAAGATGTGACCGGCAACGCTAGTGATTCGGGGGAAACATACCGCCATTGCAGCCATGGACCGAGAGAATCGGGGATGCCGCGCCGCCTTAGTGGAGTTTTTAGATGCGACGTCGCCGCATCCGTAGAGGACGGAGTCCAAGCCGCGTAGTCCGAGCGGTGGTGGACGCCGGTGGTGTAGAGAGAGGACTCAGGGGAGATGGACGGCGAGGGATCTGGGGAGATCTGAAGTTCTGAACATGAGGGGGCTGTGAGAAACTGAGAATGATACATCAGCAATCAGCAAGGGAATAAATGCGCGTGTCCCCCGGTCAAAAAAAATGCGCGTGTCTAGGAGGAACGAAGCCAGGTACGCAGGAATCCACACACAAAACTTCACCCGGCGGGTCACTGGGCTTTATCAGTATCTGGTGGGGTCCGGACCTACAGACCAGTGAGACATGTCGTGTGGGTTATGATCCGTTCAGTGTGCACACAGAAATTGCATTCAGAGCTCAGGGCTTCAGGCTACGTTGTACTATACAGTAATATATCCATTTCTTTTGGTAAAATGAAAACGATACTCCATCTGATCCTCATTACATGATGATAAAATGGATGTCTCTACAACTAATATGTGTCTAGATACATCTATATGAGAGCGTCTGTGTTTGTACTGTGTATCTAAAAAAAATATGGATCGGAGGGAGCATTAAGAGGTGTCCAAAAAAAACTGCAAACAAACATGGATGTAAGCAGTTGAGTATTAAACCAGTGCGTGAAATACCTTTATATCTCGACCATGTAACAATGAATATGAGAAGTTTTTGGGGTTTGACCATCTGCACTTGTGTTTGCTACAATCAGATCAAAAAATTGGTCACTTTTACACTTTCTAAAATAAAATGTATTTTTCCCTGAGATTTTACAAGTTCGTACAAGATAGCATTGACTACATCTGGGATATATCACATTTACACTTACAAATCTATGAATATTTCAAAATATTGAGCTCCGTGTACCTACATATAATACAAATCATCAGACCGCACATTGAAACTACCGCAGCATATCACAGTAAATTAAAATAAAATAAAACAAGTCTAACATATACTATATTAGCTAATTAACAAAGTCTCATCACAGTGTATCTGATCCCCAGTTCAGCTTAATACAAAAACCAAGTTCAGCTTGAACATCAGCAGGGGAGTAACCCAGGTCCAAAAGCAGCATCTAGTTAATTCAATAAAATATTGAGGTTATTCTGATCCCCTCTTCCTAAAAACACTGCAGATCATGCATGCAACTAAGGGTGATCAGCACAAAATATTATCCTCTGGGTGGAGGTGTTACTGTCGTAGATCAACACATTCATCAAGGAAGTGTCTTTCACCTCGAAGACGAGAAGGTCATCAAGCTGCAGTTCATGCGCCTCTGCAAACCCGAACCAACCATCCTTCAAGACCAGTTCACCCTGGTACTCATCGATGTGCACATACCAGGCGCAGCCTACGCTGGTCTTGAGCTTGATAGGCCTGGGAAGAATCCCTTTCAGACATTGCTTGAATTCTCTGGGGATGACCAACATATACATGTCATCGTTGCCGTCCAGTTGCACATAGAAGCGCGAGGGCTGAGGAGGGTCCGCCGAGTGACCAACCCGTTTAGGGCGGCCTTTCCCTCGCCCTTTTAATATACAACGTTGAATTGCTGCATCACGCCTGCCCGTCACCTTTGGCTTTTTGGCTAGTGAATTTCTTTGAATTCTGAACTCGGGGCGGTGCAGAGGACATGTACAATCGACAGTCCTAAGACGTAGTTGCTCATTGACGTTGGAGCGAGTTTGCTTCTGCATCTAGTTAAGCACGGTATATATCAATCAACAGCATATAAATCAGAACGTAGCATACATGGAGAAAATGCATCTAGCTATCTCTTTAATTAGTTTGCACAAAATCTAGCAGCAGCAAGACAATTTGATTTTACAGGTACTGAGCAAGCTTTCAGACTTTCTGAAACAGGTAACATGGAGCATATATTTGTATGTTCAGACTGCGAAACCCTGCTCTGTGATGGATACTATTACTAAACATCTTTTTTTGCCAGAACTAGTACTTAACATCTACTGTTTCCCGTCATTAAAAAAAATTTGCAGAAGAATACTACGGTTTCCCGTCATTAAATTTTAAAGAAAAAAGAACTTGTTTAAGATCCCAACTATCATTGACTACTTACACCTGCATCCTAGTGAGTTCAGGACAACTTACAGCATCTTTTGGTGGTGCCGCCACCGGAGAAGACCGTGCCGCGGGGGTTGGGGTCGGCGCAGCCGGAGAAGCTGGTGCCGCCGCCAGGGAAATCAGTGCCGAGCCAGATGGTGCTTCCAGCGGAGAAGAAAGTACCGCGAGAGATGGAACCGACGCTGCCAAAGGGTAAGAAACGGATGTACTCGTAGATCCTTCTCTAGTCACGATCTGGATAGAAGAGACTGGACGTCCATCAAGCTGCTGGAGGATGCGGTGGATCAAATCGGCTGAGTTCAGGAAATATCGGTGATGTTCATCTGTGTCGGCGAAGCAGCTGCCGGTGGAAGGAGGAGGCGAGCCGTTCATGGCAGTCATTAGTGTAAAAGAGGTGAAGTGGGTGGGAGTATGGGTGGGAGAGAGAGGGTTCGGGACTGAAGTAATTGTAGTCTGCTCTCTCTTTTTTACAAGCATGCGTCCTCAGGCTGATATTTTTTTTAGATACGTACTCAGGCTGCTTTGTCAAACCAGGGCCTCAATGAAGCTAATAGCACGCTATAGCATATCTAGAGGGTCCACGCTTAGTAATTTTGCTCGCTGTGGCGCTATTTGCGAAACAGCATGCTATATCGCCCTAAAACTTCATAGCGTTAGCGCGCTATTTTTTTCAGGCAAGTTGCTTTCACTTTTTCGTGGTGATGAACTAATCTGTTGGTTCCACTTCTAAATCAGAAAATAATATCGCTAATGCTAATATTTTTTAATAAATAATTTATACTATGTTGTTGCCTTGTGAAATGTTGATGTTAGCCTTCTAATATACTTGAGATCTATTTCTATATGTGGTTATGTATGTATGATTCAGTCACTTTTGGACTATATATATCTATTCGTTCTAGTAAAATTATTTATTTTTAGGCTATATTTAGTATTATTTTGAAAATGCTATTTAAAATATACCACACTATTACCACGATATAGCGTCCATATCGTTTGAAGGTGGCTGCCGCTAATTCATTTAGCACGCTATTTTAAACCTTGGTTAAGACGCGTTTGGCGGCCTGCATCCAGGCTGGTGGGGAAATACCGTACCCAAGTGCTTAAAAGATTGCATCTTTTAGCTGGAAAACATTAGGGCATGTCCAACACAGGCGCTACTGCAAGGGCGCTAGGAATTATTTCCTCGTCGTTTGGCGGTTGGAGAGGCTAATCCCAGCGGTAGTCCTAGCGTCGACGCAAAAGAAAGCAGGGGCGTGAAACTCTTTTCACCTGTCCTAGCTAAAGCACCGGAACCAACAGGAAGTCAGTCTGTCATCAGCAATTAGCGCTGCAAGGAGAGTACCTGGAGGATTTTACAATCTTTTGACATTCATTTGTTCTCTATTAGCGCCATATAGTATATAGCATTGTAATGCCCTTATACTCCTCTCAACATTAAAAAAAGGTGTGCATATACTAATAACAGTTGCTGAAATGAAACTAAAAATAAACAGACATGCACGGTTTACGAAGGATGGAAATACAGAGTTCATCACCATCCGTTTTAAATTATAAGATTAGATTACTTCAATGTGGGTTTACATACGCACTAAAATGAGTAAACAGACACACTGAAATGGGTCCAGGTATATAAGATTCAGAAAAAAGGAAGAGCATCTTAAGATACAGAACAGGTTACTAAATTGTTCAAACATATCGTACAAAAAAGATTATTTGCTCCAGAAAGATTCATGGCTCAGTTTAGGGTTGCATCAACATGCGGATATTTTTCAGACTAGGCTTAAACCACATTGTCGCCTGTCGGGGAAATCCCCAACCATCTTCTGGAAGGGTGATAACTCCCATGAGCTCATTTTCCCCTTGCTGCAGGTTACAACGACAAATACAACTAAATGCTGGTTCCCGAAATGCATAGTACGCGATGTACACACAATTTGACCTCATGAATGGAGTCAATGTTCCATCAGGAGCATTGCCATCATTTATCTTCAGGTTCAATGGATAATTCAGTCCAATGAACAGAGAGTGTGTGCCAAGGCTGTCAACTCGACTCCAATTGGGTCCAATCAGGGATAGATCTTTCTCAAAAACATGTATGACAGGGGCAGGACACTCCCGCAGGATAAGGCCATTACCATGATGCAGAACTTCTGCAGGCTCAAGGTGATCATTGCTACGTATATACCGATCTTCATGGATGATCATCAAGCGCTTGCCATCGGCTGATCGAGCTAAAAACCATCTGCCAGATGGTTCCTTCATCGGTGATGGGATCACGAATGGCGGGGCAAGGTGTGCATCTGCATTGTAAACGGAGACAACAAAAAATAGTGTTTGAATGGCTCGGGAAGACAATAATACCAGTAGCTGCAACTTCACATTTGTAGGATCAAATGGAGGATGCAGTCATTATACTTGTATAAAATCTCGAAGAAATAAAATTGTTCCCATTTGAGATGTATGTTAATTACACTCATATTCATTGATGGTAGATACATGTCTCAACCTTATCTGATCCATGATTGTAATGCTTTGAGTACATCGAATATTGAAATAAATTGAAAGTTTGCATGCATCAATTGATGAAGAGGCCAGGGCTAAGCTCCTTATTCATATTCTGACAAGAGCATGCAGTAACTAATTCAGGAATGCATTCATATACTGCAATAATCTGGTTTGGGTTGACAGATTAGTGCACAGCATATACTACTGTAATTCGTTTGTAGCAATGGTTCAGTCAGGTTAGGATAATTTAATGGTGCACAGTCATTTGAAAGGTGAAAAAAAGTCTTAGTGAGCAATTAGTTATTTCAGTTACAATATATCATGAATGGGCTTGATATTAAAATTTATTGCGAAGTATATCATATGGATTGAAGAATTACCAGCCTGTGATTGATCCCAGCAATATGTGGTGCCGGTCCACCCATCCACCGCAACAATAAAGCCGTTGTGCTCGATGGCATCACTGTAATCTACACCCCAACTAGCAAGAGAGAATAACCTCCACTCCTGGCTACCATTAGCCAGGTAAGCGAGTCCAGAATTGAATAGAGCGATGAGCTTGTAATCTGAGTAATGTCCAGCTTTTGTGGGCACTTCGCAAATTACAATCTTCAACAAAAACATGGCACGCCCATACGTCATGTACCTTTCAGGAGGCAAGTCGGGGAAGCCAATCCATTCCTCCCGAAAAATGTTGCAAGTTTCCGACGATGGTAGGGAGATTTCTTGGTGCGTGTAGATGTTCGCGAGGAACCAGTTCCCACCACTGTCCACGCCGGCGATCCAGTCGCCATTCATGCCAACCCAGAATCTATTGTCCATGAACGGCAGGATGGCTGTGCGCCGAGGATGGTCGAGGGGCACAACGTGGTACACCGTGTGGTGCGCACTACTATCATCATAGTGCCAATGGGCAGAATCGGGCATCAGCAAGCAGGGTCCATCCCAATGGTGTAGATTCATGTTGTCGGCGACATGGCGGCACAGCGTTTTGGAGCATGCGGCCAGCCGGACGTCGACTGTAACGTCCAGACTCTGGGCAATGAGATTGAACAGCTCGGCGGGGAGCTTCCCCCAGTCGCCATCCAGCTGGTCGTCGTTCGATGCCGCCATGGAGACGAGATGGATTTAAAAGGGCGGATGCAAGTATGTGTGATTGGAGTTTTGTAGGAGAGTCGAGCGGGAAGGAGGAGTGCTGCGGTTCTGCGGAGGGGTGAGGAGAGAAAGCTATGCAAATGGGAGATCTAGAGGATGAAAAAACTTCTAGCAGCGGTTGGCGAGTGGAGAACGATGATGGAAGTGGAGAGCCAAGGATGGAAACGATGGACATGAAGAGTAGGAGTGGATATGACTTTTTTTATTCTTCAGCAGCTGCATCGAGGCGCCGAGTAAAACTTCGGCTAGGATAGCACGCCACTACGTCCTGGTGCAGTTACTGTCCCGTCAAATCAGTTTGACCACAGAAATGGTTTCTTTATTACAGTATAACTTAATTTTTTCGAACAATATATACTAGTACTCCATTTAATATAATCACTCCGATTCATATTACTTGTCAAATGATATGGATGAATCTAGAACTAAAATGTGTCTAGATATATCTATATTATAGTCAACTAATATGAATCCGAGTTTGTTTGGTTCAAAGGATTTCTAAAGGTATCTTGTACGGAGTAGGATTTTTACACATAGGGATTTTTCCTATAGAGCTTGCTTGATTCAAAGGATTGAGAACCCTCCAAAATACCTATGGATTGCTTTCTCTACAATCCTATCTCTCGGTAATATTGCTATGTGTCTATAACAACTATGAAATGAACTCAATCTCAATAGAAATTTCCTTTGTCTTTCCTAATCAAACAACTAGTTATTTTATGTCTTCGTTTACAAATTAAGATAATTTTTAGGTTATAGGTAATCGTCGAGCTTATGTGATCATCTTTTATGATCAAACTTACTTGATCAGCCGCGGAGGCGCAAAGGAGCAGTGGTGTGCATTAATACGGCCGCATGGGGAAGGCACAGCTAGCGACGATGAGACGTATCGCCAGCATTGGCCTAGGGAACCGTCGCCACCATTAATAAAAGCTATCCCTTTGGGCACCATGTCTCCCACTACTCGTGTCACGCGCGCATGTGGGTTACGGATGGATGGGCTGGGGAAGCCGGACAGAAAACATGACAACCAGGGGGAAAATGAATAAAAATAATACAAAGTCGAAAATATTTCGAAAAATAAACTTTGTACTTCGTAAGAAACTCCATGCGTTTAGCAAATGCGAAGGCAATATGTAGAAACACGTCTAGACCACGTCTAGAACCACTTCCCAAAGCTTAAGGATTATATTGATTTTTAGAAAGTCAAACTATGTTAAGTTTGACTAAGTTTTTACCAAAAGCATTAATATGCAAGATACAAAATCAATATTATTAGATAGAAAATAAATTATATTTTCATATGGTGTCTACAAAATATTATATGTGCTGATAGATTCTTCTAAGAGTTTGGTCGAACTTTACTTGGTTTGACTTTTCAAGAAAAATATACAAAGCTTTAAGCATTGGAACGGAGGTATTTTTCGAAGCACCTACTTGTCTTTAGAAGACAAAAGAAAACATGGAGTAAGGTTGTTTTTTGTGCAAAAGTTTACGTCAAAATCTGGTTATTTGTGTAAAAAGAATCTCAAATTGTGTTATGTGCAAAAACTGCACCAAGAAGTGGTGGTATGTGCAATTTCCTCCATCACACAAAAGGCAAGCCATTGATACATATATAATTGTGAATAATTACAAAAGTAGTAGGCAGCTAATAAGCGCACATGATTAAACTGCTATGCGAGATCTTCAGCCACCAGAAGTCGTTCCCGCGCCTCTCTAGCATTGAAAATCACGCGTTCTGCGACTTCCATCAAAGAGACAAGCTGAGCTTTGATCCGTTCTCCCAGATGAATGGCCTCGTCACAACTCCTACGAGCACAGGCCGTGATCTCATCCACTTCTAGGAAAGACACCGCCTGCCTGTACCGAAATATCTTGATCCCTAACTCTCTGTTCTCCTCCCGCATGCTGGCAAGATCCAACTTCATCCTCCGACAAGATAAGCAAGGGGAGTGATCCTGCCAAAGGTAACAACAAACATATCGAGCGTTACCGGCAAACGAAGGGCACAAATTGGCTGATTAACGAATATGGTCACTAACATGTAGGACAGACTTAAGTGGTGTCTACATGTCAGTGACTCGAAGTACCCAAAAACCAGCAACCCAAAGTCAGCTAGTAATATTAACCTCCGTCTTCAGCTCCTTCATCCTCTTGAACGGCGGGGAAGCTGGCAACTTATCTTCTTCTACGACCTCTCGCTGGAACCTGACGTCGAAGGATGAGAGATCCTGCGAACGGATGTGCTGCGCCTGCGCGTGCGATTCCCCAGGGCGCTTCTGGCGTAACTCGGAGTTCTCCGCGCCGAGATGCGGAAGTTCCGCTCCCGGGGCCTTGTTGACCCTAAGCCGAGATAGCTCCTGTGTAAGCCGACGAAAAATGTTCAAAATGTTACAGATCAGGCATATCATTACCAGTGCAAACGAGGTAAGTGAATCTCCGGGATCTCGCCCAAAGACCGCGGTTGGTCCAATGCCACCACATCTTCTCCGAGATTGACTAACTCCTTTACATCATCTTCTCCGACATTGACTATCTCCTTTACATCATCTTCTGCTCCGAGCTTGACCATCTCCTTTACATCATCTTCTCCTGCGAGCTTGATCATCTGCCTCACATCATCTTCTCCGGCGATATCGACCCTCTCCTGCGGAAGATAACAGATATAAGTCCGAGTATTACCAGCAAAACGAAGGTAATTAAAAGAGGCGTAGTAACCCTTGTGTCCTGGCTAATCAACGGCGGGGACGCTGAGCCCGCATCGTCTCCTCCGAGATCTCCCTTCGCAGGCAGGATTGTTAGAGACAGTGTACTTCTGGTAGTAGTATTTATGCGTGGGGCGCCAGGGGGTCGAGAAGCTAGGACTGCATCTTCTCCTCCGAGCTCTTCCTTGGTAGACATGACAAATGAAACGAGGTGTGGGGGGCGTAAAAGGTATAAAATGGCGGACGGCCGCCCCGCCTCGGCCCTCCAAGGCTTAATTTTTTTGCCTTACTAAACTAAAAACCCTATTTTGCGTCTCACACGGACTGCCCTCAGAGGGCTGCAGGGTCCCATATGCGTGCAGGTCCCACACTTTAGTGAGCACAAATCATATGCGGTAGGTAGGCAAACTTCCAACAATCTTCTTTGTCAAGTGAAGACACGTCGTCAAGACTCTCTCTCTCTCTCCCCCCTTTTGTCATTGAAAAAAAAAGAATATTAGACGGGCGCGTAGCCTGCACTGCAGGGGGGCGATTTTGACAAAAGTAATCCTTTTGGCGAAGAAAAACACAGAAAGCCACACAAAAAGGTTAGTCCAGTGAAATAGATTGCTCAGAGGGTCAGTCCGTAATTTTCTTTGCCAAAAGGGTTATTTCTGTCAAAATCGCCGCACTGCAGGTTTGCAGCACTGAAAAACCTTGCGTGCCAGTCAACATCACTTCCCGGATAGGGGGAAAATATCTAGTGATACCATCCCTTACATGATACCATGATACCACTTCATAATATTTGAATTCTAAGTGTCGAAAAATTTAGAAAAAAAACCTTGTGATGCTACCCTAAATTTGTGGGACCCCAAAAAACTTGCAAATCAAGCCAAAGAAACACGATCTTGTCCCCTACCCCCCCCCCATGATTTTGACCTAAATTTGAAATCAAGCCAAAGGTGGTTCAAAAACGGCAATCGGAAATCATGGATTGTTCATCATTTTTCTATATAGCTAGGGAAAATAGCAGACATGCCATACCAATGTTTTAGAAAAGAGCCCTTCAAAAAAGTGTGGCAACATGTTGGAATTCGACCATCTTAATTTCTTCCCACGTGTGAGCTTTGGTACTACTACTACACAAGAACCATGTCAAACTTTTGAATCATGGCCCATTTTATGTATATATTTGCAACTTTTCATGCACGCATGAAAACTTTGCAAAATATGTGCATTTTGGGTTGTCGCACATAAATGTGTGTTTACTTGTCTGCCACCAATTAATCCAATTCTCATTTGTGGGGAAACATGACACGAGATGGCCATTTCCAAAGTTTCATGAATTATCTCAAAGTGAATCCATATATGTACAATTTTTGGGGGCTAAATTTCATGTTTTAAACCTAGCTAGTATTTGACCAAGATTCAAATGGGCATAAAATTCAAAAAAAAACAGAAAAATGAAAAACCAAAGCACATAGCCTTCTTATGTCATATAGTAAGAATTCAAGTTGATAAACAAGGTCTAGACATATTCAAACTAGAAAAATCATGTATCTACCCCTAACACTCTAAACTCTGTCTTATGAAGTCAAGCATGAAGAGAAGTGGTTTTGGGTTTCAAACATGGAAATTTCAAAAACCTCCCAAAAGCTTCATTTTAGAGTGACTAAGAAGGATCCATGCTTACCTTTTAATTTTTAGATTTTAAACTTGTTTAAATCTTTGTGAAACCTAGGATTTGACCAAGATTCAAATGGGCATAAAAAATCAGGAAAAAGCCAAAAGAATGATAAACCAAAGCACATAGCATTCTTATGTCATACAGTAAGCATTCAAGTTGATTAACAAGGTCTAGACATATTCAAACTAGAAAATCATGTATATATCTGTCCCTAACCTTAAACTCTGTCTTATATATGAAGTCAATCATGAAGAGAAGTGGTTTGGGTTTCAAACATGAAAATTTCAAGAACATCCCAAAAGTCGCTTCATTTTAGAGTGACTAAGAAGGATCCAGGCTTACCTTTTCGTTTTCATATTATATACTTGTTTAAATCCAGGTCAAACATAGGATTTGACCAAGATTCAAATGGGCATAAAATAAAAAAAATAGAAGAATGAAAAACAAAAGCACATAGTCTTCGTATGTCATATAGTAAGCTTTCAAGTTGATAAACAAGGTTTAGACATGTTCAAACCAGACAAATCATGTATCTAGCCCCTAACCATAAACTCGGTCGATCTTATGAAGTCTAGCATGAAGAGAAGTCGTATTGGTTTAAAACATGAAAATTTCAAGAACCACCCAAAATCTTCAAATGGGCATAAAATTCAAAAAAACCAGAAAAATGAAAAACCAAAGCACATAGCCTTCTTATGTCATATAGTAAGAATTCAAGTTGATAAACAAGGTCTAGACATATTCAAACTAGACAAATCATGTATCTACCCCTAACACTCTAAACTCTGTCTTATGAAGTCAAGCATGAAGAGAAGTGGTTTTTGGGTTTCAAACATGGAAATTTCAAAAACCTCCCAAAAGCTTCATTTTAGAGTGACTAAGAAGGATCCATGCTTACCTTTTAATTTTCAGATTTTAAACTTGTTTAAATCTTTGTGAAACCTAGGATTTGACCAAGATTCAAATGGGCATAAAAATTCAGGAAAAAACCAAAAGAATGATAAACCAAAGCACATATCATTCTTATGTCATAGAGTAAGCATTCAAGTTGATTAACAAGGTCTAGACATATTCAAACTAGAAAATCATGTATATATCTATTCCTAACCTTAAACTCTATCTTATGAAGCAATCATGAAGAGAAGTGGTTTTGGGTTTCAAACATGAAAATTTCAAGAACATCCCAAAAGTCGCTTCATTTTAGAGTGACTAAGAAGGATCCAGGCTTACCTTTTCGTTTTCATATTTTATACTTGTTTAAATCCAGGTCAAACATAGGATTTAACCAAGATTCAAATGGGCATAAAATAAAAAAAATAGAAGAATGAAAAACAAAAGCACATAGTCTTCTTATGTCATATAGTAAGCTTGCAAGTTGATAAACAAGGTTTAGACATGTTCAAACCAGACAAATCATGTATCTAGCCCCTAACCATAAACTCGGTCGATCTTATGAAGTCTAGCATGAAGAGAAGTCGTATTGGTTTCAAACATGAAAATTTCAAGAACCACCCAAAATCTTCAAATGGGCATATAACATTCAAAAAACCAGAAAAATGAAAAACCAAAGCACATATATAGCCTTCTTATGTCATATAGTAAGCATTCAAGTTGATAAACAAGCATGTCTAGACATATTCAAACCCGACAAATCATGTATCTACCCCCTAACCCTAAACTCTGCATGTCTTATGAAGTCAACCATGCATGAAGAGAGAAGTGGTTTTTGGGTTTCAAACATTGAGATTTCAAGAACCCCCCAAAAGCTTCATTTTAGAATGACTAGCTAGGAAGGATCCAGGCTTACCTTTTCATTTTCATGCTATAGACTTGTTTAAATCTTGGTCAAACCTAGGATTTGACCAAGATTCAAATGGGCATAAACATTCAAAAAAATCAAAAAATCAAAAACCAAAGCACATATAGTCTTCTTATGTCATATAGTAAGAATTGAAGTTGATAAACAAGGTATAGACATATTCAAACTAGACAAATCATGTATCTACCCCCTAAAGCCCTAAACTAGCTTTGTCTTATGAAGTCAAGCATGAAGAGAAATGGTTTTGGGTTTCAAATTAAACATGGAAATTTCAAGAACCCCCCCCCAAAGCTTCATTTTGGAGTGACTAAGAAGGATCGAGGTTTACCTTTTCATTTTCATGTTTTAAACTGCCTTAGATCTTGGTCAAACCTATGATTTCACCACGACTCAAATGGGCATAAAAATTAAAAAAAAAAAAAAATGAAAAACCAAAGCACATAGCCTTCTTATGTCATATATAGTAAGCATTCAACTTGATGAACATGGCTGGTCTAGACATATTCATAATAGAAAAAACGTGTATCTACCCCCTAACGATTAATTAACTTTGTCTTAATTATGAAGTCAAGCATGAAGAGAAGTGTTTTTGGGTTTCAGACATGGAAATTTTGAAAACCTCCCAAAAACTTCATCTTAGAGTGACAAAGAAGGATCCAAGCTTACCTTTTCATTTTCATGTTTTAAGCTTGTTTAAATATTGGTCAAGCCTAGGATTTGACCAAGATTCAAATGGGCATAAAAATTCTGGAAAAATAAAAAAAATAAAAACCAAAGCACATAGTCTTCTTACGTCATATATATCTATAGTAAGCATATTCAAGTAGATAAACAAGGTATAGACATATTCAAAACAGACAAATCCTGTATCTACCCCCTAACCCTAAACTCGGTCTTATGATGCCTAGCATGAAGAGAAGTCGTTTTGGGTTTCAAACGTTTAAGCCAAAAGCCCCATTTCATATATTTCAAATTTGGTTCAAATTTGAAAGACATACAAGTTATAGCACACATAGTGCATACATGTTCACACATACTGCACTACTCCCTCCGTCCACAAATAAGTGTACATTTGGGTTTTTGGATAAGTCAAACTTTAACAATTTTGACCATTTTTTTACCAAAAAGTAGCAACATGTGTGACATCAAATTACTATATTATGAGACTGTATTTTGAGATGAATCTAGTGATGGTAGTTTAGTGTCATAAATGTTGTTACGTTTCCCTAAAAAGTTAGTCAAAGTTAATAAAGTTTGACTTATCTAAAAACTCAAATGTACACTTATTTGTGGACGGAGGGAGTAGATGCTAATTAACCCTATAGTTTGAGGCCATTTGGATGAGGTCGAAAAAAATCTTGGATTAGAAATGGGGTTGTTCGAACCCCGTAGTTGGATTTTTTATGAACTTGATCTGTAGTACTGGGCAAAACCCTAGTTTAACGTATTTAATTATAGATTCGTAGGTTGATTTTTCTACCTTTTTATTATTATTACTATGCAGCACATGTGTGTTTGCCCGTCGAGTGAAACTCGGAGGAAGAGGGATCACTCGGAAGGAGAGAAGAAGGGAGAGCATTATGGTGTCTCCCCTTTTTCGGGTGATGATGTTGACTTTTGTGCAGGGTTTGTCAGTGAGCAGGAGGTGCGAGCGAGCGAGCGAGCGAGTCGAGAGGCCGAGAATGAGAGAGATTTGTTTTTTTTTGTGAGAGGGACAACCGAAGGATCCAGAAGGACCCACAGACAAACGCATCCTGATGCGTCTTCTCTTGACAAAGAAGATGGCTTGGAGTTTGCGTACCTACTGCACTTGACTTGTGCTCACTGAAGTGTGGGACCTCACGCATGGGCACCACACGTAAGTGACAGACCTGTTGGTGTAAAAACTCGGTTGATTATTATAGTGCATTAGAACAAAGTTTCCTATGGATTCAACGGTAGGAAATCCAAGTTAACTCATTTACATGACATTAATTTTTCCATGAAGCAAAGTTAACACATCTATCAATTGGTACATTTTGGAGTGACTAAGAAGGATCCATGCTTATTCGTTTTCACGTGTTAAATTTGTTTAAATCTTGCTCAAACCTAGGATTTCACCAAGATTGAAATGGGCATGAAAATTCAAAAAAAAATGAAATACCAATGCACATAGTCTTCTTCTGTCATATATAGTAAGCATTCAAGATGATAAACAAGGTCTAGACATATTCAAACCAGGCAAATCATGTATCTACTCCCTAACGACCCTAAACTCCGTCTTATGAAGTAAGGCATGAAGAGAAGTGGTTTTGGGTTTCAAACATGCAAATTTCAAAAACCTCCCAAAAGCTTCATTTTAGAGTGACTAAGAAGGATCGAGGCTTACCTTTTCATTTTCATGTTTTAAACTTGTTTAAATCTTGGTCAAACCTAGCTAGTATTTGACCAATATTCAAATGGGCATAAAATTCAAAAAAATCAGAAAAATGAAAAACCAAAGCACATAGCCTTCTTATGTCATATAGTAAGAATTCAAGTTGATAAACAAGGTCTAGACATATTCAAACTAGAAAAATCATGTATCTACCCCTTACACTCTAAACTATGTCTTATGAAGTCAATTAAGCATGAAGAGAAGTGGTTTTGGGTTTCAAACATGGAAATTTCAAAAACCTCCCAAAAGCTTCATTTTAGAGTGACTAAGAAGGATCCATGCTTACCTTTTAATTTTCAGATTTTAAACTTGTTTAAATCTTTGTGAAACCTAGGATTTGACCAAGATTCAAATGGGCATAAAAATTCAGGAAAAAACCAAAAGATTGATAAACCAAAGCACATAGCATTCTTATGTCATACAGTAAGCATTCAAGTTGATAAACAAGGTCTAGACATATTCAAACTAGAAAATCATGTATATATCTGCCCCTAACCTTAAACTCTGTCTTATGAAGTCAATCATGAAGAGAAGTGGTTTTGGGTTTCAAACATGAAAATTTCAAGAACATCCCAAAAGCGCTTCATTTTAGAGTGACTAAGAAGGATCCATGCTTACCTTTTCGTTTTCATATTATATACTTGTTTAAATCCAGGTCAAACATAGGATTTGACCAAGATTCAAATGGGCATAAAATAAAATAAAATAGAAGAATGAAAAACAAAAGCACATAGTCTTCGTATGTCATATAGTAAGCTTTCAAGTTGATAAACAAGGTTTAGACATGTTCAAACCAGACAAATCATGTATCTACCCCCTAACCATAAACTCGATCGATCTTATGAAGTCTAGCCTGAAGAGAAGTCGTATTGGTTTCAAACATGAAAATTTCAAGAACCTCCCAAAATCTTCAAATGGGCATAATATTCAAAAAAACCAGAAAAATGAAAAACCAAAGCACATAGCCTTCTTATGTCATATAGTAAGAATTCAAGTTGATAAACAAGGTCTAGACATATTCAAACTAGACAAATCATGTATCTACCCCTAACACTCTAAACTCTGTCTTATGAAGTCAAGCATGAAGAGAAGTGGTTTTTGGGTTTCAAACATGGAAATTTCAAAAACCTCCCAAAAGCTTCATTTTAGAGTGACTAAGAAGGATCCATGCTTACCTTTTAATTTTCAGATTTTAAACTTGTTTAAATCTTTGTGAAACCTAGGATTTGACCAAGATTCAAATGGGCATAAAAATTCAGGAAAAAACCAAAAGAATGATAAACCAAAGCACATAGCATTCTTATGTCATAGAGTAAGCATTCAAGTTGATTAACAAGGTCTAGACATATTCAAACTAGAAAATCATGTATATATCTATTCCTAACCTTAAACTCTGTCTTATGAAGCAATCATGAAGAGAAGTGGTTTTGGGTTTCAAACATGAAAATTTCAAGAACATCCCAAAAGTCGCTTCATTTTAGAGTGACTAAGAAGGATCCAGGCTTACCTTTTCGTTTTCATATTTTATACTTGTTTAAATCCAGGTCAAACATAGGATTTAACCAAGATTCAAATGGGCATAAAATAAAAAAAATAGAAGAATGAAAAACAAAAGCACATAGTCTTCTTATGTCATATAGTAAGCTTGCAAGTTGATAAACAAGGTTTAGACATGTTCAAACCAGACAAATCATGTATCTAGCCCCTAACCATAAACTCGGTCGATCTTATGAAGTCTAGCATGAAGAGAAGTCGTATTGGTTTCAAACATGAAAATTTCAAGAACCACCCAAAATCTTCAAATGGGCATATAACATTCAAAAAACCAGAAAAATGAAAAACCAAAGCACATATATAGCCTTCTTATGTCATATAGTAAGCATTCAAGTTGATAAACAAGCATGTCTAGACATATTCAAACCCGACAAATCATGTATCTACCCCCTAACCCTAAACTCTGCATGTCTTATGAAGTCAACCATGCATGAAGAGAGAAGTGGTTTTTGGGTTTCAAACATTGAGATTTCAAGAACCCCCCAAAAGCTTCATTTTAGAATGACTAGCTAGGAAGGATCCAGGCTTACCTTTTCATTTTCATGCTATAGACTTGTTTAAATCTTGGTCAAACCTAGGATTTGACCAAGATTCAAATGGGCATAAACATTCAAAAAAATCAAAAAATCAAAAACCAAAGCACATATAGTCTTCTTATGTCATATAGTAAGAATTGAAGTTGATAAACAAGGTATAGACATATTCAAACTAGACAAATCATGTATCTACCCCCTAAAGCCCTAAACTAGCTTTGTCTTATGAAGTCAAGCATGAAGAGAAATGGTTTTGGGTTTCAAATTAAACATGGAAATTTCAAGAACCCCCCCCCAAAGCTTCATTTTGGAGTGACTAAGAAGGATCGAGGTTTACCTTTTCATTTTCATGTTTTAAACTGCCTTAGATCTTGGTCAAACCTATGATTTCACCACGACTCAAATGGGCATAAAAATAAAAAATAAAAAAATGAAAAACCAAAGCACATAGCCTTCTTATGTCATATATAGTAAGCATTCAACTTGATGAACATGGCTGGTCTAGACATATTCATAATAGAAAAAACGTGTATCTACCCCCTAACGATTAATTAACTTTGTCTTAATTATGAAGTCAAGCATGAAGAGAAGTGTTTTTGGGTTTCAGACATGGAAATTTTGAAAACCTCCCAAAAACTTCATCTTAGAGTGACAAAGAAGGATCCAAGCTTACCTTTTCATTTTCATGTTTTAAGCTTGTTTAAATATTGGTCAAGCCTAGGATTTGACCAAGATTCAAATGGGCATAAAAATTCTGGAAAAATAAAAAAATAAAAACCAAAGCACATAGTCTTCTTACGTCATATATATCTATAGTAAGCATATTCAAGTAGATAAACAAGGTATAGACATATTCAAAACAGACAAATCCTGTATCTACCCCCTAACCCTAAACTCGGTCTTATGATGCCTAGCATGAAGAGAAGTCGTTTTGGGTTTCAAACGTTTAAGCCAAAAGCCCCATTTCATATATTTCAAATTTGGTTCAAATTTGAAAGACATACAAGTTATAGCACACATAGTGCATACATGTTCACACATACTGCACTACTCCCTCCGTCCACAAATAAGTGTACATTTGGGTTTTTGGATAAGTCAAACTTTAACAATTTTGACCATTTTTTTACCAAAAAGTAGCAACATGTGTGACATCAAATTACTATATTATGAGACTGTATTTTGAGATGAATCTAGTGATGGTAGTTTAGTGTCATAAATGTTGTTACGTTTCCCTAAAAAGTTAGTCAAAGTTAATAAAGTTTGACTTATCTAAAAACTCAAATGTACACTTATTTGTGGACGGAGGGAGTAGATGCTAATTAACCCTATAGTTTGAGGCCATTTGGATGAGGTCGAAAAAAATCTTGGATTAGAAATGGGGTTGTTCGAACCCCGTAGTTGGATTTTTTATGAACTTGATCTGTAGTACTGGGCAAAACCCTAGTTTAACGTATTTAATTATAGATTCGTAGGTTGATTTTTCTACCTTTTTATTATTATTACTATGCAGCACATGTGTGTTTGCCCGTCGAGTGAAACTCGGAGGAAGAGGGATCACTCGGAAGGAGAGAAGAAGGGAGAGCATTATGGTGTCTCCCCTTTTTCGGGTGATGATGTTGACTTTTGTGCAGGGTTTGTCAGTGAGCAGGAGGTGCGAGCGAGCGAGCGAGCGAGCGAGTCGAGCGAGGCCGAGAATGAGAGAGATTTGTTTTTTTTTGTGAGAGGGACAACCGAAGGATCCAGAAGGACCCACAGACTTCCAAAACGCATCCTGATGCGTCTTCTCTTGACAAAGAAGATGGCTTGGAGTTTGCGTACCTACTGCACTTGACTTGTGCTCACTGAAGTGTGGGACCTCACGCATGGGCACCACACGTAAGTGACAGACCTGTTGGTGTAAAAACTCGGTTGATTATTATAGTGCATTAGAACAAAGTTTCCTATGGATTCAACGGTAGGAAATCCAAGTTAACTCATTTACATGACATTAATTTTTCCATGAAGCAAAGTTAACACATCTATCAATTGGTACATTTTGGAGTGACTAAGAAGGATCCATGCTTATTCGTTTTCACGTGTTAAATTTGTTTAAATCTTGCTCAAACCTAGGATTTCACCAAGATTGAAATGGGCATGAAAATTCAAAAAAAAATGAAATACCAATGCACATAGTCTTCTTCTGTCATATATAGTAAGCATTCAAGATGATAAACAAGGTCTAGACATATTCAAACCAGGCAAATCATGTATCTACTCCCTAACGACCCTAAACTCCGTCTTATGAAGTAAGGCATGAAGAGAAGTGGTTTTGGGTTTCAAACATGCAAATTTCAAAAACCTCCCAAAAGCTTCATTTTAGAGTGACTAAGAAGGATCGAGGCTTACCTTTTCATTTTCATGTTTTAAACTTGTTTAAATCTTGGTCAAACCTAGCTAGTATTTGACCAATATTCAAATGGGCATAAAATTCAAAAAAATCAGAAAAATGAAAAACCAAAGCACATAGCCTTCTTATGTCATATAGTAAGAATTCAAGTTGATAAACAAGGTCTAGACATATTCAAACTAGAAAAATCATGTATCTACCCCTTACACTCTAAACTATGTCTTATGAAGTCAATTAAGCATGAAGAGAAGTGGTTTTGGGTTTCAAACATGGAAATTTCAAAAACCTCCCAAAAGCTTCATTTTAGAGTGACTAAGAAGGATCCATGCTTACCTTTTAATTTTCAGATTTTAAACTTGTTTAAATCTTTGTGAAACCTAGGATTTGACCAAGATTCAAATGGGCATAAAAATTCAGGAAAAAACCAAAAGATTGATAAACCAAAGCACATAGCATTCTTATGTCATACAGTAAGCATTCAAGTTGATAAACAAGGTCTAGACATATTCAAACTAGAAAATCATGTATATATCTGCCCCTAACCTTAAACTCTGTCTTATGAAGTCAATCATGAAGAGAAGTGGTTTTGGGTTTCAAACATGAAAATTTCAAGAACATCCCAAAAGCCGCTTCATTTTAGAGTGACTAAGAAGGATCCATGCTTACCTTTTCGTTTTCATATTATATACTTGTTTAAATCCAGGTCAAACATAGGATTTGACCAAGATTCAAATGGGCATAAAATAAAATAAAATAGAAGAATGAAAAACAAAAGCACATAGTCTTCGTATGTCATATAGTAAGCTTTCAAGTTGATAAACAAGGTTTAGACATGTTCAAACCAGACAAATCATGTATCTACCCCCTAACCATAAACTCGATCGATCTTATGAAGTCTAGCCTGAAGAGAAGTCGTATTGGTTTCAAACATGAAAATTTCAAGAACCTCCCAAAATCTTCAAATGGGCATAATATTCAAAAAAACCAGAAAAATGAAAAACCAAAGCACATAGCCTTCTTATGTCATATAGTAAGAATTCAAGTTGATAAACAAGGTCTAGACATATTCAAACTAGACAAATCATGTATCTACCCCTAACACTCTAAACTCTGTCTTATGAAGTCAAGCATGAAGAGAAGTGGTTTTGGGTTTCAAACATGGAAATTTCAAAAACCTCCCAAAAGCTTCATTTTAGAGTGACTAAGAAGGATCCATGCTTACCTTTTAATTTTCAGATTTTAAACTTGTTTAAATCTTTGTGAAACCTAGGATTTGACCAAGATTCAAATGGGCATAAAAATTCAGGAAAAAACCAAAAGAATGATAAACCAAAGCACATAGCATTCTTATGTCATAGAGTAAGCATTCAAGTTGATTAACAAGGTCTAGACATATTCAAACTAGAAAATCATGTATATATCTATTCCTAACCTTAAACTCTGTCTTATGAAGCAATCATGAAGAGAAGTGGTTTTGGGTTTCAAACATGAAAATTTCAAGAACATCCCAAAAGTCGCTTCATTTTAGAGTGACTAAGAAGGATCCAGGCTTACCTTTTCGTTTTCATATTTTATACTTGTTTAAATCCAGGTCAAACATAGGATTTAACCAAGATTCAAATGGGCATAAAATAAAAAAATAGAAGAATGAAAAACAAAAGCACATAGTCTTCTTATGTCATATAGTAAGCTTGCAAGTTGATAAACAAGGTTTAGACATGTTCAAACCAGACAAATCATGTATCTAGCCCCTAACCATAAACTCGGTCGATCTTATGAAGTCTAGCATGAAGAGAAGTCGTATTGGTTTCAAACATGAAAATTTCAAGAACCACCCAAAATCTTCAAATGGGCATATAACATTCAAAAAACCAGAAAAATGAAAAACCAAAGCACATATATAGCCTTCTTATGTCATATAGTAAGCATTCAAGTTGATAAACAAGCATGTCTAGACATATTCAAACCCGACAAATCATGTATCTACCCCCTAACCCTAAACTCTGCATGTCTTATGAAGTCAACCATGCATGAAGAGAGAAGTGGTTTTGGGTTTCAAACATTGAGATTTCAAGAACCCCCCAAAAGCTTCATTTTAGAATGACTAGCTAGGAAGGATCCAGGCTTACCTTTTCATTTTCATGCTATAGACTTGTTTAAATCTTGGTCAAACCTAGGATTTGACCAAGATTCAAATGGGCATAAACATTCAAAAAAATCAAAAAATCAAAAACCAAAGCACATATAGTCTTCTTATGTCATATAGTAAGAATTGAAGTTGATAAACAAGGTATAGACATATTCAAACTAGACAAATCATGTATCTACCCCCTAAAGCCCTAAACTAGCTTTGTCTTATGAAGTCAAGCATGAAGAGAAATGGTTTTGGGTTTCAAATTAAACATGGAAATTTCAAGAACCCCCCCCCAAAGCTTCATTTTGGAGTGACTAAGAAGGATCGAGGTTTACCTTTTCATTTTCATGTTTTAAACTGCCTTAGATCTTGGTCAAACCTATGATTTCACCACGACTCAAATGGGCATAAAAATAAAAAAAATAAAAAAATGAAAAACCAAAGCACATAGCCTTCTTATGTCATATATAGTAAGCATTCAACTTGATGAACATGGCTGGTCTAGACATATTCATAATAGAAAAAACGTGTATCTACCCCCTAACGATTAATTAACTTTGTCTTAATTATGAAGTCAAGCATGAAGAGAAGTGTTTTTGGGTTTCAGACATGGAAATTTTGAAAACCTCCCAAAAACTTCATCTTAGAGTGACAAAGAAGGATCCAAGCTTACCTTTTCATTTTCATGTTTTAAGCTTGTTTAAATATTGGTCAAGCCTAGGATTTGACCAAGATTCAAATGGGCATAAAAATTCTGGAAAAAAAAAAAATAAAAACCAAAGCACATAGTCTTCTTACGTCATATATATCTATAGTAAGCATATTCAAGTAGATAAACAAGGTATAGACATATTCAAAACAGACAAATCCTGTATCTACCCCCTAACCCTAAACTCGGTCTTATGATGCCTAGCATGAAGAGAAGTCGTTTTGGGTTTCAAACGTTTAAGCCAAAAGCCCCATTTCATATATTTCAAATTTGGTTCAAATTTGAAAGACATACAAGTTATAGCACACATAGTGCATACATGTTCACACATACTGCACTACTCCCTCCGTCCACAAATAAGTGTACATTTGGGTTTTTGGATAAGTCAAACTTTAACAATTTTGACCATTTTTTTACCAAAAAGTAGCAACATGTGTGACATCAAATTACTATATTATGAGACTGTATTTTGAGATGAATCTAGTGATGGTAGTTTAGTGTCATAAATGTTGTTACGTTTCCCTAAAAAGTTAGTCAAAGTTAATAAAGTTTGACTTATCTAAAAACTCAAATGTACACTTATTTGTGGACGGAGGGAGTAGATGCTAATTAACCCTATAGTTTGAGGCCATTTGGATGAGGTCGAAAAAAATCTTGGATTAGAAATGGGGTTGTTCGAACCCCGTAGTTGGATTTTTTATGAACTTGATCTGTAGTACTGGGCAAAACCCTAGTTTAACGTATTTAATTATAGATTCGTAGGTTGATTTTTCTACCTTTTTATTATTATTACTATGCAGCACATGTGTGTTTGCCCGTCGAGTGAAACTCGGAGGAAGAGGGATCACTCGGAAGGAGAGAAGAAGGGAGAGCATTATGGTGTCTCCCCTTTTTCGGGTGATGATGTTGACTTTTGTGCAGGGTTTGTCAGTGAGCAGGAGGTGCGAGCGAGCGAGCGAGTCGAGCGAGGCCGAGAATGAGAGAGATTTGTTTTTTTTGTGAGAGGGACAACCGAAGGATCCAGAAGGACCCACAGACTTCCAAAACGCATCCTGATGCGTCTTCTCTTGACAAAGAAGATGGCTTGGAGTTTGCGTACCTACTGCACTTGACTTGTGCTCACTGAAGTGTGGGACCTCACGCATGGGCACCACACGTAAGTGACAGACCTGTTGGTGTAAAAACTCGGTTGATTATTATAGTGCATTAGAACAAAGTTTCCTATGGATTCAACGGTAGGAAATCCAAGTTAACTCATTTACATGACATTAATTTTTCCATGAAGCAAAGTTAACACATCTATCAATTGGTACATTTTGGAGTGACTAAGAAGGATCCATGCTTATTCGTTTTCACGTGTTAAATTTGTTTAAATCTTGCTCAAACCTAGGATTTCACCAAGATTGAAATGGGCATGAAAATTCAAAAAAAAATGAAATACCAATGCACATAGTCTTCTTCTGTCATATATAGTAAGCATTCAAGATGATAAACAAGGTCTAGACATATTCAAACCAGGCAAATCATGTATCTACTCCCTAACGACCCTAAACTCCGTCTTATGAAGTAAGGCATGAAGAGAAGTGGTTTTGGGTTTCAAACATGGAAATGTCAAAAACCTCCCAAATGCTTCATTTTAGAGTGACTAAGAAGGATCCATGCTTACCTTTTAATTTTCAGATTTTAAACTTGTTTAAATCTTTGTGAAACCTAGGATTTGACCAAGATTCAAATGGGCATAAAAATTCAGGAAAAAACCAAAAGATTGATAAACCAAAGCACATAGCATTCTTATGTCATATAGTAAGCATTCAAGTTGATAAATAAGGTCTAGACATATTCAAACTAGAAAATCATGTATATATCTGCCCCTAACCTTAAACTCTGTCTTATGAAGTCAATCATGAAGAGAAGTGGTTTTGGGTTTCAAACATGAAAATTTCAAGAACATCCCAAAAGCCGCTTCATTTTAGAGTGACTAAGAAGGATCCAGGCTTACCTTTTCGTTTTCATATTTTATACTTGTTTAAATCCAGGTCAAACATAGGATTTGACCAAGATTCAAATGGGCATAAAATAAAAAAATAGAAGAATGAAAAACAAAAGCACATAGTCTTCTTATATATGTCATATAGTAAGCTTTCAAGTTGATAAACAAGGTTTAGACATGTTCAAACCAGACAAATCATGTATCTACCCCTAACCATAAACTCGGTCGATCTTATGAAGTCTAGCATGAAGAGAAGTCGTATTGGTTTCAAACATGAAAATTTCAAGAACCTCCCAAAATCTTCAAATGGGCATAAAATTCAAAAAACCGGAAAAATGAAAAACCAAAGCACATAGCCTTCTTATGTCATATAGTAAGCATTCAAGTTGATAAACAAGCATGTCTAGACATATTCAACCCCGACAAATCATGTATCTACCCCTAACCCTAAACTCTGCATGTCTTATGAAGTCAACCATGAAGAGAAGTGGTTTTGGGTTTCAAACATTGAGATTTCAAGAACCCCCCAAAAGCTTCATTTTAGAATGACTAAGAAGGATCCAGGCTTACCTTTTCATTTTCATGTTATAGACTTGTTTAAATCTTGGTCAAACCTAGGATTTGACCAAGATTCAAATGGGCATAAACATTCAGAAAAAATCAAAAAATCAAAAACCAAAGCACATATAGTCTTCTTATGTCACATAGTAAGAATTGAAGTTGATAAACAAGGTCTAGACATATTCAAACCAGACAAATCGTGTATCTACACCTAACCCTAAACTATATCTAATGAAGTCAAGCATGATGAGAAATGGTTTTGGGTTTCAAACATTGAGATTTCAAGAACCCCCCAAAAGCTTCATTTTAGAATGACTAAGAAGGATCCAGGCTTACCTTTTCATTTTCATGTTATAGACTTGTTTAAATCTTGGTCAAACCTAGGATTTGACCAAGATTCAAATGGGCATAAACATTCAGAAAAATCAAAAAAATCAAAAACCAAAGCACATGTAGTCTTCTTATGTCATATAGTAAGAATTGAAGCTGATAAACAAGGTCTAGACATATTCAAACCAGACAAATCGTGTATCTACACCTAACCCTAAACTATATCTAATGAAGTCAAGCATGATGAGAAATGGTTTTGGGTTTCAAACATGGAAATTTCAAAAACCTCCCAAAAGCTTCATTTTAGAGTGACTAAGAAGGATCCAGGCTTACCTTTTCATTTTCATGTTTTAAAATTATTTAAATCCTGGTCAAAACTAGGATTTGATCTTGATTCAAATGGGCATAAACATTCAGAAAAAAACAAAAAATCAAAAACCAAAGCACATATAGTCTTCTTATGTCATATAGTAAGAATTGAAGTTGATAAACAAGGTCTAGACATATTCAAACCAGACAAATCGTGTATCTACACCTAACCCTAAACTATATCTAATGAAGTCAAGCATGATGAGAAATGGTTTTGGGTTTCAAACATTGAGATTTCAAGAACCCCCAAAAGCTTCATTTTAGAATGACTAAGAAGGATCCAGGCTTACCTTTTCATTTTCATGTTATAGACTTGTTTAAATCTTGGTCAAACCTAGGATTTGACCAAGATTCAAATGGGCATAAACATTCAGAAAAAATTAAAAAATCAAAAACCAAAGCACATATAGTCTTCTTATGTCATATAGTAAGAATTGAAGTTGATAAACAAGGTCTAGACATATTCAAACCAGACAAATCGTGTATCTACACCTAACCCTAAACTATATCTAATGAAGTCAAGCATGATGAGAAATGGTTTTGGGTTTCAAACATTGAGATTTCAAAAACCTCCCAAAAGCTTCATTTTAGAGTGACTAAGAAGGATCCAGGCTTACCTTTTCATTTTCATGTTTTAAACTTGTTTAAATCTTGGTCAAACCTAGGATTTGGCCAAAGATTCAAGTTGATAAACATGGTCTAGACATATTCAAACTAGAAAATCATGTATCTACCCCTAGCCCTAACCCTAAACTCTGTCTTATGAAGTCAAACATGAAGAGAAGTGGTTTTGGGTTTCAAACATGCATGGAAATTTCGAAAACCTCCCAAAAACTTCATCTTAGAGTGACTAAGAAGGATCCATGATTACCTTTTCATTTTAATGTTTTAAACTTGTTTAAATCTTGGTCAAACCCTAGGATTTGGCCAAGATTCAAATGGGCATAAACATTCAGAAAGAACAAAAAATGAAAAACCAATGCACATGCATAGTCTTCTTAGGTCATATAGTAAGCATTCAAGTTGATAAACAAGCATGTCTAGACATATTCAAACCCGACAAATCATGTATCTACCCCATAACCCTAAACTCATCTGTCTTATGAAGTCAACCATGAAGAGAAGTGGTTTTGGGTTTCAAACATTGAGATTTCAAGAACCCCCCAAAAGCTTCATTTTAGAATGACTAAGAAGGATCCATGCTTACCTTTTCACTTTCATGTTTTAAACTTGTTTAAATCTTGGTCAAACCTAGGATTTGACCAAGATTCAAATGGGCATATATAAACATTCAGAAAAAACAAAAACAAAAAACCAAAGCACATATATATATAGCCTTCTTATGTCATATATATATATATATATAGTAAGCATTCAAGTTGATGAACAAGGTCTAGACATATTCAAAACAGAAAAGGCATGTATCTACCCCTAACCCTTAACTTTGTCTTATGAAGTCAAGCATGAAGAGAAGTGGTTTCGGGTTTCAAACATGGAAATTTCTAAAACTTCCCAAAAGCTTAATTTTAGAGTGACTAGGAAGGATCCAGGCTTACCTTTTCATTTTCATGTTTTAAGTTTGTTTAAATCCTAGTCAAACCTAGGATTTGACCAAGATTCAAATGAGCATAAAAATTCAGAAAAAATCAAAAAAAATGAAAACCCAAAGCACATAGCCTTCTTACGTCATATATATAGTAATTAAGCATTCAGGTTGATAAACAAGGTCTAGACATATTCAAAACATACAAATCATGTACTCCGTATCTACCCCCAACCCTAAACTATGTTTTTGGGGGATTTCTTTGACGAAGTTATAACACCCCCACATTTCACATTGGAATTACTTTCAGTAAATCAGCATAAAGTCGTTTAAATGTGCGAAACTATCTTGAAAGTACTAAAACCGTAAAAGTTGGGAATTGGCACTAAAATATGGCGTAATTTATCTAAAAAATGTAGAGTTGCCAGTTTGACCCGTATCTTATATGTACACCATTCACAAAATAAACATATTTTGTCATCTAGAAAATGAAAAAAATATTTTTTATACCGAAAAGTTGAAAAGTCTAGTCATTAACATTGTTGGGAATGGCAAGATGCACCACCATGCCCAATTTGGGCACATTGTAACAAACTGTGCCACAAATATGGCCATAACTATATCATTTGGCTTGCAAACCATGAATCTTCATACACGATAGTCCGCTTTGTGAAGACATTTTGTTTTTCACTACCCTATCACATGTTTCTTATTTTCCCTGTCAACTAACACATACAAGCACACTCCATGTAGAAGGGTTTCATTTTTCAGGTTTTCTTCAGTTTCATTTATTTATTTCAAAACCAGGTCAAAATGTTTTACATGATTATCCTGCAAAGGGGTTGAATATTTCAGTACTATCGCTGGTTTCTATATATAGTAAGTAATATGTATATAAAAATTATTTATGGGGACTTGTAGGACCAAGTTATAACATATCTACAATTCAAATTTGAATTACTTTCAATAAATCAGCATAAAGTCATTTAAATGTGCGAAACTAGCTAGAAAGCACTAAAAACCGTAAATTTGGGATTTGTCATTAAAATATGGCGTAATTTATTTAAAAAATGTAGATGCGCCATTTTGACCCATATCTTTTCTACCCCATGCACAAAAAAACATATTTTATCATCTAGAAAATGAAAAACGATTTTTTATACCGAAAACTTGAAAAGTCTAGTCATCAACATTGTTAGAAATGGCAAGATGCACCACCATGCCCAATTAGGGAACACTATAACAAACAATGTTGTCCAGGGATAATCAAACTTGGTAATATGAACTATGAGATTGAACAAAACGTTATATTTGGTTTACCCTTTGAACCTCCTAACTTACCACAACATTGACTTCTTATTTTTATTTACAAATAGATATTTTAATATCCCATTGTTGTGCAATAATATATGTTTTTTATTATCTCAAATCAATTAGCATTTGATTTTAAAAAACTACCATAATAATTCATGAGAAAGCGTTGAACAAGTTTCAGAATGTAATTTTAGACTTGATAGTTGATATGACCAATAATAGACTTAAATTAAATTGGATTTCAAAGTTCAGATTTTATAAGCGAATATAGTTTCATGTTGCAGATTATGTATTAGCTTGAGGGGCACCCCTAGAATAAAGTAGGTCGGTCACTTACGTGTGGTCCCATGCGTGTAGGTCCCACACATCAGTGAGCACAAGTCACGTGCGGTAGGTAGGCAAACTCCCAGCAATCTTCTTTGTTAAGTAAAGACGCGTCGTCAAGACTCTCTCTCTCTCTCTCTCTCTCTCTCTCCCTTTTGTCGCTGAAAAAAATGAATATTAGACGGGCGCGTAGCCTGCACTGCAGGTCTACATAACTGAAACCCTGTGTGCCAGTCAACATCACTCACCGAAAAAAGTGAAGCATTTCTTTTCACCATAAATAACAGCGGCCCCGTGAGGCACTGCTCTCCCTTTCTCTTTCTCCTTCCGTGTGATCCCTCTTCCACCTTTTATCCTTTGCACGATCGAAACTCCACTTATTGTTGTCATTGTTGCACAAAACACTCACTTAACCTGTTCTTTTGCACATATCACCAACTCATGTATTTGTTGCACAAAGGTCTAAATCTGTCGCTAAGCTACTTTACTCTAAATCTGATGACCGGGACCTAGAAGGTAGTGATATCCATTGTCATTGTGTAGTGTGTTTTTTAGAACTCTAAAAGAATATGAAAATATTTTAGCAATTGAAATAATATAAATTAACTAATATGGGATCGATAGTCATGAAATATATTTTCTACTATCCGGCCAATATCAAGTGTCATGAAATATATTCATTGTAAACTTAGTGATAATCACTCGAGTTTGATATGAATGGCCTAGCTAGCTATGGGCATCTCCCACTATATATGTTGTCCACACGACCAAGCAACAAGCATCCATGAGGAAAGTTTCTTATGGGTGACTTTCATCTCTGCCGCAAAACACGCGCCGAAATTGTTGGCGCGTCCCATTTTCAAGCTACCCCAAAACCTGCGGTTTGCCCGTCGGCCTATAAACATCGGTCCACAGAGGATATTTCCCTGTAGAGCACAATTCGAACACCACATCTTTCTCATGCTTCTACCAGGCACACTCCCACGACGACGGCCGTGCCCCACCGCCCCTCCTCACCATCACTGCCTTCTCACCGGCCACCGTAGTGACCGACCACGTTTTACCGGCTCCCTTGCTGCCTAGCAAGCCGGATTAGCTTCCTCGACGCCGACGTTCACCGCGCCATATCTCCTCCGGATCTGCTTCCCCGACTCTGTAGTCCACCTCACCGGAGATCGAGATGGGCAAAAAACGCGGCCCCAAAGTCGACCACCCCCAACCAAAGAGTAAATCCGCCCGGGCCTCAGACGAAGGTTGATGAATACTTTACATGTCCGCTTTTGTTATATGCATTTGATTTCTTACACTAGTTTTCGTTGCTTTCTTGCAATGCATTCTTGCTGATATTAGATCAGTGTAGATAGTTGTTTGCCGCGTAGCTATATGAGATCTTAACCTTACATCTGCTGATCGAGAGGAAGATCGAGGTTATGTCCGCTTTCGTTATGCATTTCTTTTCCGAGAATCACTTCTGTGTGATATGTTTTGGGGGTTTGAAGTATGCATTTTACAAAGGTTATGATAGCAGTCAAGCTAGCAGAGCAATTTGTTGATAGTATTAAACTGCCTGTATTTTTTTTATCTCGGAACTCTGCTGATCGTAACCTTACATCTGCTGATGGAGAGGCAGAGCTTATGTCCGCTTTCGTTACGCATTTCTTTTCCAAATATCACTTCTGTGCGGTACTTTTTTGGGGTTTGAAGTATACTACATTACTACCTCCACCCCAAACCTGAAGGCTTATTTATAAAAGTCAAACCAAGTAAAGTTTGACCAAACTTTCAGAACAATCTATCAAGAAATATAATATTTTGTAGATACCGTACGAAAATATATTCGTTATCTATTTAATGATATTAAATTTGTATTTTGCATGTTAATGATTTTTGATAAAAACTTCGGGATGGTGGTAGTACGTATTACAAAGGTTATGATAGCAGTCAAGCTAGGAGAGCAATTTATTGATAGTATTAAACTGCCTGTATTTTTTTCTATTTGCAACTCTGTGTGCGCCATGTGGAATTGCATGCTCTAGCCAGTTCATCCAATGAGGTTTTATCACTTAACACCAGAAGTTCAGGATTTTTTTATCACAGAACCACAACCCTAGAAATTTGTATCACAAAACACTAACATTTGGGGTAATTGTTTCGCAGAATACATGATCTCTGTTTGATAGCCCATTAGTGACCTCCGGCCACCGTCAGTTTAAGAGTGACCGCAGGAGAAAGACAATTAGACTTTATTTTGTGGTATTTGCTGTTAAACGCAAATACAAAGCTGTTTGTCAACACTAGTTGTTAAATCTTAAGTCCAGACAGTTCAAAATAAAATCTTATGTCCAGGGTAGTTGTATTGGTAAACATTATCAAAACCTTATGCTGGTACAGAATATATTACCCAAATCTCATGTTCTTGTGTGGTTATAATTTCTTGTGGATATTTGTCATATGGTAATTCATTTGTGTGTAGCATATGTAACAAGTGTGACTCATATTCTCATTTCCACAGAGTGTCTACAAAATTTCACACCAAAATTCATTTGTTTGTAGCAAACATGCTCACGTACTGTAAATTGGTGTCACGCTGTAGGGTCATGCTCTTGTCAAGCCGACTAATGACAAATAATGTGTTATGTGAAATAATTTCCCCAAATGTTGGTGTTTTGTGATTAAAAATCCCCAACTTGTGGTGCTAAGTGATAAAACCACTCATTCAATAGACCGAGCCTTAGGCATGTATCATTAGATATTTTTTTAGGAAGGCTGCAAATATTTATTTTGAATACTGCGTTGCTACTTGCTAGGATTTGAACTCAGGACCTTGTAGGTCTGATACCATTTCGAATTGCATGCTCTAGCAAGTTCATCCAATAGATCGATCTGTTGGAATTTGGAAGACCCTAGGCAATTATATTAAGCACACGCCATTCCATATGGTTAACCATTGGCATGAAAATGACACTTATATGTGTTTGAGTCTATATGTGGATTGCTTAGCCCTTTCCATCAGTTCGGACTTTTGGTTGCGTTGGCTACTGCATGAAGCTTGACATCATACTTATCCTAAAAATTGTTGCTGCTGCCCTTTGTTGCCCAACATAAATTATTTTTGAGCCATAATTTGTTTGCCCTTTCCATCAGTCCGGACTTCCGGTTGCGTTGGCTAGTGCATGAAGCTTGACAATATGAACATCAATTATTTTTGAGCCATAGTTTGTTTGTCATTACACCTTTTGAGCAGTCTCACTGCTACTATTAATTTGTTCTTATATGCACAGTTCCATGATAAATCTCATCTGCATTTCTCGCCAATGCATGTTAGGTCTTCCACTCGAGAATGAGTACGAAGAGCAACGGAGGCAAACTATTCTGCATAATAGCCGAGTTGCAGCCTCGTTGGGCCTAACACTACATCCTTCTACAAGGTCTAGTGCAAAAACGCCACCCACCTCCCTCACAAAGGATACGGAACATTCCTCTGATTCAGAATTTGATCCTGCTGATTGTGATGGCGAGCTGACTCAGGAAGATGCCCTGGTCGACTATCGTCTGCAACACAACAAGGTGAGTTTTCTCTGTCCTGTCATCGAATTATTTGTCCCAACTTCCATTTGTTGTATCCCAGTCCTACCAAATATGTTACCCATGCCATGTTCAATCTCATTACTACAATTTTTCCTGCTTAGTTAACGCCTCATATATGTTTTGGCATATGTTGCCTGACTGTTTTTCCATTCCATCTGCATATCATCATCATATAATATTGTACATTGAAATATCATTTATGTGTGACAGGCATCTGCAGATTCGGGAAAGAACTTTTCAAGAACGAATAGGAGGAAGAACACTCAACAGGAACCTCAGGCTGATACCGGAGGATGGGTGACAGTGCGTAATAAAAAAAGAGTTAAGCCTGATGCTCGTGCTGCTCCTCCTATTACAAGGTCTAACAAGAGACTGACACGAGGTGGCGAACAGGCCAAGAATGATAACAGTAAAAGGTCTCGTAAAAACCACAAACCATCGAATCAGACAGAAGTAGCCCCAGCATGTACCAGCCCACACATTCCACAACCACCAGTTGCCAATACTGATTCTCAGCAACAATTGCCAACAGAACCAGTTTCCACAGCAAATTCTAGCCAAGAATTGGCACCATCAGGAGTGGTGGTAGGTAATAATGGCCAAGGACACATGATGCTAGTCCCAGATGATACAGCCTCAAATGTCCAAACAGTGCTGCCACAACACCAGCAAACTGGTGATGATCTCCCTCCGACCCTTAGTCCTGCGAAAGACAACTCCTCTCCCGATGATGAGACCCACGCCAAAAAAGGTAATACTTTTTTCAAGACTTGTAGTTTAATGCTCCCTTATGTATCTATATACCATGATAGCTTGATGTAATGCTTAACTTGGTAGGTTCGCCACGATCAATAAAAACGAGGGGGCCAACGGTAGGAAAAAAACTTGCAGCTAAGATTTCCGGAATGGGTTCAAGATTTCGCATCACATCTATTGTAGGTGGCAGAAGGCCACTTCATCCGCATGAATCTTCATATCTTGTATCACAGGTTGGCCATTTTATCAGGAATGAACTTCCTACCTTCCCATTGTGGAAGCAGCACGTTGACACCCCTTCACAGTTCGAGAGTTTAGTGCATAATTTACACGTAAGTCATGCTTCTCCTGGTAATGATAAATTATTCCACATTGATCTGTCCCATTTCTTGTAGCTTACTGTTGTTTCTATGCTATATAACTCACCAATCATTCCACCGTTGTGAGCAGTTAAGGTTTGAATTCGATGAGGATAATGAGGATGTAAAGTTTGTCATCGCTTCCATATTCAAAGAATTGTTGCGCCAGCACCGCTATAAGCTTAAGGCGACATACTTCACTGGCCAGATTACTGCCAATGTTCGAACAAAGTCTCCTGCACCCTGTATGACTGACGAGCAGTGGGGAGATCTTGTCAAGCATTGGTCTGATCCAAAGAATGTGGTATGGCTTATGAGGACCGTGAAACCAGATTAAATTCCGAATACTTATTTTGCGCCAGTGTCTCACTAGTCTCCTTTTGCAGACGTTGTCTAAAAGGAACCAGGCTAACCGCTTGAAACAACGTTTACCAAGCCGTACAGGATCTCGTCACTTGGTTGGGCATCTCTGGCAAAAAGTAATGCCCCGCTGGTCTGTACTGCTACATATGTTACTCGTAAATTGTGTAGAACTCCGTGTGCATGTTATATTTCCATCCTCCATTTCAACCACGTTATTTGATCTCCATATGATTGTACAAAAATGCAGAAAGTAGATCATGCAAACAACATGCAACCAGACAAAGAGATGACTCTGGCAGAGCAGTTCGAGGCATGCCAGAAGAACAAACATAATGTGATAGGAGAACTTGCAGAAAGTGTTATTGTAAGTCTTCTTTATGATTTAAATTTTTTAACTACACACTTGCCAATTTGTAGGAGCAATATGTCAATATGATCTTGTAGGCGTTTTTGTGAAAATGCATTTGATGTGTAATCAGGCATACCAACTTGTAGGATTAGAAGTAGTTCATACACATTAAATCTACCGTCTGCATGTTTCTCTGTAATAACTTTTATTTTTACACGACTCAAAACTTTTCAGGCAAATATGAAATTGGAGATGGCAAAACCCGGGAAAGATGGTATGGAAAAAACTCTAGAAGAATGTATGGAGACATTTACCATGGTACTTAAAAATAAAGATATCACCAAAAACACTTTCCTGCGAAATGCTGGGTTTTTGCAGTCCAAGTCCAAGTCCAAGTCCAAGTCTTTCTCTGCACAAGTTCTGGAGGAACAAATCCAAATAGAACGAGCTGCAGCAGATGTGTTAAGAAACCAAGTTGACATGTTGAGATCGAGATCAGAAGCATGTGATGCCCTACTGCAGGAGGCCAATCAAGTTTGTTATAATCTCTCAAAAGACTAATAAAATGCCATAGATAATTGGAGATGAAAACACTGACATTGACATGTGAGTACCTTGGTATTGTGAAATGTTTACTGAGACTGAGGCACTGTTCCTATTTTGTTGGTGGATGCATTTATCTACGGCTGGGATCAACTTGGTAGTTGTTCCTGTGGATGTTTTAGAAATTGGTTGCCTAGCCTTTTCAATCCGTTCGAACTTAAATGGTATTAGAGCCAAGGTCTCGAGTTTGAATTGTTGACGGTGTGGTTCAATTCATCCTTAAATTGTTGGTGCCCCATTGGCCCTTGTAAAGCTTCATGTGCCTACCTCCGAATCCAGTGTTGAATTTCTCTTGTCACACACGAGGATGGCTGTTAATGTGTATATAAGTGGGTTGCATAGCCCCTTTTATATAAGGTTGCAAGTTTCCTTTTTGTGTTGTGCCTTTGGGATTCAGCCTGCACTTCTGACTTTTGGTTGCGTTGGCTACTGCATAAGTTTAATATAGTTCCATGTGGTTTTTGTTGAGTTCTATAATAAGTGGATTGCCTAGCCCTTTCCATCATTTCGGACCTGTGGTGTGCTATTCTGTTTTCCACGTATTAGACCTCCTCTTCTTAACAAGACTCCATGAGTAGGAGGCACTATGATTTTTTTTTGCGCATGAAATTACTCAATTAGATAGCTTAATCCCATTTGTTGACTCTCTGTTGATCAGCCACTTGAGGGTAAAACTGAGTATATTGCACTAGCCAGTATTTTTTTTATGAGGTAATGCACTAGCCAGTATTAGTACTCGAGGGGAAAACTGAGTGCAGATATTTTTCCAGTGTAAGGCTAACTGAGTACACGTAACGGTGCAGACGTGCAGTACCACGGACGCGTGTCGCGGTGCACAGCGGTTAGGCGGTGCGCGTGTTGAGACCAAACGTCTAGCTTTTTTGAGAAACTGCCGAGACCAACCGTCACGTTGCCAGAGCCCCCTCTCTCCCTCCCTCTGCACACAGTCTCATTCTCACTCACGCACGCAACCACGCCTCTCACGTCCCATCAACTTCTCCAAATCGAAGGAAAAAACACCAACCGCCCACGCGCGCTCCCTGCCGGCGATGGACAAGAAGAATGCGCCGGCGGCCGTCGCCTCCGTGAACTGGGCCTCTCTCTCGGCTGATGGACCACTTCACAAGATCGGCGAATGCTTACTGGCGAACGAGCAGTACGCTGACACCTACTCTGCTATGAGGCAAGTCTGTAGAAATTGGCGCTCAGGTTTACCTGAGCCCGACGTGCACCTGCACGAATGGATCATGCTAGACCACGGCCTTCCACGCGCTGCTGATTTCACCTTCCTCCACCTCCGCACATCCCGCTACGTCACCATCGATCTAACGGAAGTTCATGCAAGGTTCAAATTCCTCCATATCTATAGAGTTAATCTATTTTTATTTTCAATCGTAAACATCTTAGTGCTGAATGTTATCTTCATCAATATATTTTAGATACTACTTTGTCGGCTTTTGCCGTGGCGTCATCGTGCTTGCCCAGAAGAACCAGCCGCACAAGATACGGCTTCTGAACCCACTCACAAAGACATTGAATACTATGTTTGAGGCGCATATGCCAAACGTTATTCTGAAGTCAGTCGCTGTGATGAAGTCCCCGACTATGGTCTTCGTTTCCAAAGATTACCCGGCGGAAATTGCTTGGGTCGATGAGAGCACTCCAACTAAGGGTATAGATGAAGATTGGGGAGAAGGAAGATTTTCGATCGAGCACCATTGTCTGCGTTGCATTACCCCGTTCAATGGTGAATTGTATGCAATAGCTGTGAACAATTTTGAGTTCGGAAAATTAGTGTGCACCAACAATGTCCAGTTGGAGCAGCGTGCGAGCACTGTCAAAATGGATACACTATTTTCATTTCCAGAACTTGGAAATAACAAGTTCTACCTTGTGGAGTCGGATGGTGCTCTGCTGCTTGTGTTGTTGGACAACAAGCATTTGGAGGAAGGTCAACCATTGGTGTACCGTGTGGACACTGAGAGCCGCTCTCTCCATGCCGTCAATAACATTGGCAGTCGTGCCTTCTTCGTCCATTATATCCGGTGTATCTCCGTCGACACCAGAGTGCACCCGACACTTCGACCTGGCTGCATCTACTACACAGATTTTGGTTATATCAGAGAGTACTTTGATGATATAAAGGCCTGGGATGAGTGGCCAATACATGTGAATAGATTAGGAAACTACGGTATGAGAAATGAACAAAGGCCATACCGTTTGGAGGATGTATTGGCTGCACACTGCAGACGGAAGGAGTTCAATGAAAATTTCCTTCAATGGAGTGACGAAGAAATATATGCTGAATGAAGAACATATTCGTTCATCCTGGGGTATCCTAATCTTCATGTTGGCCATACATTGTGTCTTGTATTATTTTCAGATTAGTTTGTCGTGAACATTAACATTGTTATTGGCTGCTTTTGGCTCTTGTATGCAGTTTATGTAGTATTATATTAGTTTTCTGGATTTATTATGCTGCTGTGAATTTATCCTATACTAGCTTCTAGATTTGACTGATTTTGTTTGTAATGATGATGGCTTGATGTGGCTGCTGGCCTTAACTGCCGAAGCAGAGCAATTAGTACTTAACCAGGTGTAGGCTGTAATATCCCAGGTTTAGAGGCTATAAAATGAGAGAACACCAAAGTGTGCATTGCATTCATGCATAGAAAATCCGGGGAATTTTCGCGCTTTCAAATAAAACTTACCACAGTAACTGAAGTTTCACTTGACTTGCTGGAATTGAAGTAGATCATCAAGTCAAGCGCTATAAACTTCACTGTGATCTTTACTAAAACCCTGTTTTGGGTAGAGATGATTTGATCTATGAGTTAGATCAAATGGAATTAGTTTTACAACAAACAACACCTTAAGTAAGGGTCAATTACAAGATCTTATAAAAGATCTCAACATGACATTCCTTACAACAACACATGAATAATTATTCAATCCTAAATCAAAGAACACAATTAATTAAGACACTATTCTATACTTATCTTATCTAGGTCTTCTACTAAATAAATGTTCCTACCATAAGTCACATGGTATATCTTTTCAACTACTTGAACCAAGTCAAGAACACTCATATTTATTCTTCATTAACTTTGACCATTCCAACCTTGTTTCCAAACTCATTTCCATTAAACTTCAGATATAGGAGAGTACCATTCATATGCTTAGATTATGCATTCAATAGAACCTAGCTTAATATTTGAACCTTATCCAAGTGAGGTACTTGTTGATACTAACTGATACGTCTCCAACGTATCGATAATTTCTTATGTTCCATGCTACTTTATTGATGATACCTACATGTTTTATGCACATTATATGTCATATTTATGCATTTTCTGGAACTAACCTATTAACAAGATGCCGAAGAGCCTGTTTTCTGCTGTTTTTGGTTTCAGAAATCCTAGTAAAGAAATATTCTCGGAATTGGACGAAACTTTCGCCCAGGGTCCTATTTTTGCACGAAGCTTCCGAAGACCGAAGACCTAACGGTGGGGCCACGAGGCAGGGGTGGCCGGCGCGCCCAGCCCTTGGCCGCGCGGCCCTGCCCCCTGGGCCCCTCGTGTGGCCCCTCGCGTTGACCTTCCGCCTACTTAAAGCTCCCGTCGCGAAACCCCCATCGAGAGCCACGATACGGAAAACCTAGAGACGCCGCCGCGAATCCCATCTCGGGGGATTCGGAGATCGCCTCCGGCACCCCCGGAGAGGGGATCCATCTCCGGAGGACTCTTCATCGCCATGATCGCCTCCGGAGTGATGAGTGAGTAGTTCACCCCTGGACCATGGGTCCATAGCAGTAGCTAGATGGTCGTCTTCTCCTTGTTGTGCTTCATTGTTAGATCTTGTGAGCTGCCTAACATGATCAAGATCATCTATATGTAATTCTATATGTTGTGTTTGTCGGGATCCGATGGATAGAGAGTACTATGATTATGGTGATTATCAATCTATTGTTCATGTGTTGTTTATGATCTTGCATGCTCTCCGTTATTAGTAGAGGCTCTGGCCAAGTTTTTACTCTTAACTCCAAGAGGGAGTATTTATGCTCGATAGTGGGTTCATGCCTTCATTGATACCTGGGACAGTGACAGAAAGTTCTAAGGTTGTGATGTGCTGTTGCCACTAGGGATAAAACATTGATGCTATGTCTAAGGATGTAGTTATTGATTACATTACGCACAATACTTAATGCAATTGTCTGTTGCTTTGCAACTTAATACTGGAGGGGGTTCGGACGATAACCTGAAGGTGGACTTTTTAGGCATAGATGCAGTTGGATGGCGGTCTATGTACTTTGTCGTAATGCCCAATTAAATCTCACTATATTTACCATGTCATGTATATGCATTGTTATGCCTTTCTCTATTTGTCAATTGCCCGACTGTAATTTGTTCACCCAACATGCTTTATCTTATGGGAGAGACACCTCTAGTGAACTGTGGACCCCGGTCCTATTCTTTACATAGCATACAATCTACTTGTTTTACTGTTTTCTTTGCAAACATCTTCCACTCGATACGTTTAATCCTTTGTTACAGCAAGCCGGTGAGATTGACAACCTCATTGTTGGGACAAAGTACTTGGTTGTGTTGTGCAGGTTCCTAGTTGGCGCCGAATCCTGGTGTTGCGCCGCATCACATTTCGCGACCATCAACCTTCAACGTGCTTCTTGGCTCCTACTGGTTCGATTAAACCTTGGTTTCTTTCTGAGGGAAAACTTGCTACTGTGCGCATCATACCTTCCTCTTGGGGTTCCCAACGAACGTGTGAGTTACACGCCATCAAGCTTTTTCTGGCGCCGTTGCGGGGAGATCAAGACACGCTGCAAGGGGAGTCTCCACTTCTCAATCTCTTTACTTTGTTTTTGTCTTGCTTTATTTTATTTACTACTTTGTTTGCTGCACTAAATCAAAATACAAAAAAATTAATTGCTAGTTTTACTTTATTTATTGTCTTGCTCTCTATATCGAAAACACAAAAAAATTAGTTACTTGCATTTACTTTATCTAGTTTGTTTTATTTACCGTTGCTAAAATGAATACCCCTGAAAATACTAAGTTGTGTGACTTCACAAATGCAAATAATAATGATTTCCTATGCACACCTATTGCTCCACCTGCTACTACAGCAGAATTCTTTGAAATTAAACCTGCTTTACTAAATCTGGTCATGAGAGAACAATTTTCTGGTGCTAGTTCTGATGATGCTGCTGCCCATCTCAATAATTTTGTTGAACTTTGTGAAATGCAAAAGTATAAAGATGTAGATGGTGATATTATTAAATTGAAAGTGTTTCCTTTCTCATTAAGAGGAAGAGCTAAAGATTGGTTGCTATCTTTGCCTAAGAATAGTATTGATTCATGGACTAAATGCAAGGATGCTTTTATTGGTAGATATTATCCTCCCGCTAAAATTATATCTTTGAGAAGTAGCATAATGAATTTTAAACAATTAGATACTGAACATGTTGCTCAAGCTTGGGAGAGAATGAAAACTTTGGTAAAGAATTGCCCAACCCATGGACTGACTACTTGGATGATCATCCAAACCTTCTATGCAGGACTAAATTTTTCTTCGCGGAATTTATTGGATTCAGCTGCTGGAGGTACCTTTATGTCCATCACATTGGGGGCGGCTACAAAACTTCTTGATGATATGATGATAAATTACTCTGAATGGCACACGGAAAGAGCTCCACAAGGTAAGAAGGTAAATTCTGTTGAGGAAACCTCTTCCTTGAATGATAAGATTGATGTGATTATGTCTATGCTTGTGAATGGTAGATCTAATGTAGATCCAAATAATGTCCCTTTAGCTTCATTGGTTGCTCAAGAAGAAAATGTTGATGTGAATTTCATTAAAAATAATAATTTCAACAACAATGCTTATAGGAACAACTCTGGTAATAACTATAGGCCATATCCTTCTGCTAATGGTAATGGTTATGGTAATTCTTATGGGAATTCTTACAATAATAATAGGAGTGTACCCTCTGGTCTTGAAGCCATGCTTAAAGAATTTATTAGTACACAAACTGCTTTTAACAAATCTGTTGAGGAAAAGCTTGATAAAATTGATACTATTGCTTCTAGAGTTGATAGACTTGCCTCTGATGTTAATATTTTAAAATTGAAAGTTATGCCTAATAATGATATTGATAATAAGATTACTACTACAGCAAATGCCATCCAAGTTAGAATTAATGAGAATATAAGATTAATGGCTGAACTGCGTGCTAGGTGGGATAGAGAAGAAAATGAAAAACTAGCTAAAGAGAATAATGTAGCTAAAGTTTGGACTATTACCACCACTAGTAATGCTAATTCTCCACATGTTGCTGCACCTCCTACTATCAATGGAAATATAATTGGTGTTGGCAATGTTTCTACTCCTAGTGCAAAGCGTACAAAACTGCCTGAAATTGCTAAAACTGCTGAAACTGCTTGTGATAAAACTGCTGAAATTTTTTCCAACCTTGGGAACAATGATCCCATTGCTGTAGCTCATAATGATTTAGATTTTGATGATTGCCACATCTCTGAAGTTATAAAGTTCTTACAAAAACTTGCTAAAAGTCCTAATGCTAGTGCTATAAATTTAGCCTTTACAAAACATATTACAAATGCTCTCATAAAAGCTAGAGAAGAGAAACTAAAACTTGAAACTTCTATTCCTAGAAAGTTAGAAGATGGTTGGGAGCCCATCATTAAAATGAAATTCAATGACTTTGAATGTAATGCTTTATGTGATCTTGGTGCAAGTATTTCTGTTATGCCTAAAAAGATTTATGATATGCTTGACTTGCCACCATTGAAGAATTGTTATTTGGATGTTAATCTTGCCGATAATGTTAAAAAGAAACCTTTGGGGAGGATTGATAATGTGCACATTACGGTTAACAATAACCTTGTCCCCGTTGATTTTGTTGTCTTGGATATCGAATGCAATGCATCTTGTCCTATTGTGTTGGGAAGACCTTTTCTTCGAACTGTTGGTGCTGTTATTGATATGAGGGAAGGTAATATTAAATATCAATTTCCTCTCAAGAAAGGTATGGAACACTTCCCTAGAAAGAGAATGAAGTTGCCTTTTGATTCTATTATTAGAACAAGCTATGATGTTGATGCTTCTACTCTCGATGTTACTTGATTTACACTTTCTGCGCCTAGCTGAAAGGCGTTAAAGAAAAGCGCTTATGGGAGACAACCCATGTTTTTACCTACAGCAATTTTTTGTTTTGTTGAGTCTTGGAAGTTGTTTACTACTGTAGCAACCTCTCCTTATCATGTTTTTGTGCCAAGTAAAGTTTCTATGTCAAAGTTGATGTTATATTTGGGATTGCTGCGCAGAAACAGCATTGCTGTCTGTCACGAATCTGGGCACAATTCTCTGTAGAAAATTCGAAAAAATCTGCCAATTTACGAGCGTGATCCTCAGATATGTACGCAACTTTCATTAGTTTTGAGTTTTTCCATTTGAGCAAGTCTGGTGCCATTTCTAAATTCGTCTTTACGGACTGTTCTGTTTTTGACAGATTCTGCCTTTTATTTCGCATTGCCTCTTTTGCTATGTTGGATTTATTTCTTTGATCCACTAATGTCCAGTAGCATTATGCAATGTCCATAAGTGAAAATAATGATTGTGTCACCTCTGAATGAGTGAATTATTAATTGTGCACTAACCCTCTAATGAGTTTGCTTGAAGTTTGGTGTGAAGGAAGTTTTCAAGGGTCAAGAGAGGAGAATGATATACTATGATCAAGAGGAGTGAAAGCTCTAAGCTTGGGGATGCCCCCGTGGTTCACCCCTGCATATTTTAAGAAGACTCAAGCGTCTAAGCTTGGGGATGCCCAAGGCATCCCCTTCTTCATCAACAACATCATCAGGTTCCTCCCTGAAACTATATTTTTATTCAGTCACATCTGGTGTTCTTTACTTGGAGCGTTTGTTTTCGTTTTTGTTTTTGTTTGAATAAGATGGATCCTAGCATTCACTTTGTGGGAGAGAGACACGCTCCGCTGTTGCATATGGACACATGTGTCCTTAGGCTTTACTCATAATGTTCAAGGCGAAGTTTCTTCTTCGTTAATTTGTTATATGGTTGGAATTGGAAAATGCTACATGTAGTAATTCTAAAATGTCTTGGATAATGTGATACTTGGCAATTGTTGTGCTCATGTTTAAGCTCTTGCATCATATGCTTTGCACCCATTAATGAAGAAATACATAGAGCTTGCTAAAATTTGATTTGCATAATTGGTTTCTCTAAGGTCTAGATAATATCTAGTATTGAGTTTTGAACAACAAGGAAGACAGTGTAGAGTCTTATAATGTTTACAATATGTCTTTTATGTGAGTCTTGCTGCACTTGTTCATCCTTGAGTTTGCTTCAAATAACCTTGCTAGCCTAAACCTTGTATCGAGAGGGAATACTTCTCATGCATCCAAAATCCTTGAGCCAACCACTATGCCATTTGTGTCCACCATACCTACCTACTACATGGTATTTACCCGCCATTCCAAAGTAAATTGCTTGAGTGCTACCTTTAAAATTCCATCATTCACCTTTGCAATATATAGCTCATGGGACAAAATAGCCTTAAAAACTATCGTAGTATTGAATATGTACTTATGCACTTTATATTTTATTAAGTTGCTTGTTGTGCGATAACCATGTTTCTGGGGAACGCCATCAACTATTGTTGAATATCATGTGAGTTGCTATGCATGTCCGTCTTGTCTGAAGGTCTATCATTTTAGTGGTTGGAGCATGCAAAATTGTTAGAGAAGAACATTGGGCCGCTAACTAAAGCCATGAATCATGGTGGAAGTTTCAGTTTTGGACATATATCCTCAATCTCATATGAGAATAATAACTTTGCTACATGCTTATGCATTAAAGAGGAGTCCATTATCTGTTGTCCATGTTGTCCCGGTATGGATGTCTAAGTTGAGAATAATCAAAAGCGAGAAATCCGAAATGCGAGCATTCTCCTTGGACCTTTGTACAGGCGGCATGGAGGCACCCCTTTGTGACACTTGGTTGAAACATGGCATGCAAAGATCCGGTAGTCCAAGTTAAGTAGGACGAGGTGCGGGCACTATTAGTATACTATGCGTGAGGCTTGCAACTTGTAAAATATAATTTACATAACTCATATGCTTTATTACTACCGTTGACAAAATTGTTTCATGTTTTCAAAATAAAAGCTCTAGCACAAATACAGCAATCGATGCTTTCCTCTTTGAAGGACCATTCTTTTACTTTTATTGTTGAGTCAGTTTACCTATCTCCTTCCACCTTAAGAAGCAAACACTTGTGTGAACTGTGCATTGATTCCTACATACTTGCATATTGCACTTGTTATATTACTTTATGTTGACAATATCCATGAGATATACATGTTACAAGTTGAAAGCAACCGCTGAAACTTAATCTTCCTATGTGTTGCTTCAACACCTTTACTTTGATTTATTGCTTTACGAGTTAACTCTTATGCAAGACTTATTGATGCTTGTCTTGAAGTACTATTCATGAAAAGTCTTTGCTATATGATTCAGTTGTTTACTCATGTCATTACCTTTGCTTTGATCGCTGCATTCATTACATATGTTTACAAATAGTATGATCAAGATTATGATGGCATGTCACTTCAGAAATTATCTTTGTTATCGTTACCTGCTCGGGACGAGCAGAACTAAGCTTGGGGATGCTGATACGTCTCCAACGTATCGATAATTTCTTATGTTCCATGCTACTTTATTGATGATACCTACATGTTTTATGCACATTATATGTCATATTTATGCATTTTCTGGAACTAACCTATTAACAAGATGCCGAAGAGCTAGTTGTGTTTTCTGCTGTTTTTGGTTTCAGAAATCCTAGTAAAGAAATATTCTCGGAATTGGACGAAACGCCCAGGGTCCTATTTTTGCACGAAGCTTCCAGAAGACCGAAAAGTGGGGCCACGAGGCAGCCAGGGGTGGCCGGCGCGGCCCAGCCCTGGCCGCGCGGCCCTGCCCCCGGGCCCCTCGTGTGGCCCTCGCGTTGACCTTCCGCCTACTTAAAGCTCCCGTCGCGAAACCCCCGCGAGAGCCACGATACGGAAAACCTTGAGACGCCGCCGCGAATCCCATCTCGGGGGATTCGGAGATCGCCTCCGGCACCCTGCCGGAGAGGGGATCCATCTCCCGGAGGACTCTTCATCGCCATGATCGCCTCCGGAGTGATGAGTGAGTAGTTCACCCCTGGACCATGGGTCCATAGCAGTAGCTAGATGGTCGTCTTCTCCTTGTTGTGCTTCATTGTTAGATCTTGTGAGCTGCCTAACATGATCAAGATCATCTATATGTAATTCTATATGTTGTGTTTGTCGGGATCCGATGGATAGAGAGTACTATGATTATGGTGATTATCAATCTATTGTTCATGTGTTGTTTATGATCTTGCATGCTCTCCGTTATTAGTAGAGGCTCTGGCCAAGTTTTTACTCTTAACTCCAAGAGGGAGTATTTATGCTCGATAGTGGGTTCATGCCTTCATTGATACCTGGGACAGTGACAGAAAGTTCTAAGGTTGTGATGTGTTGTTGCCACTAGGGATAAAACATTGATGCTATGTCTAAGGATGTAGTTATTGATTACATTACGCACAATACTTAATGCAATTGTCTGTTGCTTTGCAACTTAATACTGGAGGGGGTTCGGACGATAACCTGAAGGTGGACTTTTTAGGCATAGATGCAGTTGGATGGCGGTCTATGTACTTTGTCGTAATGCCCAATTAAATCTCACTATATTTACCATGTCATGTATATGCATTGTTATGCCTTTCTCTATTTGTCAATTGCCCGACTGTAATTTGTTCACCCAACATGCTTTATCTTATGGGAGAGACACCTCTAGTGAACTGTGGACCCCGGTCCTATTCTTTACATAGCATACAATCTACTTGTTTTACTGTTTTCTTTGCAAACATCTTCCACTCGATACGTTTAATCCTTTGTTACAGCAAGCCGGTGAGATTGACAACCTCACTGTTTCGTTGGGACAAAGTACTTGGGTTGTGTTGTGCAGGTTCCTAGTTGGCGCCGGAATCCCTGGTGTTGCGCCGCATCACATTTCGCGACCATCAACCTTCAACGTGCTTCTTGGCTCCTACTGGTTCGATTAAACCTTGGTTTCTTTCTGAGGGAAAACTTGCTACTGTGCGCATCATACCTTCCTCTTGGGGTTCCCAACGAACGTGTGAGTTACACGCCATCACTAACCAATGATACAAGAAATATAAGTCAAGTACTAAACCCTACTTGACCTAGCTAATACTTAATAGTAAGTAAGAACCTCTTTTACTAGTGATCCAAGAGAGAGGCAAGTGTGGTGATCATTACACCTTGGTAATGATCATAAACCCTAGAGAAACCTACCTATTAAAAAGAGCTTAACCTAAAGAGGTACACTCAAGTATATTGACTTATACTTGATCTTGGAGAGAGAACCATAATTCACCAATGAATTGTTATGAGGCCAATATTGATCATTACATTTTGGGTGATGATCATAAACCCTAAGAATCTAAGTGAGTGTGTGGACAGAAGTATTAAAGAAGAGAGATTAGTGAGGAATAAGTGGATCATGTCTAATGCATGATCTTACCTTATAAATTGAGCAGATAAGTTAAACCTATATATGTGATCCATAGATCTCATTCTTATCATGAAATAATAAATAAATCACTAGTAGTTAATCAAACCAATCCTCATGCCTTGTGTAGAGTAGTAATAATATTATGCTTAAACTTTGCTTATTCAAACCCTTGAGAAAACCCTAGCATTGCCTTGCTACAAGAATTCTACCTAAGTGAGGAGGAGTAACCCTAGTCAATTAAACATAACCAAGTTTATGCTCATACCTAATCCTAGTTGTGTATCACATGGGTGATCATTACTAAAACCCTAGACCCCATTTGAGTTTCAATCCAAGTATTACTTTGGATTATAAGTAGAACCCTGCCATGCCTCATGCCTATTTTATACTTCAAAAAGGTGAAGTATCCCCAAGACCCTAAACCTTGTCATATGGATCCATCCCACATAAAATAACATGTCCTAACTTGTGTATTATGGATCACAAGTATTAACCAAGACATATATAATTAAGGACTAAAGGCCATTTAGTGAGTAGAGTGAATCAATATTCTATTCCACTTGGCTTTCTAAATATCTTGCTTAGTGAAACCAAATGTAATACTCCCTCCGGCCCGAATTAATGGGTGTGGCCGTGTTTTAACTCGATTTTACAAAAAAACCCTTAATAGTTTAAATTCATTTTAAAATTCGTCCAAATCAAAGGGTCGTCTTCTTCCTCGCGTCGGGCAGACCGCGCTGCTGCCGCCGGCAGCTCCCGGCGAGACGGAGTCCGCGCGGATCCGCTCGCAGCTGGGAGGCTCCCACGAAGGAGTTGCGCCGGCCGGCCGCTTCCCGTTTCCCTGTGCAGCCGGCCGCTTCCCTTTCCCTTCCCCCGACGGCACCTCCACCATCGAGCACGGCCGCCGTCGGCCGTCGAGCTTCGACCTCCTCTTTCTCGACACGCACTCCGCCGCCGCTCCGTCGTCGGACGCACTCGCCGCTTCCCGTCCGTGCCCGTCGGCGCTGCCCCTTCCGCGCCCCTCTACGCCGTGGTCCAGACGTCGCCCTCCTTGGACACACCTTTGCCTCGGTGAGAAACCTGCAATCCAGATAGCCAGTTCCATCACAGTACTCCGTACATCATATGCATGATGCTATGGATATTAAGAACCTGTCATTGAACATTGTTGCTGAAATCATGTGTGAATTCTTCAGAAATACTGAAAGCATGTGCTAAGGACTAGGTATATTTGAGAATGCTTGGGGTAATGGGAAAACCATGTTATGAACGACTTTGAACCAACCGATATGTTATGCGAAAGCATCTAAAGAAACAATTATGCAGAGTGAAACAAGTCTTGAGCATTAACCAGCATACCCTTGAAATCACTCGAGTCCCTGAATAGTCAAGCCTTGCAACACTGCATGACCAATAGCTGTAGTCATACCCTACAATCAGGTTCTTGAAATCTTTCATATCGCCCTCCTGGAAAAAGAACAAAACTCAGTCATGGCAACGAAAGACTAGCAATCCGTCATATCAGGTGATGATGCGCACATTGAAGCAGGGCACGACCTATTGAAAAGCTGATAGGGAGTGCTGCAAGCTGAGGGTGTACTGGTGGAAACAACAAAACTTGCCTTCAGATGTATCTCTTGGAGGCACATTACATCAAAATTCTCCTCTGGGCAGAAAACTGTCCTGACCTCACAACATTTCTCACCCCATTGACATTATATAGGACAGAATCTTCATATGCTTGGTGTCGTTGCCCAGTGGCTGAGGCCTCATGGTCCTCAGATTGTATGCGACCCATCCTGGTCGCTTCTTACTGTGTGCAAGCTTAGTCCACGGCTCCTGCCTGCTCGCCATCTTAGCCTGGTTCCAAAAACTATGTAGGCAGTCAGTACAAAACAAGACTTCTGAAAAACACAAAGAATACTTGTCTTTCTTCTCTAAATTGCCATATCAAGCTAAGTTCTGTTTGCAATCGTATGATTCTTCTAGAACACAAGAAGAAAAGTAGTCATGCAGGAATGCAGGTGACATTTGATCATACAAGCATATTTTTCATCAGAATCAAGCTATGCTCATGTACAAGAACAAGAATTCCTGAAAGATCTTCTGCCTTACAAGAATCTGACACAAATGTACCATCAGAAAATAAGAGAACTAATGCCCGGTAAATTGTCATTCTTCAGCAGAACAGTGGTCAATATATTCATTTCTTCGACAGTCATCTATTGTCAGTAGACACATGTCAGTGTCAAAAGTATACAAATATTTTGTATGCAAATAGAAATATATTTCATCATATGAAACTGTGTACCTGTATACAAATATTTTGTATGCAAATAGAAATGCAAGGAATAAACCTTCTAAAACATGTTGCTCATTGATGCAGGATACAGAGATGGGCCTGGATCTCAATGTCAGACTAGAAGAGGAGGAGGATAGAGGGATGTACCTAGATCTCAACATCACACTACAAGAAGAAGAAGAAGAAGAACATGTTGTGCTCCCAGACCATATTCCCGAAGAAGAGGAAGAACATGTTGTGCACCCAGACATATTTCCCGAGGAGGAAGAAGAACATGTTCCGCAGAGGCACCGTACAGATGTACCCGAGAGTCATAAATTCGCAGCATATATTGCGTTGAAAGCTCTCAGCAAATATAAACCAGTTGAAAAGGCAGATAAAGAACTTGTGGCTCAACTTCTGAAAACAAGTCTTAGAACCGTCGAAAAGGCATGGAAGAAGGCACTCGCTCAAGAGGCAGAAAATCAAGAACCTGATTTTTCAAATAAGCGTAAGGGCAGATGTGGTCGAAAGAGGAAAGCGCTTAATCTCTCTGAAAGGGTGCCTCAGGTTGCACTCAACAAAAGGGGTACACTGAGAGCGCTGGCAAGGTCCCTTGATATCCCTTATTCTACACTACAAAGACGGTTAACATGGGGCGAGTTAAGGCGCCACACCAGCAGCCTCAAGCCATTTCAATCTGAGGAAAACAAGATCAAACGGCTCAAGTTCTGCATTTCAATGGTTGATGAAACAACAACAACAACAACAACAACAACAACAAATGCAATGCCTTTGTTCAAAAAGATGGAGAACATAATTCACATAGACGAAAAATGGTTTGATATGACCAAAAGAAATCGAACGTACTACCTCCTTCCAGAAGAAGAAGATCCTGTGCGCACTATTCAAAACAAGAACAGTATTGGCAAAGTCATGTTCTTAACTGCGGTTGCGAAACCCAGACATGATGAGCAAGGAAATGTAACCTTTGATGGAAAGGTAGGAATATGGGCCTTTGTCACTGAAAGTGCAGCTAAATACAACTCCAAGAATAGGACAAAAGGCACCATGGAACTAAAGACAATCAATGTTACTAGAGATGTCATGCGGGAATATCTCTGTGAAAAAGTAATTCCAGCAATCGCAGAACTATGGCCCGACGATGGTCATGGGGAAACAATCTGGATACAACAAGACAATGCTAGAACGCATGTTCTGCCAGATGATCCCGCTTTTCTGGCTGCCGTTAAAGATTCAGGACTAGATATCAAGTTGACTTACCAACCTCCAAATTCACCTGACTTGAATGTCCTAGATCTTTGCTTTTTCAGTTCAATTCAGTCCCTAGCATTTGAGAGTGCACCTAACACTCTGAAAGAACTGATAGAATCTGTTGAACAAGCTTACGATGCTTACAAGGTGGATACACTTGAGAAAGTGTTTATAACCTTGCAAACTGTCTTGCTGGAGGTTATGAAAGATGAAGGTGGAAACAAATACAAGCCACCCCACATGGGCAAGGACAAACTCAAAAAGGAGGGAAAGTTGTCTGACACACTAGAAGTTGACGACAAACTCTATCAAAAAACCTTGGAGCTGATAGCCAACTATGAGCAACAATGCACACTACAAAACCGTGTGGCGGCATTGGCTCAACAAGAGGAGAAAGAGGAGAAGAAGATCAAAGGAAAACAACCAGCCAAAGCACGCGGGGCTGGCCCACAAGTAATTGTCGATGATCACATAATTATCCCAGGAAACACATATGAGACATGGTTGAATGACCCATCAAGCCTTGTCCGTCAAAGGCGCCGAGTCGAGACACAGAAAATTAACCTCATCCGGGAAACCAAAATAGGCGAATTCCAAGCTTCAATACAGGAGAAGCTTGGATAAGGAGGGCGCAAACAAATGTAAAGTACAAGCATGGTATATTGCAAAAAATGTAAAGGTGAAAGATGGTTGTAATTGTGTTGGCTGTAAAGTTTAAAGTAGAAGCATGGAGTATATAATTGGTCGACAAGGATAAGCTCGGCTAAGGATGGCACAAACAAACAGCTAGTCCTCCTAAAATAGCTGGCATGTAGTACTGTAAGAGCTTGTTTAGTACATTGAACAAGGTGAAAGATGGCTGAAACAAGGTGGAGTATATAATTGTGTTCGCTATAATTGTTTGAACATTATGCAATGTAAAGGTGAAAGATGGTTGTATATTATTGATGGCATATACTGGCAAGATCTTACACATAGTGCTTATAATTATCCCAGATTTACACTAATTAAGTTTTACAGGGAAACCACTACTGCAAATATAGAACTAAACAAGCTTTTACAGTACTCATGCAAGCCCAACGTTCATGTCTAAAAGCACGAACAACGTCCATGACAGGAGTTGGTATGCAACAATAACACATCCCAATATGTCAAATCAAGGCCAGCGTCAAAGGCGAAACAAGCTCTTACAATGCTCATGCAAGGTTACACAAGGAAGCAGGGTACTTACCCATTGCACTTTGAGCAGAGCACATTGCGAGAAAGAGAAAGCTTCTTTGATGTGCCATTGTACAATTCCTCGAGGGTAACCTTCAGAGGATAAACCACATCCTCACCCATGCGCTGCCTCCTGCCTCTGCTGCCTGAGATATCTCCTTGAACTGCAATGGAGCAACAACTGTCAGTTTTCCAACCAAAACAGAAAGCAAAACAGGGAGTACATGTAAACTAGCTCCGATCCTCTACAAGGCCAGCTGTTCTGAATCTAACACGTTCTGGCCCAGCAGCAAACACAAATAAACTGGATACCTGGATACCCTGCTTAACCATCTTCTAGTGCTGGTACTTGGAGGCCGGATCACTAGGGTACATACATACAGTGATCAGGCAGCCATGTTCTGAATCTAGCACTGCAGAGCGTTCTGGACCCAGCAGTTTCGATGCCAGCTTACTAATTTACCATCATTGAAAATATTAACGCATGCAAACAATGTGTGAAGCATCAACCATGCATTCATGAGTTCAGCAGACACAGCTACTCCGATTCTCGCTTAACAAATTAACACAGACATCTAAAAAAATTTAACACAGGCATACTGGTATCAAGAATCCACCATGGAGTCATGAGTTCAGAAGATACACCAATGTAAGATGCTATCAATCCGATCACAACATCAGATGCCAGCAAGCTAATTCCTCATCATTTAAGAAATGCAGTCATGAGTTCAGAAGATACAGAATCAACTACTCCCGCCGCGAACCATGGCCTGTCCGTTCATCCGGGACCAGAACCAACAGGTTAGAGGAGCCCGATCCGTGGCGAAATCGAAAGACAAATCGCAAGAAATGGGGGAGACGGGCGGGCGGGGCTGGCTCACCAGGTTGAGCGGCGGAGGAGGTCGTGGGGGAGCACCGACAGGCGGTCGGCCAATCGTATCGCACCTCAGCGGGTGGCGGCGCAAGAGGATGTGAGGCAATCCTCTAGATTCGCCCCGCCGGCCACGAGCACCGCCGCCGAAGCCGGCAAAATCAGACGCTTGGGGGGAAAAGGGATCCCTTTCATCTTTGCTTCCTCCTCGTTGGGTTCGGGTTGGTGGAAGGCAGAGGAAGAAAGGCGGGGAGATGATGAGGAAGGAAGGCGGCCGGCGAGGGAGGGGCGGAGCAGGCCGCGCGGGCGAGAGCGTGGTGGCCGGCGGGGGAGCAGCGGGGGAGCAGCGGGGAGGGGCGGGGATAGAGACGACGCGGAGAAGTCGATTGTTTGTCGGGAAAATTACAAGGGGCAATTTGTAAGAAGAGCATCACGCCCAATAATTCGGGCCGGAGGGAGTAGTATTTTCTAAAATAGCACCACCTCAACAAGGGAGTTAATCATGATGAGTTTAGAATTCATTGTAAATAATTCAAACAAGAGTTGCTAAGCAAGAGTAGTGAATATAGAGTTGATCCAACCACTTTGCTTAAACCTTTAGAAACCATTCTCCACATAAAATCATGAACCAACCCCATACCTTTACCATTTGTTAAACCCTATCCATAATTAAACTATATGTGCATAATCACTATTGTTTAACACTAGCAAAATATAATATGTTCCCCATGCATAGGTTATAAAATTCAAATCACCTAAATACATTTGGTCCCTAAATTAGAAGGAACTAAAATAAAAACATGGGACCATGTCTATTTTCATTAAACCTCACACAATATCAATCTAATCATAAATTAAATATTTATTTTAAAAGCAACACTAGACAGTAAGTAATAGTATCAAGTGATATTGATAATAAAATATTTTAGCACCTGCAAAGCAAAACAGAAACCAAATTTGTATTCAAATCAAATTCAAACCAGAATTTAAAACAGAAAAAGAAAATGGAGGGAAACGTACCTGGCAGGCCGAGCAGCACCGCAGCAGCCCATCACCACCACGTCCACCAAGCCCAGTATCAGCCCAGCCCAAAGCCACTTACCTTTTGGGTCGCTTTAAAAATCGTGCAAGGAGAAAAGCCACCTTCTTCTTCCTTCCCGGCGTCGACAGCGCAGAGGGGAGCTTCGGCCACGTCCTCGACGGGGATAAGAACGCCGCCGGACGCCAGAGACCATCTCAGAGCCTCGCCAAATCTTCTCGCGTCCGTCTCATCCACTTTTCATCAAGATTCACGCCCAATCCACCTCAGTCTTCATCGAGGTATCCCGGCCACTGCCGCCGGCGAGGTGACGAGATAGACCTCGCCGTGGCCTATAAAACCACGTGCAGCACCGCCAGGAAACCCTAGCATCTCGCCACCCCTTCATTTCCCCTCTAGCCCTCTCTATCTCTCACTGGAACCACCGCCATGGCCGGCCAGTTCTCCGGCTAGCCGTCGACTGGAGCCACCCCGGAGGCCGCCGCGTGGTCGAGGAGAAGCGCCTGATCTCGTAGAGCATCCTGGAGGAGTGGTGCATCCAGGGGAGCTCTGGATTGATCCAATTTCACCGTTCCCTTTCTCAGTACATCGCCGGCAATGGCGAAATCGTCGCCGTCTCCGTCAGCAATCGTCGTCTCCGACCACACCTTGAGCTTCACGGTGAGCTTCCGCGTCTGTAGAGCATACTCGCATCCTATCGACGTCTGTAGCTCCGTTTAGCCACCTCGCCGGAGTGCACCGCCGCGGGACATGGTTTCCGACGAAGCTCCGGTGAGTCCCCGCACAAACCATCACCACCAGTAGCTTTGTCTCGTAGTCCTCGTTCGAAAATGCCGAGCCGCGCATCTCGGGAGGCCCTAAATTGGCGGCGCCGTCGTCCACTGGCCACCGGCGTCAAGCCGTCGTTGTAGCTGATGTGGCGGTGGGGTCCTCAGATGCATGTTGACTGGTCGTTGCCATCGTGGCAACTGACCTAGTCAATGGCCCCACATCATCAGTGGCTAGGTGCGAACGGTACATTTAGTATTTGTTGTTTAATTTAAAAACCAGTAAATTGCTGCAACTTTGCAAAATCATATAAAATTCATTTTAACTCAGAAAAATATGAATAATATATCAAAATGCTCACAAAAATAAACTCTATTCAAATAAAATATAAAACAAAAATGTGTGTCAAAATAAAAATTCATTTATTTTTAACTTCTTTAATTATGCCTTTTCATTTATTTAAAATGCAAATTGAATTCAATAAATAATTAAGTTCCAAACTTAAATTTTAACTATTCAGTAACTAAGTAAAATGTTAAGATTAATTTTATTTACCATATTTGCATTAACTTAATTATTAGTGGTAATTCATAAACCCTAATTTGCAAATTACCATTTACCATTTTCTTTAAATAAAATAAAGCAAGAAAATACTAAAAGTTAATGTTATTTTGGTAATTCAAAACTTGTATATTTAAACATATTTAATTCTCAAGTTAATTAGTTAAATCTTAATAACATTTATAAAACCCTAGTTTCTAATTAAACCCTAACTAGTAATTATTTTTAATTCTTAAACCCTCTAAAAATTGCTAGCATGTTAAAATTATTAATAACTTTATTTCAAGTACTTAATCACATTAATTCTAGTACCAAGTATTACTTTAAGAATTGGATCATAATTTAGAAACCTTAGTTTTATTCTAAGTTAGAAACTGGATTCCATTATTTTATGTGTTCATCCTAAATAGTTGCAATCCTAAAACCCTAGGGGTTTAGCTCATGTAATCATATAAGCTTCATCTATACCTATAGAACCCTAGTAAGAAACAAATGAATGCATGCTTATGATCCACTAGCATAAAACAAGTCACATGAGATTATCATTTCATGTTCCTATTCTTAATTAAAACCTATATGATTAACTAGTATCACCTAGGTATAAACCCTAACTTGCTAATTGGATTAGTACCATTGATCACCACTCCTATATACCATACCATTAGGATCAACCTCAACCATCATAATTTAGTAGAACCATAATAATGAACCCTAGTACCAACCTTGTGTAGCAATTCACAACATATGCTCCTATTCAACTAAACCCTATTTAAGAAGTAATAAACCATCTAGTTTAGAAGCCATTAGAGATTACTTAGTGAAGAAAATGTGAAACCATAGTAGACCCTAATAGCTAACTTATAGAACCATCTTGATAACCATCCTTTGATATGATGCTTAGGAGAAACCATAGTAATAAACCTACTAATACTTGCTACATGTAGATCACTTCTACTTAAGCACCAACTAGCCCTATTAGTAAACCCTAATAGCACTTAGCTCCTATTTATAGTAGTTCTCGTTCTTATTAACCTGTTCTTCAAAAGTTATTCTTTTGAAGAACAAAGGTCAATCAAACCCTAGAAGTCCTAGTCTTAGTTGAAATACTTATTACTTCTTAATTAACATGTTCTTCAAAAGTTATTCTTTTGAAATATAGTATAAATAATCATCAACCATGTCCAATAGAACATAAAATTGACAATTGTTCTTTACATACTATTCCACTACTATCCTTTGAATATATGCTTGTTATGTTGCATCATATTACTTGCTTATGCTATTCATATCACCAACCCTAATAAGAACCTTGTTTGAGAATCATCCTAAAAGTGGAACACACCCTAAAGAAATCTTTACAACTCATCCATCCTAAATCATCGAGGTTAGGTTACGCTCGGGACGATTGCATCTCATACTATGCATTATAGCATCTTTGCCAGTTCTTTAAACATTGTCCTTACCGGACGATGATGGTATTTCAGCATTTGGAGTTCTCACGTATCGAAGCTTTTGCCTGCATAATCTTGCAGTCAAGAAAGGCAAGTTCATCGCTTGCTCATGTCATTTGATTATTTTTATCAAATTATATGCAAAGTACTATACTTATCACTCCTGCATTGAAAAGCAAAGTATTATTTTACAATTATGAATATGACTATGTGGTGGGCAATGGAACCATGGTATGTGTTGATATGGTGGAGGTTCCATTGCAAGGGTACTATTCATCTAGGACTAAGTACCAATGCCGTCCAGTGATTCTAGCGCCGTACATATCGCGTTAACCATAAGATCTATAATGGCTCTGGGGAAGTCAGCTGTATCTTTTCCCTCCTGCACGCCAACGGACTTGATAGAGCCTGGCGGGGTGCTGGAGGCACTGCCGTAGGTTGGGATGGCCTTTAAAATCCCCATCCGGACGTTTGGATGAGAGGCTCTACCGTCTATGAAGGATTGTCCGACGTACACCGTGGGTAAAGCCGTATGATCGGGAGATGTCTACCGGGGGTGTACGGATGGACAAAAGGGTGGGTTTGCAGGGTCGCGGAGAAGGCGGTGTGGGCTTGGATCTTACACCTGGCCCCACACCAAGGAAGTGTGGACGGGAAAGCGCACCCGGTTGGTATCAAGGATAAGTTCTCTTATGGGAAAAGTAACGCACCTCTGCAGAGGGTATCAAGAATTGTGACTGTCACTCCCTGTTCGGGAAGGGAACTGCGAACGCGGCAGGAAAGGAACTCCATGAAGTTCTAGTCAACCTGTGAAGACTGACGGGCATAGTTTTCAGAATAAAATAAACCTTTTGAAGAAATGATTATGAAAACTTGCATTCGCCTATGACTTTCTGGTCTGTGGCTGTAGCTAGTGCATGATACACCTATTTCCCTAATATGAACTTGCTGAGTACGCTCGTACTCATCCCACTCTTAAATCCCCTGCTTAGCTATGGAGGCACCGGAGGATGAACTACCGTGGAACTCGAAGACAAAGGAGTCAACTGCAACAAGATGGAGAATCCAAGCAAAGAAGTCAATGAAGTCAACTGCTGCAGCAACTAGAGTGGAAACTTAGACTAGTAATAGAAGGGAGCCTTTCCCTAATCTTAGCACCTAAGTAGCTAGAATTCTATAGCAAGCCTAGTATCTCTGGAGATAGTGATAGCAATAAGTTAGTTTACGAGTCGTTCTTCTGGAGCTTTATTTGAAGTTTTACCTCACTGTAAAGTAGGAGGCTGTGTTGATCTTCTGTAAACAGCTTGTGTATCCTTCTATAGACATACCTTGGACTCGCATATGTTTCTGTTGTACCACTCTGAGGGATGTAATATGAGTGGAACAGTGTTTCACTTGTGTTATGTCAACGACTTGTGTACTACACCATGCAGTGGTATGCTGGGTCACCGCAGTTGGTATCAGAGCAAATGCTTTGACCCTAGGATTAAAACCCTTTAAAGGAGACCTATAGGTTTGGTAGTGTCTATAGGAAGTTGTATTAGCTAATTAAGACAACTACGCTAGACCAACTATTCTTATGACTTGAGATGGGTATTCACTTGAGAATAATTCTGACACACTTGAGTCAATCTTTCTTATCTATCTTCCTTAAGTAAAGTTAGTTAGTTATCTTGCTTCATTCCAAATTAGTAGAACACCCTTGGAGCTTAACATAATGGGTGGTAGTAGACCACAGTTGGTATACAATACATGGTAGTCCAAAGAGAGGATACAACCATAAGGAAGATATCCTATTGGAAGAAGTATATCAATGCAAGTTATGGTTAAGTAAGAGTCATTTAAAATGTCAAATGACTAATGTTAAGTAATGTAGATAAGTAATATGAGGTAGTATATGCCTATGATGAGTCAATCATAGGAGGTAAGGAAGAGTGATAGGAATCATATAAGTCTACTTTTCATGGTAGAGTTGGTAATCATATATGATTCACTTGAGAGTCATGATGTGATGGAGTAGAACATCATAAGTATGATAACAGAAGTATGATAAGGAGTAGGATTTAGGGAATAGTTCGAAAGCTTAGGCCTTAAAATCCTAATAACTGTACCAAGTATGTTAGAACCATAGTCCTTAATTTAAAGAAGGCTTATTTAGAGCATATCACATAGAGAAATCCTAGAGTTATAGGTGGTATATTCTAAACAATCATGTGTTTAGAGTAGACATGTTAGAACTAATTGTATTATAGGAAGTAGTCCTCAATAGCACATATATATGGTATCCTATTTTGTTAGTACTTCCAAAGAAAACTAGGTTAACTTCAACTATCCCAAGCCATTTTGTTTCAAGTTTGTCTCATTGCAAATGTGCAATTAAGATAAATGTTGAGACAAATAGTAGAAATTCACGTATTTGTGCTAAGTATCACAACCTAAACCTATCTTATGTGGTGTTATATACTACACATCTAAGCCTGATGTCTAGGGATGTCTTACCCAACTATTATATTCAGGCATATAAAGATGTGTATTATAAGCACAAAGCTGGATCTTCTTGGATTTTATTGGATTTTCATTGTTTGACTAGATCCATACATGAAGTTTGACTTTGATATGCAAATGCATGTTGCAATATCAAGCTCTTACTTGATGTTATAGGTCTAGAGGGTAAAGGTATTCGTGTGAGGAAGTGACGAATTCTGAAGATTTTGGAAGACAAGATGAAGGTTCACTGGAAGAAAGAAGTCAAATTGTGGGAAGCAACCACAATACTCTAAAGGAAGGACCAATCCAAACTCATTTCTATCCTTAATCAAGGAGTACTTCAACATGGAAGTACCATGAAAGTGAGAAAATAGTGAATATGGAGCAGTAGAAGTGGAGCCATATTCATTATGAAAGAAGGGAATGCAAGTGAAGTCACTTACAATACTATTTTCATAGTGTCAACAAGTGGTTATCTTGCAAAACAAACCTTAGAAGAAGGAAAATAGACAAGTGAAGTCGCAGCTGGTATCATCAGACCGCAGCTGATATAGGATAATCATGAAGAGAAAGTATGTGAAGTGAGGTATATCTTAACTAAAACTATAAAAGTAGCCACAACTGGTAGGTAGATGTGGACTAGAACCATAACATAGCCACAGCTGGTATCCAATAAGCCACATCTTGTGTTAGATAGTCTGCAGCTGGTAACAATTAGTCCACAGCTTAATCGTTCTTTCACTCTAAAGGAAAGAGGGATTCCGTAGCTGGTATTCCGTAGCTAATAAATATTTAGTCGGAGGATTCACATCGGATACCCACAACTGTGTGGATACACCGCAAAGAATTCTTCGTGAGACTTTAGAAAGGTACAAAATATAAACCAGACTTAAACCAATCTTCTACCTTGGAGTTTAATGATTAGAAGAAAAGGAGCTTAAAGATCATTAGTAAACTCCAAGGGGGAGAGGAAGGCTGAAGGAGAAGTATTATGATATGATTTTGAGTATGAAAGATGAAGAAGAAAGTCTGAACTGAGAGGAAGTTCAATCTTATTTGTATAAGGTTGTTGGGAAGTATCCATATAATAGTACTCTCAGGAGGTTGTCAGACCAGAAGCCGAGGTTCATATCTCGAGGAAGTAAGGGTTATACCTTAACTTGAGTGGGTAATTGATAATTACTCAGAAGCAGAAGAGCTCAAGTAAGTCTAAGCTAATGAAGTTGGATGAAGAAGATGTCGGAGGACAATCAAAGTCTAAGAAAACAAAAGACCGAAGGGTTTGACCATACCAAAACATAAGCCTATTAGAAAGATTCCTTTCATGGAACCTAAAGAAACCAAAAGGAAGATAACTAGTATGAACTAGAAGCCATGATTGGATGGACTAAATGAGTCTAATCCATTCGTAGGACTAAACAACCAGGACCATGCCTATTATAAATACCTTACGAAGTACCATTACATTCGTTATGGTAGTAAGGGAAAAACAATACCTTACTTTAAACCAATCCTTTAGACTTAAGGTTTGGGCACCGCAGCTGGATTACCGCAGCTGGTAGAACCAAGCTTTGAGTACCCAAATAGGAAGATGTCACCACAACCATTAGTAAAGTCCATTAGCATAAGAAGATGTCCTAATCCAAGAATCTTTGGAGAGTAAGCCTATAAGCTTAGAGTGTTGGAAGAAATCATAGAATTGAAGAAAGTATCAGTGCCAGACATCAGAAGACTTCATGAAGGATCGAGACAAGGGATATATTCAATTATATCTAATGAGATCACTAGGGAGTTTGAAAGGATTGTGATCTGTTTAAGTCAGTTCAACATTCCGAAACATGAGAGTTCGAACTTCGGGACGAAGTTCAGTTTAAGGGGGAGAGGCTGTAATATCCCAGGTTTAGAGGCTATAAAATGAGAGAACACCAAAGTGTGCATTGCATTCATGCATAGAAAATCCGGGAATTTTCGCGCTTTCAAATAAAACTTACCACAGTAACTGAAGTTTCACTTGACTTGCTGGAATTGAAGTAGATCATCAAGTCAAGCGCTATAAACTTCACTGTGATCTTTACTAAAACCCTGTTTTGGGTAGAGATGATTTGATCTATGAGTTAGATCAAATGGAATTAGTTTTACAACAAACAACACCTTAAGTAAGGGTCAATTACAAGATCTTATAAAAGATCTCAACATGACATTCCTTACAACAACACATGAATAATTATTCAATCCTAAATCATAAGAACACAATTAATTAAGACACTATTCTATACTTATCTTATCTAGGTCTTCTACTAAATAAATGTTCCTACCATAAGTCACATGGTATATCTTTTCAACTACTTGAACCAAGTCAAGAACACTCATATTTATTCTTCATTAACTTTGACCATTCCAACCTTGTTTCCAAACTCATTTCCATTAAACTTCAGATATAGGAGAGTACCATTCATATGCTTAGATTATGCATTCAATAGAACCTAGCTTAATATTTAAACCTTATCCAAGTGAGGTACTTGTTGATACTAACCAATGATACAAGAAATATAAGTCAAGTACTAAACCCTACTTGACCTAGCTAATACTTAATAGTAAGTAAGAACCTCTTTTACTAGTGATCCAAGAGAGAGGCAAGTGTGGTGATCATTACACCTTGGTAATGATCATAAACCCTAGAGAAACCTACCTATTAAAAAGAGCTTAACCTAAAGAGGTACACTCAAGTATATTGACTTATACTTGATCTTGGAGAGAGAACCATAATTCACCAATGAATTGTTATGAGGCCAATATTGATCATTACATTTTGGGTGATGATCATAAACCCTAAGAATCTAAGTGAGTGTGTGGACAGAAGTATTAAAGAAGAGAGATTAGTGAGGAATAAGTGGATCATGTCTAATGCATGATCTTACCTTATAAATTGAGCAGATAAGTTAAACCTATATATGTGATCCATAGATCTCATTCTTATCATGAAATAATAAATAAATCACTAGTAGTTAATCAAACCAATCCTCATGCCTTGTGTAGAGTAGTAATAGTATTATGCTTAAACTTTGCTTATTCAAACCCTTGAGAAAACCCTAGCATTGCCTTGCTACAAGAATTCTACCTAAGTGAGGAGGAGTAACCCTAGTCAATTAAACATAACCAAGTTTATGCTCATACCTAATCCTAGTTGTGTATCACATGGGTGATCATTACTAAAACCCTAGACCCCATTTGAGTTTCAATCCAAGTATTACTTTGGATTATAAGTAGAACCCTGCCATGCCTCATGCCTATTTTATACTTCAAAAGGTGAAGTATCCCCAAGACCCTAAACCTTGTCATATAGGATCCATCCCACATAAAATAACATGTCCTAACTTGTGTATTATGGATCACAAGTATTAACCAAGCCATATATAATTAAGGACTAAAGGCCATTTAGTGAGTAGAGTGAATCAATATTCTATTCCACTTGGCTTTCTAAATATCTTGCTTAGTGAAACCAAATGTAATAGTATTTTCTAAAATAGCACCACCTCAACAAGAGAGTTAATCATGATGAGTTTAGAATTCATTGTAAATAATTCAAACAAGAGTTGCTAAGCAAGAGTAGTGAATATAGAGTTGATCCAACCACTTTGCTTAAACCTTTAGAAACCATTCTCCACATAAAATCATGAACCAACCCCATACCTTTACCATTTGTTAAACCCTATCCATAATTAAACTATATGTGCATAATCACTATTGTTTAACACTAGCAAAATATAATATGTTCCCCATGCATAGGTTATAAAATTCAAATCACCTAAATACATTTGGTCCCTAAATTAGAAGGAACTAAAATAAAAACATGGGACCATGTCTATTTTCATTAAACCTCACACAATATCAATCTAATCATAAATTAAATATTTATTTTAAAAGCAACACTAGACAGTAAGTAATAGTATCAAGTGATATTGATAATAAAATATTTTAGCACCTGCAAAGCAAAACAGAAACCAAATTTGTATTCAAATCAAATTCAAACCAGAATTTAAAACAGAAAAAGAAAATGGAGGGAAACGTACCTGGCAGGCCGAGCAGCACCGCAGCAGCCCATCACCACCACGTCCACCAAGCCCAGTATCAGCCCAGCCCAAAGCCACTTACCTTTTGGGTCGCTTTAAAAATCGTGCAAGGAGAAAAGCCACCTTCTTCTTCCTTCCCGGCGTCGACAGCGCAGAGGGGAGCTTCGGCCACGTCCTCGACGGGGATAAGAACGCCGCCGGACGCCAGAGACCATCTCAGAGCCTCGCCAAATCTTCTCGCGTCCGTCTCATCCACTTTTCATCAAGATTCACGCCCAATCCACCTCAGTCTTCATCGAGGTATCCCGGCCACTGCCGCCGGCGAGGTGACGAGATAGACCTCGCCGTGGCCTATAAAACCACGTGCAGCACCGCCAGGAAACCCTAGCATCTCGCCACCCCTTCATTTCCCCTCTAGCCCTCTCTATCTCTCACTGGAACCACCGCCATGGCCGGCCAGTTCTCCGGCTAGCCGTCGACTGGAGCCACCCCGGAGGCCGCCGCGTGGTCGAGGAGAAGCGCCTGATCTCGTAGAGCATCCTGGAGGAGTGGTGCATCCAGGGGAGCTCTGGATTGATCCAATTTCACCGTTCCCTTTCTCAGTACATCGCCGGCAATGGCGAAATCGTCGCCGTCTCCGTCAGCAATCGTCGTCTCCGACCACACCTTGAGCTTCACGGTGAGCTTCCGCGTCTGTAGAGCATACTCTCGCATCCTATCGACGTCTGTAGCTCCGTTTAGCCACCTCGCCGGAGTGCACCGCCGCGGGACATGGTTTCCGACGAAGCTCCGGTGAGTCCCCGCACAAACCATCACCACCAGTAGCTTTGTCTCGTAGTCCTCGTTCGAAAATGCCGAGCCGCGCATCTCGGGAGGCCCTAAATCGGCGGCGCCACCGTCACTGGCCACCGGCGTTTAACCGTCGTTGAGGTGGGTCCTGGTCAATGTTGACTGGTCGTTGCCATCGTGGCAGCCGACGTCACAAGCCCCACCAGTCAGTCACAGTGGCTAGGTCTGCCGGTACATTTAGTATCTGTTTTTTTTAAAAACCAGTAAATTGCTGAAACTTTGCAAAATCATATAAAATTCATTTTAACTCAGAAAAATATGAATAATATATCAAAATGCTCACAAAAATAAACTCTATTCAAATAAAATATAAAACAAAAATGTGTGTCAAAATAAAAATTCATTTATTTTTAACTTCTTTAATTATGCCTTTTCATTTATTTAAAATGCAAATTGAATTCAATAAATAATTAAGTTCCAAACTTAAATTTTAACTATTCAGTAACTAAGTAAAATGTTAAGATTAATTTTATTTACCATATTTGCATTAACTTAATTATTAGTGGTAATTCATAAACCCTAAATTGCAAATTACCATTTACCATTTTCTTTAAATAAAATAAAGCAAGAAAATACTAAAAGTTAATGTTATTTTGGTAATTCAAAACTTGTATATTTAAACATATTTAATTCTCAAGTTAATTAGTTAAATCTTAATAACATTTATAAAACCCTAGTTTCTAATTAAACCCTAACTAGTAATTATTTTTAATTCTTAAACCCTCTAAAAATTGCTAGCATGTTAAAATTATTAATAACTTTATTTCAAGTACTTAATCACATTAATTCTAGTACCAAGTATTACTTTAAGAATTGGATCATAATTTAGAAACCTTAGTTTTATTCTAAGTTAGAAACTGGATTCCATTATTTTATGTGTTCATCCTAAATAGTTGCAATCCTAAAACCCTAGGGGTTTAGCTCATGTAATCATATAAGCTTCATCTATACCTATAGAACCCTAGTAAGAAACAAATGAATGCATGCTTATGATCCACTAGCATAAAACAAGTCACATGAGATTATCATTTCATGTTCCTATTCTTAATTAAAACCTATATGATTAACTAGTATCACCTAGGTATAAACCCTAACTTGCTAATTGGATTAGTACCATTGATCACCACTCCTATATACCATACCATTAGGATCAACCTCAACCATCATAATTTAGTAGAACCATAATAATGAACCCTAGTACCAACCTTGTGTAGCAATTCACAACATATGCTCCTATTCAACTAAACCCTATTTAAGAAGTAATAAACCATCTAGTTTAGAAGCCATTAGAGATTACTTAGTGAAGAAAATGTGAAACCATAGTAGACCCTAATAGCTAACTTATAGAACCATCTTGATAACCATCCTTTGATATGATGCTTAGAAGAAACCATAGTAATAAACCTACTAATACTTGCTACATGTAGATCACTTCTACTTAAGCACCAACTAGCCCTATTAGTAAACCCTAATAGCACTTAGCTCCTATTTATAGTAGTTCGTTCTTATTAACCTGTTCTTCAAAAGTTATTCTTTTGAAGAACAAAGGTCAATCAAACCCTAGAAGTCCTAGTCTTAGTTGAAATACTTATTACTTCTTAATTAACATGTTCTTCAAAAGTTATTCTTTTGAAATATAGTATAAATAATCATCAACCATGTCCAATAGAACATAAAATTGACAATTGTTCTTTACATACTATTCCACTACTATCCTTTGAATATATGCTTGTTATGTTGCATCATATTACTTGCTTATGCTATTCATATCACCAACCCTAATAAGAACCTTGTTTGAGAATCATCCTAAAAGTGGAACACACCCTAAAGAAATCTTTACAACTCATCCATCCTAAATCATCGAGGTTAGGTTACGCTCGGGACGATTGCATCTCATACTATGCATTATAGCATCTTTGCCAGTTCTTTAAACATTGTCCTTACCGGACGATGATGGTATTTCAGCATTTGGAGTTCTCACGTATCGAAGCTTTTGCCTGCATAATCTTGCAGTCAAGAAAGGCAAGTTCATCGCTTGCTCATGTCATTTGATTATTTTTATCAAATTATATGCAAAGTACTATACTTATCACTCCTGCATTGAAAAGCAAAGTATTATTTTACAATTATGAATATGACTATGTGGTGGGCAATGGAACCATGGTATGTGTTGATATGGTGGAGGTTCCATTGCAAGGGTACTATTCATCTAGGACTAAGTACCAATGCCGTCCAGTGATTCTAGCGCCGTACATATCGCGTTAACCATAAGATCTATAATGGCTCTGGGGAAGTCAGCTGTATCTTTTCCCTCCTGCACGCCAACGGACTTGATAGAGCCTGGCGGGGTGCTGGAGGCACTGCCGTAGGTTGGGATGGCCTTTAAAATCCCCATCCGGACGTTTGGATGAGAGGCTCTACCGTCTATGAAGGATTGTCCGACGTACACCGTGGGTAAAGCCGTATGATCGGGAGATGTCTACCGGGGGTGTACGGATGGACAAAAGGGTGGGTTTGCAGGGTCGCGGAGAAGGCGGTGTGGGCTTGGATCTTACACCTGGCCCCACACCAAGGAAGTGTGGACGGGAAAGCGCACCCGGTTGGTATCAAGGATAAGTTCTCTTATGGGAAAAGTAACGCACCTCTGCAGAGGGTATCAAGGGAACTGCGAACGCGGCAGGAAAGGAACTCCATGAAGTTCTAGTCAACCTGTGAAGACTGACGGGCATAGTTTTCAGAATAAAATAAACCTTTTGAAGAAATGATTATGAAAACTTGCATTCGCCTATGACTTTCTGGTCTGTGGCTGTAGCTAGTGCATGATACACCTATTTCCCTAATATGAACTTGCTGAGTACGCTCGTACTCATCCCACTCTTAAATCCCCTGCTTAGCTATGGAGGCACCGGAGGATGAACTACCGTGGAACTCGAAGACAAAGGAGTCAACTGCAACAAGATGGAGAATCCAAGCAAAGAAGTCAATGAAGTCAACTGCTGCAGCAACTAGAGTGGAAACTTAGACTAGTAATAGAAGGGAGCCTTTCCCTAATCTTAGCACCTAAGTAGCTAGAATTCTATAGCAAGCCTAGTATCTCTGGAGATAGTGATAGCAATAAGTTAGTTTACGAGTCGTTCTTCTGGAGCTTTATTTGAAGTTTTACCTCACTGTAAAGTAGGAGGCTGTGTTGATCTTCTGTAAACAGCTTGTGTATCCTTCTATAGACATACCTTGGACTCGCATATGTTTCTGTTGTACCACTCTGAGGGATGTAATATGAGTGGAACAGTGTTTCACTTGTGTTATGTCAACGACTTGTGTACTACACCATGCAGTGGTAACCAGGTGTACCGTCTTTATATTAGTATTATATTATATTACTTGACCATAGCCATATTCAAAATCAAATCTCAGTCGGGCGGCAAAATCTCCCGCCAATCTAGAAATATTTCAGGCGTGTTTTTGAATGGGATAAGAAGATAGAACACGATGATAGTAACCGATATTCAAGGTGATGATGATTTGATTTTGCACTCGGCCTTGAACAGAGGTACTAGTACGGTCTCACAATTTTTTATCATTATACTTGGACCTTAGCCAAATTCAAAATCTCATAGCGGCAAAACTTCCCGCCCACAAAATACAAAAAATTCACACGCTTTCAAATTCCCATTCTACCCTTGTGGAGATGACAGAAAGTCGGTTGGTGGGGGGGTCTGCCCGTCATTTTTTGGATCACCACCTCCCTAGCCCCGGAAACCCTCCCAAAAAAATTCATTTCCCTCAGACCACCCACCGGAACTTCCCAAGTCCCTCTCTCTACCACCTCCACGACCACCGCACCGGAACATCCCCGCCGGACTTCCCTGGCCTACCCGAGCCCTCGCGATCCTCGTCATCCGGCTGCCTGCCGGAGCCGCTTCATCGACGCCGTCATCAACCGGACTGGATCATCCCCGCCGAACCTCGAAACCATATGCTCATCCAGCAGTCTACCGCAGTCGCTTCAGCTGCGGCATCGTCCACCGCATCGGATCTTGCTCACCGACACCGATGTGCATGAACCGAATCTGCTTCACCGGCGCCGTCCATGATCTAAACTCTTCTACTGTCGCTTTTCTATTGCTTGCCTGCAAGTTCTTGTTTAATCTTGGGGGAACCTGTTGTAAGGGTATTTCACCCTTATCCATTATTTTGGTAACGATGACACCGTGCTAAAGTATTTGGCCTAATATGTTTATAAGGATAATCTCAGGTATTAGGCAATGAGGCGTAAATGGTGTATCAAAGGAACAAGAAGGCTAAAGGAGACCCCCCATTTCAACAACAATCAAAAGGGGGCTACAGGAGAAATCCGGTCACCAGCCCGGTCCAACCGGGCCAGCAACCGGCCAGTCCGGCGTGCTGGCCGGTCAACCGGGCGGCAACCGGGTTCCAATGGAGGAGCCAGCAGATCCGGTTTGCGACCGGTCAACCGGGCCCCTGACCGGCGGGTCCGGTGCTCCGTCCGGTCGACCGGGCGGCAACCGGGCAGCAACCGGACAGCAACCGGAGAAGCACCAGGACGACGCAAAGGAGCTCCGGTCACTGATCCGGTCTGACCGGCCTCTGGACCGGGCTGTCCGGTCTGTGGCCCGGTCAACCGGGTTTGTCGAGGAAAAATGCTGAGGTGGCAAGTGGCAACGGCCATATTTCGAAGAGCACTATAAATAGCCCTTCTCCTACCTCTAGACAGTTAGGCACTACACTACAAGCTGTTCTTGAGCTCCTTCTTCCATGCTCCATTGTTAGAAACACCAAAAGCCTCAGATCTCCCTCCTCCTCCACCCAAACTCAAATCCCTCCGGGGAAACGATAGAGGAGGACCCGATCTACCGTTCTACCAAGCCAAATCTTATTCCCCCTTGTATTCATCAAGAAGCTTGCTTCCTAGGGTTCCTTGGAAACCCTAGGTGGGCAAGAGGAGTCCGGAAGCATCCGGGCTGTGGATCTGCTCCGGGCAAGATTGTGAAGGTTTGGAGGCTACCTCAAAGTCTACCACAAGTGAGAGGGCTATTCCTTCGTGGGATAGGCTCCGGAGAATAGGGTGAGCCTTCGTGGCGCGGGGAATCCTTCGTGGGACCTCCACTCCTCCAAACGTGACGTACCTTGTTGCAAAGCAAGGGAACACGGGAATACATCCTCGTCTCCGCGTGCTATCGGTTATCTCTAACCGAACTCCTTACTTGTGATTTAACTGCCTGTGAGAGCCTTCGTGCTCGAGTTAGTTGTATCCTCATATAGGTTGCTTCACCTAGTTTGCATTAGGCTCACCTTTATATTCCGCAAAGCCTAATATTGCAAAGAAAGAATTAAAATCTGTAGAAACCTATTCACCCCCCTCTAGGTTTACCATCTCTATACTTTCAATTGGTATCAGAGCCTGGACTCTTTTTAAGGGCTTCACCGCCTTAAGAGTGAGATGGATAAACTATTCGAGGGTCTAGATGATGACTCTAACCTTTCGGTTAAAGAAATGAAATCTAGATTCTTGGCATATGAGGCCGAGAAGAAGAAAAAGGAGGATGAACTACAAAGCCAAATGGCAGAAATGTCTGTCATGCTTAAGAACCTAACTACTGGAGGAGCTCCTAGTGGGGCTTCGGGCTCTAAGGCATCCTTCCATGAAGTTAACCATGACTATCCTAGAAACACTTCACCCATGCCTCATATAAACCATAGTGGGACCGTTCCCCATTTTGATGGAACTCACTTTCCACATTGGAAATCTTCTATGGAATCTCATATTCGCAGCTGCAGTGTGGAGCTATGGGAGATCATTCTTCATGGATACCGGGAGCCACAAGATCCCAATCGGTTGACCTCCACCGAGTTCTACAACCGTCAACTCAATGCATCCGCACGTGACAAGATTAGAAGTGGCATCAACCGCAAGCTTCTAGATCAAGTTGATGACATTGTCTCCGCTAAAGAGTTGTGGGATCGAATCGTAGTACTCCAAGAGGGAACCGATTTGATCCAATCATCTCTCTATGAGACCGCAAAGCAAGAGGCCTACCAGTTCATGATTCGAGATGGAGAATCCGTATTCGATGCCTATGCTAGGCTTGGTGCTCTGAAAGTAAGGATCAAGGGACTTGGTGGTGAGAAGTACAATGACGGATTCGAGATGAACGAAGCCTTCATAAAATCCAAGGTCATTGCTATGATTGCCGTCAAACAAGAAGACACCAACATTGGACTCCACTTGCAAATCATGACCAAGAGTGCCGATCTCAACTCCGATGATCTTGTCTCCTATGTGGCTGCCAATGAAAACATGGCCAAAGCCGGAAAGAGGCTCAAGGCAATGAACCGTGTTGATGAAGCCTCACACAACCATGAAGCATCACACAACCTTGCTCTCAAGGCTAGAGCTGACCATGGAGGAGAAGAAGCATATGAAATTGAGGAAGATGAGGAGATGACCTCAACTAGTGACATTGCTACCGACTTTGCCTTCTTTGCTAAGAAGTACAAGGGAAAGTTGCCAATGCTCCTCAATGACAAGAAGAAGAAGAGAACTTGCTACAATTGTGATGAAGATAGCCACTTTGCAAATGAGTGCCCTTATGAGAAAAGGGTAGACAAGCCAAAGTTCATCAAAGGGGTCAAGCCAAGATTGAAGCCAAACCCAATCAATGACCGATACAAGAGGAACAAGGGAAGAGCATTTGTTGGGGCCGAGTACTTGTCCGATGAAGAAGAGGAAGATGAGGAGAAGGAGGCCGGAGTGGCCGGCTTGGCTTTCTCTAAGCCCGGGTCACTCTTCACATATGACTACTCCAAGGATTACTCCACGGAGAATGATGTTGGCTCTTCCTTTATGGCAAGAATAACTCAAGATGATGACTCCGACGACTCTTCCTCATCTACAACCATTGGCTCTTGTCTTATGGCAAGAGAAACCAAGGTAATGGAACCCCCACCTTCTTTGTCTAGTGTTCTTGACAATGAAGCTGAAAATCAAGATGAATTAACTGTGCTTAAGGAACTTTACAATGTTAGATGCACCCTTCGTGGTGAAGCTCTTGTCAAATTTGATTTCTTGATGGACTCTCTCAAAGAAAAGGATGAGTCCATTGAGGAATTAGAATATCATTTGAATGATAAGGAAAGGAGATTCAATCTCCTAAGACAAGAGCTAAAAACCGAAAGGTGCATATCTCAAGGTCTTAAGCAACAAATTGAAACTTATGAACTAGATAAAGTTAAGGATCTTGAAACTATTGAAAGGGCTCAATTATTGACTCAAGAGCTTAATGCATCAAAGGAGGAACTTGAAGTTGCTCATGCTTCTCTCACTAGGGATCTTGACCACCTTGAAAGAGCTAACAAGCTTGTCAAGGATGAGCTCAAGAAACTTGGAAAGAACCATGACCTACTCCAAGAATCCTACTCTAAAGCTCTTGAATCAATGAATGATTCTATTGTTGATAAAAATGTTGCTAGTTCCTCCACCACCTTTACTAGTGAGCATGCTAAGCTTGTTGCGGAACATGTTCGTTTACAAGAGGAATTATCTTTGCATGTTGAGACCAATACATATCTTGAATCTTTGGTAACCAAATATGGTCTCAACTATTATCCTAATGAATCGGCTTGTGAGCAAGCAACTACTCTTGAGGAGAATGTTAGGTTGAAGAAAGAACTTGCTAAGTTCACCACAACCAAGAGTAAGATGGGATTGGATGACCTTTTGAGTAAGCAAAGGTCAAACAATCAAAAGTATGGCCTTGGGTATGTTCCCAAGCCCTACAAGAAGAACAACTACAAGAAAGAGAAGCCCGCTCAAGAAAAGAACAAGAAGGTCACTAATGATGGCAAAGCCCCAAAGGGCAAAGCCGCTAGTGGTGACCGCACGGGGCCAAACAATCACTATGCTTTATTTGTTGATTATTATGGTGATGTTTATGCTAACTATGTTGGTCCTCGTAATGGCTATGCTTATAGAGGGTACTCGATTTGGGTACCAAAAGATCTTGTTGCCATGACTAGGGAACCCATTAATCAATGGGTTCCTAAATCCTCTACTTGATTTTGTAGGGGTATTCCTCCGGTGGTCCAAAATGGGTGTTTGATAGTGGATGCACCAATCATATGACCGGAGGAAGAGGTGTGCTTGACCAATTCATTGAAGATATTAACAAGAAGTCAAGCATTACCTTTGGTGACAACTCAAAGGGAAAGGTACTTGGGTATGGCAAGGTGGCAATCTCTAAGGACTTGTGCCTTGAGACGGTCATGCTTGTTGAACACCTTGGTTATAACTTGCTTTCTATATATCATCTTGCCGATGCCGGTTACAATTCATATTTTACTAAGTATTATGTGCAAGTCTTTAGGAGTGACAATCTCAAATTGGTCCTTGTTGGATATGTGGAGAACAACCTTTACGTGGTTGACCTCTCGAAAGAGAGCCCATCTCTCTCCACATGTCTAATGGCGGCCAAGCATGACGAAGGTTGGTTGTGGCATCGCCGCCTTGGTCATGTTAACATGAGGAATCTTAAACAACTCCTAAAGGGTGAGCACATTGTTGGACTAACCGGCATTTCTTTTGAGAAAGATCGTGTATGCAGTGCATGTGTAGCGGGAAAACAACTCAAGAAGAAACATCCTATCAAGAGTATCGTCACCACATCTAGGCCTTTGGAGCTCCTTCATTTGGATCTCTTTGGGCCATCACATTATGATACTCTTGGTGGGAGCAAGTATGGACTTGTCATTGTTGATGATTACTCAAGATACTCTTGGGTCTTTCTCCTTAAGTCTAAGGATGAGACCCATAGGGAGTTCATCACCTTCGCCAAGAAAGCTCAACGTACATATGAATCCGAGATCAAGGCGATTAGGACCGACAATGGTACCGAGTTCAAGAACTACACTATGCAAGAGTTTGTTGATGATGAGGGCATCAAGCATGAGTTTTCAGCTCCATATACCCCTCAACAAAATGGTGTTGTTGAAAGGAAGAACCGGACTATCATTGAGATGGCAAGAACCATGTTGAGTGAATTCAACTCACCCCACAACTTTTGGGGAGAAGCCATCTCTACAGCTGTCCACTACTCCAACCGGCTCTTCCTCCGCCCCCTCCACAACAAAACTCCATATGAGCTTCTCACAGGTAACAAGCCTAATGTCACGTACATTCGTGTCTTTGGATGCAAATGTCTTGTTAAGAACAATAAAGGGAAGCTTGGTAAATTTGAAACTAGAACTATAGAGGGCATTTTTGTTGGATATGCGGAGAACTCTCACGCCTATAGATACTACAACCGGTCCACTGGGACTATTGAAGTATCTTGTGACGTGGTGTTCTTGGAGGATAATGGCTCCCAAGTGGAGCAAGTTGTTCCATGTGTTGCAGGTAATGATGATGATCCATCTAGTGCCATCAAGCATATGGGCATTGGACACATCCGGCCCATGGAGGTTCATAATGATGATCAAGATGATGGAGTAGAAGTATCAAGCTCACCTCAAGTTGAGCCTAGCTCAACTCAAGTTGAACCATCAAGTGCAACCCAAGATGTATCCTCCACTCAAGATGAGCCACATCCCGAAGAACAAGAAGAAAGTCCTCAACCCACTGAGCAAGATCATGATGATGATCAAGAAACATCTTCAACTCATGTTCAAGCTCAAGTTGTACCTCATGATCAAGTATTAGCAAGAGATGAATTCATTGATCATGAAGGAACCATTCGGAAGATCAAGGCGGCTACAAGGGCAAGTGACATGAAAGTGGATCTTGTCCTTGGTAGCATCTCCAAAGGAGTGGTAACTCGTAGACACCATGCACTACTTATGACTTATTGTCAACACCATGCTTTTGTGTCTAGTTTTGAGCCACTTAAGGTACATGAAGCCTTGGTTGATCCGGATTGGGTCATTGCCATGCAAGAAGAATTGGAGTGTTTCACCCGCAATGAAGTATGGTCTCTAGTTGAGAGACCCAAGGATCATCGCATCAATGTCATTGGGACCAAATGGGTGTTCAAGAACAAGCAAGATGAGGATGGCATTGTCATTAGAAATAAAGCAAGGTTAGTGGCGCAAGGGTTTGCCCAAATAGAAGGTATGGATTTTGAGGATACCTTTGCGCCGGTAGCCCGTCTTGAAGCTATTCGTCTTTTGCTTGCATTTGCATCTTTCCACAATTTCAAACTATATCAAATGGATGTGAAAAGTGCATTTTTGAATGGTCCTCTAAAAGAAACCGCATATGTAGCTCAACCCCCGGGTTTCGAAGACCCATGCCGACCCAACCATGTGTATTTACTCCATAAGGCACTCTACGGTCTCAAGCAAGCTCCACGTGCTTGGTATGAGTTCCTTAGGGATTTTCTACTACAAGATGGGTTTTGCATGGGTACGGTCGATTCCACCCTTTTCACCAAGCGGGTTAAAGGGGGTGGCTTGTTTATATGTCAAATATATGTTGATGATATTATATTTGGTGGAACTAACCCCAATCATAACAAAGCTTTTGAGCAATTGATGACTAGGAAATTTGAGATGTCCATGATGGGGGAGTTGAAGTTCTTCCTAGGCTTCCAAGTGAGGCAACTTGCAAAAGGCACCTTCATCTCTCAAGAAAAGTATGTGAAGGACATGCTCAAGAAGTTCAACATGACCAATGCAAGCCCAATGAAGACACCCATGCCCGTAAAGGGGCAACTTGGCTCATGTGACGGTGAGAAGGATGTGGACATAAAGGTATACCGTTCCATGATAGGATCCTTGCTCTACCTTTGTGCCTCTAGGCCGGATATCATGCTAAGTGTAGGGATGTGTGCTCGTTTTCAATCCGCTCCTAAGGAGAGCCATTTGATGGCGGTCAAACGGATTCTAAGATACCTTGTTCTCACTCCTACTCTCGGGCTATGGTATCCAAAGGGGTCAACCTTTGAACTCATTGGCTACTCGGACTCCGATTGGGCCGGTGATAAGGTTGACCGGAAGTCTACCTCCGGGGCTTGCCAATTTATTGGCCGGTCATTGGTGAGTTGGTCATCCAAGAAACAAAACTCCACCGCTTTATCCACCGCCGAAGCCGAATATATATCCGCGGCATCTTGTTGCACTCAATTGTTATGGATGAAGCAAACCTTGAAAGACTATGGTGTGTCTCTTGGTACGGTGCCTCTTCTATGTGACAATGAAAGTGCAATAAAGATCGCCAATAACCCGGTTCAACATTGTCGCACCAAACATATTGACATTCGCCATCACTTCCTACGTGACCATGTTGCCAATAAGGATATTGATCTCACTCATGTGGGAACAACCTACCAATTGGCGGATATTTTCACTAAACCTTTGGATGAAGCCCGGTTTGTGAACTTGAGAGGAGAACTTGGTATTCTTGATCCTAAAAACTTGGATTGAATCAACTTCTTGCACTATATTCTTGCATTTATCTAACTATCTAGCTTAGAGGCACAGCACATATGGGGATAGTCATCTTACCATGTCTTGGTATGATGCATACCCATGTGTGCAACATAAATAGACCCAATGTCATTATATGGACCCAAGCACGTCTCTTCGAGGTCACATGACATTTGCGCTTTCACATAGGGGGAGTAATCCCCCGCCCCTCATTTAGTCTAAATTGCAACTTGATTTGGATATACAAGGCTAAATGATTTTATTGCAAAAACCACTCCAAAATGACTTATGATTCTTGATATACACTTCGAATCATGCCCATTGTTGCTATTCACATCTTATTTGGATTTTCTCTCCAATGGGTATGCCTAGAGAACTTTGTGTTTCCTACCCCATGTCTATGCTCATCTCATCATCATCTATCTATCTATATGTACATGTCATCATTTGAGCACTCACACACATTTACACAAAGCATAGGGGCAAAAACGAGGCAAAATTAGAAAATTCTGGGCTGGGCCGGTCCCTGGCCCGGTTGGACCGGGTCCCTGACCGGATGGTCCGGTTGACCGGGCGGCAACCGGGGTGGTCAGCCGGTCACCAGTCCGGTCTGACCGGATTCCCGACCGGCCGCGCGGCTGATATGTGTTTGAGGGAGTTACCCCTTGGGGTCATCTTCCTCATTCTTCCCCAACTCCCACACCACCATGGCCGGCGCCCTCAGCACCCCCACCAAGATCTAGGCACTTCCCACCACAAGAACTTCCCCAAACTCCACCACACCATAGATCGGGGCCCTTGGAACATCTCCACCGAAGGATTTGGTCCCTCTCCACCTAGTTTGGGAATTTTTGGAGTTCTTGGTTCTCAAGCCCTACCTTGTGTTCTTCTTGCTCCCTTGATCAAGGAGAACAATGTCTTCGGGTAATGTACTCTCCTTTTCTCCCTAACCTCTAGTCCTCCTCACACATTGCAAGTTCTTGCCAAAATTTGAGGAAATCTTAGGGTTAGGGTTAGGTTTTGTAAAGTCCTCATGCCTTTAGAGTGTCTCACACCACAATGCACTTCTTCACTATATTGCTATAGTCTATATTCAAGTTTATGAGCTTTTGCATGGTTTTGTGGTAGAAAATCTGGGCACAACATCACAACTCGACAGATCTGGTCACTCGCCCGGTCAACCGGCCGCTCAACCGGCCGGCCCGGTGCATGGCCCGGTCAACCGGCCGCTCCACCGGCCGACCCGGTGCATGGCCCGGTCAACCGGTCGCAAACCGGCCAGTCCGGTCTGCTGCCCGGTTTGACCGGCCTGTGCGCCGAGCTGCCCAGTTTTTCGCACAACTTCATCACTACACTTGAATATATGCTATGCTCTTGTGACTTCTCTCTTATTGATGACATGTACGCTTACCCCACTACTATCCCGGCTCTTTCTTTCTCATTCACAGGTAGTTGGAGTGGTGAGAGTGAGACACGTGGCAATGTCTCCAAGCGAGGAAGGGCTAATCCTCCTCGCCGTGCTAGTAACCGCGTTCCCCCTCCAGCTCAGCAGGGTACTGACGGTGGCAGCTCAGTTGGGGGTAGAACCAAGTCTGTTGCTAACAAGAACAAGGATAAGCATGTTGCCCAAGAGGATGATGAGGTAGTGCCAACCGTCAATGTTGGGGCTGCAAACCGCCTTGAGTGGAAGGAATGGAGGACAGTCAATCCGTATCGCTTTGCAAAGCCAACTTACACTCGTTCGGACAAGGCCTTCTGGACCAACACACAAGCAGTCCTCTGGGAGGGTTACTATGATTCTCATGAGTATATGAAGCATGGTAATATTGTATCACCCAAGGCCATCAATCCTGCCGAGCTTGCCTTGCATGAAGCCACAAAGTACCGTTTTGTGGTTCAAACCTTGAAGAATCTGGGAGTGTATGACCTTGTGTGCCTCAAGCCTGATGAGACCCAAGATGATCCTACCTATTGTCCACTCCTTGTCCGTCAATTTCACTGCACCGTCTTCTTCCATGATGATGAGGACCGCACCCTCACCTGGATGACCGGCAAGACAAAGTACTCATGCACCTACTCTCAGTTCCGTGCAGCCATGGGTTGTGGTGATGACAGTAATCCAGGGTACAGGATTCATTCACGGTCCAGGCTTACTAGGGGTGACATCTCTTTCTGCTACCCTGCGAACCCTACAGCTGGACCTCCCACTATCTCTGGGATGTACTACTCATACCTTGTCCTTGCCAAGCTGTTCCGAGAGAACCTCATCAGCAAGTCTGGCGACTCCAGTGAAGTCCGGAACTATCACCTCAACTTGATGTACTATTGTCATCCTGACAGGGTAAGGAAGATTGATGGCTGTGATCTTATCTACTGTGAACTGAAGAGAGCAGTTATGGACCGTATGACTCCCAACTACGCCCAGTATGTTCAGCGGCTCATCAACTACATTGTTCCCGCTCCTCTGAACGTTATTGGTGAAAAAGTCATCATGGACGCCTTCAAGATACCCACTCAGGAGGCCACTCGTCCGGATGTTCCCTCCATGATGCCCACTACTGAGCGCCGTTCTAAGGAACGCCATGATCATGATGCTAGCTCCAGCTACTCTCGGCGCCCCAAGCATGGTGCCGCTCGCTTCTTCTCTAGCATGTGGCAAATGTGCAAGAACACTAATGATGTTGCACATCAGAGTCTTGCTTTGAACCAGGAGACCAGGAGGCGACAGAACGAGTTTATGGCTACTAGGAATGTCACAGTTCCTCCTCCTGGACCCGAGTTGGCACCTGTGGCTGCACCTCAGTGGGAGATGCCTTCCATCACCGATGAGATGATCCAGAACTTTGACTTCTCCATGTATGCTCATGGTGGTCTTCCTCCTAGGACTGCTCGTACTCCTACTCCTCCTCCTGCTGATGATGATGGTGATGAGGATGAAGTTGATTCGGCTGCCGGTGATGATGACGAGGGCTCCTACTCCACCGGGCATGAGTTCTATTGATGGGTGCGATAGCATCTCTACTTTTTCCTTCGCCTTTTTGGTGTTCCGATGCCAAAGGGGGAGAAGAGAGTAGAGTCTAGGACCACGGGGTTCTTTGATTGTCACAAGCCATGGGAGTTGCTTTATTTGGATTTTATATGGCTTGTGCGTATTTGCTTTGATTTCTCAAGAACCATTTGCTACTTCGAATAATTCATGTATGGATATGTATGGACGACTATTATGTGTGCTACTCTATGTTAGGATAATCATGCTTCATGCTTTATGCTTATATATCTTGATATACTTGTCCATACCATGCTTGTTTCCTAAAGATATTGGGGGAGCTTCTCATGTTTCACAAATGGTGCACTTTGCATTCAAACGCAAATTCTCCAAGTGCACACATTATGGGGGAGCTTTCGTAATATCTTATATGGAATCAAGGTTTAGAGCTTATCATAATATCTATTTGTGACTCTAGCTCGGTTTGTCATCGTATACCAAAAAGGGGGAGATTGTAAGGGTATTTCACCCTTATCCATTATTTTGGTAACGATGACACCGTGCTAAAGTATTTGGCCTAATATGTTTATAAGGATAATCTCAGGTATTAGGCAATGAGGCGTAAATGGTGTATCAAAGGAACAAGAAGGCTAAAGGAGACCCCCCATTTCAACAACAATCAAAAGGGGGCTACAGGAGAAATCCGGTCACCAGCCCGGTCCAACCGGGCCAGCAACCGGCCAGTCCGGCGTGTTGGCCGGTCAACCGGGCGGCAACCGGGTTCCAATGGAAGAGCCAGCGGATCCGGTTTGCGACCGGTCAACCGGGCCCCTGACCGGCGGGTCCGGTGCTCCGTCCGGTCGACCGGGCGGCAACCGGGCAGCAACCGGACAGCAACCGGAGAAGCACCAGGACGACGCAAAGGAGCTCCGGTCACTGATCCGGTCTGACCGGCCTCTGGACCGGGCTGTCCGGTCTGTGGCCCGGTCAACCGGGTTTGTCGAGGAAAAATGCTGAGGTGGCAAGTGGCAACGGCCATATTTCGAAGAGCACTATAAATAGCCCTTCTCCTACCTCTAGACAGTTAGGCACTACACTACAAGCTGTTCTTGAGCTCCTTCTTCCATGCTCCATTGTTAGAAACACCAAAAGCCTCAGATCTCCCTCCTCCTCCACCCAAACTCAAATCCCTCCGGGGAAACGATAGAGGAGGACCCGATCTACCGTTCTACCAAGCCAAATCTTATTCCCCCTTGTATTCATCAAGAAGCTTGCTTCCTAGGGTTCCTTGGAAACCCTAGGTGGGCAAGAGGAGTCCGGAAGCATCCGGGCTGTGGATCTGCTCCGGGCAAGATTGTGAAGGTTTGGAGGCTACCTCAAAGTCTACCACAAGTGAGAGGGCTATTCCTTCGTGGGATAGGCTCCGGAGAATAGGGTGAGCCTTCGTGGCGCGGGGAATCCTTCGTGGGACCTCCACTCCTCCAAACGTGACGTACCTTGTTGCAAAGCAAGGGAACACGGGAATACATCCTCGTCTCCGCGTGCTATCGGTTATCTCTAACCGAACTCCTTACTTGTGATTTAACTGCCTGTGAGAGCCTTCGTGCTCGAGTTAGTTGTATCCTCATATAGGTTGCTTCACCTAGTTTGCATTAGGCTCACCTTTATATTCCGCAAAGCCTAATATTGCAAAGAAAGAATTAAAATCTGTAGAAACCTATTCACCCCCCCTCTAGGTTTACCATCTCTATACTTTCACCTGTTTGTGCTAACGACGCGCCGTTACGTCTTTGCAGATTAGATGAGTAACCATGAAGTTTAATGGCCGTCTCTCCAACCCCAAGGAGCACATGTAGTGTACTTCATCACCGGATCTATCAACCCCAGGAAGATCTGCTGTGATTCCCACAGAGTGCTTCTCCTAATGTAAGTCCCTTGTTTTAGCGCCATGTTCTGGGTTCAGATGCCTGTTTGTCTGAAGCTCTTTTAGTTCATTCCTAGTTATGACCGTAACACCTTGCCATTTTCTAGTTCATTGCTAACTTCAAGCGATTGAACATTTTGGTTTGCATTCCCTGCTCTGTAGATGTAGCCATCATAACTTCTATCTTGCTCATTCGTTGTTCATGCCAATCTTGTTCTCCCTGAACATGTTGGTTTGCATTCCCTGTACTACGGTGATGCCATTGTTATTTCTATCTACTTCGTCGTAAGCTAACTGCCTGCTATTAGTTCCTGCATGCTATCGCTCTGCCATCCTGCAGTACAAATTAACTGCCTGCTATTAGTTCCTGCATGCTATCGCTCTGCCATCCTGCAGTACAAATTTATTTGAACTCGTCACAGCAGCAACTTCCATCATAATTTTGTCTGCCATCTGATTCTTCAAAAGCTGCAATATTAACTTGTTTCTCTTAATTGGCATGGCGCTCACATATAGAATTGTGAACATATTGGTGTGCATTCCCTTTTCTACAAGTTCAGATCCCACTATATTCCGTTTCTGGTCCATCCTAAGCCGTAGCATTAACTATCCTCTATGTGTTGCTCATTACAACTTTATATCCCGAAACAAATTGATTTTTTTCCCTTATCTACAAGTTTATCAGTGATGCCATTATAACTCCTATCTGTATTATTCCTAGCTATTATAGTAACATCCTGCTATTATTTAGTTCATGGCCAATTTTAAGTAATTGCACATGTTGGTTCGCATTCCCTGCTCTATAGCTTTTGGCATCGTAACTTCTATATTTGGTTTACATTCCCTGCTCTGTAGATCTAGCCATCATAACTTTATCTTGCTCAGATGTTGTTTCAAAAATTATGGCCTGCTACTATGTTGTTTGTGCCAATTTTTTACTCCATGAACATGTTGGCTTGCATTCCCTGTACTACATGTGATGCCATTGTTTTGTATCTAGTTCATTGTAAGCTAACAAAGTAAGGACTTAGTTTGGCATGCTATCACTCTGCTATCTAAGCCTGTAGTACAAATAAACTTGTCATATTACTAGATAATAATTTTGTGTGCCATCTTGTTCTTCAAAAGCTGCATTATCGACTTGTTTCTCTGACTTGGCATGACGCTCACATATGGAATGCTGAACATATTGGTTTGCATTCCCTCTTATACAAGTTCACAGGTGATCCCACTATATTCTGTATCTTGCTCAGTCATCGTTACAAAATTTATAGCCTGCTACTATGTTGTTCATGCCAATTTTGTACTCCCTGAACATGTTGGTTTGCATGGGACTCGACAGTAGTAAGTCTGCTGTTTCATTCTAACATGCTCTGTTATATTGGTTGTTGGTATGCGGCATGCACTCTTTGTTTGCTTATTGTGCGCATTACAATGATCTTGTTATAACGACGAAATGATGAGTTCCAAATTCTTTGGCAAACAATATTGTAGTGTCTTTGCCTTTCCATTGTTGCTGTCTTAACTTGTAATGTCTTTGTTTCAGATATAGGTGCTGCATGGACAACTTAAAAGATTGCCGGATCGCTTCATTGTATTGCTAGGTTTAATTACCATTCAATTTCTCTGGGTTCTGTAATATTTTTTTCAATGCCTTGCAGCTGATGTAATATTTAGTTAGTTTTTATAGTTCTTTCGCGCATTTTTTCTTTGGTGCTTGTGGTAAGTGAGGCTATCCGACAGAAATCAATGCTGCGTAAATATTCTCAGTATCTAAATCACGAATTCCCATCCCTTAAACGGCCCAATTAAGCAAAATCACATATGTGCCTGCCCGCAAAATCCTAAAGCGCATATTATGCCGGCATATAAACAGCAACTAAACGGGCTGGCTTACTTCTTGGCCAGCCCATTTGATTTACCGTGGACCCCACACTCTAATTGGGTGCCCACTTGCAAAAGGTGGACCCCACATACTACGGGCGGCCCACTAAATAGTTGGGCCAGCCCATTTGCTTTGTGGTGGACCCCACATACTAAATGGGCCCCTTTAAGAGGAAAGTGGGACCCACCTGTATTTTTGGCCGCCCACTATCTTGTTGGGCCGGCCCACCTGCTACATGGTGGACCCCACATACTAATTGGGCCGGCCCTTCAACAGAAAGTGGGGCCCTTTGTGTTTTTGGGTGCCCACTATGTTGTTGGCCGCCCATTTGCTATATGGTGGTCCCACATGGTAAACGGGCCGGCCCTTTAATAGGAAGGTGGGACCCACCTGTTTTTCCGCCCACTATCTTGTTGGGCCGCCCACTTTCTATATGGTGGACCCCACAAACCAAATGGCGCCTAAAAATGTGGGACCCACCTGTTTTTGGCCCGCCCACTAGCTTGGTGGGCCACCACTTGCTATATGGTGGACCCCACATACTAAATGGGCGGCCCTTTAACAGAAGGTGGGACCCACTGTGTTTTTGGCCGGCCCACTATCTTGTTGGGCCGCCCACTTGCTATATGGTGGACCCCACATACTAAATGGGCCGACCTTTAACGGAAAGTGGGACCCACCCGTGTTTTTGGCCCGGCCCACTAGCTTGTTGGGCCGGCCCACTTGCTATACGGTGGACCCTACACACTAAATGGGCCGGCCTTTTAACGAAAGTGGGATGCTGATACGTCTCCAACGTATCGATAATTTCTTATGTTCCATGCTACATTATTGATGATATCTACATGTTTTATACACATTATATGTCGTATTTCATTTTCGGAACTAACCTATTAACAAGATGCCGAAGTGCCAGTTCCTGTTTTCTGTTTTTGGTTTCAGAAATCCTAGTAACGAAATATTCTCGGAATTGGACGAAATCACCGCCGAGGTTCCTATTTTTCCACGAAGCTTCCAACACCGGGAAGGACCGGAGGGGGCCACAGCCCCACAGGACCATAGGCAGCGGCCGGGGTGGCCCGCGCCTATGGTGTCGCCGCCTCGCCGCCTTCCGCGCGCCTCTTCGCCTATTTAAAGCCCCCGCATCGAAAACCCTTGAGGAGGAAGCCACGATACGAAAACCTTCCGAGCCGCCGCCATCGCGAAGCCAAGATGGGGGACAGGAGTCTCTGTTACGGGGAAGTGCCCGGAAGGCTTCTCCATCGACACCGCTGCCATCTCCACCGCCATCTTCATCACCGCTGCTGCTCCCATGAGGAGGGAGTAGTTCTCCATCGAGGCTCGGGGCTGTACCGGTAGCTATGTGGTTCATCTCTCTCCTATGTACTTCAATACAATAATCTCATGAGCTGCCTTACATGATTGAGATTCATATGATGATGCTTGTAATCTAGATGTCATTATGCTAGTCAAGTGAGTTTTACTTATGTGATCTCCGGAGACTCCTTGTCCCACGTGTGTAAAGGTGACAGTGTGTGCACCGTGTGGGTCTCTTAGGCTATATTTCACAGAATACTTATTCACTGTTATGAATGGCATAGTGAAGTGCTTATTTATATCTCTTTATGATTGCAATGTGTTTTGTATCACAATTTATCCATGTGCTACTCTAGCAATGTTATTAAAGTAGTTTTATTCCTCCTGCACGATGTAATGGTGACAGTGTGTGCATCCGTGTTAGTACTTGGTTTATGATATGATCATGATCTCTTGTAGATTGCGAAGTTAACTATTGCTATGATAGTATTGATGTGTATTATTCCTCCTACATAAGCATGAAGGTGACAGTGTGCATGCTATGCTAGTACTTGGTTTAGTCTTTTGATCTATCTTACACTAAAGGTTACTAGAATATGAGCATTATTGTGGAGCTTGTTAACTCCGGCATTGAGGGTTCGTGTAATCCTACGCAATGTGTTCATCATCCAACAAAAGTGTAGAGTATGCATCTATCTATTCTGTTATGTGATCAATGTCCAGTGTCCAGTGAAAGTCTAATCCCTAGGCCTTGTTCCTAAATACTGCTATCGTTGCTTGTTACTGTTTTTTGCGTTACTACTGTTGCACTGTGTTTTCTTTGCAAACATCTTCCACTCAATACGTTTAATCCTTTGTTCAGCAAGCCGGTGAGATTGACAACCTCACTGCTTCGTTGGGGCAAAGTACTTTGGTTTTGTTGTGCGATTCCACGTTGGCGCCGGAATCCCTGGTGTTGCGCCGCATCACATTTCGCGACCATCAACCTTCAACGTGCTTCTTGGCTCCTACTGGTTCGATTAAACCTTGGTTTCATACTGAGGGAAACTTGCTTCTATACGCATCATACCTTCCACTTGGGGTTCCCAACGGACGTGCATCTACGCGTATCAAGCTAAATTTCTGGCGCCGTTGCCGGGGAGATCAAGACACGCTGCAAGGGGAGTCTCCACTTCTCAATCTCTTTACTTTGTTTTTGTCTTGCTTTATTTTATTTACTACTTTGTTTGCTGCACCTAAACAAAACACAAAAAAATTAGTTGCTAGTTTTACTTTATTTACTGTCTTGCTCTCTATATCAAAAACACAAAAAAATTAGTTACTTGCATTTAATTTATTTTGTTATCATGTCTAGTCCTGTACTTGTTTTTATTTTCACTAGTTAGGCATAATGAAAAACAACAAAAATATGAGAGATCTTTATGAACTTTATCTTGAATTAGGACATGATGTGTTTGAAGAAAGAATTAAGAAACCCATGGAACTTTATATGCATGCTAATGGGAATGTTATTACTATGAATGCTTTGAACACCATTGTTGCTAATGCTATGGAAAATTCTAAGCTTGGGGAAGCTGGTTTTGATGAGCATGATATTTTTAGTCCCCCAAGCATTGAGGAGAAAATTTACTTTGATGATACTTTGCCTCCTATATTTGATGATGAGAATAATAATGATAGCTACTTTGTTGAATTTACTCCCACTACAACTAATAAAATTGATTATGCCTATGTGGAGAGTAATAATTTTATGCATGAGACTCATGATAAGAATGCTTTATGTGATAGTTATATTGTTGAGTTTGCTCATGATGCTACTGAAAGTTATTATGAGAGAGGAAAATATGGTTGTAGAAATTTTCATGTTACTAAAATGCCTCTCTATGTGCTGAAATTTTTGAAGCTACACTTGTTTTATCTTCCTATGCTTGTTACTTTGCTCTTCATGAACTTGTTTATTTACAAGATTCCTATGCATAGGAAGCATGTTAGACTTAAATGTGTTTTGAATTTGCCTCTTGATGCTCTCTTTTGCTCAAATACTATTTCTTGCGAGTGCATCATTAAAACTGCTGAGCCCATCTTAATGGCTATAAAGAAAGAACTTCTTGGGAGATAACCCATGTGTTTTTTTACTACAGTACTTTGTTTTATATTTGTGTCTTGGAAGTTGTTTACTACTGTAGCAACCTCTCCTTATCATGTTTTTGTGCCAAGTAAAGTTTCTATGTTAAAGTTGATGTTATATTTGGGATCGCTGCGCAGAAACAGCATTGCTGTCTGTCACTAATCTGGGCACAGTTCTCTGTAGAAAATTCGAAAAAATCTGCCAATATTAGCGTGATCCTCAGATATGTACGCAACTTTCATTAGTTTTGAGTTTTTCCATTTGAGCAAGTCTGGTGCCAGCTTTAAATTCGTCTTTACGGACTGTTCTGTTTTGACAGATTCTGCCTTTATTTCGCATTGCCTCTTTTGCTATGTTGGATTTATTTCTTTGATCCATTAATGTCCAGTAGCATTATGAATGTCCAGAAGTGTTAAGAATGATTGTGTCACCTCTGAACATGTGAATTTTTGATTATGCACTAACCCTCTAATGAGTTTGCTTGAAGTTTGGTGTGAAGGAAGTTTTCAAGGGTCAAGAGAGGAGTATGATATACTATGATCAAGAGGAGTGAAAGCTAAGCTTGGGGATGCCCCGGTGGTTCATCCCTGCATATTTCAAGAAGACTCAAGCATCTAAGCTTGGGGATGCCCAAGGCATCCCCTTCTTCATCGACAAAGTATCAGGTTCCTTCTCTTGAAACTATATTTTTATTCGGCCACATCTTATGTACTTTACTTGGAGCGTCTGTGTGCTTTTATTTTTGTTTTTGTTTTGTTATCTTAGTTCTCTGAATAAGTTCATCCTTGTGTGGGAGAGAGACACGCTCCGCTGGTTCATATGAACACATGTGTTCTTAGCTCATAATATTCATGGCGAAGTTTCCTCTTCGTTAAATTGTTATATGGTTGGAATTAAAAAATGCTACATGTAGTAATTGGTAAAATGTCTTGGATAATGTGATACTTGGCAATTTTTGTGCTCATGTTTAAGCTCTTGCATCATATACTTTGCACCCATTAATGAAGAAATACATAGAGCTTGCTAAAATTTGATTTGCATATTTGGTCTCTCTAAGGTCTAGATAATATCTAGTATTGAGTTTTGAACAACAAGGAAGACGGTGTAGAGTCTTATAATGTTTACAATATGTCTTTATGTGAGTTTTGCTGCCGGTTCATCCTTGAGTTTGCTTCAAATAACCTTGCTAGCCTAAACCTTGTATCGAGAGGGAATACTTCTCATGCATCCAAAATCCTTGAGCCAACTACTATGCCATTTGTGTCCACCATACCTACCTACTACATGGTATTTCTCCCATTCCAAAGTAAATTGCTTGAGTGCTACCTTTAAAATTCCATCATTCACCTTTGCAATATATAGCTCATGGGACAAAATAGCCTTAAAAACTATCGTAGTATTGAATATGTACTTATGCACTTTATCTTTTATTAAGTTGCTTGTTGTGCGATAACCATGCTTCTGGGGACCGCCATCAACTATTGTTGAATATCATGTGAGTTGCTATGCATGTCCGTCTTGTCTGAAGGATCTATCATTTTAGTGGTTGGAGCATGCAAAATTGTTAGAGAAGAACATTGGGCCGCTAACTAAAGCCATGAATCATGGTTGAAGTTTCAGTTTTGGACATATATCCTCAATCTCATATGAGAATAATAATTGTTGCTACATGCTTATGCATTAAAGAGGAGTCCATTATCTATTGTCCATGTTGTCCCGGTATGGATGTCTAAGTTGAGAATAATCAAAAGCGAGAAATCCAAAATGCGAGCTTTCTCCTTAGACCTTTGTACAGGCGGCATGGAGGTACCCCTTTGTGACACTTGGTTGAAACATGGCATGCAAAGATCCAGTAGTCCAAGCTAAGTAGGACGAGGTGCGGACACTATTAGTATACTATGCATGAGGCTTGCAACTTGTAAGATATAATTTACATAACTCATATGCTTTATTACTACCGTTGACAAAATTGTTTCATGTTTTCAAAATAAAAGCTCTAGCACAAATACAGCAATCGATGCTTTCCTCTTTGAAGGACCATTCTTTTACTTTTATTGTTGAGTCAGTTTACCTATCTCCTTCCACCTTAAGAAGCAAACACTTGTGTGAACTGTGCATTGATTCCTACATACTTGCATATTGCACTTGTTATATTACTTTATGTTGACAATATCCATGAGATATACATGTTATAAGTTGAAAGCAACCGCTGAAACTTAATCTTCCTTTGTGTTGCTTCAACACCTTTACTTTGATTTATTGCTTTATGAGTTAACTCTTATGCAAGACTTATTTATGCTTGTCTTGAAGTGCTATTCATGAAAAGTCTTTGCTTTATGATTCATTTGTTTACTCATGTCATTACCATTGTTTTGATCGCTGCATTCATTACATATGCTTACAATAGTATGATCAAGGTTATGATGGCATGTCACTTAAGAAATTATCTTTGTTATCGTTTTACCTGCTCGGGACGAGAGAACTAAGCTTGGGGATGCTGATACGTCTCCAACGTATCGATAATTTCTTATGTTCCATGCTACATTATTGATGATATCTACATGTTTTATACACATTAGTGTATGTTTATTTTATTTTTTCGAACTAACCTGCTATAATGAAGATGCTCAGCGCCTCTGCTGTCATTTTGGTTTCAAATCCTAGTAACGAAATATTCTCGAATTGGACGAAATCACCGCGAGGTTCCTATTTTTCACGAAGCTCCAGAACACCGGAAGGACTGGAGGGGGCCACAGCCCACCAGACCATAGGCCGGCGCGGCCTGGGGGTGGCCCGCGCCCCCTATGGTGTCGCCGCCTCGTCAGCCCTCCCGCCGCCTCTTCGCCTATTTAAAGCCCCCGCATCGAAAACCCTTGAGGAGGAAGCCACGATACGGAAAACCTTCGAGCCGCCGCCATCGCGAAGCAAGATCGGGGACAGAGTCTCTGTTCAGCACTCCGCTGACGGGGAAGTGCCCCCGGAAGGCTTCTCCATCGACACCACGCCATCTCCACCGCCATCTTCATCACCCTGCTGCTCCCATGAGGAGGAGTAGTTCTCCATCGAGGCTCGGGGCTGTACCGGTAGCTATGTGGTTCATGTCTCTCCTATGTACTTCAATACAATAATCTCATGAGCTGCCTTACATGATTGAGATTCATATGATGATGCTTGTAATCTAGATGTGTTATGTAGTCAAGTGAGTTTTACTTATGTGATCTCCGGAGACTCCTTGTCCCACGTGTGTAAAGGTGACAGTGTGTGCACCGTGTGGGTCTCTTAGGCTATTTCACAGAATACTTATTCACTGTTATGAATGGCATAGTGAAGTGCTTATTTATATCTCTTTATGATTGCAATGTGTTTTGTATCACAATTTATCCATGTGCTACTCTAGCAATGTTATTAAAGTAGTTTTATTCCTCCTGCACGATGTAATGGTGACAGTGTGTGCATCCGTGTTAGTACTTGGTTTATGCTATGATCATGATCTCTTGTAGATTGCGAAGTTAACTATTGCTATGATAGTATTGATGTGTATTATTCCTCCTACATAAGCATGAAGGTGACAGTGTGCATGCTATGCTAGTACTTGGTTTAGTCTTTTGATCTATCTTACACTAAAGGTTACTAGAATATGAGCATTATTGTGGAGCTTGTTAACTCCGGCATTGAGGGTTCGTGTAATCCTACGCAATGTGTTCATCATCCAACAAAAGTGTAGAGTATGCATCTATCTATTGTTATGTGATCAATGTTGAGAGTGTCCACTAGTGAAAGTCTAATCCCTAGGCCTTGTTCCTAAATATCGCTATCGCTGCTTGTTACTGTTTTATCGTTACCATACAACAAGCATTACTGCTCTTTTTTTTTGCAAACATCTTCCACTCAATACGTTTAACTGAATTTAAGCCGGTGAGATTGACAACCTCACTGTTTCGTTGGGGCAAAGTACTTTGGTTTTGTTGTGCAGATTCCACGTTGGCGCCGGAATCCCTGGTGTTGCGCCGCATCACATTTCGCGACCATCAACCTTCAACGTGCTTCTTGGCTCCTACTGGTTCGATTAAACCTTGGTTTCATACTAGGAAACTTGCTTCTATACGCATCATACCTTCCACTTGGGGTTCCCAACGACGTGTGCATCTACGCGTATCGACCCACGTGTTTTGGCCCGCCCACTTGCTTCTTGGGCGGCCCAGTTGCTGTAAGGTGGACCCCACATGTTAAATGGGCCGGCCCATTTTTTAGTCAACCTTAGAGGTTAGGCCGGCCCACGTAACTAATGGACCAGCCCACCATATAGTTGACCGGTCAAACTATGTCATCCGGCCCGGCCCGCTTAAACGTGGCAGGCCTCGTGTGGGCCTACCATCTACCCACGGGTTTCAGCTGGTTAACGCCGTTAATCGCGACGATGCCGCCACGTGTCAGTTTGACGTCGTCAGTAGCCAACGGCTCCGGAAACACTTGCGCAACGGTCCGATTTTCCGTGGCGGAAGGGCGCCCAAGCGCGACGGACCGAAAAAACGTCGTTGGACTTTGCCTGACGCAGTTTCCACAACAGAACCCATATCGTCGGGTTAGGCCCATAGGCGACGAAAAATACCCCTTAGCGGACGATTTTGAGACGTTGTCTATCAGAACTTTTCTTGTAGTGAATCAGGTATTGTGGGGGTACTTGCAAAATTGGAATGGTATCGCATCCGAACCCAACCATCAGTTTTTGTAAAGTTCACCATATCATTCATAAGTCATATTCACCTTCAAAATCTTTCAATAGAATGACTCATCATTCCAAGGTTTTCAAAATCATTTCATTTCACAAGTTCCCATCTAAAGTAGTCACTTTTATGTGTTAGCACTAGCAGCTAATCATGAGGGGTGCTATCCAGCTTTCATTGCTCTAGGCTAAATTTGATGATCTTGTTCTACTCTAGACCAAGTGAATCATGAATCAAAAAGTAAACTTTGATAAACCAAAAACATTAAAGCTTGTAAAGTAAAACTTGGGTTGGGATCATTAAGCATAAAGTAAAAAGTGGTGGTGCCTTGCTCTGGTAGAGCTTTGCACTTAGCAATAATATTAGCTTGCCTTGATTGGTGTATTGATCAAAGTGGTCTTCCTCTTCCTGGGTGTACTCCTCGGTACTAGCGTCTAAATACGAGTATAATACACACCATTACCACACAAAGCCTAAGTACTAGACTAAGCACACATAATTCACTCCTACTAAGCTATCAATCAACATGCTTATTAGGTGAGTTGATTTAATTTTATTCTTAAGAAAAATATTTCCTCTCATTATAAATATTAATTAGAGTTTCTATTTATTTCTTGAGAGAAAATAATTTCCTCTCATTGAATAATATTAAGATTTAATTTCCTCAATTAATGTCATATGACCTAGGTTGACCAAAGTCAACCTCTTCATAAGTATCAATTGGGAAGTGATTTAAATGAGGTACACCACCTCATGCCTTTTTAATACTCATGATTAATGATTTAATATCATCAACTAATTTAATATGAGTTTAAAATTGACCATAGTCTATACCCCATATTAACTTAGTTGAGACAAGATTTAAATGAGACCAAAACATCTCACAAGATTTAATAAGTGGTTTTGAATAGTTTAAAAACTACCATGGGAAGGATTTACTATTTTCAATTAGGAACATATGGGTTATTAATACATGTGTCATCAACTCACTTTGAATCACTTGGAGTAATAATTTAAATGAGAGGCTACACCTCATATAATTTAATACCACATACTAATGATTTAAATGAGGTGTAGCACCTCATACCATTTAATTTTAACATGGTAAGGATCTAATATTATCAACAATTCATATGAGACCTAAATGACCAGAGTCTCTAGCTCATGTTCATGACAATATTTAAATGAGAGATAAACTCTCATAGGATTTATTTATAGTTTTGGACAATATCTTTGACTAGAAGTAGTCATATAGTCCTTTATTTAAACATGCCATGATCATTCAAAGTAAGCATAGCATATTTTTGCATAAACAATTAGTGCAAGTGAAATATGATTTATAGGAGTTGGAATCAACTAAAAAGCATTTGTGGTTGATTTTAAATAATTATTTGAAGTTGAAAAAGGCCCTGCCTTGTTATTTTTATCACATTATTTCTACAAACAATTTAAGGGTGAGACCAGTGTAGTCTTGTAGATAATTTAACAAGGTTTCCAAATATATAAAATTTGTTAAATTTGGTTTAGTAGATTTTATTCTATTTAATTTTCAAAACAGCATCTGAGAAGAATTATTAAATTTCGAAAAATTCAAATTCAAACGGCTGGGCTCGCGCGGGAAAGGAAATGGGCCCAATCTGTTTAAATGGTGCAAAGGCCAGCCCACAACGCGTCCAGCACGCGTGGGCTGCCTGGCAGGTGGGGCCCAGCGGTCAGTGGCTCATAACGCCCGAAACGGTACCTGGCAGCGTCGTCCGTTAGATCAGAAGCTGATCGCACGGCTGTGGTTCGTCGTCACCGTCGGGGGAGAGGAGCGTGCTGCGCCGGCGAGGTAGGGGGTCGGAGGGCGCTCCAGGCCGCCGGCGGTCGAAGGAGAGGGTCCAGGCGACGTTGTCGACGACGGCGATCCTCCCGGTACAAGCGGCGGCTCCAGGGGTGGCGGAAATCGATGGCGCCTTCTGCAGCTCCGCCGCGGACTCGAGCTAGCGATTGGAGGTCTACCGGTGACAATGTCGAGTGGCGAGAAGCTGAGGGGGGTCAGAGAGAGGTGGTGAATGGATTAGTGTGTTTGGAGGAGGCTGAGAAGGGCTCTATTTATAGAGTCGAGGCAAGGCCGTGGGGTGCGGGGCAGGTCATGGTCGACGACGGTGATACAGTGGCGGAGGGGTCCTGGCGATGACGCAGTCGAGTAGGCAACATCCTGGCGGTCACGTCGAGCGTCAGCGCGTTGAAAATGGTGGTCCGTGGCGCTCGTCATCGTCCTCGCGTCCTCGTGCCCGTGGCGGATGGCGTTGGCCATGGCGACGGCGACCGGTCGAGCGCGAGCCAATGGGCATGTCCATGTGGTTGCTGAGGTCGTGGGGAGTCTACTGGCGCGAGGAGGGAGCAAGGGGTCAACGGAGTTGGCCGGGGACGTCGTGCTGGCGTGCCCGTGGCCTTGCCGTGCGCGCGCTGGCGAGCTCGCGCGTGGTGACCACGTCGGGGCACGTCACGTCCTGGCGAATGCCGACGCTTCCTGTGTCCTTGGCGTGTACCAGCGGGGTCAGTGAGATGAGGGTGCTCCAGTAGACATGGTGAGAGTGACCAGAGAGGGTTAGAGATGGAGTTGGCATGATGATGTCCATGGTGGCCGGCATGGTGTTGTCCTAGCAGATTTGATGCATGAGCCAAGGTCTCTGCTGCTTGGCTTTGTTCCCTGGGTGTAAGGAGGAGCTGGTGGTGACATAGGCTTGATGGTGGAGGCTCAAACATGCTGGATAATAGCAGGTGTGTAGTTGGTAGATTATTGCACATAAGGTGCTCGATGAAATGGCCGCAAGAAGAAAAGATTTGAATTTTTGATTGAATTTTGGTGGGTTGTAAATATATAATAAATGAAGTCTACTGGTGGTGGTGGTGGTCAAATTTGAAGTGGTTTGCAAAAAACCAAAATGCATAGGATCTTCAAAATCAAATCTGGTCCCAACTTTGCTTGATGATATATTTGAATCTAGAAAGAATTTGTATGAGGTTGCTTGAGCAAAGTTGTTCACTTTTATGTTGACTTGGATGAGGTGCAAAGGTTTGACAAGGTTTAGTTTAGGAATCTTGAAATAACAGGGCTCAAAGAGGGCATCAGGTTAACTTTTGTCAAAATGACCATTAGTGCATGTGAGCTCATATTTCATTCAAATTTGATTTTATTTGAGTTTCTTTGATTCTAAAAGTGATATTAGGTGTTTAGTAACCAAACCCAACCAATGGTGCAAGCCATAATGGTCTAGGTTCAAGATTTGTAAAAATGGCCATATCCACATATGTGTATTGGAACATCTTCTTATTTTCTATTTGATTTGGTTTTTCTTGATCTCCTTGATGTGGTTGAGGTTGAATATGATATAAGAAAACAATCCAAGCAAGGGAAACAAGTTTGATGGTCTTTGGCTCACATTTGTATTTTTGGCCATATGCACATATGTGCATTTCATCTTTTTATTTTATTTTCTTTATCTATGATCAAAGGTCATGGTTCATGGTTGATTTAGTATTAGTTTGGGTTTAGTAAGGTTTTCAACCATTTTGGCAAGGTAGAGGTGCTTAGGTCAAGTTTTTGGAAAAATGGCTATGTGTCACATATGCCTCTATGCATAGGTGGCATTTGATTTTTAATTTGACTTTGCTTGTCCCAAATGGTGTTGTTGAGTGTTGATATGTTATATGGAGGTGAGCTAACCATTCACAACAAATCCTAGGGTCAACCTTCTCAATTTCATAAATTTGCTAATTTACTCTCATATGCCTCTATGGCATTTTTAGTTTCTTTTTATTTTCTTTGGCAACAACTTAACTTAGGTTTGATAAGTACTAGATAGGGTGTATAATGGTTTTCCAAACCACTAAACAAAGTAGAGGAGCTTGGGGTAAAGATTTATAAAAATAGCCATAGGCACATATGCCTCTTTTTCTTATTTATTTTCCTTTTATTTTATTTTAACTATGATGGTGAAAAGAGGGGTGAGGTTTAGGGTTTAGTGGAGTATCACAATGGTTCACCTCTATTTTGAAGAGTAAGAATGTCATTAGTCAATATCTGCATGTTAGAGTTATAGGCCCACATATTTTATTTTATTTTAGTTCCTTCTTATTTGATACTATTTTATTGTGAGAAGATTAGGGTTTAGGATTTTGGGAATTAGGTTCAATGCAATAAATAAACAATCATGGCAATATCACCACATATAAGCATGCTCACTATGTACCAAACTTAATTTAATAAAAGTTTTTGTTGGTTCTCATTTTTGGAAAAAGGGAATTCATTTTCTCTTTGTTTTAAATTTTTGGGATGTTACAAACCCTTCCCCCTTAAACAAATCTCGTCCCGAGATTTTAAGAAAAGTTGGGTTCCTAAGAAAGATTGAGCAATTTGATTAACAGAAAAACATACTTGGTATGGCCTGAGGTGCTTCCTGTGCTTCTGCTGCATTCATGTGGTAGAGGCGGCCGTTATTGTTGTTCTGGTTCTTTCTACCTGCGAAGCGGCGTTGTTGCTGGGCGCAGCAGTGTTGGCGGCAATCCTGGCAAGCTTCTTGGGGCACTCATTGGAGTAGTGACCCACAACTCCACATTCATAGCAGTTGACGGTGGACTTGTCCTTTGGGGTGACGGGGATGGCATTGCTTCCAGTCTTTGGGCCAGTATTGGGGTTGTTGTTGTTACCCTGGGGGTGGTTGTTGTTGTTGTTGGGGTGGCTGTTGTTGTTGTTGCTGTGGTGGTTGTGGTTGCCTCCGGGCTTCGGGGGTCCTCGGTTATTGTTGGAGTAATTGGGGCGATAATTCTGAGCAGGGGGCTTGTTGTGTCTTGGGGTGAATCCTCCAGAGGAGTTGTTGCGGTACTTCTGGGTATGGTGGGGTCCATTCTGGTTCATCATCCTGCTCTTGCGGTTCTCATTGGCCTGATGCAGCTTTCCTTCCATCTGTATTGCTGAGTCTACCAGGGCTTCTAAGTCAGCAAACGGGATGTTCACTAACACAGTTTGCATCTCGTCATGCAGTCCATTCAGAAATCTTTCCTTCCGCTTCTCATTGGTGTCTGTCTCATCCGGGGCGTACCTTGACAGTGTAAGAAACCTGTCACGGTATTCCACCACGGACATCCTTCCTTGTTTGAGTTCGCGAAACTCGTCTCTCATCTTCTTGATCAGTCCTTGGGGCACATGATATTTGCTAAACTTCAGCTTGAAGTCTTCCCAGTTCATCATTTGTCCAGCATTCATTGCGCGGGCACTTGTCCACCAGGCTCTGGCAGGTCCTGACAGATAGTGGGTGGCAAACAGTACTTTTTCTGCGGCTTCTACTCCCGCAACTTCTAGGTTGTTCTCCATTGTCTGGAGCCAGTCATCTGCGTCAAGTGGTTCCTCGGTTTTGCTGAACATGGGAGGGTTGGTGTTCTGAAAGTTCTTCAGCTTCGATCCAGGGTGATCGTGGTTTCCATGGCCCTGGTTGTTCTGAGCTATCTGTTGTAGTGCAGCAATGTTGGCTTGTCGTTCAGCTCTCGCGGCTTCGCGATCTTCCATCATCATCTGGATCATCTGCATCATTGCGTCTTGGGTGGCGCTGCGGGTTGGTGGGGCCATCTGATTATTGGAGTAAATGATAAGATAAGAGGGAAATTTCTATGGTTTGTTTGAGTTAAAGTTCACAAAGTTTCAAAACTTAAGTAGTGTTGAGGGGGTAAAACCAACAACACTTTTTCATTCATACCAAGCATCACACATTACAAATCTAACACACCGTTGGTTTTAAGAACCATTCATTCGCTCTACGATACAAGGAAATCCTGATACAAACTCACACCTACGATAGTGCTCTAGTGACACTACTCTTCAGGGGGAATTCTTCGTCTTCACGGTTATGGTGTTTGGCGGAGGGCGAGGGCGTTGTCCAAATCCCTGCGGGTTTTGTACAGCCTGAAGTCCTGGTGTGCTACATAGTGGTTCATCTCCGTGTGTGGTGGTATGGTCATCGATCTTCCCATGGAGTCCTGTCTTGGGTAGTAGATGAAACGAGTGTTCCGGATCTTGTTCTCATTTTGTCCACACAGACGGGCGATTGCTTCTTGCATAGCTTTGACTAGTCCTTCCTTCCAGGTGTTTCCCATTACAGAAAACCATATGGTTTCCCATACCGGGGCTCCAAGCTTTCTTCCTAGATCAGCAGACACTTCCCACCGGGGTGATCCTCCCAACTGATTATTGAAGGATGTTCCGAAGAACTCGGGGTACGGGTGTCCTAGATATTCCACTAGTTGCTTCAAATCCTTTTCGAACTTCAGTTCTCCTCCATGACCAAGCTGATAGCACTCCCATTGGTATTCCATCTGTGAGCAATTAGGGTAAGTAAGTTAGAGAAGTGATCAAGTGTGCAAAATTTTATGTAAGATTTACAAGGAAAAGGGGAGTCTGGATCTCTTATTTTGAAAAGATCTCAAGGATAAGAGTGAGAATAATTTTTCATAAATATTCACTTCATTTTTTTTTGAAACTAAATTTTTCAGACGTCCATTCTAACTAGGGTCTCCTAAGGTCAACAATGGCTCTGATACCAACTTGTCAACACCCGGATTTTTAAGTCCAGATGCCTATTATGCCATTCATCGCAATCCCAGGAATATTGTTTTTGCGAGACATAATAGATTGATATCACAACACATCATTCATTACAACACATAAATTGTCTTACATAGAGGGATCACATGATCCAGTCTTAATACATCACATTGGATCTAGAGATCCTATTACAAAACACATGGCGGAAGCGAAGTAACGGTTGCGGTCCATCTATTCCACAGGCAACTGTTGACGTCAGGAGTGATCCTAGTTGTCGTAGACGTCCTGCTGTCCATCTTCCTCGTACTGCTGTTCCTCTTCATAGTCTGGCCATTTGAATAGCCAGGGACAATGCCATGAGTACTTTAAAGTACTCGCAACTAATACTAATGTAAGCACTATCAACTCTAGTGAGGGGGATGCTAAGCTCTAGGTTTATTTGCATAAAGCCAAGTTTATTTCATAAATATTTAGTAAAGATGCTTGAATCGCTAGACTAACTCAAGTGGGAACATTAGTGTCATTCCCACAACTCTGTTGTGATTCAAGTCAAAGTCACCATTTCAAGTTCAAATCACAAGTCACCATTCACATGTCACCTTTTTGAAAATGGTCTGATGACGGAACAGTATGGCCTTTCCAATCGTCCGTAACCGTGGACACGGCTATTCGAATAGTTCTACACTCTGCAGAGGTCGTACACTTGTGCCACAATATTTGCAATAATCCGTCAGGGTTAACTGGCCCTGATTTATCACACTCCGTGTGCGGACTACCAATCATAACCTTTCACTTACATGCCCTAGTATAGGCACCTCTCCCCATGAGCTTGGCCTCCCAGTGAAGACAGACAGTCAGCCTGGGAACTGCACAGGGCTTGGGCCGGACAGTTCACCTCATTCACGTCATTTCACATCATGTCATGTTTCTTTGGAGGCAGCCCTTGGCATAACCCCGATGACGCTTGTTTAGAGGGAACCCATACTAGGATACATAAACTTCCAGTTAAGCCCTTACCCATAATCAGGTATTGTGGGGGTACTTGCAAAATTGGAATGGTATCGCATCCGAACCCAACCATCAGTTTTTGTAAAGTTCACCATATCATTCATAAGTCATATTCACCTTCAAAATCTTTCAATAGAATGACTCATCATTCCAAGGTTTTCAAAATCATTTCATTTCACAAGTTCCCATCTAAAGTAGTCACTTTTATGTGTTAGCACTAGCAGCTAATCATGAGGGGTGCTATCCAGCTTTCATTGCTCTAGGCTAAATTTGATGATCTTGTTCTACTCTAGACCAAGTGAATCATGAATCAAAAAGTAAACTTTGATAAACCAAAAACATTAAAGCTTGTAAAGTAAAACTTGGGTTGGGATCATTAAGCATAAAGTAAAAAGTGGTGGTGCCTTGCTCTGGTAGAGCTTTGCACTTAGCAATAATATTAGCTTGCCTTGATTGGTGTATTGATCAAAGTGGTCTTCCTCTTCCTGGAAGTAGACCTCCTCCTCCTCGGTGTACTCCTCGGTGCTAGCGTCTAAATACGAGTATAATACACACCATTACCACACAAAGCCTAAGTACTAGACTAAGCACACATAATTCACTCCTACTAAGCTATCAATCAACATGCTTATTAGGTGAGTTGATTTAATTTTATTCTTAAGGAAAATCATTTCCTCTCATTATAAATATTAATTAGAGTTTCTATTTATTTCTTGAGAGAAAATAATTTCCTCTCATTGAATAATATTAAGATTTAATTTCCTCAATTAATGTCATATGACCTAGGTTGACCAAAGTCAACCTCTTCATAAGTATCAATTGGGAAGTGATTTAAATGAGGTACACCACCTCATGCCTTTTTAATACTCCTGATTAATGATTTAATATCATCAACTAATTTAATATGAGTTTAAAATTGACCTTAGTCTATACCCCATATTAACTTAGTTGAGACAAGATTTGAATGAGACCAAATCATCTCACAAGATTTAATAAGTGGTTTTGAATAGTTTAAAAACTACCATGGGAAGGATTTACTATTTTCAATTAGGAACATATGGGTTATTAATACATGTGTCATCAACTCACTTTGAATCACTTGGAATAATAATTTAAATGAGAGGCTACACCTCATATAATTTAATACCAACATACTAATGATTTAAATGAGGTGTAGCACCTCATACCATTTAATTTTAACCTGGTAAGGGTTTAATATTATCAAAAATTCATATGAGACCTAAATGACCAGAGTCTCTAGCTCATGTTCATGACAATATTTAAATGAGAGATAAACTCTCATAGGATTTATTTATAGTTTTGGACAATATCTTTGACTAGAAGTAGTCATATAGTTCTTTATTTAAACATGCCATGATCATTCAAAGTAAGCATAGCATATTTTTGCATAAAAAATTAGTGTAAGTGAAATATGATTTATAGGAGTTGGAATCAACTAAAAAGCATTTGTGGTTGATTTTAAATAATTATTTGAAGTTGAAAAAGGCCCTGCCTTGTTATTTTTATCACATTATTTCTACAAACAATTTAAGGGTGAGACCAGTGTAGTCTTGTAGATAATTTAACAAGGTTTCCAAATATATAAAATTTGTTAAATTTGGTTTAGTATATTTTATTCTATTTAATTTTCAAAACAGCATCTGAGAAGAATTATTAAATTTCGAAAAATTCAAATTCAAACGGCTGGGCTCGCGCGGGAAAGGAAATGGGCCCAATCTGTTTAAATGGTGCAAAGGCCAGCCCACAACGCGTCCAGCACGCGTGGGCTGCCTGGCAGGTGGGGCCCAGCGGTCAGTGGCTCATAACGCCCGAAACGGTACCTGGCAGCGTCGTCCGTTAGATCAGAAGCTGATCGCACGGCTGTGGTTCGTCGTCACCGTCGGGGGAGAGGAGCGTGCTGCGCCGGCGAGGTAGGGGGTCGGAGGGCGCTCCAGGCCGCCGGCGGTCGAAGGAGAGGGTCCAGGCGACGTTGTCGACGACGGCGATCCTCCCGGTACAAGCGGCGGCTCCAGGGGTGGCGGAAATCGATGGCGCCTTCTGCAGCTCCGCCGCGGACTCGAGCTAGCGATTGGAGGTCTACCGGTGACAATGTCGAGTGGCGAGAAGCTGAGGAGGGTCAGAGAGAGGTGGTGAATGGATTAGTGTGTTTGGAGGAGGCTGAGAAGGGCTCTATTTATAGAGTCGAGGCAAGGCCGTGGGGTGCGGGGCAGGTCATGGTCGACGACGGTGATACAGTGGCGGAGGGGTCCTGGCGATGACGCAGTCGAGTAGGCGACATCCTGGCGGTCACGTCGAGCGTCAGCGCGTTGAAAATGGTGGTCCGTGGCGCTCGTCATCGTCCTCGCGTCCTCGTGCCCGTGGCGGATGGCGTTGGCCATGGCGACGGCGACCGGTCGAGCGCGAGCCAATGGGCATGTCCATGTGGTTGCTGAGGTCGTGGGGAGTCAAGGGGGCGAGGGGTGGTCGGAGCGATGGGGCAATGAGATGTCCTGGCGCGTCCAGGGTGTCTTCATGCGCGCGCTGGCGTGTCCTGGGCGTGGTGACCACGTCGGGGCACGTCACGTTCTGGCGAATGCCGATGCTTTCTGTGTCCTTGGCGTGTACCAGTGTGATCAGTGAGGTGAGGGCGCTCCAGTAGACATGGTGAGAGTGACCAGAGAGGGTTAGAGATGGAGTTGGCATGATGATGTCAATGGTGGCCGGCATGGTGTTGTCCTAGCAGATTTTATGCATGAGCCAAGGTCTCTGCTGCTTGGCTTTGTTCCCTGGGTGTAAGGAGGAGCTGGTGGTGACATAGGCTTGATGGTGGAGGCTCAAACATGCTGGATAATAGCATGTGTGTAGTTGGTAGATTATTGCACATAAGGTGCTCGATGAAATGGCCGCAAGAAGAAAAGATTTGAATTTTTGATTGAATTTTGGTGGGTTGTAAATATATAATAAATGAAGTCTACTGGTGGTGGTGGTGGTCAAATTTGAAGTGGTTTGCAAAAAACCAAAATGCATAGGATCTTCAAAATCAAATCTGGTCCCAACTTTGCTTGATGATATATTTGAATCTAGAAAGAATTTGTATGAGGTTGCTTGAGCAAAGTTGTTCACTTTTATGTTGACTTGGATGAGGTGCAAAGGTTTGACAAGGTTTAGTTTAGGAATCTTGAAATAACAGGGCTCAAAGAGGGCATCAGGTTAACTTTTGTCAAAATGACCATTAGTGCATGTGAGCTCATATTTCATTCAAATTTGATTTTATTTGAGTTTCTTTGATTCTAAAAGTGATATTAGGTGTTTAGTAACCAAACCCAACCAATGGTGCAAGCCATAATGGTCTAGGTTCAAGATTTGTAAAAATGGCCATATCCACATATGTGTATTGGAACATCTTCTTATTTTCTATTTGATTTGGTTTTTCTTGATCTCCTTGATGTGGTTGAGGTTGAATATGATATAAGAAAACAATCCAAGCAAGGGAAACAAGTTTGATGGTCTTTGGCTCACATTTGTATTTTTGGCCATATGCACATATGTGCATTTCATCTTTTTATTTTATTTTCTTTATCTATGATCAAAGGTCATGGTTCATGGTTGATTTAGTATTAGTTTGGGTTTAGTAAGGTTTTCAACCATTTTGGCAAGGTAGAGGTGCTTAGGTCAAGTTTTTGGAAAAATGGCTATGTGTCACATATGCCTCTATGCATAGGTGGCATTTGATTTTTAATTTGACTTTGCTTGTCCCAAATGGTGTTGTTGAGTGTTGATATGTTATATGGAGGTGAGCTAACCATTCACAACAAATCCTAGGGTCAACCTTCTCAATTTCATAAATTTGCTAATTTACTCTCATATGCCTCTATGGCATTTTTAGTTTCTTTTTATTTTCTTTGGCAACAACTTAACTTAGGTTTGATAAGTACTAGATAGGGTGTATAATGGTTTTCCAAACCACTAAACAAAGTAGAGGAGCTTGGGGTAAAGATTTATAAAAATAGCCATAGGCACATATGCCTCTTTTTCTTATTTATTTTCCTTTTATTTTATTTTAACTATGATGGTGAAAAGAGGGGTGAGGTTTAGGGTTTAGTGGAGTATCACAATGGTTCACCTCTATTTTGAAGAGTAAGAATGTCATTAGTCAATATCTGCATGTTAGAGTTATAGGCCCACATATTTTATTTTATTTTAGTTCCTTCTTATTTGATACTATTTTATTGTGAGAAGATTAGGGTTTAGGATTTTGGGAATTAGGTTCAATGCAATAAATAAACAATCATGGCAATATCACCACATATAAGCATGCTCACTATGTACCAAACTTAATTTAATAAAAGTTTTTGTTGGTTCTCATTTTTGGAAAAAGGGAATTCATTTTCTCTTTGTTTTAAATTTTTGGGATGTTATCATTGATAGGCTCTGGACCAGTTTGTTGCTGCAAAGGAACAGAATATCACAAGGAAAGTTGTGAGCAAATGGTACCTGTTATGCAGGTGTATCAGCTTCAACGTCGAATTGTTTCAGCTATGGTCCTAGAAGCTTTCCTGGAGGCGTTAATTCAGGAATGTTGCCGTCAGGTCAAACATCACGATCGGATGATTTTGAAGTCCAAAGATCTAGGGGTCTCAAGGCTGCGTGCTGGACCTGTTCGATTGGGAGTTTGGATCTGAATTTCAAGGATTGCAAGTTACCATCTGAGGGGATGACTAGATTGACCTGTCTTGCAATTCATTATAAAAAGCTGATGCATTGCCATCGGCTCATTGAGCATCGACTGAGCTGACAATCGGCAAAAGCAGTGCGAGGAGAAATCGGCTAAAATAGCGTAAAAGGAATCGGCAAGATCAAGTTGAAGGAAATTTTTCATTGATAGCAAGATTTCTTACACAAAGAGTTGATTGCTCTCAAAAGAAGGAACTAGGGGATACATTGCCCCATCTACTGCTCCTAGCTCTACGCTAAAGATCCTATCTAGGGGCCGTTGTTGCCCTCGCGTCGTCATCGCCGCTGTTTCCGCTGCTTCCCGGCTCGTCGTCGCTGCTATAGCGACCGCCGGCAGGACCTTCATTGTCCTCGTCTTCCTCGCCGCGTCGTCGTCGTCGGTCGCTAAGGCTGCCCGCCAAGGCGAGGCGCTGGCCGGCGGCTCGTCGGAGGAGGTGTCGTCCTCCTCCTCTTCTTCCTCCTTCACCTCCTCGGAGGAGGTGAAATCGCCCCAGGAGAAGCGATCGTCGTCGCTCTCCTCCTCCGACTCCCCATCTGCGAGGAAGCGGAGGTCGCTCTCCCCGTCGGTCGAGGATTTGTCGTCCTCCGACCACGGAGAAGTCGTGGATCGACTCATCCCCGTCGGCGGCGGCGGATGTTGGCCGCGTGGGCCTCCTATAGGTCCCACTCCGCGCCCTGAGGGGGAGGACTGGACAGAGAGGCTTGACGAAGAAGAGGAGGAAGAAGAGGAAGATATGGTGGCATAGGAGGGCTTTTTGGAGTGCTAATGCGGAAGAGACGAAGAAGGGAACTGCAAGAAGTGGCTAAATAAAAGGGGATATAGATTTAATGCTTAAGCAGTTTTCGAGGACGTGGTGCCAAAGCTGTCGGATCGTGCAGAGAAATTGAGAAGGCAAGGCGTCATGATGAAGAATACTGCGACGGTTCTGCTCTGCCACAACATGACCCCTCGAATGAAAAACAGGATGGTTTTGAAATTATCATTACCAAAACCAGGGGGGCATGTGTTGGCCAAATCAGGAGATGGGCCGTAAGTGAAGATGGGCTTAAAAGATATACGCACGGAGCGTCTTTGAAGCGGCCTTGCACGAAGAGTTTGGGCTTAATTGCCCATGTATCTGTAATTTAGTAGATCGCATCTTAGTTTAGATTAAAAGATAGAGTTTGACCCGGGCACGGTTAGGTGCACGCCCGAATTAGAAAGTCCCTTGGACTATAAATATGTATCTAGGGTTATCGAAAAAGGAGGACAAACACGTTCACAACAAACACAAATCAGGCGCATCGCCACCCCTTCTTTCGAGGGTTTCTCCCGGGTAAGCACCATGCTGCCTAGATCGCATCTTGCGATCTAGGCAGCACAACGTTTATTCGTTTACCTTGTGTTGCTCGTACTGAAGCGTTGTTGATGGCGAGTAGCACTATTTATCGTAGATGTTTTGGGCTTGCATAGATGCTTTTCTTACGCATATCTGCTTAGCTATGCCCGTCTCATATCTAGCTGCCCTTACACCTATCCAGGTGTAAGGGCAGCATCTTGCTTGTTCGTTACTTAGTAGATCCGATCTGTTATAGTTGCTCCTTGTTCTTCAAGGATTAGTTTAATATCCGTATGGTTAGGCCTTGCAAACGGGTTGAACGATCCGGTAGTGCGTTAGGTATGGTTTGTTAGTCCTAAGAGGGATGTTCCGGGAATTAACTTAATGTTGGTTTTTAGGCCTCTTTTAGGGCTAGTTTTCCATTATCTTTCGTGTCTATTAGGCTCAACTACGCGTAGGATGTTCCGATCATACGGTGAGAACCCTAAACTGTCGTAGATTGGTTTAGCTTTGTCGTGATCAAGCAGAATCCCCATGTCATTGAAAATCCAACATGAACCATGGGGCGATCGGCTCTTTGAGCCGATCTGCAGGGCAACCTGAGAGCCGATAGGGCTCGTATTTAATGTTTACGTGTCTGCCATGCAGGAACTAATCGAAGCAATCCAACACCTTCCCGGCCAGGTATAGGTCGTGGCACGCCCTTGCAGCCGCCAGTCTGGCGGAACATTTGCGGGACGACGTCGAGAGACCAGGGCCCGCTGCCGCCTTGGAAGCCTCCCGGCTCTTCGTGTTGCTTAACTACTGCTCGCCGATGGGTTTTGGCAGGCAACAACTAGTCGTATCAAAATCCTTAGGTGGTCCAAGCACCACCCTTGCTACCCTCTAGAGCTCGCACATGCGCTTAGGCCCTATAAATCGGGACATAGGGAGTATTACGAAGAGGCACACTATGACAAGACAACTCTATACTTCTTATAAAGTAAAACCCAATAACTACAATTAATATTAGTCTATATATACATTTAAGCTATCCACATCATCTATTTCAAGCCAATCAAATATCCATGTTATCTCCACTAACATTCATTATTGATGTATTTTTGCATGCAAGCTATCCATGTCAACTATCCACATAACTAATTTACAACCATCAAATTTACAAGAAAATAATAAAAATTAAATTTAGCATATCGACTACTTTGACCAATTAATCATGCATACTTCTATATTTAATTTGTATCTCATGTGTATTATATCATTTTATTTATATAATACATTTCTAAGAAGATTTCGGCAGAACCGCCCGCGCATGTATCTTTCTAGTAGTTAACTTAATCACAGCGTCACAATCAATTGCGCAGCTGTTAGACAGTCAAAGGGTCAAAGCCATAAAGATTTTGTCACTGCCCCCGCCATAAGACTGGTCATAGTGGTAAGTATCATGTGGTAGTATCATGCATATGATACTACTACATGATATTGTTTCTATAGTGGGTAGTATTATGAAGTATTACCTTTGTCCCAGTTTATAGGGATTGCGCGTATTCCTAGGTTGTTAATTTGATCAACATAATATCATTTGTATAATATAAAAATAATATCATTAGAAAGTAGAACATCTAAGCTTTCTAATGATATATATTTTGTAATACATATGTTGCATTATCATCGTCAAATTTATGATCTAGGAACACGCGTAAGTCCTATAAACTGGGACGGAGGGAGTAGTATCATAGTCATGCTATATTTATTATCTTTTAGAATCTCAATGCAAATTTGTGTACAAGATTTGTTTAGCATTAACTTTTCACGTTGTTTGCGCTATGATACAGTATCTAAATCTAAAGGTGCAACTCTTATTTCTTGGAAAAAGATTGCTAAACCCAAAAATCAAGGAGGTCTTGGGGTTCTAAATCTGGATGTTCAGAACAAAGCTCTTCTATTGAAAAACTTAGATAAATTCTACAATGATCATGACATTCCCTAGGTAAAACTTGTTAAAGGTGCTTATTATAATAATGGGACTCTCCCAGGGGTAACCATGGAGGGATCCTTTTGGTGGAGAACTCATTTGAAGTTAGTTGATACTTACAAAGGTTTAGCCAAATACAGTATAGGGGATGGAAAATCAAGCTTGTTCTGGTTGGATAATTGGGAGGATAATTGTTTGCAGCACATTCTGCCTCACTTATTCACCTATGCAACGAATCATTTTATGTCTGTCAGAGAAGTGATTGATTCTGAATTCTTAGAAGACTTATTTCATCTACCACTTTCACAACATGCTTATTCGGAATTCTTGAAAATGGAGAGTATTTGTCAGTGTGCTAGAGAAAACATAAGTGAGAATGATTTGGATAAATGGAGCTATATTTGGGGAAGTAATGTATTCATTGTAAAACAAGGTTATAATTCCATGATTGGATGTCAAGAGGTGCATCCACACTTTGGTTGGATTTGGAAGTCTTCTTGCCAGCCAAAACACAAATTCTTCTTCTGGCTTTTGATCCATGATAGACTCAACACTAGGAATCTATTGAAAAGGAAGAATATGATCTTACCTTCCTATTATTGTGTATTTAATCAATGTTCTCAACAGGAAGAAGATATGACTCACTTGTTCTCGAACTGCACATTTGCACAAAACTGCTGGAATTATATTTGCCCACAAAGAAGAAGACATGGAACTGTTTTTCAAGCTTTCACTGATATAAAGAGTAAACTCAAATACCCGTTTGCTATGGAAATCATCATTTTAACAGCGTGGGGCATTTGGATTTCAAGAAACAATAAGATCTTCCATAATCAGACGCCAAGCTTCACAAGTTGGAAAGTTATATTCCTACAAGAAGCAAAGCTGCTCACCTATAGAATCAAGAAGAAACATGCAGATACTTTTAAAGAATGGCTGCAGTCTCAGATTTAGTTTTTATTTCTCTTGTATTTATGTTTTGTTTGGAAGAGATTCTCTCTCTTCTATGTAAATACTTACCTTTATTGATATAAAAAATTGCAGTGGGTTTAACCCACTGTACCCTCAAAAAAAATGATACAGTATCTACCTATCTCATCTCTCCTACTTAATTAGCTGCCACATCAACATTTTTGTGAAACCAATGTGCATGATACTAACACTGTGACTAGCCTAAGAGCATCTCCAGTCGCGTCCCCCAAAGCTATTTGGGGCGCGCCGGACAAGAAAACGGTTCCAGCCGCGTCCCCTAAAGCCGATTTTTGTCCGGCGCGCCCCGATACGGTGTCCGGCGCCCCGAGCCCGTCCCCGCCCCAGAGGGGACGCTCCGGGCATGCCGAACACAACGAAAAGCGAGGCGAGCTCCCACATGTCGACGAGTATTTGCATAAACCGTTGATTGACACCTTTTTTTTCTCGTCGCTCCTTCCTTCCCGCGCCTCCCACCCCTCCGCCGCTGGATTTTTCCGGCCGTTTCGCCCGATCTCTTCTGAGAGTCGGCACTGTCATCGCGGCTGGCGCTCCCTGATACGTCTCAAACGTATCTATAATTTCTTATGTTCCATGCTACTTTTATGACAATATTTGAATGTTTTATACATACTTTACAGCATTATTATACATTTTCCGCACTAACCTATTAACAAGATGCCGAAGCGCCTGTGTTTTTTGTTGGTTTCAGAAATCCTAGTAAGGAAATATTCTCGGAATTGGACGAAATCAATGCCCAGGGTCCTATTTTCACGAAGCTTCAGACCGAGGGGGAAAGGAAGTGGGGCCGCGAGGCGACGCCACACTAGGGCGGCGCGGCCTGGGCCCTGGCCGCGCGGCCCTGTTGTGTGGGGCCCTCGCGTCGCCCCCTGACCTACCCTTCCGCCTACTTGAAGCCTTCGTCGCGAATACCCCTGTACCGAGAGCCACAATACGGAAAACCTTCCGAGACGCCGCCCGCCAATCCCATCTCGGGGATTCAGGAGATCGCCTCCGGCACCCTGCCGGAGAGGGGAATCATCACCGGAGGGGCTCTACATCATCATGCCCGCCTCCGGATTGATGCGTGAGTAGTTCATCCTTGGACTATGGGTCCATAGCAGTAGCTAGATGGTTGTCTTCTCCGCATGTGCTATCATTGTTTAGATCTTGTGAGCTGCCTAACATGATCAAGATCATCAATTTGTAATGCTACATGTTGTGTTTGGTGGGATCCGATGAATCTAGAATACTATGTTAAGTTGATTATCAATCTATCATATATATGTTGTTTACGTTCTTGCAAGCTCTCCGTTGCTAGTAGAGGCTCCGCCAAGTTGATACTTGTAACTCCAAGAGGGAGTAATTATGCTCGATAGTGGGTTCATGCCTCCATTGAATCTGGGACAGTGACAGAAAGTTCTAATGTTGTGGATGTGCTGTTGCTACTAGGGATAAAACATTGATGCTTTGTCTAAGGATATTAGTGTTGATTACATTACGCACCATACTTAATGCAATTATCTGTTGTTTACAACTTAATTGAAGGGGTTGATGATAACCCGAAGGTGGATTATTTAGGCATAGATGCATGCTGGATAGCGGTCTATGTACTTTGTCGTAATGCCCTGATTAAATCACATAGTAATCATCGTTGATATGTATTGAATCTTGATCTGTCAATTGCCCACCTGTAATTTGTTCACCCAACATGTTAGTTATCTTATTGGAGAGACGCCAATAGTGAACTGTGGACCCCGGTCCATTCTTTTACATCTGAATATATTCTACTGCAATCATTGTTTTTTACTGTTCTTTGCAAACAAACACCATCTTCCACTCGATACTTAATCCTTTGTTTTCAGCAAGCCGGTGAGATTGACAACCTCACTGTTACGTTGGGGCAAATTATCTTGATTGTTGTGCAGGTTCCACGTTGGCGCACCGGTGTTGCGCCGCACTACACTCCTCCACCAACAACCTTCACGTGCTTCTTGGCTCCTACTGGTTTGATAACCTTGGTTTCTTTCTGAGGGAAAACTTGCTGCTGTGCCCATCATACCTTCCTCTTGGGGTTCCCAACGGACGTGTACATTTACGCGCATCAAGCAGACTTTTTCTGGCGCCGTTGCCGGGGAGATCAAGACACGCTGCAAGGAGTCTCCACTTCCAATCTCTTTACTTTGTTTTTGTCTTGCTTTACTTTATTTTTATTTACTGTCTTGTTTGCTTCATATTAAAAACACAAAAAAATTAGTTACTTTACTTTCTGTCTTATTTACTAGCTCTATATCAAAAACACAAAAAAATTAGTTACTTGTCTTTACTCTACTTGCTTAGTTTACCTTTATTACTGCTATAATGGGTACTCCTGAAAATACTAAGTTGTGTGATTTCACTAGCACAAATAATAATGATTTTATATGTACTCCTATTGCTCCACCTGCTACTACAGCAGAATTCTATGAAATTAAACCAGCTTTACTTAATCTTGTTATGAGAGAGCAATTTTCTGGTGTTAGTACTGATGATGCTGCTGCCCATCTTAATAATTTTGTTGAACTTTGTGAAATGCAAAAGTATAAGGATATAGATGGTGATATTATAAAACTGAAATTGTTTCCTTTCTCTTTAAGAGGAAGAGCTAAAGATTGGTTGCTTTCTTTGCCTAAAAATAGTATTGATTCATGGACTAAATGTAAAGATGCTTTTATTGGTAAATATTATCCTCCTGCTAAGATTATATCTTTGAGAAGTAGCATTATGAACTTTAAACAATTTGATAATGAACATGTTGCTCAAGCATGAGAGAGAATGAAATCTTTGGTAAAGAATTGCCCAACCCATGGACTGACTACTTGGATGATCATCCAAACCTTTTATGCAGGATTGAATTTTTCCTCAAGGAACCTATTGGATTCAGCTGCTGGAGGTACTTTTATGTCCATCACCCTGGGCGCCGCAACTAAACTACTTGATGATATGATGATCAACTACTCTGAATGGCACACTGAAAGAACTCCTCAAGGTAAGAAGGTAAATTCTGTTGAAGAAACCTCTTCTTTGGGTGATAAGATTGATGCTATTATGTCTATGCTTGCAAATGGTAGATCTCATATTGATCCTAATAATGTTCCTTTAGCTTCATTGGTTGCTCAAGAAGAAAATGTTGATGTGAATTTCATTATGAGTAATAATTTCAACAACAATGCTTATAGGAATACTTATGGTAACAACAACTATAGGTCATATCCTTCTAATAATGGTAGTGGTTATGGTAATTCTTATGGTAATTCTTACAACAATAATAAGAGTGTACCCTCTGGTCTTGAAGTGATGCCTAAATAATTTATTAATACACAAACTGCTTTCAATAAAACTATTGAAGAAAAGCTTGGTAAAATTGATGTTCTTGCTTCTAAGGTTGGTAGTCTTGCTCTTGATGTTGATCTTTTAAAATTGAAAGTTATGCCTGAGGAAGTTAAAGATGCTAGGTTTGCTAAAACAAATGCCATCCAAGTTCGAATTAATGATAATATTAGAATGTTGGCTGAATTGCATGCTAGGTGGGATAGAGAAGAAAAAGAAAAACTTGCTAAAGAAAATAATGTAGCTAAAGTATGGACTATTACCACCACTAGTAATGTTGATTCTACACATGTTGCTACACCTCCTACTATCAATGGTAAAATAATTGGTGTTGGCAATGTTTCTACTCCTAGTACAAAGCGCGCAAAATTGCCTGAAACTGCTCCTGATAAAATTGCTGAAATTTTTCGAAATATTGGTGACAATGATTCCATTGCTGTATAACATAATGGTTTAGATTTTGATGATTGTCATATTACTGAAGTTATAAAGTTCTTACCAAAACTCGCTAGAAGTCCCAATGCTAGTGCTATAAATTTAGCCTTTACAAAACATATTACAAATGCTCTCATTAAAGCTAGGGAAGATTAAAACTTGAAGCTTCTATTCCTAGGAAATTAGAAGATGGTTGGGAGCCCATCATTAAAATGAAATTCAATGACTTTGAATGTAATGCTTTATGTGATCTTGGTGCAAGTATTTCTGTTATGCCTAAGAAAATTTATGATATGCTTGACTTGCCACCATTGAAGAATTGTTATTTGGATGTTAATCTCGCTGATAATGTTAAAAAGAAACCTTTGGGGAGGATTGATAATGTTCGTATTACGGTTAACAATAACCTTGTCCCCATTGATTTTGTTGTCTTGGATATTGAATGCAATGCATCTTGTCCTATTGTGTTGGGAAGACCTTTTCTTCGAACCGTTGGTGTTGTTATTGATATGAAGGAAGGTAATATTAAGTATCAATTCCCTCTCAAGAAAGGTATGGAACACTTCCCTAGAAAGAGAATGAAGTTGCCTTTTGATTCTATTATTAGAACAAGCTATGATGTTGATGCTTCTTCTCTTGATGTTACTTGATTTACACTTTCTGCGCCTAGCTGAAAGGCGTTAAAGAAAAGCACTTCTTGGGAGATAACCCAAGTTTCATTTTATTTACTGTATTTGTTGAGTCTTGGAAGTTCTTTACTACTGTAGCAACCTCTCCTTATCATGTTTTTGTGCCAAGTAAAGTTTCTATGCTAAAGTTGATGCTAGATTTGGATCGCTGCGCAGAAACAGCATTGCTGTCTGTCACAAATTCGTACAGATTTCCCTGTAGTAAAATCAAAAAAAATCTGCAAATTTACGAGCGTGATTCTCATATATGTACACAACTTTCATTAGTTTTGAGTTTTTCCATTTGAGCAAGTTAAGTGCCCCTGCCAAATTCGTCTACGGACTGTTCTGTTTTTGACAGATTCTGCCTTTTATTTCGCATTGCCGCTTTTGCTATGTTGAATGAGTTTGTTTGTTCTATTGACTTTCAGAAGCTTTGTGCAATGTCCAAAAGTGTTAAGAATGATTGTGTCACCTCTGAATATGTGAATTTTTGATTATGCACTAACCCTCTAATGAGTTTGCTTGAAGTTTGGTGTGGAGGAAGTTTTCAAGGGTCAAGAGAAGAGGATGATATACTATGATCAAGAAGAGTGAAAGGTCTAGCTTGGGGATGCCCGGTGGTTCATCCCTGCATATTTTAAAAAGACTCAGGCATGCCCAAGGCATCCCCTTCTTCATCGACAACATTATCAGGTCTTCTAGTGAAACTATATTTTTATTCCATCACATCTTATGTTCTTTACTTGGAGCGTCGGTTTGCTTTTATTTTTGTTTTTGTTTGAATAAAGTTGGATCCCATCATTCTTATATTGGAGATATTACGCTCCGCTTTTTCATATGGAACACTTGTGTTCTTAATTGTGCTTTAATGTTCATGGCGAAGGCTGAAATTGCTTTAAATTGCTATTTGGTTGGAATCAAAAAATTTATATGGTTTGGAATAACTTGGCAATTGTTTGAGCTCTCATAGATCATGTTTAAGCTCTTGCATCATGTAGTTTAATCTATTAATGAAGAACTACCGTAGAGCTTGTTTAATTTGGTTTGCATGATTGGTCTCTCTAAGTCTAGATATTTTCGGGTAAAGTGTTTGAACAACAGTGTAGAGCCTTATAATGCTTGCAATATGTTCTTGTGTAAGTTTTGTTGTACCTGTTCATACTTGTGTTTGCTTCAAACAACCTTGTTAGCCCAAACCTTATACTGAGAGGAAATGCTTCTCGTGCATCCAAACACCTTGAGCCAAAACCCATGCCATTTGTGTCCACCATATCTACCTACTATGTGGTATTTTTCTGCCATTCCAAAGTAAATTACTTGAGTGCTACCTTTAAAATTTCATTCCTTTATCTTTGCAATATATAGCTCATGGGACAAATAGTTTAAAAACTATTGTGGTGTAATGAATATGTAGTTATGTGTCTTAATTCTTATAAGTTGCTTGTTGAGCGGTAACCATGTTTCTGGGGACACCATCAACTTTTTACCTTTGTTGGATATCATGTGAGATGCTATGCATGTTCGTCTTGTCTGAAGTAAGTGCGATTTCATGATCAAATGGTTTGAGTATGCATATGTTAGAGAATAACATTGGGCAGCCAACTAAAGCCATGTATCATGGTGGAAGTTTCTTTGGACATACAACCTCAATCTCTTATGAGAATATTATTTGCTGTTGAATGCTTAAGCATTAAAAGAGGAGTCCATTATCTGTTGTCTATGTTGTCCCGGTATGGATGTCTAAGTTGAGAATAATCAAAAGCGAGAAATCCCATGCGTGCTTTCTCCTTAGACCTTTGTACAGGTGGCATAGAGGTACCCCTTTGTGACACTTGGTTGAAACATATGTTATGCGATGATAATCCGTGTTTTCCGAGCTGATTAGGACAAGGTGCGAGCACTATTAGTACTCTATGCATGAGACATGCAACTTGTAGGAAGTATTATGCATGGCACATATGAATTATTACTACCGTTGACAGAATTGTTTCTATGTTTTCAAAACAAAAACTCTAGCACAAAAATAGTAATCCATGCTTCCCTCTGCGAAGGGCCATTCTTTTACTTTATGTTGAGTCAGTTTACCCACTTCTTTCTATCTTAGAAGCAAACACTTGTGTTAACTGTGTGCATTGATTCTTACATGTTTACTTATTGCACTTGTTATATTACTCTATGTTGACAAATATCCATGAGATATATATGTTACAAGTTGAAAACAATTGCTGAAACTTTATCATCCTTTATGTTGCTTCAATGCATTCTACTTTGAATTTATTGCTTATGAGTTAGCTCTTATGCAAGTCTTGTTGATACTTGTTTGAAAGTACTATTCATAAAAAGTTTTCCTATATGATTCATTTGTTTAGTCATTATCTTTGTTAGCAATCTTTTGTTCAGATCACTCCATTCATCTCATATGCTTTACAATAATGTTGATCAAGAATATGTTGGTAGCATGTCACTTCAGAAATTATTTGTGTTATCGTTTACCTACTCGAGACGAGTAGAACTAATGGGGATGCTTGATACGTCTCAAACGTATCTATAATTTCTTATGTTCCATGCTACTTTTATGACAATACTTGAATGTTTTATACATACTTTACAACATTATTATACATTTTCCGGCACTAACCTATTAACAAGATGCCGAAGCGCCAGTTGCTGTTTTCTGCTGTTTTTTGTTTCAGAAATCCGAGTAAGGAAATATTCTCGGAATTGGACGAAATCAACGCCCAGGGTCCTATTTTTACACGAAGCTTCCAGAAAACCGAGGGGGAAAGGAAGTGGGGCCGCGAGGCGACGCCACACTAGGCGGCACGGCCTGGGCCCTGGCCGCGCGGCCCTGTTGTGTGGGGCCTCGCGTCGCCCCTGACCTACCCTTCCGCCTACTTAAAGCCTTCGTCGCGAATACCCCTGCACCGAGAGCCACGATACGGAAAACCTTCCTGAGATGCCGCCGCCGCTAATCCCATCTCGGGGATTCAGGAGATCGCCTCCGGCACCCTGCCGGAGAGGTGAATCATCACCGGAGGGGCTCTACATCATCATGCCTGCCTCCGGATTGATGCGTGAGTAGTTCATCATTGGACTATGGGTCCATAGCAGTAGCTAGATGGTTGTCTTCTCCGCATGTGCTATCATTGTTTAGATCTTGTGAGCTGCCTAACATGATCAAGATCATCTATTTGTAATGCTACATGTTGTGTTTGGTGTGATCCGATGAATCTAGAATACTATGTTAAGTTGATTATCAATCTATCATATATGTGTTGTTTATGTTCATGCATGCTCTCCGTTGCTAGTAGAGGCTTTGGCCAAGTTGATACTTGTAACTCCAAGAGGGAGTAATTATGCTCGATAGTGGGTTCATGCCTCCATTGAACCTGGGACAGTGACAGAAAGTTCTAAGGTTGTGGATGTGCTGTTGCTACTAGGGATAAAACATTGATGCTTTGTCTAAGGATATTAGTGTTGATTACATTACGCACCATACTTAATGCAATTATCTGTTGTTTACAACTTAATACTGGAGGGGGTTCGGATGATAACCCGAAGGTGGATTATTTAGGCATAGATGCATGCTGGATAGCGGTCTATGTACTTTGTCGTAATGCCCTGATTAAATCACATAGTAATCATCGTTGATATGTATTGAATCTTGATCTGTCAATTGCCCACCTATAATTTGTTCACCCAACATGTTAGTTATCTTATTGGAGAGACACCACTAGTGAACTGTGGACCCCGGTCCATTCTTTTACATCTGAATACATTCTACTGCAATCATTGTTTTTTACTGTTCTTTGCAAACAAACACCATCTTCCACTCGATACGCTTAATCCTTTGTTTTCAGCAAGCCGGTGAGATTGACAACCTCACTGTTACGTTGGGGCAAATTATCTTGATTGTGTTGTGCAGGTTCCACGTTGGCGCCGGTTTCACTGGTGTTGCGCCGCACTACACTCCACCAACAACCTTCACGTGCTTCTTGGCTCCTACTGGTTTGATAACCTTGGTTTCTTTCTGAGGGAAACTTGCTGCTGTGCCCATCATACCTTCCTCTTGGGGTCCCCAACGGACGTTTACATTTACGCGCATCACTCCTGCCGGTCGTTCCGCCGCCGCTTCGGCATCGCGTCCTAGAACGCGGCGTCAAATCCGCCCCACCTCCGCGCACACAAGGTGCTCGACGACTTGCCAGGTAGGCACGATTGGCCGCTGTTCGTTTGCGTCGTCTGCCTCGGCGCAATTTTAACCATTGATTTTGCTTTAGACGTGGATAGCAACGATGAGATGCTTGCCCAGCTGCTGGAGGACAAGCAAGCCTTCGACGACGACCTGCGGGAGCATTTGCTGATCATCGCGTCCCTCCAGGACATGGTTGAGGCCGAGGCAGAGAAGAGGAAGAGGCCGCGCCGCGGAGGATTAAGGCCGGGGAGAAAGAATTCCAAGCCCCGGCAGAGGATGGAGGGGCATACCATGCTGCACAACGACTACTTTGCAGATGGTGCAACACATGAAGACAACTTTCGGCGTCGGTACATGATGATCAAGGGTCTGTTCATGAATATCCTCCACGGCTTTCGAGAGTTCGACCCCTACTTCAAGCTCAAGCTCGACGCTGTAGGCGTTGTTGGGTTCTCGTCCATTCAGAAGTGCACCGTCGCCATGAGGATGCTTGCATACGGAGCACCTGCCGATACACATGACGACTACCTTCGCATGAGTGAGTCTACTGCCATTGAGTGCATGTACAAGTTTTGCTGAGCTGTGGTGGGAAAGTTTGGCAAATACTACTTGAGAGGGCCAACTGAGGAAGAGACTGCAAGGATCACGACACAAAATGCTGCCAAAGAATTTCCTAGAAAGCTTGGAAGCATCGATTGCATGCATTGGTCATGGAAGAACGGTTCGTTTGCTTGGCAGGGTATATACAAAGGGCGTCATGGATATTGCGTAGACTATGCATTGAACTTGGATGGATCTGACTTCTCCAACCTCGATTATCGATCTCAGGTAAAATCTATGTGAAATCGCCGAAAAATAGAAGCGAGAACAATGGTATGAGAAAAAAGTAGATATACTGATGTTTGTCGATTGTTTGCTTAATTTCAATCGGCCGTCACCGTTTACATATATATGAGGTGGTTGGACTTTCCATGCAAGTTTCGGACAACTTTTTGCACGTTTCGTACAAGAAACAGATTTCTAATTTCCGCTCAAATACCCTACACCTACCCTAAGTTGGATAGAATTTGGATACAACTATGTTTATTGTTCTGCTTCTTATCTTGCCTCTGAAAATTGCTTTGTAACTCAGATGAAGATGATGGGAAAGGAAAATTTATACACCACTAAGATACGAACAACTATTGTGTTGATCACCTTTTCATCTAAGGCTATCTTGATGTGTTTCCGAATCCATCTTACGCTGCAGGTCAGATCCGTCAGGCATAATGTCACACGGATCTTGTCAAAGCTCTGCGGCTTGCACGGTATGTCGGATCCAGATGGACTCAACATAAAAGTTGTCATCATGATGATACGAACAACTCCCGTGTTGAGCATTGTCTCATCCAGAACCATCCTGATGTATTTCCGACTACATCTTTAACTTGAGGTTGGATCTTGTCACCTCTCCAGGGGGCGAATCGTAAGTTGGATTCCGGATAACTCCAAAACCAAAGTTGTACTCCCTCCGGTCTTTTTTAATTGACTCAAATTTAGTACAAAGTTGTACTAAATCTGAGTCAATTAAAAGAGACCGGAGGGTACATTTCAACGATAATAATAACTTTAGTGTTGGGCATTTTTCCATATGAGGTCATCTTGGTGGAATTTTGGATGCATCTTTAACTTCCGGTTGGATCCAACAAAAGGAAAGTTACCCGGATCTTGTCAGATCTCTATGAGCCGGATCGTCAGTCGAATCCAGATGACTCCAAAAGAAAAATTATACGTTTTGACTATATGAAAAAAAATTGTGTTAAGTATTTTTTTTTTCATTTCTGGTCATCTTGAGGATATTCCGACTAACCCCTTCATACGCCGTTGCCAAAATTTCAACCTTGGACTTAGAGTGGCCAAAATCTAACTTAAATCATTTGGCCTTCCTCTTCCACGAACATAAGGTCATGGCCATAACTTAGAGTGTACCAACTCGTTGGGACTGTAGATACAGAGTGTTGTAGCAAACTTCTTTTCCCCACAATGATGACTCGAGAACTCTCGGGGATTTGGTAAGGGGTTGATTCTTCTTTTTCTTTTCTAGAAATCTTCAAAACAAAGTTTTTGTCTTGTGTCCCCAACTGTAGCGTGTGGTTATTAAATAGAAGGTTTCGTATTAGTAATGTGAAATATAAATGTAAGTAAAGTCAAGTAAACATGGCAAGCAAGATAAAATCAATGAAAGGATGGTTGTTTTTGTGGTTTTGTGTGTTTTTGCAAGTGAAGAAAGTACTTTTGTATTTTTGAATAATAAATGACAAAAAATGTAAAGTGTGATAGTCTGTTAGAAAAGTAGATTTAAAATGGAACGAGGTTTATGAATTCACTTGTCTACTCTCTTTTTGTGTTGCAGTGGATACAAACAATTCATAAAGACATAATATTGATGAAACTTTGACATCTGTAGTCTTTTATCAGACCGAAACTCTAGGATAAAACATTCTGATGTACACAGTACTTACTCTTACATCATAAACATATTAACTTGCTCTTGAATTGTTAATATTATACTTGCTGATTGTCGAACTGTAGGATACTTTTTGTGAAGATTTTTCAAGCGGAGTAGCAAAGGAAGTTTACACAAGCAGTGAACCGGACAAGCAGATGATTTCAAGATCTAATAGAGTTGTTCCCAGAAATCATGTACGTAGTTCTAAAGTATTATTCAGTGCTGTATGCAAATTTACATACTCGCAACAATAAATATTTTCTGCGCTGCACTTTATTTTTTGTAATGTGTTTTGTCATTTGATGGATATAATTTGATTTTAGTTATATCGTGTGCACTCATTCAGCTTTTGCAAATATTTTAAAAATAAATTAATTTATATTGAATGCAACAGTTATCTCCATTCAAGGATGCAATATCGAGACACAGCAATGTAGCTAGACACGATATGGGAATCTACAAAGTGCCTATGTTAGCGTAAGCACGCTATTGAAAACGTCTCGTCTTATTTTTGCAACGCTGAACAAAGCATCTTTTTGTTACTTGAGACGGTGTATACGAAGACATCCCTATAACGTTTTATAGCAGCGTCTTTACAAGTAGATATGAAATTTAGTGTGTCTAGCCTCTAAATTAGATGTTTTTACATGACTTTTTCTTTGTAGTGGAGTGTCGTTAGAGGACACTCGGCAAAGTACCGTTCTATCCATTTGCTTCCCGCCTTCTTTCAACCCCCATGCTCCTATAAATAGCTTGCATTGGCCACATAATTCTCTCACTTGGCGGTGTGTTGTGTCTCTCCTCCCCTTTGTGTTCTTTATGTTCATCGAATACAAATCATCCGATGTCACATGAAGTTATAGAACTTTATAGTTGTTAGCTCATTTGATGAAGGGTTGTTAGAATACCTACCACATTTCAAGTTTATTTTTTTCTCGTAACTAGATTTCATTTAAAATGACGCTCCGACATCTTGTTTCTCTAGCGTGTCTCATGGGAGGATCTTCGATTTTGGTTTGGCGCCTCACACCTACCTCGACCCAAGTTGATTACTTCCTCCATTCATACATAAGTGGATATTTAGCTTTAAAAATTATCGATAAAAGCATGTACTCCTTACTTATCAATGCATTTTAAATTAGATAAAAGCGTTTATGTCTTATTGTACAAGAATCAAGTTTAATAACATCTATCACAACAAGTGCAACAAGGTCTAGTCAGCACGCTATGAGGATTTAAATATAATATGTGTGCTTAGTTAGAGAGGAGAGAAGAAGAGAGAAGTTAAGTGTGCTCTCGAGCTAGCTCTAGCAACTACTTCTAAACACTTTGTGAGACTAAAAAATGAGTCATGTATTAATAAAGTAGTTTAGTATTTCCAGAGCTAATTATTATATGTGTTAGCTATATGTTAACTATGGATGAGATGACACTTCGCTTGTAGCCGTCAACTGACTATATTATTGAATTTGCTCTCACATGGTTTTCTCTTTTTCTACATTCATGTTGCCTCATTGAAAGTAGAGAAATTAAAAAGAGAATAAAAAATATATTGTACTTTTCAAAGCATAATTTTGAATCTCTCTTAAAAAAAATGAAACTTTCACTTTTTTAATAACATAGGGAGTAAACCTGGTTGCGAGTTGTGTGGTCGTGACTCGTGGTCCCATTGCAATGTAGGAGTGGTCGAGAAGGATTGGATTGCATTTTAAATTTCATTAGTGGGAAAGCATGATGACCATAATGTAATTTATGTTTAGCTTAAGGCCCTCTTTGTAATTACAATTATGTACATACAACTATAAGCAATGCAGTTTTCAGGTCCTAATGCACCCTTCTTGTTTAAAAAAAAACTTGATCGATTTTTCATTTTGTTATTATGGAACTATTCGTGGTGTTTTTAGCAAGGTGTTGTAACAAAAGTTATCATATTTTTGGTCATTGAACAACAAGCATGCATGCCAAATGGTCCAGTTTCGTTAGTTTCGTTTTTTTTAACAGAGGTGGGGTCTAGAAGACCCCAGTAATTCATTCACTAGAACACACGTGGAGGGTACATATTACAAAGTGGCGTGAAGAAATGCAGAAAACACCCTAGAACAAAAGATGAAAAGCGATTAGGTCCTTGGGTGCCACCGCCACCTCCCAACGGCTATCTTAAGACGTGCCCGTCGAGATCCGATGCTAAAGCGCTCGACATCATACTTCCAGCGATGCACCGCAGACGCCGGCTGCTCCTCCTCCTCCGGGGACAAACCACTTGGCGGTGGAGGAGCGTCGAGGTCCAACGAAGGATGCGAAGAAAGGCATTCATCCTGGAGGAAGAGCAGGGGCCGCCTGATGTTGTGCAGAGTATGCAGTTGGGAAAACCCAAGAGGAAGGTATGATGAGCACAACAACAAGTTTTCTCTCAGTAAGAAACAAGGTTTAATTGACCAGTAAAAGAAAGAAATCACTCCTGAAGGTGTTGCTGGCTGACTTTGGCAGGGCGCACTACCAGTGTCAGCAACAACGTGGAACATGCACACAACACAATCAAACTACTTTGCCCCAACTTACAGTGAGGTTGTCAATCTCACTGGTTTTGCTGAAAACAAAGGATTAGACGTATAGTGTGGAAAGAGATGTTTGTTTGCAGTGAAATAAAGAGAACAGTGTTTGCAGTAAAGGAAACAGAACATGTATTTGCAGTAGATGATTTTATCTGTGTAAAAGAAAGGACCTGGGTCCACAGTTCACTACATGTGTCTCTCCATGAAGATAAATAACATGTTGGGTAAACAAATTACAGCTGGGCAATTGACAGAATAAAAACCATACATGACAAGATGATTACAATGAGATTCATTTGGGCATTACAACAAGATTCATAGACCGTAATCCAACTGCATCTATGACTACTAATCCACTCCCAGAATATCATCTGAACAACTTTGGGTATTAAGTTGCAAGCAACAGATTATTGCATTAAGTAAAGTGCTTAAAGTAAACAATAGAATTATCCTTGGATAAAGCATTGCTGTTTTCTCCCTAGTAGCAATAGCACATCTACAACCTTATGAGTTATTGTCACTCTCCTAGATTAATAGGGGCATGAACTCACTATCGAGCATAAATACTCACACATACTTGACCAGAGCATCTACTAACAACGGAGAGCATGCAAGATCACAAATAACATATAAACATGTCTATAATCAACTCAATCATAGTATTCAATATTTATCGGATCTTAGCAAACACAACATGTAGCACTACATAAAAATAATTTTGATCATGTAAGGCAACTCACAAGATCGAAACATGAAGCATAAGGAGGATAAGAAAACCATCTAGCTACTGTTATGGACCCGTAGTCTAGAGATGAACTACTCACGCATCACTTCGGAGGCGGGCAGGGTGCCAGGAAGAGCTTCAGAACCCTCCCGAACTAGGGTCGACGATGGCGGTGGCTACAGAACTTTTCATGGATGGAGGCTCGAGTACTTAGCTTTTTCCTGAGGATGTCAATTTATAGGCGAAAGGGCGATGTCAGTGGGCGCCTAAGGGGCCCACACCATACCTAGGCACGGCCAGGGGCAGCGCCTACGGGTGGTGTGGCCACCTCCCAGCTCTTCTCCGTCTCCCCTTTGGACTTCGTCTTCGTGACAGCAAAATAGGAACTTCGGCTTTTGTTTCGTCCAATTTCGAGAATATTTCCAGAACAATTTTTCTGAAATACAAAAACAGCAGAAAACAAGAACTGACACTTTGACATCATGTTAATAGGTTAGTTGCATAAAATGCATAAAAATGCCACGAAGTGTAAACAAAATATATAGAAATTGGTGTAAAACAAACATGGAGCATCAAAAGTTATAGATACGTTTGCAACGTATCACCGCCATGTCGGCAAAGGATCAGAGCGTCGATAGAAGACTCTCTGTGTTCCGCTCGAAGGAGCCATGGAAAGGCGGCTCCATAGCACCTCGAAGAAAATCGTCGATGCAGAGCTTGAGGAGTAGTCGCTCCGTTGTCGCTTCCCTCCTCGCCACCACGGCAGGCCAGGGGAAGTTTCAGCCAAGCTCTCCTCCTCGAGTAGCACCGGCGAAGAGGATAGGAATTGCCTCCCAGATCCAAAACCAGCGCACCTCGCCTCGTCTCCCCCTTGCCACCAAGGCCGGCCAGGAGAGAATCAACAGGGCATGCACCTCGCTGCTTCGATTTGGACCTCCTCCTCGCCACCATAGCCGGCTAGGAGAGCTTCTTCTTCGCAACAACATTGGGGAGGAACAGAACTTGAGGCCACCAAGTTATTGAGGTAGGGCATAGGAGCAGAGGTAGGGCAAGCAGCGACCCTACGACGGCTAGGATCCAGCGACGGAGATCCGATCCACCGTCTTCACTACGGGACAAATGCCCAATCACTGACATGAAGCCAAAAACGAAAAAAGAAAACCTACAGATCTATTCCTAAACTACACCGATGCCAAACCTAAACCAACTCCGGCCGGCTATTCCCGGCGGAGTGGCCATCGGCGGCCCGGTCAAAGGTGGAAGAAGCCCTAGGCTAATGTACATCGGTGAGAGCGGTTAAAGATTTAGGTGTCCTTTGATTCATAGGATAGGAAAATCATAGTAATAGGAAAAACATATGATTTATATGTCGTGGCTAGTTCAATCCTATAGAAAGATGAGTTCTGTTTGATTGTGCCAAAGGAATTTTTTCATGAGGTATAACCTAATTTTTATTCCTATAGAATTTACACTACAAGATTACTATAGGATTAATTTTTATATAATATTTTTCTATAAATCAAACAGCTAGTGTAAGAAAAAATTTCATACAATCTAAATCTAAATGGTACACAATTCCTAGGGAAATCCTGTAAATCAAATAAGCCCTTCGTATTTCTCCTTCTCGACTTCACCGAGAATCCTGCACGGACCACGGTTGTACCGTACTGCGTATGTGCTTGAATGATTTTGTATCGAGCTATCCAGGGTCGTAGCTGAGCCCTCAAGTCAAGCAGCGGTGGCAGAAATGTCAATCAACCTGCTGAGCCAAAACTCAATCACTTTGATGCTATCGAGGAGAAGGACCACGATCTATCAGGGCTAGGAGGCTTGCGTGTGCCGACTGCTGGGATTTGCCCCCGTGCAGTCATGTCGCTGCTCCACTCCTGCCTATACTAGTGCGCATGTTCCCAAGGCAATGCTGCTTCTCATCAGACATCAGTGCTTCTCATGGTGGCTCGCTCGATGTTTCTCAACTCAGACACGTAAACGAAGAAATCCTCTGGTTCTGTCATCTTTCACTCCATCAGCGAGGTTCTATCGTGCCTCGTACCCACACCATGACGGTGCATTTTTTGTTCAAATGGGCACAATGGAATTCTTTTTCACTATACGAAAAATTCATCACAGCAAAACGAATATTTTCTTGCGGTAAACGAAACTACATTTGCATTCCTCCTAGTTCGGCAGCATATTTTCCACGCAAAACGAGCGTGTTTTTGTTTTAGCCTATAACTTTGCTTGCCCTATTATTTTTTTTTTGAACGGCTACGGTCCAAAAGGACCTCGAAGCTGTTTCATTTATAAGCTGTGGGTGTACAAATTACAAAGGGGTCTGAAAAGAAACTAGAAAATACAGACAAGACCCTAGGTATGACAGCAAGGCCCTCGAGAAGAAAAATGAAAAAGCAATCAGATCCCCGAGCTCCTTCTCCGCCGCATCTAGCAGAGCTCCGCCGCCAGGCTAGGAGAACCGGCACCGGGGACACACCACTTGGGCCAGCACCACTGCATGGTGCCCGGCACCAGGAGCTGAAGATCATCCGAATCGGCTTGTACCATGGAGGACGAACGACCATCGAAGCGAGATCGAGGAGAATCGCCATTCAACTATAATTTGCAGAGGCCGGACGGAGCTCGCCGACGGCATCGGTCCTCTGTTGATGAACTGCAGAAGCGAGAACATCGAAGCTATCAGGCGCAGCACAAAATCCCTGTTGTCGCCAAACTGCGGCTCCCAGTATAGCCGCACCTCCACTTGCCTCTCGCCACCACGGCCGGACAGGGAAAGGAGAAGCACCAACAGGATAAGCTTGAGGTCATCACAGGATAAGGGCATCTCCAACCGGGCGATCCAAACGGACGCGCTGGGCCGTTCGTTTTGGGCCGTTTGGGTGGCCGAACGGACACCCGGACAGCGCCCCGCGTCCGCATGTCCGTTTGGGTCGCACCAACGCGCGGACGCACCGCATATGTAATAAAAAAACATAAATGAAAATAAAAAATAAAAACAGCACAAAATAAATATAAAGTACTGGTTAGTTAAACTTAGCCCTATTTTGGGCAATTTTTACACAAAAGAAAGCCCTATATGGGCTTTAAACTAAAAAAAAGAAACCCTAGTCAGGTTTGCCAGCATGGTGGCGCACTCACCCAGTACTCTCGCCGTCGGCATCGATGACGACGACGCCCCGGCGGCGACGCGCTGGGCTCGAAACGCCGAGGGCACCGGGGACTCCGCCAGGGCTCCCACGCGCCTTTCCTGTGCGGAGTGCGGGTTCGGCGGGCTCGCCGGCTCGCGCAGCCGTGCCCTCCGCGCGGACTCCCGCCGGAGCTGCTCCTCCGCTCGCGCCATCGCTCCGCCGCACCGGACCGTGGCCATGCGCTCCTCTTCCGCCGCGCCCGGCGCTCCTCCTCCTCCCGAGCGCCGCCCGACGCGTTGCTCCTCCCGACGGCGCGCCAAGCACGAGGAAGGCCCACGCGCGGGCGTCCTCCTTCCTGCGGACGTGCGCAGCGCCTCGGCGAGGGCCATTTGGCCAGCCTCGTCGAGGTCCCGCTCTCGCGGACGCCGCGAGCGCCGCCTGCAGCTCCGGGTCATTCTCCTCCTCCCCGGGGCTGGTGCGGGGGGCTGGGGCTGCTCGCCGATGTAGAGGCCGGGCGGCGGCCTGCCCGCGTTGCGTGTGCGCGGCTGCGCGCGCGGTCGCGCCGTCGATGTGAAGCACGTGCGCCGGCGCGCATCGTGCTCCACCTCGAACCACAAGTCCCGCTTGGGACTTGCGTCGCCGTACGCGGGGTCTCGCTGGAGGTCCGCGGCAGCCGCGCGGCGCTCCGGATCTCCGCGACGCGGGCGCGGCCGGAGCCGGGATGGGCGGCACCGGAACCCGATCCGGTGCCGGCCGTGGGGAGGTGCACGTCCCCACGGCATTGGGACGCCGGCGTCCCAACATCCGCGCCACCGCTACGGTGACGTAGATCCGCGCGTCTGGGCGTCGCCGGCGGCCCCATGGCGAACGGCGCGCGGCGGCGCGACTTGCCGGCCGGCTGGCCTCGGTCGCCGGATGGCGAACTCGCGCGGGGCCATGGCGGCGCGGAAGCTTCGAGCTCGCGCGTGCGGCCGGAGGGGACTGGATAGGGACAGCCCTTCCCCGTCCACATTTAATAGGGGCACCGCCAGGTGGGGCCAGCGGACAGGACACGCGAGGACGCCGCGTGCCATCCGCGCCACGCAAACCCGGCTAAGATTTGCGCCGGGTTTGCGCGCTCCGACGCCGCGGCCGCGGCGTGCGTCCCCGCGTTGGGCCGGGTTTTTGTCCGTTTGGACCCATCCGGACACGTGGGCGCCGGATGGATCTCCCGGTTGGAGATGCCCTAATGACCCTTTATTTGCAGAGGAACCAGACGCCCATCTCTTCACCGCTTCCGTCTCCAACCATCGGAGCACCACGTCGATGAAGACTCGGTCAAAAAATCTAGGAGCACTAGTGGGGGACATCAACCTAGATCTACTACTACTATACACTAACCTAGCTCAGACGCCTCTCCTAGCCCATCTCCAGCCTAGCTAGTACACCGGTAGGGAGGGCATCGGATTGGCCCAGTACCTGTGGAGGGCCTCTCAAACTATTATAGAAGGACGCGAGGGGCTGAATACCCTATCAAATATACTATAGAAGGACGCAAGCTGAAATTTTGGTGGAATCTTTTGTTCCCCATAAATTAGAAAACGGTAGCAAGAAAAAAAAACTAGATTAGCCAAAACACATCAGCATATCAACGAAAATGGTAACCATCCAAACGAAAACCAAAGTTTTCATCATGATTCATGGCTAAGGCCATCGTTTGCACTAATGACTGTTGTTTGATTTGTAGAACTGACAAATATCGCAAGAATTTTTTTCAAGAAACTTTTTGCACTAGATTGCATAGAAAATCTAACATGCGCTCAAACCTCCATTAGAATTTTTTTCCTTGTGTTTGTTGCGGTTGATCAAAGAACTTGGATGCATATAAAATTAGGCATGACATGGCAATCTTGCCTCTTTTATTCCACGTTTTTAAAATACTAGTACAAATCAAAGAGGCTTCATTTTTTGTAATGTGGGATTGGGCCTCCATCCAAACAAATATAATATTGAATCACGCAGAAATGGTCCGCCACCATAGTCAAAGTTAGAAAAATGAGCACCGTACTATAGTTTTGCAACACTCTTACAAAGATTTGAATCCCTGTTCAAATACATAATAGTACCTTTGTCCATAAAATAATGCCATAAGTTTACCTGAATTTGGATACATTGAAGAGTTTATAGGTACATCTGATTTTAGACAAATCTTCGATTTCTTTGAGAAAGTAGTAGAAATTAGATTGTAATCGTTTTGAAAGCCCGTGCGTGCACAAATTAGATTTTGCGTGCAGTTGTGATCTTTGACTATATGCTTCGTTGTTTTTCTGAAACAAGACAATATACAGGTACAACTAGGACCTATAGGCTACACAGAGCCTACGTTTGACGAGTGGCTTTCCTCGTTGTAAAAAAGAATAGCTACGGTAAATAGAAAGTAAAAATAATAATACTGTACGAAAGGGTGTATATTAACCACAGAATCTGTCAAAACAGGTTAAGTATGCTGGAATTTGTAGGCATTTGGCCTTTGGCCCATGGCCCATTATCAAATTCTGAAACTCACATGGCCCATTCCAATAATCAGTGGCAGCACTAGTGGGGGCTAAAGTTTAGTCCCATTCTAGTTGGGAGGAAATGGAGTGGTATATAAGGTGGGCTGTTCTAGTCCTAGTAAGTGAGTGAGAAGAGAGAGAGCCCTCGCACTCCTCCTCCTCCTCGCCGCCCGCCTCTCTTCACGACGCGGGTTGCGGGAATCTCGCCGAGCCGAGCTTATCTTTTGCTGTTTGGGAAATTAATTGTGTAATCAATTCTGAGTCATTAACGGACGCGTTACTCAGCCGTTTTGCCTTCCGGATTTTTGGATCGTGGCTGTGCCGACGGACGTGGGCTGCGCTCACGACCTTCCGAACCGCACTATATAAGCGGACGAGAACCCTAGCCTGGATGTGCCACATATGCGACTACCTGTATCCAGTTCATTGCGCCGCCGCTCGTTTCCTCATCCCGTCCGTCGGCGTGCACCGACTGCCGGACAGTAGGCCTCCTAACCCCTCTCGTGAACCTGTACGGGTGAGGGGCAATCAGGTTTTTAGGAGCGCTCCGGCGCGACTACGGCAGCACGACGTCGCTTCGGACGACGAGTTTCTCCACACCGACAACTTCTTCCCGGACCTCAGCGACTTCTTCGACAACCTCAACATGGGCGACAACGACGCTGCTGCGAAGTATGTGATCTTGTCGTTTCTCTTTCAGTTTCTGTTAGAGCTTCTTGTTCTAGTTTCTGTGGTAGATGCGATCGGTTTATCTTGTTTAGATGTGATCTGTTCATCTACCTTACTAGTCTGCACGATTAGTTTACTTATTATTTTCATAGACATGATTTATCAATTACTAGTACGGATTATTTCATATGGATATTTGCTTATATATTCAACAATCCAAAAACCTGATTATAGGCAAATCAATTCAAGCAGCATTGCTGCCGCTACTCGACCTCCCTCCTTTGATGGTATGCATTACAAGAGGTGGCGCACAAAGGCAGTCCTATGGTTTACAAACCTAGGCTGTTTTAGCGCCACATATGCTAGACCTGAGGGGCCTCTCTCTGCAGAGGAGCAGGGAAAGTTTGAGAAGGTCGACGCCATGTTTAAGGCGGCCTTGTTCAGCATTCTTGGGGACAACATTGTTGACCCATACATGGCTTTCGACCATGGTAAAGATGCGTGGGATGCGCTCGAGGCCAAGTTTGGGGTCTCGGACGCTGGCACTGAACTGTATGTCATGGAGCAATACTATGACTACAGGATGACTGATGAGCGCTCCGTGGTTGAGCAGGCTCATGAGATTCAGTCCCTTGCCAAAGAACTCGAGCAGTTTAAGTGTACCTTACCGGACAAGTTTGTGGCCGGTGGCATTATTGCCAAGCTTCCTCCTTCATGGAGGAACTTTGCTACTGAAACATAAGAGACAAGAGTTTTCCGTTTCGGATCTCATTGGCTCGCTTCATGTGGAAGAGAAGGCGAGAGCAAAGGACACACGCGCTCGTAGTTTTGAGGGAGGTTCTAGTGCCAATGTGGTACAGAAGAAAACTTCCAATCCCACAAGTCTAAGAATAAGAACAATGGAAAAGGCAAGTTTGACGAGAAGAACAAAGCCTCTAACTCAACCAACTTCAAGAAGAAGACTCCTTATAAGAAGAAAGGGAATTGCCATGTTTGTGGCGCTCCTGGACATTGGGCTCCTGATTGCCCAGAACGCCATGATCGGCGTGGGAACAGCGGCAAGTCCGCAAATGTTGTTATTGGTGTTGATACTGAAATGAAGGACGTTGGGTACGGTATTTCTCCTACTGTCCTTTCAGTATGTAATTCTCCTGATTGGTGGATAGACACCGGAGCCAATACACATGTATGTTTGATGTCTCTATGTTTTCTTCTTATCAGGTTGCAAGGACTTGCTCCGTGCTGATGGGAAACGGCTCACGTGCTTCGTTCGTGGTGTTGGTACGGTGGATCTGAAGTTTACTTCGGGAAAGACCATCCAGCTGAAGAATGTGCAGCACGTTCCCTCCATTAATAAGAATCTCGTTAGCGGATCGCTTTTATGTCGAGATGGTTTTAAGTTGGTTTTTGAGTCCAATAAAGTTGTAATTTCCAAGTGTGGACAATTTGTTGGAAAGGGTTATGTGTGCGGAGGCTTGTTCCGCTTATCTCTGTCAGACATATGTACTCAAATTATTAATCATGTTTGCAATGATAGTGAGTCCGATATTTGGCATTCACGACTTTGTCATATTAATTTTGGGTGCATGACGCGGCTAGCGAATATGAATATAATTCGAAATTTGCTATTGTCAAGAAATCCAAGTGCCAAGTATGTGTGCAAGCTAAGCAACCACGTAAGTCTCACAAGACTGCGGAGGCAAGAGACTTGGCACCGCTGGAGCTTATACATTCGGATCTTTGTGAAATGAATGGCGAATTGACAAAAGGAGGGAAAAGATACTTCATGACTTTAATTGATGACTCTACTCGATATTTTTATGTGTACCTCCTGAAATCTAAAGATGAAGCTCTTAATTACTTCAAAATCTTTAAAGCTGAAGCAGAAAACCAACTTGATCGAAAAATCAAGCGGCTAAGGTCTGATCGTGGTGGAGAGTATTTTTCCAACGAGTTTGATTCTTTTTGTGCGAACATGGTATTATCCATGAGAGGACGCCTCCCTACTCACCTCAGTCAAATGGGGTGGCCGAAAGAAAGAACCGTACTCTAATGATTTGGTTAACGCCATGTTAGATACATCGGGTCTATCCAAGGCATGGTGGGGGGAGGCGATATTGACTGCATGGCATGTCCTAAACCGTGTCCCCACAAAGAACAAAACCCTTACCCCGTTTGAGGAATGGGAAAGGAAAAGGTTGAAACTCTCTTACCTACGAACTTGGGGTTGTATGGCTAAAGTAAATGTGCCAATACCCAAGAAGCGCAAGCTTGGACCAAAAACCGTGGATTGTGTTCTTCTGGGATATGCTTTTCATAGCATTGGCTATAGATTTTTGATAGTAAAATCTGAGGTACCCGACATGCATGTTGGTACAATTATGGAGTCGAATGATGCGACTTTCTTTGAGGATATCTTTCCTATGAAGGAAACGTCTAGCTCATCAATTCAGGAGATGCCCAGTTCATCTACTCAGGAATTATTTCCTGAACCTACCATGGCTATAGAACACTTTGATAATCCTGTGGAGGATGACAATGAAGCTCCCAAAAGGAGCAAGAGACAGAGGACTGCAAAGTCTTTTGGTCATGATTTCATTGTGTACCTCGTGGATGATACTCCCACTTCTATTTCAGAAGCCTATGCATCTCGGGATGCTGACTACTGGAAGGAAGCTGTCCGTAGCGAGATGGATTCCATCTTAGCTAATGGAACTTGGGAGGTTACTGATCGTCCTTATGGGTGCAAACCTGTAGGATGCAAGTGGGTGTTCAAGAAAAAGCTTAGGCCTGATGGTACTATTGAAAAGTACAAGGCACGCCTTGTGGCCAAGGGTTATACCCAGAAAGAAGGTGAAGATTTCTTTGATACATACTCACCTGTTGCCAGATTGACCACCATACGAGTGCTACTATCCTTGGCTGCCTCACATGGTCTTCTCGTTCATCAAATGGATGTTAAGACTGCTTTCCTAAATGGAGAGCTTGAAGAGGAAATTTATATGGAGCAACCTGATGGATTTGTAGTAGATGGTCAAGAAGGAAAGGTGTGCAAGTTGAAGTCTTTGTATGGGCTTAAGCAAGCGCCTAAGCAGTGGCATGAGAAGTTTGAAAGAACTTTAACTGCTGAAGGCTTTGTTGTAAATGAAGCTGACAAGTGTGTATACTATCGCCATGGTGGGGGCAAGGGAGTTATTCTTTGTCTCTATGTCGATGACATATTGATATTTGGGACCACCTTAATGTGATTAAGGAGGTCAAGGAGTTCCTATCTCGTTGTTTTGAGATGAAGGACTTGGGAGTAGCTGATGTGATCTTAAACATCAAGTTGCTTAAGGATGACAATGGTGGGATTACATTGCTTCAGTCCCACTATGTGGAAAAGATCCTGAGTCGCTTCGGGTATAGCGACTGTAAATCTTCTCCAACGCCTTATGATCCTAGTGTGATTATTCGTAAGAATAAAAGAATTGCTAGAGATCAATTGCGATATTCGCAGATTATTGGCTCGCTTATGTATTTAGCCAGCGCCACAAGGCCTGACATCTCCTTTGCTGTAAGTAAACTCAGCCGTTTTGTGTCTAGACCTGGAGATGTTCATTGGCATGCTCTTGAGAGAGTTTTGCGCTATCTAAAAGGCACTGCGAGTTATGGCATTCACTATACTGGGTATCCAAGGGTACTTGAGGGTTATAGTGATGCAAATTGGATATCTGATGCTGATGAGACTAAGGCCACAAGTGGTTATTTGTTTACACTTGGAGGTGCCGCTGTTTCCTGGAAGTCTTGCAAGCAGACCATCATTACGAGGTCAACTATGGAAGCAGAACTCACAGCATTAGACACAGCCACTGTTGAAGCAGAGTGGCTTCGTGAGCTCTTGATGGACTTACCTATGGTTGAGAAACCAATACCCGCTATTCCTATGAACTGTGATAATCAAACTGTGATCGTCAAAGTAAACAGTTCTAAGGATAATATGAAGTCATCAAGGCATGTGAAGAGGAGACTGAAAACTGTCAGGAAATGAGAAACTCCGGAGTTATAGCGTTGGATTATATCCATACGTCTAGAAACCTGGCACCCCTTCACAAAGGGACTATCACGAAATGTGATAGAAAATGCATCGAGGAGATGGGTATGAGACCCACACTATGAGTTGTCCACGGTGGTAACCCACTCTATGTGATCGGAGATCCCGTGAATTAGAATGGGAGACAAGCTGTTGGTCAGCTGAGAGGAGAGTATATATCCCTATAGCAATTTTACCACTCCGTAAGATGCAATACTCTCCTAATCTGCATGGTAGGTTGATAATTATCTTAATGTGTTCTAAGTGGCTTATTTTAGCAGAGATGTTGTCCTGCAGAACATCTTTTGAAGAACACACCTATATGAGTCTGATTGTTAAACGTCGCAATCTATGAGAGTTGGGTGATCTCTAGTAAACTCATGAAAGGCCCTGGAGTATGACGTATAAGCTCCAAACCGCGAGGAAGTCTCGCGGCAGCCTAGTATCGGTCTAGGCTTTGTATGAAGCTAGCGCAGAAAACTTGTAGTTTAAGGCATAGTCCACTATCCAAGTTGCAATCTAGTGTAATATGAAGCTTTAAGTGGAAGTTCAACTTAACAGTCTCCACGACATACCGGTATATAAAATAATGTTCTGGAAACTTATTGATGAGATGTGCCAATGAGAGTTTGTGGGGGATTGCTGGGCATTTGGCCTTTGGCCCATGGCCCATTATCAAATTCTGAAACTCACATGGCCCATTCCAATAATCAGTGGCAGCACTAGTGGGGGCTAAAGTTTAGTCCCACATTGCTAGTTGGGAGAGAGTTGGAGTGGTATATAAGGTGGGCTGTTCTAGTCCTAGTAAGTGAGTGAGAAGAGAGAGCCCCGCGCACTCCTCCTCCTCCTCCGCCCGCCTCGCCACGCCTCGCCTCGTCACGACACGTCACGACGCGCCGCGGGTTGCGGGAATCTCGCCGAGCCGAGCTTATCTTTTTGCTGTTTGGGAAATTAATTGTGTAATCAATTCTGAGTCATTAACGGACGCGTTACTCAGCCGTTTTGCCTTCCGGATTTTCTGGATCGTGGCTGTGCCGACTCGGACGTGGGCTGCGCCTCACGACCTTCCCGAACCGCACTATATAAGCGCGGACGAGAACCCTAGCCTGGATGTGCCACATATGCGACTACCTGTATCCAGTTCATTGCGCCGCCGCGTCTTCCTCATCCCGTCCGTCGGCGTGCACCGACCGCCGGGACAGGGCCTCCGGAACCCTGCCTCTCGTGAACCCGTACGGGTGAGGGGCAATCAGGTTTTTAGAGCGCTCCGGCGCGACTATCGGCAGCACGACGTCGTCTTCGGACGACGAGTTTCTTCACACCGACAACTTCTTCCCGGACCTCAGCGACTTCTTCGACAACCTCAACATGGGCGACAACGACGCTGCTGCGAAGTATGTAATCTTGTCGTTTCTCTTTCAGTTTTTGTTAGAGCTTCTTGTTCTAGTTTCTGTGGTAGATGCGATCGGTTTATCTTGTTTAGATGTGATCTGTTCGTCTACCTTACTAGTCTGCACGATTAGTTTACTTATTATTTTCATAGACATGATTTATCAATTACTAGTACGGATTATTTCATATGGATATTTGCTTATATATTCAACAAAGTAGACCAAATGGAAAAAGAGTATCTTATCGGTCGGACTGCCCCCACCCCCTTCCCATTGAAGGGCTAACTTCGTTCCCTCGCACTTGGATCGCTCGGGTTAACCCTGCAGAGGTCCAATCAATACTTCTTCTCCAGAACTCCAGCCAAGCCATTTCGAAAGCAGACTACGTGCCAACAAATGACTAATTGGTGCCTAAAAGCAAGTAAAATAAATCTTAATCAGCTGGCTATAAAGATTAAAATATTATATTGTTGTTTAGTTGGAGGAGAGAGGAGGAGAGAAGAGGAGTGAGTTCTCATGCAAGAATCAACTCTAGTACATGCTCCTTGTCATTTTGTGAGAATGAATGTGGGTCATGCATTAATAAAGTAGTACGATTTTATAACTCAGTATTATACATGTTGACTCTAGATCAGCTATAGGTGACATGTCATTTGGTTTATAGCCAGCAGTTAGCATGCCTGTAGTATTAAACTTGTTCTAAGACTCAAAATATTAGTATGTACTACATTATTATTATCATCATTGCGGCGGCGAAGATCTATGCTGTCGGCTCCCTGTTAGGGTCATCCGTGTAAACCTAACATCGCTAGGTGCCCATCAGTCGCGGTCGCCAGCGTCGCCTGGCTGTGACGTTTGTCGACAACTAGGTTAAGCCGACGGTTGCCGACTACCCATGTCCCGACGACCGAGCTATGCCGTAGACATACATCCAGATATGTCTACGGCTTTGGTACGTGATACATTATTATTATTAGCTTTCCATCAGTGCATATCTATGTCGTCGGCTCTCCGTTAGGGCCATTCATGTAAACCTAACATCACAAGGCGCCTGTTAGTCAGGGTCGCCAGCGTCGCGTGGTTGTGACCTTTGCCGACAACTATGTTAAGCCGAGGGTTGCCGTTGGCATAGCTACCCATGTCCCGACGATCAAGCTATATATGTCGTAGACATATATCCAGATATGTCGACGACTTTGGTATTTGCTACGTTGTTATTATTATTAGCATTGTCACCGGATCTTCGCTAGGGCCAGCCGTGTAAACCTAATGCTACCATCCGTCCGTCAGCTGGCAGGTCGCCGCCAACTCCACGCTGTTGGGACCTTTGCCAACAACTATGTTAAGCGATTATAGCCGTTGGCATAGCTACCCATGTCCGATGGCCAAGCTATGTGTATGCATGCATCCAGATACTATGTGGGTGACTTTTTGTCAGCCGTAGACATCCAAGAAAAATATGTCCACGATCCCGACAGGACAACCCTCGGCATATAACTTTTTTTTGGGAAGAGAGAATGGCCTCGAGAACCCTAGATAGCTGCATTGATAAGCATGTACAAATTTACAGAGTCCTTGTAACTTCTTTTGCCCTGAAAATCCTAGAATTTGAGGATAAGGCCTCTAACTTTATATAAAAATAGCCCTAGCAAAACAAAATTGAAAGCAATCAGGTTCCTAGGCATCTTCTACGCTGCACGCCGGCAACCTCAAGGCGCAGGTTGCGCCGAGATCTAAGAGTAGGGCGCTCGTGATTTTCTCCTTGCCGATGCAGACCCTAAATCGCCGGCCATCTCTACACCCTTAGGGACAAACCACTTGGAAATGAATCGACAACAAGTTCTAGCGACTGGCAATAAAGGCCTCTAGATGGAGGTTCATCTCCTGGACGAGAGCCGTCCTTTGGCCATCGCATGCATGGGGGAAGGCATCTCCAGCGACTGGTGAAGAGCTTTTCAGCGAGTGGTCGCAACCCATCTTCCCCATCAACCTCTCACTCCAGAGAATAAAACGCCAGAGCACCTCCTCCTCTCGCCACCAAGGCTAGCCAGAGGAAGCCCACTCATGCCATAGCTCCACAGCAAGAAGTGGCCCAAGACCACGGTCTTATCGGGAGGAGCGGCTTTCATCTCTTCAATATGCAACTTCAACCATAGAAGCAAAAGAGCAAAAGGAAGGAACCCTAGAAATATGTAGATCTGACCGCCAAGATCCGCATCTTCGCTCCAAGAGACCGGAATAGAGCCATTCTATACACGTGGGTAAAGCATGAAAAACCTCGAAAACTCGTAAGTGAGCCCGAGCTTGAGTGATCCTCATATCCACACAGCATCCTGCCGTTGGCTTTTATAGCTGACGTCACAAGCTTGTACTTTCTATGAGGCAGCAGTACGTATGTGTACTACTCGCTGGAGGGGTGCCAACCACTTTTCCCGTAAGCAACGTGACGATACAAGTCAGGAAGTGAGCAGTACAACGTGGTTCCTGATCTGGACGCACCTGTCCTACGAAGCATGTTTGCTACTGAAGTACTGAAACTTCTTCAGATCCTGTTTGCATGCCTAGCACCGATGCAAGTTTTTTCCAACCATCAATTAGGCTGGTCATAGTGGTAAGTATTATGTAGTACTATCATGCATATGATACTACTACATGATACTATTTTTATAGAGGTAGTATTATGAAATAGTATCATAGTCATGCTATATTTTTTTTAAAATCTCAATATAAATTTGTGTACAAGATTTGTTTAGCATTAACTTTTCTTGTTGTTTGCGCTATGATACAGTATCTACCTATGCTACTCTAATCTCCTCTCTCCTACTTAATTAGCTGACACATCTGTATTTTTGTGGGACCAATGTGCATGATACTAGCTATGATACTAACACTATAGCTAGCCTTAAAGCTACTCATGGAAGAATGGAACTAGATTCAATTTTTTGCCCAATGGTTGGTTGTGGGGTACATAAGACAGCTATGTGGTTAACAACCTCCCAGAACACGCGCTCCAGGCGCGAGGTGGGATCAATACGCAATGCGGCTTTTCTACCAAAAAATGTTGCGATGGCAGGTAGCCCGAAACACAAACAAATGCCAAGTTTCATGTCAAGAATAAAAATATACATTACACACCTCGGAAATTGGGTGTCCACCCTACATGCTAATCTCCATGCATCACTCGAGAGAAAGAATTCACAACTGCATCCCAAATGTGGAAAACAAGTCTAACCCGCTAAAGCATGTGTTCACACAACTTGTCTTCTGATGACCTGGCAGACCACAGTTTGAACATTTTGCCTCCTTCCGAGGCTTCGCAGCTCCAGGCGGACGATCTGGGCATGTGGTGCTCTTGTGGCCCGGTTTCCTGCATACCGTGCAGAACCTCGTCCGCTTCGAGGTAGCCTCATATGGTGGTTTGTCGCGGCTATTTGTCAGCCTACCGCTGCTCCTGTTCTTCGATGGCGCTAGCAAGGCTGCATCCAGGCTGATGGAAGCACCACCGGCATTCTGCATGCCATCAAGCTCAATTGATTTCTGTGCAGGACCAGCATCTACCCGAGGTTTCTTTGCGTTCATCCTCTGCTCTAGTCCTAAGCCATCCCCTTCGACCGCCACCTGCTTCAACTTAGGCACCAAGACCTTTATCGACTCCATAGCCGTGGTGTAAGCATCCACATTTACATCACCAAGTCTCACCACCTCCATGCAATTCAGGTATAGCTAGGAAAGCCTGAAGCTGAAAGATGTCACCAAACCCTGGTCCTTCTAGTATTGCACCAGTGCAGGGGCAAGACGTCGCGGGCATCTACTGTCCATCTCTTCATCACATGAGCGACATGGATTTCCTTGCACCTTCGGTGGACCAGGACCTGCGAAAGGGTTGGAAAAAAATATGAGCCACACCACATTGTGAAAACACGATCCATCGCACCAAAAACAATCGGTGCATCCACAGACATAGCAGGTATCCATCCATACCTTGACCACATGGCAGCAGAGCATCCCCATGTGCTTGTACATACCACACTCGCACGAGTAATATCCATCGTTGACCAAAATCCTGTACTCCACCTTGCACCACTTCTCTCGGCTCTCGCTGTCGAAGTGGTTTTCCATGAAGACCTCACCGGCCACCAATTCGTCGATGTAGTATGATCCAGATTTGTACAGAACCTCCTGGAACTTCTCGAACAAAGTCCGTGTATATATCTTCGCGGCATGCTTCTCAATTGGTTCGCCGACTTTGTAAACAACTCCACCCTGTGGACAATAAGATATGGAAAAAACATTAGACATAAAATTGCAGTCCAGTGGCGGGTGTCGGGTGCACATAGATAGTATATGCAGTTTCTTACCAGGTGTGTCCGCTTCTCCTGGAAGCTCTCCTCCTCATCCATGTCGTACATCAGTCTGTTAAACTATTTTACAAACACGTGCATCGCAGAGCCTGGAGGCACGTAAGTCTTCAACATGTGGTTCGCACTTTTCTTCGCTGAGTGCTGGTCATTCTAGCACAGAAGATTCCGCTGAAAAACGGCTTCGCCCACTTGTCCCTGGTCTCATATATTTGGTACTGATATGGATTCTTCTCCAAGGCATACATACTAAGCATCTACATCCACACTGTAAGCTTGTATTATGTCTCACAAATTGATACAAAACTGTTTGGGGTACAAGGGATATAAATAGTAGAGCCAACCGACTAAGCCTAAAACCCTAACTTGCGTTACAAGTCTAGCTTAACCGAAACATATAATCTAACATCCCCCCGCAGTGTCAACGTGGGGTTCAATCACGTTGAGACTGAAACGAATGTCATGAAACGGCTGTGTCGGCAGTCCCTTGGTAAAGATGTCGGCGAACTGCGCTGTAGTGGGAACATGAAGAACTCGAACTTGGCCCAAAGCAACTTTCTCCCTGACGAAGTGAATATCTATCTCAATATGCTTTGTCCTCCGATGCTGAACTGGATTGCTGGACATGTAAACCGCTGAAATATTATCACAATAAACAATAGTGGCCTGCTGGATGGGACGATGAAGTTCAGCCAACAACTGCCGGAGCCAAACTGTCTCAGCAACTGCATGTGCAACAGCTCGATACTCAGCTTCGCAGACGAGCGGGAAACCGTAACCTGTCGCTTAGAAGACCATGAAAGCAAATTGTTACCCATAAAAACACAGTATCCGGACGTGGACCGACGAGTGTCGGGGCATCCAGCCCAGTCCGCATCAGAGTATGCTGTCAAACTGGTAGGTGAAGTGGTGTTTATGTGAAGGCCATAATCTAATGTTCCTTTTAGATATCTAAGAGTGTGTTTCATGTGATTGTAGTGAGGAACTCGTGGATCATGCATATATAGGCAGGCTTGTTGGACAGAATAAGATATTTCTGGGCGTGTTAGAGTAAGGTATTGTAGTGCACCCGCAATGCTACGATAGAGAGTTGGGTTTGAGAATGGTTCGCCATCAGCAGAGAGTTTGGCGCTAGTGTCAACAGGTGTACGAGCAGGCTGACAGTCAATCATGCCTGCGCGGTTGAGAAGATCTAGAATGTACTGACGTTGGGAAAGAAAAAGACCATTAGAGTCACGTGTAACAGTGATGCCAAGAAAATGATGAAGCACACCAAGATCAGTCATAGAGAATTCAGAGTTAAGCAGTGTAATAATATGATCAAGAAAAGTCTTAGTGGAAGCAGTGAGAATGATATCATCAACATAAAGAAGAAGATAAGCTGTGTGTGTGGAAGTGTGATAGACAAAAAGAGAGGTGTCGGTGAGAGAGGGAGTGAAACCGATTGTTTGAATGTAAGTTGAAAAACGTTGGAACCAAGCCCTAGGGGCTTGTTTGAGACCATAAAGAGATTTTTGAAGGAGACAAACATGATCGGGAGCAGAGGAGTCTTCGAAGCCTAAAGGTTGTTGACAATAAACAGTTTCTTGGAGAGCACCATGAAGAAAGGCATTTTTGACATCGAGTTGGTGAATGGGCCAAGAAGAGGAAGTGGCGATGCTAAGAACAGTGCGAATAGTGCTAGGCTTGACAACAGGAGAGAAAGTCTCGTCGTAGTCGATGCCGTGCTGCTGAGAGCAACCACGACAAACCCAGCGAGCCTTGTAGCGAGAGAGAGTTCCGTCGGAGAGAAATTTTTGGCGGAAAACCCATTTGCCGGAAACAATATTTGCACCGACAGGGCGAGGAACAAGGCGCCATGTATCATTGTGAATGAGAGCAGAAAACTCATCACGCATAGCGGCAGCCCAGTTAGGATCGAGAAGAGCACTTTTGTAGGTTTTAGGGATGGGGGAGATCGGAGAAGTGGTGGCATGAAGATTGAGACGCGGCCTTTGTGGAACGTGAAATCCCGTTTTGGCCCGAGTGCGCATTGTGTGATTATTTGTGGGAGCTTGGGTAGGAACAGCATGGGGTGGTAGAGGTGGAGTGGGATGAACAACGACGTCAGGCGCAGCGGATGAGTCAGACGTCGAAGATGGTGGAATAGGTGGAGAAGGAGCGGCGGGGGAGATGGGTGTATCGGGTGGAGCTGCGGACGCGGCAGAGGAAGCAGCCGACCCCGCTGTCGCGACAGTGGAGTCGGCTGAAGGGTCTGCCGCGGCAGGCGAGGAGGGCACTGGGTTGGCGGTAGGAGGCGGATGTATGGATGTAGTAGGAGCGGTGTAGTGGTGAGGAAACCTAGCGGGGTGAGCTATGGGACGATGTAGGGTAGGCGATGGGTCAATGGGAGGTTGGGAGGGTGTCCGTGTGGAGAAAGGGAAGATATGCTCGGAAAAAGTAACGTGCCGAGAGATGTGGACGCGGCCGGAGACGAGATCCAGGCAGCGATAACCCTTGTGTTCATCAGAGTATCCTAGAAAGACACAGGAAATGGAGCGAGGTGATAGTTTGTTGGTGGAGATGGCGGCAGTGTTTGGAAAACAAAGACAGCCAAAGACGCGAAGTTCAGAGTAGTTGGTATGACTAAGGTAAAGAGAGTAAAATGGTGTAGAGTTTGGGTTGGACTTGTGAGGCCGGATGTTAAGTAAGTAGGTGGCCGTGCGTAAGGCTTCGGCCCAAAATTTTGGTGGCATTGAGGAGTGGATTAAAAGGGTGCGAATGATGTCGTTTATTGTGCGAAGCGAGCGTTCTGCCTTGCCGTTTTGAGGGGAAGTGTATGGGCATGAAAATCGGAGAAGAATGCCATGTTGAAGAAAGAAGTTTCGGTTTTGAAAGTTATCAAATTCTTTGCCGTTGTCACATTGGATAAATTTAATGGGAAGAAAGAAGTGTGTGGCGACATATCTGTGAAAGTTTAGGAAAATGGTGTGTACGTCTGATTTGTTGCGTAAAGGAAAAGTCCAGACAAAGTGGGTGAAATCGTCTAGAACGACTAGATAATATTTAAAGCCAGAGACACTAGTATGGGGAGATGTCCATAAATCGCAGTGCAAAAGTTCAAAAGGAAAGGTACTAACAGTAGTAGAGGAACTAAAGGGCAAGCGAACATGTTTTCCTTGCTGACAAGAGGGACACATGGAGGTATTATGACTATCCTTATTACAATTTATTGAAAATTCGCTAAGTATAGAAGACAAGGTAGCATTGTGGGGGTGGCCGAGACGGTGATGCCAGAGGTCGACGGACGCCGCCATGGAGGTGGGTGGGTCGTGGGTGGCGGCGCCATGGAGAGTGTAGAGGTCGCCGGAGCTATTGAACCGAGCGATCTCCGCTTTGGTCTGGTAGTCCTTCACAGATAAACCAAACGGATCAAATTCCATAGAAACAAGATTGTCACGGGTGAACCGACGAACAAAAATTAAGTTTTTGATTAGCGCGGGTGCAATAAGGACATCACGTAGGAGGAGTTGTTTGGTGGGTGTAGGTATGGTGGTTTGGCCGGTGCAATATATAGGTATAGTAGTGCCGTTTCCGAGGACTATGGATGAAAGTGGTGTGGTGGAAAAATTTGACAGCATATTACTAGAAGCAGACATGTGACTAGAAGCACCGGAATCGAAAATCCAGTCCATACCTGAGTTTTCCTGGGCAGCGAAGTTGTTCATGGCCTGCAAGAACGCAGATTGGTCCCAGCTCGGTGAAGGAGCGGAGGTCGGTTGATGCAGCGGTGCAGTTGGAGCAGGCGGCATGAGGACAGACGAAGGCTGAAACATCTGGGGGTGCTGATATGGCATGCATGGCATCCCCCGTCGTAGTAGGCCGGGGCGGCGTGGTAGGCGTTCGGCGGGGCGCGCTGGCCGAGGAGTCCAGGGGAACCAGTGTGGGGGCGAAGACCCGGCGCCCAGGCACCCGTGTAAGCTGGAGGAGCGCCGATCGGAGAGGGGGCCGCCCAGGGCATGGACCAAGCCTGAACCATGCCGGTCCAGGGATCATGAGGAGGGCGCCAGGTAGGCGGCGCGGCAGGTGCTGGCGCAGGCGTCGGTGCCGCCGGTGGCGGGCGCCAAGCGGGAGGAGCGGCAGGCGCTGGCGCGGGCGTCGAGGCGGCTGGTGGAGTGGCAGATCGCGGCGGCCAGTACATCGGATTCTTGCCCTTGTAGTTGGGGCTGGGACGCCAGCCAGGAGGAGGCTGCCCGGCCGAGGCTGGAAACGGTACCGGGGGTCCTGCCGCGGCAGTGGGCTGGCTCGTCGGGCCTGCCGGTGCAGGAGTAGGCAGCAGGGGCGGCCGGGTGGAGGCAGCGAAGACGTGAGGCCGCGCCTCCCGCCGTGTGAGGTCATCATCGGCGTTCTGCAGCAGGGACCGGATCTCCGCGAAGGAAGGGCGAGGCCGCATGAAGGGAATCATGGCCGCTTGAGTCTTGAACCGGTCGCTGAGCCCTTGGAGAAGGATGTTGATAAGCTGGCGATCGGGCATAGGATCGCCTAGTTCGCGGAGCTCATCCGCCATCGTCTGGATGCGCTGACAGTAGACGCTGAGCGAGGAGTCCCCCTGAGGGGTGTTGCGGATCGCGGAGTGGAGGTTGTTGATCCGGGCGTCAGCGTTGTCCTGGAAGAGCTGGCGCAGGGACGCCCAGAGGGCGGCGGCGGTGGCGGCCTCACGGAAAACGAGATTGAAAATCTCCGTGGACACGCGTGTGTAGATCCATTGGATGATGGCGAGATCATCTGTGATCCAGCGAGCGTCGTCAGGACGAGGGGCGGCGTCGGCGGCGACGTGGTGACGGAGGTTGCAGCGCCCGAGGTGAACCTCAAAGAGGTGGCGCCAATGGTAGTAGTTGTGTTGGGCAAGATCTAAAGTAATAGGTATGAAGGGGGTGACATCGGCTATGGTGTCTGTGTAGGAGAGAGGAGTAGCCGTGGGAGGGGTAGAAGAGGCCGAGGCCTCGGCGGCGGCGGCGGCCTTGGCAGGCTGGTCGAAGTAACCAGGCGGCGGCGGCGGCTTAGGCGGCGGCGCCATAGGTCAGGATCGATTTAGTCTGATACCATGTAAGCTTGTATTATGTCTCACAAATTGATACAAAACTGTTTGGGGTACAAGGGATATAAATAGTAGAGCCAACCGACTAAGTCTAAAACCCTAACTTGCGTTACAAGTCTAGCTTAACCGAAACATATAATCTAACACACACATAATCTAACACACACAGCCTCGAATTCATCCTTAGTCAGCATCTGATTCACAATCCGGTGGAAATTAACCTTGAACTGGTGGAAATCAACCTTGAACTGACTGTTCTTCCCATGAAGGGCCTATAGCTTTTCCTTTGCTTTCCTCAAGACATGCCATTTGCACCACCGATGCTTCGTCGCCGGCAGGACATTCCCAATGGCTACCTCCATCGCTCTGCACTGATCTGCAAAAAGGGACAAAACAAGTCATTTTTTGCGTAGTAATGGGCATAGTTTTCTTTCGAAAACTAAGTCGACTAACTGTTAAATCAATTGGACTCCCCCAGGGTATAGAGAAGTCACCTGTGAGCACGGTTACTGGTTTTTTCCACTCATCATCTTAACGAACTCCCTAAATACCCATTCAAAGTTTTCGACCTTCTCTTCGCGCAGTAGCACGCCAGCGAATATGACACTCTGGAAATGGCTATTCACACCAACAATCAGCCCAAATGGCATGTCATATACATTGGTTCTGTAGGTGGTGTCGAATGTGATTGCATCTCCAAAATAGTTTGATGATCCTGCCGTTGTCGTCCACTTGCACGTTGTAAGTGAATTCGGGGTCAACTGCCCCCATCTCTGAGAAAACTTATATTGGTATCCTAACATCATCATCTGCCTGCTCGTAGCTGATTCTTCCACACAAAGTCTTCAACGTCCTTTTCGTGGAAGCTACATTTTCCATCTTCCCGAAGAAGCTTCCAATGATACTGTACACCTTGCTAAGATTCACATTGTTCTCCCGCCGCTGTTTGACCAGATCTTTAGTGTAGCTGTCAATGTGCTTGTGCGATGGCCAATGCGCCCCCTCGCCAAAAGATGCAGACAAATCATGGCTGTGGTTGTCCCTGTGCTCGCAAATGTACCACCCGTTGTCCTTCGACCGCAGCAATCGAATGAGAGCCGGCAAAGGCAACGGGTCGAGTGAGAGTTCGTGGCCCGCGGCCTCGCTGCGAGCATGGAGTAAAACAGAGATGGTAAAAAAAAACTAGAGGCGCCGCTATAAATATCATGCAACAAGCTACACATCTAGTATTCGCAAAGAGTGGATAGAAACCACGGCCCGCAGGGGATGGCGAATGATTCAGCGAACACCCGCATACTATTTCTTGCATGCACTTCACCCGCTCGACGTTAAGCCTGCTTTTGCCGTACCTCACACCAAACTCCCGTTCCCATGAGTACAGATTGTAGAAGTCGTAAGCCTCGCCAATCGAATCAAACGTAACCCCAACCTCTAGCACGATTACCTCGCCGTTCGGTCTGGCAGGGAAATCGCGAAGGGTCCGCTCCAAGGCTGTGACGCGGGCTGAGTTGAGTGCCCTCTCGGGGGGCGCCTTCCCTACACAATGCCTGGTAGCATGGAATCGAACACCACAAAAAGATTCAGCTCTAACAAAGGAATATTAGTACTGAAATTCATGTAGGTTTTAGAGGATAGCATCACCACCGGTCGATTTTTCTTTTTTTTGCCTCCCACCGGTGTATTCATGTAATGCAAGAAAACAGCTAACATTTAATTGGAAAAAAACAGGACCAAAAAACAAATCGACATGCCTCGTCGTGCCCTACGGGAGAAAGAGAAATAAGCCCCCTGTTCTTATCCTAGCAAAGCTAATCATGTTGCATCATTGTGTTTTTGCTAACTACGTTATCCTGAAAATCGGCTGTAAAGCATGGATTAACCAAAACCACCTGTCATGCTGGACCCCGGTGGGATCATGTTCCTGTTGTAGACACGCGCTCCCGGTACAGGACATCGCCGCTGCCGTCGTCGGCCAAACTGTTCCTACAAATTAATGCGTCCATGTATAATACGTCTCGAGCCAGGACCGCACGACGTGTATTGCGATATCCGGACTACCCAGCCCGGGCACTATTCGTCCGCCCTCGAAAAACCTAGACTAGTCTGCCCCAAGGGAGGCTGGCCTACCGTCCCTCCTGGCCGGAGGGGAGAGAAGCCGAAGCAGCCGAGTCAATTCTCAAAGGAAGAAAAGGGAGAGAAAAGAAGATAGGAAATGAGAGTTCCCCTGGGCACATAATTTGGCCGTTGACATTTTGCGTGTTTGCTCTAGTGACGGTGAACGTTAAGCAAAACCACTGTCCAAAAATACAAAATAGAGTATGGGTTAACTAATCCATCTATGGTGTGTGCCGACCATCTCGAACGTATCTTGCAAGGCTCTATTTATTTTTTTCATCCAATCTTCTCTGCTTCAACTGTTACTGTCAACTGTTACTGTCAACTGTCAAAGGGTGCAACTATACTCCTCCACAGTACAAGTATGTCACCATACTTGTGAACAATTTTATTACTCCGTACTAGATAATAAAAGGAGTATATCACATGGCCCATGCATCGTGAGACAACAAGTAGATTCTTCTTTGTCTTGGTGACTTTTTTTCTTTCTTTCTCCATCTTCCATGATGTATTCACCACTTGAGGGTGAAATTCTGGTGGCTTTCAGAACCATGGCCTGCTCTGCCCTCTGACTGTATTTCGAATTGGCGTACAACACAAAATATATATCGCGTGTATTCGCTTGATCGAGTTCGAACGCGATCAAAGGGCTGCGTCGCGGCACTGGTGGAGTGCTGTCAGACAGGCTACGCCGCGTATAGCTGAGCTACTCCGTTTTCGGATCTTTTGACTTTGGCACGGCAGTAGCGGTCACAGAGACGTCAATCCAGTAGCTGCAACTGGAGCACGCAAGTCGCAGGGGCTGACCTCGCCATCTGCAGCGGTTACAGAGGCGTCAAATCATCCTCAGACTGGAACTACTTTTGACCGAACGTGTCGTGCTGAATTGCTGACTTCTGAGGGCATGTACAATGGTGATGAGTTAGCTGTCTGTAAGAGGTAGTTATAGGTGGTTTTGTTGATGTGGAGGAAAGAGAATGAGGAGAGAGAAGGAGGCTGTCTGTAAAGTTCTAGACAGTCCGTAGGCTTCTTACAGACAGCTTACAGACACCATTTTTGTTGTTGTACGAAGGTTGTCTATAATTTATACTCACATATAGCTATGGCTAAAAATAGACAACTTACAGACAGACTATTGTATACACTATCTATATCATTGCCTATAGATGACATGGAATAGTACTACAGACACCATCCGTCTCAACCAATGTACATGCCCTGAGACTCGGGCCACGGGACTTGGGCTATCACTAGTCACGTTACTGGTTCGCTCCAGGCTACCAATACATTTAGAATTTCGTAACACCACAATTTTGATTATATGCAACTTGGACAGATGGCAGGAGATGAGGCCCTGCAGCATCGCCAGACTCTGCTTCCAGCACCACACCTCGCGCATTGCAGCACGGCGGCGCATGATTCCGGCTTGCATCAAATCGTGTGATGATTTCAAGCAACAGCGCCTCTTCTTGCTGCACCGTGCATCTGCTCGATCATTTGAAAGTAACGGAGGATGGGTAAACTGACATTTTGAGTGCTATAGCATCTTCACGGGCGCCGTAAAAGAGATTTTGTTATATTGTGATCTAAATATATATACTTCCAAACAAGTAGCCACATGTGAATATCTTCAAGGCAATTCCATTCTCCTATGGAAGGATAAATGGGCTGCTGACATTTTGCAAGTTACTTGGCCACAGCTTTACTCCTTTACAAAGAATGATTCTATCTCTCTACATGCAGCTCTCCAATGTGCAGGTATAAGTGATTTATTTCCTCTTCCCCTGTCTGAGGAAGCCATGGTACAGATGAATCTCTTTCAAACCATGTTACAGAGTTTATTACCTGGAGATGGTTATGACTCTTGGTCTATCTTTGGCTCTAGCAAAACCTACAAAGTTTCCCAACTATATAAGGACATGATGACAAATAATGGTGCTATACGTGCCCTCAAATGGATGTCGGAGAGTTGCTGCCAACAAAAACACAAGGTGTTCTTTTGGTTACTTGCTCATAATAGACTCAATACTAGAGCTATGCTTCAGAGAAAGAATTTCTTCCTAGCCGACTATTCTTGTGTGATGTGTGGGTTACACCTTGAAACCAGAGATCATTTGTTCTTCCAATGTCCTTTTGCCACCATGTGTTGGCAATATCTATGCCCTACTTGGTCTTTACAGCCTGGAGCCCCCTTGGATTTTCAGCAGACTATTTTGAGTCTGTAAGGGTATTTTACCCTTATCCATTATTTTGGTAACTATGACACCGTGCTAGAGTATTTGGACTAATACATGTCTACAAGATAATTCACAGGTATTAGCCAAAGAGGTATAATGGTGTATCGATGGAACAAGAAGGCAACAGACCCCCCAATTCGATGAAGAATCAGCAAGGTTTTCCAGAGACTGGCCATGTTTTCATTGGCGGCCACATAGGAGACTAGATCATCGGAGTTCAGATCGGCACTCTTGGTCATGATTTGCAAGTTGAGTGCAAGGTTGGTATCTTCTTGCTTGACAGCAATCATAGCAATGACCTTGGACTTTATGAATCCTTCATTCATTTCAAAGCCATCATCATACTTCTCAGCACCAAGTCCCTTGATCCTTACTTTAAGAGCACCAAGCCTTGCATAGGCATCGGCCAAGGATTCTCCTTCTCGAATCATGAACCGGTGATCTTCTTGCTTTGCGGTCTCATAAAGAGATGATTGGATCAAATCGGTTCCCTCTGTGAGTACTACGATTCGATCCCACAACTCTTTAGTGGAGCTGATGTCATTGACTTGATCAAGAAGCTTGCGATCGATGCCACTTCTAATCTTGTCATGTGCGGAGGCATTGAGTTGGCGGTTGTAGAACTCGGTGGAGGTCAATCGAATGGGATCTTGTGGCTCCCGGTATCCATGAAGAATGATCTCCCATAGCTCCACACTGCAGCTGCGAATATGAGATTCCATAGAAGATTTCAAATGTGGAAAGTGTTGGAGATATGCCCAAGAGGCAATAATAAAGTGGTTATTATAATATCTTTGTGTTTATGATAAATGTTTATATACCATGCTATAATTGTATTAACCGAAACATTGATACATGTGTGTTATGTAAACAACAAGGAGTCCCTAGTAAGCCTCTTGTATAACTAGCTTGTTGATTAATAGATGATCATGGTTTCGTGATCATGAACATTGGATGTTATTAATAACAAGGTTATGTCATTAGTTGAATGATATAATGGACACACACCCAAATGAGCGTAGCATAAGATCAAGTCATTAAGTTCAATTTGCTATAAGCTTTCGATACATAGTTGCCTTAATCCTTCGACCATGAGATCATGTAAATCACTTACACCGAAAGGGTACTTTGATTACATCAAACGTCATTGCGTAAATGGGTGACAATAAAGGTGGGATTAAGTATTTGGAAAGTGTGAGTTGAGGCATATGGATCAACAGTGGGATTTGTCCATCCCGATGACGGATAGATATACTGGGCCCTCTCGGTGGAATGTCATCGATTAGCTTGCAAGCATATGAATGGTTCATAAGAGATCACATACCACGGTACGAGTAAAGAGTACTTGTCGGTAACGAGGTTGAACAAGGTATGGAGATACCGATGATCAAACCTCGGACAAGTAAAATATCGCGAGACAAAGGGAATTGACATCGTATGTAAATGGTTCAATCGATCACTAAGTCATCGTTGAATATGTGGGAGCCATTATGGATCTCCAGATCCCGCTATTGGTTATTGCTCGGAGAGGAGTCTCGACCATGTCTGCATAGTTCACGAACCGTAGGGTGACGCTCTTAAGGTTCAATGTCTCATAAGTAGATTCGGAATATGAGATGGAGACCGAATGTTGTTCGGAGTCTCGGATAGGATCCAAGACATCACGAGGAGAGCCGGAATTGTTCTGGAAGAATTATGCTGTTTTGTATTTCAAGAAAAGTTGTTCTGGAAACATTCTCGGAATTGGACGAAATAAAAACAGAGGTTATTATTTTTCTGTCGCACAGACGGAGTCCAAAGGGGAGAAGGAGAAGAGCCAGGAGTGGGCCACACCACACGGGCGGCCCCCCCTTGGCCGCGCAGGGTGTGGTGTGGGCCCAGGCGCCGGCCCTAGATTGGTTTCGCGAAACCCTAACCCTACCTTCCGACTATATATAGTGGGGTAGTTTGGCCGGCCATTGCTGCTCCGTACGAAACCCTAAAGTGCCACCTCTCCTCCCTCCTCCTCTGCTCCGCCAGGCGAAGCCCTCGCAGAATTCTTCTCCACCACCACCACCACGCCGTCGTGCTGCTGGGATTCCGTGGAGATCTACCACACCTCGCTGCCCGCTGGAACGGGGAGAGGAAGGAGCTTCATCGACACCGTACGCGCGACCGAGTACGGAAGTGCTACCGGATTGCAGCACCGGGGACGATCGTCTACACCAACAACGAGATTAATCTCGTAGGCTTTGGAATCTTCAAGGGTTAGTCTCATCTCCATCTCGTTGCTTAGATCTAGTAGATTGGATCTTGGGTGTTCCATAGATTAGATCTGTTGGTTTTATTTGCTTTGCGGTAGGAAAATTTTTGTTTTCTATGCAACGAACCCCATCAGTGGTATCGAGCCACGTCTATGCATAGATCTGTTGCACGAGTAGAACACAATGGTTTTGTGGGCGGTGATGCTTTTGTTGCTTTAGTTTGTGTACTTTGCTTCTTGCGGGATGGTGGAAGCGCCCGGCTAACTTTACATGACCGCATCTCATGAGACTTGCTCCACGCTTGACATGCAACTTGTATTGCATAAGTGGCTTTGCGGGTGTCTGTCTCTCCCACCATAGTGAAGATTGTAATTGGCACTTCTATTGTCAACACTAGTATCACCGTTGTGGTTCATGTTCGTAGGTAGATTGGATCTTACTCGAAAACCCTAAACCACGTAAAAGATGCAAACCAAATTAGAGGCGTCTAACTTGTTTTTGGGGTTTGGTGATGTGATATGGCCATAATGTGATGATGATTATATTCGATGTATGAGATGTTCATTGATGTATTATGGCAACCGGCAGGAGCCTAATGGTTGTCTTTAATTTTTGTTAAAGACCTGCGTGTCTATTCATCATGTAACAGCTTTATTTCAAGTAGTTGTTATAGTAGCTATAAGTGATGGACAACCATGAAGCGGCGCCACTGACCTTGACGCCATGCTGGTGATGATGGAGATCATGTCCGTGCTTTGGAGATGGAGATCAAAAGCACAAGAAGAAAGGCCATATCATATCACACATTATGAATTGCATGTGATGTTAATCCTTTTATGCATCTTATTTTGCTTAGATCGCGACGGTAGCATTATAAGATGATCCCTCTCACTAAATATCAAGATAATAAAGTGTTCATCCTTAGTATGCACCGTTGCTAAGACTTGTCGTTTCGAAGCATCTCGTGATGATCGGGTGTGATAGACTCTACATGTGCATACAACGGGTGCAAGCCAGATTTGCACACGCGGATACTAAGGTTGCCTTGACGAGCCTAGCATGTACAGACATGGTCTCGGAACACGGGATACCGAAAGGTAGAGCATGAATCATATGAATGATATGATGAACACTTTGAGTGTTCGCCTTTGAAACTACATCTTTTCTCGTGAAGATCGGACTTGGTGTAGTGGATATATTTGGTTCGTGTAATCACTAAGACAATGCGAGGGATGTTGTTTTGAGTGGGAGTTCACCTAGTTAAATTTAAGAATTAAAATTGAACTCTATTTATCATAAACTTAGTCTAAACTCTTTGCAAATATGTTGTAGATCATGGCGCCCCCTCCATCAATTTTAATCAGTTCCTAGAGAAAGAAAAGCTTAAGGGCAATGGTAGCAACTTCACTGACTGGTTCCGTCATGTGAGGATTTTCCTCACTGGCGTAAGCCTGCAATATGTGCTCGAAGCACCGCTAGGTCCCCCACCACCTCCCGTATCCGAGGGCATAAAGAATATTTATGAGACTCGGGTAACTCGTACTCCGAAGTTTAGTGTGCCATCCTGTGCAGTTTAGAGGCAGAGCTCCAAAAGCGTTTTGAGCACCACGACCCTTGTGATATGATGCGTGAGCTCAAACTTATCTTTGAAACTCATGCGGCCGTGGAGAGCTATGAGGCCTCGAAACAGTTCTTTAACCGCATGATGGAAGAGGGCAGCTCCGTTAGTGAGCACATGTTCGCCATGTCCGGACATGCGAAGAAGCTCAGTGACTTGGGGATTGTGATCCCTAACAAGCTGGGTATTCATCGTGTCCTCCAATCACCGCCACCAAGTTACAAGAACTTCGTGATGAACTACAACATGCGTAACATGAACAAAGAGTTACCTGAACTTTTTCCATGCTGAAGTCTGCTGAAGTAGAAATAAAGAAGGAGAACCAAGTGTTGATGGTCAACAAGACCACCGTTTCAAGAAGCAAAGCCTAACAAGGGCAACTTCAAGAAGGGCGGCAAGAAAGTTGCGCGCTCCCGAGAAGCCTAAGGCTGGTCCTAAGCCTGAGACTGTGTGCTACTACTGCCAGGGGAAGGGGCACTGGAAGGAATTGCACCAAATACTTGGCCGATCTGAAGAGCGGCCACGCCAAGAAGAAAGGTATATTTGATATACATGTTATAGATGTCTATCTTAATGGTTCTCGTAGTAGTGCCTGGGTATTTGATACTGGTTCGGTTGCTCACATTTGTAACTCGAAACAGGACCTGCGGAATAAACGAAGCTGGCGAGGGACGAGGTGACGATGCGCGTTGGAAATGGATCCAAGGTCGATGTGATCGCGTCGGCACGCTCCTCTACATCTACCTTCGGGATTAGTTTTAAACCTTAATAATTGTTATTTGGTACCTGCGTTGAGCATGAACATTATATCTGGATCTTGTTTGATGCAAGACGGTTATTCGTTTAAGTCTGAGAATAATGGTTGTTTGATTTATATGAGTAATGTCTTTTATGGCCATGCACTTAGATGAATGGTTTATTCTTGTTAAATCTCGATAGTAGTGATACACATGTTCATAACATTGATGCTAAGCGAATTAAATTGAATGATAATTCTACTTATATGTGGCACTATCGTCTTGGTCATATTGGAGTGAAGCGCATGAAGAAACTCCATTCCGATGGACTTCTTGAGTCACTTGATTTTGAGTCACTTGACAGATGCGAAGCATGTCTAATGGGAAAAATGACTAAGACTCCATTTTCTGGCACAATGGAGCGAGCTACAGACTTATTGGAAATCATACATACCGATGTGTGCGGACCAATGAGTGTAGCATCGCGCGGTGGTTATCGTTATGTTCTAACCTTCACGGATGATCTGAGTAGATATGGGTATATTTACTTTATGAAACACAAGTCCGAGACTTTTGAGAAGTTCAAGGAATTCCAAAGTGAAGTAGAAAATCAACGTAACAAGAAGATTAAGTTTCTGCGTTCTGATCGCGGAGGCGAATATCTGAGTTGTGAGTTTGGCATGCATTTAAAGAAATGCGGAATACTTTCACAGTTGACACCCGGGAACACCACGCAATGGTGTGTCCGAACATCGTAATCGAACTCTCTTAGATATGGTTCGTTCTATGATGTCTCTTACCGATTTGCCATTATCGTTTTGGGGCTATGCTTTAGAGACAGCCGCATTCACTTTAAATAGGGCACCATCTAAATCCGTTTAAACGACACCGTATGAATTATGGTTTGGGAAGAAACCTAAGCTGTCGTTCCTTAAAGTTTGGGGTTGCGATGCTTATGTAAAGAAGTTACAACCTGACAAGCTAGAACCCAAAGCGGAGAAATGCGTCTTCATAGGATACCCTAAAGAAACAATTGGGGTATAACAGATCCGAAGGAAAATCTTTGTTGCCAAGAACGGATCCTTTCTTGAGAAGGAGTTTCTCACTAAAGAAGTGACTGGAAGAAAAGTAGAACTCGACGAGGTTAATGAACCTTCTCTCATAGATCAGAGTAGCGCAGTGAAGAAGTTCCTGTGCAGCCTGCACCGATAGGAGAGGAAGCAAATGATGATGATCATGAAACTTCGAACGAGGAAGCCACTGAACCTCGCAGATCGACGAGGGAACGTACCACTCCCGATTGGTATGATCCCTGTCTAAATGTCATGATTGTGGACAACAATGATGAGGACCCTGCGACGTATGAAGAAGCGATGATGAGCCCGATTCCAACAAATGGCAAGAAGCCATGAAATCCGAAATGGGATCCATGTATGATAACAAAGTGTGGACTTTGGTGGACTTACCTGATAGCCGCAAGGCTGTCAAGAATAAATGGATCTTCAAGAGAAAAACAGATGCTGATGGTAATATTACTGTCTATAAAGCTCGACTTGTCGCGAAGGGGTTCCGACAAATTCAAGGAGTTGACTACGATGAGACTTTCTCACCTGTAGCAAAGCTAAAGTCTGTGAGGATTTTGTTAGCAATGGCTGCATTTTTCGATTATGAGATTTGGCAGATGGATGTCAAAACGGCGTTCCTTAATGGTGATATTGAGGAAGAGTTGTATATGGTACAACCCAAAGGTTTTGTCGATCCTAAAAATGCCGACAAGGTATGCAAACTTTTCCATTTATGGACTGAAGCAAGCATCCCGAAGTTGGAACCTACGCTTTGATAGAGTGATCAAAGACTTCGGTTTTATACGGACTCATGGTGAGGCCTGTATTTACAAGAAAGTGAGTGGGAGCTCTGTAGCGTTCCTGATATTATATGTAGATGACATATTATTGATTGGGAATGATATAGAACTATTAAGCATCGTTAAAGGTTATTTGAATAAGTCTTTTTCAATGAAAGACCTTGGTGAAGCAGCATACATTTTAGGCATCAAGATTTATAGAGATAGATCAAGACGCCTAATAGGCCTTTCACAAAGTACATATCTGGACAAGATTCTAAAGAAGTTTAGAATGGATGAAAGCAAGAAAGGGTTCTTGCCTATGTTGCGGATAAGGTCTTGAGTAAGACTCAAGGTCCGGCTACGGCAGATGAAAGAGAAAGGATGAGCAAGATCCCCTATGCTTCGGCAGTAGGCTCTATCATCCCATGCTGTGTACTAGACCGGATATCGCACATGCTGTTAGTTTGACCAGCAAATATCAAAGTGATCCAGGGATGGAACACTGGACAGCGGTCAAGAATATCCCGAAGTACTTGAAAAGGACTAAGGATATGTTTCTTTGTTATGGCGGTGACCAAGAGCTCGTTGTAACCAGTTACACCGATGCAAGTTGGAACACCGACCCCGATGACTCTAAGTCTCATCTGGGTACGTGTTTATATTGAATGGTGCGGAAGTAAGCTGGAGCAGTTCCAAGCAATGCACGGTGGCGAAATCTTCAACGAATCTGAATATATAGCAGCTTCAGAGGCTTCATCGGAAGCTGTATGGATGAAGAGGTTCATTGTTGAGCTTGGTGTGGTTCCTAGTGCATTGGACCCGCTAGTCATTTATTGTGACAACACGGGTGCCATCGCCAATGCAAAGGAACCAAGGTCACACAAGAAGCTGAAGCATATCAAGCTGCGTTTTCATTCGATTCGCGAGTACATTGAAGATGGTGAAGTAGAGATTTGCAAAGTACACACGGATCTGAATGTTGCAGATCCGTTGACTAAAGCTCTCCCAAGGGCAAAGCATGACCAACACCAGAATGCCATGGGTGTTAGGTACCTTACAATGTAATCTAGATTATTGACTCTAGTGCAAGTGGGAGACTGTTGGAGATATGCCCAAGAGGCAATAATAAAGTGGTTATTATAATATCTTTGTGTTTATGATAAATGTTTATATACCATGCTATAATTGTATTAACCGAAACATTGATACATGTGTGTTATGTAAACAACAAGGAGTCCCTAGTAAGCCTCTTGTATAACTAGCTTGTTGATTAATAGATGATCATGGTTTCGTGATCATGAACATTGGATGTTATTAATAACAAGGTTATGTCATTAGTTGAATGATATAATGGACACACACCCAAATGAGCGTAGCATAAGATCAAGTCATTAAGTTCAATTTGCTATAAGCTTTCGATACATAGTTGCCTTAATCCTTCGACCATGAGATCATGTAAATCACTTACATGAAAGGGTACTTTGATTACATCAAACGTCATTGCGTAAATGGGTGACAATAAAGGTGGGATTAAGTATTTGGAAAGTGTGAGTTGAGGCATATGGATCAACAGTGGGATTTGTCCATCCCGATGACGGATAGATATCCTGGGCCCTCTCGGTGGAATGTCATCGATTAGCTTGCAAGCATATGAATGGTTCATAAGAGATCACATACCACGGTACGAGTAAAGAGTACTTGTCGGTAACGAGGTTGAACAAGGTATGGAGATACCGATGATCAAACCTCGGACAAGTAAAATATCGCGAGACAAAGGGAATTGACATCGTATGTAAATGGTTCAATTGATCACTAAGTCATCGTTGAATATGTGGGAGCCATTATGGATCTCCAGATCCCTCTATTGGTTATTGCTCGGAGAGGAGTCTCGACCATGTCCGCATAGTTCACGAACCGTAGGGTGATGCGCTTAAGGTTCAATGTCGCATAAGTAGATTTGAATATGAGATGGAGACCGAATGTTGTTGAGTCTCGGATAGGATCCAAGACATCACGAGGAGAGCCGGAATTGTTGGAAGAATTATGCTGTTTTGTATTTCAAGAAAAGTTGTTCTGGAAACATTCTCGGAATTGGACGAAATAAAAACAGAGGTTATTATTTTTCTGTCGCGCAGACGAGTCCAAAGGGGAGAAGGAGAAGAGCCAGGAGTGGGCCACACCACACGGCGGCGCGGCCCCCTTGGCCGCGCCAAGGTGTGGTGTGGGCCCACCAGCGCCGGCCCTAGATCGGTTTCGCGAAACCCTAACCCTACCTTCCGACTATATAGTGGGGTAGTTTGGCCGGCCATTGCTGCTCCGTACGAAACCCTAAAGTGCCACCTCTCCTCCCTCCCAGCCTCCGCTCCGGCTTAGGCGAAGCCCTGCAGAATTCTTCTCCACCACCACCACCACGCCATCGTGCTGCTGGGATTCCGTGGAGATCTACCACACCTCCGCTGCCCGCCGGAACGGGAGAGGAAGGAGCTTCATCGACACCGTACGCGCGACCGAGTACGGAAGTGCTGCCGGATTGCAGCACCGGGGACGATCGTCTACACCAACAACGAGATTAATCTCGTAGGCTTTGGAATCTTCGAGGGTTAGTCTCATCTCCATCTCGTTGCTTAGATCTAGTAGATTGGATCTTGGGTGTTCCATAGATTAGATCTGTTTTATTTATCTGCGGTAGGAAATTTTTTGTTTTCTATGCAACGAACCCCATCAGAAAGTGAGTTCCATCAAAATGGGGAACGGTCCCACTATGGTTTATATGAGGCATGGGTGAAGTGTTTCTGGGATAGTCATGGTTAACTTCATTGTAAGTTTCCTTAGAGCCCGAAGTCCCACTACGAGCTCCACTAGCAGTTAGGTTCTTAAGCATAACATACATTTCTGCCATTTGGCTTTGTAGTTCATCCTCCTTTCTTCTTCTCGGCATCATATGCCAAGAATCTAGATTTCATTTCTTTAACCGAAAGGTTAGAGTCATCATCTAGACCCTCGAATAGTTTATCCATCTCACTCTTAAGGCGGTGAAGCCCTTAAAAAGAGTCCAGGCTCTGATACCAATTGAAAGTATAGAGACGGTAAACCTAGAGGGGGGGGGGTGAATAGGTTTCTACATATTTTAATTCTTTCTGAGTCTTAAGACTTACATTGCCAAACCTTTCTTTATGAAAATTATCATGTTGATTACATGGGCTATCTGGACCACCAGAAATGACTTCATTTTCAAGGCTGTCACTCCAAGCATTTACAGATATCGCAAGAAATTCAAAGGTGAAATGACCCTTCTCATACATAAGGCGTAAAGGAAACATTAGATGGGTTTATCCTCTTGGGTCCAGCAGTTTAGATAGTTCTTCCTTTTCTCTCCTTTCTTTTCCTTTGAAGGAGTTTGGGCCGTCTTTTTTTTTAAAGAGTTGCTATTCTCAAGAAACTTCTTTAATAAGTTTGTACTCCTTTGTTTCATTAATAAAAAAGAAAAAATATACAGTGGGGAAACACACTGTTTAGCCTTAAAAAAATTCATATACTTAAGGGAGGCTAAATTCTGATGAGTGGAGCGAGGTCCGTTGCCGGTAGGCTTGATTACATTCAGAAAGTTCTTCATCGTTTTAATATGCATGATGAAAAGTCTGTTAGTACACCTATTGTTCCTCACTTTAAATTGTCAGCATTGCAATGTCCTATTACTAATGGAGATATTGAGTACATGTCACGAGTTTTCTTATTCTAGTGATGTTGGTTCCTTGATGTATGCCATGGTCTGTTCTCGCTCTGATTTGTCATATGCTATGAGTTTGGTCAGTCGATACATGGCTAATCCTGGTAAAGATCATTGAAAAGCCGTTGAGTGGATTTTCAGGTACCTTCGTGGCACATCCAAAGCTCGCTTCAAGTTTGGCAAGACTGATGAGGGACTCGCATGCTATGTGAATTCAGATTTTGCTGCCGATTTGAATAAGAGAAGATCCCTCACAGGTTATGTATTCACTGTTGGTGGATGTGCTGTGAGTTGGAAGACAACGTTATAACCTGCTTTTGCCCAATCTATGACCGAAGCAGAATATATGGAAATTGCTGAAGCTTGCAAAGAGTCGCTTTGGTTGAAAGGTGTGTATGCTGAGCTTTTGTGGAGATGATTTTTGCATTAACTTATTTTGTGACAGTTAAAGTGCAATATACCTTAGTAAAGATCAAATGTTCCATGATAGGACAAATCACATTGATGTCAAGTATCATTATGTTTGCGACATTGTTGCACAAGGTAAACTGAAGGTATGCAAGATACTCATGATAATCATACTGATATAATGATAAAGTCAGTTCTTGTTTCCAAGTTGTTTGAGCTTTGCTCGAACTTGGTTGGTATAACTGTTTAGCCCCAATTAACTGTTGGCGCCAGCAAGTGTTTTCCTTTGTTGTTCAGGAGATTGTTGAAGTTCATGCTACAAGATGGAATTTGTTTAAAGGTGGATTTTGTTATATTGTGATCCAAATTCATATACTAAAGGGAGGCTATAACTTCTGACGAGCGGAACGAGACTCGTCGCCGGTAGGCTTGGCCGAAGCGTAGCGGAGTCTGAAGTTAGCTCATAGCCGTGCCTTGCAGGGACGCATGCGAAGGGGGGTGTGAGGGGCGACAACCCCCCGTGATATGGATCGTTGCCACCGCCTGTATATACATCTTATAAGCCGCCACTAAGGGTTTATCAGATTATAAGATAATTCACGGAGTTTGTAAACACTCTCTGATATAGTGAAGTATTTGTTGGCTGGCGCCCGTGGTTTTTCCTCTTCCGCGTTGGAAGGGGTTTTCCACGTTAAATCTTGTGTCTCCACTGCGTTTTCCTTTATCTTTATTTGCTATTTGCTTGTCAATTTTATAACAGATTTGATGCACATGGACATCAATAACCTCGTTTTTAAAATAAATAAAAATTTATATTTGTTTTGTTTGAAAAAATCTATTTTTTTGTAAATAGTAAATGATGTATCCCACAAACATGTAAAATATCAATTTCAAATACTTTATCTTCTGAGCTGCATAAAAATGACAAAAATTTAGATCCGAGTAGTTATTTTCAAATCTCTAAAACGTATTTTTTTATGTAGCACAAAATAAAAATAATTTGGGTTAGATTTTGCATAACTGTGAGATGTGCGAGTGACAATCTCCAGATTAACTTTCAGATTTTTTGATAACTTGTAAAAATTCTCTTAGTTTTATTTCAGAATAGTGATAGCATTGGAGATCGGGAGCCAAAAACACTTTCCGCATCTCCACGGACAAGCCCTTTGAAAGTGCTCACACACGTTACCGTTACTGTTACCGTGCTACTGGGGGCTTTTGCCTGCAGCGACGCCCTCAATAGGCTAGCCCAGTAGATTCAAAGATGAAACAGTTTATCACAATGCAATCATATCGTATGATTTTAAACACATAAATTCTACTTTCACCATAAATAAAACAAATACATAAATGATTCAAACATTGAAATAAAATAATTTGAAAATAATCCAAATAAATTACTTTTTAATATGTTCAAATAAATCAAGACTCATCAGGTGGCATTTACTTTACTCGCCCATAGATGTCCCACTCGATAATTTTGTATGTGGCAATGAAAATATTGTCGCAGATTACTTGATGCATGGCGAGGAAACGACAAACTTTGTTGAGACCTGGTGGTCAACATCACCAAGAGAGCCCTGGGGGAGCAACATGCTTGCTCTCGGCGATTGTGTTGTGCCTGATGACATAATTATTCAATACCTCCTACATATGATATGTCGACCATGTGAGAGCATCGTAACAAACAATAGCAAAACGATTTTGGATCACAAAAAATGCTCGCTGAACATCCTTCGTACAACCCTGCAGTCATATAGCTAACCAAGATTTCTTCTCGGTAAAAGGGTTAGGAATTGTTTTCACAAATGTTGACAATTTTGGATATATCCCATCGTCTAGGTAGTACCCTTTGATGTATGAGTTACCATTGATCTCATAGTTTACCACCGGATCAAGGCCTTCAACAAGTACAAAAAACACCAAAGAACATTGCAACATGTAGATGTCATTGCGAGATCCCGAAATTCCAAAAAAAGGTGATAAATATGTCATAATCTGGCACAACTTCAAGTACCTTATTGCACTCTCTAGGTATGATCTTTGTACATACATTGCTAAGCGAGTGGACAGTTCTTCCATGCACAATGCATACAAACAAAGCTTTTAAGCATCCAAGGAAGTCCTATGTGTTAGGAATCCGAGTTGTGTCTTCTTCATTTGATGCTTTCAAATGTATTGGATCAATCACCGCCACAATTTCCCAACAAAACCTGTACACACTTTACTAGCATGTGAACACAAACATGTCTCCAAAGTCATCTCTTCTATCTCGAGGAGATCTATATACAAGACATGTTAGAGCAGTTGAGCATTTCTGAACAGAGGAGAAACCAATCTGGTTGCGTCTTTCTTCCACTTGAAGTAGTCATCATACTCCCTCGCACCATGCACCAGCTTCATGAACAACTAAAATTCATCCTAAGCATAAAATCCTTGGGTGTATGTGTTGGATTGTTGGCAAAACAGTCATGATCAAACATCACCGCAGCATGCACCACTTGCGAGTACTAATTCTTCCTCTTACCAAGTCTAGAACCTTCACGTTGCGTGTGAAATGATGCGGGAGAGAAGGGATGGTCGAGTGTGAAATGATGCGGGAGAGAAGAGGTAGGACGACGAGAATGATTTGTTCGCTTCCGTATTAGTTGTGGAACTCGTGTCGGTCCCCGCTCCTATTGGTCGGCTCCTGCGGAAGTTTCGGACAAAGGTCCCCAATAGGCCTAGTGGGAGAGGGAAATTTCGTGGAAATGATATGGTAACAATATTTTTAAAAGCCATCGTGGTAACATATTATTAATCTTAATCAATAATTACACTGTCCCTAAGGCTGCTCAAGTTAAAAGCTAGCGGGCCATCGATCCGGTTACCTTAGGTTTTTGAATCAAAAACAAAACCTAACCATAGTATGAGCAGTTTATTAGTTTAAATGATCTCCAAATAAAAATAATCCTTCGGATTTAATAAGTTCTTCAAAGATCCTACTCAATGTACTGACAAAGGCGACACATAGGCAGCATTGCATGCATCTGTGGACAACTTCTGTCGGGCATGTGCAGGAACCAACCGACCAGAGATAAATATTGACCGTGCAAGAAGGAAGGAAGCCCACTTCTATTGGTACCGTACGTTCTTCCCCACTCCACTCTGCCGCAGATATGATGGCACTGCCGGCGAAGCGGAAGCCGCTCAAGAACGTGACGGTGGAGGACGCCGATACCCTCGACTGCGGCGTCTGCTATCGCCCTCTCAAGCCGCCAGTCTTCCAGGTATATTCATCCTCTTCTAGCTAGCTAGCCGATGCCGATGCCGATGCCGATGCAGCGCTTCTCTGTACTAACGGCCACGCCATTTCTGCGATGCAGTGCGCCGTCGGCCACGCCATATGCTCGCTGTGCCGCGACAAGATGGTGGCGAGTGGGAGGAGCCAGCAGTGCCACGTGTGCCGCGTCCCACTGATCGGCGGCTATCAGCGGTGCATCGCCCTGGAAAAGGTGCTGGAGTCCATCAGTATGCCATGCGAGAACGCCGCCCACGGCTGCGGCGTCAGGCCGGCGCACTACGACCACGGCGAGCACGCGAGGGCGTGCCCCCACAAGCCGTGCTACTGCCCGGCGGACGCGTGCGGTTTCGCCGGCTCCACGGCGGCGCTCCTGGGCCACCTCGCGGCCGCGCACGGGTGGCCGTGCACGACGGACACCCGGCCGTGGGTATGCGTGAAGGTGAACCTCCGCGACGGCTTCAACGCCGTCTCCGTCCATGCCAGCGGGCAGCAGCACCTGTTCCTGCTGAATGTGGCGCGGAGCCCGTTCGGGCGCGCGATCTCCGTCTCGTGCGTGCATCCTCACCAGACCGTGCGGTTCGAGGTGCGGCTCAAGTACTCTCGCAACGAAAACGCCCATGGCGGCGGCGTGTGCCGCGGGCATAGCCAGCAGAGCCAGTTCACCGTGGCGTGCACTGACCTCTCCGGTGGGCCGCCCAGTTCCGACGAGTCCTTCCAGTTCTTCCTGCCCAAGTGCGTTCATCCGGATTTCATCCGGACTATCGCTGCCACTTTCGAAGTTCTGCATGTCACCGTTAGTGTATGATCTTTCGTGTTTCCCCATTACCTATCCTGTCATCTGTGGAGCTTCTGTGATTTGCGCTAAGGATGAAACCTCTAGTATTAGCGACCCTAGCTAGAAGATGTAATCCCAGTGAGACTTTCCATTATTAAGTTTGCGTAGCAAAATGGTGGGATCCTAGATCCCACTTCTTGTTTATTTTGTTATTTGTAGTGTAAATTTTTATCTTAAAATTTGCATTAGAAGTGGCAAAATAATTTTAGGCGGGATACAGTTGATAGTACATTAGGGCATCTCCAACCGCGCGACCCAAACGGACGCGCTGGGCCGTCCGCTTTGGGCCGTTTGGGTGGCCGAACGGATACCCGGACAGCGCCCGTCCGCGTGTCCGTTTGGGTCGCACGCGGCGCCCAACGCGTGGACGCACCGCATATGTAATAAAAAAAACATAAATGAAAATAAAAAATAAAAACAACACAAAATAAATATAAATTACTGGTTAGTTAAACTTAGCCCTATTTTGGGCAATTTTTACACAAAAGAAAGCCCTATATGGGCTTTAAACTAAAAAAGAAACCCTAGTCGTGGTTTGCCAGCATGGTGGCGGCAGTACTACCCCAGTAGTACTGTCGCCGTCGGCGTCATGACGACGACGCTTCGGCGGCGACGCACTGTTCGGCCGAAACGCGGAGGGCAGGGACTTCGCCGGGGCTCCCACCGCCCTTTCCCAGCGGAGTGCGGGTTCGGCGGGCTGGCCGGCCTGCGCAGCGTGCCCTCCGCGCGGACTCCTGCCGGAGCTGCTCCTCCGCTGCGGCCTGCGCTCCGCCGCAGCCTCGACCGTGGTGCTCCTCCGCCGCGCGCGGCCCGGCGCTCTCCTCCTCCCGAGCGCCGCCCGACGCGCGCCTCCTCCCGACGGCGCGCCACACGAGGAAGGCCCACGCTCCGCCCGGGCGTCCTCCCGGGCCTTCCCGGCCGCCCTCCAGCGCGGAGCGCAGCGCCTCGGCGAGGTGCGGCCATTTGGCCAGCCTCGTCGAGGTCCTGCTGCTCGCGGACGCCGCGAGCCGCCCGCAGCTCCGGTCATTCTCCTCCTTCCCGGGGCTGGTGCGGGGCCCTGGGCTGGGGCTGCTCGCCGATGTAGAGGCCGCCGGGCGGCGGCCTGCCCGCGTTGCAGGTGTGCGCGCTGCGCGCGGCCGCGCTGTCGCGGATGTGAAGCACGTGCGCCGCGCGCATCGTGCTCCACTCGAACCACAAGTCCTGTTGGGACTTGCGCGCCGTACGCGGGGTCCTGCTGGAGGTCCGCCGGCAGCCGCGCGGCGCTCCGGATCTCCGCGACGCGGGCGCGGCCGGAGCCCGGATGGGCGGCACCGGAACCCGACCGGGTGCCAGCCGTGGGGGAGGTGCACGTCCCCCACGGCATTGGGACGCCGGCGTCCCAGAACATCTGCGCCACCGCTACGGTGACGTAGATCCGCTCGCGTCGGCGTCGCCGGCCCCATGGCGAACGGCGCGGCGCGGCGGACGGGCTGCTGCCCCGTGGTCGTTCGCGGATGGCGCGAACCGCTGGGGCCATGGCGGCGCGGAAGCTTCGAGCTGCGCGGCGGCCGAGTGGAAAGTGGGGACGGATAGGGATCCCCTTCCCCGTCCACATTTAATAATAGGACCGAGGCACCGCCAGGTGGGCCAGCCAGCGGACCAGGCGGACACGCGAGGACGCCGGCCATCGCGGCCACGCAAACCCGCCAAGATTTGGGCCGGATTTGCGCCGTCCGACGCCGCGCCGTCCGTTTTGCGGTGCGTCGCGCCGGGTTTTTGTCCGCTTGGACCCATCCGACGCGCGGGCGGGATGGTCGCCGTGGAGATGCCCTTAGTACTCATTGCTCATCTTTTTTCTTCTTCTTCTTCCATAAGGCTTTTCTAAGACGGGATAAAACAGTATGCGCAAAGTACTGGACATCGATTTGACCTGTCCCAAAAGTCCTGCTCCCAATTTGATCAGCCCTTTCATGGTAGCATTGTAATTCTTGAATATATCTTAGAATTGTTTACAGTTAGTAACTGATTCGTTCTAGCGTTAACTTGTTATGCTTGACACTGGATTATAATAATCTCGTTTGAACGACCCTTTGTTGTCCATTGGAAATTTTATAAATGTTTCATGTCCTCTACGTTTATTACTAATTTTACCCAGAAAATTATGAGATAAGCATAATAAAAATAGTTCAATAACAAACAGTGTTGTAGTCCACATGCAAGCGGGACCGTGGGGAACATGCAGACAGAACCATGAATTGGGCTTGTCCTCGGGGGAAATCTCCAGAAGCCAGGAGTTGGGGCTCGCCCTAGGGGAAAGTATATTTTTCGATAAAAGGAATATATTAATATCAAAACGATACCAATTACACCTCGCCTCTGCAACAACGCATCACCCTAATGGCACTATGGATGCACACAACCAAAAAAAAAAAAAAACTAAGAAACAAAAGTCCCGCTACAGTATCTCGGGCCTAACAACAGCAATACATCCACCGCCAAGACAACACCCGAAATACAGACTCTCCAAAAACGACGCCTCCAAGAAGGGAACAGTGCGCTAACACCATCATCGCCCGATCAACGATCTTAGGTTTTCACCCTGAAGATAGTCCTCGCTCTCAAAACAATGCCTCCAACAAGGTCATTGCCAGGCACAACCAGTTAAGGCCAGACCTTGGGTTTTCACCAAAGTAGGACTCTGAACTTCACCCGTATTGTCGCCCCCACTTTCATACCGCTGCTGTGAAGCCCGAACACCAAGCAAGTCCCTCAACAGCGGAGACTTGAACCTCCCTTAGCTAGTCCCCCCTCCGGCCTTCATGAACTTCTTCCGACTTTCATCATGGATCCATAGTCACTTGATGTCAACACAAAAGAGCTTCGCGCCGCTCCCTAGAACCAATCGGTCGGAATAAAAGCATGGGTGCGCGACCGAATACCACCGATCCAGCAAACTCCAGGCAAAAAGCACTATTACATTCGCGGCGGAGCCTTCCTAACTCAACACTCCGGCTAAATCACGAGTCCAGCCTCCGGTAGGTCTTCCTTCACGCAAGAGAGACCCTAGGACCACCGCCTTTATTCAGGTCGGACCCCACGTCGGCGACCATCCGGGCTGGCCACTCCAACCCTCCACCGGCGACGTCGGCTTGCATCTCCATCTCGCCGCCGCCGGCCACCCGCAGCGACCTCTCCGGCGAAGAAGAGGGTCACCGATACGTCTCCGACGTATCGATAATTTCTTATGTTCCATGCTACATTATTGATGATATCTACATGTTTTATACACATTATATGTCGTATTTACGCATTTTCCGGCACTAACCTATTAACAAGATGCCGAAGCGCCAGTTGTTTTCTGCTTTTGGTTTCGAAATCCTAGTAAGGAAACATTCTCGAATTGGACGAAATCAACGCCCAGGGTCCTATTTTTGCAGAAGCTTCGGGGAAAGGAAGTGGGCCACGAGGCGCCGCCACAACAGGGCGGCGCGGCCGGCCCTGGCCGCGCCGACTGGTGTGTGGGCCCCTCGTGGCCCCCGTTGCCCTTCCGCCTACTTAAAGCCTCCGTCGCGAAACCCCCGTACCGAGAGCCACGATACGGAAAACCTTCCGAGACGCCGCCGCGAATCCCATCTCGGGGATTCAGGAGATCGCCTCCGGCACCCTGCCGAGAGGGGAATCATCTCCCGAGGACTCTTCATCGCCATGATCGCCTCCGGAGTGATGAGTGAGTAGTTCACCCCTGGACTATGGGTCCATAGCAGTAGCTAGATGGTCGTCTTCTCCTCATGTGCTTCATTGTTGGATCTTGTGAGCTGCCTAACATGATCAAGATCATCTATCCGTAATACTATATGTTGTGTTTGTCGGATCCGATGGATAGAGAATACTATGTTATGGTGATTATCAATCTATTACTTATGTGTTGTTTATGATCTTGCATGCTCTCCGTTATTAGTAGAGGCTCTGGCCAAGTTTTTGCTCTTAACTCCAAGAGGGAGTATTTATGCTCGATAGTGGGTTTATGCCTCCATTGATATCTGGGACAGTGACAGAAAGTTCTAAGGTTGTGGATGTGCTGTTGCCACTAGGGATAAAACATTGATGCTATGTCTAAGGATGTAGTTGTTGATTACATTACGCACCATACTTAATGCAATTGTCTGTTGCTTGCAACTTAATACCGGAAGGGGTTCGGATGATAACCTGAAGGTGGACTTTTTAGGCATAGATGCATGCTGGATGGCGATCTATGTACTTTGTCGTAATGCCCTGATTAAATCTCACTATATTTATCATATCATGTATATGCATTGTTATGCCCTTTTCTATTTGTCAATTGCCCGACTGTAATTTGTTCACCCAACATGCTTTTATCTTATGGGAGAGACACCTCTAGTGAACTTTGGACCTCGGTCCTATTCTTTACATCGCATACACCTACTTGTTTTACTGTTTTCTTGCAAACAATCATCTTCCACACAATACGGTTAATCCTTTGTTACAGCAAGCCGGTGAGATTGACAACCTCTCGTTGGGGCAAAGTACTTTGGTTGTGTTGTGCAGGTTCCACGTTGGCGCCGGAATCCCTGGTGTTGCGCCGCATCACATTTCGCCACCATCAACCTTCAACGTGCTTCTTGGCTCCTCCTGGTTCGATTAAACCTTGGTTTCTTTCTCGAGGGAAAACTTGCCACCGTGCGCATCATACCTTCCTCTTGGGGTTCCCAACGGACGTGTACATCTACGCGCATCAAGCTTTTCTGGCGCCGTTGCCGGGAGATCAAGACACGCTGCAAGGGAGTCTCCACTTCCCAATCTCTTTACTTTGTTTTTGTCTTGCTTTATTTTATTTACTACTTTGTTTGCTGCACCTAAACAAAACACAAAAATTAGTTGCTAGTTTTACTTTATTTACTGTCTTGCTCTCTATATCAAAAACACAAAAAAAATTAGTTACTTGCATTTACTTTACTTTTGTTATCATGTCTAGCTCTGCACTTGTTACTTCTTCACCTGAGGAATTAGTTTTTACTTTTAAACAAGGGGATGAGGAAAGTTTTAAAGATGCTTGGTCGAGAATTTTTACTTCTTATCGTAAAGTTGAACCTCAAATGACTTAAATTTGCTCCTTAGTAATTTTTATTTTGGTCTTATGATTCGCTATAGATATGCCTTGGATGCTGTAGTGGGGGGAGATTTCCTTCATTGTAATGGGGATCAAGCTTTTAATGCCATAAAAGTTGGTTGCATCACATGATTCAGCTAATAACTTTGATTCAGCCCTTATTAGCATTTATAATAGATTAAACACTCTTGAGACAAGTGCATCTTGCTTGAATGAAAATTATAGATATGTTCGTAACCGCCTTGATCAAGTTTTAGTGAACTCTGAACCTTCATTATGGGATCCTACTATTAAAATTGTTATCGGTGACCAAACTCTTCATGCCAATTGTGATATTATGTCTGAATTTTGCTTAATGCCTAAGAGTATTCATGAATCTTTGCAACTTTGGGGATTCGTTGAAGGGGGAGAAGGAATAACTCTTATTGATAACTCTATTATAATCCCTAAAGGAATAGCTGCGGGTGTGCATACAACCATTCTTGGTAGAATAATATCCATTGATTATCTTGTTATTGAATGTGCAGGAACAGGACAAATCACACTCGGAAGATCCCTGCTGAAACTACTGGGAGCAGTCATAGATATGGGAGAAGGCACCCTAAAGTTCACCTCTACACCTGGGGGTAGACATGTGTTCCCTAAACCAAAGGGTAAGAAAAAGAACAAGAAAGGTAAGGGTAAGGCCCAAGGTAATGTTGATGCCTCATCTCTTGATAATACTTGAATTACACTTTCTGCGCCTAGCTGAAAGGCGTTAAAGAAAAGCGCTTATGGGAGACAACCCATGTTTTTACTACAGCAATATTTGTTTTGTTGAGTCTTGGAAGTTGTTTACTACCGTAGCAACCTCTCCTTATCATGTTTTTGTGCCAAGTAAAGTTTCTATGCTAAAGTTGATGTTATATTTGGGATCGCTGCGCAGAAACAGCATTGCTGTCTGTCACGAATTCTGGCATAAGTCTCTGTAGAAAATTCTTAAAAATCTGCAAAATTACGAGCGTGATCCTCAGATATGTACGCAACTTTCATTAGTTTTGAGTTTTTCCATTTGAGCAAGTCTAGTGCCCCTTTCAGGTTCGTCTTTACGGACTGTTCTGTTTTTGACAGATTCTGCCTTTTATTTCGCATTGTCGTATTTGCTATGTTGGATGAATTACTTTGATCCATTAATGTCCAGTAGCTTTGTGCAATGTCCAGAAGTGTTAAGAATGATTGTGTCACCTCTGAATATGTGAATTTTAATTGTGCACTAACCCTCTAATGAGTTTGCTTGAAGTTTGGTGTGAAGGAAGTTTTCAAGGGTCAAGAGAGGAGAATGATATACTATGATCAAGAGGAGTGAAAGCTCTAAGCTTGGGGATGCCCCGTGGTTCATCCCTGCATATTTTAAGAAGACTCAAGCTCTAAGCTTGGGGATGCCCAAGGCATCCCCTTCTTCATCGACAACATCATCAGGTTCCTCCCCTGAAACTATATTTTTATCCAGTCACATCTTATGTTCTTTACTTGGAGCGTCGGTTTGTTTTGTTTTTGTTTTTGTTTGAATAAAATGGATCCTAGCATTCACTGGAGAGAGACACGCTCCGCTGTTGCATATGGACAAATATTTCCTTAGGCTTTACTCATAATATTCAAGGCTAAGGTTGAAACTTCTTCGTTAAATTGTTATATGGTTGGAATCGGAAATGCTACATGTAGTAATTCTAAAATGTCTTGGATAATGTGATACTTGGAAATTGTTGTGCTCATGTTTAAGCTCTTGCATCATATACTTTGCACCCATTAATGAAGAAATACATAGAGCTTGCTAAAATTTGGTTTGCATATTTGGTCTCTCCAAGGTCTAGATAATTTCTAGTATTGAGTTTTGAACAACAAGTAAGACGGTGTAGAGTCTTATAATGTTTACAATATGTCTTTTATGTGAGTTTTTCACGGTTCATCCTTGAGTTTGCTTCAAATAACCTTGCTAGCCTAAACCTTGTATCGAGAGGGAATACTTCTCATGCATCCAAAATCCTTGAGCCAACCACTATGCCATTTGTGTCCACCATACCTACCTACTACATGGTATTTCTCCGCCATTCTAAAGTAAATTGCTTGAGTGCTACCTTAAAATTCCATCATTCGCCTTTGCAATATATAGCTCATGGGACAAAATAGCCTTAAAAACTGTTGTGGTATTGAATATGTACTTATGCACTTTATCTCTTATTAAGTTGCTTGTTGTGCGATAACCATGCTTCGGGGGACGCCATCAACTATTCTTTGTTGAATATCATGTGAGTTGCTATGCATGTCCGTCTTGTCTGAAGTAAGAGAGATCTACCACCTTAATGGTTGGAGCATGCATATTGTTAGAGAAGAACATTGAGCCGCTAACTAAAGCCATGAATCATGGTGGAAGTTTCAGTTTTGGACATATATCCTCAATCTCATATGAGAATAATAATTGTTGCCACATGCTTATGCATTAAAGAGGAGTCCATTATCTGTTGTCCATGTTGTCCCGGTATGGATGTCTAAGTTGAGAATAATCAAAAGCGAGAAATCCAAAATGCGAGCTTTCTCCTTAGACCTTTGTACAAGCGGCATGGAGGTACCCCTTTGTGACACTTGGTTGAAACATGTGTATTGCGATGATCCGGTAGTCCAAGCTGATTAGGACAAGGTGCGGGCACTATTAGTATACTATGCATGAGGCTTGCAACTTGTAAGATATAATTTACATAACTCATATGCTTTATTACTACCGTTGACAAAATTGTTTCATGTTTTCAAAATAAAAGCTCTAGCACAAATATAGCAATCGATGCTTTCCTCTTTGAAGGACCTTTCTTTTACTTTTATTGTTGAGTCAGTTCACCTATCTCTCTCCACCTCAAGAAGCAAACACTTGTGTGAACTGTGCATTGATTCCTACATACTTGCATATTGCACTTGTTATATTACTTTACATTGACAATATCCATGAGATATACATGTTATAAGTTGAAAGCAACCGCTGAAACTTAATCTTCCTTTGTGTTGCTTCAATACCTTTACTTTGATTTATTGCTTTATGAGTTAACTCTTATGCAAGACTTATTGATGCTTGTCTTGAAGTACTATTCATGAAAAGTCTTTGCTTTATGATTCATTTGTTTACTCATGTCATTACCATTGTTTTGATCGCTGCATTCATTACATATGTTTACAATAGTATGATCAAGATTATGATGGCATGTCACTCAGAAATTATCTTTGTTATCGTTTACCTGCTCGGGACGAGCAGAACTTGGGGATGCTGATACGTCTCCGACGTATCGATAATTTCTTATGTTCCATGCTACATTATTGATGATATCTACATGTTTTATACACATTATATGTCGTATTTACGCATTTTCCGGCACTAACCTATTAACAAGATGCCGAAGAGCCACTTGTTTTGCTGTTTTTGGTTTCAGAAATCCTAGTAAGGAAACATTCTCTAATTGGACGAAATCAACGCCTGTGGTCCTATTTTTGCACGAAGCTTCCAAGACCGAAGGGGAAAGGAAGTGGGGCCACGAGGCGCGCCATAGCAGGCGCGCGCCCGCACCGCCGCGCCGACCGGTGTGTGGGGCCCTGTGGCCCCCCGCGTTGCTCCTTCCGCCTACTTAAAGCCTTCGCGAAACCCCTGTACCGAGAGCCACGATACGGAAAACCTTCCAGAGACGGCCGCCGTGAATCCCATCTCTGGGATTCAGGAGATCGTCCGCACCCTGCCGGAGAGGGGAATCATCTCCTGGAGGACTCTCCATCGCCATGATCGCCCCGGAGTGATGAGTGAGTAGTTCACCCCTGGACTATGGGTCCATAGCAGTAGCTAGATGGTCGTCTTCTCCTCATGTGCTTCATTGTTGGATCTTGTGAGCTGCCTAACATGATCAAGATCATCTATCTGTAATACTATATGTTGTGTTTGTCGGGATCCGATGGATAGAGAATACTATGTTATGGTGATTATCAATCTATTACTTATGTGTTGTTTATGATCTTGCATGCTCTCCGTTATTAGTAGAGGCTCTGGCCAAGTTTTTGCTCTTAACTCCAAGAGGGAGTATTTATGCTCGATAGTGGGTTCATGCCTCCATTGATATCTGGGACAGTGACAGAAAGTTCTAAGTTGTGGATGTGCTGTTGCCACTAGGGATAAAACATTGATGCTATGTCTAAGGATGTAGTTGTTGATTACATTACGCACCATACTTAATGCAATTGTCTGTTGCTTGCAACTTAATACTGGAAGGGGTTCGGATGATAACCTGAAGGTGGACTTTTTAGGCATAGATGCATGCTGGATGGCAGTCTATGTACTTTGTCGTAATGCCCAATTAAATCTCACTATATTTATCATATCATGTATATGCATTGTTATGCCCTTTTCTATTTGTCAATTGCCCGACTGTAATTTGTTCACCCAACATGCTTTTATCTTATGGGAGAAACACCTCTAGTGAACTGTGGACCCCGGTCCTATTCTTTACATCGCATACAATCTACTGCAATACTTGTTTTACTGTTTTCTTGCAAACAATCATCTTCCACACAATACGGTTAATCCTTTGTTACAGCAAACCGGTGAGATTGACAACCTCATTTCGTTGGGGCAAAGTACTTTGTTGTGTTGTGCAGTTCCACGTTGGCGCCGAATCCCTGGTGTTGCGCCGCATCACATTTCGCCACCATCAACCTTCAACGTGCTTCTTGGCTCCTCCTGGTTCGATTAAACCTTGGTTTCTTCTGAGGGAAAACTTTCCACTGTGCGCATCATACCTTCCTCTTGGGGTTCCCAACGGACGTGTACATCTACGCACATCAGTCACCTCCACCATCGTACCCAAGGCTACTGCCCCGGGTGACCTCGTGTCGCGGGTGAAGCCCGAGATCGCCTCCACTCACCGGCGAGAGGCGGGGGAAATTGGCGCAGGCCATGAGCCTGGCCGCCGCCCACCACCAGCCCCTGCCGGAGTGCTGCGGAGAGCCGACGGGAGGAGGGAGGCCGTCGCGCTGGCCGCCGCCGCCCATCCCCCGCGCCGGACGATCCACCAGGGGAGAGCCGACGGGAGAAGGGGCGCAACGCAGGCCGCCACCGCCCAACCCATCCGCGCGGCCGCCATGCGTCGAGGAGGGAGATCCGGCCGCCGTCCACCAGGCGTCGACGAGGAGGGGCCCCCGCCGCCGCCACGCCCCGTGGGTCTTTGCCCCGGCGGCGCTACCGGCGGCGGCGGTTAGGGCTGGGGAGGCTGGGTGCGGGAGGGGTTACGGGAGGCTGGGTACGAACAGGGATCACTGCCTAGGGGAAAGTATATAGTGATACATGATACCGCTTCTAAAATTTAAATTTGCAATTATTTATTATTTTTGAAAATAAATATGTTAATGCTCATAAGATATGATAAGAATATCTAGGCTATTATAACCAAATTCGAAATACACAAAAAAACTAAAAAGAAAAATGTAGCATGAATAGTATGACAGAAAGACACAATCATAAATGCCACTATTTACATATCTATTTTCTATTTTTTCTCTATCTATTCTGATTTTTTTTATAAAAAATTCTAGGGATCAAAAGACACATCTTGTGAACTCTCATATTTTTTTGGATTTTTTAGACACTTGTAAATTTGAAATTTGAGCGTGGTACCATTTCCTACAAGAAAAGTTGTTATCTAAAACGTTAGTTTTTTGTCGGATAAGGAGCGCTTTTTCTTGCTAATGAGTCTAAGCCGACGATTTGGGTTCTGTGGTGCATATCAGGTCACTTAAGCATGCACCACGGATTTTACGGTTTGTCGCGTTTGGGTGTCCTTTGGTCGTAAAAAATCAAACCCTTGCAAAAGATTTTCGAGAGGCCGTTGTTGATTGCTGATGTCATGCTAACTGACACGTGATAGACGCCGTTTCGGCAACGTCGTTAACTGGGGTAAGTGTCAGTGGTAGATGACGTGCCCACACAAGGCTTGCTACGACTTAAACGAGCCGACCTAATAAGGAAGACTTGGCCGGTCCATTTATATTGCAGGCCAGGCCAGCTGACTTGGCTTGACTAGTCAACTAAATTATTGGGCCACCACTTTATTTCATGGGCGAAGACGGTTGGTCTAGTTTGACTAGTCAACTTGTTACATGGGGCGGCTCATTTAGGGCATCTCCAACGGAGCGACGCAAACAGATCAAAAGTGTATGTTTGCGTTTGCGCGGATAAAAAACACGCTCCAGCGACTAGATGCAAAATGATCGCAGTGTCTGTTCTGACGCAAACCTGGTCCAAATATGCGACACAAGTCCGTTTTAGCATGGCTGACCCTCTCTCTCCTCCTTTAATGCAGGGCTGGCTCATGTGTTGGCCAATGGTGGCCATACAAAATGCATCTTTTTTCTCTCTCCTCCCTAGTTAATGCATTACAGGCCTTTGAGGTCAAAAAAAAATACGTCTCTGCCGTTGTGGAAGGGGTAGACACATGCGAACATGTGACCACTTTTTGTGTACATGCCCAACGCAAACGGACATAAATTGTGTCCAAGATGCGTCGCCCCGTTGAAGATGCTCTTAGCCGGTGGACTGGGCCACTGGTCAACATGGTAAATGGGCCGACACGTTTATTACGCGAGCTAGGACGAATGAATATATTTCGTTGACCTGCAAATGAAGCAAGCGGGCCAGGCCCAACTAACTTCGTTGACTGGTCAAAACCTTAACGGGCTGGCCCATACTGTTTGGATGCAGGCTTAGTCGATTTTATTGTCAAATCTTGCAAATTGAAGGGCCGGCCTTTTTGGTGGATGGCCTGACCCACTTAAACATATTAGATATTGAATGGGCTGGCCCATGTGACGACATAAGTTGGCCGGCCTATTTATTCATGGGCTACCTTGTTTCTAGGCTTTTGGGGTGACTGCCTTTATGGCATTACAAGTTCGTTACCGTTCACATGTGTGTATATGTTAGAATTTACAGAATGGATTTAGGGTCTAATTCAAATACACTTCAGGATATTATTTCATACACAAAAATGCAGTCGCTATATGGAAGAAATCTAATTTATGATGAAATAAAATTTGTAAATTATTACAGACCACCAATTTTGAACAATAATTAGATTATAGCAGTCGCATCAGCTGTAGGTTCTGGGTTCTCAAAAAAAGAATGAACTAGAAAAATACCACATGTATTAAAAGGTATGCATGCGTGTCAATTTAATATTGCTTGTATAGATAGTGCATATACACTCTATATCTAGAAACTAGAGCGGAAATGCACTTTTAATCTCAGCAGGTGCATATACACTCTATATCTAGAAACTAGATTGAAAAATATAAAAAAATTCAGGGATATATTTTTCGCATGTATATGTCCACATTTTATGTGCGCACAATGTTTCGCTGAAAATCAATATTTTTGTGCCCACTGTAAAAAGATAAAAAAATGTCTCGAGAAATACCTTATTTTAGCACCAAGATTTGTCCTTCTTACACAGGCATCACAAAAAATTGGTTTTTGTAGGAACTACTTTGTGAGCATGTATGATGTGGAGATATACACGCAACAAGCTATTTTGAATTTGTTGATACTCTCAAATATGTTTAAAATGCATAAAAAAAAGAGAGCATATGCACATCAGCACATTGAAGCCAAAACACCACGTCCACTCAAGAGCAAATATAAACACTACTCTCTCTGTTTTTATATATAAGAGCATCTCCCCCGGTGATCCCAAAAGGTGTCGGTAGCAGCGCCGGAACGTTGCTATGGGGTGCGCCGGCATTAACTCAGTTGATGTAGGGGACCCCGTCTCACACCGGTGATCCCAATAGGCCGGCCCCCAAATTTTTTTTTACTTTTATTTTTATCAAGTTATACAATATTTTGCATGGTTCAAAAAACAATTTAAACAATATTAAAATGTTGTACACATAAATAGTTTCACACAACAATCAAGACATACTAATTAAATTATTCATACAAGAATTCAAATTAGTTGCAATTCAACTTGTTGAAGAATCATGTGGCGTTTCCTCTCCTTTCCCACAAAATTTCAACTAGATCATTTTGAATTTATGTATGAACTGCATCTTGGATTTCTTGATGCATGGCGAGGAAAATAGAAATATCGCTAGGTACTTGATCAAGTTGGCAAAAGGTCCTTAATGATCAAATGGATGATCATCATGCATTAGTTCTTCTCACTCACGATGATCATGTTGTGCATCACCTCGCACGTAGTTGACTCCGACCAGGTGAGTGCAGGGTACCAAACAAATGGCAAAAGGTTTTTGGAGCATACCAAATGCCCACTCAACATCCTTTCGACATTTGATTGGTGTGGAGCACAAATATTTTATTGGTAAATTAGTGTTATTATTTCAACTATTTGGTTGTTTAAAGTTTGTATTCTAAGATATTTGCTCCAATTCAAGCATGTAAAGGTTAGAAAGACATTCATCTTGTTGTGTATATGTTAAGTGTTACTCTAATTCATTGTGTTCCGGACATGTCCACAGGTATCCGAACAAATAGGATCACACACTTAATGGTTTAGCGACATTTAGGAACATGAGTTATATATTAAGATAAGAGATATAGCTTCCAAGAGTGTCCCGGATGGTCTCGAAATGGTTATGAGAGGTCCTAGATTATCCCAGAAGTGTTCGAAATGGTTCCAGGAGTGTCCGGAATGGTTTCATGCATATATGGAAGGCTTTGGACAGACCAAAAGCATTCGGAATATTATGGAAGATTTTTGGAAGTGTCCGGGATTACCCGGGTTGTCTTAGGAAGTCCGGAGGGTTCCATAATAGGTGTATTCACGTTTCCTTGAGAGACAAGAAGTTTCCCTCTAAGGCAAATTGTGATTTTGGAAAAAAAATCCTATTTCTAGTAGGTTTCAGCTGACGGAAATCTACCGGAACTCTCTCAAACTTGGAGGCAGGCTTGGACGACCCAAGGGACTTGGCCGCCTATTTAAAGGACCAAGGGGTGCCCCAAAGGCACCACAAGACGCATCATTAGCCTCCCCAAGCCGCATCATCACCGCTGCCCCGAAACCCTAGTTGTCATCGCGCGCCCTAGTTGCACCGCCATCCGACATACCGTCGATGTCGTCCTCGTGTCATCATCAACACCATGATGCTAACCTCGACCTAGACCCTAGGGCCGGCATGCCCTGGGTCCTCATTCTCTTGGATGCGGAAGTGCTGCTGGATCTCTACCCATTGTCTAGATCCAGTCTAGGCGGTGATCGCGTAAGCGCTTCCAAATCTTGATCGACACATTCGACGGTGTGCTTGATCACAATTCGGCATAGTGAAGCTTCTCCCGTACATGTGGATACCGAGGCGGTGTTGCACGTGCGACATTTGGATCGTGGAGTTGTTCGTGGAATAATACATCTCCTCGCGACTAGACAAGTCTACTTGTGGGGATCGACTCGGTCTTCATCAACCTCGTCAACGACAACTTCTATTAGTTCAATCTACGAGGGTAGGATATGTTACCTCTCCCCGCGTATGAGTTTAGTGCGTCTTTTTTTCTATGCTCGTTCCTCAACAGATTTGCGGCACCGTAGGTGGGCGGGGAGAGACCAGGAGCTCACATCTCCGTCGATCCCCTCCTCAAATACATGGAGATGGCCAAAATGTTGCTTGGTGGCCCGTGAAGGGGATGAAGTCCGCTTGGTTGGATCGGAGGCACTAGTTGTGGCAGAAGCTAGGGGGCCAATAGGGTTGTCGTCGTGCAAGAGAGGGGGAATATGACAAGACCAAGAGGCTAGGCCTTGTCATGGTGTCCAACGTCAAATTTGAAGGTGGCATGAAACAGTAGTATACAGGAGAGAGAGGCGACCGTGAGGCGGTACCGCTAAAACCCATGTATGGTTTGATACCCCTCGGCAACGACACTGCCGGTATGCCCTACCTTCGATGGCCTTGCAGCCTTAGAGGTGCGGCAGAGCATGGCGTCACTGGCATGAAGGTTTCTACTCTTTGTTTAGGTTATTTTTGGTGCCTTCTAAAGAATGGCGAGGCGCCAACTACATTTTATGAAAAAGCGGTTTCATTCATAAGATCATACACCAAGGGAAATATATTCACCGCAGTAAAGAGAATTTCTCTTCCGTACAATTTAAGTAGACATAGTAATCTCAATCCAGGATTCATATTCCTACAATTTTTTAGCCTACGAATAAAAGGAGCCCTAAATATTACTCGCTAACTGGAAGGAGCCCTAAATATTACTCGCTAACTGGTGGCAGTAGCAATACATCATACATCGACAAAACATAGTAATTTTGCTCCCTGGCACACTGGCACATCAACTAATTCAGGCGCATCGAGCCTATATTCGATAAGTCAGATACTAGTAGGATTGGCCGATGAATGAACTACGTGATGGTGATATAGGCTGTAACAAGGATAGTAGCATCGTCGTCTGGGTGAACAGTCTTGGGCACGACAAACTGCGGCAAGTCGTTTGGAAGCCTATCTGTGAGATCGACAAAAGGCACGTTGAATTTAGATTCTTGGTAATGGCGTGCGGCCCAGTAGCGGAGCTCGAGCTCCACCGTCTTGGTTACCGGCACCGTTGCTGCACATGACTCAACGGGAACGGGCTGAGGATGTATGCAGGCCGTTGAGAGGGCCGAATGGCTGAAAAAAAAACAGCTAGGGCGCGTGCTCCCGCGAGCGGGCAGGGCCGGCGCGCCTCGCCTCCACACCCCTCCCCTCCTCGCCGCCCTCGAGGGCCGCCGGGCAAAGCCCGCGTGGCGCCGGCGCCGGCGGGGCCCCTCTTCTCCCTCGCTCGGTGGTGGAGGCGCGGGTCTTGGCGGCTGGTGAGGGCGCCGCGCTGTGCGGTGGGCGTGGCAGAGCGGTCCTTCGACGACGGCGTGGAGACGGCGCGGACCTGGCGCGCATGCGGCGGTGGCGGCTCTCGAGAGCGCCCTCGTCGGTGGGCGGCGCGAATCCCGGCCGTGGCAGGCGGTGGAAGACGGGGTCGGCGCGGGTTGGGCCCGGCGCGTTGTGCAGCGGCGTGGCGCGCATCCAGTCCGGCTCGGCGGGGAGCTTGGCGTGGTGGAGGTTAGCGGCATCTGGCCGCCTCGTGTTCGTGCCGGGGCAGGGGCCCTGGGCCCGTTTCGAGCCCACTTTCGCCTCAGATCTGTGGCCATCGGCAGCCATATGGGCTGCAGGTGGCAGATCTGGCCGGTGGCGCTAACTCGTCGGGTTCGGGGTGGCCGGTCTGCTCCTTGGTCGGCGTCCGGCGCCCTCAAAGCGACGTATCTCGTTTTTCCCTCGGTTTCGCGGTGGCTAGGGTTGGGATCCCGGGGCGGTGGCCCTGGAAGGTGGGGTCATGTTGGTCCACGGGCGAGCCAATGACTCTGGTGCTGGCCGGTGACCACGGCCGTGAGGGCGGCGTGGTGGTCGGCGAGTTGCGTGTTGCGGGGTGTAGATGGCGGTGATTTTGCAAATGGGAAACCTTTGCCCCTTGGGCCACGGTGGCGGTGTCCGCGGACGGCGCTCCCTTGTTGAAGGCGTCGTGAGGCCAATCTCCGTCCCTCTACTTCCTTCGGGTGAAAACCCAAGATCCTCGGATCGGGTGGTGGCGGCACTCCGGTGTCGTGCTCTTCTTGAAGACACCGTCTTGGAGCCCACAGCACGAGGCTCACCGATGGTCGTGACGGAGGTGAATCTTCGGCGATCTTCGGCAAGGCTTGCTCCGTGCCCTTCCCTTGTCGAGCTTCCTTGGCGCTGTTGTTCGGTTTGTGAGCATCTTGGCTTGGTCCCCGGTGGTGGTGTTTCTGCGACGGAGGAGGTCTGTTGAGGCGCGCGTGAAAATGGCTCGCTCTCGAGTGAGCTCCGGCCGACACTGTAGACTACACCACTCCTCCGAGTCCTCGTAGACGCGTTGGCTGAGCTTGTTGGTCGCGCTTCCGGCTGTAGATTCTTCGGTAGTTCGTATCGGTGTGTGGTGTCATTGTGTAAGCTGAGTTCAGCACTTTGTATCGATCTCGTCGTTCGTGGCTTTGTTAATTCAAAGTTGGGCACTTAAGTGCCTTTTATCTAAAAAAATGTATGCAGGCCGCGGTGATCGAGCGGCCGAACGGCTGCCTCGCCACGTTCAGTAGGAGCAGGTGCTGCTGGTTGCCGCCGTCACGGACGGCTGTGGCGACGACGTTGAAGCCATCACGAAGGACGATGTCGAAGCTCTTCCCAGCGCGCTCCTCGGTGGTGAGCGGCCACCCGTGCATGGTGGTGAAGTGGTCCAGGCACTACGGGAAAAAATGCACTTGCCGTGCATTGCATCTTTGCCGTGTGTTTCCGCACGGCAAAGATTTCTTTGCCGTGCGCACGTAGAAAAACGCACGGCAAAGATTTTGGCCACGGCAAACACAGACACGAGCGCACGGCAAAGATTTGATTCACGGCAACGACGGAAGAGAGCGCACGGCAAAGAAAGTTGCACGGCAAAGGACCAACATAGCGCACGGCAAAGATAGGCTACACGGCAAAGACGCTGGCACACGGCAAAGCACAAAAGGCATCGCCGTGCACGCCTTTGCCTAGTGTTTTTTACAAACGCACGGCAAAGCAAGTCTTTGCCTAGTGTTTTTAACAAACACACGGCAAAGCAAGCCTTTGCCTAGTATAAGCGCAAAAGGTGTGGCGCGGTATAGTTATCAACAAACAAACGCTTAGCTCAGTGGCAAGGTTGCACGCTTTCCCTACTCAGCGTCCTAGGTTTGAATCCAAGACTAATCAGTTTGGAGCTTTTTTGTAGATAAAACATATTTAGCACACGGCAAAGAAGCGACCTTTGCCGTGCGGCGTCGCACGGCAAAGACCTTTGCCGTGCAACATTAGCGAGGCGCACGGCAAAGAAGTCTTTGCCATCAATGATTTTACCATGCGGTCTTTACCATGCGACAACGCACGGTAAAACCTTTGCCGTGCATATAAGAGCATCTCCAGTCGCGTCCCCCAAACCGTCCCCCAAAGGGATTTGGGGCGCGCCGGACAAAAAATCGTTCCCAGCCGCGCGCCCCAAGGCCTTTTTTGTCCGGCGGCCGATACGGTGTCCGCGTCCCGAGCCGTCCCCGTCTCACGGGGACGACCGGCACGCCGGACACAACGAAATGAGAGGCGAGGAGGCGCGGGCCGACCCGTCAGCGGCTCGGACGCTCAACCGCCACATACGTAGCGACGGTGCAGTTGACGGAAGCGGAACCGTCGCATTGGCAACCGCGTCGACGACGCGCCAACCCCGCCGGAATGAAGCGCCGACTTCGGAAGAGCAACCGCTGCTCTTCGACTGCCGCCGTTCATCCGCGCTCAATAAGACCCGTACGTACGCCGTCATTCATCCAAGCCTCCAGCGACGATGAGCTACATCTCCCAGCTCCCGTCCGACACCTCCGCGAGGAAAGCCTGCTGGCTGGCGCCATTGGTGGGACAAAGACAGGACGCCGAGCAGCGGCGACGATTCCCCGCCGCCGGACAGCGAGGACGAATGGCTGGGCTGGGAGGAGGAGGAAGAAGAGAGCGAGGCCGCGGCGGCGGCGGTGGCCCGGCGGCGAAGGCGGCCAAGGCGAAGGCTGCCAAGGACATGGCCGCCAAGGCCAAGGCCAAGGCCAAGGCCGCCAAGGCCAAGGCGACGAGCACCGGCGACGACGACGCGTCGAGCGCCGACACCGCCTCTTCAGAAGAGGTGACGAGCAGGAAGCGCCACCGCGATGACGACGGCGAGGCGGGGCCATCAGCGAAGAAGAAGAAGTAGATAGTTTATATGTATTTAATTATATTTTTCGAAGTTTTATATATTATTTGTTTATGTTCAACCGATTTGAATATTATTAAATAGTTTCTTTCTAGCCAAAAAAAATACTTTTAATGTTTGGGCGGCGTAGACGCGGGGGGACGTCCCCAAACGCGCAAAACACGTCCCCCAAACGCTCAATCCGGCGCGGTTTGGGGACGGTTTGGGGGACGCGGCTGGAGATGCTTTAGGGCATGTACAATGGGGGGCGCTAAAGCCGGACGCCAGGGTTAATTTCCTGGACAATCGGCAGTTTCGGTTTCTAATCCTAGCGCCTGTGCTGCATCGACGCAACAATATGCGTCGGCCGCTTAGCCCTTTTTTTCTGTACGGCGTGAATCGCGGATGCTAGAGCGCATGAGTAGATCAGCAGTTTTGCAGCCTTGATTAGCGCCTCGCGTTGAGCAGGCAGGCGCTTAAATATGTTCTGATTTAATTAGAATTATTTTATTCTTCCTAAGCGCCTGGATAGGCGTCCGCCATTGGACATGCCCTAAGGTCCTTTGCCGTGCAAATAGTTGCACGGCAAAGATAGCTTTTCCCGTAGCGAGGAGCTATGCCATTGCGGCGACGAAGACACAGCCGCGCACGGGGCAGCGCGAGCCCGGCGCGTGGGCGCAGGCCATCCGGTGTGCTTGCAGGTCGTAGTAGGCCGGCGTGGCGTCGCAGCCGTGGGCCGCGTTGGGGCACGCCACGCGGAGAGACTCCACCAAGCCCTCTGTGAAGCTGCACCGGCGGTAGCCAGGGCCGCGGCACAGGATGCAAGGCCGCCCCGTTCCTCTGCCGAGCAGCTCGTCCCGGCACGCCGAGCGCACCGTGTCCCACTGCAAGTGCAAGGATATACTGTAAAATCAACGTGCTACCCACGGCTGAGAGAGAGAGAGACTACCTGGTAGATTGGCTGCTTGAGTGGAAGGAAAAAGTCCAAACAAATCCTGAAGCTGTAGGCGAAAGATAAATAGAACCCTGAACTCATGATCCCTGAAATCGGCACAGTGAACTCTTTAATCCCAGTCTATTTTGAACCTTCACCTGTTTCAGCTGGGATATGCTGACATGGCAAGTCAAGATATGATGGTTGACTAGGTCCCTGTGACAGATAGCTAGGCGTCCCTTTTTTTCTCGTTCCTTTTTTCCCTTTTTTTCTAGTATTATTTTCCCCTCCTAATCCTGCGTTGACCTCAATCTGCCCATCACCCGCCGCTCTCGGCCTTCTTCTCCGGTGAAGATGAACACCGCGTGCGGCCTCGCATGCTGCCGCCGGCATCCTCATCCGCTAACGCTGCCATCCATGGTCGTGATGTCGCCGGCCACCGTCGCCTAGGAGACCATGGCGTCCACAGATTGTTTTGTTGACGTGAGAGATGGGGATTTCAGCGGGGACATGTGGGCCCATGTAAGCAGTGCGTAAGTAAATATGACATCTGGCCCTACTCCCTCGCCCACAGCAAACAATCCCGGGTTCCGACCTGCCACGTCAACAATCTCTGTTTGGGAACAACCCTAGGGAGTTTTTTGGACTTTTTCATGAGTTTAGTGTGCCGATTTCAGGGATAGGGAGTTCAGGATTTCATTTATCTTTCATCTACAACTTCAGGGTTTTTTGGACTTTTTCATGAGTGGGAGGCTGCAGAGGCAGCGGTGTAGAAAGGCTTTTGCGTTTCCCACCATGACGTTCATGAGGACCTCGCTCCTCCTCCTCCGACGGAACCGTGATGCGAGACCTATTCGTCGCTCTGACGGATAATGGCCACCCCATGCCGCCTCGGATGCCCTGGCCGCCCAGGGGTAGGTGATCGGCGCCTCCATCGACGCCATGGCTCCACAGCCGTCGGTGCCCGGAGCCACGCTCGACGCTCTGCCCCACCATGTGTGGGTGACAGGCGTTTCCCTCGACGTCCTGGGGTCGCAGGTGTTCGTGACCGAAGCCGCCTCTGACGATCTAATGCCCCAGGTGTCGGTCATAGGGGCATCCGTGGATGTCATGGTCTCCCAGGCGACGGTGGACGGGGCCTCTATGGATGCCATGGCGGTGACCGGAGCCTTCGTGGACGCCATGGTGCCCGAGGAGACGTTCACAGGCGCAACGGCCGGCGCCCATAGCCCCCAAGCGTCGGTGTCCATCGTCGACTGTCTGGTGCCTATGCCCCAGGGATCAGAAGACGTCCTGGAGGGCAACGCGGCGGCCGTGACCTCCCAGGTGTCCCGTGCCTCCGCTCCGGCGGCCCACCGAGAGTGCCGCCCTGGTTTCGCTGCAGACACCCGCTCCATACCTCGGCCTAGTTCCTCTCTGTCATGTGTGGCTATTTTTACCGTGAGGTAACCCACGCGGAGGAGTGTGGGTCGAACTCCCAGGTACCGAAGGTGTACCAGTTGTATGATTCGAGGGCGAATGCCAGACCTTCGTAGATCCGGCGACAGGATGAAGCAGCGGTGGCAGATCTCGTACTGGCATTGGTGTCCCTCGTGCGGCAAAGGAGGCACCGAGACGGATGCCCGCATCCAGCCAAGGGACCAGCCGGTACTCCACGGGAACGTACCATTGGTTCTGCAGGGTCTTCTCTTTAGCGGCGCAGAGGACCCATCCTCGCGGTCGTTCTTCGTCTTGCGGAACGGCCATGCATTTCCCATGATGATGCAGGTTGGTTGCACGCGAGGACTAGCCTCATAGCGGCTAGACTGCTCCTCTTAAAAAGGTCGGGCGCCACCTTCACCTGGCGGGAAGCCCAAACGCCGCTCGTGGCCACACTGGCGCGCGGGAGTGTAGGGCAGCGCCATGAACGCGGCGCGGAAAAATGAAGGGGCAATGGAGCCATTACTAGCGCGGATGACGAAACACGCACAGTCACTGGCAGACGGGCCTGAATAGGCAATTATGCATACTGGGTACGCTGACCATGTTGTGTTCGGGGTGATGCATTTTGGGCGCAAATTTGGGTCGTGAAGGCATCCGCGCGGTATGCTGATCTATTTACACCGGGCCGCTGGGTTGGGGTTTCCCCTTTTTCTGTCTGGCACGACGTAAATGGTTACTTTGCGTCCATTTGTGTTGGGCTATACTGGAGATGCCATTAGTATAATCGCATCACTCCCTTCGATTCATAATAAGTGTCGCTGATTACGTACAAGTAATTGTTGGGACAAGGAGAGGATGATAAACAACCTCACAGCTCACCCGCCTGTGTGATATAATAAACTTTAAGTGTAGCTTCAACCAATAGATATGCAGTGGAAATATAAAGACAACCACATGCACAAGTGACACAAGATTTACATGAAAAAACTCATCAACATGACACAGTCACACTTTACCTCGTTGTCCACCGGCAACAGCAACAACCGCAAAAGGCAAGACACAACAAAGTCAGAGATATTACATTTTTGTCCGCTTTGATAATCAGCAAATTACTCTTAAACTGCATAATCAACCCGCACCAAATTTGGTAGACAAGCAAAATATGAGTTCCCAAGGTACTAACTAAAAATCAGCCCAATTGGACACTGCTAACCTGCCTAAACTGTTCATGTCCCAAAACTGCTATGTGATAAAACTGCAACAGTCAAAACTAATTAAAACGCTTTCAAATATGATTCTCCACTGGTCCAAATCTCAAACCAGCTACCAAGATCAAAATACTCAAAGTAAGAAACAATCTCACCCAATTTTAGAGCCGATCCAAGAACGTTTGAGCCTCCAAACGCCAGCTTGAAGACATACCGGTCAGATCTCCGAAATCTGGATATAAATCAACTCCCCTTCTTCCTCTCTTCTCGCTTGGTTGTGGACCCTCGCACAACAGCAACCACGTTCAGGATGACTTCTTTCTCTCTCACACACACAGCCACAAAGGTGGATAGTGTTTTTTTCCTTATCTACCTCTCGAGGAGACAACTCAGCTGTTGGATGTGAACCTCGATCAACAGTTGATACGTGTTACATTTTTTGGGTTGATGTTGGGCTGGCAAGACACCTCCATATGGAAGGACATGGTCTAACACTAATTATGGATAGAATGAGGTATAATCTAGTACCAGAGTTCAATTCACCAGCGGTCGTATGGGAAAAAGAAAAACTGCCCCTCCCCCCCGAGGCTGCAAACCCTAGCCGTCGTGACCCCCTTCACGTGTTGTCCCAGCCTCGCCGATGCCAGTGCCGGCAGTGGTGGCGGTGCCTGGATGTCGAAGATGGGCGAGAGGAGAGGCGCACCCGGCGGCCAGTCCTACGCACGGATGGTGGTTTGGGTGCGTAGGGGGCGACACCACCTGTACATGCGCACGGGACGGGAAGTGGAGCGAGGTGGTGGACCCGACCATGGCGGCATGGTGGTGCGGCCAGGCGCGACGAGGGGCGTCGGCGACGTCTACACGGACACGCCGATGGACCTATTGCAGGCTGGCACACGGCAAGGCCGTGCTGGGTATCGGGATCCCGGGGCGGCGCTTGGGCTCCTCGAGCTGCGGGTGGAGCCCTGGCGGAGGCGCGGGCCTGTTCAGGTCCGACTGGGCCTAGGATTCGTGTCGTGCCTCTTCCTGCAAATGATCTTCTCTATGTCTGGCAGCGGAGCACTCTCTATTCGACTTCTTGCCGGTTCGTCTTCTCTCCTCGGCCACCGACCGGTAGCATCGTGGCTGCTTGTGCAGATCTCAATACGGCGAATGTGACATTGCACCTTATGCCTTGAGTTTGCTGGATCAGGTGGTATTTGGTCATGCGCACCCATGCTTTTATTCTGACCATTTTGTTTTGGAGGGAGCGACGGGAGCTCCGTTCTTTGTTGCCATCATGGGACATTTTGGTCCATGGCGAAGAAAGAGAGGCGGAGAATATCATGATGGCCGGATTGGAGGACTAGCAATGGAGTTTCGAGTCTTTGTGTTATCGAGGGACTTGCTTTGTGTTCTGGGTTTCGCAGCAGCAATATGTAAGTGGGACCGATAGCACAGATGAAGTTCAGAGTCTTACCTCTCATGGTGAAAATCAAGGTCTAGCCTTAATTGGTTGTGTCTGGCAATGGCCTTGTTGAAGTTATTTAACTAGTTTTCTCTAACAACAACAATATGTAAGTGGTGGCAGGTCTAGCCTTAATTGGTTATGTCTGGCAATGGTCTTGTTGAAGTAATTTGATCAGTTTTCTCTAACTACACTTAATCTCTAGTCAAATTTGTTACTACTGGTCAACCTTCCCGCTCGGCCACTGATGGTTGTGAAATACGCCACTTTTTCTCGCGTTTAACCCCTTAGCTAAGTCAAGAAGTTGACTAAGTTTAGCTCTCAACTTCCCACTAATGACTAATTAATGCAAAGACGTGCAATCTCTTCTATCTTTGAATGGTATGCAGAAATCACGTCATAATGACAAATGGATCTGCAATTATTGAAGAAAATCGCGTCAAGACTACAACAAAGTTGAATATGCGTCAAGAGGCTATTCCAGGGACTTTAACGGGCATCGGTACAGGCAAGCCCCGCTCGTAGCGTACGCCTTTACTATGTGTTGCAACCTTCCTGAGGTCAAACCCTATAAGTTTTGTGAAGGAACCGACGCCAAAAGGAGAGCCATTCGTCGCCAAACAGAGCCGCCATCCATCAGATCCATCTGCACCACACCGAAGGAGATCCACCACCATAGTCCATCCATTCCATCTCCAATCTCCTCCATAGCCATATCCATCACCATTGTAATTGTGATTCCAATCCAAGTATTTGCCACAATGATTTCTATCTATGTTATTGATCTCGATATTATGTGTGAGTAGTCCTCACGGGTTGCGGGTTGGGGTGAATTCTCGCAATGTTTATGTACATCTAATCTTATTATATGTGTAAAGATTAAATAGGAGTTTTGCAATCGTGTATCCTTGTCTCTTTTCCTCGTTTCAATGAACTGCAGGTACCCATATCATTCGGATCGATCAAGGGAAGAGGTGGGATGAGTGGAGAACGGCGTGCTACCGCGAAACCTCAGTGACAGAAAGGGGAAAGTAACAGTATATGTTTAGTGATTCATTCGGAGTCATGGCACAATCATCTAGCTTAATGCTTTGGTCTGTATTCATATACTTAATAAATGTTGTTGCTCGCGGCTGTGAGGACAGTGGTAAGACCAAGAGGCTCTTATCACCTCTGGTTTTAGGGGTGAGAGTATTTACGGATGTGCTGCTCACAAATCTGTTATGTCTATTTTATTTGGTACACATTTGTGATTCAATTATATATGCATGCATAGGTGCATGGGAAACCTTAACCCTGGCCTATTTCCATCATTGAACACAACACCCTTAAAAGTAAACTAGATAGGTCCGGTAAACATAAAATCAAATTAACTAGCAAGTCTTGTAGATGTTTTCTTTACACCATTTTAGTAGTGCTTCCCAAGGTTCGATTAAACCTAGGTCTACTAGGGAAAAAGTTTATCATACTACAATCCGTAATCCAGATCGAAGGTATCAACCCTTTTTCTGGCGCCGTTGTCCGCAAAGCAATTTCGCTATTCTGGTAAGGTTACTAGAGACCTTGTTAGTCAGTTTTATTTCGATTTAAGTTTTTATTTTACTTTATTAGTTTACTGTGTTATTATCTACTTGAGAACATAAAAAAATTAGTTACTTGTTCTTTTAAAATCAAAGGAGAAAATACCAAAAAGATAATCACCATGGCAGAAAGAAACTTGGGGAATATGCTATCCCAAATATGTGACATGATGCGCATTAAAGATGTTGACCCCAATACCGTAAAATTATGCTTGTTTCCTTTTTCACTAAGAGGAAAAGCGAAAGACTGGTTGCTAGCTATGCCTAAAGGCACTATTACTTCATGGGATGAATGTACTAATATAGTCATAACTAAGTTTTTCCCACCATCAAAGACTATGCAGCTGCGTTCTAATATTACAGGTTTTAGACAAGAAGACCGCGAGCCACTAGCGCTTGCATGGGATAGGATGAAAGAAGCCACCATGAATTTTCAAAGTCGTGGAATAGAGGACTGGTTAATTTTGCACTTATTTTATAATGCCCTTAACCCAATGTCAAAGCAATGGTAATGTTTCAATTGAAAATACTTTCAAAAAAGTTATGCATGCTCAAACTGAATAGAATAGCACCCTTACAAAGCTTACTGAAAATCATAGCACTAAGTTAGGGAATTTATCTAATCAAACTATTTCTCTTAAGAACGATGTTCAAGTTCTATAGGAAAGGACAAAGACCGTTGATGCACAATTGGGGAAGATAGTTGAAAGCCAAACTATAATACTTGCAAGATTTGCAGGTAAGCCAGATCCAAACCCCTTTGAGGATCTTAAGATGATTAGGATCGACAGAGAAGGAGAATCACCTGAAGAACTGGACTATAGCAATGCTCCAACACCAGAGTACTCCGTGGAAGATCTAGTGAAAATGATCACAGTCAAGCATCGTGGAGTCGATGAAGGTAATGGTACCATGTACCGCCAATTTATTTATGAAGTTGTTATCACCCGATTTTGGCCAAATCAGGAGATGGGCCGTAAGTGAAGATGGGCTTTGAAGATTACACGTGGAGCGTCTTTGAAGCGGCCTTGCGCGAAGAGTTTGGGCTTAACTGCCTATGTATCTGTAATATAGTAGATCGCATTGTAACTTATATTAAGAGATAGAGTTTGACTCATGCACGGTTAGGTGCACGTCCAAATTAGAAAGTCCCTTGGACTATAAATATGTATCTAGGGTTATCGGAAAAGGAGGACAATCACGTTCACAACAAACACAAATCAGGCGCATCGCCACCCCTTCCTTCGAGGGTTTCTTCCGGGTAAGCATCATGCTGCCTAGATCGCATCTCGCGATCTAGGCAGACGCGTTTATTCGTCTACCTTGTGCTGCTCGTGCTGAAGCGTTGTTGATGGCGAGCAGCACTACTTATCATTAGGTGTTTAGGGGCTTGCATTGATGCTTTCTCGTGCATATCTGCGTGGCAATGCCGTCCCTCGCAGCTGCCCTTACACCTATCTGGGTGTAAGGGCAGCATCTTGCTTGTTCGTTACTTAGTGGATCCGATCTGTTATGGTTGCTCCTTGCTCCGCAAGGATTAGTTTAATATCTGCATAGTTAGGCCTTACGACGGGGTCGGACGATCCGGTAGTGCGTTAGGTGTTGTTTACCGTTCCTACAAGGGATGTTCCGGGAATTAACGTAATGTTGGTTTTTAGGCCTCTTGTAGGGGTAGTTTTCATCATCTTCCGTATCTGCTAGGCCCGACTACGCGTAGGACGTTCCGGTTATGCGGTGAAAACCCTAAACCGTCGTAGATTGGTTTAGCTTTGTTTTGATCAAGCAGGATCCCCATGCCATTGCAAATCCAACTTGAACCATGGGGCGATCGGCCTTTGAGCCGATCCACAGGAAACCTGAGAGCCGATAGGGCTCGTATTTAATGTTTACGTGTCTACCATGCGAACAATCGAAGCAATCTAACACCTTCCTGGTCGGGTCTAGGTCAGGTGGCACGCCCTAGCAACCGCCGGGACGTGGCTGGAAGACTTGCGGGACGACGCGAGGTGCCAGGGTCCACTAAGCGGCCTTGGGAGCCTCCCGGCTCTTCGTGTTGCTTAACCATTGCCCGCCGGTGGGTTTTGGCAGGTAACACATTCTGGCACGCCGGTGGGACATCTTCTGCAACATCCACGTCAACACCGACATCCGAGATGGCAGAGGAACAGATCACATACGAGGATCTCCTGCGGAACACAAGAAGAAGTACGATGAGCTGAAGGCCATCGTTGATGCCGAACTCATCGGCTCCTTTGAGAAGACCCGTTCGCACGGCATCAGGTTCAAAGGATTCACACCACAAGGCGTCCTCGAAGGGTTGGATCTGTCTCTCCCTTCAGAGGAACGTAAGAGCCCTGCGACAGGAAATCAACTACGTGGTGGCTCATTCGCTGCATCGGCATTCTGAGAGCCTAAATACGTTGGAGCACGTTGCGCTCCATGTGGTGCAAGAGGTCATGAAGCATCGTACTCCTTCAGGACCTGCTCTAGGGACTCACCAGGGAGAGGTGCAACTCCACACCAGGCCACCATTGCCGTACTCGATGGCAGCTCCACAGCAACAAGGTTCACCGGCATACGTTGTCTACAAGGTTGGAGGTGACCCGTGCGACTATCAGTTCTTATATGAGCCGCCTAAGGAGATCCCGCACGGATACGTGTGCACGTTTGTGCCGGATCGCAACAACTGGACGCAGCGATCCGAGCTCCAACAGGAGGGATTGCTGAGCAGGAGCAATTGTTCCGGCAGGAGGGACGGCTGCAGCAGCGGGGAGTTTGAGAGCAGACGCTGAGAAACAGGCGTGGCTAGCTAAATATGCCACAGCACCAATCCATGAAAGCTCAGCTGCTACTTCCTCCACCGCGGATCAGAGCAGTCTTGAGAGACCAGTTTGGCATCCCGCCGAAGAAGAAGATAATCGGCTATTCCAAGCCGTACCCCAATGAGTTTGACCTGATCCCACTACCACCTAAGTATCGGCTCTCCGGACTTCACAAATTCAGTGGGTCAGAAGGATCTACTCAATCGAGCATGTGAGCCGATACTTGGCCGGTTGGGCATGGTTTCAGATCGGATCAGCTACGGGTGAGGTTCTTTTCGCAATCCCTCACCGGTCCAGCTTTTGGATGGTACACCTCGTTGCAGCCAAATTCAGTGCGATCATGGAAGCAGCTAGAGGAACAGTTTCACACGCAATATCATTCGAAGTTACGAAGCGGGCATTGCCGAGCTAGCACAGGTTCGGCAGAAGCGAGGAGAGACAGTGTCTGAATACATTCAGCATTTCAGAACTGTCAAGAACCGATGTTATTCGGTTCATTTATCTGAGAAAGAAGCAGTCGAGCTGGCCGTGGCAGGCCTTGCAGCGCCATTCAAGGATCTCGACGCTCCAAGTGGAGTACACCCACGCGCACATGGTCCGTGAGGCTGACCTTATATGAACAGCGCCATCCAGAATCGTACCAAGACAAGTTCAAGCGCGCAGTGGTCAATGCTGATGAGGATGAAGATTCTGCGGAAGATCGGGAAGTCGCAGTAGCTGAATGGACTCGGACGGCAGCACTGTGTCCCAAATGGGTGAATCCACAGGGCCTCCAAGAGGGTTTGACTTTGATGTGAGCAAAGCTGCAGCGATCTGCTATTGAAAGAGAAACAATTGAAGCTACCCGAAGGCCACAAGATCCCTACGGCACAAGAGATGAACAAAAGGCCATACCGCAAATGGCATCATACGTTCACGCACGCCACCAACGATCGCAAAGTGTTGCGCGACAAATTCAGATGGCGATAGAATCAGGCCGATTAACTTTCGGACAGTTTGCCATGAAGGTAGACATGCGTTTCCGGACGTCAACATGGTGGACCTAAGCCACTCCATAAGGGAGCCAGGGTTCTCTTTCGATGTCAATATGGCAGGGCTGGTGAGCCGCCATGGCAAAGATAAATCAGAGAGCAGCCACTCTCGTGGCAAAGATAAAGAGGAGGCCGTTCCACGCGACCGGCCCCAGGATGATGATAGACGATACCTAACCGAGGAGGAAGTGAGAAGCATACGGTATCAACGCCCACTCTCCGTGCATCTCCTCAACAAATATGAGCAGCAGTACGACCGACGTCGGCGCCACGACGAAGACGATGAAAGATATCGTCGGTCAGATGCCGGACAGGAGGTATCGTCGCACGACGAAACAACGACGGTACGAGGTCACGCTAGAGGGAGGTCAAGGGAGCAAGACAACATGGATAAGCACTGGGACTGTCCTTTCTTCAAACATTGCTGGGACTCCGGAATGAGCCGATTGCCAACAATCGAGAACTGCCAGAATGCAAACAGCAGAGGAGGAGGACAAATGAAGTCTCAGTGTTCGAGCGTCTAGGGCCTCTCCCACCTCATAATAAACGAGCTAAGTCATCTCAAGAAGAAGACTTCGAGGAGTCAGATGGAGAAGAAGATAGGTATCACCGACCAAGGTGGTGCCCCGATGGACTCAGCCATTCTCAAGCGTAGGGTGCAGCGGCTGCGAAACCGGAAGAAGCCGAGGTACGCACCTGTACACGTTGAGAAAAGCGCAGCCCGATCTGGCCGCGAAAATTCAGCAAACATTGGAGACGGCGCGCCCACCAAAGAAAGTATGGCGCCCAAACACGAAAGCCGATGCACGCATCGGCTGATGTCGAGCGAGGCATCGGCGACACAAACATGGTGTTCATACTCCCGTCGGAGTTTCGCGCTCCAAACGACGAGGAGGTATCGTGGCTCAATTCGATCGGTCCACGACCAGTTATCTTTGAGAAGCCACGAGATAGAAGCTAGGCATTTGAAAGCCCTATACCTAAGGGGTTACATCAATGGGCAGCCTGTCAGCAAGATGTTGGTTGACACCGGAGCGGCAGTCAACATAATGCCGTATTCCATGCTATGACGTTTGGGGCACTCCAGTGATGATCTGATCAAGACCAATGTCACATTAAACGATTTCAACGGCCAAGCGTCAGAAGTGAAAGGTGTTCTGAATGTAGAGCTTACTGTAGGCCGGAAAACCATACCTACCGCGTTCTTCATTGTCGACAGCAAAAGCAATTACGCCGTCCTATTAGGAAGGGATTGGATTCACGCTAACTGTTGCATTCCATCTACAATGCACCAATGCATCATACAGTGGGATGGAGATGAAGTGGAAGTCGTTCAGCAGACGACTCAATCGAGATATCGTTAGCTGCCATGAGTGTGTCGGAAGCAGATAACCAAGAGCCGCTCTCTGGAATCAGTTTAGAGGGCTGTGAGCGCATCGAAGCTTCGAAAAATGGGGTAAGGCTGGTTTATCCACCGGCCTAACGGAGTAGCAACGTCCAAGACATTGGACGTACGTGGCAAGGCCGATCCCTGCGATCGGCCCTCAAAAAATGAAAAGTAAAGGATCTTATCTCCAACATGCCACGTAGCTACAGTGGAAAACCAAGGGATGCTAAACCTTCATGAAGCATTGCAATGAAAAGGGAGGCCGATTCCCGCAATCGGCCAAAATTATCCTCGACGTGCGTTTTGTCTGTGTACAGCATTGATCCAACAGATGCCTGAAGAGCCGATACCATCAATTACTTGACAGAATTGGCTCGGGGGCACATAGACGGATGAGACACGAGGATACGAAGCTTGAGTGGATGTCAAATACCCAGCAGAGCAGCTCAAGTATGGGGGCCGATGCATAAATAAATCGGCCATATGAAAAATTGAAAATCAAAAATTTTTGGGCACAGCCGATGCGTAGACATCGACTTAAGAATTAAAAGCCGATGCACGGCCATCGACTCAAGGGATACGACTGTTACAAGCAGAAGCCTAATGGAGCGGTCATCGAGTTACGTAGCGAGGCTCTACCGGAGGAACTCCCTCGTGGAATTGTTGGTGGCTCCGTTAGCAAATCTTCAAGATCAGCAGCGCCTGCGTAAGCATGCGGATCGATCGGAACTGAAGGAGCTCGGGGGGCAGCTCACCCTGAAGGTTCTCTGCTCTTGAAAGCCGATTTGGTTAGAATCGGCTGATGCTACATTACAATTTGAAAGCCAACGGTGGCCGACTTGGTTGGTTCACTTTCGTTTTCACCTTGACTGAGGCTCGGGGGGCAGCTCACCCTCAAGTTTCTTTGTTTTGGGGAGCTAGAGCCACCAATTTGAAGAGGGAGCCATCATAGTTGATAGGCTTTGGGCCAGTTTGTTGCTGCAAAGAGATAGAGCATCATAAGGACAATTGTGGGCGAGTGATGCCTTTTTTGCAAAAGTGCTAGCTTCAGCATTCGAGTTGATCCAGCGACAGTCCTAGGGTTCTCCTGAAGGCAAAGAGGATCTGAAATTCAGAGTTAATGGGGAGACTGGACATTATTTCAAGGAGTTTTGCTGCTAAGTCTAACATTCCATTCAGTTGGATCTGCATGTACAAGATCTGGGGTTTGCACGATTGTGGCTTGGCCCTGTTTGACCGGGAGTTTGGAGGTCCGGGTGGATCTATCTCGAAGTTTATCATGAGAGACCGATGCGTTGCCATCGGCTCATTGAGCATTGACCGAATTGACAATAGGCAGACTCAGTACGAAGGGCAATCGGCAAAATCAAATTGGGAAAATTCTTCATTGATGAACGAGATTTCTTACATGAAGAGCTGATTGCTCTCAAAAGGATGTCCTAGGGGATACATTGCCCCATCTACTACTCCTAGCTCTATCCTATCTAGGGGCCACTACTGCCCTCGTCGTCGCCATCGCCGCTGTCGGCGCTGCTCCCGGCCGGCTCGTTGTCGCTACTGTAGCGACCACCGGCGGGACCTTCATTGTCCTCGTCTTCTTCGCCTGTCGTCATCGTCACGAAGTCACTGATGTTGCCCGCCAAGGACAGAGACGCTTGGCCGGCGGCTCGTCGAGGAGGTGTCGTCTCCTCCTCTTCCTCCTCCTTCACCTCCTCGGAGGAGAAACTGTCCCAGAGAAGCCGTCGTGCGCTTTCCTCCTCCGATTCCCCAATGGCGAGGAAGCGGAGGTCGCTCTCCCCGTCCGTTAAGGACTGGTCATCTTCGGACCAGATGGAGGAGTCGTGGCTCGACTCGTCCCCGTCGGCTATGGCGCGGCGGATGTTGGCCGCGGGCCTCCTGCGGGTCCCACTCCGGCGTCGGCTCGCGGGAGGGGGAGGATTGGGTGGAAAGACCCGATGAGGGGGAAGAAGAGGAAGAAGACATGATGGCGGAGGAGGGTTTTTGGGAGTACTAGTGTGAAGAGGATGAAGAAGGGAAATGCAAGAAGTGGCTAAATAAAAGGGGATATAGCGATTTAATGCTTAAGCAGTTTCCAAGGACGTGGTGTCAAAACTGTCGAATCGTGCAGAGAAGTTGAGAAGGCAAGACGTCATGATGAGGTATACTGCGACGGTTCTACTCTGCCACGACATGACCCCTCAAAGGAAAAACAGATGGTTTTGAAATTATCATTACCAAAACCAGGGGGCATGTGTTATCACCCGATTTTGGCCAAATCAGGAGATGGGCCGTAAGTGAAGATGGGCTTTGAAGATTACACGTGGAGCGTCTTTGAAGCGGCCTTGCGCGAAGAGTTTGGGCTTAACTGCCTATGTATCTAATATAGTAGATCGCATTGTAACTTAGATTAAGAGATAGAGTTTGACTCGTGCACGGTTAGGTGCACGTCCAAATTAGAAAGTCCCTTGGACTATAAATATGTATCTAGGGTTATCGGAAAAGGAGGACAATCACGTTCACAACAAACACAAATCAGGCGCATCGCCACCCCTTCCTTCGAGGGTTTCTTCCGGGTAAGCATCATGCTGCCTAGATCGCATCTCGCGATCTAGGCAGTGCACGTTTATTCGTCTACCTTGTGCTGCTCGTGCTGAAGCGTTGTTGATGGCGAGCAGCACTACTTATCATTAGGTGTTTAGGGGCTTGCATTGATGCTTTCTCGTGCATATCTGCGTGGCAATGCCGCCCTCGACACCTAGCTGCCCTTACACCTATCTGGGTGTAAGGGCAGCATCTTGCTTGTTCGTTACTTAGTGGATCCGATCTGTTATGGTTGCTCCTTGCTCCGCAAGGATTAGTTTAATATCTGCATAGTTAGGCCTTACGACGGGGTCGGACGATCCGGTAGTGCGTTAGGTGTTGTTTACCGTTCCTACAAGGGATGTTCCGGGAATTAACGTAATGTTGGTTTTTAGGCCTCTTGTAGGGGTAGTTTTCATCATCTTCCGTATCTGCTAGGCCCGACTACGTAGGACGTTCCGGTTATGCGGTGAAAACCCTAAACTGTCGTAGATTGGTTTAGCTTTGTTTTGATCAAGCAGGATCCCCATGCCATTGCAAATCCAACGTGAACATGGGGCGATCGGCTCTTTGAGCCGATCCACTGGAAACCTAAGAGCCGATAGGGCTCGCATTTAATGTTTACGTGTCTACCATGCAGAACAATCGAAGCAATCTAACACCTTCCTGATCGGGTCTAGGTCAGGTGGCACGCCCTAGCAACCGCCAGGACGTGGCTGGAAGACTTGCGGGACGACGCGAGGTGCCGGGGTCCACTAAGCGGCCTTGGGAGCCTCCCGGCTCTTCGTGTTGCTTAACCATTGCCCGCCGGTGGGTTTTGGCAGGTAACAGAATAGCATGCAAAGTTCGTGATGTATAATAACAATATAAGAAGCTAGCTAAAAACTCTCAACTAAGCTTGATGATATATTTGAGCCCACTATTAAGATCCATATTGGAACGAATGAGGTGGCTGCACTTTGTGATCTTGGTGCAAGCGTCTCCACCATTCCAAAAAGCTTATTCGATAAGTGAAGAATGGGGCCATTTAAAACTACTGAGCTAAGACTTCACTTAGCTGATTCAACTTATAGGCAAGCTGTAGGTATTAAAGATAATATTGTAGTAGAAATAAAAGGATGTCCTGCTCTTATTGATCTTGTTATTGTGGACATGCCTGAAGATCCTATAGCTCCTATAATTTTAGGAAGGCCATTGCTTAGAACTATAAAAGCTCCAATCAATTTGCATGAAGGGAATGTGAGAATTGGACTACGATCCAAAGACCCATTTGTAGTACACTTCCCTAGAAAGAAGAAGGCCAGACTTGATGATAATGGGATTATCACTTTGAAAGCTAGTTACTTTGGAGTTGGTCTTCCACTTCCTACATCTAGGTGGTCACCATCTTGGTCAAGCTAATTGACCTTATCTAGAAGCGCTTCATGGGAGGCAACCCATGCTTAATAAATTTTCTATCTAGTTTTTGTTTATGTTTTATTTGTTTGTTTGTTTTTGTTTCTAATAAAGATTGTTCATGAGATCCTTCGGAAAAGAGGAGAATAAATAAGTAGCAATGCCTCTGATTTTATGTACAAACACCTGAGAATTCTTGAAATTATATATTACTATTTTTCCTTAGTTATTTTGGAGGCAATGTTGATGTACAAGGGCATGTGAAGGAACGCACAGAAATCAAAAGTTTCGCAGATTCCAGTAACTTTAGCGACCATTGGTATGGTGGCATCTGGACGTACCACACGCCTGTACCACATCTTCAGCCTGAGGAAGAAAAATTGGAAGTTTTGTCGAAGGAATCAGTAACTTTCGCGACCATCGGTACGGGCAAACAAGACCGTACCACCCGGCCGTACCACCTCAACGATGAAACCTCAAATTTTCCTACTCGTTAGTGGGATCAGGGATACTTTCAGGAAGAAATATATCGAAGAGTTAGAAATGGTTTAGCTGAAAATCTTAGTTTATCAGAAGGTTGATCTAAAATTCCCGAAAATTAGCCTTTTATGATTATGTTGGTAATAATCTGGCAAAAGGTGGATTATTCAGAGCAAGCTCAATGGAAAATGGGGATGGAATAGCTGTTGTATGGTTAGGACATCCTGACTTTAGAGATAAAGAAGGACATGAGCTTTTTGTACGATGTATGCCCATTTTTTTTGAAACATTTCCGGTTGTTTTGGTGTAGATGAAGAGGAAATTGTGAGAGCGGACGTTCCTTTTAGAAGAGCAGAATCCAAATATAGTGTTGAACCAAGTAACTTTCGCGACCATTGGTACGGGATACGACCGTACCGAGTGAACCGCCTTAACCGAAGGTGGCTGCACCCCATACGGGCGGGATGCGCCCGTACCGTCTGCCCGTACCACGCGTCAAAAATGACTAATAGCATGAGAAGAGGTAAACCTAATCAGATTTTCATATCCTCTCTCTTTTCTTCTTCCAAACTCAAAACCTACTCCATTGGATCTCTAAATTTGTTCGTTTTTATTTGATTCCTCGCACTCCATCGAAGTATGGTATGTTTCTCCTCCGATCCCCAACTTTTTATCCGGGAATCCATGCTCTAGCTTTTGCCATTATCAATCTAGACTTAGGTTATATTATGAACTTCATCACCCTAATGAGCATGCTAGATTTCGAAATTAGAGGAGAATCTTTTATAAGATGTGTAGAGGATGATCATATGTCTATTTCTATCGGATCAAATTCTTAATTTTTTAAAGTTTTTAATTTGTGATTAAGATACTTAACTCCTAATTACTTTTTAGATGAACACAAGGAGCCGCTCGCGCGCTGTGGCTACACAGGCTGCACTACCGGTTGACGACACCCCCGCTTCGCTCGTGATTGAGTTCAATGAACGAAGTCATCTCAACCGTTTCAACCGTCTCAAGGACCGCGAGATCAAGTCGAAAAAATGGGCATGCCCCCATATTCTGAACCAACTAGGCCTACGCCATGATTTCAATACTCTTTGCAACAATGTTGGTTTGCTTGACTTTGTTTTTCAGGAGGTCGCCACTTGACACTCGAGTTCCTCAGCACCCTGAAGCATACTGTGGGACAGTTCCACAACTCTGAGGAGAATCAACCCGGAGTCGACCGGATATCATTCCGTTTGATGAACCGTGAGTATGAGCTGGCTCTAGATGAGTGGTGCAACTACTTTGGCTTTGAGAATAGCACCACCGCCAACCGTTATGCATGTTCTATTCTGAATCCTTCTCCTAGCAGATACTTTAAGAAGATGAGCATATCTAGCACACTCCCCCAAGGAAATTCTATTGAGTGTCCTGCTATTCTCTATTTGTATTATGTTATCGACAACACCTTGCAGGCACGTGGTGATTTCACAAGACTCAATGAAGAGGACATGATGCTCCTCGCAAAGGTTGTATTCCCAGACAGCAACATCCATCCAAACTTGGGCGCCCTTCTCATCATCCACCTGGACCACCAAGCACTTGAAGCTCGGGGCCCCATATGTGGAGGAGGAGTCATCACCATCTTGGAAAGAAGACTTAACACCAATGTGAGTAATTTACGAGCATTAGAAGGCCCTCGCCGTCTTGGTTTTACTACTCTAAATGCATGTCGTATGGTTTGTAAGATAGATGGTAGATTTTACTTCAACATACCGGGAGCTGATCACCTGATCGCTGCCCTCTGCCTAATGGTATGTTCTCTCTCGAGGATGGGCGTTTGCATTATGATGCGCAGGTTGAGGAAAATCTACCATAACAACAAAATGAACCTGAAGGAGAAGAGGAAGTTGAACAAGAACATGCAAGACCAGAATAGGAGCAGCAGCCACTCCATGACTTCACCACCTATCAGGACATGTACGCACTCGAAGGAAGTATTGAGAACCTAAGCAACATCTCCATCAACCTTCGAGACACCACCACCGATCTTAATTACCCGTTCACTCATTGGAGCGGCCAATGAAACTCTGGGAATTATCCTCCACCACAATGAGCTCCACAAGAGGGCTTGCAAAAGCCTAAGCTCGGGGATGTGTTTCTCAAGCATTTTTATTTATGTTTAATGAAATTTGTACTCCAGATCTTTAAGAGAGCTTTGAAACACTCGTGTTGGTCTGTTCCAACATTTTGCTTTTTATTTGTTTTCCATTTTTAGTTTGTTTTCCTTTTTATTTGTTTGTTTTTAGTTCCTTACTTTGTCGCCAATCTTTTTAGTTTTCCCACTCAATCCCGATTCACAAAAATACAAAAAAAAATTCCTCTTATCCTTATTCTTGAAAAAGCTGATTTGCATTTGCCTCTTTGCTTTGATATTATTAATGAGAGAGATTTACCAAGAGTTTTGATGGAAGACATAATAAGGGAGAAATATGAAGTCGCCTACAAGAGGTATGTCCTATGTCTCCCACTTTAGAAGTTTCAAATTGTTTATGCTAGTCAGTAGACTTGTTAAGATATGGTATTAGTGGGAGTGATTTGAAGCAATTGGAGTAGAGTTTTTATTTGTATCTTTAATAAATTGTGAAAGCTCTTACTCTAGTTCCTTTAGTTAACCGACTGTTGCCTTGGAAATAATATTGCCAAACAAATACAACAAGAAAATTTCTAGAATTATGACTTGTACGATGACCGATTGTCTTAAGGGTATAATTTTGAAGATACTTAAGTCCATAGATGTTGGGATAGACTTGATAGCACTCTTGATAAGAGTTGTTTGATAGAATTAAAACCTAGTGGTAGCTGAGATGCATGCCAAGCTGCAATATCGTGAATCAAAGTATGATAATGATTTAAGCTTGTCTACAAACTGTGGTGCACACTCTTGGGATGCTAGCAACTCCGCTGGCTTATGAACGATTCGAGGTATAAATCCCAATTTCCGTTATGAGTTGAATGTGCGGCTAGCCAGCTACTCCCGCGTACTACTGGCCCCTTGAGTGTTGCAAATTTTACTAAAAAGGTCATTCATGACTCTTGATTAGAAACTATCAAAGGAATCCAAAAGTATCACTTCTCAAGTCTTGGCATGAACTCGCTACTACTAGATGAATATTTTTGAAAGACAATGAATGGATACTAAGCGTTTTGATAGCCTTGATCATTTGATGTGGTCATAATTAAAATACTTCATTGCTTATACCTCTTTTGACATGAATTCTCATAATTAATTTTGATGATAATAAACTTCCAGTGTTCCTTGGCAAACTGAGAGTTAACTACTTAAGCTATAGTGATTGTTTACACAGCTAGTTATTCATACTTATAAGCTTTATTGTGATTTCTCGAGTTACCAATGCTTGTATTATATTCTTGGCACTTCTCTAACAATGATAAGCTTTCAAATGGAAGAAGTGCTGGACTCATAAGTTATTCATACTTGTAAGTGATTTTACTTTCTCGTTATTCTGGTTTAAACGCCAAGTTACTTATGGTTATTTGTTTTTTTATCGAGGACGATCAAGTTTAAGCTTGGGGAAGTTGATGACTGTGAAATACGTCACTTTTTCTCGCGTTTAAACCCTTAGCTAAGTCAAGAAATTGATAGAAAATTACCTCTAAACTTGCCACTAATGACTAATTAATGCAAAGATATGCAATCTCTTCTATCTTTGAATGGTGTCCAGAAATCACGTCATAATGATAAATGAACCTGCAATTATTGAAGAAAATCGCGTCAAGAGTACAACAAAGTTGGCTAGGCGTCAAGAGGCGGTTCTAGGGACTTTAACGGGCATCGGTACGAGCAAGCCCCACCCGTACTGTCCGCCTGTACCATGTGCTGCAGCCTTCCTGAGATCAAACCCTATAAGTTCTGTGAAGGACCCGACGCTAAAAGGAGAGCCATTCGTCGCCAAATAGAGCCCCCATCCATCAGGTCCATCTGCACCACACCGAAGGAGATCCACCACCATAGTTCATCCAATCTCCTCCATAGCCATATTCGTCACCATTTGTCAACACCCAGATTTTTAAGTCCAGATGCCTATTATGTCATTCATCGCAATCCCAGGATAATGTTGTTGCGATGCATAATAGTTGAATATCACAGTCATCATTTATTACAAACCATATTGTCTTACAACTGGAATCACATGATCCATATTACACAAATAGTTGATCTATTGGTCAACGAACCAACACAAGTTCATAGCGGAAGCGTAAAGATAAAGGGACTCTCTAGTCCACAGGCCAACGCTTGACGAAAGCTCCTAGTTGTCATAGGCGTCCTGCTGGTCATCGCCTTGGTAGTTCTGTTCATCATCATACTCTGGCCATTTGAAGCCAGGGACAAAGCCGTAAGTACTTTAAGTACTTGCAAACTAACGCTAAAGTAAATGCTAACCATTTGAGTAATGGTGTTAAGCTCTAGTTTAGTTTGCATAAGCCCAATTTTAGTTCACGAGTATTCGATCATGTGCTAACTAACTCAAGTGGGAACATTAGTGTCATTCCCACAACTTTTGTTGTAAAATCAACAAGTCACCAAGTCACCATTCATTTCAATAATATTTTAAAATCTGACACCGGAAACTGTATGGCCTTTCCAACCGTCCGTAACCGTGGACACGGCTATTCGAATAGATTGACACTCTGCAGAGGTTGCATACTTGTGCCACAACATTTGATTTCATCCGTCGGAATAACTCCGAATCATCGTAACACAGTACGCGGATCATCAACCATAACCTTTCACTTACACATCCTAGTATGAGCACCTCTCCCCATGAGCTTGGCCTCCCAGTGAAAACCAACTGTTAACCCGGGAACTGCACAGGGCTTGGCCGTACAATTCACCTCAATTCACATCATTTCTCAACAACTGAGGCAGCCTCGGATAACCCCTATGATGTGTGTTCAGAGGGAACCCATACTAAAGTGTATAAACTTCCAGTTAAGCCCTACCCATAATCAGGTATTGTGGGGGTACTTAATAATTGAAAAGGTATCGCATTCAAACCAATATCAGGGTTTTATCAAAAATCACTATCTTCTCTTGTTCACATTCAACTTTAAACTTTCAATGGAATGCTTCATCATTCCAAGGTTTCAAATTCAACAAGTCATATGTTCCCATCTAGAGTAGTCAAAGTTTTAGTAGTTTAGCATTAGCACTAATCATGAGGGGTACATTGCTTCGCTGTCTTTGAACTAACTTTGCTACTCTAAGCATCTTGTCCACCTAAATCAAGTTAATTCAACTCTTTGCAAACAACAAGTAAAAACTTGTATGATAGGCTTGTGTAAGAAAGATAAGAATCATGGTGCCTTGCCCAAGGAGGACCTTGCACTTTGCAAGAGTATTAGCTTGCCTTGGTAGTTCTCAAGGTTTTCTTCTTCCTCTTCGGGGTAGAATCCTCCTTCCTCTTGGTATTCTCCGAGGCTAGCGTTTAGATTGGAATACGAGGTATAATCACTAAACAAGCTCAAGAGCTATACTAAGCTCATAATTACTTCACACAAACTATGCTAAGCACACACATAAAATAATTAGGTGCATTGGTTTTCTTTATTAAAGAAAAGTAATTTCCTCTCATTACATATGTAATTAATAATTTCTATTTAGTTCTTGAGAGAAATAATTTCCTCTCATTGAAGTCTTCTTAAGATTTAACTTCTCAAATAATCATACATGAATTCATATTGACCTAAGTCAAACATTCATTATCATTATTTGAGAAAATGATTTAAATGAGGTAGATCACCTCATACCATTTTATAATTCCACAAATGATTTAAATCTCCAAGTATTCATATAGGAGTGTTTGAACTAGGGGTGCAAACTTCACATGAATTCATTTGGGGACAAGATTTAAATGAAGTAATTCACTTCATATGGTTTACATAATAGTTTTGGACAATATCCCTTAGTTAAACTAGCCATATTGTCCATTAATTAAACTAGGGCATGATCATGCAAAGTGACCACACCATTTTCTTGCAGAAACAATTAGTGTAAGTCAAATGTGAGCTATTGGAGTTGGAATTAATTTAATATCTATTTTAGTTGATTTTTAAGAATTATTTGAATATGCAAAAGTCCCTGCCTTCTTCTTTTTATCATTTTATTTCTATAACAAATATTGAGGTGGGACCAGTGGCATATTGTAGAATTTTTCTGTGGCTTTCCAACAATATAAAATTTGTTCAATTTGGCCAAGCCAAACAGATTCTATGAATTTTCAAAGTTGGGTCCAGTATTGAAATTAAACCAAATTATTTAAACGAGATTTGAATTAAACGGGCTGGCAGGAAGCGTTACTGGGCCAGAGTTGAATTAAAAAGGCCCAAGCCAGCCCACCACGCGTCCACGCACGCGTGGGTGGCCTGACATGGGGCTCCACCTGTCAGCGGCACTTAAACGGCGAAGCGTTACGGGGAGAGGAGGACCGTGCGATTAGAGGTGAGATCGACGGCCGAGGATGGTCGTCTTCTCCGGTGAGAAGGGAACTCACTGGCGGCGGCGGTAGGGGGTCGGAGAGCTCGTCGGAGCTCCGGCGAGCTGCTGCGGTGGTCGAGGCGAGGTTGTCGAGGACGAGGATGCAGCCTGTAGCAGTGGCGTCGTCAGGGGCGGCCTCCTTCTCCGGCGATTGCTGCAGGGCTTCCGCGGCGGTCGATTGGACGGCGGCAGTGGCTAATCGAGCATGGTGAGGTGCTGAGGAGGTCGAGGAAGGAGAGGGGAGGGTGGTGGTGTGAAGAGATGGTCGAGGCGAGGCCTCCTTTTATAGGCGCGATGGTGGCCGTGGTGCTGCGGCGAGGTCGACAAGGGCGCGGCCTCTCCGGGGGTCTAGAGAGCTAGGCGGTAGCGCGGGCGTGTTCACGACGTCACGGCGAGGCTACGAGCGTGAACGGCGCGGCAAGGGGACGCGTAGGGTGGTCGGAACCGTGCATACCTGGCGCGGCAATGGCGGGCGCGTTCGTGCTCTCCGGCGGCCATGGTCGCCAAGGCATGACGCGAGCGTGTCCGGCGAGCTCCGCGTGGCGAGGAGGGTACCTGGGCGCGCAGGCTTGGTCGGGGTACGGCGAGGTACGGCGAACGCCGCGTGGCCGTGTCGCGCGCGTCCGTGCGCCGATGACGTCGCCCATGCCGCTCGCGGCGTACCTGGGCACGCGTCGTCCGGGTCCTGTCGTCGTCCTCTCGGTCAATGGCGCGTACGGGAGATCTTCTGGGATCAATGGCGAGCTACTGGACATGGTGGCGAGGCCGATCGTGGAGGGAAAGAGAGGGGAAGGTGTCGAGGTGGAACGTGGCCGGCATGGCCATGTCCACGCCATGTCTGGCCTCTCCTGGTGTTTCCTTGGCATGGGCTCGGTGTAGGGGTGTCCCATGGTCATGGCTAGGGCAAGTGATGGTCAAGTGGTGGCCTGGTTTGATCACATTTTGAAAATTGTGAATCTTGCATATGTTTAAATGTCTCTTCTTCACTTGATCATAGCTCTTGATCCAAAATGAATTTGGTATGGTGCTCTTTACAAAAGTTGTTCACCTTGTTGTTTACTTGGATGACATGCAAAGGTTTGGATTTGTTTGGTTTAGAAATTTTGAAATAGGGAGGCTCAAAGTGGTGACCAGAATATAAAAGTCAGAAATGACCATTATCTCATGTGATCACCTTTTAATTTTTGAATTTGGTTTAAATGGTATATCTTTGATTCCCAAAGTTGTAATTATTCCTTAATATCATATTACAAATATTGGTGAAGATCAAATGGGTCTAGGGTCAATTTACAAAAATGACATAGACCATATGTTAGGGTTTTTAGGATTTTATTAATATTTGATTTCTTTCTCTTTTTGATCTATTTGTTTGGTGATCATCACTTGATCACTCTAGGGTTTTGGAGTTCATCACATACACAATATAACAATCATCATGGCATATCACTCAAAATGCACAAGTCCTATGCAGGGCACTATATGCAAATTAAAAGTTTTTATTAGTTCTCAAATTTGGACCTCTGGAATTGTTCTTCTTCCTTTATTTGAGATTTGGGATGTTACAAACCCTTCCCCCTTACAGAAGATCACGTCCCGAGATCTTAAAGAAAATTAAGTGCTAAAGAGATCTGGGTATTCCTTCTTCATGTCTTCCTCTCGCTCCCAAGTGGCTTCATCTTCAGTATGATTGCTCCACTGTATCTTCAGAAACTTGATGCTTCGGGTGCGGGTGGTTCTGTATGCTTCCTCCAAGATGCGAATCGGCACTTCGCGGTATGTCAGGTCTTGGTTGATATCCACCGAACGGTGATCGATGTTCTTGAACACTTCAGTCTTCTTCGGGACTTCAAGGCACTTCCGGAGGAGTGAGATGTGAAACACGTCGTGCACAGCCGACATTTCTTCAGGAAGTTCCAGTTGATAGGATACTTCGCCGCGGCGACTCAGAACTTTGAAGGGTCCAACATATCGGGGTGCGAGCTTTCCTTTCAGCTGAAATGTCTGCATTCCTTTCAGGGGATACCTTGAGATAGAAAAAATCTCCGATCTCAAAGGTCATCTGACGTGGGCATTACCCGTCGGGTAACCAGTATTGCTCTACCCTATACGGTCCAGGTGGAGGCCCATGAAGGTACTCGAAGACAAGATGGGCCACTAGGACGGTGCGGCGGAAGATTACTTGAGGTACAAGACACGGAAGAAGCCGAAGAAGGAAAGATTAGAGATAGATCTACGTAAACCTACTCGTACTCGATTAAACCTCTCGGGACCTGGCCACCTATATAAAGGCCAGGAGAGGGGCTATCGAGGACACAATCAATCTTAGCGATCTTAGCCAACAAGCTTAGAACTAGGTTACCCTAGTGATTAGCTATCTCGACGAGATCACAGCCGAACTATTCGGCACCCCATTGTAACCTATTATCATCATAATCAAGAACAGACAAGCAGGACGTAAGGTTTTACCTCATCGAGGGCCCCGAACCTGGGTAAATCGCCTTCCCCCGTTGGTCTGTATACCGATGCCTCGTATCAGCCTTGGATTCCATCAACCCTAAGTCCCAACCGGAGGACATTGTCGAGAACACCCCGACATTGGCACCGTCTCGTGGGAAACCTGCAGTACCCGATCAGTCATCGGCAGATCTGATCATGTCGTTGACATCTTCATCGGCACCGCCATCACGAGCTCGGGAAGTCCGATCCGATTCGGCTCCTACGAGTTTACCGCATAGCGATTCTTCTCGCTCGAACTTCTCAGATCTGCAAGGAAACATGGAGATGACCATCGGCAGCGTCCACTACAACGTCAACGCGGAGGGAATCCTCCAGCTGCTAGAGTCGCCCACCTCCGGATCAATGAGTCCTAGCACGTCGTCATCGTTCGATCTATTAGCTGGCCTGACAGAGTCGACCTCGCCCGCGCCTTCGACTCCCTGTCAGCGTCCTCAATGTCGGTGGGATCCGACGAACCCATGTCTTCAGAACTAACCTCCTACTACTGCTCAAACTGCGACGCAGTGCACGGTTTGGGATCAAGCGACACACCGTTCATCTGCAATGCCCGATACTCGTCAGGAGAAGACAGCGTCGGCAGCATCGTCCGGAGAACCACCCGAAGAACAGCACACCATCAGGTCTGCGTCGCCAACAACACAGGAAATACAAGGCACGGAGGAGACGGAGACCGCACGCCTCGTTCCAGCAGGAGGGCGAGCTTCGAAAATAGCGCTAGCAATCGCGACAGCGAATACACCATCGCGGACGAAGAGTGGGCTGGGCGGCTAGGGACAGCCGTACTCAACAACACCCCGCTCCCTGCAGAACCCTCGGTTGGAACCCTAAATGCATACCGCCTATACTAGAGAAAAACCGGGAGCACTTTGCCGAGAGAGCAAGCCACGCCGAGAGACGACTATCCGCGGCAGAACGATCTAGCGAGCGGCGGAGAGCTTCACAAGGAAGCGCTCCCCGAAGTGCTCTTGGGGCGGGAAAACATCGATCAAGGACATCCAGGCTCAGAAGACGATGCCGAGAAATAACGTCGAATCCGACCAAATCTTTCATGACCACGGATACTGCAGGCCACGGCCGAAGAACGTTGCGGAGCAACGGCCAATCTCGCTCGCGTACCTCATCAACCAACGCCCGAAGGATCCATGGCGCAAGCTCATCGCGGTGCCCTAGAAAGTCTCGCCATATTGGGAAACAATCTAGTCCCGCAGAAGGAGAAAACCACGGCACAAGCCAGTGGTTCGAAACATCGGGCGAGAGATGCTCGGGACGAAATCACCCGAGTCGAATCGATAAAGCGAGACGACGACGCACCGCCAGGAAGGATGACGACAGCGACTCCTCAGACGAGGATCAAGAGTACGATGGTGAACTAAGGGGAGCCGATTGTTTGAGTTACAAAATCCGCGAGTCGATGCCACCCAAAAAATTCAAGCCTACTCCCATTGACGCTGCCAAGTATGATGGGCAGCAGGAACCAAGATCCTGGATAGACGATTACCTGCAGACTATGATTCTGCATAAAGGGAACCAGATAGCAGCAATGCAGTGCCTACAGCTCTACTTAAAGGACTCGGCACGGGCCTGGTTAAGAGGACTGCCGAAAGGTTCCATCAAGTCATGGGACGACCTGGTGGATGCCTTCGTTGCTAACTTCCAGGCAACATATAAAAGACCTGTCGGGATCGAGGAGTTACGCAATTGCCAGCAAAAGCAAGGAGTCGATGCGCTCTTACATAGGGAGGTTTACCAAACTCCTAAACGCTGCCGAAGATGTATCCGTAGACAGAGCAATCGACGCTTTCAGCGATGGCGTCCGGCGCGAAAGTTACATAGAAGAACTTGGACAAAAAGCCAAAAACCATCACCAAGCTGATGGAAATCGCCAACAGTTGGGCTGATGACGAGGACAACGTGCGAAGACCACGACAACGCAGTGATGACGAAGACGATGACCAGCCAAAACACGACTCGGGCAGCCGAAGGGATCGGAACAAAAGGAGGAAAAACGACAACAATCTGGTAGCCGCAGGATACTCCGATCGACATGATGATCGGTATGATGAAAGAAGAGATGATCGACAAGATGGCAACCGGAACAACTCTGGAAACCGCAGCAATTATAAACCACGGCAGCAGAGGGCTCCCGAGTTACCCTATGCTGAACGATCAACGCCCCCGTTACTTGCACTCGTATGTCGACTCCAAGGACGGCAAACAAAGTCAAGTCACCTTCTCAGGGATTGTCGAGGGTTCCTTGACATGCATAAACTCATCCAGCAGTCAGGGACAGCAACCGCTACCACCTCCTCCTCCACCTCCACCACAGCACAAGTCCCAGCAGGCCCAACCTCATCAACCCAACGAGACATTCCCACCACCACGTGGGCAGATGAGTATGATCCACAAGACAGTGTCTCGAGAAGAGAGATGAAGAAGCTCACTCGAGAAATTAATCTGAAAGCATCATGGCAAACATCCTCGAGTATGTCGAGTGGTCCTCTCAGAACATTACGTTCAGTCGAGCAGACCACCCGATGACCATACCAAAACCGGGACACGCTGCCCTGGTAGTTGAGGCACAGATAGGGGGATTCAAGATGAGCAAAGTCTTTATGGATGGTGGGAGCGGGTTAAACCTGATTTTCGTCGACACAATTAAGAGTATGGGGATCACCATGGGAATGCTGGAAGAGACAGACACCTGCTTCCACGGGATTTTGCCAACTGAACCAGGTTATTCCCTTGGAAGAATTTACCTGAACGTTGTCTTCGGCAGATCCGACAATTTCAGGAAGGAAAAGATCGAGTTTGAGGTAGTGAACTGGGAGTCACAGTATCATGCTATACTCGGGAGACCAGCCTACGCCAAGTTCATGGCCGTTCCGCACTATGCTTATCTCAAACTGAAGATGCCTGGCAACAAAGGGACAAACATAACAGTCCATGGAAGTTTTTCCCGCTCAGACAGTTGCGACCGCGATTTCCAGAGGATCGCGGCGAAGTTTGGGAGCAAGCAAGAAATTATTAAGCCTCCACCTAAGTTGTTGTTGCGTGAAATCAAGGAAGAAAAGGACGACAGGGGAAGCAAAAAGAAGCCAGCCAACCTTGCTCTTAAAACCTCGACAGCAGAAACCTCAGCAGCAGGAGCTTTGGCAGCAAAAGCTTCGGCAGTCAAAGGTTCAGCAGTTGATGATACAGAAGACATAGAAAACAGCAAGACGCTGGCAGTCACTGCTCAAACCCCTGGTGAAATCAACAACGCCGCGGCTACCCCTAACGTGGTAAATAAGCCAGAAGAAGAGAAGAACCTCTTCCTTGCTTAAGCATTTTATCAGCATTTATTTTTGTTTTTCCTTTAGTATAAACAGGGCTTTCCCTTTCGCCCTCTAGCATTGTGCTTACCTTATCAATAAGAACTTAAGCTTCGATTCTTTGTTAAGCATTGCAGTGACTACAAACTTCTAAGCCCCATCACTATACAAACATAGTACAGGGCGAAGATCGTGCTCCAGAAAGCCTCTACGAGCGCTAGAAAGACGTTCACCCTTCCCTCTGCTATAGATGCCTCTACGAGTGCCGTAAATAGCAAGAGCTTGGAAATACACATAAACAACAACCCACGTTCGATATTTCACTTATGGAAATATCAAGGAACAACAGGCTCATCGGCAGAATCACTACACCCAAAATATTTGGGAGTGCCTGTCGAAATTTAAAACGGTTGAAAGCAAAGTTGCGCATACAACAGGTTTAGCAAGACCTGCAACACGAGCTGATCACTCACATGATTTGCTAAAACAGCCAATATACATACATTTAAAAACGAGCAACTAAGATTCGCTCCAAATTGAAACTTGCCAACGGCAATAACGTGGTAAAAGTACATACGCATGTATCTACCGAATGAAAAGGCGTCATCCACACGCTTGGATAAAGTTGTCAAACCATTTACAAACAGTTATTAAAACCCTGAGATCACCCTTGCGGAGTTTCTTTTTCTTCAGGTACCTTTGAATCTTTCTCGAGTCTGTCGACAATTATGTTCGCACAACAACACCTTCGGATACAGCGCCTCCAAGTCTCCAGTAACGTTGGCAATCGAGAGTAAACCTGCTGAAGGATAACGAGCAAGTACAAGAGCAAGCGTAAACTTGGCTCCTGCAAAAACTTGCGCGCGCACCAAGTCTCGGATCTTCCTGGCGTTACCAAACTCCGACATTAACGCAAGAAGCATGGGGGGAACTGCGTTCAAAGGAAACATCGTCTTCCAAACCACCCTCATGGCTCTATAGCACTTGTCGAAGAAGTGGTGGACCTATTGAACTCGATCCTGAAACTGTGCGACAGCCGATGCCTTCGAGTGCTCTCGCCAGAAAATTTCCTCGGCTGAGGATAACTCGACCAAGGCATTCACACGCTCGTGAATCCGTTTGCTCTCTTCCGCACGATTCAGAGCTATGACTGACAAGGAAGCAAAAGAGGATCAGAGAAAACGCTATCAACCAAAGGGTAAAGAGATTAAAGGACTCACAGTTCAAGCTCTCGGTAGCCTTATGCAGCTCAGTAAGAGCGTACCGCTCCACGTCGGCTGCAGTCTCGCTCTTCTTGTTGATAATCACGGCCAGGGCATAAGTGCTGCGCAGGTCCTTCTCCATCTGGGCGATCCGATCCTTCATCCGTTGGATCTGATCATTTTCGGGAACAACACCAGAAGAGTCATCAACAAACGAGGGCACTGGGAAAACCTGCAGGCAATAGCGTTAAAGAGGATAATATGGTCAAATTAAACATTCAGCAAAACTCCCATCGGGAGAGATATAAGCAATCCCTATCAGGAGAAGCACAAGTGAAGATATTACGATAAAAACATGCTGGCAACATTGCCAGCATAGTATTCATTACAAACTTAAAGTTCTCGCAGCAGAATAATGTTTCATACTAGCCCAAGGGTAAAAATGTTACAACAATCAAGGAGCCTGAGTCTGGGTCGACAGGCTAGGGCCAACCGATGTTTTTCTCGAGACTAAATCAAGGAGTTGGCGAGCACAAGTACGGGCAGACGCCGTAAAAGTGCTCAGATCAATAGATCGCCCATCTTTTCCTTTCGGCAGCTCCTTAGTCATTTCTTCAATGTCAGCCTTAAAGCCGTAACCCATCATAAGTTGGAAGGCAAGTAGGGCGCCATAGGTACGCGAGGTATGCTTGAATACCTCAATGACCTCCTTGGTGTCGACTGCGAAAGCATCAATCAGCTGCCCCAGAGTCTTCTCCTGCGTGGCCTTGGGGAATATCATCGAATGCATCCGCGCCAGAGCACCCTTTCCCTTCTCAAGGAGCCCCCGGGTGAGTTGGTGAGCGGCGAGAACCGTCGACACACCGTTTGCCGGGGAGTTGCTCGGAATTTTATCCAAGGCAGTAGCAGGGATGTCGGCGGCTTCTGCAAGTAGTCAAAGGAAATCATTGACAAAGAAGCAGATCCATAAAAAAGTAATAATCTACATGGGATGTAGGAACTTACCAAGCAAGGCCAAGGCAGATTGGCGGAGGAGTTCATCCTTTTCTGCCGCCCGAGCTTCCTCCTCCTTCAGCCGCTCCTTTAGCTTGTTTAGCTCTTCTTTCAGGGAGTCGACCTCCTGGCGAGCTACGGCGGCCTTTTTGATGGCGCCTTCCAACTTCGAAGAAGAAGACTTAGCCTCCTCCTGCAGCCGATCTTGTCCGCCTCTAGAGAGGTGAATTGAGAGGCGAAGGCCTCTAAAGAGGATATCACACCTCGTAGATCCTTGAAAAAAGGGAATGTTTGACAAGGATCGTTAAGCAAAGACTTACAGAAGGAGGAGCTGCAGCAGCAGCAGGAGCATCTTTCCCTTTGGAAAGGGAGGAGGCTGTCGATGCTTGCGTCACGGGAGCCGCTTTAAGAGCCGAAGCTTCGGAAGCTGCGGCAGCTGGTGAAACAGCATCAGATCTGGCCCTCTTGGGCGGAGGCTCAATGAAAGTGTCATCACTGCAGGGAAGATTCGATTAATCAAGTTATTAGAAGAATTTGAAAAAGTCGAGAAAGTTGAAAATAGTAAGAAGAAAAGCACTTACAAATCAAGGAGGTCATCTTCGTCGGCAAAGCCGCCGATTGATCTCTTCATAGGAGAAGCCCTGGTCTCCTCCGGAGCTGCATCAACAAAGGCATTGTGATCAGCGTCGTCATTGCGCACTGATCCCTCTGTGTCGCAAGTATCACCGGCTGATGGGGGGAGATTGGTATGGGCAGTTTCAGAATCTATCGGGCCATCAGGCTCGTTTGATGGGCTTGTATGTTCGACAGTACAAGAGTCGATAGGCTCTGAAGAGCCTCTTCCTTCGGAAGTGTCATTTGGCAAGTTATGTAAATCCTCGGAGGCTGCGAAGGTCTGTCAAGGGAAAAGTAAATGAGGATAACAGTAATATATGTCGGTAGCAGCATACCAAGAGTTTAAGGAGGAAAATTACCTCTGGTGCTGGATGATCAGCATCAAAAGGAATATATGGAGATATCAGCGGGATCGAATCCTCTTGACTAAAGGAAGTGAGGCGACGGACTTCATCAAGTAGTTCTTTTTCCGATAATTCGGTAGCGTTAATTCTAGTTTCATCTTTTGGACCTGAGTACAACCACATTGGGCGAACCCTAGCCATGACTGGTTGGACTCGACATTTCAGAAACACTGCCGCCAGCCTGCCGACCATGGTTTGCCCGTCAGCCTCCTTGATCCGAAGGAATATGGCAAATAATTCATCGGTGCTACTTTTTCGTCGGGAGAGAACGTTCTTCCAGGAATTCTTAGGCTTGGCCTCAAGGACGTCGACGAAGCGAGGGAGCTGGCATTCGGGTGACGAAGAATCCTTGATATAGAACCACTTCAATCTCCACCCTTGCACGGACTCTCTCATCGGGAAATTGAAGTAATTGACATCCGAACGAGCTACGAATCCTACCTCCGGTGACAAAAGATCCATTGCTACTGCTGTATCTCTTCACATAGAAGATCTTCTTCCACAAACCAAAATGGGGTTCAACGCCCAGATATGCTTCGCAGAGGGTAATGAACACGGCAACGTGAAGGATCGAGTTGGGAGTGAGTTGCCACAGTTGGATTTCGTAAGTTCGCAGGAGATGGAGGAGGAATTCGTGAACAGGAAGGGAAAGGCCTCGGTACAAGAACGACAGGAACATCACGTAAAGCCGGCAGGAGGGTTAGGTCGAGAAATCGCACCTGAAAGATTACGTTCCCCTCATCGGAGGAGATCAGTCCCAGGCTTCGGGATCTCTTTTCGTCACGCTTGGTGACGGTCGAGGCTGTCCAATCACCGGGCTTGGCTGCTGAACTTGGTGGCGCCGGCGGCGCCGGAGGAGGAGCATTGGGGGCGACCTCCTTCGGAAGAATCGAAGAAGATTTGGCGGCGGCACCGACGCTCGTGGAGCTGGCGGCGGCACTAGGGTTTTTCTTCTTCTCCATTGCGAGATCTAGAGAAATTGGAAGACAATGGTGGCGGGCGAGCAGTTGCGAACACGAGAGGAACAAGAACGGCGAAGAAGACGAATGAAGGAGAATGAAAGGGATTTTTTATCTCTTGGGGAACTTAAGGAAGGTTTCGTATTGTTAAATGGGCCTTTCTCCAGTTAATGATTGCGGAAATCAAGGAGGTGCCTCGTTAACCGTGTAAAGAGGAGCAGGAATCGCTTGAAAACAGGGCTGGCAGGTCGTGTCTTATCAGTTAAAATCAAGGGGACAGAAAAACGTCATCAATGACGTCATGGATAATGATTGCATACGAAGAGATAAGAAAGGATCGGGTGATCGACTTGAGCCTATGCGCGGATTGCAAGCATCCGCACTTAGGCTTGGGGGCTACTCCCATCGGGAGCGCTGCCGCGCACCCGACAGAATGAGGATTCGAAGGAAATATTTGATTCAAGTCTGCGCTCAGGCGTAACGCACGTACTCGGGGTTACTCCCATCGAGCGCCGGACGCGCACCGGAACTTTTTCGCACTCCAGGATCATGCCCGGGGACTTGATTCTGTGTAGGGTAACGTTGTTTTGCCATCGGCAGTTAACCAACAAAAGTTGGGCACGTTATTCGTTATCCCTTGCATAAAGAAAATATATCGGATGGCCTACAAAGACTTGTGGGAAAAGCTTCGGCAGCAGAAGATGTTCGAGTGGTGCAACTTGAGTCTACGCACGGATTGCGAGCATCCGTACCTAGACTCGGGGGCTACTCCCATCGGGAGCGCTGACGCGCACCCGACAGAAGACAGAAGAAAAGCGACAATGATTAAGGAGAAGAGCTTCGGAAGAAGACATGCTTCAGTCTCTACCCGAACTATGTTCGGCTAGACACTCGGGGGCTACTGACGTGGCATTACCCGTCGGGTAACCAGTATTGCTCTACCCTATACGGTCCAGGTGGAGGCCCATGAAGGTACTCGAAGACAAGATGGGCCACTAGGACGGTGCGGCGGAAGATTACTTAAGGTACAAGACACGGAAGAAGCCGAAGAAGGAAAGATTAGAGATAGATCTACTAAACCTACTCGTACTCGACCTCTCGGGACCTGGCCACCTATATAAAGGCCAGAGAGGGCTATCGAGGACACAATCAATCTTAGCGATCTTAGCCAAGAAGCTTAGAACTAGGTTACCCTAGTGATTAGCTATCTCGACGAGATCACAGCCGAACTATTCGGCACCCCATTGTAACACTGTTTTCTTCATAATCAAGAACAGACAAGCAGGACGTAAGGGTTTTACCTCATCGAGGGCCCCGAACCTGGGTAAATCGTCCCCCGTTTGTCTGTATACCGATGCCTCGTATCAGCTTGCAGGATTCCATCAACCCTAAGTCCCAACCGGAGGACATTGTCGAGGAACACCCCGACATCATCTCTCGGCGTCTCTTGTCGGCGTAACTCTTCTGCCTTGATTGCGCTGTCTTGAGGTACCCTCGAATCTTGTGCACCTTCTCTTCAGCTTCACGAAGAACATCAGGTCCAAAGACTTGACTCTCTCCGACTTCCGACCAATTCAGGGGGTACGACACTTCCTTCCGTACAGGCTTCGAAGGGGGCCATCTGTAAACTGGCTTGGTAACCGTTGTTGTAAGAGAATTCTGCGTAAGGCAGGCAGTCTTCCCACTTGGATCCATATTCCAATACACATGCTCTCAGCATGTCCTCCAATATCTGGTTGACTCTTTCGGTCTGTCCATCGGTCTGCGGGTGATAGGTAGTGCTGAAATTCAGACGGGTTCCTAGTCCTTCATGCACCTTCTGCCAGAATCTGGAGGTGAATTGTGAACCTCTATCTGACACAATTGACTTCGGGGTTCCGTGCAGTGCAACTATTCGAGAGATGTACAGCTCAGCTAACTTTGGGCCTTGGTAGGTGGTCTTGACAGCGATGAAATGGGCTACCTTGGTCAGTCTATCAACCACTACCCATATCGAGTCATTTCCTTTGCTGGATTTGGGCAACCCGGTGATAAAGTCCATTCCTACGGAGTCCCACTTCCATTCGGGAATCTGTAGGGGCTGCAGCAGTCCTGCGGGTCGCTGATGTTCTGCCTTGACTCGCTGACAGATGTCACACTTGGCGATGTAGCTTCCGATCTCCCTCTTCATTCCATGCCACCAAAACTGTTCCTTCAAGTCTTGGTACATCTTGGTACCTCCGGGGTGAATAGAGTATAAGGTGTCATGGGCTTCCTTCAGAATAACTTGCTTCAACTCTGAGTCCGACGGTACACACAGGCGTCCGTTGTACCAAAGGACTCCTTCTTCATCTACGGTGAATCCGGTGCTTTTCCTGCGGCTATCTGGGTCTTGATTCCATCAATGCTGGCATTTCCCTTCTGAGCTTCCTTGATCTGACCAACCAAGGTGGGTTGTAGCTCCATGCTGGCTAGGAATCCTTCACTAACTAACTCCATTCTAAACTGCTCAAACTCCTGGTATATGCTAGGTTGTTCTTCGGCTATCATTGAGTTTAACTGACATGGCAGTCTACTCAACGCATCCGCTACCACATTGGCCTTGCCGGGGTGGTAGTGGATTTCCATATCATAATCTTTGATTAGCTCTAACCATCTTCTTTGCCTCATGTTCAGTTCCTTCTGGGTAAAGATATACTTCAGGCTCTTGTGATCCGAATAGATCTCGCAGCGATTACCCATGAGGTAATGACGCCACACCTTCAGTGCTAACACTACCGCTGCGAGTTCGAGGTCATGAGTGGGATAATTCTGCTCATGCTGCTTCAGTTGCCGGGACAAATAAGAGATCACTTTGCCTTCCTGCATCAGCACACATCCGAGACCAATCTTGGATGCATCACAGTAGACGTCAAAGGGTTTGGTGATGTCCGGCATGATCAGAATTGGGGCTGAGGTCAGTCTAAGCTTGAGTTGTTGAAAACTCTCTTCACATTTGTCCGTCCATTCGAACTTCTTGTCCTTCTTCAGCAATTGGGTCATTGGTCGAGCGATGCTCGAAAAGCCTTCTACAAACCTGCGGTAATATCCGGCTAATCCAAGAAAAGCGCGGACCTCGGTCTGGGTGGTTGGGGCTTTCCATTCTGCAACCATCTTGATCTTAGCGAGATCTACAGCAATTCCTCCTGCAGACAGGATATGTCCCAGGAATCCTACTTCCTTCAGCCAAAACTCACATTTGCTGAACTTAGTATACAGCTTATGCTCTCTAAGGGTCTCTAGGACAGCTTCTAGGTGTTGCTCATGTTCTTCCTCGGACTTGGAGTAGATTAGGATGTCATCGATGAAAACGACCACAAACTTATCCAGAAAGTTCATGATGATCTTATTCATGAGGTTCATGAAGTAAGCGGGGGCATTGGTCAGTACAAATGACATGACATTGTACTCATACAATCCATATCCGGTGGTAAAGGCAGTTTTGGGAATATCCGAGGCACTAATCTTCATGGTATCCTCCTGAGATCTATCTTCAGAATACTATGGCTCCGGTCGCTGATCAAACAGATCTTCTATCTTTGGCAAGGGGTATTTGTTTTTGATGGTGACATCATTAAGCTTACGATAGTCCGTACATAAACGACTGGCACCGTCTTTCTTGTCCACGAACAAGACTGGGGATCTTCAAGGTGACGCACTCGGTCGAATCAGACCTTTGGCTAGCAGTTCATCCAGTTGCTTCTTCAGTTCCACTAGCTCTGCTGGGTTCATACTATAGGCTCTCTGGGCTATAGGTCCGGTTCCGGGGATTAACTCGATGATAAACTCGATATCCCGATCCGGGGGCATACCGGTAAACCATCAGGAAACACATCAGATATCGACAAACGACCCTGATCTGCTCCAAGGTTGGCTTGGCTACACTTGGTTGCAGTAAACTTTCTGCTTTTCAGAGACATGTTCTACTATGATACCGGTGCTACTTGTCATGGTTATGGCTTTCTTCACAATCATTCCGTGATGTTTGGCCATCCAATCCATACCCAGCACTATTTCCAAACCTTTGGTTCCTAGAATAATCAGATTGGCATAGAAATCTACTTCATGTATTCGGATGGGTACATTTTTACAAAATTTTCTGGCTTTGGTGGTTGATCCGGAATTTGAACTATCATGACATGTTTCAAACTGATAGGTTGAATTTTACTTGTTGATGCAAATTCTTCAGTGACAAATGAATGAGATGCTCCGGAATCAAACAACACTGCATGTACTGAGTTGACAGAAACATACCCGCACAACATCTGGTGCTTCCTGGGCTTCTTCGGCGTTCATGTGGAAGAGGCGGCCGTTGCGTTATTGGGGTTGTTGGGGGCTTCTTTCCGGTGGAGACGCGGCGTTGTGCTGAGCAGGTGCAACAGTGCCGGCGAGCTTGGCGAGCCTCTTGGGGCACTCGTTGGAGTAGTGTCCCACTACACCGCACTCATAACAAGTGATGGTGGACTTGTCCTTGGTAGCGACGGGACGGCGTTGTTCTAGTCCTTGGAGCGGTGTTGGTGTTGTTGTTGTTGTGGGGGGCTCGCATTGGGGCTCGGTTGAAGTTGTTGGTGTTGCTCTGGTAGTTGTGGTTGTTGTTGTGGTGGCCTCCTGGCCTGGGGTTTCCTCCACTCCGGTTCGGAATCCCGTGAAGTCTGCATCTGGGGCTTGTTGTTTCTGGGGGCAAAACCTCCGCTTGAGCTGGGGCGATACTTGGGAGTATTGTTGGGCCCACTCTGGTGCATCATGCGGCGTTTGCGGTTCTCATTGGCTTGGTTCAACTTGCCCTCCATCTGAATGGCGGAGTCCACAAGGGCTTCAAGGCCGGCAAAGGGGATGTTGACTAGGACAGTCTGCATCTCATCATGCACCGTTCAGAATCTCTCCCGCCTCTTTCGGGTGTCGGTCTCGTCGGGGGCATACCTTGACAGTGTAAGGAATCTGTCGCGGTATTCTACCACCGTCATCCTTCCTTGCTTAAGTTCGCGGAATTCATCCCGCATCTTCTTGATAAGACCTGGGGGCACATGGTACTTGCTGAACTTGAGCTTGAAATCTGCCCAAGTCATGACTTGACCTCCGTTCATGGCACGGGTGCTGGTCCACCAGGCTCGGGCTGGTCCTGCAAGATAGTGGGTTGCAAACAGGACCTTCTCGTTGGCTTCAACTCCGGCTACTTCCAAGTTGTTCTCCATAGTCTGGATCCAGTCGTCGGCGTCGAGGGGTTCTTCAGTCTTGCTAAACACCGGAGGGTTGGTGTTCTGGAAGTTCTTGAGTTTGGATCCGGGGTGATCATGATTCCCATGGCCTTGGTTAGCGAGGTTCTGCAGTGCAACGATGTTGGCTTGACGTTCAGCTCTTTCATTCTCCCTGTCGGCCAGCAGGGTTTGCAGCAGTTGCATCATGGCGTTGTCGCGATTGGGAGGGGCCATCTGGATATACAGAAGATCATAAGATAAGAGGGAAATTTCTATGGTTTATTTTGGGGTAAGTTCAAAGACTTGTCAAACTTGAATGCTTTGGATGACACGCACAAACATTCATTCATTCATTCAACATAACATATTACAAACTAACATGCCACACTTCCAATGGTTTTAAGAACCATTTCTCATGCTACGATACAAGGGACGGGATACAACTCACACCTACATAAGTGATCAAGTGCAGCTACCCTCATCCTCAATGTCGATGGGAACGACATCATCAGGTCCTGGCTCCAGGAACGCGTAGTCCTCCTCCTCAGTGAACTCGTCCTCCTCAAAGTCGTCATCGTCACTCAGGAAGGCTCCTCCTCCCTGAATATCGATACCGGCTTCATCTTCCTCCATCTCTCTCAGCTGATCCTCCTGGGCCTTGACAGTGGCCTCAAGTGACGCTATCTGTGCGCGAAGGTGTGTGATAGTAGCATCCTTCTTCGCACACCTCAGACGAAGCTTGTTGCGGTCCCTGGACAGCATCTTGATGGCATCGCCATGAGTGATCAGTGCAAGGTGAGTCTGGTTCGCGTACGCACGGGAGTTGTCTAACTCCTTCTGAGTGTGGTACAGCATGAAATCCAGATGCTCAGCATGGTGCCTCATCTGCGGGTGCGGCTGCAGCTCCATAGGCACACCCATAGCATCACGCCTCGCGAGATGCGCGAAGCGAGACGCAAGTAGGCGCACCACGTTCTGTCCACAGAGGCATGCAAGTGCCTCCTGAAGGCCGCATGCGAGACCATCGAGCCAGTTGCTCTCGCGGAAGGAGAAGAGGATCCTCTCCGAGGTGGGAGGCTCCAGCTTGCCCCTCAAGTCGGTGGTGATGATCCACTGCAACTCGCCTCCAACCTGATCGTTCACTTGGATCCCGTGGAACTCAGGGTGTGGGCGTCCAAGGAAGTCCGAGACAGCGTTGAGGTTGTGCTCAAAGATCAAGTCCCCACCATTCCCGAGCTGGTAGAACTTGGTGTTGATGGGTGCATTCGGCTCCATCTGAAAGCGAAATGGAGGAGTAAGTTAGAGAGTGAACAAGTGTGGCAAATTTTTAGGTAGATTCAAATAAGAAAGAGCATGTTTCATCAAATTTCGAAAAAGCTTTTAAAGACAAGAGTATGAGTAAATTTTCATAAATATCTTCTTCATTTTGATTTCAAAGTTAGGTTTTTATGAACGCCCATTCTAACTAAGGTTTTCTAAGGTCAAACAATGGCTCTGATACCAACTTGTCAACACCCGGATTTTTAAGTCCAGATGCCTATTATGTCATTCATCGCAATCCCAGGATAATGTTGTTGCGAGGCATAATAGTTGAATATCACAGTCATCATTTATTACAAACCATATGGTCTTACAACTAGAATCACATGATCCATATTACACAAATAGGCGATCTATTGGTCAACGAACCAACACAAGTTCATAGCGGAAGCGTAAAGATAAAGGGACTCTCTAGTCCACAGGCCAACGCTTGCCGTCAGAAAGCTCCTAGTTGTCATAGGCGTCCTGCTAGTCATCGTCTTGGTAGTTCTGTTCATCATCATACTCTGGCCATTTGAATAGCCAGGGACAAAGCCGTAAGTACTTTAAGTACTTGCAAACTAACGCTAAAGTAAATGCTAACCATTTGAGTAATGGTGTTAAGCTCTAGTTTAGTTTGCATAAGCCCAATTTTAGTTCACGAGTATTCGATCATGTGCTAACTAACTCAAGTGGGAACATTAGTGTCATTCCCACAACTTTTGTTGTAAAATCAACAAGTCACCAAGTCACCATTCATTTCAATAATATTTTAAAATATGACACCAAAAACTGTATGGCATTTCCAACCGTCCGTAACCGTGGACACGGCTATTCGAATAGATTGACACTCTGCAGAGGTTGCACACTTGTGCCACAACATTTGATTTCATCCGTCGGAATAACTCATCGTAACACAGTACGCGGATCATCAACCATAACCTTTCACTTACACATCCTAGTATGAGCACCTCTCCCCATGAGCTTGGCCTCCCAGTGAAAACCAATTGTTAACCTAGGCACTGCACAGGGCTTGGCCGTACAATTCACCTCAATTCACATCATTTCTCAACAACGGAGGCAGCCTCGGCATAACCCCTATGATGTGTGTTCAGAGGGAACCCATACTAAAGTGTATAAACTTCCAGCCCTACCCATAATCAGGTATTGTGGGGTACTTAATAATTGGAAAAGTATCGCATTCAAACCAATATCGGGTTTTATCAAAAATCACTATCTTCTCTTGTTCACATTCAACTTTAAACTTTCAATGGAATGCTTCATCATTCCAAGGTTTCAAATTCAACAAGTCATATGTTCCCATCTAGAGTAGTCAAAGTTTTAGTAGTTTAGCATTAGCACTAATCATGAGGGGTGCTACATTGCTTCGCTGTCTTTGAACTAACTTTGCTACTCTAAGCATCTTGTCCACCTAAATCAAGTTAATTCAACTCTTTGCAAACAACAAGTAAAAACTTGTATGATAGGCTTGTGTAAGAAAGATAAGAATCATGGTGCCTTGCCCAAGAAGGACCTTGCACTTTGCAAGAGTATTAGCTTGCCTTGGTAGTTCTCAAGGTTTTCTTCTTCCTCTTCGGGGTAGAATCCTCCTTCCTCTTGGTATTCTCCGAGGCTAGCGTCTAGATTGGAATACGAGGTATAATCACTAAACAAGCTCAAGAGCTATACTAAGCTCATAATTACTTCACACAAACTATGCTTAGCACACACATAAAATAATTAGGTGCATTGGTTTTCTTTATTAAAGAAAAGTAATTTCCTCTCATTACATATGTAATTAATAATTTCTATTTAGTTCTTGAGAGAAATAATTTCCTCTGATTGAAGTCTTCTTAAGATTTAACTTCTCAAATAATCATACATGAATTCATATTGACCTAAGTCAAACATTCATTATCATTATTTGAGAAAATGATTTAAATGAGGTAGATCACCTCATACCATTTTATAATTCCACAAATAATTTAAATCTCCAAGTATTCATATAGGAGTGTTTGGACCAGGGGTGCAAACTTCACATAAATTCATTTGGGGACAAGATTTAAATGAAGTAATTCACTTCATATGGTTTACATAATAGTTTTGGACAATATCCCTTAGTTAAACTAGCCATATTGTCCATTAATTATACTAGGGCATGATCATGCAAAGTGACCACACCATTTTCTTGCAGAAACAATTAGTGTAAGTCAAATGTGAGCTATTGGAGTTGGAATTAATTTAATATCTATTTTAGTTGATTTTTAAGAATTATTTGAATATTCAAAAGTCCCTGCATTCTTATTTTTATCATTTTATTTCTATAACAAATATTGAGGTGGGACCAGTGGCATATTGTAGAATTTTTCTGTGGCTTTCCAACAATATAAAATTTGTTCAATTTGGCCAAGCCAAACAGATTCTATGAATTTTCAAAGTTGGGTCCAGTATTAAAATCAAACTAAATTATTTAAACGAGATTTGAATTAAACGGGCTGGCGGGAAGCGTTACTGGGCCAGAGTTGAATTAAAAAGGCCCAAGCCAGCCCACCACGCGTCCACGCACGCGTGGGCGGCCTGACAGGGGGCTCCACCTGTCAGCGGCACTTAAACGGCGAATCGTTACGGGGAGAGGAGGACCGTGCGATTAGAGGTGAGATCGACGGCCGAGGATGGTCGTCTTCTCCGGTGAGAAGGGAACTCACTGGCGGCGGCGGTAGGGGGTCGGAGAGCTCGTCGGAGCTCCGGCTGCTGCGGTGGTCGAGGCGAGGTTGTCGAGGACGAGGATGCAGCCTGTAGCGGTGGCGTCGTCGGGCGGCCTCCTTCTCCGGCGATTGCTGCAGGGCTTCCGCGGCAGTGATGCTTCGATTGGGCGGCGGCAGTGGCTAATCGAGCATGGTGAGGTGCTGAGGAGGTCGAGGAAGGAGAGGGGGAGTGGTGTGTAAAGAGATGGTCGAGGCGAGGCCTCCTTTTATAGGCGCGATGGTGGCCGTGGTGCTGCGGCGAGGTCGACAAGGGCGCGGCCTCTCCGGGGGTCTAGAGAGCTAGGCGGCGACGCGGGCGTGTTCACGACGTCACGGCGAGGCTACGAGCGTGAACGGCGCGGTAAGGGGACGCGTAGGGTGGTCGGAACCGTGCATGTACTGGCGCGGCAATGGCGGGCGCGTTCGTGCTCTCCGGCGGCCGTGGTCGCCAAGGCATGACGCGAGCGTGTCCGGCGAGCTCCGCGTGGCGAGGAGGGTACCAGGGCGCGCGGGCTTGGTCGGGGTACGGCGAGGTACGGCGAGCGCCGCGTGGCCGTGTCGCGCGCGTCCGTGCGCCGATGACGTCGCCATGCCGCTCGCGGCGTACCTGGGCGTACCTGGGCGCGCGTCGTCCGGGTCCTGTCGTCGTCCTCTCAGTCAATGGCGCGTACGGGAGATCTTCTGGGATCAATGGCGAGCTACTGGACATGGTGGCGAGGCCGATCGTGGAGGGAAAGAGAGGGGAAGGTGTCGAGGTGGAACGTGGCCGGCATGGCCATGTCCACGCCATGTCTGTCCTCTCCTGGTGTTTCCTTGGCATGGGCTCGGTGTAGGGGTGTCCCATGGTCATCACTAGGGCAAGTGATGGTCAAGTGGTGGCCTGGTTTGATCACAATTTGAAAATTGTGAATCTTGCATATGTTTCAATGTCTCTTCTTCACTTGATCATAGCTCTTGATCCAAAATGAATTTGGTATGGTGCTCTTTACAAAAGTTGTTCACCTTGTTGTGTACTTGGATGACATGCAAAGATTTGGATTTGTTTGGTTTAGAAATTTTGAAATAGGGAGGCTCAAAGTGGTGACCAGAATATAAAAGTCAGAAATGACCATTATCTCATGTGATCACCTTTTAATTTTTGAATTTGGTATAAATGGTATATCTTTGATTCCCAAAGTTATAATTATTCCTTAATATCATATTACAAATATTGGTGAAGATCAAATGGGTCTAGGGTTAATTTACAAAAATGACATAGACCATATGTTAGGGTTTTTAGGATTTTATTAATATTTGATTTCTTTCTCTTTTTGATCTATTTGTTTGGTGATCATCACTTGATCACTCTATGGTTTTTGAGTTCCTCACATACACAATATAACAATCATCATGGCATATCACTCAAAATGCACAAGTCCTATGCAGGGCACTATATGCAAATTAAAAGTTTTTGTTAGTTCTCAAATTTGGACCTCTGGAATTGTTCTTCTTCCTTTATTTGAGATTTGGGATGTTACACCATTGTAATAGAGATCTCCTTAAGAATTGGTGACCATTGTAAGAATATTGTGATTTCAATCAAAGTATTTGCCACAATGATTTCTATATTTGTTATTGATCTTGATATTATGTGTGAGTAGTCCTCACGGGCTGCGGGTTAGGGTGAATCCTCACATTGTTTATGTGCATCTAATCTTATTATATGTGTAAGGATTGAATAGGAGTTTTGCAATCTTGTATCCTTGTCTCTTTGCCTCATTTCGATGATCTACATGTACCCATATCATTCAGATTGATTAAGGGAAGAGGTGGGATGAGTGGATAATGGCGTGCTACCGCGAAACCAGTGACAGAAAGGGGAAAGTAACGGTACATGTTTAGTGATTCATTTGGGATCATGGTACAATCATCTAGCTTAATGCTTTGGTCTATATTCATATGCTTAACTGTTGTTGCTCACGACTGTGAGGACAGTGGTTGGACCAAGAGGCTCTTGTCACCTCTGGCTTTAGGGCATTAGTATTTACGGATGTGCTTCTCGCAAATCTCTTATCTCTATTTTATTTGTTACACATTTGCGCTTCAATTATATATGTATGCATAGCTGCAGGAGAAACCTTAACCCTGACCTATTTCCATTATTGAACACAACCTGCTTAAAAGTAAACTAGATAGGTCTGGTAAACATAAAATCAAATTAACTAGCAAGTCTTGTAGATTTTTCCTTTACACTATTTTAATTGTGCTTCCCATGGTTCCATTAAACTCTACAATCCGTAATCCGGATCGATGGTATTAGTCACTCATCCTCCCACTACTTCAGCACTTGCACGCTTAACTTTTGAGTTTCTTCCGGCCCGCTTCCAAGTGCTTTGTGCGTATATTATTGATATTAGTATCATATCAATCCTATTAATCCATTGGTGACGATGTCACACTTCTTTATTGTTTGAATTCCAAATAATTATTTTAATAAACAAAAGTAATGATGCAATAGTAAAAACCTAAAACCTGGAAATTGTCATACTTCAATCTGGCAGTTTGAGAATCTAAAAAATGGCTAACCGGGTTTATCTTCGGATATTTTTTCGCATAGATACATTTTCATATATTAAACGTTTTTTCGAGTTTGTATGCAAAAGATATTGTCATTTTACCCAAAAATATAGTTTCTTTTGCTAAATAAATCGAAATTCATGTTTGTTATTTTTCATAAGAACAAGATCACTTAACCTACCTACATCTAAAGGAATTTTTAATATTTAATTTTCTATCATTTTCTTTTGAATTTCACAAAATTAAAAAAGCGATCTAGGGGAGGGAAGGGGGTGGAGGCAAAAAAAACCAGACAACATTTAGTCCGGGTTGGTGTCTCCAACCGGGACTAAAGGGCGGATCTTTAGTCCCGGTTGGGGATACCAACCGGCACTAAAGAAGCTCACACCACGGCGCGCCCCCGCACCCCTTTAGTCCCTGTTGGTGTCTCCAACCGGGACTAAAGGTCCCCTTACGAACCAGGACTAAAAGTTTTCGGCGTTCTACCCGTAGGAACTAGAACTAATGATCACATTAGTCCCGTTGCGGAACGCGACCGGGACTAATGCTCCAAACAGCTCCGAATGAAAGCCATGTTTTCTACTAGTGAGGGCTTGATTAACGTTTCTCCGAAAGGAAATTTTAAGCTGTCTACCGTGCATTTTCTTATCGTTGACTATCCTCTTCATTTTGTCTCTCAACCATGGCACAACTAGTGGGACCTACCAGCTACAAGTGCAATAGAAATGAGAAAAGTGGGAAATAATGTTACAAATGGGCTGGCAAATTACCAAAGAGACGATTATAATGTATTTACTGATTTCCTTTGAAAAGAAAAATCTTACTCAAGAGTTCAGCGATAAACTTCTGCACACAAGTATCTCACAAAACCTAGCCCATGTGCAAGAACAGCTAAAGGTGTCAAGTTTGATCCTGCCAAAGTTTCACTTCTAGTTTAGTAGTCAATTTTAATTCAATCTTTGTGGTTCAATTGCAGTATTTAAGAATTTTGGCAGGATCTCACATTTTCATCTATGTTTAAAGATAATATCTGGAACCAGAGGTAAGACCCAAAAGGTATGCATGCGTGTCAATTTAATAATTGTCCTACTGATATTAGTGTTTTCTCTGGATGTGCTTAGCTTAATCCATCTCGGTTTAGTCCATACAGTAATAGAAATTGGTATTTATCTAGATTTTGTTCTCTGCCTATCAATTGACAGAGTAGAGGCTCTCCTCTACACATCACACATGCACATCTAAATTTTACGGGTAATTTCCTCCTCAAATCCCACACGATTGAAAGCCTGCATGGTTGCACTACTCGAGTGCCATGAAACCAATCAAGCTAATGAGTAGAAATATAGTACACATTTTCAATAAACGACACGATTGAACTTTGGTAAAATTCTTTATTTATTGTTGTACTTTATTGGAGAAGACTTGAGTGTATGACACCTAAAGATCAACGACACTCAGATCAACATCGCGGATGCAAAATATGGACTTCCATGCTCATCTCCACCTTTTAATTTACTCATGTTATGAAAGGAATTTTGCATTAAGAACTAAAAATAAACATGGCTGACTTGTACATAAGCCTTGTTTATTTTCATGCACCCGTCTGGTCACTGGTTGTATTGTAGTAGTTGCTTATTTTATTTATGTAGTATTTTTCAGATCTAAGTATTTTATACTCAGTTGTCTATAGTTAAAATTATTACTTAACATAATTCACCTAGTATATAGTTTAAACTTTTTATTCATGTGTCCTATTCTATTTTCACAGTATCTCTCCCTTGTTCTTCATTGTAAATTATTTTCTTATTTTCCTGCATGTGTCCCTGTTATTTATGCATGTTTCATTGCCATCATAAAGTTAGGCACCAAAGTAATTCTTCGTGTGATGCTTCTTTCAAAATATATTTAGTATTTTTTACAAATAGTTATGCCTAAAAATAGTTAGCTTGTACTTTAACAGCGCATCCACTTCATCCACATGTCTCATCATCACTCATTGCTTTACATTTGAATGCAGCGTATGCTACCAGATCATTCTATGGATGCTCCATCTTACAACTTGATCAATCAAACACATGTTACCAAATCCTCTATTTTTATGGATTACAATCAATCATTCACAATAATAAGAATGATTTAACTCTGATGGATAAACAACCTAGCTTACAGGAGTCACACAAACGTATCTAAAAATATATAGATATTTAGAACATTTGACCCACAAATTGGGAATACAAAACCCCCAAACATACAACTTTCTTTCGACATAATTGATAAATCGAGCACCACCATGTCACACATGTGATAATTATATCCTTTTGCCAATTTCGACTATTTAAGTAGCTCATACTTCATACCCCAATCGAGACCCACGGGGTGTGGATGCAGTATTTCATGAGTGTCTGGATTATGGAGGGAGGGGTGTAGTCAGCAATGCCCCAGGACGAATCAACAACACCGGAGGTGATCCACTGCTCCGTTTCATTGGTAAGATTGTACATGTAGATTCCCATGCCTTCATCTTGTTCGTTACTTTTGCTGAAGTAGAAGACACAGTTGTTGTCGATGGAGGAGAATATGTTGGAGTCAACAGACACACACCTCTTGCCGAGGAAGAGTGCACGGCCGCCGATGCTTCTCACGGGCTCGACCACCTTACTTTCGACGTTCACCTTAAAAACATCCACACCGCGGCGTGGGCCTTGACGATGGACAACCAGTAACATCTCCCCAGAAGATTCGATGATGTGATAGCAACCTTGATGGAAATACATCTTGCTGGGAAGAACGGCGGTGATGCTCCTATGGAGACCATCGGTGGACTTAACGCCCCAGGTGATACGTACCTTGTCCGGCAGGCCATGCTCCACAATGGCGAAGTTCTTGGCATCAGGCATGGCCGAGTACGCGGTGCCCAGCAACGGTGCATCGTCCAAGGTTAGGGTAGGGGAAGGACCAACCTGGTGGACATAGGCGATGGTGTTGCGCACTAAGTCAGGTATGGGCGCCGCAAAACTGATGGATGCACGCGTGAAAGGGTTGATGACATGCGCCACATGTGGAGGCCTCCTGCTCGCAAGGACAAGGAGGCCGCCAGTGCTCGTCACGAAGCAGTAGTTGTGGAGACGAGGGAGCTCCACGCGGACCAAACGGCCGGTGGCAGTGTTGAGGAAGAGGCGTTCGCCTTGGTGGCTCATGGACTCATCGTCAAGCATGACCCAGCGCCGCAGGCGGAAGCGAGGATCCGCCGGGCTGGTCTTGGGGTCGTCGGAGCCCGTGCGCCAGCCACTGCAGACTGCGCGCATGCCCATGTAGTAGTCCAAGTCGTCGGTGGCAAGGAGGCAGTTGCCGATGCAGCGAACGAGGTCGGCCGGGAGTGAGGACGCCATTGCAGAGACCTCGTGGATGGCTGCTAGCTAGGAAACACGAGTGCTGGCTGTAGGTGATGGGATGGTCGCAAGTTCTTATGCGGTTGTGGGATCTGGGGATAGGTGATATATGGTGCGTAAGTAGTGGTCTGGATTGGATGTGAAAGCGGTGTGCTTTTGCCGCGCTAGCTGGACATGTGCAGATTTGGTACTTCTTGATTCGTGATTTCGTGAGTCTAAATCAAATGGAAATCGTGAGCGTTTTTACACAACGGATATGTAATGCTTACCAAATATGGTGTGAAACCATGTGTCAAAATAAAATATGGTAGGAAACACACACGCACCAGGGTATCAACTCACGTTGTCATTCGTGTTTGAGCGCCAAATCAAACCATACAACCCAAACACGGAAACTGACTTTTTTTTTCAGAAAAAAGGAAAAAAAACACCGCCAAAATATACTCACATCATTTCAATTACTCAGTGATTCTTCATGAAAAAAAAAATTATTGAAAGAATGCAGCGACATACTTCTCAAAAAAAGTATGGGCCGCCCGCGTCGACCGTCGCATCGGCAGCCTGCTCCTCCTCTGCTTCCTTCTCCGCTTCAGCCAGGGTCTCGGCATCCCTGACCAGGTCGAGGAGGTCGGTGCTGCCCTCGCTGTTCCGGCGGCCGCCGCCTTTCCCCGCTGGCCCGCAGCGGCCTTTCCCCGATGGCCCGCCGCTGCCTTTCCCCGCCGCCGCCTTTCCCCGATGGCCCGCCGCTGCCTTTCCGCGCCGCCGTCATTTTGTTGTTGTACTTGATGAAATATGCAAATTGAATCTGTTTGGACCTCTTTTATTGAATACATTTGCTCTTTTCTGTAAAAAAAAAATTTAGAGCTTGGTTTCGACCCCCCTCAGTTCAATTTCTGGCTCCGCCACTGCATTTAGTACACTAGTACGCCACTGAAGAGAGGGGAAATGCACTTTTGATCTGAGGTGCATACACTCTTTTTATTTAAAAAATAAAATTTTGAAATGTTTGAAACTTCAAGGAATTATGTACACATTATATGTGTGCACGTAATATTTCGCTGAAAATCGATATTTTTGTGCTCTGTGTAAAAGAAAAAAAATGTCTCGAGAATTGCCTTATTTTAACGCAAAAATTTACCTTTTTTACACAAGCTGCACAAAAAATTCGATTTTTCTTGAAACAACTTTCTAAGCATGTGGGATGTGGAGATATACACGATACATGTTGTTTTGAATTCTTTTGAAATTTTCAAATATTTTTAAAATGCATATGAAAATAGGGAGCATATGTACATGTGAGCCAAAACGCCACGTCCACTGAAGAGCGACTATAAACACTACTCCTTCCATTTTTATATGTAAGAGCATCTCCACCAGTGACTCTAAAAAGGGGGGGGGGGGTGGGGGGGGGGGGGGGCATCGGTAGTACCTCCCTTGATGGAGGGGAACCCGTCCCACACCGACGATGTGAATAGTCCGAGCCCCAAAAATTGTCCTTTTTATTTTGATCAAGGTATACATTATTTTTCATAGTTTTGAAACAACAATTTGTTGAGATATGTGCCGAATATGTGTACAAATAGTGCTACAGTAGGACTTGTAATTAAAAGAAGGTTACATGTTGGAGTCCAACTTTGTAACCTGACCTAATATATAAAGACACCAGAAGTAGCCAAAATAGATTAGACGCAAGCAAGTTGTAGGTTAGACACAAGATTGATAATCAGGGAAGGTCTGACGCTCGTGTCTAGGATGCTGGACCGGCATGGCGTTGTAGATCTGATGTGTCTGTACACCTCGGCAGGCTTGTCGTCGACGGTACCGTGATAGTACCTGGGGAGGAGCAGCCGTAAAGCATGCCCTGCAGATGTAGGCGTTCGCCGAACTATGTTACCAACTCTTGGTGTCGTTTGCTATGATTGCATGCCCTCGTGTTATCGTTTGGCATCTCCGATGTCAACAAGTGCTATCAGAGCGAGGTTGCTTGAAGGTCAAGTGGATTATTGATGAGAGGAAGACGGTGTTGATGTGGATCAGAAGAGTTTAGGCAAGCTGCCATCATGAAGTTTTTTTTGTCGAGATCGGTCTCACGCGATCGATAAGCTCAACGGAGCTGGATTGGATCGGCAAGCAACGGAAAGAAAAACAAGCAATCGGTACAGCATACTACATGGAAGTTCTCGGCGAGATCGGAAAGATAAGAATCATGGTGCCTTGCCCAAGGAGGACCTTGCACTTTGCAAGAGTATTAGCTTGCCTTGGTAGTTCTCAAGGTTTTCTTCTTCCTCTTCGGGGTAGAATCCTCCTTCCTCTTGGTATTCTCCGAGGCTAGCGTCTAGATTGGAATACGAGGTATAATCACTAAACAAGATCAAGAGCTATACTAAGCTCATAATTACTTCACACAAACTATGCTAAGCACACACATAAAATAATTAGGTGCATTGGTTTTCTTTATTAAAGAAAAGTAATTTCCTCTCATTACATATGTAATTAATAATTCCTATTTAGTTCTTGAGAGAAATAATTTCCTCTCATTGAAGTCTTCTTAAGATTTAACTTCTCAAATAATCATACATGAATTCATATTGACCTAAGTCAAACATTCATTATCATTATTTGAGAAAATAATTTAAATGAGGTAGATCACCTCATACCATTTTATAATTCCACAAATGATTTAAATCTCCAAGTATTCATATAGGAGTGTTTGGACCAGGGGTGCAAACTTCACATGAATTCATTTGGGGACAAGATTTAAATGAAGTAATTCACTTCATATGGTTTACATAATAGTTTTGGACAATATCCCTTAGTTAAACTAGCCATATTGTCCATTAATTAAACTAGGGCATGATCATGCAAAGTGACCACACCATTTTCTTGCAGAAACAATTAGTGTAAGTCAAATGTGAGCTATTGGAGTTGGAATTAATTTAATATCTATTTTAGTTGATTTTTAAGAATTATTTGAATATGCAAAAGTCCCTGCATTCTTCTTTTTATCATTTTATTTCTATAAAAAATATTGAGGTAGGACCAGTGGCATATTGTAGAATTTTTCTGTGGCTTTCCAACAATATAAAATTTGTTCAATTTGGCCAAGCCAAACAGATTCTATGAATTTTCAAAGTTGGGTCCAGTATTGAAATCAAACTAAATTATTTAAACGAGATTTGAATTAAACGGGCTGGCGGGAAGCGTTACTGGGCCAGAGTTGAATTAAAAAGGCCCAAGCCAGCCCACCACGCGTCCACGCACGCGTGGGCGGCCTGACAGGGGGCTCCACCTGTCAGCGGCACTTAAACGGCGAAGCGTTACGGGGAGAGGAGGACCGTGCGATTAGAGGTGAGATCGACGGCCGAGGATGGTCGTCTTCTCCGGTGAGAAGGGAACTCACCGGCGGCGCGGTAGGGGGTCGGAGAGCTCGCCGGGCTCCGCGAGCTGCTGCGGTGGTCGAGGCGAGGTTGTCGAGGACGAGGATGCAGCCTGTAGCAGTGGCGGCTCCGGGCGGCCTCCTTCTCCGGCGATTGCTGCAGGGCTTCCGCGGCTGATGCTTCGATTGCGGCGGCATGGCTAATCGAGCATGGTGAGGTGCTGAGGAGGTCGAGGAAGGAGAGGGGAGGGTGGTGGTGTGAAGAGATGGTCGAGGCGAGGCCTCCTTTTATAGGCGCGATGGTGGCCGTGGTGCTGCGGCGAGGTCGACAAGGGCGCGGCCTCTCCGGGGTCTAGAGAGCTAGGCGGCGACGTGGGCGTGTCACGACGTCACGGCGAGGCTACGAGCGTGAACGGCGCGGTAAGGGGACGCGTAGGGTGGTCAGAACCGTGCATGTACTGGCGCGGCAATGGCGGGCGCGTTCGTGCTCTCCGGCGGCCGTGGTCGCCAAGGCATGACGCGAGCGTGTCCGGCGAGCTCCGCGTGGCGAGGAGGGTACCAGGGCGCGCGGGCTTGGCGGGGTACGGCGAGGTACGGCGAGCGCCGCGTGGCCGTGTCGCGCGCGTCCGTGCGCCGATGACGTCGCCCATGCCGCTCGCGGCGTACCTGGGCGCGCGTCGTCCGGGTCCTGTCGTCGTCCTCTCAGTCAATGGCGCGTACGGGAGATCTTCTGGGATCAATGGCGAGCTACTGGACATGGTGTCGAGGCCGATCGAGGAGGGAAAGAGAGGGGAAGGTGTCGAGGTGGAACGTGGCCGGCATGGCCATGTCCACGCCATGTCTGGCCTCTCCTGGTGTTTCCTTGGCATGGGCTCGGTGTAGGGGTGTCCCATGGTCATGGCTAGGGCAAGTGATGGTCAAGTGGTGGCCTGGTTTGATCACATTTTGAAAATTGTGAATCTTGCATATGTTTCAATGTCTCTTCTTCACTTGATCATAGCTCTTGATCCAAAATGAATTTGGTATGGTGCTCTTTACAAAAGATGTTCACCTTGTTGTGTACTTGGATGACATGCAAAGATTTGGATTTGTTTGGTTTAGAAATTTTGAAATAGGGAGGCTCAAAGTGGTGACCAGAATATAAAAGTCAGAAATGACCATTATCTCATGTGATCACCTTTTAATTTTTGAATTTGGTTTAAATGGTATATCTTTGATTCCCAAAGTTGTAATTATTCCTTAATATCACATTACAAATATTGGTGAAGATCAAATGGGTCTAGGGTCAATTTACAAAAATGACATAGACCATATGTTAGGGTTTTTAGGATTTTATTAATATTTGATTTCTTTCTCTTTTTGATTTATTTGTTTGGTGATCATCACTTGATCACTCTAGGGTTTTGGAGTTCATCACATACACAATATAACAATCATCATGGCATATCACTCAAAATGCACAAGTCCTATGCAGGGCACTATATGCAAATTAAAAGTTTTTATTAGTTCTCAAATTTGGACCTCTGGAATTGTTCTTCTTCCTTTATTTGAGATTTGGGATGTTACAAACCCTTCCCCCTTACAGAAGATCACGTACCGAGATCTTAAAGAAAATTAAGTGCTAAAGAGATCTGGGTATTCCTTCTTCATGTCTTCCTCTCGCTCCCAAGTGGCTTCATCTTCAGTATGATTGCTCCACTGTATCTTCAGAAACTTGATGCTTCGGGTGCGGGTGGTTCTGTATGCTTCCTCCAAGATGCGAATCGGCACTTCGCGGTATGTCAGGTCTTGGTTGATATCCACCGAACGGTGATCGATGTTCTTGAACACTTCAGTCTTCTCCGGGACTTCAAGGCACTTCCGGAGGAGTGAGATGTGAAACACGTCGTGCACAGCCGACATTTCTTCAGGAAGTTCCAGTTGATAGGATACTTCGCCGCGGCGACTCAGAACTTTGAAGGGTCCAACATATCGGGGTGCGAGCTTTCCTTTCAGCTGAAATGTCTGCATTCCTTTCAGGGGGGATACCTTGAGATAGAAAAAATCTCCGATCTCAAAGGTCGTCTGACGTGGGCATTACCCGTCGGGTAACCAGTATTGCTCTACCCTATACGGTCCAGGTGGAGGCCCATGAAGGTACTCGAAGACAAGATGGGCCACTAGGACGGTGCGGCGGAAGATTACTTGAGGTACAAGACACGGAAGAAGCCGAAGAAGGAAAGATTAGAGATAGATCTATGTAAACCTACTCGTACTCGATTAAACCTCTCGGGACCTGGCCACCTATATAAAGGCGAGAGGGGCTATCGAGGACACAATCAATCTTAGCGATCTTAGCCAACAGAAGCTTAGAACTAGGTTACCCTAGTGATTAGCTATCTCGACGAGATCACAGCCGAACTATTCGGCACCCCATTGTAACACTGTTTTCTTCATAATCAAGAACAGACAAGCAGGACGTAAGGGTTTTACCTCATCGAGGGCCCCGAACCTGGGTAAATCGCTCACCCCGTTTGTCTGTATACCGATGCCTCGTATCAGCTTACATGATTCCATCAACCCTAAGTCCCAACCGGAGGACATTGTCGAGGAACACCCCCGACAATTGGCGCCGTCTGTGGGAAACCTGCAGGCACCCGATCGTCATCGGCAGATCTGATCATGTCGTTGACATCTTCATCGGCACCGCCATCACCAACTCTGGGAAGTCCGATCCGATTCGGCTCCTACGAGTTTACCCCGCATAGCGATTCTTCTCGCTCGAACTTCTCAGATCTGCAAGGAAACATGGAGATGACCATCGGCATCATCCACTACAACGTCAACGCGGAGGGAATCCTCCAGCTGCTAGAGTCGCCCACCTCCGGATCAATGAGTCCTAGCACGTCGTCATCGTTCGATCTATTAGCTGGCCTGACAGAGTCGATGGGCTCGCCCGCGCCTTCGACTCCCCGTTCAGCGTCCTCAATGTCGGTGGGATCTGACGAACCCATGTCTTCAGAACTAACCTCCTACTACTGCTCAAACTGCGACGCCAGGCACGGTTTGGGATCAAGCGACACACCGTTCATCTGCAATGCCCGATACTCGTCGGAGAAGACAGCGTCGGCAGCATCGTCCGGAGAACCACCCGAAGAACAGCACACCATCAGGTCTACGTCGCCAACAACACAGGAAATACAAGGCACGGAGGAGACGGAGACCGCACGCCTCGTTCCAGCAGGAGGGCGAGCTTCGAAAATAGCGCTAGCAATCGCGACAGCGAATACACCATCGCGGACGAAGAGTGGGCTGCGGCTAGGACAGCCGTACTCAACAACACCCCGCTCCCTGCAGGAACCTAAATGCATACCGCTCTATACTAGAGAAAACCGGGAGCACCGAGAGAGCAAGCCACGCTCGAGAGACGACTATCCGCGGCAGAACGATCCAGCGAGCGGCGGAGAGCTTCACAAGGAAGCTCCCCGAAGTGCTCTTGGGGCGGGAAAACATCGATCAAGGATATCCAGGCTCTCGAAGACGATGCCAGAGAAATAACGTCGAATCTGACCAAATCTTTCATGACCACGGATACCGCAGGCATGCCACGGCCGAAGAACGTTGCGGGAGCAACGGCCAATCTCGCCGCATACCTCATCAACCAACGCCCGAAGGATCCATGGCGCAAGCTCATCGCGGTGCCCTAGAAAGTCTCGCCATATTGGGAAACAATCTAGTCCCGCAGAAGGAGAAAACCACGGCACAAGCCAGTGGTTCGAAACATCGGGCGAGAGATGCTCGGGACGAAATCACCCAGAGCCGAATCGATAAAGCAAGACGATGACGCGCCGCCAGGAAGGATGACGACAGCGACTCCTCAGACGAGGATCAAGAGTACGATGGTGAACTAAGGGGAGCCGATTGTTTGAGTTACAAAATCCGCGAGTCGATGCCACCCAAAAATTCAAGCCTACTCCCATTGACGCTGCCAAGTATGATGGGCAGCAGGAACCAAGATCCTGGATAGACGATTACCTGCAGACTATGATTCTGCATAAAGGGAACCAGATAGCAGCAACAGTGCCTACAGCTCTACTTAAAGGACTCGGCACGGGCCTGGTTAAGAGGACTGCCGAAAGGTTCCATCAAGTCATGGGACGACCTGGTGGATGCCTTCGTTGCTAACTTCCAGGCAACATATAAAAGACCTGTCGGGATCGAGGAGTTACGCAATTGCCAGCAAAAGCAGAAGGAGTCGATGCGCTCTTACATAGGGAGGTTTACCAAACTCCTAAACGCTGCGAAGATGTATCAGACAGAGCAATCGACGCTTTCAGCGATGGCGTCCGCGCGAAAGTTACATAGAAGAACTTGGACGCAAAAACCATCACCAAGTGATGGAAATCGCCAACAGTTGGGCTGATGGCGAGGACAACGTGCGAACCACCACAACAAGGGATGACGAAGACGATGACCAGCCAAAACACGACTCGGGCAGCCGAAGGGATCGGAACAAAAGGAGGAAAAATCGCAACTACGACGACAACAATCTGGTAGCCGCAGGATACTCCGATCGACATGATGATCGGTATGATGAAAGAAGAGATGATCGACAAGATGGCAACCGGAACAACTCTGGAAACCGCGGCAATTATAAACCACGGCAGCAGAGGGCTCCCGAGTTACCCTATGCTGAACAGATCAACGCCCCCTGTTACTTGCACTCGTATGTCGACTCCAATGACGGCAAAACAAAGTCAAGTCACCTTCTCAGGGATTGTCGACAGTTCCTTGACATGCATAAACTCATCCAGCAGTCAGGACAGCAACCGTTACCACCTCCTCCTCCACCTCCACCACAGCACCAAGTCCAGCAGGCCCAACCTCATCAACCCAACGAGACATTCCCACCACCACGGGCAGATGAGTATGATCCACAAGACAGGTGTCTCGAGAAGAGAGATGAAGAAGCTCACTCGAGAAATTAATCGGCCGAAAGCATCATGGCAAACATCCCTGAGTATGTCGAGTGGTCCTCTCGGAACATTACGTTCAGCAGACCACCCGATGACCATACCAAAACCGGGACACGCTGCCCTGGTAGTTGAGGCACAGATAGGGGGATTCAAGATGAGCAAAGTCTTTATGGATGGTGGGAGCGGGTTAAACCTGATTTTCATCGACACAATTAATAGTATGGGGATCACCATGGGAATGCTGGAAGATACAGACACCTGCTTCCACGGGATTTTGCCAACTGAACCAGGTTATTCCCTTGGAAGAATTTACCTGAACGTTGTCTTCGGCAGATCCGACAATTTTAGGAAGGAAAAGATCGAGTTTGAGGTAGTGAACTGGAGTCACGTATCATGCTATACTCGGGAGACCAGCCTACGCCAAGTTCATGGCCCGCACTATGCTTATCTCAAACTGAAGATGCCTGGCAACAAAGGGACAAACATAACAGTCCATGGAAGTTTTTCCCGCTCAGACAGTTGCGACCGCGATTTCAGAGGATCGCGGCGAAGTTTGGGAGCAAGCAAGAAATTATTAAGCCTCCACCTAAGTTGTTGTTGCGTGAAATCAAGGAAGAAAAGGACGACAGGGGAAGCAAAAAGAAGCCAGCCGACCTTGCTCTTAAACCTCGACAGCAGAACCTAAGCAGGAGCTTTGGCAGCAAAAGCTTCGGCAGTCAAAGGTTCAGCAGTTGATGATACATAAGACATAGAAAACAGCAAGACGCTGGCAGTCACTGCTCAAACCCCTGGTGAAATCAACAACGCCGCGGCTACCCCTAACGTGGTAAATAAGCCAGAAGAAGAGAAGAACCTCTTCCTTGCTTAAGCAGTTTATCAGCATTTATTTTCGTTTTTCCTTTAGTATAAACAGGGTTTTCCCTTTCGCCGTCTAGCATTGTGCTTACCTTATCAATAAGAACTTAAGCTTCGATTCTTTGTTAAGCATTGCAGTGACTACAAACTTCTAAGCCCCATCACTATACAAACATAGTACGGAAGATCGTGCTCCAGAAAGCCTCTACGAGCGCTAGAAAGACGTTCACCCTTCCCTCTGCTATAGATGCCTCTACGAGTGCCGTAAATAGCAAGAGCTTGGAAATACACATAAACAACAACCCACGTTCGATATTTCACTTATGGAAATATCAAGGAACAACGGGCTCATCGGCAGAATCACTACACCCGAAATATTTGGGAGTGCCTGTCGAAATTTAAAACGGTTGAAAGCAAAGTTGCGCATACAACAGGTTTAGCAAGACCTGCAACACGAGCTGATCACTCACATGATTTGCTAAAACAGCCAATATACATACATTTAAAAACGAGCAACTAAGATTCGCTCCAAATTGAAACTTGCCAACGGCAATAACGTGGTAAAAGTACATACGCATGTATCTACCGAATGAAAAGGCGTCATCCACACGCTTGGATAAAGTTGTCAAACCATTTACAAACAGTTATTAAAACCCTGAGATCACCCTTGCGGAGTTTCTTTTTCTTCAGGTACCTTTGAATCTTTCTCGAGTCTGTCGACAATTATGTTCGCAGGCAACAACACCTTCGGATACAGCGCCTCCAAGTCTCCAGTAACGTTGGAAATCGAGAGTAAACCTGCTGAAGGATAACGGGCAAGTACAAGAGCAAGCGTAAACTTGGCTCCTGCAAAAACTTGCGCGCGCACCAAGTCCCGGATCTTCCTGGCGTTACCAAACTCCGACATTAACGCAAGAAGCATGGGGGAACTGCGTTCAAAGGAAACATCGTCTTCCAAACCACCCTCATGGCTCTATAGCACTTGTCGAAGAAGTGGTGGACCTGTTGAACTCGATCCTGAAACTGTGCGACAGCCGATGCCTTCGAGTGCTCTCGCCAGAAAATTTCCTCGGCTGAGGATAACTCGACCAAGGCATTCACACGCTCGTGAATCCGTTTGCTCTCTTCCGCACGATTCAGAGCTATGACTGACAAGGAAGCAAAAGAGGATCAGAGAAAACGCTATCAACCAAAGGGTATAGAGATTAAAGGACTCACAGTTCAAGCTCTCGGTAGCCTTATGCAGCTCAGTAAGAGCGTACCGCTCCACGTCGGCTGCAGTCTCGCTCTTCTTGTTGATAATCGCGGCCAGGACATAAGTGCTGCGCTTCTCCATCTGGGCGATCTGATCCTTCATCCGTTGGATCCGATCATTTTCGGGAACAACACCAGAAGAGTCATCAACAAACGAGGGCACTGGGAAAACCTGCAGGCAATAGCGTTAAAGAGGATAATATGGTCAAATTAAACATTCAGCAAAACTCCCATCGGGAGAGATATAAGCAATCCCTATCAGGAGAAGCACAAGTGAAGATATTACGATAAAAACATGCTGGCAACATTGCCGGCATAGTATTCATTACAAACTTAAAGTTCTCGCAGCAGAATAATGTTTCATACTAGCCCAAGGGTAAAATTGTTACAACAATCAAGGAGCCTGAGTCTGGGTCGACAGGCTAGGGCCAACCGATGTTTTTCTCGATACTAAATCAAGGAGTTGGCGAGCACAAGTACGGGCGGACGCCGTAAAAGTGCTCAGATCAATAGATCGCCCATCTTTTCCTTTCGGCAGCTCCTTAGTCATTTCTTCAATGTCAGCCTTAAAGCCGTAACCCATCATAAGTTGGAAGGCAAGTAGGGCGCCATAGGTACGCGAGGTACGCTTGAATACCTCAATGACCTCCTTGGTGTCGGCTGCGAAAGCATCAATCAGCTGCCCAGAGTCTTCTCCTGCGTGGCCTTGGGGAATATCATCGAATGCATCCGCGCCGAGCACCCTTTCCCTTGTCAAGGAGCCCCGGTGAGTTGGTGAGCGGCGAGAACCGTCGACACACCGTTTGCCGGGAGTTGCTCGGAATTTTATCCAAGGCAGTAGCAGGGATGTCGGCTTCTGCAAGTAGTCAAAGGAAATCATTGACAAAGAAGCAGATCCATAATAATCTACATGGGACGTAGGAACTTACCAAGCAAGGCCAAGGCAGATTGGCGGAGGAGTTCATCCTTTTCGCCGCCCGAGCTTCCTCCTCCTTCAGCCGCTCCTTTAGCTTGTTTAGCTCTTCTTTCAGGGAGTCGACCTCCTGGCGAGCTACGGCGGCCTTTTTATGGCGCCTTCCAACTTCGAAGAAGAAGACTTAGCCTCCTCCTGCAGCCGAATCTTGTCCGCCTCTAGAGAGGTGAATTGAGAGGCGAAGGCCTCTAAAGAGGATATCACACCTCGTAGATCCTTGAAAAAAGGGAATGTTTGACAAGGATCGTTAAGCAAAGACTTACAGAAGGAGGAGCTGCAGCAAAAGCACTTTAGGAAGGGAGGAGGCTGTTGCGTCACGGGAGCCGCTTTAAGAGCCGAAGCTTCGGAAGCTGCGGCGCTGGTGAAACAGCATCAGATCTGGCCCTCTTGGGCGGAGGCTCAATGAAAGTGTCATCACTGCAGGGAAGATTCGATTAATCAAGTTATTAGAAGAATTTGAAAAAGTCGAGAAAGTTGAAAATAGTAAGAAGAAAAGCACTTACAAATCAAGGAGGTCATCTTCGTCGGCAAAGCCGCCGATTGATCTCTTCATAGGAGAAGCCCTGGTCTCCTCCGGAGCTGCATCAACGAAGGCATTGTGATCAGCGTCGTCATTGCGCACTGATCCCTCTGTGTCGCAAGTATCACCGGCTGATGGGGGGAGATTGGTATGGGCAGTTTCAGAATCTATCGGGTCATCAGGCTCGTTTGATGGGCTTGTATGTTCGACAGTACAAGAGTCGATAGGCTCTGAAGAGCCTCTTCCTTCGGAAGTGTCATTTGGCAAGTTATGTAAATCCTCGGAGGCTGCGAAGGTCTGTCAAAGCGAAAAGTAAATGAGGATAACAGTAATATATGTCGACAGCATACCAAGAGTTTAAGGAGGAAAATTACCTCTGGTGCTGGATGATCAGCATCAAAAGGAATATATGGAGATATCAGCGGGATCGAATCCTCTTGACTAAAGGAAGTGAGGCGACGGACTTCATCAAGTAGTTCTTTTTCCGATAATTCGGTAGCGTTAATTCTAGTTTCATCTTTTGGACCTGAGTACAACCACATTGGGCGAACCCTAGCCATGACTGGTTGGACTCGATTTCAGAAACACTGCCGCTACTTCTGTGCCGACCATGGTTTGCCCGTCAGCCTCCTTGATCCGAAGGAATATGGCAAATAATTCATCGGCTGCTTTTTCGTCGGAGAGAGAACGTTCTTCCAGGAATTCTTAGGCTTGGCCTCAAGGATGTCGACGAAGCGAGGGAGCTGGCATTCGGGTGACGAAGAATCCTTGATATAGATCCACTTCAATCTCCACCCTTGCACGGACTCTCTCATCGGGAAATTGAAGTAATTGACATCCGAACGAGCTACGAATCCTACTCCTCCGGTGACAAAAGATCCATTGCTACTGCTGTATCTCTTCACATAGAAGATCTTCTTCCACAAACCAAAATGGGGTTCAACGCCCAGATATGCTTCGCAGAGGGTAATGAACACGGCAACGTGAAGGATCGAGTTGGGAGTGAGTTGCCACAGTTGGATTTCGTAAGTTCGCAGGAGATGGAGGAGGAATTCGTGAATGAAGGGAAAGGCCTCGGTACAAGAACGACAGAACATCACGGTAAAGCCGGCAGGAGGGTTAGGTCGAGAAATCGCACCTGAAAGATTATTCCCTCATCGGAGGAGATCAGTCCCAGGCTTCGGGATCTCTTCTCGTCACGCTTGGTGACGGTCGAGGCTGTCCAATCACCGGGCTTGGCTGCTGAACTTGGTGGCGCCGGCGGCGCGGAGCTGGAGGAGGAGCATTGGGGGCGACCTCCTTCGGAAGAATCGAAGAAGATTTGGCGGCGGCACCGACGCTCGTGGAGCTGGCGGCGGCACTAGGGTTTTTCTTCTTCTCCATTGCGAGATCTAGAGAAATTGGAAGACAATGGTGGCGGCGCGAGCAGTTGCGAACACGAGAGGAACAAGAACGGCGAAGAAGACGAATGAAGGAGAATGAAAGGGATTTTTTATCTCTTGGGGAACTTAAGGAAGGTTTCGTATTGTTAAATGGGCCTTTCTCCAGTTAATGATTGCGGAAATCAAGGAGGTGCCTCGTTAACCGTGTAAAGAGGAGCAGGAATCGCTTGAAAACAGGGCTGGCAGGTCGCGTCTTATCAGTTAAAATCAAGGGGACAGAAAAACGTCATCAATGACGTCATGGATAATGATTGCATACGAAGAGATAAGAAAGGATCGGTGATCGACTTGAGCCTATGCGCGGATTGCAAGCATCCGCACTTAGGCTTGGGGCTACTCCCATCGGGAGCGCCGCGCACCCGACAGAATGAGGATTCGAAGGAAATATTTGATTCAAGTCTGCGCTCAGGCGAGAACGCCCGTGCACGACTCGGGGATACCCCATCGGGAGCGCCGGACGCGCACCCGACAGAACTTTTTCGCACTCCAGGATCATGCCCGGGGACTTGATTCTGTGCAGGGTAACGTTGTTTTGCCATCGGCAGTTAACCAACAAAAGTTGGGCACGTTATTCGTTATCCCTTGCATAAAGAAAATATATCGGATGGCCTACAAAGACTTGTGGGAAAAGCTTCGGCAGAAGATGTTCGGTGGTGCAACTTGAGTCTACGCACGGAGCATCCGTACCTAGACTGCTACTCCCACGGCGCCGACGCGCACCCGACACGAAGAAAAGCGACAATGATTAAGAAGAAGAGCTTCGGAAGAAGACATGCTTTGTCTCTACCGAACTATGTTCGGCTAGACACTCGCTACTGACGTGGCATTACCCGCCGGGTAACCGATTGCTCTACCTATACGGTCCGTGGAGGCCCATGAAGGTACTCGAAGACAAGATGGGCCACTAGGACGGTGCGGCGGAAGATTACTTGAGGTACAAGACACGGAAGAAGCCGAAGAAGGAAAGATTAGAGATAGATCTATTGTAAACCTACTCGTACTCGATTAAACCTCTCGGGACCTGCCACCTATAAAGGCCAGGAGAGGGGCTATCGAGGACACAATCAATCTTAGCGATCTTAGCCAACAAGCTTAGAACTAGGTTACCCTAGTGATTAGCTATCTCGACGAGATCACAGCGAACTATTCGGCACCCCATTGTAAGTTTTTTCCTAATCAAGAAGACAAGCAGGACGTAAGGGTTTTACCTCATCGAGGGCCCCGAACCTGGGTAAATCGCTCCCCCCGTTTGTCTGTATACCGATGCCTCGTATCAGCTTGCAGGATTCCATCAACCCTAAGTCCCAACCGGAGGACATTGTCGAGGAACACCCCCGACATCATCTCTCGGCGTCTCTTGTCGGCGTAACTCTTCTGCCTTGATTGCGGTGTCTTGAGGTACCCTCGAATCTTGTGCACCTTCTCTTCAGCTTCACGAAGAACATCAGGTCCAAAGACTTGACTCTCTCCGACTTCCGACCAATTCAGGGGGTACGGCACTTCCTTCCGTACAGTGCTTCGAAGGGGGCCATCTGTAAACTGGCTTGGTAACTGTTGTTGTAAGAGAATTCTGCGTAAGGCAGGCAGTCTTCCCACTTGGATCCATATTCCAATACACATGCTCTCAGCATGTCCTCCAATATCTGGTTGACTCTTTCGGTCTGTCCATCGGTCTGCGGGTGATAGGTAGTGCTGAAATTCAGACGGGTTCCTAGTCCTTCATGCACCTTCTGCCAGAATCTGGAGGTGAATTGTGAACCTCTATCTGACACAATTGACTTCGGGGTTCCGTGCAGTGCAACTATTCGAGAGATGTACAGCTCAGCTAACTTTGGGCCTTGGTAGGTGGTCTTGACAGCGATGAAATGGGCTACCTTGGTCAGTCTATCAACCACTACCCATATCGAGTCATTTCCTTTGCTGGATTTGGGCAACCCGGTGATAAAGTCCATTCCTACGGAGTCCCACTTCCATTCGGGAATCTGTAGGGGCTGCAGCAGTCCTGCGGGTCGCTGATGTTCTGCCTTGACTCGCTGACAGATGTGTTATCACCAGAATTTGACCAAGCCAGAGGTGGGCCGTGATCAAGATAAACTTGAAGATATATGCGTAGAGAGATGTGTGAATCGGCCTTGTTTATCAAGTTTGGGCTAGCTAGCCCGTGTATCTTTATATAGTAGGTTACGTAGAGATTAGAGTTTGTCTCGTGCACGGTTTGGTGCACGCCCACATTAGAAAGTCCCTTGGACTATAAATATGTACCTAGGGTTTATGGAATAAACAACAACCAACGTTCAACACAAACCAATCTCGGCGCATCGCCAACTCCTTCGTCTCGAGGGTTCCTCCGGTAAGCACCATGCTGCCTAGATCGCATCTCGCGATCTAGGCAGCACGAGCCTGCCTAGTTGTTCATGCGTTGCTCGTGTTGAAGCCTTTTTGATGGCGAGCAACGTAGTTATCATAGATGCGTTAGGGTTAGCATTGTTCCTAGTATCATATGCTGTCGTAGTGCAACCCTTGCGCATCTAGCCGTCCCTGTACCTCATCATGGGTGCAGGGGCGACACCCCGCTTGATCGTTATTTAGTAGATCTGATCCGTTACGTGCTCCTTGATTCATCAAGGATTAGTTTAATATCTGCAATAGTTAGCCTTACAAAGGGTTGGAGGATCCAGCGGCATGCAGGGTGTAGTTTGCTGCCCTAGACAGGATGTTCCGAGGATCAACCTAGTGTTGGTTTTTAGGCCTTGTCTAGGGCTGGCTTACGTTACCGTGTGGCGCGAGGCCCAATCGTGAGTAGGATGATCCGATTATGCGGTGAAAACCCCGATCGTCGTGGATCTCATACGCTTTATCATGATCAAGCAGGACCACCATATATTCGGCCACCTCGGACGAATCATGGGTGAATCGGCTCCATGAGCCGATTCACAGACAACTGAGCCGATCGAGGCTCGATTTAACGTGTACGTGTGTGCCTGCAGAAACTAAGCGAGGCATCATCCACACCTTCCGACCAGGTATAGGTCAGGTGGCACGCCCTTGCAATTTGCATCGGCGCGCGACCAGGAGGCTTTGCGGGCCGTCGCTCGAGGGGCCAGCCGCAGCCCTAGTTGTTCCCGGCTCTACGGTGTTGACCACCACTGCCCGCCGGTGGGTTTCGACGTCAACACATTCGCACGCCCGGTGGGACCCATCTTCAACATCGAACACCATGCCATCTACATCAGAGGTGGCAGAAGAAACTCCGGTCACGTACGAGGAGCTCTCGGCGAGCTCAGAAGAAGTATGACGAGGTCAAGTCTGCCCTCGAAGCCGACCTAATCGGCTCTTTCCACAGACCCGCTCCCATGGCATCGATGGAAGGGGTTCACACCTGAAGGCGCGCTTGATGGAGTGGACCTGTCCACCCCGTCGGAGGAACGCACCAGGTCGCTGCGTCAGGAGATAAACTTCATGGTGGCTCATTCGCTGCACCGCCATTCCGAGAGCCTGGTAAATACGTTGAGCGCGTCGCGCTGCGCGTGATCCAGAGATCATGAGCCATCGGTACTCTCCGTCGGGACCAGCCCTAGGGACTCACCAAGGGGAGTTGCTACTCCAGTCCCGTCCACCGCTGCCGTTCGCGTTGGCAGCGCCCGGCGCCGAACTCATCGGCCTATGTCGTCTACAAGATTGGTGGTGACCCCAGTGACTACCAATTCCTCGGGACGCGCCCAAGGAGATCCCGCACGGGTACGCATGCGCATACGTGCCGACTGCACTGGGCACCCTCGAACCAGGTTGCTATAGCAGGACTTGGGGCAACGGGAGGAACGTCGGAGGCGGACCGAGAAGCAAACGTGGCTAGCTAAATACGCCACCCCGACAAAGCTCCCGAGCCCAGCTCCTGCAGTTGGCTGAACCGGAGAAACAAGCATGGCTGGTTAAGTACGCCACTCCGACGAATCTTCGGGGTTCGGCACCTGCAGCCATCACCGCGGATCAAATTTGTACGATCCTGAAAGATCAGTTCGGCATGATGCCGAAAAGAAAGGCGATCGGCTATACCAAGCCGTACCCCAACGAGTACGAATTGATCCCGCTACCACCCAAATATCGGCTCCCGGACTTCACAAAGTTCAGCGGATCGGATGGCTCCTCCATCGAGCATGTGAGCGATATTTGGCACAACTGGGCATGATCTCAGCGTCGGACGGCTGCGCGTGAGGTACTTCTCACAGTCCCTCACAGGATCGGCTCGGCTGGTACACGTCGCTGCCACCGAACTCAGTCCAAACTTGGAAGCAGCTGGAAGAACGGTTCCATGAGCAATATCACTCGGAGGCTTCCGAGGCTGGCATTGCCGATCTAGCACAAGTACGACGAAGCGCGGGAAACGGTGTCGAATACATCCAGCGCTTCAGGACCGTTAGGAACCGATGCTATTCGGTTCACGTAAGCGAAAAGGAAGCGGTCGAGTTGGCGGTGGTGGGTCTGTCATCATCGATCAAGGACGTGGCCTCCCAAGCGGACTACCCGTCACTAGCGCACATGGTTCAGGAGCAGATATGAACAGCGTCACCCAGATGTCTACCAGGACAAGTTCAAGCGGGTAGTTACCATGGTCGACGCAGGCGGAGATGAAGTCGCTACGGGAGAACAAGAGGTCGCGGTGGCTGAGTGGACTCGAGCCTGCAGCCCAAGAACCCAAATGGGTGAAGCCACCAGACCTCCAAGAGGATTCGACTCACGTGACGAAAACCGAGCAAATTTTCGATCTCTTACTCGCGGAGGAGCATATAAAGATTCCCGAAGGCCACAAAGTTCCCACGGTGCAAGAGCTGAACGGAAAGCCATACGCAAGTGGCATAACACGTTCACCCACACCACTAATGACTGCAGGGTGTGGCGTCAGCAGATCCAGATGGCAATAGAAAATGGGCGACTAATTTTCAACCAGTATGCCATGAAGGTCGACACACACCCTTCCCCGCCGTCAACATGGTGGAGTTCGCCCACCTCGGAGGGTGCCAGCCTGATTTCTCAGCCAACATCAGCATGGTAGAGCTTGGACACCGCTCCGAGAAGGACGGGGATGAGGACAGCTGCTCTCAGAGCAAGGACACGAGGGGGCCGCTCCATGCGATCGGCTCCGTCAAGATGGCAAGCGCTATGTCACGAGGGGGAAGTTAAGAACATAAGATATCAACGACCCCTCTGATCACCTCCTCAATAAGTACGTGAGTCGGTATGATCAACGCCCACAACACGGCGACGATGATGAAAGAGGCCGTATGGCTAGAAACGACAGAAGACATCGTCGGTATAATCACGATGAGGAGCGGCAGGAGCGCCACGCCAGGGAGCAGGACGATACGGACAGGCATTGGGACTGCCCTTCTTCTACACTCGCTGGGATTCAGGAATGAGCCGATTACCAACAATCGGCAACTGCCCGAATGCAACCAGAAGAAGAAGGAGGCAGCCAACGTGTCTGATTCGAGCGCCTAGGGCCTCTCCCACCACAAAAGACGTGCTGAGGCCCTCTATTGGAAGATCTCGAGGATTCGGAAGACGAGGGGGAAGACGAAGAAGACAGGTACCACTGTCCAAGGTGGTGCCCCGATGGTCTCAGCCATTCACAAAAGCGCGGGGTTCAGCGATTGCGCGGTTTGGAGGAAGCCGAAAGGTTATACTTGCATACGCCGAGGAAGGCACGACCTGATTTGCTGCGAAAGTCCAGAGGACCTTGGATGAGGAGGGCCGCAAAGAAAAGAGTGGCGCCCCAAGCAAAGGAAAGCCGATGATGAAACATCGGCTGGCACAAACATGGTGCTCGTTCGTCCGGCGAAGTATAGAGCTCCACGATCACACGATGCACCTAAGGTGGATAACAGCAAGCGCACCAACGTGATAAAATCGGAGATTGGGCTGGTTTTGTCCACTGACATGGACGAGTAGCAAGACTACGTCAATAAGCAATGTTGCGAGGCTGATCCTTGCGATCGGCCCTCTGAAACTGTTGAAGGGATATTACAAAACTTTCACCGAGCAAGCAACGTGGAGGCCGATTCCAGCGATCGGCCAAAATTATCCTCACCATCCATTCTGCCTGGGATCAACGTTTGACCCAACGGGGACTACCCGACGAGCCGATACCATCAATTCTCTTGACAGAATCGGCTCGGGGGCACCTAGATGGATAATACTAAGTATGGGGGCCGATACACAAATCGGCCTAAAAATTTACAAAATTTTACAGCCGATGCAAGGGCATCGACTTCAGAATTGAGAAGTAGCCGATGCGCAGCCATCGACTCAAGAGGAAAGGAGCCGATCTCGACGGCCAGGCGCTAAGAGCGGACCTGGAGAAACTCGGGGGCAGCTCGCCTTGAAGGCTCTCTGTTTTGGGAAGCCGATTTATGTGCAAATCGGCTGGCTCTGCATGATCAAGCCTGGGCTAATTCAGCTAAGTTACGCGTCCTCGTTTCTTTTTGCCTTGGCCAAGACTCGGGGGCAGCAGGCCTGGTGGATATTTTGTTCTGCTCCGTTTAAATAACCGATTGGGATGCCATCGGCTGATCCTTCATTACGACCTTCTTCACAAATGATGAGTATTGAAGAGGATTATTGGGTTTGGTTGGAAAAGTTTAAAGGTTTTCCTGAAGATCCTGCATTTTCTGCCAGATTTAGAAAATCATCAGTTGAAGAAGGGGAGCAAAGGGGCCGATGCGATGCTATCGGCTCATTACGCATTGGCGAAGGGGACGAATCGGCAAGGTCAGTGGAAAAGGAAATCGGCAAATCAAATTGGGGAAAAGTTCTTCATTAATAAGAAAGATTTCTTACATAGTAGAGCTGATTGCCCTCGAAAGGGGATACATTGCCCCGCCTACTTCTACGGATCCTATGCTAAGGGCCCTATCTACGGGCCATTGCTGCCCTCATCGTCGCCGTCATCGCCGCTGTCGGCGCTGCTCCCGCCGACTGCTCCATCGTCACTGCTGCCGCGGACCTTCATTGTCCTCGCCCGTCGTCGTCGTCGCCGCCGTCGAAGTCACTCAGATTTCCCGGCCAGGGGCAATGGCGCTTGGCCGGCGGCTCGTCGGGGGAGCGGTCGTCGTCGTCGTCCTCCTCTTCCTCCTCCTTCACCTCCTCGGAGGTGGCCCCATCCCAGGGGAAATCATCCTCGCTTTCTTCCACCGCTTCCTTATCGACAAGGAAGCGGAGATCGCCTCGTCGGTCGGGGACCTGTCGCCCTCGACCAGATGGAGAAGTCATGGTCTGACTCCTCCCGGCCGCAATGGCGCGGCGGATGTTGGCCGCGTGGACTTCGCCGGGTTGTACTCCGGCGTCGGCTCGCGGGATGTGGAGGACTGGCTGGAAAGATCCGATGGAGCAGAGGAAGAAGAAGACATTGTGGCGCAGAGGGCTTTTTGGGATGCTAATGCGAAGAAGATGCAGAGGAGAACTGTTCGTAGCAGTTAAATAAAAGGGGATATATTGGAAATTTAATGCCACAACAGTTTCCGAGGAAGTAGTGCCAAAACTGTCAAATCGTGCGGAGAAGTTGAGAAGGTGAGATTCATGATGAAGGACTCTGCGACGGTTCTGCTCTGCCACGACATGACCCTACGAGAGAAAAGCATAATGATTTTGGAAATGTCATTTCCAAAACCAGGGGGCATGTGTTATCACCACCAAGCCGAGGTGGGCCGTGATCAAGATAAACTTGAAGATATATGCGTAGAGAGATGTGTGAATCGGCCTTGTTTATCAAGTTTGGGCTAGCTAGCCCGTGTATCTTTATATAGTAGGTTACGTAGAGATTAGAGTTTGTCTCGTGCACGGTTTAGTGCACGCCCACATTAGAAAGTCCCTTGGACTATAAATATGTACCTAGGGTTTATGGAATAAACAACAACCAACGTTCAACACAAACCAATCTCGGCGCATCGCCAACTCCTTCGTCTCGAGGGTTCCTCCGGTAAGCACCATGCTGCCTAGATCGCATCTCGCGATCTAGGCAGCACGAGCCTGCCTAGTTGTTCATGCGTTGCTCGATCGAAGCCTTTTTGATGGCGAGCAACGTAGTTATCATAGATGCGTTAGGGTTAGCATTGTTCCTAGTATCATATGCTGTCGTAGCAACCCTTGCGCATCTAGCCGTCCCTGTACCTCATCATGGTGCAGGGGCGGCACCCCGCTTGATCGTTATTTAGTAGATCTGATCCGTAGTCGCTCCTTGATTCATCAAGGATTAGTTTAATATCTGCAATAGTTAGGCCTTACAAAGGGTTGAGGATCCAGCGGCATGCAGGGTGTAGTTTGCTGCCCCTAGACAGGATGTTCGAGGATCAACCTAGTGTTGGTTTTTAGGCCTTGTCTAGGCTGGCTTACTTACCGTGTGTGAGCGCGAGGCCAATCGTGAGTAGGATGATCCGATTATGCGGTGAAAACGAGGCGTCGTGGATCTCATACGCTTTATCATGATCAAGCAGGACCACCATATATTCGGCCACCTCGGACGAATCATGGGTGAATCGGCTCCATGAGCCGATTCACGGGACAACTGAGAGCCGATCGAGGCTCGTATTTAACGTGTACGTGTGTGCCCTGCAGGAAACTAAGCGAGGCATCATCCACACCTTCCCCGACCAGGTATAGGCGTGGCACGCCTGCAATTTGCATCGCGCGACAGGAGGCTTTGCGGGCCGTCGCTCGAGGGAGGGCCAGCCGCAGCCCTAGTTGTTCCCGGCTCTACGGTGTTGACCAGTCACTGCCCGCCGGTGGGTTTCTGACGTCAACAAGATGTCACACTTGGCGATGTAGCTTCCGATCTCCTCTTCATTCCATGCCACCAAAACTGTTCCTTCAAGTCTTGGTACATCTTGGTACCTCCGGGGTGAATAGAGTATAAGGTGTCATGGGCTTCCTTCAGAATAACTTGCTTCAACTCTGAGTCTGATGGTACACATAGGCGTCCGTTGTACCAAAGGACTCCTTCTTCATCTACGGTGAATCCCGGTGCTTTTCCCGGCTATCTGGGTCTTGATTCCATCAATGCTGGCATTTCCTTTCGAGCTTCCTTGATCTGACCAATCAAGGTGGGTTGTAGCTCCATGCTGGCTAGGAATCCTTCACTAACTAACTCCATTCTAAACTGCTCAAACTCCTGGTATATGCTAGGTTGTTCTTCGGCTATCATTGAGTTTAACTGACACGGCAGTCTACTCAACGCATCCGCTACCACATTGGCCTTGCCGGGGTGGTAGTGGATTTCCATATCATAATCTTTGATTAGCTCTAACCATCTTCTTTGCCTCATGTTCAGTTCCTTCTGGGTAAAGATATACTTCAGGCTCTTGTGATCCGAATAGATCTCGCAGCGATTACCCATGAGGTAATGACGCCACACCTTCAGTGCTAACACTACCGCTGCGAGTTCGAGGTCATGAGTGGGATAATTCTGCTCATGCTGCTTCAGTTGCCGGGACAGATAAGAGATCACTTTGCCTTCCTGCATCAGCACACATCCGAGACCAATCTTGGATGCATCACAGTAGACGTCAAAGGGTTTGGTGATGTCTGGCATGATCAGAATTGGGGCTGAGGTCAGTCTAAGATTGAGTTGTTGAAAACTCTCTTCACATTTGTCCGTCCATTCGAACTTCTTGTCCTTCTTCAGCAATTGGGTCATTGGTCGAGCGATGCTCGAAAAGCCTTCTACAAACCTGCGGTAATATCCGGCTAATCCAAGAAAAGCGCGGACCTCGGTCTGGGTGGTTGGGGCTTTCCATTCTGCAACCATCTTGATCTTAGCGAGATCTACAGCAATTCCTCCTGCAGACAGGATATGTCCCAGGAATCCTACTTCCTTCAGCCAAAACTCACATTTGCTGAACTTAGCATACAGCTTATGCTCTCTAAGGGTCTCTAGGACAGCTTCTAGGTGTTGCTCATGTTCTTCCTCGGACTTGGAGTAGATTAGGATGTCATCGATGAAAACGACCACAAACTTATCCAGAAAGTTCATGATGATCTTATTCATGAGGTTCATGAAGTAAGCGGGGGCATTGGTCAGTACAAATGACATGACATTGTACTCATACAATCCATATCTGGTGGTAAAGGCAGTTTTGGGAATATCCGAGGCACGAATCTTCAGCTGATGGTATCCAGTCCTGAGATCTATCTTCGAGAATACTATGGCTCCGGTCAGCTGATCAAACAGATCTTCTATCTTTGGCAAGGGGTATTTGTTTTTGATGGTGACATCATTAAGCTTACGATAGTCCGTACATAAACGACTGGCACCGTCTTTCTTGTCCACGAACAAGACTGGGGATCTCAAGGTGACGCACTCCGAATCAGCCTTTGGCTAGCAGTTCATCCAGTTGCTTTTGGTTCCACTAGCTCTGCTGGTTCATACTATAGGCTCTCTGGGCTATAGGTCCGGTTCCAGGGATTAACTCGATGATAAACTCGATATCCCGATCTGGGGGCATACCGGGTAAACCATCAGGAAACACATCAGGATATCGACAAACGACACTGATCTGCTCCAAGGTTGGCTTGGCTACACTCTGGTTGCAGGTAAACTTTCTGGGCAGTCTTTCCGAGACATGTTCTACTATGATACCGGTGCTACTTGTCATGGTTATGGCTTTCTTAGCACAGTCAATCATTCCGTGATGTTTGGCCATCCAATCCATACCCAGCACTATTTCCAAACCTTTGGTTCCTAGAATAATCAGATTGGCATAGAAATCTACTTCATGTATTCGGATGGGTACGTTTTTACAAAATTTTCTGGCTTTGGTGGTTGATCCGGGAATTTGAACTATCATGACATGTTTCAAACTGATAGGTTGAATTTTACTTGTTGATGCAAATTCTTCAGTGACAAATGAATGAGATGCTCCGGAATCAAACAACACTCTGGCATGTACTGAGTTGACAGGAAACATACCCAGTACAACATCTGGTGCTTCCTGGGCTTCTTCGGCGTTCATGTGGAAGAGGCGGCCGTTGCGGTTATTGGGGTTGTTGGGGCGAACTTCTTTCCGGTGGAGACGCGGCGTTGCTGCTGAGCAGGTGCAGCACTGTTGCCGGCGAGCTTGGCGAGCCTCTTGGGGCACTCGTTGGAGTAGTGTCCCACTACACCGCACTCATAACAAGTGATGGTGGACTTGTCCTTGGTAGCGACGGGGACGGCGTTGCTCCCAGTCCTTGGAGCGGTGTTGGTGTTGTTGTTGTTGGTGCTGGGGGCTCGCATTGGGGCTCGGTTGAAGTTGTTGGTGTTGCTCTGGTAGTTGTGGTTGTTGTTGTGGTGGCCTCCTGCCTGGGGTTTCCTCCACTCCGGTTCACCGGGCGTGAAGTCTGCATCGGGGCTTGTTGTTTCGGGGGCAAAACCTCCGCTTGAGCTGGGGCGATACTTGGGAGTATTGTTGGGCCCACTCTGGTGCATCATGCGGCGTTTGCGGTTCTCATTGGCTTGGTTCAACTTGCCCTCCATCTGAATGGCGGAGTCCACAAGGGCTTCAAGGTCGGCAAAGGGGATGTTGACTAGGACAGTCTGCATCTCATCATGCAGTCCGTTCAGGAATCTCTCCTGCCTCTTTTCAGTGGTGTCGGTCTCGTCGGGGGCATACCTTGACAGTGTCTACCACCGTCATCCTTCCTTGCTTAAGTTCGCGGAATTCATCCCGCATCTTCTTGATAAGACCTGGGGGCACATGGTACTTGCTGAACTTGAGCTTGAAATCTGCCCAAGTCATGACTTGACCTCCGTTCATGGCACGGGTGCTGGTCCACCAGGCTCGGGCTGGTCCTGCAAGATAGTGGGTTGCAAACAGGACCTTCTCGTTGGCTTCAACTCCGGCTACTTCCAAGTTGTTCTCCATAGTCTGGATCCAGTCGTCCGAGGGGTTCTTCAGTCTTGCTAAACACCGGAGGGTTGGTGTTCTGGAAGTTCTTGAGTTTGGATCCGGGGTGATCATGATTCCCATGGCCTTGGTTAGCGAGGTTCTGCAGTGCAACGATGTTGGCTTGACGTTCAGCTCTTTCATTCTCCCTGTCGGCCAGCAGGGTTTGCAGCAGTTGCATCATGGCGTTGTCGCGATTGGGAGGGGCCATCTGGATATACAGAAGATCATAAGATAAGAGGGAAATTTCTATGGTTTATTTTGGGGTAAGTTCAAAGACTTGTCAAACTTGAATACTTTGGATGACACGCACAAACATTCATTCATTCATTCAACATAACATATTACAAACTAACATGCCACACTTCCAATGGTTTTAAGAACCATTTCTCATGCTACGATACAAGGGACGGGATACAACTCACACCTACATAAGTGATCAAGTGCAGCTACCCTCATCCTCAATGTCGATGGGAACGACATCATCAGGTCCTGGCTCCAGGAACGCGTAGTCCTCCTCCTCAATGAACTCGTCCTCCTCAAAGTCGTCATCGTCACTCAGGAAGGCTCCTCCTCCCTGAATATCGATACCGGCTTCATCTTCCTCCATCTCTCTCAGCTGATCCTCCTGGGCCTTGACAGTGGCCTCAAGTGACGGTATCTGTGCGCGAAGGTGTGTGATAGTAGCATCCTTCTTCGCACACCTCAGGACGAAGCTTGTTGCGGTCCCTGGACAGCATCTTGATGGCATCGCCATGAGTGATCAGTGCAAGGTGAGTCTGGTTCGCGTACGCACGGGAGTTGTCTAACTCCTTCTGAGTGTGGTACAGCATGAAATCCAGATGCTCAACATGGTGCCTCATCTGCGGGTGCGGCTGCAGCTCCATAGGCACACCCATAGCATCACGCCTCGCGAGATGCGCGAAGCGAGACGCAAGTAGGCGCACCACGTTCTGTCCACAGAGGCATGCAAGTGCCTCCTGAAGGCCGCATGCGAGACCATCGAGCCAGTTGCTCTCGCGGAAGGAGAAGAGGATCCTCTCCGAGGTGGGAGGCTCCAGCTTGCCCCTCAAGTCGGCGGTGATGATCCACTGCAACTCGCCTCCAACCTGATCGTTCACTTGGATCCCGTGGAACTCAGGGTGTGGGCGTCGAAGGAAGTCCGAGACAGCGTTGAGGTCGTGCTCAAAGATCAAGTCCCCACCATTCCCGAGCTGGTAGAACTTGGTGTTGATGGGTGCATTCGGCTCCATCTGAAAGCGAAATGGAGGAGTAAGTTAGAGAGTGAACAAGTGTGGCAAATTTTTAGGTAGATTCAAATAAGAAAGAGCATGTTTCATCAAATTTCGAAAAAGCTTTTAAAGACAAGAGTATGAGTAAATTTTCATAAATATCTTCTTCATTTTGATTTCAAAGTTAGGTTTTTATGAACGCCCATTCTAACTAAGGTTTTCTAAGGTCAAACAATGGCTCTGATACCAACTTGTCAACACCCGGATTTTTAAGTCCAGATGCCTATTATGTCATTCATCGCAATCCCAGGATAATGTTGTTGCGAGGCATAATAGTTGAATATCACAGTCATCATTTATTACAAACCATATTGTCTTACAACTAGAATCACATGATCCATATTACACAAATAGGCGATCTATTGGTCAACGAACCAACACAAGTTCATAGCGGAAGCGTAAAGATAAAGGGACTCTCTAGTCCACAGGCCAACGCTTGACGTCAGAAAGCTCCTAGTTGTCATAGGCGTCCTGCTGGTCATCGTCTTGGTAGTTCTGTTCATCATCATACTCTGGCCATTTGAATAGCCAGGGACAAAGCCGTAAGTACTTTAAGTACTTGCAAACTAACGCTAAAGTAAATGCTAACCATTTGAGTAATGGTGTTAAGCTCTAGTTTAGTTTGCATAAGCCCAATTTTAGTTCACGAGTATTCGATCATGTGCTAACTAACTCAAGTGGGAACATTAGTGTCATTCCCACAACTTTTGTTGTAAAATCAACAAGTCACCAAGTCACCATTCATTTCAATAATATTTTAAAATATGACACCGAAAACTGTATGGCATTTCCAACCGTCCGTAACCGTGGACACGGCTATTCGAATAGATTGACACTCTGCAGAGGTTGCACACTTGTGCCACAACATTTGATTTCATCGGTCGGAATAACTCCGAATCATCGTAACACAGTACGCGGATCATCAACCATAACCTTTCACTTACACATCCTAGTATGAGCACCTCTCCCCATGAGCTTGGCCTCCCAGTGAAAACCAATTGTTAACCTAGGCACTGCACAGGGCTTGGCCGTACAATTCACCTCAATTCACATCATTTCTCAACAACGGAGGCAGCCTCGGCATAACCCCTATGATGTGTGTTCAGAGGGAACCCATACTAAAGTGTATAAACTTCCAGTTAAGCCCTACCCATAATCAGGTATTGTGGGGGTACTTAATAATTGGAAAAGTATCGCATTCAAACCAATATCAGGGTTTTATCAAAAATCACTATCTTCTCTTGTTCACATTCAACTTTAAACTTTCAATGGAATGCTTCATCATTCCAAGGTTTCAAATTCAACAAGTCATATGTTCCCATCTAGAGTAGTCAAAGTTTTAGTAGTTTAGCATTAGCACTAATCATGAGGGGTGCTACATTGCTTCGCTGTCTTTGAACTAACTTTGCTACTCTAAGCATCTTGTCCACCTAAATCAAGTTAATTCAACTCTTTGCAAACAACAAGTAAAAACTTGTATGATAGGCTTGTGTAAGAAAGATAAGAATCATGGTGCCTTGCCCAAGGAGGACCTTGCACTTTGCAAGAGTATTAGCTTGCCTTGGTAGTTCTCAAGGTTTTCTTCTTCCTCTTCGGGGTAGAATCCTCCTTCCTCTTGGTATTCTCCGAGGCTAGCGTCTAGATTGGAATACGAGGTATAATCACTAAACAAGCTCAAGAGCTATACTAAGCTCATAATTACTTCACACAAACTATGCTTAGCACACACATAAAATAATTAGGTGCATTGGTTTTCTTTATTAAAGAAAAGTAATTTCCTCTCATTACATATGTAATTAATAATTTCTATTTAGTTCTTGAGAGAAATAATTTCCTCTCATTGAAGTCTTCTTAAGATTTAACTTCTCAAATAATCATACATGAATTCATATTGACCTAAGTCAAACATTCATTATCATTATTTGAGAAAATGATTTAAATGAGGTAGATCACCTCATACCATTTTATAATTCCACAAATGATTTAAATCTCCAAGTATTCATATAGGAGTGTTTGGACCAGGGGTGCAAACTTCACATAAATTCATTTGGGGACAAGATTTAAATGAAGTAATTCACTTCATATGGTTTACATAATAGTTTTGGACAATATCCCTTAGTTAAACTAGCCATATTGTCCATTAATTAAACTAGGGCATGATCATGCAAAGTGACCACACCATTTTCTTGCAGAAACAATTAGTGTAAGTCAAATGTGAGCTATTGGAGTTGGAATTAATTTAATATCTATTTTAGTTGATTTTTAAGAATTATTTGAATATTCAAAAGTCCCTGCATTCTTATTTTTATCATTTTATTTCTATAACAAATATTGAGGTGGGACCAGTGGCATATTGTAGAATTTTTCTGTGGCTTTCCAACAATATAAAATTTGTTCAATTTGGCCAAGCCAAACAGGTTCTATGAATTTTCAAAGTTGGGTCCAGTATTAAAATCAAACTAAATTATTTAAACGAGATTTGAATTAAACGGGCTGGCGGGAAGCGTTACTGGGCCAGAGTTGAATTAAAAAGGCCCAAGCCAGCCCACCACGCGTCCACGCACGCGTGGGCGGCCTGACAGGGGGCTCCACCTGTCAGCGGCACTTAAACGGCGAATCGTTACGGGGAGAGGAGGACCGTGCGATTAGAGGTGAGATCGACGGCCGAGGATGGTCGTCTTCTCCGGTGAGAAGGGAACTCACTGGCGGCGGCGGTAGGGGGTCGGAGAGCTCGTCGGAGCTCCAGCGAGCTGCTGCGGTGGTCGAGGCGAGGTTGTCGAGGACGAGGATGCAGCCTGTAGCAGTGGCGTCGTCAGGGGCGGCCTCCTTCTCCGGCGATTGCTGCAGGGCTTCCGCGGCAGTGATGCTTCGATTGGGCGGCGGCAGTGGCTAATCGAGCATGGTGAGGTGCTGAGGAGGTCGAGGAAGGAGAGGGGAGAGTGGTGGTGTAAAGAGATGGTCGAGGCGAGGCCTCCTTTTATAGGCGCGATGGTGGCCGTGGTGCTGCGGCGAGGTCGACAAGGGCGCGGCCTCTCCGGGGGTCTAGAGAGCTAGGCGGCGACGCGGGCGTGTTCACGACGTCACGGCGAGGCTACGAGCGTGAACGGCGCGGTAAGGGGACGCGTAGGGTGGTCGGAACCGTGCATGTACTGGCGCGGCAATGGCGGGCGCGTTCGTGCTCTCCGGCGGCTGTGGTCGCCACGGCATGACGCGAGCGTGTCCGGCGAGCTCCGCGTGGCGAGGAGGGTACCAGGGCGCGCGGGCTTGGTCGGGGTACGGCGAGGTACGGCGAGCGCCGCGTGGCCGTGTCGCGCGTGTCCGTGCGCCGATGACGTCGCCCATGCCGCTCGCGGCGTACCTGGGCGTACCTGGGCGCGCGTCGTCCGGGTCCTGTCGTCGTCCTCTTAGTCAATGGCGCGTACGGGAGATCTTCTGGGATCAATGGCGAGCTACTGGACATGGTGGCGAGGCCGATCGTGGAGGGAAAGAGAGGGGAAGGTGTCGAGGTGGAACGTGGCCGGCATGGCCATGTCCACGCCATGTCTGTCCTCTCCTGGTGTTTCCTTGGCATGGGCTCGTTGTAGGGGTGTCCCATGGTCATCCCTAGGGCAAGTGATGGTCAAGTGGTGGCCTGGTTTGATCACAATTTGAAAATTGTGAATCTTGCATATGTTTCAATGTCTCTTCTTCACTTGATCATAGCTCTTGATCCAAAATGAATTTGGTATGGTGCTCTTTACAAAAGTTGTTCACCTTGTTGTGTACTTGGATGACATGCAAAGATTTGGATTTGTTTGGTTTAGAAATTTTGAAATAGGGAGGCTCAAAGTGGTGACCAGAATATAAAAGTCAGAAATGACCATTATCTCATGTGATCACCTTTTAATTTTTGAATTTGGTTTAAATGGTATATCTTTGATTCCCAAAGTTGTAATTATTCCTTAATATCAAATTACAAATATTGGTGAAGATCAAATGGGTCTAGGGTCAATTTACAAAAATGACATAGACCATATGTTAGGGTTTTTAGGATTTTATTAATATTTGATTTCTTTCTCTTTTTGATCTATTTGTTTGGTGATCATCACTTGATCACTCTATGGTTTTTGAGTTCCTCACATACACAATATAACAATCATCATGGCATATCACTCAAAATGCACAAATCCTATGCAGGGCACTATATGCAAATTAAAAGTTTTTGTTAGTTCTCAAATTTGGACCTCTGGAATTGTTCTTCTTCCTTTATTTGAGATTTGGGATGTTACACCATTGTAATAGAGATCTCCTTAAGAATTGGTGACCATTGTAAGAATATTGTGATTTCAATCAAAGTATTTGCCACAATGATTTCTATATTTGTTATTGATCTTGATATTATGTGTGAGTAGTCCTCACGGGCTGCGGGTTAGGGTGAATCCTCACATTGTTTATGTGCATCTAATCTTATTATATGTGTAAGGATTGAATAGGAGTTTTGCAATCTTGTATCCTTGTCTCTTTGCCTCATTTCGATGATCTACATGTACCCATATCATTCAGATTGATTAAGGGAAGAGGTGGGATGAGTGGATAATGGCGTGCTACCGCGAAACCCAGTGACAGAAAGGGGAAAGTAACGGTACATGTTTAGTGATTCATTTGGGATCATGGTACAATCATCTAGCTTAATGCTTTGGTCTATATTCATATGCTTAACTGTTGTTGCTCACGACTGTGAGGACAGTGGTTGGACCAAGAGGCTCTTGTCACCTCTGGCTTTAGGGCATTAGTATTTACGGATGTGCTTCTCGCAAATCTCTTATCTCTATTTTATTTGTTACACATTTGCGCTTCAATTATATATGTATGCATAGCTGCAGGAGAAACCTTAACCCTGACCTATTTCCATTATTGAACACAACCTGCTTAAAAGTAAACTAGATAGGTCTGGTAAACATAAAATCAAATTAACTAGCAAGTCTTGTAGATTTTTCCTTTACACTATTTTAATTGTGCTTCCCATGGTTCCATTAAACTCAGGTCGACTACTAGGGAATTTTTTTTATCATACTACAATCCGTAATCCGGATCGATGGTATTAGTCACTCATCCTCCCACTACTTCAGCACTTGCACGCTTAACTTTTGAGTTTCTTCCGGCCCGCTTCCAAGTGCTTTGTGCGTATATTATTGATATTAGTATCATATCAATCCTATTAATCCATTGGTGACGATGTCACACTTCTTTATTGTTTGAATTCCAAATAATTATTTTAATAAACAAAAGTAATGACGCAATAGTAAAAACCTAAAATCTGGAAATTGTCATACTTCAATCTGGCAGTTTGAGAATCTAAAAAATGGCTAACCGGGTTTATCTTCGGATATTTTTTCGCATAGATACATTTTCATATATTAAACGTTTTTTCGAGTTTGTATGCAAAAGATATTGTCATTTTACCCAAAAATATAGTTTATTTTGCTAAATAAATCGAAATTCATGTTTGTTATTTTTCATAAGAACAAGATCACTTAACCTACCTACATCTAAAGGAATTTTTAATATTTAATTTTCTATCATTTTCTTTTGAATTTCACAAAATTAAAAAAGCGATCTAGGGGAGGGAAGGGGGTGGAGGCAAAAAAAACCAGACAACATTTAGTCCGGGTTGGTGTCTTCAACCGGGACTAAAGGGCGAATCTTTAGTCCCGGTTGGGGATACCAACCGGCACTAAAGAAGCTCACACCACGGCGCGCCCCCGCACCCCTTTAGTCCCTGTTGGTGTCTCCAACCGGGACTAAAGGTCCCCTTACGAACCAGGACTAAAAGTTTTCGGCGTTCTACCCGTAGGAACTAGAACTAATGATCACATTAGTCCCGTTGCGGAACGCGACCGGGACTAATGCTCCAAACAGCTCCGAATGAAAGCCATGTTTTCTACTAGTGAGGGCTTGATTAACGTTTCTCCGAAAGGAAATTTTAAGCTGTCTACCGTGCATTTTCTTATCGTTGATTATCCTCTTCATTTTGTCTCTCAACCATGGCACAACTAGTGGGACCTATCAGCTACAAGTGCAATAGAAATGAGAAAAGTGGGAAATAATGTTACAAATGGGCTGGCAAATTACCAAAGAGACGATTATAATGTATTTACTGATTTCCTTTGAAAAGAAAAATCTTACTCAAGAGTTCAGCGATAAACTTCTGCACACAAGTATCTCACAAAACCTAGCCCATGTGCAAGAACAGCTAAAGGTGTCAAGTTTGATCCTGCCAAAGTTTCACTTCTAGTTTAGTAGTCAATTTTAGTTCAATCTTTGTGGTTCAATTGCAGTATTTAAGAATTTTGGCAGGATCTCACATTTTCATCTATGTTTAAAGATAATATCTGGAACCAGAGGTAAGACCCAAAAGGTATGCATGCGTGTCAATTTAATAATTGTCCTACTGATATTAGTGTTTTCTCTGGATGTGCTTAGCTTAATCCATCTCGGTTTAGTCCATACAGTAATAGAAATTGGTATTTATCTAGATTTTGTTCTCTGCCTATCAATTGACAGAGTAGAGGCTCTCCTCTACACATCACACATGCACATCTAAATTTTACGGGTAATTTCCTCCTCAAATCCCACACGATTGAAAGCCTGCATGGTTGCACTACTCGAGTGCCATGAAACCAATCAAGCTAATGAGTAGAAATATAGTACACATTTTCAATAAACGACACGATTGAACTTTGGTAAAATTCTTTATTTATTGTTGTACTTTATTGGAGAAGACTTGAGTGTATGACACCTAAAGATCAACGACACTCAGATCAACATCGCGGATGCAAAATATGGACTTCCATGCTCATCTCCACCTTTTAATTTACTCATGTTATGAAAGGAATTTTGCATTAAGAACTAAAAATAAACATGGCTGACTTGTACATAAGCCTTGTTTATTTTCATGCACCCGTCTGGTCACTGGTTGTATTGTAGTAGTTGCTTATTTTATTTATGTAGTATTTTTCAGATCTAAGTATTTTATACTCAGTTGTCTATAGTTAAAATTATTACTTAACATAATTCACCTAGTATATAGTTTAAACTTTTTATTCATGTGTCCTATTCTATTTTCACAGTATCTCTCCCTTGTTCTTCATTGTAAATTATTTTCTTATTTTCCTGCATGTGTCCCTGTTATTTATGCATGTTTCATTGCCATCATAAAGTTAGGCACCAAAGTAATTCTTCGTGTGATGCTTCTTTCAAAATATATTTAGTATTTTTTACAAATAGTTATGCCTAAAAATAGTTAGCTTGTACTTTAACAGCGCATCCACTTCATCCACATGTCTCATCATCACTCACTGCTTTACATTTGAATGCAGCGTATGCTACCAGATCATTCTATGGATGCTCCATCTTACAACTTCATCAATCAAACACATGTTACCAAATCCTCTATTTTTATGGATTACAATCAATCATTCACAATAATAAGAATGATTTAACTCTGATGGATAAACAACCTAGCTTTCAGGAGTCACACAAACGTATCTAAAAATATATAGATATTTAGAACATTTGACCCACAAATTGGGAATACAAAACCCCCAAACATACAACTTTCTTTCGACATAATTGATAAATCGAGCACCACCATGTCACACATGTGATAATTATATCCTTTTGCCAATTTCGACTATTTAAGTAGCTCATACTTCATTCCCCAATCGAGACCCACGGGGTGTGGATGCAGTATTTCATGAGTGTCTGGATTATGGAGGGAGGGGTGTAGTCAGCAATGCCCCAGGACGAATCAACAACACCGGAGGTGATCCACTGCTCCGTTTCATTGGTAAGATTGTACATGTAGATTCCCATGCCTTCATCTTGTTCGTTACTTTTGCTGAAGTAGAAGACACAGTTGTTGTCGATGGAGGAGAATATGTTGGAGTCAACAGACACACACCTCTTGCCGAGGAAGAGTGCACGGCCGCCGATGCTTCTCACGGGCTCGACCACCTTACTTTCGACGTTCACCTTAAAAACATCCACACCGCGGCGTGGGCCTTGACGATGGACAACCAGTAACATCTCCCCAGAAGATTCGATGACGTGATAGCAACCTTGATGGAAATACATCTTGCTGGGAAGAACGGCGGTGATGCTCCTATGGAGACCATCGGTGGACTTAACGCCCCAGGTGATACGTACCTTGTCCGGCAGGCCATGCTCCACAATGGCGAAGTTCTTGGCATCAGGCATGGCCGAGTACGCGGTGCCCAGCAACGGTGCATCGTCCAAGGTTAGGGTAGGGGAAGGACCAACCTGGTGGACATAGGCGATGGTGTTGCGCACTAAGTCAGGTATGGGCGCCGCAAAACTGATGGATGCACGCGTGAAAGGGTTGATGACATGCGCCACATGTGGAGGCCTCCTGCTCGCAAGGACAAGGAGGCCGCCAGTGCTCGTCACGAAGCAGTAGTTGTGGAGACGAGGGAGCTCCACGCGGACCAAACGGCCGGTGGCAGTGTTGAGGAAGAGGCGTTCGCCTTGGTGGCTCATGGACTCATCGTCAAGCATGACCCAGCGCCGCAGGCGGAAGCGAGGATCCGCCGGGCTGGTCTTGGGGTCGTCGGAGCCCGTGCGCCAGCCACTGCAGACTGCGCGCATGCTCATGTAGTAGTCCAAGTCGTCGGTGGCAAGGAGGCAGTTGCCGATGCAGCGAACGAGGTCGGCCGGGAGTGAGGACGCCATTGCAGAGACCTCGTGGATGGCTGCTAGCTAGGAAACACGAGTGCTGGCTGTAGGTGATGGGATGGTCGCAAGTTCTTATGCGGTTGTGGGATCTGGGGATAGGTGATATATGGTGCGTAAGTAGTGGTCTGGATTGGATGTGAAAGCGGTGTGCTTTTGCTGGACATGTGCAGATTTGGTACTTCTTGATTCGTGATTTCGTGAGTCTAAATCAAATGGAAATCGTGAGCGTTTTTACACAACGGATATGTAATGCTTACCAAATATGGTGTGAAACCATGTGTCAAAATAAAATATGGTAGGAAACACACACGCACCAGGGTATCAACTCACGTTGTCATTCGTGTTTGAGCGCCAAATCAAACCATACAACCCAAACACGGAAACTGACTTTTTTTTTCAGAAAAAAGGAAAAAAAAAACACCGCCAAAATATACTCACATCATTTCAATTACTCAGTGATTCTTCATGAAAAAAAAAATTATTGAAAGAATGCAGCGACATACTTCTCAAAAAAAGTATGGGCCGCCCGCGTCGACCGTCGCATCGGCAGCCCGCTCCTCCTCTGCTTCCTTCTCCGCTTCAGCCAGGGTCTCGGCGTCCCTGACCAGGTCGAGGAGGTCGGTGCTGCCCTCGCTGTTCCGGCGGCCGCCGCCTTTCCCCGCTGGCCCGCAGCGGCCTTTCCCCGATGGCCCGCCGCTGCCTTTCCCCGCCGCCGCCTTTCCCCGATGGCCCACCGCTGCCTTTCCGCGCCGCCGTCATTTTGTTGTTGTACTTGATGAAATATGCAAATTGAATCTGTTTGGACCTCTTTTATTGAATACATTTGCTCTTTTCTGTAAAAAAAAAATTTAGAGCTTGGTTTCGACCCCCTCAGTTCAATTTCTGGCTCCGCCACTGCATTTAGTACACTAGTACGCCACTGAAGAGAGGGGAAATGCACTTTTGATCTGAGGTGCATACACTCTTTTTATTTAAAAAATAAAATTTTGAAATGTTTGAAACTTCAAGGAATTATGTACACATTATATGTGTGCACGTAATATTTCGCTGAAAATCGATATTTTTGTGCTCTGTGTAAAAGAAAAAAAATGTCTCGAGAATTGCCTTATTTTAACGCAAAAATTTACCTTTTTTACACAAGCTGCACAAAAAATTCGATTTTTCTTGAAACAACTTTCTAAGCATGTGGGATGTGGAGATATACACGATACATGTTGTTTTGAATTCTTTTGAAATTTTCAAATATTTTTAAAATGCATATGAAAATAGGGAGCATATGTACATGTGAGCCAAAACGCCACGTCGACTATAAACACTACTCCTTCCATTTTTATATGTAAGAGCATCTCCACCAGTGACTCTAAAAAGGTGACGACAGTAGCGCCGACACGTGTGGGCGGGGGGGGGGGCATCGGTTGTACCTCCCTTGATGGAGGGGAACCCGTCCCACACCGACGATGTGAATAGTCCGAGCCCCAAAAATTGTCCTTTTTTATTTTGATCAAGGTATACATTATTTTTCATAGTTTTGAAACAACAATTTGTTGAGATATGTGCCCAATATGTGTACAAATAGTGCTACAGTAGGACTTGTAATTAAAAGAAGGTTACATGTTGGAGTCCAACTTTGTAACCTGACCTAATATATAAAGACACCAGAAGTAGCAGAAATAGATTAGACGCAAGCAAGTTGTAGGTTAGACACAAGATTGATAATCAGGGAAGGTCTGACGCTCGTGTCTAGGACGCTGGACCGGCATGGCGTTGTAGATCTGATGTGTCTGTACACCTCGGCAGGCTTGTCGTCGACGGTACCGGGATAGTACCTGGGGAGGAGCGGCCGTAAAGCATGCCCTGCAGATGTAGGCGTTCGCCGAACTATGTTACCAACTATTGGTGTCGTTTGCTATGATTGCATGCCCTCGTGTTATCGTTTGGCATCTCCGATGTCAACAAGTTCTATCAGAGCGAGGTTGCTTGAAGGTCAAGTGGATTATTGATGAGAGGAAGACGGTGTTGATGTGGATCAGAAGAGTTTAGGCAAGCTGCCATCATGAAGTTTTTTTTGTCGAGATCGGTCTCACGCGATCGATAAGCTCAACGGAGCTGGATTGGATCGGCAAGCAACGGAAAGAAAAACAAGCAATCGGTACAGCATACTACATGGAAGTTCTCGGCGAGATCGGAAAGATAAGAATCATGGTGCCTTGCCCAAGGAGGACCTTGCACTTTGCAAGAGTATTAGCTTGCCTTGGTAGTTCTCAAGGTTTTCTTCTTCCTCTTCGGGGTAGAATCCTCCTTCCTCTTGGTATTCTCCGAGGCTAGCGTCTAGATTGGAATACAAGGTATAATCACTAAACAAGCTCAAGAGCTATACTAAGATCATAATTACTTCACACAAACTATGCTAAGCACACACATAAAATAATTAGGTGCATTGGTTTTCTTTATTAAAGAAAAGTAATTTCCTCTCATTACATATGTAATTAATAATTTCTATTTAGTTCTTGAGAGAAATAATTTCCTCTCATTGAAGTCTTCTTCAGATTTAACTTCTCAAATAATCATACATGAATTCATATTGACCTAAGTCAAACATTCATTATCATTATTTGAGAAAATGACTTAAATGAGGTAGATCACCTCATACCATTTTATAATTCCACAAATGATTTAAATCTCCAAGTATTCATATAGGAGTGTTTGGACCAGGGGTGCAAACTTCACATGAATTCATTTGGGGACAAGATTTAAATGAAGTAATTCACTTCATATGGTTTACATAATAGTTTTGGACAATATCCCTTAGTTAAACTAGCCATATTGTTCATTAATTAAACTAGGGCATGATCATGCAAAGTGACCACACCATTTTCTTGCAGAAACAATTAGTGTAAGTCAAATGTGAGCTATTGGAGTTGTAATTAATTTAATATCTATTTTAGTTGATTTTTAAGAATTATTTGAATATGCAAAAGTCCCTGCCTTCTTCTTTTTATCGTTTTATTTCTATAAAAAATATTGAGGTGGGACCAGTGGAATATTGTAGAATTTTTCTGTGGCTTTCCAACAATATAAAATTTGTTCAATTTGGCCAAGCCAAACAGATTCTATGAATTTTCAAAGTTGGGTCCAGTATTGAAATCAAACTAAATTATTTAAACGAGATTTGAATTAAACGGGCTGGCGGGAAGCGTTACTGGGCCAGAGTTGAATTAAAAAGGCCCAAGCCATCCCACCACGCGTGGGCGGCCTGACAGGGGGCTCCACCTGTCAGCGGCACTTAAACAGCGAAGCGTTACGGGGAGAGGAGGACCGTGCGATTAGAGGTGAGATCGACGGCCGAGGATGGTCGTCTTCTCCGGTGAGAAGGGAACACGGCGGCAACGGTAGGGGTCGGAGAGCTCGTCGGAGCTCGGCGAGCTGCTGCGGTGGTCGAGGCGAGGTTGTCGAGGACGAGGATGCAGCCTGTAGCAGTGGCGTCGTCGGGGCGGCCTCCTTCTCCGGCGATTGCTGCAGGGCTTCCGCGGCAGTGATGCTTCGATTGTGCGGCGGCAGTGGCTAATCGAGCATGGTGAGGTGCTGAGGAGGTCGAGGAAGGAGAGGGGAGGGTGGTGGTGTGAAGAGATGGTCGAGGCGAGGCCTCCTTTTATAGGCGCGATGGTGGCCGTGGTGCTGTGGCGAGGTCGACAAGGGCGCGGCCTCCCCGGGGGTCTAGAGAGCTAGGCGGCGACGCGGGCGTGTTCACGACGTCACGGCGAGGCTACGAGCGTGAACAGCGCGGCAAGGGGACGCGTAGGGTGGTCGGAACCGTGCATGTACTGGCGTGGCAATGGCGGGCGCGTTCGTGCTCTCCGGCGGCCGTGGTCGCCAAGGCATGACGCGAGCGTGTCCGGCGAGCTCCGCGTCGCGAGGAGGGTACCAGGGCGCGCGGGCTTGGTCGGGGTACGGCGAGGTACGGCGAGCGCCGCGTGGCCGTGTCGCGCGCGTCCGTGCGCCGATGACGTCGCCCATGCCGCTCGCGGCGTACCTGGGCGCGCGTCGTCCGGGTCCTGTCGTCGTCCTCTCAGTCAATGGCGCGTACGGGAGATCTTCTGGGATCAATGGCGAGCTACTGGACATGGTGGCGAGGCCGATCGTGGAGGGAAAGAGAGGGGAAGGTTTCGAGGTGGAACGTGGCCGGCATGGCCATGTCCACGCCATGTCTGGCCTCTCCTGGTGTTTCCTTGGCATGGGCTCGGTGTAGGGGTGTCCCATGGTCATCCCTAGGGCAAGTGATGGTCAAGTGGTGGCCTGGTTTGATCACATTTTGAAAATTGTGAATCTTGCATATGTTTCAATGTCTCTTCTTCACTTGATCATAGCTCTTGATCCAAAATGAATTTGGTATGGTGCTCTTTACAAAAGTTGTTCACCTTGTTGTGTACTTGGATGACATGCAAAGATTTGGATTTGTTTGGTTTAGAAATTTTGAAATAGGGAGGCTCAAAGTGGTGACCAGAATATAAAAGTCAGAAATGACCATTATCTCATGTGATCACCTTTTAATTTTTGAATTTGGTTTAAATGGTATATCTTTGATTCCCAAAGTTGTAATTATTCCTTAATATCATATTACAAATATTGGTGAAGATCAAATGGGTCTAGGGTCAATTTACAAAAATGGCATAGACCATATTTTAGGGTTTTTAGGATTTTATTAATATTTGATTTCTTTCTCTTTTTGATCTATTTGTTTGGTGATCATCACTTGATCACTCTAGGGTTTTGGAGTTCATCACATACAAAATATAACAATCATCATGGCATATCACTCAAAATGCACAAGTCATATGCAGGGCACTATATGCAAATTAAAAGTTTTTATTAGTTCTCAAATTTGGACCTCTGGAATTGTTCTTCTTCCTTTATTTGAGATTTGGGATGTTACACCATTGTAATAGAGATCTCCTTAAGAATTGGTGACCATTGTAAGAATATTGTGATTTCAATCAAAGTATTTGCCACAATGATTTCTATATTTGTTATTGATCTTGATATTATGTGTGAGTAGTCCTCACGGGCTGCGGGTTAGGGTGAATCCTCGCATCGTTTATGTGCATCTAATCTTATTATATGTGTAAGGATTGAATAGGAGTTTTGCAATCTTGTATCCTTGTCTCTTTGCCTCATTTCGATGATCTACATGTACCCATATCATTGAGATTGATTAAGGGAAGAGGTGGGATGAGTGGATAATGGCGTGCTACCGCGAAACCTCAGTGACAGAAAGGGGAAAGTAACGGTACATGTTTAGTGATTCATTTGGGATCATGGTACAATCATCTAGCTTAATGCTTTGGTCTATATTCATATGCTTAACTGTTGTTGCTCACGACTGTGAGGACAGTGGTTGGACCAAGAGGCTCTTGTCACCTCTGTCTTTAGGGCATTAGTATTTACGGATGTGCTTCTCGCAAATCTCTTATCTCTATTTTATTTGTTACACATTTGCGCTTCAATTATATATGTATGCATAGCTGCAGGAGAAACCTTAACCCTGACCTATTTCCATTATTGAACACAACCTGCTTAAAAGTAAAATAGATAGGTCTGGTAAACATAAAATCAAATTAACTAGCAAGTCTTGTAGATGTTTCCTTTACACTATTTTAATTGTGCTTCCCATGGTTCCATTAAACTCAGGTCGACTACTAGGGAAAAAGTTTATCATACTACAATCCGTAATCCGGATCGATGGTATTAGTCACTCATCCTCCCACTACTTTAGCACTTGCACGCTTAACTTTTGAGTTTCTTCCGGCCCGCTTCCATGTGCTTTGTGCGTATATTATTGATATTAGTATCATATCAATCCTATTAATCTATTGGTGACGATGTCACACTTCTTTATTGTTTGAATTCCAAATAATTATTTTAATAAACAAAAGTAATGATGCAATAGTACAAACCTAAAACCTGGAAATTGTCATACTTCAATCTGGCAGTTTGAGAATCTAAAAAATGGCTAACCGGGTTTATCTTCGGATATTTTTTCGCATAGATACATTTTCATATATTAAACGTTTTTTCGAGTTTGTATGCAAAAGATATTGTCATTTTACCCAAAAATATAGTTTCTTTTGCTAAATAAGTCAAAATTCATGTTTGTTATTTTTCATAAGAACAAGATCACTTAACCTACCTACATCTAAAGGAATTTTTAATTTTTAATTTTCTATCATTTTCTTTTGAATTTCACAAAATTAAAAAAGCGATCTAGGGGAGGGAAGGGGGTGGAGGCAAAAAAAACCAGACAACATTTAGTCCGGGTTGGTGTCTCCAACCGGGACTAAAGGGCGGATCTTTAGTCCCGGTTGGGGATACCAACCGGCACTAAAGAAGCTCACACCACGGCGCGCCCCCGCACCCCTTTAGTCCCTGTTGGTGTCTCCAACCGGGACTAAAGGTCCCCTTACGAACCAGGACTAAAAGTTTTCGGCGTTCTACCCGTAGGAACTAGAACTAATGATCACATTAGTCCCGTCGCGGAACGCGACCGGGACTAATGCTCCAAACAGCTCCAAATGAAAGCCATGTTTTCTAATAGTGAGAGCTTGATTAACGTTTCTCCGAAAGGAAATTTTAAGCTGTCTACCGTGCATTTTCTTATCGTTGACTATCCTCTTCATTTTGTCTCTCAACCATGACACAACTAGTGGGACCTACCAGCTACAAGTGTGATGCGCGTAGATGTACACGTCCGTTGGGAACCCCAAGAGGAAGGTATGATGCGCACAGTGGCAAGTTTTCCCTCAGAAAGAAACCAAGGTTGATCGAACCAGGAGGAGCCAGAAGCACGTTGAAGGTTGATGGTGGCGAAATGTGATGCGGCGCAACAACAGGGATTCCGGCGCCAACGTGGAATCTGCACAACAAAACCAAAGTACTTTGCCCCAAAACAGTGAGGTTGTCAATCTCACCGGCTTGCTGTAACAAAGGATTAAACGTATCGAGTGGAAGATGTTTGCAAAGAAAACAGTAAACACAATTGCAGTAAGCAGCAGTAGTGCATAAAACAGTAAACAAGTAGCGATAGCAGTATTCAGGAACAAGGCCTAGGGATTAGACTTTCACTAGTGGACACTCTCAACATTGATCACATAACAGAATAGATAAATGCATACTCTACACTCTCTTGTTGGATGATGAACACATTGCGTAGGATTACACGAACCCTCAATGCCGGAGTTAACAAGCTCCACAATTCAATGTTCATATTTAAATAACCTTAGAGTGCATGAAAGATCGAAACGACTAAACCAAGTACTAACATAGCATGCACACTGTCACCTTCATGCTTATGTAGGAGGAATAATACACATCAATACTATCATAGCAATAGTTAACTTCGCAATCTACAAGAGATCATGATCATAGCATAAACCAAGTACTAACACGAGTGCACACACTGTCACCATTACACCGTGTAGGAGGAATAAAACTACTTTAATAACATCACTAGAGTAGCACATAGATAAATTGTGATACAAAACACATTGCAATCATAAAGAGATATAAATAAGCACTTCACTATGCCATTCATAACAGTGAATAAGTATTCTGTGAAATATAGCCTAAGAGACCCACATGGTGCACACACTGTCACCTTTACACACGTGGGACAAGGAGTCTCCGGAGATCACATAAGTAAAACTCACTTGACTAGCATAATGACATCTAGATTACAAGCATCATCATATGAATCTCAATCATGTAAGGCAGCTCATGAGATTATTGTATTGAAGTACATAGGAGAGAGATGAACCACATAGCTACCGGTACAGCCCCGAGCCTCGATGGAGAACTACTCCCTCCTCATGGGAGCAGCAGCGGTGATGAAGATGGCGGTGGAGATGGCAGCGGTGTCGATGGAGAAGCCTTCGGGGGCACTTCCCGTCCGGCGTGCGGGAGAGACTCCTGTCCCCCAGATCTTGGCTTCGCGATGGCGGCGGCTCTGGAAGGTTTCACGTACCGTGGCTTCCTCTGTAAGGGTTTTTAGGTCAGGACCTTTATATAGGCGAAAGGGCAGCGTCGGAGGGGCGAAGGGGCGACCACACCATAGGGTGGCGGGCCCAGCCCTGGCCGCCACCTATCATCTGGGGGGCCCCCTCTGGCGGCTCTCGGGTGTTCTGGATGCTTCCGGGCAAAATAGGAACCTGGGCGTTGATTTCGTCCAATTCGAGAATATTTCGTTACTAGGATTTTGAAACCAAAAACAGCAGGAACTGGCACTTCGACATCTTGTTAATAGGTTAGTTCCAGAAAACGCATAAATATGACATGTAATGTGTATAAAACATGTAGGTATCATCAATAAAGTAGCATGGAACATAAGAAATTATCGATACGTTGGAGACGTATCAGCATCCCCAAGCTTAGTTCTGCTCGTCCCGAGCAGGTAAAACGATAACAAAGATAATTTCTTAAGTGACATGCCATCATAATTTTGATCATACTATTTGTAAACATATGTAATGAATATCAAAACAATGGTAATGACATGAGTAAACAAGTGAATCATAAAGCAAAGACTTTTCATGAATAGTACTTCAAGACAAGCATCAATAAGTCTTGCATAAGAGTTAACTCATAAAGCAATAATTTAAAGTATAGACATTGAAGCAACACAATGGAAGATTAAGTTTCAGCGGTTGCTTTCAACTTGTAACATGTATATCTCATGGATAATTGTCAATGCAAAGCAATATAACAAATGCAATATGCAAATATGTAAGAATCAATGCAAAGTTCACACAAGTGTTTGCTTCTTGAGGTGGAGGGAGATAGGTAAACTGACTCAACAATAAAAGTAAAAGAATGGTCCTTCAAAGAGGAAAGCATCGATTGCTATATTTGTGCTAGAGCTTTGGTTTTGAAAACACCAAGAGAGTATAAAAGTAAAGTTTTGAGAGGTGTTTGTTGTTGTCAACGAATGGTAGCGGGTACTCTAACCCCCTTGCCAGACAAAACTTCAAAGAGCGGCTCCCATTTTATTTTATTTTTGGATGGCACTCCTTCCAACCTTTCTTTCACAAACCATGGCTAACCAAATCCTCGGGTGCCTGCCAACAATCTCATACCATGAAGGAGTGCCTTTTTATTTTAGTTTTATTATGATGACACTCCTCCCCACCTTTGCTTTCTCAAGCCATGGCTAACCGAATCCTTCGGGTGCCGTCCAACAATCACATACCATGGAGGAGTGTCTATTTTTGTTAATTAATTTGGGACTGGGAATCCCATTGCCAGCTCTTTTTGCACAATTATTAGATAAGCGGATGAAGCCACTAGTCCATTGGTGAAAGTTGCCCAACAAGATTGAAAGATAAACACCACATACTTCCTCATGAGCTATTAAACATTGACACAAATAAGAGGTGATAAATTTTGAATTGTTTAAAGGTAGCACTCAAGCAATTTACTTTGGAATGGCAGGAAATACCACGTAGTAGGTAGGTATGGTGGACGCAAATGGCATGAATATTGGCTCAAGTATTTGGATGCATGAGAAGTATTCCCTCTCGATACAAGGTTTAGGCTAGCAAGGTTATTTGAAGAAAACTCAAGTATAAAATGGTGCAGCAAGACTCACATATAAACATATTGTAAGCATTGTAAAACTTTACACCGTCTTCCTTGTTGTTCAAAACTCAATACTAGAAATTATCTAGACCTTAGAGAGACCAATTATGCAAACCAAATTTTAGCATGCTCTATGTATTTCTTCACTAATAGGTGCAAAGTATATGATGCAAGAGCTTAAACATGAGCACAACAATTGCCAAGTATCACATTATCCAAGACATTTTACCAATTACTACATGTAGCATTTTTCAATTCCAACCATATAACAATTTAACGAAGAGGAAACTTCGCCATGAATATTATGAGCTAAGAACACATGTGTTCATACGAACCAGCGGAGCGTGTCTCTCTCCCACACAAGCATTTATTCAAACAAAAACAAAAACAAAAACATACAGACGCTCCAAGTAAAGTACATAAGATGTGATTGAATAAAAATATAGTTTCAGGAGGGAACCTGATGATGTTGTCGATGAAGAAGGGGATGCCTTGGGCATCCCAAGCTTAGACGCTTGAGTCTTCTTAAAATATGCAGGGGTGAACCACGGGGCATCCCCAAGCTTAGAGCTTTCACTCCTCTTGATCATAGTATATCATACTCCTCTCTTGACCCTTGAAAACTTCCTTCACACCAAACTTCAAGCAAACTCATTAGAGGGTTAGTGCACAATTAATAATTCACACATTCAGAGGTGACACAATCATTCTTTACACTTCTGGACATTGCATAAAGCTACTGGACATTAATGGATCAAAGAAATAAATCCAACATAGCAAAAGAGGCAATGCGAAATAAAAGGCAGAATCTGTCAAAAACAGAACAGTCCGTAAAGACGAATTTTACAATGGCACCAGACTTGCTCAAATGGAAAAACTCATAACTAATGAAAGTTGCGTACATATCTGAGGATCACGCTCGTAAATTGGCAGATTTTTTCGAATTTTCTACAGAGACTTAGGCCCAGATTCGTGACAGACAGCAATGTTGTTTCTGCGCAGCGATCCCAAATATAACATCAACTTTGACATAGAAACTTTACTTGGCACAAAAACATGATAAGGAGAGGTTGCTACAGTAGTAAACAACTTCCAAGACACAAATATAAAACAAAGTACTGTAGTAAAAAAACACATGGGTTATCTCCCAAGAAGTTCTTTCTTTATAGCCATTAAGATGGGCTCAGTTTTAATGATGCACTCGCAAGAAATAGTAGTTGAAGCAAAAGAGAGCATCAAGAGGCAAATTCAAAACACATTTAAGTCTAACATGCTTCCTATGCATAAGAATCTTGTAAATAAACAAGTTCATGAAGAGCAAAGTAACAAGCATAGGAAGATAAAACAAGTGTAGCTTCAAAAATTTCATCACATAGAGAGGTGTTTTAGTAACATGAAAATTTTTACAACCATATTTTCCTCTCTCATAATAACTTTCAGTAGCAACATGAGCAAACTCAACAATATAACTATCACATAAAGCATTCTTATCATGATTCTCATGCATAAAATTATTACTACTCCCAAGATAAGCATAGTCATTCTTATTAATTGTAGTGGGAGTAAATTCAACAAAGTAGCTATCAAATATAGGAGGTATATTGTAATCATAATCAAATTTATCCTCCATAACAGGTGGTAACAAAAGACTATTATCATTATAATCATCATAAATGGGAGGCAAAGTATCATCAAAGTAAATTTTCTCCTCCATGCTTGGGGGACTAAAAATATCACAACCAGCTTCCCCAAGCTTAAATTCTTCCATAGCTTTAGCAATAATGGTGTTCAAAGAGTTCATGCTAATAACATTGCTACAACTATTTTGCAAACAAAGTTCCATGGGTTTTTTAATTTTCTCTTCAAACACATCATGTCCTAACTCAAGATATAGTTCATAAAGATCTCTAATTTTTTTGTTGTTTTCCATTATGCCTAACTAGTGAAAATAAAAACAAGTACAAGACTAGACATGATAACAAAATAAATTAAATGCAAGTAACTAATTTTTTTGTGTTTTTGATATAGAGAGCAAGACAGTAAATAAAGTAAAACTAGCAACTAATTTTTTGTGTTTTGTTTAGGTGCAGCAAACAAAGTAGTAAATAAAATAAAGCAAGACAAAAACAAAGTAAAGAGATTGAGAAGTGGAGACTCCCCTTGCAGCGTGTCTTGATCTCCCGGCAACGGCGCCAGAAACAGGCTTGATGCGCGTAGATGTACACGTCCGTTGGGAACCCCAAGAGGAAGGTATGATGCGCACGGTGGCAAGTTTTCCCTCGAAAGAAACCAAGGTTGATCGAACCAGGAGGAGCCAAGAAGCACGTTGAAGGTTGATGGTGGCGAAATGTGATGCGGCGCAACAACAGGGATTCCGGCGCCAACGTGGAATCTGCACAACAAAACCAAAGTACTTTGCCCCAACGAAACAGTGAGGTTGTCAATCTCACCGGCTTGCTGTAACAAAGGATTAAACGTATCGAGTGGAAGATGTTTGCAAAGAAAACAGTAAACACAATTGCAGTAGTAACGCAGCAGTAGTAAAAAACAGTAACAAGCAGCGATAGCAGTATTCAGGAACAAGGCCTAGGGATTAGACTTTCACTAGTGGACACTCTCAACATTGATCACATAACAGAATAGATAAATGCATACTCTACACTCTCTTGTTGGATGATGAACACATTGCGTAGGATTACACGAACCCTCAATGCCGGAGTTAACAAGCTCCACAATTCAATGTTCATATTTAAATAACCTTAGAGTGCATGAAAGATCGAAACGACTAAACCAAGTACTAACATAGCATGCACACTGTCACCTTCATGCTTATGTAGGAGGAATAATACACATCAATACTATCATAGCAATAGTTAACTTCGCAATATACAAGAGATCATGATCATAGCATAGACCAAGTACTAACACGAGTGCACACACTGTCACCATTACACCGTGTAGGAGGAATAAAACTACTTTAATAACATCACTAGAGTAGCACATAGATAAATTGTGATACAAAACACATTGCAATCATAAAGAGATATAAATAAGCACTTCACTATGCCATTCATAACAGTGAATAAGTATTCTGTGAAATATAGCCTAAGAGACCCACACGGTGCACACACTGTCACCTTTACACACGTGGGACAAGGAGTCTCCGGAGATCACATAAGTAAAACTCACTTGACTAGCATAATGACATCTAGATTACAAGCATCATCATATGAATCTCAATCATGTAAGGCAGCTCATGAGATTATTGTATTGAAGTACATAGGAGAGAGATGAACCACATAGCTACCGGTACAGCCCCGAGCCTCGATGGAGAACTACTCCCTCCTCATGGGAGCAGCAGCGGTGATGAAGATGGCGGTGGAGATGGCAGCGGTGTCGATGGAGAAGCCTTGGGGGCACTTCCCCGTCCGGCGGGTGCCGGAACAGAGACTCTGTCCCCAGATCTTGGCTTCGCGATGGCGGTGGCTCTGGAAGGTTTCGCGTACCGTGGCTTCCTCGTAAGGGTTTTAGGTCAGGACCTTTATATAGGCGAAAGGGCAGCGTCGGAGGGGCGAAGGGCGACCACACCATAGGGTGGCGCGGGCCCAGCCCTGGCCGCGCCACCCTATCATCTGGGGCCCACAGGCCCCCTCTCTCGGGTGTTCTGGATGCTTCCGGGCAAAATAGGAACCGGGCGTTGATTTCGTCCAATTCCGAGAATATTTCGTTACTAGGATTTCTGAAACCAAAAACAGCAGAAAACAGAACGGCACTTCGGCATCTTGTTAATAGGTTAGTTCCAGAAAACGCATAAATATGACATATAATGTGTATAAAACATGTAGGTATCATCAATAAAGTAGCATGGAACATAAGAAATTATCGATACGTTGGAGACGTATCAAAGTGCAATAGAAATGAGAAAAGTGGGAAATAATGTTACAAATGGGCTGGCAAATTACCAAAGAGACGATTATAATGTATTTACTGATTTCCTTTGAAAAGAAAAATCTTACTCAAGAGTTCAGCGAGAAACTTCTGCACACAAGTATCTCACAAAACCTAGCCCATGTGCAAGAACAGCTAAAGGTGTCAAGTTTGATCCTGCCAAAGTTTTACTTCTAGTTTAGTAGTCAATTTTAGTTCAATCTTTGTGGTTCAATTGCAGTATTTAAGAATTTTGGCAGGATCTCACATTTTCATCTATGTTTAAAGATAGGGATTTCTATTTTCGTGCCCCTGCTTCGTTAGTTGTACTCAGTTTTCCCCAGCTCGTTAGTTTTTCCTCAGTTTTCCCCTCCCTCTAGTTTGAAACCCCTCGAAGACGCGGGTTGCCGTCAGGTCAGAGGCCTTACCGTTACCGTGAGGTCAGTTCCTCGTGACCGTCTCGTGCGACGGTGGATCCATCTACCGCTGACGCGTGGGACGTTTATTTCCGATTGTATACGCGGTGCCAATGACAAATGGGGCCGCTCTATGGGCGCAGCCAATGACCAGTGGGTCGTCTATTTATTTATAGAAAATTATATATTCCCGCTCTGGGGCCTCCGCAGCCAATGACCGCTGTGGTCGTCTATTTTATTTAGAGAATATAATATAGATCCGCTCTGTAGGGGTCGCCTCAGCCCATGGCACGTGACTATTTTTGCAGCTTAATCTAAAGTGACTCTTATGCTAAACATTGTGCATCCCGACGTTGACCTAGCAGTAGTGGCGGCGAGCATAGCCGTTCTGACCATGCCGATATCGGCATCGGCATCGGCATCGTTTGGAGGATGTGGTGCTCGAATAATAGTGGAAATGCGATATTATTTTTTACATGCATAATATATAGAAAATAGCTAGATCTCTAAATCGATGCATATGCAGCTATATATATATTCTTGGTCATAATCCCCTTAATTATCTAAAGGGGATGGATGCATGGCTTCACGTCGTCGTCGCTTTCATCGTCAGTATCTTCGTCGTCTGAGTAGTAGTACCTCCTGCATATTGTTCCGTCGAACACCTTCACTGTGAGCACATCATCGCCTTCATATTTGAAGTGTCCGAACCAGCCGAGATCCACACCGTGCGCGATGGCGAATTTCTCCCAGCCCTTGTCGAGGTACATCCGGCCTTGTCCGTCAAATAGGACCTCCACGGTCAGAGACGAGGACCGCAGTCAGCTGCTCGCAGATACACCTTAGCTGGCTCGTTGCCGTCAAGATAGTCCGCAAATTTTTTGGGAGTTCCTGCAAAGAGATCGAGCGCCGATCGTTTGAAATTTGGGAACCCTTGAAATTAAAGGTTTTTTAGAACATGCCCATAATTAATCACATGCATCATATATGTGGGAACGCGTACGTACCTTCTTGACCAAAGGGTCTTCATAGACGACGATGAAGAACTCCACTATGATCAATGGCAGTGTTGACGGTGGTGGTGGCATTCCTTCCCTTCCCCTTCCCTTCCTTCCCCTTCCCCTTCCCCTTCCCCTTCCGGTCCGCGTCCGAGACGTGGAAGCCATGGCAATGGATAAAGTGTATGTGAACGAAGAAGAGAGAGGCAGAACCTATTGACACAAGGGATGGCCGTGTGGGTGTTTATAAGGGAGAGATGACCGTTGTAGGGGTTTACACAATAAAATAAGGAGGAGATGACCGTTGTGGGGGTTTATACACAATAAATTAAGGAGGAGACGACCGTTGTGGGGGTATATATCTCAACAAAAAAAGTAATGCGGACTATGTTGACGGAAATGGAACTTCGTGATATAGTTTACCATTTTACCGTGAAAAGTAATGCCTAAAAGAAAAGTAATGGCTACAAGAAATCGGTGATGGTTTATCGTTTTTTGCGTGAAAAGTAATGGGTACAAGAAATGGGTGATGGTGTATCATTTTTTGCGTGAAAAGTAATGGCTACAACAAAATCGGTGATGGTTTATCGTTTTTTGCGTGGAAAGTAATGGGTACAAGAAATGGGTGATGGTGTATCATATTTTTGCGTGAAAAGTAATGGCTACAACAAAATCGGTGATGGTTTATCGTTTTTGCGTTGAAAGTAATGGGTACAAGAAATGGGTGATGGTGTATCATTTTTGCGTGAAAAGTAATGGCTACAACAAAATCGGTGATGGTTTATCATTTTTGCGTGGAAAGTAATGGCTACAAGAAATGGGTGATGGTGTATCATTTTTGCGTGAAAAGTAATGGCTACAACAAATCGGTGATGGTTTATCATTTTTTTTGCGTGAAAAGTATTGGCTACAACAAATCGGTGATGGTTTATAATTTTTTTGCGTGGAAAGTAATGGCTACAACAAATAGGTGATGGTTTATCGTTTTTTGCATGGAAAGTAATGACTACAACAAATCGGCGATGGTTTATCGTTTTTTGCGTGAAAAGTAATGCCTAAAAAGAGTTTATAATTTAGCTCGTGAAAAATAATGCAGAAAACCAAACTTTAGCGTACTGGGTAACCGCCCTTTCACATAGAGGGTGGAAGCCGACGAGAGAGAGAGAGAGGTGGTGGCCCCGACCAGAGAGAGAGATAGGGATTATCCTGCCCGTTAGATCATACGATCAACGGTCGGCGGGCACGATCCGCGTGACATGGGCTAGACCAATCGGGGCAATGTTCGGCGTCTGTGAGAGTGTGTGAAGGGAGAGGGCAAAACTGAGTAGTATCAAGAAACCAAGGGCAAGTGAGTAGTAAACAGACTAAGGGATTGAAATATGAGATTTAAAAATTGGAAAATGCGTGTTTTGTACAATGAAACCCATCTTGGCCTACCTCAAACTATTTGCAATACAAATCTACACGAGTGTGAAAATTATGGCCTCATTCAGACAAAGTATGTTTTGGGGAAAGCTATTTTGGGTAGGGCTTATTATGGAAAACCATGCACCTTCATAGCTACTAGGTGATTTGAGAAGTGGCAATTTGTGGTAAAACTTGATTTATCTATGATTTATCTATGATTTGAGAAGTGGCAATTTGTGGTAAAGACTCCATGAGTAAGTGCCACTCTTTTTCGGATTTTTTTGCACATTAAATAACTCATTTAACTAGTTAATCCCATTTGTTGACTCTCTGTTGACCAGCCACTTGAGGGTAAAACTGAGTATATTGCACTAGCCAGTATTAGCACTCAAGGAGAAAACTGAGCACACAAAAATGCTAGTATATGACTCGAGGGTATACCTGAGTATATCTAAATTTCCAGGGTTAGACTCGAGGACGCGTGTTGCGGTGCAGAAGTGGAAGACGTGCCATTGTTGACGCGTGTCGCGGTGCAGACGTGCAAATAGTGGACGCGTAGGACGCGGGTCGCATTTAGGACGCGTAAGCCCCCTCCCTCGCACACTCGTCTCATTCGCTCACGCACGAAACCCCCTCTCACGTCCCATCAACTTCTCCAAATCGAAAAAACCCCAACCGCCGTACACACGCTACCCTGCCGGCGATGGAGAAGAAGAATGCGCCGGCGCCGTCGCCTCCGAGCCGTCGCCTCCGCGCCCGTCGCCGCCGAGCGTTGCCGCCGAGCCCGTCGCCGCCGAGCCCGTCGCCGCCCGAGCGTCGCCTCCGGCGGCGCATCCAAGCGCGGCTCCTCCGTGCTGGGCCTCTCTCTCGGCTGATGGACCACTTCACAAGATCGGCGAATGCTTGCTGGCGAACGAGGAGTACGCCGACACCTACTCTGCCATGAGGCAAGTCTGTAGAAATTGGCGCTCAGGTTTGCCTGAGCCCGACGTGCACCTGGACGAATGGATCATGCTAGACCACGCCCTTCCACACGTCGCTGAGTTCACCTTCCTCCAACTCGGCACATCACGCTACGTCGCCATAGATCTATCGGAAGTTCATACAAGGTTCAACTTCCTCCATATCTACATCTTTATTTTCAATCTTAAACATCTTAGTGCTGAATGTTATCGTGCTTGCCCAGATACTACTTCGTCGGATTTTGCCGTGGCGTCATCGTGCTTGCCCAGAAGAACCCGCCGCACAAGATACGGCTTCTGAACCCACTCACAAAGAAATCGAACACTTTGTTTGAGGCGCAGATGCCATCTGTTTTCCTGAAATCAGTCGCTGTGATCAAATCCCCGACTATGGTCTTCGTTGCCGCACATTACCCGTCGGAAATTGGTTGGGTCGATGAGAGCACTCCAACTAAGGATATAGATGAAGATTGGAAAAAAAGATTTAAGATCAAGAACCATTGTCTGCGTTGCATTACCCCGTTCAATGGTGAACTGTATGCACTAGCTGTGGACAATTTTGAGAACGGAATAATAGTGTGCACCAATGTACAGTTGCAGCAGCGCGCGAGCACTGTCAAGATGGAGACACTAATTTCATTTCCAGAACTTGGACATCAGAAGTTCTACCTTGTGAAGTCGGATGGTGATCTACTGCTTGTGTTGTTGGTCAGCGTGGCTTTGGCGGGCAGACCATTGGTGTACCGTGTGGACACTCAGAGCCGATCTCTCCATCCGGTCAGTAACATTGGCAGTAATGCCTTCTTCGTGAATTATATCCGGTGTATCTCCGTCGACACAAGAGTGTACCTGACACTTCGACCTGGCTGCATCTACTACACGGATTTGGGTTATATCAGAGAGTACTCTCATGATGCAAAGGCCTGGGATGAGTGGGCAGTACGTGTGGATAGAATAGGAAACTACGGTATGAGAAATGAACACAAGCCATACCGTTTGGAGGATGTATTGGCCGCACACTGACGGAGGGAGTTCAATGAATATTTCCTTCGGGTAATGCACGATTGGAGCGACGACGAAATATATGAGGAGGAATGAAGAACAAATTCATTCATCCTAATCTTCTTGTTGTCCATACATTGCGTGCGTCTTGTATATTACAACGTTATTGGCTGCTTTTGGCTGCTGTATGCAGTTTCCCTATGTATTATACTTAGTTTTCTGATTATGCAGTTGTCAATTTATTATATACTAGCTTCTAGATTTGCTACTAGATTTGCTGCCATATTGGGCAAAAAACGAGGGCCAAAAGGCATAAATAACCCCAGAGATTTGCTACTAGATTTGCTGCCATATTGAAGAAAGACAGAAATAGAAGCTTCTCTAGATTTGATACTAATTTGGTGAAAAAGACAGAGAGAGAAAGAGGGGAAAAGGTGCTCTTAAAAATGCCAATTTGGGCCGAGAGAGACAAAACCCAGCTCCTGCTCACGTGCAACCAAACGCTCTCGTCTTGTCCCACGCGGTCCCTTTCTACCAGCCCCACGCGACGGCACCCACGCGGCCCCACAGACGCGGCGCAACACGCCAGCACAGAACGTCCAAATAGACGGATTCCTTCCGTGAGCTCCTTCTGCGGGTTTCAGACATAGGCTTGGGGAAAACTGAGGAAAAACTAAGGGGCTGGGGAAACTGAGTACAACTAACGACCCGAGGACACGAAAATAGAAATCCCTTAAAGATAATATCTGGAACCAGAGGTAAGACCCAAAAGGTATGCATGCGTGTCAATTTAATAATTGTCCTACTGATATTAGTGTTTTCTCTCGATGTGCTTAGCTTAATCCATCTCGGTTTAGTCCATACAGTAATAGAAATTGTTATTTATCTAGATTTTGTTCTCTGCCTATCAATTGACAGAGTAGAGGCTCTCCTCTACACATCACACATGCACATCTAAATTTTACGGGTAATTTCCTCCTCAAATCCCACACGATTGAAAGCCTGCATGGTTGCACTACTCGAGTGCCATGAAACCAATCAAGCTAATGAGTAGAAATATAGTACACATTTTCAATAAACGACACGACTGAACTTTGGTAAAATTCTTTATTTATTGTTGTACTTTATTGGAGAAGACTTGAGTGTATGACACCTAAAGATCAACGACACTCAGATCAACATCGCGGATGCAAAATATGGACTTCCATGCTCATCTCCACCTTTTAATTTACTCATGTTATGAAAGGAATTTTGCATTAAGAACTAAAAATAAACATGGCTGACTTGTACATAAGCCTTGTTTATTTTCATGCACCCGTCTGGTCACTGGTTGTATTGTAGTTGCTTATTTTATTTATGTAGTATTTTTCAGATCTAAGTATTTTATACTCAGTTGTCTATAGTTAAAATTATTACTTAACATAATTCACCTAGTATATAGTTTAAACTTTTTATTCATGTGTCCTATTCTATTTTCACAGTATCTCTCCCTTGTTCTTCATTGTAAATTATTTTCTTATTTTCCTGCATGTGTCCCTGTTATTTATGCATGTTTCATTGCCATCATAAAGTTAGGCACCAAAGTAATTCTTCGTGTGATGCTTCTTTCAAAATATATTTAGTATTTTTTACAAATAGTTATGCCTAAAAATAGTTAGCTTGTACTTTAACAGCGCATCCACTTCATCCACATGTCTCATCATCACTCATTGCTTTACATTTGAATGCAGCGTATGCTACCAGATCATTCTATGGATGCTCCATCTTACAACTTGATCAATCAAACACATGTTACCAAATCCTCTATTTTTATGGATTACAATCAATCATTCACAATAATAAGAATGATTTAACTCTGATGGATAAACAACCTAGCTTACAGGAGTCACACAAACGTATCTAAAAATATATAGATATTTAGAACATTTGACCCACAAATTGGGAATACAAAACCCCCAAACATACAACTTTCTTTCGACATAATTGATAAATCGAGCACCACCATGTCACACATGTGATAATTATATCCTTTTGCCAATTTCGACTATTTAAGTAGCTCATACTTCATACCCCAATCGAGACCCACGGGGTGTGGATGCAGTATTTCATGAGTGTCTGGATTATGGAGGGAGGGGTGTAGTCAGCAATGCCCCAGGACGAATCAACAACACCGGAGGTGATCCACTGCTCCGTTTCATTGGTAAGATTGTACATGTAGATTCCCATGCCTTCATCTTGTTCGTTACTTTTGCTGAAGTAGAAGACACAGTTGTTGTCGATGGAGGAGAATATGTTGGAGTCAACAGACACACACCTCTTGCCGAGGAAGAGTGCACGGCCGCTGATGCTTCTCACGGGCTCGACCACCTTACTTTCGACGTTCACCTTAAAAACATCCACACCGCGGCGTGGGCCTTGACGATGGACAACCAGTAACATCTCCCCAGAAGATTCGATGACGTGATAGCAACTTTGATGGAAATACATCTTGCTGGGAAGAACGGCGGTGATGCTCCTATGGAGACCATCGGTGGACTTAACGCCCCAGGTGATACGTACCTTGTCCGGCAGGCCATGCTCCACAATGGCGAAGTTCTTGGCATCAGGCATGGCCGAGTACGCGGTGCCCAGCAACGGTGCATCGTCCAAGGTTAGGGTAGGGGAAGGACCAACCTGGTGGACATAGGCGATGGTGTTGCGCACTAAGTCAGGTATGGCCGCCGCAAAACTGATGGATGCACGCGTGAAAGGGTTGATGACATGCGCCACATGTGGAGGCCTCCTGCTCGCAAGGACAAGGAGGCCGCCAGTGCTCGTCACGAAGCAGTAGTTGTGGAGACGAGGGAGCTCCACGCGGACCAAACGGCCGGTGGCAGTGTTGAGGAAGAGGCGTTCGCCTTGGTGGCTCATGGACTCATCGTCAAGCATGACCCAGCGCCGCAGGCGGAAGCGAGGATCCGCCGGGCTGGTCTTGGGGTCGTCGGAGCCCGTGCGCCAGCCACTGCAGACTGCGCGCATGCTCATGTAGTAGTCCAAGTCGTCGGTGGCAAGGAGGCAGTTGCCGATGCAGCGAACGAGGTCGGCCGGGAGTGAGGACGCCATTGCAGAGACCTCGTGGATGGCTGCTAGCTAGGAAACACGAGTGCTGGCTGTAGGTGATGGGATGGTCGCAAGTTCTTATGCGGTTGTGGGATCTGGGGATAGGTGATATACTAGATGGTCCACGCGCGTCTTGCCGCGCCGATTTCCGATGCTTCGGTTAAATTATTTGATGTTGGCCTCGATTTTAATACTATTTTATCTTAACCGAATCTAACCAGCTCGTCCACGATTCTCGAGCACGCGTTTTTGTGGGCAAGCCAATTCTTGTTTTCCATTGTGGTGAACGCCTTCGTTACTTTAAAAGCAATTTATCAATAATTAGCGAACACTTGAACCTGAGCCTGCTCAACCGGAAACATGAGCAGCACCAGCCGTGCAATGCTTGTAGAGAGCAGGACGGCAACAGGAGCAAGATCCTTGGGCGAGGCAAGCACATGAGTTTCAGATGGCGTCACCTAGTCTTACGCACATGAAGAAGAGCATGCTGGTACAAATTCCATGTTTTATGAACCACCCTCTGTGTAAAACTTGGGGACTTGGAAATTAATGATTTCTCAGCGAATAGAGAAGGGAGACACCACCACATCCACAACATATATAGCTCCTTCCAACCAGCCTTGAGATATCCGAAGGGAATACTCGCTAAGAACTCAATGATGAGTACATCAGGGGCCTTGCCGATTAAATCCGTGGCAACATCTCCAAAAAAAAAATGCAATACCAACCACCGCTTCACCATCTCCTGCCTTCACACAAAGCGTATACCTCAAAATCACAACAATAAGAATGAGAATTGTAAACCATAGACAACGAACAAGGAAAAACTCATCAAACAGATGACGACACCTGGAAATAGCACTCCCTATCACATGACCAAAACTACCAATTCTGATTGCTTGCAATGGCCTGCACTTTCACCCTACACCTGAACATCCTATCCTGTAGTTTGAGGCACACATACAGTAAAACAATGATCAAACCCAAAATGAACATGCACAAAAGACAAAGGAAACAACATATACCATGGCCTCTTTTCGCATGAGATCTGCAAGAAAGTCCATAGAAGAATTTTCAACATTAAGTGCAGCAAGGCGACGGCCCTTATGCGTGAGGTGTTCAACCATGTAGTCAGGCCCAATGACCTTCAAGAATTAAACAGAACATGTAACAATACCACAGACAGGCATAGTAACACATGCTGAAAATATCTAAGGAAATATAATTCACAACAACCACTGTTTCGAAAGGGCAGAAACATGTGGATCCACATGATTAATACAAATCCTCGAGCCATATCTTGGGATCAAATTAAGAATGGTGCACATAACGAAAACATACTAACGACCATTTTTACAAACAATGAACTCACAGGTCAATACTTTAAAAGTAGTAGAGACTAAACTGATTAAAATAAAATAGAAAAGATATCAGTAAATCCGGTAGAACATACATCCTGCAGCTTGAAAGTGCAGCCCAGTATGAGAGGCTCCATGTTACTGCTACAAATCAGTTCATCCGCATCAACCTGCTTAGCAAGCTCTCCCCACATAACCACAATAGCTGTCTACAAAAAAATCAAAAAGTAATGAGCCTCCAGCCGCCATCATGACCAGAGAATCTGAACAAACGATCTTCGGACATGTAAGATTGCTGGGCAGAGAAGAGTAAAAAAAAGTGTCTGGAAACAAGGTAGCAGCTAGCCAAAAAAAGAGCTAGCGAGCAATGCCTCCAAAAGTAAGCAAGAATCAAGCAGCACAATATGGCCATCCATATCCGGAAGGAAACGACATTCCAGAAAGAAGGCAATAGCTTTCAGTAGTATAAGATGAAAAACAAGAATGAAGAAGTATGTCTCTAAGTGAGCGGTGGAAGCACTCAAAGCACCTCCTATTAGTCGTCGGCGCCTCATCCCCTATATATGCCAAGAGTACGGATGACCTGAAATAAAACACTAACTAATTATATGTCACCTCAGTGACAACATACAGAGCTGTATATCAACATAAGATGGTCTAACTCGGTAAAATACCTATGGTTCTTTATGTCATATAGGAATCTCCTATGGCACAATTGACTTTTGAATAAAATCTAGATGAAATAAATCGAAGAATACAAAGGAGTACAAATCTTTCTCGGAAAGGATAAATAAGCATTCCAAATCATGCAAGATAAGGAAAGTTGCATTTTACCCTGCAAATATTATGAACCGATCAACACTTTTTTGGCAGCATGCTTGAGTAATTTTGTAGCGTCTGAAGAGTCAATCAATCTAGTCTATACTCTAATAGGTTTGCCAATTGGACTAAATGAAATGCATTACCAATGGCTTTGATTTTTTGCACAGTTGTGCTTTACACATGTCCGTCCTAGAGAACTATTCTATAGACCTGATTGCAAGTAATTTCCCAGTATTAGAGGAGTCAGTATGCTCCAAGGCCCCGGCTATTTTCCTATAAATTCTGTATAAGTTTCTGCTACCCAGCACCTATTCTTCCTTCTCCTGCTAAAAAAGTGGATATCTGTGTTTGTACCTTGCAGAGTACATTTTTAGCGACACCGACACGAATGGCTGAAGACCACCACTCAAAGTGCTAATTTATATTGTAGATAATATACTTTTAGTGCCATAATAAAGAAGACGTCATTTAAGGAATAACCCAACCGAAATACGGAAAGCACAATACACGATTAAGAACTAAATCTTCATGCTAAACCCGTGCTAGGTAAAATAGACCATAAATCTGTCATAGACCAAACTATCACTGCAACCCATGCTGAACAATTAAACCTGAATGCCAAACCTGCAGTAGGCAAAATCGATCCAGGACAAAGCAACTAAGAACCATCCCTGCGATACGACATGAATCTGAAAAACAGCACAGCTAAATGCATTGCATATTTCGGCTCTAGGCACTTAAATCCCTAGCTCACAAACCAAAATCCGAAAAAAGCAGTGTATACAACGTCCAAACCAAAAATAGCCAGCATGCCCACACACGCCCAGAAAACAGTGAGCACAACAAAGCGGCGGCACCGGCCGAAGGGAGCCTAGCAAGATGTGCCCCCAAATCGACGAATCCACAGCAACACGCCCCGATCATGCCTAGATCGAGCATAACCCCCAAGCAGCGACCGCACACACTCCCAGATCACTTCTCAGCCAAAAGAGAGAGCTTATGCTTGAAAGAGAAAACAGCTGCATCAAGCGCATGGCGTGCAAGAGGACGCGGCATCGATGAGGAGAGCTAATCACAAATACAATGGACGTGACTTGCACTTAAACATGATTGGATGGTCTGCACTAACTGCAGATATCTAATGCAGTGCACAACTTCAATTTTGGTGAAGCTACTGGACATGTATACTCTTCCATTCAAATTAGATAAATTAATTACTCTCGTGATGTTGCATTGGCACAAAGATTAACTTCTAACCTTGGACAGACCAAATCATGTCAATTTGCACGCGCAATCTATAAAAAAAGTATTCCTATCCATCCATCAAATAATTGGCACCTTGTTCGTGGTTGCCCATAGACCATAGTCTTTACTATTATTTGTAGCTGGATTTGGGTATCAGGCCCTCATGACCTGATGTCTATATATGTTCAGTAGATTAACTTAGTTCCAAGTAATGAGGTTACCCAGTGTATTTATATTTCATTGTCACAACCTTGCAACTATTTGAAAAACTTAAGAACAAACTCAGGTAGTTTTGTCAGAACAAATGATGTCACAACTTCAAGTTAAGTTAGATAAAAATTAATTACTCTAGTAGTGCTGCATTGGCACAAACATGAACTCGAACCTTGGATAGACCAAATCATGCCAATTTTCATGCAAAATCCATCAAAAAATAATTATTCCTATCCATCTATCCAACAATTGGAACCTTGTTCGTGCTTGCCCATAGTCTAATTACTATTATATTCGTAGCTGGGTATCAGGCTCTCATATTCGATTGTCTGTATAGGTTAACATAGTTCCAATTAGCGAAATATTAAGATTATCCTGTGTAATTAAATTCCATGGTCACAACCTTGTAACTATTGAAAACCTGAGAAAAGGTTCAGGGGAGTTCCCTCAAATTACTTATGTCACAAAAGTGTGATTATAGTATTACAAAGCCAAATTGTGGATTAAAATACTCAATACCAGATAACCAACTCTACAAAAAAAGAACTATCTAGTGGCTGCTGCTCAAACCATGTGAAAAAAGAAAAATGACCAAGCATTGGCTTGCATTACTGCAGTTATGTAATGCTCAATCATTTCTAAACTAAACCCCTCCGCTATATATGAAAAATATAGACAACAGTTGGACTTAATCTCTGCATCATATCACACTCATACACCAATCATCAGCAAATAATAGACCAGTAGTACACCAAGTATCTCCAACCATACAGAGAAACAAATCCAGTGTGAAACTTGTCAAAAAGAAATAGATATTGCTGTGAGGAGGTGATGGCCTCACCTTGTTGCACGAGAGGAATTGAAGACACACGAGATTGTTGCCGTAGCGGGAGAAGATTCAGATCTCATTACCCGTGTCGTTGTTGCGGCAGCGACGGCCGATTCGTCTGGAAGGATGGGAGATGGCTAAACGGGTCAGGAGCGTGCATTTTGTTCCCTTCTCGAAGAGGATGCAGATGTCGGCGGCGCGTGTACAGAGACGGGGACGGCACAACACAGGCATGGACTGAGGCAACCCAGTCGACGACGGCAGACGGCAGTACAAACACAATGAAGATGTTGAGGAGGGCATTCCCGAGGCCAGAGAAGCAGCAAAGCCCGGCGGCGGCGGAAGGGCCAAAGCTAGCTGCCTCCCTTTTCTTGTTTTGAGTATGCCTTCTCTCTTGCCCTTTCCTATGAACTCAAATCTAGCCCCCTAGTGAGAGAGATCGATCTAAATCAGGCCAAGAGAGGAAGAGACGCGGACCTAATCGAGATAGAGGAGGGGTCGAGGTAGTCAACATAGAGCGGGAGGTGAAGGTCCCTGTCCAGCGCCATCGCACCCCGTCCTCTTCAGCTGTGCGGCGCACCGCAAATCCCGTCGCAGCCCCCGCACCTCCTCGGCGTTCGTCGCCTCCTTCTGCTCTAGGGACAACATGTCGCTGGCGGGCTAGTGCCTCGCCGCGGGAGAGGGAAAGATAGAGATGCCCGATGGGCAGAGCGGCACCGTCTTGCTGCGAGGAGTTCTTTTTTGCTTTCCCTTTCACGTGTCTATTCCTCAGCAGATGAGAGCAGAGAGATGGGCGACGCGGTTTAACGAACACACACGTTCCCAGGTGGGGCCGGCGACAACGACAGGCCGATCGCCGAGGAGAGCGCGGAAGCATGGGAGCTTAGTGCTCTTAGAAGATGGTGCGTAAGTAGTGGTCTGGATTGGATGTGAAAGCGGTGTGCTTTTGCCGCGCTAGCTGGACATGTGCAGATTTGGTACTTCTTGATTCGTGATTTCGTGAGTCTAAATCAAATGGAAATCGTGAGCGTTTTTACACAACGGATATGTAATGCTTACCAAATATGGTGTGAAACCATGTGTCAAAATAAAATATGGTAGGAAACACACACGCACCAGGGTATCAACTCACGTTGTCATTCGTGTTTGAGCGCCAAATCAAACCATACAACCCAAACACGGAAACTGACTTTTTTTTTCAGAAAAAAGGAAAAAAAACACCGCCAAAATATACTCACATCATTTCAATTACTCAGTGATTCTTCATGAAAAAAAAAATTATTGAAAGAATGCAGCGACATACTTCTCAAAAAAAGTATGGGCCGCCCGCGTCGACCGCCGCATCGGCAGCCCGCTCCTCCTCTGCTTCCTTCTCCGCTTCAGCCAGGGTCTCGGCGTCCCTGACCAGGTCGAGGAGGTCGGTGCTGCCCTCGCTGTTCCGGCGGCCGCCGCCTTTCCCCGCTGGCCCGCCGCGGCCTTTCCCCGATGGCCCGCCGCTGCCTTTCCCCGCCGCCGCCTTTCTCCGATGGCCCGCCGCTGCCTTTCCGCGCCGCCGTCATTTTGTTGTTGTACTTGATGAAATATGCAAATTGAATCTGTTTGGACCTCTTTTATTGAATACATTTGCTCTTTTCTGTAAAAAAAAAATTTAGAGCTTGGTTTCGACCCCCTCAGTTCAATTTCTGGCTCCGCCACTGCATTTAGTACACTAGTACGCCACTGAAGAGAGGGGAAATGCACTTTTGATCTGAGGTGCATACACTCTTTTTATTTAAAAAATAAAATTTTGAAATGTTTGAAACTTCAAGGAATTATGTACACATTATATGTGTGCACGTAATATTTCGCTGAAAATCGATATTTTTGTGCTCTGTGTAAAAGAAAAAAAATGTCTCGAGAATTGCCTTATTTTAACGCAAAAATTTACCTTTTTTACACAAGCTGCACAAAAAATTCGATTTTTCTTGAAACAACTTTCTAAGCATGTGGGATGTGGAGATATACACGATACATGTTGTTTTGAATTCTTTTGAAATTTTCAAATATTTTTAAAATGCATATGAAAATAGGGAGCATATGTACATGTGAGCCAAAACGCCACGTCCACTGAAGAGCGACTATAAACACTACTCCTTCCATTTTTATATGTAAGAGCATCTCCACCAGTGACTCTAAAAAGGTGACGACAGTAGCGCCGACATGTGTGGGGGGGGGGGGGGGCATCGGTAGTACCTCCCTTGATGGAGGGGAACCCGTCCCACACCGACGATGTGAATAGTCCGAGCCCCAAAAATTGTCCTTTTTATTTTGATCAAGGTATACATTATTTTTCATAGTTTTGAAACAACAATTTGTTGAGATATGTGCCGAATATGTGTACAAATAGTGCTACAGTAGGACTTGTAATTAAAAGAAGGTTACATGTTGGAGTCCAACTTTGTAACCTGACCTAATATATAAAGACACCAGAAGTAGCCAAAATAGATTAGACGCAAGCAAGTTGTAGGTTAGACACAAGATTGATAATCAGGGAAGGTCTGACGCTCGTGTCTAGGACGCTGGACCGGCATGGCGTTGTAGATCTGATGTGTCTGTACACCTCGGCAGGCTTGTCGTCGACGGTACCGTGATAGTACCTGGGGAGGAGCAGCCGTAAAGCATGCCCTGCAGATGTAGGCGTTCGCCGAACTATGTTACCAACTCTTGGTGTCGTTTGCTATGATTGCATGCCCTCGTGTTATCGTTTGGCATCTCCGATGTCAACAAGTGCTATCAGAGCGAGGTTGCTTGAAGGTCAAGTGGATTATTGATGAGAGGAAGACGGTGTTGATGTGGATCAGAAGAGTTTAGGCAAGCTGCCATCATGAAGTTTTTTTTGTCGAGATCGGTCTCACGCGATCGATAAGCTCAACGGAGCTGGATTGGATCGGCAAGCAACGGAAAGAAAAACAAGCAATCGGTACAGCATACTACATGGAAGTTCTCGGCGAGATCGGAAAGATAAGAATCATGGTGCCTTGCCCAAGGAGGACCTTGCACTTTGCAAGAGTATTAGCTTGCCTTGGTAGTTCTCAAGGTTTTCTTCTTCCTCTTCGGGGTAGAATCCTCCTTCCTCTTGGTATTCTCCGAGGCTAGCGTCTAGATTGGAATACGAGGTATAATCACTAAACAAGATCAAGAGCTATACTAAGCTCATAATTACTTCACACAAACTATGCTAAGCACACACATAAAATAATTAGGTGCATTGGTTTTCTTTATTAAAGAAAAGTAATTTCCTCTCATTACATATGTAATTAATAATTCCTATTTAGTTCTTGAGAGAAATAATTTCCTCTCATTGAAGTCTTCTTAAGATTTAACTTCTCAAATAATCATACATGAATTCATATTGACCTAAGTCAAACATTCATTATCATTATTTGAGAAAATAATTTAAATGAGGTAGATCACCTCATACCATTTTATAATTCCACAAATGATTTAAATCTCCAAGTATTCATATAGGAGTGTTTGGACCAGGGGTGCAAACTTCACATGAATTCATTTGGGGACAAGATTTAAATGAAGTAATTCACTTCATATGGTTTACATAATAGTTTTGGACAATATCCCTTAGTTAAACTAGCCATATTGTCCATTAATTAAACTAGGGCATGATCATGCAAAGTGACCACACCATTTTCTTGCAGAAACAATTAGTGTAAGTCAAATGTGAGATATTGGAGTTGGAATTAATTTAATATCTATTTTAGTTGATTTTTAAGAATTATTTGAATATGCAAAAGTCCCTGCCTTCTTCTTTTTATCATTTTATTTCTATAAAAAATATTGAGGTGGGACCAGTGGCATATTGTAGAATTTTTCTGTGGCTTTCCAACAATATAAAATTTGTTCAATTTGGCCAAGCCAAACAGATTCTATGAATTTTCAAAGTTGGGTCCAGTATTGAAATCAAACTAAATTATTTAAACGAGATTTGAATTAAACGGGCTGGCGGGAAGCGTTACTGGGCCAGAGTTGAATTAAAAAGGCCCAAGCCAGCCCACCACGCGTCCACGCACGCGTGGGCGGCCTGACAGGGGGCTCCACCTGTCAGCGGCACTTAAACGGCGAAGCGTTACGGGGAGAGGAGGACCGTGCGATTAGAGGTGAGATCGACGGCCGAGGATGGTCGTCTTCTCCGGTGAGAAGGGAACTCACGGCGGCGGTAGGGGGTCGGAGAGCTCGTCGGAGCTGCGAGCTGCTGCGGTGGTCGAGGCGAGGTTGTCGAGGACGAGGATGCAGCCTGTAGCAGTGGCGTCGTCGGCGGCCTCCTTCTCCGGCGATTGCTGCAGGGCTTCGCGGCGGTGATGCTTCGATTGGGCGGCGGTGGCTAATCGAGCATGGTGAGGTGCTGAGGAGGTCGAGGAAGAGGGAGGGTGGTGGTGTGAAGAGATGGTCGAGGCGAGGCCTCCTTTTATAGGCGCGATGGTGGCCGTGGTGCTGCGGCGAGGTCGACAAGGGCGCGGCCTCTCCGGGGTCTAGAGAGCTAGGCGGCGACGCGGGCGTGTTCACGACGTCACGGCGAGGCTACGAGCGTGAACGGCGCGGTAAGGGGACGCGTAGGGTGGTCGGAACCGTGCATGTACTGGCGCGGCAATGGCGGGCGCGTTCGTGCTCTCCGGCGGCCGTGGTCGCCAAGGCATGACGCGAGCGTGTCCGGCGAGCTCCGCGTCGCGAGGAGGGTACCAGGGCGCGCGGGCTTGGTCGGGGTACGGCGAGGTACGGCGAGCGCCGCGTGGCGGTGTCGCGCGCGTCCGTGCGCCGATGACGTCGCCCATGCCGCTCGCGGCGTACCTGGGCGTACCTGGGCGCGCGTCGTCCGGGTCCTGTCGTCGTCCTCTCAGTCAATGGCGCGTACGGGAGATCTTCTGGGATCAATGGCGAGCTACTGGACATGGTGGCGAGGCCGATCGTGGAGGGAAAGAGAGGGGAAGGTGTCGAGGTGGAACGTGGCCGGCATGGCCATGTCCACGCCATGTCTGGCCTCTCCTGGTGTTTCCTTTGCATGGGCTCGGTGTAGGGGTGTCCCATGGTCATGGCTAGGGCAAGTGATGGTCAAGTGGTGGCCTGGTTTGATCACATTTTGAAAATTGTGAATCTTGCATATGTTTCAATGTCTCTTCTTCACTTGATCATAGCTCTTGATCCAAAATGAATTTGGTATGGTGCTCTTTACAAAAGATGTTCACCTTGTTGTGTACTTGGATGACATGCAAAGATTTGGATTTGTTTGGTTTAGAAATTTTGAAATAGGGAGGCTCAAAGTGGTGACCAGAATATAAAAGTCAGAAATGACCATTATCTCATGTGATCACCTTTTAATTTTTGAATTTGGTTTAAATGGTATATCTTTGATTCCCAAAGTTGTAATTATTCCTTAATATCACATTACAAATATTGGTGAAGATCAAATGGGTCTAGGGTCAATTTACAAAAATGACATAGACCATATGTTAGGGTTTTTAGGATTTTATTAATATTTGATTTCTTTCTCTTTTTGATCTATTTGTTTGGTGATCATCACTTGATCACTCTAGGGTTTTGGAGTTCATCACATACAAAATATAACAATCATCATGGCATATCACTCAAAATGCACAAGTCCTATGCAGGGCACTATATGCAAATTAAAAGTTTTTGTTAGTTCTCAAATTTGGACCTCTGGAATTGTTCTTCTTCCTTTATTTGAGATTTGGGATGTTACACCATTGTAATAGAGATCTCCTTAAGAATTGGTGACCATTGTAAGAATATTGTGATTTCAATCAAAGTATTTGCCACAATGATTTCTATATTTGTTATTGATCTTGATATTATGTGTGAGTAGTCCTCACGGGCTGCGGGTTAGGGTGAATCCTCGCATCGTTTATGTGCATCTAATCTTATTATATGTGTAAGGATTGAATAGGAGTTTTGCAATCTTGTATCCTTGTCTCTTTGCCTCATTTCGATGATCTACATGTACCCATATCATTCAGATTGATTAAGGGAAGAGGTGGGATGAGTGGATAATGGCGTGCTACCGCGAAACCTCAGTGACAGAAAGGGGAAAGTAACGGTACATGTTTAGTGATTCATTTGGGATCATGGTACAATCATCTAGCTTAATGCTTTGGTCTATATTCATATGCTTAACTGTTATTGCTCACGACTGTGAGGACAGTGGTTGGACCAAGAGGCTCTTGTCACCTCTGGCTTTAGGGCATTAGTATTTACGGATGTGCTTCTCGCAAATCTCTTATCTCTATTTTATTTGTTACACATTTGCGCTTCAATTATATATGTATGCATAGCTGCAGGAGAAACCTTAACCCTGACCTATTTCCATTATTGAACACAACCTGCTTAAAAGTAAACTAGATAGGTCTGGTAAACATAAAATCAAATTAACTAGCAAGTCTTGTAGATGTTTCCTTTACACTATTTTAATTGTGCTTCCCATGGTTCCATTAAACTCAGGTCGACTACTAGGGAAAAAGTTTATCATACTACAATCCGTAATCCGGATCGATGGTATTAGTCACTCATCCTCCCACTACTTCAGCACTTGCACGCTTAACTTTTGAGTTTCTTCCGGCCCGCTTCCAAGTGCTTTGTGCGTATATTATTGATATTAGTATCATATCAATCCTATTAATCCATTGGTGACGATGTCACACTTCTTTATTGTTTGAATTCCAAATAATTATTTTAATAAACAAAAGTAATGATGCAATAGTAAAAACCTAAAACCTGGAAATTGTCATACTTCAATCTGGCAGTTTGAGAATCTAAAAAATGGCTAACCGGGCTTATCTTCAGATATTTTTTCGCATAGATACATTTTCATATATTAAACGTTTTTTCGAGTTTGTATGCAAAAGATATTGTCATTTTACCCAAAAATATAGTTTCTTTTGCTAAGTAAGTCAAAATTCATGTTTGTTATTTTTCATAAGAACAAGATCACTTAACCTACCTACATCTAAAGGAATTTTTAATTTTCTATCATTTTCTTTTGAATTTCACAAAATTAAAAAAGCGATCTAGGGGAGGGAAGGGGGTGGAGGCAAAAAAAACCAGACAACATTTAGTCCGGGTTGGTGTCTCCAACCGGGACTAAAGGGCGGATCTTTAGTCCCGGTTGGGGATACCAACCGGCACTAAAGAAGCTCACACCACGGCGCGCCCCCGCACCCCTTTAGTCCCTGTTGATGTCTCCAACCGGGACTAATGGTCCCTTTACAAACCAGGACTAAAAGTTTTCGGCGTTCTACCCGTAGGAACTAGAACTAATGATCACATTAGTCCCGTTGCGGAACGCGACCGGGACTAATGCTCCAAACAGCTCCGAATGAAAGCCATGTTTTCTACTAGTGAGGGCTTGATTAACGTTTCTCCGAAAGGAAATTTTAAGCTGTCTACCGTGCATTTTATTATCGTTGACTATCCTCTTCATTTTGTCTCTCAACCATGGCACAACTAGTGGGACCTACCAGCTAAAAGTGCAATAGAAATGAGAAAAGTGGGAAATAATTTTACAAATGGGCTGGCAAATTACCAAAGAGACGATTATAATGTATTTACTGATTTCCTTTGAAAAAAAAAATCTTACTCAAGAGTTCAGCGAGAAACTTCTGCACACAAGTATCTCACAAAACCTAGCCCATGTGCAAGAACAGCTAAAGGTGTCAAGTTTGATCCTGCCAAAGTTTCACTTCTAGTTTAGTAGTCAATTTTAGTTCAATCTTTGTGGTTCAATTGCAGTATTTAAGAATTTTGGCAGGATCTCACATTTTCATCTATGTTTAAAGATAATATCTGGAACCAGAGGTAAGACCCAAAAGGTATGCATGCGTGTCAATTTAATAATTGTCCTACTGATATTAGTGTTTTCTCTGGATGTGCTTAGCTTAATCCATCTCGGATTAGTCCATACAGTAATAGAAATTGGTATTTATCTAGATTTTGTTCTCTGCCTATCAATTGACAGAGTAGAGGCTCTCCTCTACACATCATACATGCACATCTAAATTTTACGGGTAATTTCCTCCTCAAATCCCACACGATTGAAAGCTTGCATGGTTGCACTACTCGAGTGCCATGAAACCAATCAAGCTAATGAGTAGAAATATAGTACACATTTTCAATAAACGACACGATTGAACTTTGGTAAAATTCTTTATTTATTGTTGTACTTTATTGGAGAAGACTTGAGTGTATGACACCTAAAGATCAACGACACTCAGATCAACATCGCGGATGCAAAATATGGACTTCCATGCTCATCTCCACCTTTTAATTTACTCATGTTATGAAAGGAATTTTGCATTAAGAACTAAAAATAAACATGGCTGACTTGTACATAAGCCTTGTTTATTTTCATGCACCCGTCTGGTCACTGGTTGTATTGTAGTAGTTGCTTATTTTATTTATGTAGTATTTTTCAGATCTAAGTATTTTATACTCAGTTGTCTATAGTTAAAATTATTACTTAACATAATTCACCTAGTATATAGTTTAAACTTTTTATTCATGTGTCCTATTCTATTTTCACAGTATCTCTCCCTTGTTCTTCATTGTAAATTATTTTCTTATTTTCCTGCATGTGTCCCTGTTATTTATGCATGTTTCATTGCCATCATAAAGTTAGGCACCAAAGTAATTCTTCGTGTGATGCTTCTTTCAAAATATATTTAGTATTTTTTACAAATAGTTATGCCTAAAAATAGTTAGCTTGTACTTTAACAGCGCATCCACTTCATCCACATGTCTCATCATCACTCATTGCTTTACATTTGAATGCAGCGTATGCTACCAGATCATTCTATGGATGCTCCATCTTACAACTTGATCAATCAAACACATGTTACCAAATCCTCTATTTTTATGGATTACAATCAATCATTCACAATAATAAGAATGATTTAACTCTGATGGATAAACAACCTTGCTTACAGGAGTCACACAAACGTATCTAAAAATATATAGATATTTAGAACATTTGACCCACAAATTGGGAATACAAAACCCCCAAACATACAACTTTCTTTCGACATAATTGATAAATCGAGCACCACCATGTCACACATGTGATAATTATATCCTTTTGCCAATTTCGACTATTTAAGTAGCTCATACTTCATACCCCAATCGAGACCCACGGGGTGTGGATGCAGTATTTCATGAGTGTCTGGATTATGGAGGGAGGGGTGTAGTCAGCAATGCCCCAGGACGAATCAACAACACCGGAGGTGATCCACTGCACCGTTTCATTGGTAAGATTGTACATGTAGATTCCCATGTGAAATAATGGGCTGCTCGATGGCACGCCTCCTCTCCCTCTGTTTCTATTTATATGCACAAGGACTTGAGGTACAAGTCAAGTTTACAAGAATTGTTACACAAGATATATCCCTAACTAATCTTGGTTAGCCGCACAGGAGGATGTCTCCCTAACACGCCCCCGCAGTCTGAACTCGGTGCTTCGCCGATGTGAAGACTGGATCGAAATTCATGAAATAAGGCAGACGGTAGCCCCTTAGTGAATATGTCAGCAAACTGGGAACTGGAGGGTACATGTAGCACTCGCAGAGCCCCAAGGGCCACCTTCTCACGCACAAAATGTATATCAAGTTCAATGTGCTTGGTACGCCGATGCTGAACTGGGTTGGCCGAGAGATAAACAGCGCTCACGTTATCACAGTAGACAATCGTGGCGCTGTGAAGAGGACGCCGGAGCTCCTGCAGAAGGTTACGGAGCCAACAAGTCTCGGCAACGGCAGTGGCAACTGCACGGTATTCAGCCTCAGCGCTAGAGCGTGACACGGTGGGCTGTCGTCGAGATGACCAAGAGACCAGGTTGTCACCCAAGAACACACAGTACCCTGACGTAGACCGGCGAGTATCTGGACATCCTGCCCAATCAGCATCCGAGTAGGCAATGAGAGAGTGAGAGGTGGAGGAGTGAAGAGTGAGACCATGATCAAGAGTCCCTTTGAGGTAGCGAAGGATTCGTTTGACAATGAGGAGGTGAGGTTCACGGGGATCGTGCATGTGAAGACAAACTTGTTGAACAGCGTAGGAGATTTCGGGTTTGGGGTAGGGGTTTGGCCAGCCGGAAGGGAGACGGCGGCGGCGTTGGTGGCGGTGAGGATCTGCTGGTTGATGGAGGCTTCGCGGTCATCTAGGGCTTTGGCACGAGCCTCGAGCTCGCGCTCCTTGGCGGCGATCTCGTCGGGAGTCATGGTGGGAGAGGGGAGGGAGGTTGGCGGCTAGGGTTAGGGTTTTTGGAGAGGGAGGGAGAGGGTTTAGGCGGCGGGGAGGATGACCCGCTCTGATACCATGTTAAGCTTCATGCACTAGCCAACGCAACCAAAAGTCCGAACTTATGGAAAGGGCTAGGCAATCTACTTATACACTTCACAACACCCCCACTCGCGTGTGACGGGAGAAGAGAAAGTCAACACGTGAAAGAAGAAGAGCACACCGAGACATGGCATCAGCGGTGGCTAAAGAGAGGGACAACAGCAATTTTTAGGCTTAATTGCGAAAACCATGTGAAAGCCAGGATTTGAACTCGAGACCTGGGGCTCTGATACCATGAAATAATGGGCTGCTCGATGGCACGCCTCCTCTCCCTCTGTTTCTATTTATATGCACAAGGACTTGAGGTACAAGTCAAGTTTACAAGAATTGTTACACAAGATATATCCCTAACTAATCTTGGTTAGCCGCACAGGAGGATGTCTCCCTAACACCATGCCTTCATCTTGTTCGTTACTTTTGCTGAAGTAGAAGACACAGTTGTTGTCGATGGAGGAGAATATGTTGGAGTCAACAGACACACACCTCTTGCCGAGGAAGAGTGCACGGCCGCTGATGCTTCTCACGGGCTCGACCACCTTACTTTCGACGTTCACCTTAAAAACATCCACACCGCGGCGTGGGCCTTGACGATGGACAACCAGTAACATCTCCCCAGAAGATTCGATGACGTGATAGCAACCTTGATGGAAATACATCTTGCTGGGAAGAACGGCGGTGATGCTCCTATGGAGACCATCGGTGGACTTAACGCCCCAGGTGATACGTACCTTGTCCGGCAGGCCATGCTCCACAATGGCGAAGTTCTTGGCATCAGGCATGGCCGAGTACGCGGTGCCCAGCAACGGTGCATCGTCCAAGGTTAGGGTAGGGGAAGGACCAACCTGGTGGACATAGACGATGGTGTTGCGCACTAAGTCAGGTATGGGCGCCGCAAAACTGATGGATGCACGCGTGAAAGGGTTGATGACATGCGCCACATGTGGAGGCCTCCTGCTCGCAAGGACAAGGAGGCCGCCAGTGCTCGTCACGAAGCAGTAGTTGTGGAGACGAGGGAGCTCCACGCGGACCAAACGGCCGGTGGCAGTGTTGAGGAAGAGGCGTTCGCCTTGGTGGCTCATGGACTCATCGTCAAGCATGACCCAGCGCCGCAGGCGGAAGCGAGGATCCGCCGGGCTGGTCTTGGGGTCGTCGGAGCCCGTGCGCCAGCCACTGCAGACTGCGCGCATGCTCATGTAGTAGTCCAAGTCGTCGGTGGCAAGGAGGCAGTTGCCGATGCAGCGAACGAGGTCGGCCGGGAGTGAGGACGCCATTGCAGAGACCTCGTGGATGGCTGCTAGCTAGGAAACACGAGTGCTGGCTGTAGGTGATGGGATGGTCGCAAGTTCTTATGCGGTTGTGGGATCTGGGGATAGGTGATATACTAGATGGTCCACGCGCGTCTTGCCGCGCCGACTTCCGATGCTTCGGTTAAATTATTTGATGCTCCGAGGAGAGCGCGGAAGCATGGGAGCTTAGTGCTCTTAGAAGATGGTGCGTAAGTAGTGGTCTGGATTGGATGTGAAAGCGGTGTGCTTTTGCCGCGCTAGCTGGACATGTGCAGATTTGGTACTTCTTGATTCGTGATTTCGTGAGTCTAAATCAAATGGAAATCGTGAGCGTTTTTACACAACGGATATGTAATGCTTACCAAATATGGTGTGAAACCATGTGTCAAAATAAAATATGGTAGGAAACACACACGCACCAGGGTATCAACTCACGTTGTCATTCGTGTTTGAGCGCCAAATCAAACCATACAACCCAAACACGGAAACTGACTTTTTTTTTCAGAAAAAAGGAAAAAAAACACCGCCAAAATATACTCACATCATTTCAATTACTCAGTGATTCTTCATGAAAAAAAAAATTATTGAAAGAATGCAGCGACATACTTCTCAAAAAAAGTATGGGCCGCCCGTGTCGACCGCCGCATCGGCAGCCCGCTCCTCCTCTGCTTCCTTCTCCGCTTCAGCCAGGGTCTCGGTGTCCCTGACCAGGTCGAGGAGGTCGGTGCTGCCCTCGCTGTTCCGGCGGCCGCCGCCTTTCCCCGCTGGCCCGCCGCGGCCTTTCCCCGATGGCCCGCCGCTGCCTTTCCCCGCCGCCGCCTTTCCCCGATGGCCCGCCGCTGCCTTTCCGCGCCGCCGTCATTTTGTTGTTGTACTTGATGAAATATGCAAATTGAATCTGTTTGGACCTCTTTTATTGAATACATTTGCTCTTTTCTGTAAAAAAAAAATTTAGAGCTTGGTTTCGACCCCCTCAGTTCAATTTCTGGCTCCGCCACTGCATTTAGTACACTAGTACGCCACTGAAGAGAGGGGAAATGCACTTTTGATCTGAGGTGCATACACTCTTTTTATTTAAAAAATAAAATTTTGAAATGTTTGAAACTTCAAGGAATTATGTACACATTATATGTGTGCACGTAATATTTCGCTGAAAATCGATATTTTTGTGCTCTGTGTAAAAGAAAAAAAATGTCTCGAGAATTGCCTTATTTTAACGCAAAAATTTACCTTTTTTACACAAGCTGCACAAAAAATTCGATTTTTCTTGAAACAACTTTCTAAGCATGTGGGATGTGGAGATATACACGATACATGTTGTTTTGAATTCTTTTGAAATTTTCAAATATTTTTAAAATGCATATGAAAATAGGGAGCATATGTACATGTGAGCCAAAACGCCACGTCCACTGAAGAGCAACTATAAACACTACTCCTTCCATTTTTATATGTAAGAGCATCTCCACCAGTGACTCTAAAAAGGTGACGACAGTAGCGCCGACACGTGTGGGCGGGGGGGGGGGCATCGGTAGTACCTCCCTTGATGGAGGGGAACCCGTCCCACACCGACGATGTGAATAGTCCGAGCCCCAAAAATTGTCCTTTTTATTTTGATCAAGGTATACATTATTTTTCATAGTTTTGAAACAACAATTTGTTGAGACATGTGCCGAATATGTGTACAAATAGTGCTACAGTAGGACTTGTAATTAAAAGAAGGTTACATGTTGGAGTCCAACTTTGTAACCTGACCTAATATATAAAGACACCAGAAGTAGCCAAAAAGATTAGACGCAAGCAAGTTGTAGGTTAGACACAAGATTGATAATCAGGGAAGGTCTGACGCTCGTGTCTAGGACGCTGGACCGGCATGGCGTTCTAGATCTGATGTGTCTGTACACCTCGGCAGGCCTGTCGTCGATGGTACCGTGATAGTACTTGGGGAGGAGCGGCCGTAAAGCATGCCCTGCAGATGTAGGCGTTCGCCGAACTATGTTACCAACTCTTGGTGTCGTTTGCTATGATTGCATGCCCTCGTGTTATCGTTTGGCATCTCCGATGTCAACAAGTGCTATCAGAGCGAGGTTGCTTGAAGGTCAAGTGGATTATTGATGAGAGGAAGACGGTGTTGATGTGGATCAGAAGAGTTTAGGCAAGCTGCCATCAGGAAGTTTTTTTTGTCGAGATCGGTCTCACGCGATCGATAAGCTCAACGGAGCTGGATTGGATCGGCAAGCAATGGAAACAAAACAAGCAATCGGTACAGCATACTACATGGAAGTTCTCGGCGAGATCCGAAAGGCGGCGGCACGCTCCATCGATCGCAGGCAGGCAGGCAGGCAGCATGAGTCTAAATTACAGAAAACTACCACAATTGAGGAGAACATTACGAGTCAGTACTTGTTTTGTTAATTTTAACATATCAGTACCAACATTGGGGCGGAGAGAACCAGATCGCGCAAAACAGGCACAGACAGCGAATTAAGCCCTTTGACCCCACTGTCAGGTGCCACCTGGCCAAACGGCCGTTTCAGCAGCAGTTAGGGCACCGAGCCATTTAATGCCCAGCTCCGACCCGGTCGGAAACCCCAAGAACTCGTTCTTCTCGTGCCCATTCCCCCGTGCTCAATTCCTAGTGGCGGCGATGATGGAGGAGCCGACAAACCCTGGTGGCGGCAGTCGGCGGGGCGAGAGTAGTTGTGGTGGTGGAGTGGTAAGTACAACCATGAAGAGCGCAGTCCAAGATCTAGACAAGCTGAGGCCGTCACGCCCATCGTCGGCGGCGTCTTTGCTCGCCAAGGTTTGGGTGGACAATCCCGCGACTTCTGGGTGCTTCACCTACGGCGTCGGCGGCTTAGAGTAAGATCATGTACCCACTCTCGTAGGCTGGATTGTCTCCCGCATCGTTGTCCTTTTTTGGATTAGAGTTTGTCGTATGAGATATTGCTGAAATGTGTTATCTTTATTTTGCTCGTCTAGTTTGGATCATGAAGTATGGGAGGTCAGAATAAACTAGGATGGGGTAGATAACCTTGATAGGAGAATAGAGCATGATGACATTGCATATCAGTAGATTGTTGCCATGATTGAGGTCAGGGGATATAGCATTCTAGATAACATCTATTGCAGACAGCTAGATGGGCAGGATGTATTGGTTGAGAACAGTGCAAGAATCTATGAACCGCTGGACATGTTCCAATCTAATCGAGTTTTAAGCTTGACTGTAAAGAGAAGAGATGTTGTTGGTAAGAAGCAGCCTGGTGCAGAACCAAGTGGCAGTGCAGTTCATAGGCAGTGCAGTCCAAGTGACAGTGGCAACGAAGTTGTGTCTCAAGTTCTTAGGTATTCAGAGGCAGTGGTCAATGATTTTAGTCCACCTTATGTGTGTGCTATTGACAATGAAGGCCAACTATTGTCAAGTCAAGCTGGCAGTAATGTAGAATCTCAATTTCCTTACATGTCCACTCAAAAAAAGCAGAAATGTTGAGAAGGGAAAGGCAATACAGAATGATGATGCACATGATGATGCCAATATATTTTTCGACATGGGAGAGGCAGACTCTGCTGCAATGGAGGAGCTAAGGAGGAAGGAAGAAAAGGAAATATCTGAGAAGATTGAGGAGATGAGAAGGATTCGAGAGGATCCATTTCTTCAATGTGAAGGTGACACCAATATTAAAGATAGCTATGTACTTCCAGATTTGAATGAACATGAGAATGAAGCAGCTAACGAACCTGAACCTGAACTTGAACATGTGAAGAAAAAGCAGAAGACGGTTAAAAGAGGACCCAAACCAACAACGAGATGTCATTCCTTTGTGCAAATTGATGACATACTAGACTACATGCCATCGTCGAATGAATATGAGTTCCATGGTTTTCTAAAGGATGAAGATTATTCTCAACCAATCACAATGGTGCCACCAAAGGGTAGAAAGAGTCGAAGGAAGAAAATCCCCCCAAGAAAATGGTATGATGAGAAGAGGCTGCAACCACATGAACAATTGTGTTTGAAAATGTGTTTTACCAATGTGCAACAATTTAGAAATGCTTTGATTGATTTGTACATTGCACAAATCCGAAACTACATGTACCACAGGAACTCCAACATAAGGATCATTGTGAAGTGCATAAAGCAAAGGTATCCTTTCTACATTTCAGCATCTGAGATCAAAGTTGGTAAGACATTTGTGCTTCGTAAGATGAGGATTCACCATACCTGTCCTACAACCACTGGATCAACAAGGGTCAGTGCTAGATGGTTGTCATATAAATATGAAAGTTTGTTCGAATCAGATACAAACACAAGAATTCAGACTTTGATTGACAGTGCAAGGCAACACTATGGTGTCTAGGTCTCAAAGATGACTGCCTACAGGGCAAAGTGGCTGGTTGTTGATGTTGTGCTAGGTGATCACAGAGAGCAATATGTGAGGCTAAGATAATTTGCCCAAGCAGTAGTTGATACTAACCCTGTCAGTAGGGTTATTGTGACAGTTGTCACTCCAGGTCCCTCTTTAGAGAACCCTCATCCAGGTCCTACATTTCATGGACTGTTCTTCTGCATCAATGGAGCTAGGGAGGGTTTTCTAAAAGTTTGCCTACCTTTCATAGGTGATCATCTTCTTACAAAATAAATGGTTTGCATTCTCGAATGATAGCTATGTGGATGGCTGCTTTAATAAACTTCATATATGGAGAGTTGGATGGCTGCTTTATTAAATTATGCACTGCGGTTCAAATCTTAGCAGCAACTGGTACTGATGGAAATAATAACATGTACCCTATAGCCTTTGTTGTGGTTCCTAAATAAGATACAGCCAACTGGTGCTAGTTTATGACTCAGCTTAAATATGCTTTAGGTGGGTAACTGAGAGATTTTGGCTACTACACTATTATGTCAGACAGACAAAAGGTTTGCAACTATATTCCCTTTACATTGTCAAGTACCAAATGCGACTGTCTTGTAACTATTTTTTTCCTATGTTCTATGTATATAGGGCCTTCTTAAAGCAATATTTCAAGTATTCCCTAACAATCCTCAGAGGTACGGCCTATGGCATATATATGCCAACTTTCAAACTTCTAGGTTTAGGAGTGAGGATTTGAAGAAATGCATGGATGCAAAATCTTATTCCTACCACAAAGATCATTTTGATGTTGTCATAGCAAATTTGAAGGCAGAGAGTGAAGAAGCTTGGACATGGCTAAGTAAAATCCATGTGCACACATGGGCCAGGCATGCTTTCGACACCTACTGCAAGACAGATTTGCTCGTGAACAACCTCAGCGAAGTATTCAACAGGTACATTCTGGATGTAGGGAAGAAGCCAATCAGAAAAATGATTGAAGGGATAAAGAACAAGTAGATGATTAGGCATCATGACAAGAGGGTAGGTGTAGCTAGAGCTAGATGGGAAATTACTCTTCACTTCACAGAGATGCTTGAGCTGTCCAAGAAGTACTCCAGATTTTTCACACTAAGGATTTCAGATGTTCATTTGGGCCAAGTTACTAATAGGAAGGGTGATGCAATTCATTAAGTCGATCTAGTTGCAAGGACTTGTGGATGTAGGAGATGGGATGTCACTTTATGCCTTGCAACCATGTTGTGAGCGCTATAATCAAAGCAAAGCAAGTTCCAGAGGACAATGTGAACTCATTTTTTAAGAAGCAGATGTATGCTGAAGCATACAAGCCAGTCATCTACCCAGTTCCTGGACAACATAATTGGACAAAGATAAAAACTCCAAACATCATATTACTAGAGTTCTACATTTCCAAATGCAGGAAGGCAAAGAAGAGGAGGAAGGGAAAGAATGAGGTACATGCCAAATCCCAACGACACATCAAGAATGGGAACCATTACTTTCTCTAACTGCAAGCTTTAGGGACACAAGTATACCAGCTGCCTCAAGGAGTTGAGGCCAGATCTTGTGATCAGAAATGACAAGCATGTGGTAAATATTTGATTTCATAATTGTTTTGCTTTTGCACATATTAGACTTGATAATTGTCTACCTATTTAACTTGTACCTATTATTTTACTTGTAATAGCCTGCAACACAAGCTCCACCACCTGATGGACCTCAAACTGCTCCTCAAGAAAGTCCACATGTTGCACCTCAAGCTATTCGACATGTTGCTCCACATGCTGCAGCACAAGCAACTCCACATGCTCCACATGCTGCAGCTCAAGCGACTCGATATGCTCCTGGACAACCTTTTGTGCCACCAAGGATGGCTGCACAAGATGGGAGGCAAGAAAAAAAAAAACCGGTCCATCTTACACAAGGGGCAGAACATGGGGCTACTTCAACTGTGGCTATGTCGATCATGAAGGGGAAGGACAATCTTCAAACAACTGTGGCTAGAAACAGTTGTTGATGCTGTGAAACATCTATGTTGTAATGGACAATCTTATTGCATTACTGCATTTGATGTCTATCTACCTAGCTGTTATGTAATGGACACAACGTAGGTGATTTGCTGCTGAACAAAGCTGGTAAATTTAAGTGATGAAGATATTCTATTAAATGCTGCTATGAGTTTATCAGTCGAATATTATTCTGAATTTATCAGTCGAATGTTGGTTGAATGCTGTTGAATTTATCTGTTGAGTGTCGTAGATGTCGAATTTATCTATTGAATTTTGGTTGAATGCTGTGGAATTTATCTATTGAGTGTCGTAGCTGTTGAATTTAAACCTGGGTGACCATTAAGTGGCGCCGCCGCCATCCACATGCTGCCAACGGCGACCATAAACGGGCGGCGTCGTCGTGCCCTTGTCACGGAATTATAATAGCAGGCTCACAGAATTATACCCGCACCTATAACATATATAAGTAGCATATAAAACTTAGACAGAATCAACGACATAGGAAGATAACATATATAAGTAGCACCACAACATGGTTCAACACGAATTGCCCCATATTAGTCTAGCTTCAGCAAGATACAACATAGTAGTTAAAGACATCATTCCTGGCCTATTTAAGCAATCATCTTCATCTTTTCCTTGTTGGCATGGTGAACTTTTAGAAGATCTGCAACATATATTCTAGCTTCTTCTTCTCTTCCTTCAAACTGGCAACTTGCCCATCTCCACTCTTCATCTTTGCAGCCTCTAGCTCAAACTCCAGCTTCTTCTTCCCTTCTTCAAGCCAGCCAACTTGTTCCTCTAACTTATGCATCTTTCCAGCCTCCAACTCTAACTTTTTATTGTCTTCCTTCAAACAGGCAACTTTGAGCTCTACCTGCTGCCTCTTAGCATACTCAAGCTCATGGCTGGTAGCCTCTGCAACATACTCCAAAGTATCACCCAATTGCTTATGCAGCTCCAAGATTTTGTTTTCAAATTTCATAGTCTTTAAGACTAGCTGGTAGTTTTGTGTAGCATATTCCACATTCCCATGCATTCTGGAGTCCCTCTCGGCCTCGTGCATATACCACAACTTGACCAACACGCTCTTAAGTGGCAATGGCCACTCCTTGTCTACCCACTCAACCTTATCACACACCACTCCTCCTACATATTAACTGAAATTTAGTACGCTACACAAATAATTAAACAAGGCAGTACAAATAAACACATAAACTAACTAGTCAGTAGCACAAAATTATATAGCAATTTCACTACGCAGTACCACAAAAATATATAGACAATATGAACATTTAACTAGGCGCGCTTATATAGCTATTTGCACCTTAAGAGCTAAATTTACATAGGCAAGAAATACATTTAATTAGCTATATCTACCTCAAGAACAACACTTAACTTAGCACACACATTTTAACTAGGCACTAACAACATTTGGAAGACACTAGCAATAGCAATTTCTACTGAAAAAAAATAAAGATGACCTACCTTGCATCCACATACAAAGAATCTCCTTCCAGTATTTTCTGCTCCAAAGCAAACATATTTGTACATCGGCATGTCATGGTTGCAACGAATGTCACAGTCCTCATATCCAATTAATCTTGGCCTACGATGTTCTGTGGAATCTAAATTATTGGCAGACAAAACAATAATTAAACCTAAAATCGTCGATTCGGAGCTTCGAACCAAAAAAAAAATCCCAAATCCCAGCAAACCCTAACCCTAACTATGCACTTACCGGGAGGCGCAGACTGATGTCGTGCCCCTGGTCGAACTCCGACAGCAGGCTGTGCTCGGTGCTCTCCCCATCGGTCCATGAGGGCATGGCGACGCGGCGAACGCGGCGGCGACAGAGTTGAGGAAGGTCGAGAGCTAACTAGCACGGGGGAATGGAGGGGACCAGGTCGGAGTTGGACGTTAAATGGCTTGGTGCCCTAACGGCTGCAGAAACTGCGGTCTGGCTAGGTGGCACCTAACAGTGGGGCCAAAGGGCTTAATTCCCTATCTACGCCTGTTTTGCGCGATCTGGTTCTCTCCGCCCAAATGCAGGTACTGATATGTAAAAATTAATAAATAGGTATTGACTCGTAATGTTCTCAATTGTGGTAGTTTTCTGTAAAGGATCAGCGTAATGCGGCGTGTACACACGTAGGCTAGCGCCACATGACAGACTGAGTCACACACGGTGTGTGACTCAGCAAGAAACGTGCATGCCTTGCAAGGCCCAAGCTCAAGGGTTACTCATCCAAGTAAAACTGAATCATTTAGTGGTGTTGATGGGCTGATGATTGGCAGGCTAAGAGCATCTCCACTTGTTGTCGCTCCCTAGACCGAAATTCGACGCTAATTGGATGGATGTAAATTTCTGTCTAGGAAGGCTTAGTTTCCCAGCGGCGAACCCACACCCGCTTCCCAGGCCGAACGGATTCGGCAAAAATATGCCAATTTTCGGCCAATTTTTGGCACAATTTCTGAATAAAATACAAAATATAAAAATTTATAACATTGTTTGCGGAGATTTGACATTATTTCAAAAAATCAAATAGTTCAACAAACACAACAACGCAACAAACACAACAAATCATGGTGCACCAGCTCTTGCTGCACCCTTGCGAGCCCATAGGTGGTCGAGTATCGTCCTGCAGCTCTTGGTGCACACGTGAGTCTCGGATCTCCTAACGCATAGCTAGGAAGGAAGCCCATGATGTCGGCACCTGACCATAAAGCTCTGTAAAAGGACCATGTCGGTGATATGACTACAGCAACTCGGCCTCAGGAAATGGATGTTTCCGCTCATTGATCATGTTGTGCAATATCACACAACAGTTCATCACCTTCCACATCTGATCCTGTAATCAAGGCATAGCTGTGAACCGGACAACTGTAAATCTCTGTTGGAGGATACCAAATGCTCGCTCGACGTCCTTCCTCGCAGCTTCTTTCTCCTTGGCAAACCACACTTCTTTTGGTAGCTTCGGGCTTGAGACCGTCTTCACAAATGTTGACCATATGTAGGATAGATGCCATGTGCAAGGTAGTATCCCTTGTTATAGTGGCGTCCATTAACCTCATAGTTCACCGGGGGAGCATAGCCCTCAACAAGCTTGGCAAAGACAGGCGAGCACTGCAAGACGTTGATGTCGTTGTTTGAGCCAATCATGCAGTTGCATTCTGGTTGGCATCAGAAGTAGGGGTCCAAGTCCCGGACGGCATACACAATCTTGAGAAAGAGATCCTTGCTCATCCTGAACCGGCACCGGAATACTGCCTCAGGTTACGGCTGTTCTTCGGCGAAGTAATCAGCGTACATCATGATGTAGCCCTCCAGGCGCTGCCTCTCCTTGGCCTTACGGCGACCGGGCGCCGAGCCGCCATGCCACGGTTTTGAGTTTCGCTCGGCGTATAGGGTGGCTAGAGACACCGGGATCATCATGTGCTCTTCATCTTCGACAGCGACGATTTTCTCCTCCTCCAACAACAAAACAAATATCTGCTCATCCTCGTCGTCGGAGTCCATGGCCGAGCAATCAAAACGCCGAATACCTCATGAGCGTAGTGCCGCAAAGGTCGGCAAAGGGGTCGGCACCGGGATCGACAAGGAGCGTCGGTGAGATGATGAACAACGGCGAGCTCGGTAGTAGCTAGGTAGTTGGTGCGGCCTTTCTACCAGCGTATGCACGGCAGGAGAGGGTGGGGGTGGTGCCAGCGGCGAGGTGGCGGGGACGAGCTGGTTTGGGCAACACGAGTGAAGTGGGGGAATCTTTGTTGGTGTGCCGCCGACAGACCTGGGCCACGTGCTTTTTCACTTCATCCGGCGTTCCCAGGCGCTCCCCGGGGTGTTGGGTTTGGCTTGCGCGCTGGATGAAAAATAGGCCCAATCCGACGAAAATTTGGCTTCTGGGGGCGCAACTGGTGAATTTGCGTCCATCCGGCGTTAAAATTTGGCCTGGAGAGGGGGTGCTAGGGAGCCGAATGGAGATGCTCTAAGCACGTGTGAACAAAGTGGATTGTGATCAAGGTGCAAGACGTGGGTGCTCTCTAGTCATTCTTTGGACGTATTGGATCGGATAGATGTACTTGATGCAAGCAAAATAAAGAGATTTGTTTTGAAAAAAGATGTCCATATAATTTAATTGTTGCGGTACGATTAGCCTAGAGTTTCTTGGAGAAGAAAAGAGCGAGACAAAATAATGGTATATGCATGGAACTTGCACGGAATTATTTGTTCCAATAAAATTTGCTTATTGTGCGCGAGGTTTGTACCATGAAGCTAAATAAGGATCCTTGAAGGCAGTGGCAAAGTCAAGAACAATGACGTTTGCGCGTAAATTTTGCAGTAGCCTGAAGTGGGACATGTTGGGATTGTGTATCTACATGGCGTCGAGCAATGTACTATGATGTGCTGAGCTGATACGGCGCAAGGTCGAGTACGTTTGCAGTAGGATAAGTCTGGACGGGTCAGGCACATAAGGCAAGTAGCCTGTGTAGTCTGGCGGATTGACGTGGAGGTCGATCGAACATAAAAGTATGGCGAGATAAGCGACGACAACATAGGAGCGAGATGTTGATGGTTCCTTATTTTTGTGGCATGGAAACACGCAACGCACATGTGTTCTTGCTTCGACATGCGATGGCGCATAGTTGATTCAAGACGGTATGCACATGAGAGCTTGAAGTCCTTAGGGGCATGAGGAAGCTTGGCCAGCTACATGGAGTCATGTTGAAGGTGGGGCTGAAGTCTGACAGAAATTCCACTCGGCTAATGAGGGGCTACAGCGTAAGCATGCAGATAGTCCAAGCCTAGTTCGGCGTAAAAAAAGTGAGTGAGACTTAGTCTGGACGAGCTCTCGAAGGTCCAAGGGATACGTGAACTCGTCATGGATCTGGGTATGACCGGTATTTTTCTGCTGCGGATGCTGATCTTATGTGGGTTCGCGATCCATAAGACTCGGTGAGACTGCAGACAAACACGGCGATAAACTAGGACACTGATGGTTAGACACTTGGTCAGCTAAGTATGGAGGTTGAGCAGTGTTGGAGAGTAACAGGTTCATGATGGTGACCGTCTATCGAGACCGAGAGATTGATGAGTGTTGACCATGGAGAATCTGCAAAAGTGGACGAGACAACCGCGAATTTGACTAGAGATGACTTAAAGCAACAACGAAATTCCTTCAAGTTTTCATATATGCAATCAAAAATAGCGTGCATGATGACTTCGGTATTCTTATATGTGACACCTAATATGTGAGTTGTTCACTTTCACATAGACCAGAAGAAGCTACCAAGGTGATTATACATCGGTGTTATTGGAATATGGTGACTTTATGATCGATGTGTGATGGCGTGAACAGATACTCCAGAGAATTGGGAGCACAGAACAAGAGTTTGGTAGAACTTAATTTTCGTGGAAGTGAGTTGACGGTGATGAAGAAAGAAATGGACTACAGTTGTAGGTGGAGTAATGTGAAGTCAAGGAAGTAGCAGCGGGGCTCATGATTAATGGTTCAAGTCCACGTACACAGATGTTCAAGCGTGACAGCTTCAAGATGGTGAAGGGCATATTCATCAAGGTGGAGATTGTTGAGATATGTGTCAAATATGTGTGAGTAGTGCTACAATAGGACTAGTAATTAATGTAAGGATACGTGTTGGACTCGAACTCGACTAATATATAAAGGCACTATGAGTAGCCAAAATAGACTAGATGCAAGTTGTAGGTTAGAGAGAAGATTGATTTTCGGGGACGGTCCAGCGCCTGTGGCAGGGGAGCTGGAACGGCGTGACGTCGTAGATCTGATGTGTATGTACACCTTGGCAGGTTTGTCGTCGATGGTACCGTGATACTACCTAGGGAGGAGCTCCCGTAAAGCATGCCTCGCAGATGTAGTCGTTCGCCGAACAACTTTACCAAATCACGTTGTCGTTTGCTATGATTTCTTGTCCTCGTGTGATCGATTTGGCGCCTCCGATGGTAACACAATTTATACAATATTACAATATTATAGACATAGATAGTTTCACACAATAGTCCAGACATACAAATTAAATTATTCATACAAGAATTCAAATAAATAGCAATTCAACTTGTTCAAGAATCATGTGGCGTTTCCTCTCCTCTCCTACAAATGATCAACTAAATCATTTCGAACTTAAGTATGAACTAATCCATCTCGAATTTCTTGATGCATGGCGAGCAAAGCAGAAAACTTGCCATGTAACTGATCAAGTTGGACAAGAGGTCCTTGATGATCAAATGGATGGTCATCATGCACTTGTTCTTCTCGCGCAATCCCGATGATCATGTTGTAGGAGAGGAGAGGAAACGCAAATTTGGATTTTGTAAAAGAGTCATATTTCTAGTAGGTTTTGTTTGATGGAAATCTACCGGAACTCGCTCAAACTTTGGGGCAGGTTTGGACGATCCAAGGGGCTTGGCCACCTATTTAAGGGGACCAAGGGGCACCCCAAAGGTACCACAAGTCGCAACACTAGCCTCCCCAAGTCGCAGAATCACCGCCGCCCCGACCTCCGCCGCGCTAGTCACACCGTTGTTTGATGTACCGCCATTGTAGTCCCGGTGTCATCATCAACACCATGATGTCGACCTCGACCTAGACCCTAGGGCCAGCATGCCCTAGGTCCTCTTTTTTGAAAGGAACCACACTATATTAAGCAAAGCAAGCTCGCCTCATTAAAACCTTCCAGTCCCCTTCGGTACCCTGGAAGGAAAAGAGTGCGTCTGAAAACTTGCCCGTCTGAAAACATCATAAATCAACAAAACAAAATAGTACTCGCTTAGTGGCACACTGGCACATTAACTAATTCAGGCGCATCAACTAGTAGGATTGGCCGATGAATGAACTACTTGATGGTGATGTAGGCTGTAACAAGGATAGTAGTATCGTCGCCTGGGTGAACAGTTTTGGGCACGCACTAGTAGAAAACCCCCTTTAGTACCGGTTCCAAAGGAAACCGGTACTAAAAGCCTCCACCTTTAGTACCGGTTTCTTACGAACCGGTATAAAAGGTGCCTCCACGTGGGGACGGAGGAAACCGTGGGGCTGGAGACCTTTGGTCACGAACCGGTATTAAAGCCTATTTCGTTTAATTTTTTTCCATTTTTTCTAATTATTTTTCACACCCTTTTTTTCACGGCCTCTTTTTTTTATTTTTTCAGAATTACTAGTATTTTCGTTAGTCTCTAACTACACTTAATCTATAGTCAAATTACTTACCCATAGTCAAACTTCCCGGTCGGTCACCCATCCTGACACTACTCCCGCACTAGCACGCGTAACTTCCAAGTTCCATCCCGTTCCACTTCCAAGTGCTTCGTGCGCATGTATGTGATAGTATTATCATATCAATCCTATTAACATGTTGGTCGATGTCACACTTTTTATCGTTTGAATTCCAAATAATTCTTTTAATAAACAAAAGTAATGATGTAATAATAATGTTGAATAAATAAATAAAATTAACTTTTTAAATTTTTATTATTTTTAAAAAAATTAATATTTTTTGCAAAACCTAAAACTTGAAAAATTGAAAATCTTATAATTTGATAAAAATAATAGTAATATGTTAGGACTCAAAAAATCTTATAATTAATATTTTAATTTAAAAAAATATATAAAATTCTAAATTTCTGGAAAAAACTAAAATCTTCCTGCTTTCATATTTTCATTTGGAATTTTGAGAATCTAAAAATTGGCTAATCGGGTAAACCCGGGTGAAATCGGATATAACTTTTTCCCAGGTGCTGCTGGTAGCAGCCGTCACGGTCGGCAGTGGCGACGACGTTGAAGCAGTCGCGAAGGACTATGTCGAAGCTCTTCCCGGCGCGCTCCTCGGTGGTGAGCGGCCACCCGTGCACGGCGGTGAAGTGGTCTAGGAGCTCCGCCATTGAGGCGACGAAGGCGCAGCCACGCACGGGGCAGCGCGTGCCCGGCGCGTGGGCACAGGCCATCCGGTGCGCGTGCAGGTCGTAGTAGGCCGGCTTGACGTCGCAGCCGTGGGCAGCGTTGGGGCACGCCACGCGGAGGGACTCCAGCAAGCCCTCCATCAAGCGACACCGTCGGTAGCCAGGGCACAGGATGCAAGTCCGCCCCGTTCCTCTGCCGAGCGGCTCGTCCCGGCACGACGAGCACACCGCGTGCCCTGCACCGCACTGCAAGTGCATAAATGTGCTGTACAATCAGCGTGCTACCTATGGCTTAGAGGTGCATGCGCAAGAATGTTCGTATACCTGGAAGATTGGCGGTTTGAGGGGGAGGCTGCAGACGCAGCAGTGGAGACGGATCGCAGTGGAGAGGCTTTCGCGTTACCCACCGTGATGTTCATGAGCACCTCGCTCTCCGACGGCGGCGGAACCGTGAAGCGAGACCTCTTCGTCTCTCTGCGGCCCCAGTTGTCCCCCGCATCTGACGGATCATGGCCACCCCGCGCCGCCTGGGACGCCCTGGCCACCCAGGGGTAGGAGACCAGCGACTCCGTCGACGCCATGGTTCCCCAGCCGTCGGTGACCGGAGCCCCGCTCGACGCTCTGTCCCACCATGTGTGGGTGACCGGCTCCGCCTCCGACGATCTGATGCCCCAGGTGTCGGTCATGGGGGCATCCGTGGACGTCATGGTCCCCCAGGCGACGGTGGCTGGCGTCCCAGGAGACGTTGACCGGTGCCGCGGTCGGCGCCCATGGACCCCAAGCGTCGGTGACCGGCGCCGCCGTCGACTGCCTGTTGCCCGTGCCCCGGGGATCGGACGACGTCCCGGAGCGCAACGCGGCGGCCGCGACCTCCCAGGGGTCCCCTGCCTCCGCTCCAGCGGCCCGCCGATAGCGCCGCCCTGATTTCGCTGCAGACGCCCGCTCCATACCTCGCCGTTCGTCGCCTAGTTCCTCTCTGTACTGTGGCTGTGTGTACCGGGAACGTGAGATTTGGCTCGACGGATCTCTTCATCCTTAGAGCATCTCCAACAGAGGCTCTAAAATTTGGCGCTGTAAAAGTCGTTTGCAGCGCGCTCGTTCCGGATATAGCGCGCGACGCAGGCGCGAGCTTCGCCGGAGGCTCTATTTTACAGCGCAAACAAAGAAGCCAAAAATAGCCCTTCGCCAGAGGCTGTAAAATAGAGCTCCGCAAACAAGTTTTTTCAACATACATATATCAAACAAGATCAAACATGCCACAGTTAAATCTGAAAAAATCAACTAAAATTCACAACTCTAAACATGCCACAAATAAGAGAGAGCAAGCTAGTCTATTTCATGCGCCCGCGGCCATTCCATGCTCGCGCGGCCGACGCAATCGATCTACTAGCTAGCAATGCACGCGCGGCCGCTCCAATTGATCTAGCTAGCAACGAGTGCGGGGCAGCCAAAACAAAAGATTGAGCAGCAAATCGAGGCGGCCACAGCAAGCAAGCGGCGGGCGAAGCTCGCGCTGGCCACGGCGGATGCCCAGGGCAGGCGTGCGAGGAGAGCCATGGTGGGCGGAGCTCCGCGATGCGGGGCCAGGCTGGGCCGACGGAGCTCGACGGAACTCGACGGAGATTCATGCGGAGGGACAGGCGAGGCCAAGCGCGGCCGCTGGATCTTCTCGTCGTCGCAGCGCGGAGGACCGGGCATGGCCAGGCGCGGCTCGCGGACCTCTTCGTTCGTCGCAGACGAGGCCAAGATATTTCAGAGTTGTTTTTCTTCGCGCGGTGGCAAGAATCGCGATGGCAGTTTACAGCGCGCGCTACAAGATATACAGCTTTGGATAGCGCAAAGTACCGCGCGCACAAAAATATTTTAAGCGCGGCCTAATTTGCAGCGTCTGCTGGAGGGCGCAAAAACGCGTTCGGCGCTGTATATTGACGGTTTTTTTAGCGCAGGACTAGTTTACAGCTTCTGTTGGAGATGCTCTTATAAAAGCAGCATTGTCTCTTTGGCTTCGCCGCATCATTAGGCTGCTCATAGTGGAGAGTAACTTAGACTAGTAACATATGTCATGTTACTAGTCTAAGTTACTACCTTCATAGTGGGTAGTAACTTACATGTGGTTTCATGCAATGTGTCATTAATTGTGTTGTAGACTCATATTGCTTTGAAATGTGTAATGTTATGGTAACATAGCTAGTTACCACCTCACACTCTTTCTTCATTTATTGGCATGCCATGTCACCAAAATGCCTTGAGATGTGTGATGTTACCACCTATGTTACTCCCACTATGAGCAGTCTTATGAACACATATACGAGTAGTGCATCGTAGTCTGATGAATGCATGGAGGACTCCTTTCTTAGGTCTTCCCATCCAATCAGGTTGCAGTCCCTCGTGAGTCGTGACTACAGTCGTACTAATCCTATCCAGTTACCGCTGCATTGCAATCAATTCGTATATAAACTTCGTCGTCGTTGTCGACCATTCATTTCTTCATACCGGAACATCGGAACTAGGAAGGTTTTAGTTTCAATTCGCGCAAAAAAAGGAAGGTTTTAGTTTCAGAACGCTTGTGTCACTGTTTCCATGACGAAGTGTGAAAACGTAGCAGCTGCATGTTAACCATGGTGTGCACACGGGCCTTTTTAGACACCTAAAAACAAGAATTTTCAAAAAAAAAAATTGAGAACAACTCTCGCCTTCCTTTTTTTTAACACCCAACTCCCACCCTCCTTTATTCAAATAATATCATAATTCATACAAACATCCTCGGGTGAAGTTTGGAATCACACATGCTGGCCTAAATTTTTAGACATTGTGCCCCTAGCCAAGCTATGCGCGTCACCGTTCGACGAACGGCCCTCGTGAACAAACAGAACCTCCTAAAAATCAGTCGCCTCCCTAAGCTTCATAACTATGTGGCCACATGACCCTCTTCCTTGTCCATAACTGTGTGGCCACAGGACTCTCTTCCTTGTCCGTGGATGCTACGTATGGCATTTTGGGCAGTCAGATGCCACTCTAACCCGCCTTAAGGGAAGATCAGCTACCAAAGCCAATCCTCCCTGCATGCCATAGCCTCCAAAGCTTCAGGATCAGTTACTCCCCTCATAGCCACCGATGAGGTATGAAGAAAGCCTCCCGATGAGTCTCGAGCCACAGCCGCGCTATCGCCGCAACATTGACCTTGGGCTCTCTTCTCCTTTAAAGTTTGAGACAACTGCATTGCTCTCCAGCCACGCTGTCCGTTTCTCTCTTGTACGAACCAGCATGGATAGCCGACCGCACCGAGAAGCTGCCATTGTGTTCGTGGTGCCACGTCCAGAAGTCGTTATGTTGACGAGTACTCAACGGTATGCTAGGTACCACCTCAGCATCCATGGGCAGAAAAACTTGAAGTAGCTTTTACTGATTTCAAGACACAAAAATATGATGAATCAACTCACTCACCAATTGAGGCTTCTCCATGGCACCAGGCTCCAGCGCTCATGCCACAAGGCGTAAAAATCCATCCCTTGGCAGCCAATTCGTGTCCCATATGTTCGTTTTCTCGGTCTTCCATCAAGTATGGAACGCCAAATTTTTGAGGGAGACGACGACCCTAGCTCAGCTTCCATGAACACCCCGTTCGGAAAATACACGGCCTTGAGAATCTGCGCACTTAGCGAACTCGGGTCCTGTAACATTCTTCATGCTTGTTTGGCGAGAAGGGCAAGATTAAAGAGATCTATATCACGAAAACCTAAACCGCCAAGGTAATTATGTTTGGTCATGTCCTCCCACGCCACCTAGCATGTATGATGCTTACCATCTTTGCACCCCCACCAAAAGTTCCGAAGGAGACTATTTATATGACGACATAGTCCCTTTGGTAATTTGAAACACGCCATCGAGAAGGTGGGTATCGCCTGTGCCACTGCTATGATCAAGACTTCATTTCCTGCCGCTGACAGTAACATCTTGAGACAACCCTGGATTTGTTTCCAAACCCGGTATTTTAGGTATTTAGAGACCCCGTTGATTGATGCTCCTACATCTCAAAGAATCCCTAGATATTTCTCACTTAGTGAGACGTTATGGACATCCGGGATATCCATAACCTCTTGCCTTACAGCCTGGCATCCCTTAGCAAAATAGATTGAGGATTTCTCCATATTCACTTGCTAGCTTGATGCATTACAGTATAGCTGCAAAACGTCATTTATCTCATGTGCACTCTCTCTATTTGCTCTGAAAAACAGCGGGTTGTCATCTGCAAAGAGTAAATGGCTAACCATTGGGGCTAATGGTGCCACTTTTTTTTAGATAAAGAAATATATTAATACCAAAAGATATCAATTACACCCAGCAACAACGCCCCACCCTAATAGCAGTACGGATGCACACAGCTAAAAAAGAGTAAAGAAAAGTAAGAAATAAAAGTCCCGCTACAGCATTCTAGACCTAGCAACAGCAATACAACCACCACCGTGACAACACCTGAAGTACAAACTCTCCAAAAGCGACTTCTCCAAGAAGGGAACAGTGCACCAGCGCCGTCGTCGCCCGACCAAAGGTCTTAGGTTTTCACCCTGAAGATAGTCCCCACTCTCAAAACAATGCCTCCAACAAGAACATTGCCAGGCACAACCAGTTAAGGCCAGACCTTGGGTTTTCACCCTGAGAGGTAAAACTCTTGATTTCAACAGACACGAAAGGTCCTCTGCTGCTAACAAAAACAAATAAGGAAGAGATAGGATCCCCTTGGCGGATCCCCCTCGGTGGCACAAACCTCTCAAGGTGATCCCCATTGAAAAGAACTGAGAAACAGACAGTTATGACTAATCGCATGACCATCTCTACCCATAAAGGATGAAAACCTAGCCGCATCATAATGGCTCGGAGGTAATCCCATTCAACTCGGTCATAGGCTTTCTTCAGCGCACATCATCCCAAATTCTTTGCTCTCTTGCGCTTCATGAAGTGCAAACACTCAAAGGCCCAAGAACAAAAGTTGACTCCTCCTCTGATATCACCTCTAGTAAAATGACCTTCAGTCTATTTGCTGCTACCTTCGAAGCAATTTTATATAGAACATTGGGCAAACTGATGGGTCTGAATTGTCCTAACTCCTCCGGTTTTGCTACTTTTGAAATCAACACTATAAACGTGTTATGTATGGCTCCCGGATCATCTTCTCCTCTCAAGATCCGCAAAACCACTGATGTTACCTCTCCACCATACATGTCCCAATGACGCTGGAAGAAATGTGCGGGAAAGTCGTCTGGTCCTAGCGCCTTAGTTGGGAACATTTGGAAAATAGCTTCTTTCACTTCCTTTTTCTCAAAGGGCTTTAGCCGACCATTATTCATTATTGGAGTTACTTTCGCGGGTGCTGTGCGCAGTACCTCCTCCATATTTCTTGTACCTTCCGACCGGTAGAGATCCTTATAGAATCTGGTAGTCATGTGCCCATTTCCTATACATCTTCGGTTGTCCCACCATCCGGCTTCTTCAGCCCTACTATCTTGTTCTTCTTCTTCCTTTGGCTAGCTCGAAGAGATGGAAAAATTCCGTGTTCTTGTCCCCCGCTTTCAGCCATTGGATCATGGAGGAAGTCCTGCCACATCACCTCTTCATGGTGATTTAACTCAACAATTCGATCAGTAACCTTGATTTCCGCATGCGAAGGACCAGACCTTGTTGGATCACTCTGCATTTTCTCGAGCTCCTCCCTAAGTTGCCTTAATTCCAACGTAGCATGGCTAAACGTGGATCGGCCCTAGCCTTGGAGCTTGCCCGCCACTTGTGCCAACTTTTGTTGAAGCTCACGAAGTGACCGTGCATTTCCTTCCTTCTGCCAGGTCTGCACCATCATAGAAGGAAAATCAGAATGAATTTCCTGTTGGAGATATGCCCAAGAGGCAATAATAAAATGGTTATTATAATATATCTTTGTGTTTATGATAAATGTTTACATACCATGCTATAATTGTATTAACCGAAACATTGATACATGTGTGTTATGTAAACAACAAGGAGTCCCTAGTAAGCCTCTTGTATAACTAGCTTGTTGATTAATAGATGATCATGGTTTCATGATCATGAACATTGGATGTTGTTAATAACAAGGTTATGTCATTGGGTGAATGATATAATGGACATACACCCAAATAAGTGTAGCATAAGATCAAGTCATTAAGTTCAAACTTGCTATAAGCTTTCGATACATAGTTACCTAGTCCTTCGACCATGAGATCATGTAAATCACTTACACCGGAAGGGTACTTTGATTACATCAAACACCACTGCGTAAATGGGTGGTTATAAAGATGGGATTAAGTATTCAGAAAGTATGAGTTGAGGCATATGGATCAAGAGTGGGATTTGTCCATCCCGATGACGGATAGATATACTCTGGGCCCTCTCGGTGGAATGATATCTAATTAGCTTGCAAGCATGTGACTGGTTCACAAGGGATATCATATCACGATACAAAGAGTACTTATCGGTAACGAGGTTGAACTAGGTATGGAGATACCGACGATCAAACTTCGAATAAGTAAAATATCGCGTGACAAAGGGAATCGGTATCATATGTGAGTGGTTCTTTCGATCACGAAGTCATCGTTGAATATGTGGGAGGTATTATGGATCTCCAGGTCCCGCTATTAGTTATTTATCGGAGAGGAGTCTCGATCATGTCCGCATAGTTCTCGAACCGTAGGGTGACACACTTAAGGTTTGATGTCGTTTTAAGTAGATATTTAATATGGAATGGAGCTCGAATGTTGTTCGGAGTCTCGAATGGGATCCGAGACATCACGAGGAGGTTCGGAATGGTCCGGAGAATAAGATTCATACATGGGAAGTCATTTTCCGGGGTTAAAAGTCGGTGTTTTGACCGGAGCTTCTAGAAGGTTTTGGAAGGATCGGAATAGTCCGAATATTATGGAAGGTTCCGAGACGACCCGGGATGTCTAAGGAAGTCCGGAGGGTTCCATAATAGGTGCAACCACGTTGCCTTCAGGGAAAAGGAGTCTTTCCTTAATGCAATTTCGGAATTGGCAAAAGAGTCCGAGTAGGACTAGGTTTTTGGAACCGGAAACCTACCGGAACTCTCCCAAACTTTGGGGGTAGATCTTGGGCGACCCACCTATAAAAGGAGGCCAAGGGGCACCCCAAAGGCACCACAAGTTGCAGCCCTAGCCCCTCTCCCAAACCCTAGCACACCTCCCTCCTCATACACCTCCCGTAGCGCTTAGGCGAAGCCTGCCGGAGATCTCCACCACCACCGTCACCACGCCGTCGTGCTGGCGGGATTCCGAGGAGGATCTACTACATCCGATGCCCGCTGGAACGGGAGAAGGACGTCGTCATCAACACCGAACGTGTGACCGAGTACGGAGGTGCTGCCCGACTGTGGCACCGTCAAGATCTTCTACGCGCTTTTGCAAGCGGCAAGTGATCGACTACATCCACCACGAGATCTAATCTCGTTAGGCTTTAGAAATCTTCAAGGGTTAGTCTCATGATCTTATCGTTGCTACCATCTACTAGATTAGATCTTGGCTTGTTATTCGTTCTTGCGGTAGGAAATTTTTTGTTTTCTATGCTACGAATCTCATCAGTGGTATCAGAGCCGTGTCTATGCATAGATTGGTTGCACGAGTAGAACACAATTGTTTTGTGGGCGTTGATGCTTTGTTGTCTTTAGTTCATGTACTTTGCATCTTGCGGCATGGTGGGATGAAGCGGCTCGGGCTAACTTTACATGACCGTGTTCATGAGAGCTTGCTCGCAACTTGTATTACATAAGTGGCTTTGCGGGTGTCTGTCTCTCCCACCATAGTGAAGATCCAATTTACTCTTTCTATTGACAACACTAGTATTACCGTTGTGGTTCATGTTCGTAGGTAGATTGGATCCTACTCGAAAAACCTAAACCACGTAAAATATGCAAACCAAATTAGAGGCGTCTAACTTGTTTTTGCAGGGTTTGGTGATGTGATATGGCCATGATGTGATGATGAATATGTATGAGATGATCATTATTGTATTGTGGCAACCGGCAGGAGCCTTATGGTTGTCTTTATATTTCATGTTGTAGTATTATTTCAAAGTAGTTGTAATAGTTGCTACACACGGTGAACAACCATGAAGACGGCGCCATGGACCTTGACGCTACGCCGACGATGACGGAGATCATGCCCGATGATGATGGAGATCATGTCCGTGCTTTGGAGATGAAGATCAATGGCGCAAATACTAAAGGGCCATATCATATCACATATGAATTGATGTGATATTAATCCTTTATGCATCTTATTTTGCTTAGATCGCGACGGTAGCATTATAAGATGATCCCTCACATTAATATCAAGATAATAAAGTGTTCTCCCCTCGTATGCACCGTTGCTATAGTTCGTCGTTTTGAAGCATCTCGTGATGATCGGATGGCACAGCAGGAATCGGCATGGTACTACGGGATGATACAGGCGAAGTTATATTTTCAGCTTGCCAGTTTATTAATTCTTGTGAGGAAGCTTTTGAAGCCGAATTATTGGCTTGCTCTGAAGGTTTAGGCCTTGCCATCCAGCACTGTCAGCTACCAATACTTATCGACTCTGATTGCACACAACTCATATCAGCTCTGAAGAATACAGCGGAGGACCGTTCGGCATTCCTGCATATTATCATAGGGATTAAGAATTTAGCTAGTTATACTCGTGTTTGCAACTTTGTAAAAGTGGATCGTAGGCAAGTTAGGGTTAGTCGATCACTGTCTTGCTAACTAGGCAAGGACAGAGCGCCAATCTCTTTTATCGTTCGGTTCTGGTCCTCCTGTGTTTCTCTAGGAGCTGGAATTGGAGCGCCTTGTAACCCCTTTTGCTTAATAAAGATCTAGTTTTACCCGCAAAAAAAAACAGGTGTAAGCCATGTTACACACGCGGAAATACTTGGGTTTGCTTGATGAGCCTAGCATGTACAGACATGGCCTCGGGACAACGGAAACCGAAAGGTTGAACACGAGTCATATGGATGATATGATCAACATGTTGATGTTCACCATTGAAGCTACATCATCTCACGTGATGATCGGTTTTGGTGTAGTGAATGTGGATCGTGTAACACTTAACAACTATGAGGGATATTGTATTAAGTGGGAGTTCATTAGTAATTAGATTAAAACTTGAACTAATTATCATGAACATAGTCTGAATAGTATTTTGTATTAAATTTGTAGAATTGGCATCCGTTTTCTACCATGCACTAGTCTTGTAATTGAGATAGAAATACTGTTAAGTCTGACAAATAACTTTACGGACTGGTACCGTATTGATAAAGAATCAAGAAACGATTAAGTCCTATTGCAAACTTTTAGTAAACCTCACATTGTTGATTCAAAGAACAATGGTTTCAATTAGTACCTAAAATCATCTTGTCTCCATGAAACTTGAAGTTCAAATCCGTTTGAAAAGTAAGGAGCTGAAAATTTTGTTTTCAGGAATAAGCAAGGTATGAGATATATGTGATATCTAAGACCTTATTGCAAGGTGATAGAATATAATTTGGTGAGACTACATAAACTCATAAGTTTTATGGGAATGTACGAAGGTTGAAGACGCCGGGCGTCTCAATCCTCCAACTATTGGGGCACTAACGATATTCACATATCCATGAAGTGATCGTCCTTAGTATGCACCGTTGCTAAGACTCGTCGTTTCGAAGCATCACGTGATGATCGGGTGTTATAGATTCTACGTGTGCATACAACGGGTGCAAGTCAGATTTGCACATGCGAATACTAAGGTTAAACTTTACGAGCCTAGCATGTACAGACATGATCTCGAAAAGTCGTCATGATATGATGGATAAAATTATGAGTGAAATTGTTCATCATATTACAAAGTTACTAATAGTGAAATCTGGAACACTTGTCATATGATGATCAACTTCAAAGTAAGAACCTCAAGGTTATTGGTATTTGACCAATGGACCTAGAAGTTATTGAAGGTGAAGTGTTTTCTGAGAATGAGGAAAGCTAAAAGAGAAACTACAAAAGATATTTTGGCAGAAAGAAAGAAAAGACTAGAAAGTCTAGCTCAGTGTATATAGATGATATACATGTTATGGATGTATTCCTTGTTTGGTCACATAATGAAATTCTTGGGTATTTGTACCAGATTGGTTGGTATGAGATGTCATACAATACAACGCAATACAAAAATACGATGGCCTAAATGACTGATAAGGAATATGGTAATAATGCACGTCTGGAACATAATAAAGTGTTATTATGTTTGTCGTTGGCATTCTACCTAGCCCTTAGAATTTATAATAAAGAACTTAATAATTGTTATTTTGCTCTGGTCAAATGAAAACAATGAGTTGTTCAAATTATGAAATTACTCCATGTACGATGGATAAGTTATTATAAATCTTAATGGTGAAACACACATACATAACAACGCTAAAATGCCATAAGGCAAATGATTTGAATTCCACTTATTTGTGGAACCGCTATTTAGGTCATGTTAGAAAGGAGCGCATGAAGAAACTCCATGAAGATGGATTTTTGGAGTCATTTGATTTTTGAATCGTTTGGCACTTGCAAATCTTTTCTAAAAGGAATGACTGAAATACCGTTCATAGGCCAAGAGTTGAACGGGCAACTAATTTTGTGGAAACATACATGATGATGTATGTGGTTCACTGGGCATAGTTGTGTGCGGGAGATTCTTCTACTTCATGAAGATTTCCAACAATTAATTGAGTATATATATGTGGATATATTCGATAAGGAAGAAGTTTGAAACATTTGAATGGATTCAAATAAATTTCAGCATGAAGTGGAAATCATCGTAATAGAAAATTCAAACATCTATGATTGGATCGTGGTGGAAGTATTTGAATTACGAGTTTTAGCGAACATCTAAGAGAGTTATGAAATAGTTCTACAACTCACGTTTCTTGGAGTATCATAGTGATGATGTAGTATCCAAGAGATGTATCCAAACTTTGTTGGATTAATGATGAGATAAAATAAAATGAAGCCATTATATTTTTGTGGATTATGCTTTAGAGACTACCACTTTTACGCTGAATAGATCGTCATCATGATCCGTTGAAATGACACCATACGAGTTATGGCATGGGTATGAACCCTAATAGTCCTTTCTTAAATTTTGGTATGCATAGCATAAGTAAATAAGTTTACAACCAAAATCGGATGAATGTCTTTGTTGGTTATCCCAGAGATTTGATTGGGAATTCTTCCCACTATGGAGACAAAGACAAAAGTGTTTGTCAATGTTTCTTATTTCCAAGAAATTGTTTCTAGCGAAGTACTTGAGTGGGAGGACAATAGAACTTGATAAAGGTTTATGAACCTGAGCATAATGATCAGAGTAGCGCAGCATCGGAAATGGTTCCGGAAGCGGCCACGATGATCATGGCTTCCATGACTACAAAGTGTTTTAGCCATGGAGATCGAAGTACCTATTGAACATTGTAGGTTTGGTTTACTTTGTGATCAAATAAATGATTTGTGAACAAAGGATTAATTTTTAACAATGATAAACCAACTACATACAAAGAAGTTATGATGGGCCCTGACTCCGTTAAAATGGCTATGCGCCATGAAATCCAAGATAGGTGAATACTTTTTGAAAGTAAATGAATCTATGAAATTGATGTACTTGGATGAAATATCCTTGAAGAAGCTCGACTTGTCGAAAAGTTGTTTACGACAAAGTTCAAAGAGTTGACTACGATAAGATTAGATCTTCCGTAGCAATGCTTATAGTCTATGTGGATTATTCTAGTAATCGCTACATATTTCTTTTATGAGATATGTTAGTAGGATGGCAAAATATATTAATTAACAGAAGTGTGTATTAAAGGTGTATACAAGATACAACCAAGAGTTTTGCTAGTCCGTAGAATACTAGATAGGAATACGAACTTAAATTGGATGAAGTGAGTATTAGGAGTTGGAATCTTCACCGGATGAAATAGTCAAAGAGTTTTTGATTTCATCAGAAACGATGAAGATGCTTGCATTTGCAAGAAATTAAGTGGGAGCACTGAGACATATTTGTAATACTTTATGTAGCTGACATATCGTTGATTATAAATAGTGTAATTATATAATCGATTAAAAGGTTTCATTGATAATTAGCTTCAATGAAAGGATATGGACTGAAACATATTTAGTGTCAAGATCTATGAAGATAGATTGAAACACATAATAAGTTTAAGTCAAAGTACATAGAATGAATATTGAAGTAGTTCAATATAAAAATATTAAGAAGGTGTTCTTTTTATGTGAAGGTTTAACAAGACTTGAGTGTATATGACACTCAATGAGTAAAAACACATGAGTGATTATAGATCACGAATAATATGTACACAATCAGATGTCATGTGCTCTAAAGTGTTATGAGCATGTACCAGAATGATTCATGAGATGATCATTGGATGACAGTAAGAATATCCTTGAGTACTTTAGAAGAACCAAGGATATATATATATATATATAGTTTTGTAGGGGTAATGACAAACAAATCGCTGTAAAGTGTTGCACCGATATTAGTTTGGTCACATATAAAAATAAATTTCAATCTCAATTAGGCTAAGTGTTGTTTAAAAGGTAGCACAATGAGCTAGAAGTTGTCTATGCTAGATTTAGATATGTTCTAAATATTGTGACGGATTCTACAAACGAAGGCAGAATATGTCATTGTTTTGTCAATGACTGAGGATGTTTAAAGTCGAGGAGTTCTTTGAGAACTTGGTGTAGTTCCGATAGTTTCAGAACTTTGAATCTATATCGTGTATGACAATATTAGTGACATATTTCAGACCGCGGAATTAACGTTCCACCAGAATACTGAACATATATGATTAATGCCGACTAATTTGGAAAATGAGTGATGCGTTGAGACGCAAATGAATTGCAAAATACATACGTTTCTGAGCGTGTCAGATCCGTTGACTAAAACCTCTCCCGTGAGCAAAACATGATAAAGCACCAGAAGGCCAAGGTGTTATATCTTTACAAATGTAAACTAGATTATTGACTCTAGTGCAAGTGGGAGACTGTTGGAGATATGCCCAAGAGGCAATAATAAAATGGTTATTATAATATATCTTGTGTTTATGATAAATTTTTACATACCATGCAATAATTGTATTAACCGAAACATTGATACATGTGTGTTATGTAAACAACAAGGAGTCCCTAGTAAGCCTCTTGTATAACTAGCTTATTGATTAATAGATGATCATGGTTTCGTGATCATGAACATTGGATGTTGTTAATAACAAGGTTATGTCATTGGGTGAATGATATAATGGACATACACCCAAATAAGCGTAGCATAAGATCAAGTCATTAAGTTCAAACTTGCTATAAGCTTTCGATACATAGTTACCTAGTCCTTCGACCATGAGATCATGTAAATCACTTACACCGGAAGGGTACTTTGATTACATCAAACGCCACTGCGTAAATGGGTGGTTATAAAGATGGGATTAAGTATTCGGAAAGTATGAGTTGAGGCATATGGATCAAGAGTGGGATTTGTAAATCCCGATGACGGATAGATATACTCTGGGCCCTCTCGGTGGAATGATATCTAATTAGCTTGTAAGCATGTGACTGGTTCACAAGGGATATCATATCACGGTACGAGTAAAGAGTACTTATCGGTAACGAGGTTGAACTAGGTATGGAGATACCGACGATCAAACTTCGGATAAGTAAAATATCGCGTGACAAAGGGAATCGGTATCGTATGTGAGTGGTTCTTTCGATCACGAAGTCATCGTTGAATATGTGGGAGCTATTATGGATCTCCAGGTCCCGCTATTAGTTATTTATCGGAGAAGTGTCTCGATCATGTCCGCATAGTTCTCGAACCGTAGGGTGACACACTTAAGGTTTGATATCGTTTTAAGTATTATGGAATATGGAATGGAGCTCGAATGTTGTTCGGAGTCTCGAATGGGATCCGAGACATCACGAGGAGGTTCGAATGGTCCGGAGAATAAGATTCATATATGGGAAGTCATTTTCCGGGGTTCGGAAAAAGTCCGGTGTTTTGACCGGAGCTTCTAGAAGGTTTTGGAAGGACCGGAATAGTCCGGAATATTATGGAAGGTTCCGGAAGTGTCCGGGACGACCCGGGATGTCTAAGGAAGTCCGGAGGGTTCCATAATAGGTGCAACCACGATGCCTTAAGGGAAAAGGAGTCTTTCCTTAATGCAATTTCGGAATTGGCAAAAGAGTCCGAGTAGGACTAGGTTTTGGAACCGGAAACCTACCGGAACTCTCCCAAACTTTGGGGGCAGGTCTTGGACGACCCAAGGACCTTTTCCACCTATAAAAGGAGGCTAAGGGGCACCCCAAAGGCACCACAAGTCGCAGCCCTTTCCCCCTCTCCCAAACCCTAGCACACCTCCCTCCTCATACACCTCCCGTAGCGCTTAGGCGAAGCCCTGCCGGAGATCTCCACCACCACCGTCACCACGCCGTCGTGCTGGCGGGATTCCGAGGAGGATCTACTACATCCGCTGCCCGCTGGAACGGGGAGAAGGACGTCGTCATCAACACCGAACATGTGACCGAGTACGGAGGTGCTGCCCGACTGTGGCACCGTCAAGATCTTCTACGCCTTTTTGCAAGCGGCAAGTGATCGACTACATCCACCACGAGATCTAATCTCGTTAGGCTTTGGAAATCTTGAAGGGTTAGTCTCATGATCTTATCGTTGCTACCATCTCTAGATTAGATCTTGGCTTGTTATTCGTTCTTGCGGTAGGAAATTTTTTATTTTCTATGCTACGAATCCCATCATTTCCCATATTAATTCATACTTGAAAGTATGCTTCATATCCCTCGTCAGCCTCGTGTCTTGTTTTGGATCCCAACGCAGAAGAATGGGACCGTGGTCCGACGATGTGGCCACCAAGTTCTCAACCGTGGCCAATGGATAGCAGGAGCATCACTCCGCCGTGGCCAAGTCCTAGTCAATCCTCACCCGGTAGAAAGTTCCGCCGGCCACTTTGTTATCATACGTCCAGCTGCGGCTCGTGAAACCAAGGTCACGCAGACCGCATATGTCCACCATCTCTCGGAAACCTGCAATTTCCGTGAGACTGCGCTCTTGCACACCAATATGCTCCGATCAATGTAAAAACTCATTGAAATCGCCGATACACATCCATGGATGGGGACACGATGATTTGATAAATTTGAGCATATCCCACATCTTAAAACGCACGTGGGTTTGTGCTTCCCCGTACACACGTGTGAGTCTCCAAGGCTCACCTCCATTATCAGCGACAATGTCATCGATATGATATTGTGAATACGGTAAGATCTTAACATTAATTTTATTATTCCAATAGATGATAATACTACCCTTACGACTGACCGCAACGGATTTATCATAGCCTAATGTATGCTTCAAACCTTCGGCCCGAACTTTGTGCACTTGGGTCTCTACTACACAAAGAACGGTAGGGGCATAAGTCCTCGCAAAATTGAGAAGCTCTTTGACGGTCGAAGTTGTGCCTACACCACGACCGTTCTAGCTCGCACAACTCATTGTGGCTGGCTGGGCCCCGAGTCGGAGCCTGCTCCAGTCTTCGCTTGTGTTCTTGTATCAACTCCACCCTTGTCTGTCTTATTTTGCTTCTTTTGATCTCTTGGTGTGACATAGGCAGGCGGCGGTGGCACCTCCTTATCCGCAGCCTCGACGTGCACAGCCGACTCAAGCAACAACTGCTTCTTCGTGTTGGATTTTCCATGGTTGAGATCTGCCTCCTCAGCTACAAGCTTAAGAGGGCTGCTGGTTGTATCATCAAGTTCAGTGCCCTCTCCCTCCGCAAGCCCCGCCTCAGCAGAAGATCTCTTCCTCAAGCCGCTAGCATTTGGGTCCACAACCTCCTTCTCTTTCCACACCGACGTACGTCCATCTCGTGCACTGACAGCCCGGCCGCGCCCACCATTAGCAGCGTGACCGACCACCAACACAGCTTGCCTGCGACCATCCATGCCACGATTTGCACCAGTTCCTTCTTGCTCCCTGACATAGCCACCCCTCACGCGCGGAGTCTCCGGGTGCTAGGTCTCCATCGCCGCCAGCATCCACTCTCCATACTGCAGCTGATCAGCCTCATATTCTACAGTTCCACACTCCAGCACCCCGTGCCCCATCAGTCCACAATGGTCACAGAATCTTGCCATCTTTCAAAAAGTACTTGAATGAACAAACTCTCACTCCCTTCAGGAGAAAGATTAACAAGCCTCAACAGCGGGCTTTCTGCATTAAGCTTTACACGAGCCCTGTGAAACTCACCACTCCCAAAATAGACCACCTTCATCTCCATCTTGTCCACCTCCCCTACCATGGATGCCAACTGCTTTAGTATAGTTTCAGTTCGGTACAGAGGAGGGATCTTGTGTATCTGAATCCACACTTGAACTTTATTGGGTATAACCGACGGCACAGTTGTCGCCCCATCAAACTCTTCAACCATCAACGCACAGTCCCGGAAAAGCCAGGGACCTTTCTCCATGATGCGCTTCCAGTCCCTAGACACTGCGCCTGGATCAGGAAGAGATTCTTCTCAATGGCTCTAAAAGTAACTTCTTGTGCTATGTTTCAGGCCGCGAACATAGTCCGCTTCAGAGATTCCGCACTGAAACCCTTCCTCGACAATAGTTTTCCTACGGCCATCCACTTCACCACCGATAGATCGCTACGGCCCTCCTTGGCTAGCAAGACTCCCTCTTTCTCCACATCACTCATATGCAACTTGCGGAGAAGATCCTCCACATCAAACCCTTTCTTCACGCAAGACGATCCCGCCGCCATGACTTCCTCACCAGCACAAAACCGATCAGCCGCCGACAACCCGATCCACCGCTCCGCCAAAGCTGGGCAGCTGTGTAGGACATCCCCTTGGTCAGCCCGAGCGGAGACGGGAGACTCGGAATGAACGGCAGCATGGGACCGAAAACCCTCGTCGGAGACAAAAATCGCCTCCAAGATCGCACACGAATTTTCAAATGACAGTATAGAACTGGAGTACCTGGGCCGGGGCCCTTCCTCGCGGAGGCCCAGTGCGGGCACACTGTTTGCCCAGCCTATGGGCCGGCCCTAGGAACAACACACTTCAAGAGGCCCACATTCAACAAAACTATGAAAATAACAGGACACACTTAAACAGGTTACAAGTCCATATTTATTTATTTTTGAAACCGAGGCAAAAGATTTGCCTCATTCATTAATTAAGTAGAAGGTGCTCAGTTTTTAGGAGAAAACCAGGCGAAAACCATCAACAACCGGGCCAAAGCCACACTCACAACCACACACGCTCCGCCACAAGGGGCACACCTAGCCACCCTGGCTACCCACAAAAGCCACACAAAGGCGATATAACATCCCATTCGCAGTTTATGCTTTAAATCCGAACTGTCAACGGCTGCAGCATAGATTTCAAATATGAGCCGTCCAACCGAAATAATGCATTCATTGATATTCAAAACTGTGGGTGGTATTCAAATTTATTCCAGAACTATACAGTAGTACATAAACCATACTAGTAGTATACATAAACATACATGGGCTCTTGTGTCGCTACTCACGTGCATGTGCATAAACGTAACATACAGCCCAACAAGGGTGATTTCAGACAGAATCCTAGTCATTTCTGATTAGGAGGTGGTTCAGACACAAATACTCCCACTGCTCGGTCTATTAGGCACAACGAGAATGGCAGCTGTGTCGTGTACTACCAATACACCTCTGTTTTATGTACTTTTGTGTGTTGGCAGTGTCAGAACCTGGAGATCTGTCTGAAGGAAACTTCTATGCTGAAGAGACAAAGTGTGTATCTGAGGATCCCACGCCATGATTATCTTTATCGCTTGATCTCTGTTTCATTTCCTTTTTAACATCTTCCTCCTTCTTGTCAACAAAATGCATCAGATCTTTGAAGCTATCAAGACGTCTTGGCTTTGGTTTCGTCGGGTGTACTTCAGAAACAGCAGGGGAGGTAGGAGAAGCTTCGCTGGATTCGCCAGCAGCCACAGAACTGGAGTACCTGCTGTACTGGCAGCTTATTTTTACAAAGAACGCCCCAAGAGAGAAGAGGCAGATCATAGCACACAGCAGGAAAAGACCCCAGAAGCTTCCAAGATCTAGCCTGCTTGGTCCCAACCCACTATCATCAGAGCTGCAACTTGGCCGCGTCAACCACTCGTCGTGAATTCTCTGGAGCTGCCCAGTCTCTGAAAGTTGAAGGATGGCCGTTGACATGTCTGCAGCAAGCGGAGAATCTCTCTGAAATGCCTGTAAAGACAAGAGATGAACAGGTTAATTTGTTTCCTCTAATAGACTGATGTCCCGAGAAATCGAAATGAAAATCTATAATGGCATGATGTACGTACAAATCCCCATCCCTCCTTCGTGAACTCCTGACCTACTATTCTGAAGTTACAGTGGTATGACAGGAAGAGCTCAACACACGGCATTTCATCAATAACTGCAGCAACACCACCAGCTTTTGGTCCACGGTTAAGGGCATCCGCATAGTCCTGGATCGTGTTCAATGGCACCAGGCGGGATTCATGAATATTCAGCTCTTCAATCAGATAATTTCGGATAAATTTTCCAGCCGGGTGTCCAATGGGTACAGTGCTTGCAATCAAATTGTCCAGTCCAGTAACTCCGGTTACAAGCTGCTGGACTGTGAGGATTGACGTCAAACTAGCAGTGTAACTTGAGTTGATGATCAGCACCACAAATAACCATATGATCAGAACGAAACGCCCAAGACCACTTACGGTGTTTTCTCCTGAGATGATATTACAGTAAGATGTTTTGTACATGATGCGAAAATAACATGGATTTTCTTAAATATAATGGAAAATAAGATGGAATGGAAGAGTTAAGCATGCCATCAGGTGATGCAGACTTACGGTGTGCAAAGAACATTGTTGAGAAAGCAAACCTGAAAGAGAAACATGAATTATCTGTTAATTACATATAGTTAACAAATAGAGAAATCACTAAGATAGAATATTATATTATATTATGAAAAAAATGAAGCATTTTTTTGCATTACTAATATTTGTGGTCTACATTCTGAGCTAGATATGATCATACGATAAAAGACATCTATAATAGCAATCAGAACATACCAAAATATTGTTAGGACTTGTTGCTGTGGTGTGCCTCGGAACTCCTCATTAGTCCGATGTTCCAGAATCCAAACAACTATTCCCACAAAGACAAAAAGAGCACCAGTTACGCACCACATCTCTAATGTGAATGGTTTAAAGAAAGCCCATGCACTTGAAGTTGACTGTTTCACTGGCGCTACTATCACCATCCCTGACTCAATATAGGGCTGTGTGAATTCTGCAATCCTTGTTCTATTTTTGATAATAGCGAAGTCGCCTACAGCTACATCAATGGTCTACAATGAAAAGAAAAAAGGAAATCAGAGGATTAAAAGAAAAATGATCAATGAAGCAGAGCAATTATTTGGACATGCATTGGTGGAAACCATATTTATAATGCTGTTGCAATTGAAACCATAGGATCAAAAGGAAAATAACAAAAGAAGAAGGGTAAAGAATCAGAGCATACATTGTTTGCAACCATATTAATGATGTCATCATATTTAGGATTATGTATACCATCGCCGATTGATATGAATTTGGAAGGAACAGGGTAAGGAAGCAGTTTAACTGCTGCATTGAATATATCAATGCAATAACCTGTCACGTTATCAGGACCTTTGCCACTTGCCACAAATTCCTTGAAACTTGGTTTATTTGGAACACCAATTCTCAGAGGCTGGCCATTGTTTGGGAAAACCCACCCCCTGGGTTTAGTGGTAGAGCCACCTGACCACACCATAGTGCTCAACTGTTGGGCACTTGACGACATATTTGGTGGCTTCTGATACAAAGTTTCAGGAGCAGCAACAGAAAGGCCAGAATAATTAGACCAATAGCCAATCAATCCAGGAACAGAACCACCAATGTTAAGGATCTCATATGCTGGGTGTACCAAATTGCGGTCTGAATCAAATTGAACCAGACCTGTTAGGCCTATAAAGTTTGTGAGCAGAAGTTGCTGTAGCAAGTGTTCACCACCATCAAATATCTTGAGAGTTGACAGAGTGATAATGCTTGTATCCGAATCGTGCAATCTTGTATCTGCAGAGAAGTTGATCTGCTGCCCACTATTGAGAAATTTGTCAATCGCATGGGCAACAATCCAAACAGAGTCATAAGCATAAAAACCATACGAATTCAAACCAGATGCAATTTTCCTTTTGCGAGCCGCAGTATTCCATTTTGATATGAACTTCTTCTTGGCAGCAGAATCAGGAATGTGCTGACGAAGGGCAATTAATCCTTGCATATAACTCATGTTCTTCGGATATCCAGACTTTGAGGAGTCCAGGACAGCAGCTAGCCAATCAGTTACAATCCAGACATAGCCACCGGTCATCATCTGGAGCTCGTTAGCTATAGAAAATATTCGCAGCCCTGTATCAGGATTGACATGCACAACCAGAACCCTTGATTCCATCATGTTAACTTTAAACAGTATATCACTGATCACATCTTTGTTAGCATCTGGAGGAATGACTGCTTTATATGAAATTCTGGCACGCTTTGTTGCAAGGGCATCACCAAGGGCAGACACCCCACCTCTCCCATAATCATCATCAACAAATATAGCAGTTACCTCTTTCCATTGATAGTAAGAAGCAATGCTAGCAATCGCACGCATTTGGAAGTAATCGCTGACAGTGCTCCTTAAAAAGTAAGAATACTCTGATGCAGAAAGAGTTGGATCAGTGGCTGCGAATGATAGGAGCGGAACATGCAGCTCATTAACAAAATGTGAGATGACATGGCCTATCACAGAGGACTGTGGGCCAACAACTGCAACCACATTTTTCTCCATTAGTTGCAGTGCTGCAGCAAAAATAAAATTCATTGATCAGAACTGTTCAAGCAATCAACAACTGTAGTTGATAAACTGAATCTTAATTGCATATCTCACAAGACAAGAAAGCAGAATACTTGGCTTCTGTTCGAAATTTAGTGTTCAACAAGAAAGTGAATAATAGATATGGTTCAACATTTGGTGAGTAGCCCCAGTAATGTGCTTATTCCGACGGTCACATATACCACAGAGCGCCAATTAATGTAATTTTAAATTGATTGATCCATTTCAAAAAATAAAATAAAAAACCATTGCTAAAGCCTATGTGAGGCATATCTCCCGAATAGCCCATCGGATTATAGATCGATGCCAAGAGGCTTTTATTAAGGGTCGTGGCTTAAATGAAGGGGTCTTGGCCCTTTAGGAAATTATACGTGAAGTGCGAGTGAAAAGGCTTGGGGCCATTTTCCTTCAACTCTACTTCGAAAAAGCATACCACCGAACAAAAGGATTTTTTGCTTGCAAAAAGGTTTTGAGAGTAGTCCTCAATCGGTGTTAAATTCAACCTGAGCGTAGATTAACACAGACTGCATAAGCCCATTATCGAACAAACAGATCTGATTTTCGACACGAGTAATTAAAATTAATAATCCATGTGCCAAAATTTACTGTACTATTAGAATTACGATCACTAGTACGATATTACTCCTAATATGATTGCTCTGTTGGTTTGTGTGAATCTTTTGGTTTTATCTCAAGATTATACAACTTGCTTATGATTAAAGGGTTTTTGCTGTTGTCATTGTTGTTCCGAAATGATTATGCCGACAGAGGGCAAACCTATTAACCAACTAAACTAGTTCAGATTCGCAAAAAAAAAAAAACTAAACTAGTTCAGAAATACGATAATTAGCAACTTCCCATACTAACATCCTTGCATCCTGGAAAAACAATTCCTCTATGAAAGTTACTTGAATTTAACTATCGTCAGATCTTTCTCAACTACTAGTACTAGCAAGCAAAGAAACTGCCCCCAGTTCCTCAAGCATGAGAGCTAAATCACAATGAAAAACCCAACCAACCTTGGACGGTTCCAACAAAGCCGCTACAGTTGGTGTCCGCCGTGATGAGGTCCAGCTTGGTCCTTGCGAGTACGGAGCGGTCCGCGTTGACGTCGTCGACGGCGAGCTCGATGGCGAGCTGCGCCGCGCGGCCAATGGTGGAATCGTAGTCGAAGAGCGCGCCCACTTTCACCGCGCGGGGACGCTGCCCCTCCGTCCATGCCACCGCAGCGAGTACCAAGCACAAAGCCAGCAGCTCCGCCGCCCCCATTTGCGCCCCAAACTGCCGGGTCGCCGGAAGCGCGCGGCGCTCCTCGAGAACTGGGTTCTTCGGCGAGTGGCATGGTTCTCTGCGCAGCACCCGTATATAGCACGCGGTGCGCCGTGCGCGCGCCCCGCGATTCACGTCCACACATGGAGAAACCAGAGCGAGCGACAGGGAAGGGGGAGGGCGATGGAGATTGGAGACGAAAGCTGGAATAATTTCTGTGGCGCTCCCATATGTGGGCTTGTGGGCTTGGCCTTGTCCGCATAGCTTTCTCTCCAAAGAGATATTCCTTTTGGTTCGCAACGCAACATTGGACCCATATGCATATGCATGCCGACAGCCGATCAATTGGGCTCTCGGTAGACCCTAGCTCTAGCAACAAGGATACTGTTTGGTTTGCGTTTGCAAATATTCTTTTGACATTTTTCAGCCTTGATTTGATTCTGATTTCAGAATATGCTGTTGGACACCAATATAGACGTAGGAATTTAGAGGATCGAAAATATAATAATTTTTTTAAGATAATACTTTTTGCAACAAAAGGAATATAATTTGCAAGAAAATCGTCATTATAGAGAGGTCGCTCTTGAGAGTGCTTCCACATGCAATAGGTGTTGCCCATAAGAAAATTCTCCGCTCATGGTTGCTTCGCCAGCTTTGCCATGCGCCACTTGTCATTCTCTTGTGGAGAGCTAGGAGCAGGTTTTTTTCTTATTTTTTCATATCTAGATATTAAAAGTGAATTGAACTCGACATGTAAATTTGGACCAAGTTTTCATGGTGTGTTTCTCATGAATAGCTCTTTAAAACTAGAGAGCAAATTAATATGGTATACTCCATAATTTTTTCATGCACTGCCTTGAGCGCATATGATTTGCAATGAAATCACCTTTGGACATATCCTTGTCTTTTTTTTTTGGTCCACTCTAGGGTGTTTGCACTACCTTAGCCTTCACTAGTTGAAAAAACTACTCAGAAAATAGGATCTGGTGAGACAATGCTTCTCCATGTATCATGTGTTCTCACCCTAAGCTTCTGCTGGATGGCAGCTTCCCCCTAGTCACACCAGTTGTAAGAACATCATATGCTACGACTAATTTTTCAGGCGCTAGGAATGGAATCCCAAACGTTTTGGCAGTCTAGACCTTGTTCTTGGCTGTTATTTTGTCAAGTAGAGTCGGGCGCTTCGGAAATATATACAAATTAGGACTCATAACGACTAGGCCCTTGTGCATACTCCTGATTTATTTCCTTTTTTGCGGGAAAAGGAAGATGGTATTAATACTCCGTTCTAAGACCTAGAAACAAAGAAAAATCATAAGGACGTCCTTCTAGGTCTCGTCGGTGGCGTGCCGCTGCCGCTGCTCCACAACTCGCCTTGGATAGGATGCAGCTGGTAAGTCGTCGAGCACCGGATCTGTAGATCCTACCCCAAGAAATGCTGACGACCACGCGGAGCATCAAAACACCGTCTTCATCTTCTTCTTGAACAACAACAGGATCTGCCGCCACACGGGATCCGGGAGGGAGTTGCAATGCACGGCAGATCCACGGATCCGCGAGTGCAAGGAAGGCGAACGCTCCGTCGCGGCGCTCGGAGGAACACCACCTAAGTGGACAAGCTCCGCCGCAAAAAAAACCTCTCCGGTCACGCCACAACCTCCATGACACCGCCGGCAGGCCACCCTACAAACCCTACGCTATGTACACACCATGAATCGGGGATCCCCCATCCTCCCGTCGTCGGAGCAGCTGCTGGAGGGTGAGAAATCCACCGATTCAACGACGGTGAGGTCGATTGGAAGGGGGAGTGCACAAATCACCTCTCACTATTGTAGCGGGAGAGAGGAGAGGTCCAAGGTTGTGTGCATGTTCCTGATTTTAATTTTCTAAGCATCCAACGAATCAGTTATCCTCCATGGAAAAACAACTAATGGTTTGACTGCAAATGGGGCCGTTATAGATTGTAAGTGACCTTGTAGAACATGGAGATAAATTATGAGATTTAATCTTAACTTTTTTCATAATGTCTTGTGTGGGTATTGTTTACACTTCTTCTGATTTTTTTTATTGATAGTTCCGTACTTCGCGATTGAGGGAGTAGATTTAAGCTTTCTTTTATATATAGTTGTGCTAGAATGGTCCCATTACATCTCAAAAGATAGGCTCATCAGGGCAACTTTAAGGATCCTATCTCTGCCCCACGAAAAATGATTAAGAAAAAGCGAAACATCATACTGCAGTCACATTACCAAAAGATCCAATCTCTTACTTTATGATTTGTTGGCAACAGATTTAGCATCTCTCTAAGGGAATAATATACTGTATATCTCGTGGGCACCTTGAATGCAACTCCGGTCACCTTCGAGATAGCTTCCAGTCATGGAACATTCTTCGTGTCAAAACCCTACAAGTTGGACAGTGGGCCTCAAAATGAACAAAGATGAAAATGAAAGCCACTTCAAAGTACTTACTTTGCTGTAGGGTGGCCATCCCGACGTGTTGGTAGAATCTTACTCTAGCTAGTTTCTTTTGTCACGGCTTCGATTCCACGTGCGAGTAGCCATCCCAAAATATTGGCCGAAGATTGTAGCTTTCTATCTTGGATGTATGCACCTTTGATTGATTCATTGATATACTCTAATTTTTTTGGATTCATTGCTAGTATACCGTTTGGATCACTGTCACTATACAGTTTGTTAAAGCCGTGTGTCCACTCAGCGCAAACATAATACAATAGATAGCAAGTCGCGGCGCTAGGTGTATTTCCTCCCACGACTTAAGCAATTGGCACCTAGCATAGAACTGATCTCAAAAACCTAGGAGACATAACACCGTTTCGCTCGTCTCTCTAGAGGCGGCGGCGACCCAGATCCCAAAACACCACCGGCGTGGGTGTTGGCCCCTCTCCCCCCGCTCGCCACTCCGCGACAGGAGGGGGAGGAGACCCGTTCCTTTGGTTTGTAGTTAGGGTTTGTCTCTTGTGGTGTGTCATTAGGGTGGTGGGAGCGATACCCGGACGAATAAATCTGCCTAAACTCCACTCCCATATCAGCGGTGACCTTCATGGCAGCGTCTCAGAGTTGATGGTATCGTGTGATTGTTGGTCCTTCAAATCGGCGGTTTGGTCTTCTCGTCTTTCTTCGGATATGGCGGGGGTCTATTTCTCGGCGTGTCGCGAAAGTCTGTCGTTATCCACGGTGGCACTGGGGCTAGGATGAGGTGGTTCTTCTAGAGCGAAGATGTTGGTCCGGAGATGGTGGATATGTTATTCTTCTCCGACCATCGATGGGAGGCGGCGGATGTTCGTCAAAGATAGCACGGGAACATCCCCTGGTCGACGTGCCAAAGCGACGTGTGCCTACCACGAAGTATCAAAAAATGTTATTTTTTGTGGCCTCTGAAAAAAAAAAGACAATTTCTGGTGTTCTGAAATAAACGAGACATTTTTGTTTGCCTTTTCACATAGGCCACACAAAATACTTTTTTCTTGCAATTTTTTTGTGAGCTAACACAGAATGTTAGGATACACACGGACGAATTTTTTTAGCATTTAAAAATATATATTCCCTAACAGGTGTATAACTTACTAATCAATTAGGAAAGAGTGATACAGTAGGCGCTCTAATTTGGTACTCCCTCTTCGGAAATGTAAGGCTTTATAGCTTTCTAAAATGACTTGCATTTCAGAACGGAAGTAGTACCTTATAGCATCTCCACCGACGCGTTCCAAATAGTCGCCGACAGAGGCATCGGCACTGTCGTATGGGGGACATCAGCACTGCATCCTCTGTTTAGGAGTGTTGTTCCCACACCGGCGTCCACAAATCGGTGGCCCCGATAGGAGTTTTTTTTTAGACAAACTAAACATATATACTTGTAGTTTCATTTTAGTGCCATTCAGGATCAACGAATGAATAATATTTTAGGGCAAATCCGAGTAAAACATTATTTACTCCTTGATCTCAGATTACATGTGAAACCTGCTTCTGTTATCACCAGAATTTGGACAAGTCAGAGGTGGGCCGCGATCAGGATGGTCTTGAAGATATACATATAGAAGAGATACGTGAATCGGCCTTTTATACCAAGTTGGGCTAAAACTGCCCATGTATCTGTAACATATTAGATCGCATCTTAGTTTAGAAGTTAGAGTTTTACCCGTGCACGGTTTGGTGCACGTCCACATTAGAAAGTCCCCTGGACTATAAATATGTACCTAGGGTTTATGGAATAAACAACAACCAACGTTCAACACAAACCAATCTCGGCGCATCGCCAACTCCTTCGTCTCGAGGGTTCCTCCGGTAAGCATCATGCTGCCTAGATCGCATCTCGCGATCTAGGCAGCACAAGCCTGCCTAGTTGTTCATGCGTTGCTCGTCTGAAGCCTTTTGATGGCGAGCAACGTAGTTATCGTAGACGCGTTAGGGTTAGCATCGTTCTTAGCATCATATGCTCGCGTAGTGCAACCCTTGCGCGTCTAGCCGTCCTTGTGCCTCATCATGGGTGCAGGGGCGGCACCCCGCTTGATCTTTATTTAGTAGATCTGATCCGTTATGGTCGCTCCTTGATTCATCAAGGATTAGTTTAATATCTGCAATAGTTAGGCCTTACAAAGGGTTGGAGGATCCAGCGGCATGCAGGGTGTAGTTTGCTGCCCCTAGACAGGACGTTCCGAGGATCAACCTAGTGTTGGTTTTTAGGCCTTGTCTAGGGCTGGCTTACGTTTACCGTGCGTGAGCGCGAGGCCCAATCGTGAGTAGGATGATCCGATTATGCGGTGAAAACCCTAGATCGTCGTGGATCTCATATGCTTTATCTTGATCAAGCAGGACCACCATATATTCGGCCACCTTGGACGAATCATGGGTGGATCGGCTCCATGAGCCGATTCACGGACAACCTGAGAGCCGATCGAGGCTCGTATTTAACGTGTACGTGTGTGCCCTGCAGAAACTAAGCGAGGCATCATCCACACCTTCCGACCAGGTATAGGTCAGGTGGCACGCCCTGCGACCCGCATCGGCGCGCAACCAGGAGGCTTTGCGGTCGTCGCTCGAGGACTGGGGCCAGCCCAGCCCTAGTCATTCCCGGCTCTTCCGTGTTGGCCGTCGCTGCCCGCTGGGTTTCGACGCCAACACATTCTCGCCGGTGGGACACATCTTCAACGACAACCATCTCGCCATCCACATCAGAGATGGCGAAAGACACCATACCGTCTTCATCAGAAGTGGCAGAAGAAACTCCGGTCACGTACGGGGATCTCACTGGCGAGCTCAAGAAGAAGTACGACGAGATCAAGTCTGCCCTCGAAGCCGACCCTAATCGGCTCTTTCCACAGACCCGCTCCCATGGCATCATGGAAGGGGCGCGCTTGATGGAGTGGACCTGTCCACCCCGTCCGAAGAACGCACCAGGTCGCTGCGTCGGGAGATCAACTTCATGGTGGCTCATTCGCTGCACCGCCATTCGAGAGCCTGGTGAATACGTTGGAGCGTGTCGCGCTGCGCGTGATCCAGGAGATCATGAGCCATCGTACTCTCCGTCAGGACCAGCCCTAGGGACTCACCAAGGGAAGCGCTGCTCCATTCCCGTCCCCGCTGCCATTCGCGTTGGCAGCGCCCGAAGCGCCGAACTCATCGGCTTTTGTCGTCTACAAGATTGGTGGTGACCCCAGTGACTACCAGTTCCTACAGACGCGCCCAAGGAGATCCCACACGGATACGCATGTGCATACGTGCGGACTGCAGGGCACCCTCGAACCAGGTTGCTATAGCAGGGACTTCGGGGAGGGCGTCGGAGGCAGACCCCGAGAAGCAAACGTGGCCTAAATACGCCACCCCGACGAAACTCCGAGCCCAGCTCCTGCAGTTGGCTCAGAACCGAGAAAGAGGCATGGCTGGTTAAGTACGCCACTCCGACGAATCTTCGGTTCGGCACCTGCAGCCATCACCGCGGATCAAATTTGTACGATCCTGAAAGATCAGTTCGGCATGATGCCGAAGAGAAAGGCGATCGGCTATACCAAGCCGTACCCCAATGAGTACGAATTGATCCCGCTACCACCCAAATATCGGCTCCCGGACTTCACAAAGTTCAGCGGATCAGATGGCTCCAGCTCCATCGAGCATGTGAGCCGATATTTGGCACAACTGGCATGATCTCAGCGTCAGACTGCGCGTGAGGTACTTCTCGCTCCCTCACGGGATCGGCTTTCGGATGGTACACGTCGCTGCCACCGAAATCCAGACCTGGAAGCAGCGGAAGAACGGTTCCACGAGCAATATCACTCGGAGGCTTGAGGCTGGCATTGCCGATCTAGCCCAAGTACAGAAGCGCGGAGAAACGGTGTCGAATACATTCAGCGCTTCAGGACCGTTAGGAACCGATGCTATTCGGTTCAAAAGCGGTCGAATTGGCGGTGGTGGGTCTATCATCATCGATCAAGGAAGTGGCCTCCCAGGCGGACTATCCTTCATTAGCACACATGGTGCAGAAGTTTATGAGCAACGCCACCCGGATATCTACCAAGATAAATTCAAGCGCGTGGTTACCATGGTTGACGCGGCGAAGATGAAGGTCCTACGGAGAGCGAGAGGTCGCAGTAGCTGAGTGGACTCGAGCTGCAGGCCCAGAACTGCAAATGGGTAAAGCCACCGGGGCCTCCAAGAGGGTTCGACGTGACGGAAACCGAGCAGATTTTCGACCTCTTACTCGCGGAGAAGCACATAAAGGTACCCGAAGGCCACAAGTTTCCTACGGTGCAAGAGCTGAACGGAAAGCCATGCAAGTGGCATAACACGTTCACCACACCACCAACGACGCAGGGTGTGGCGTCGCAGATCCAAGTGGCGATAGAAAATGGGCGATTAATTTTAACCGTACGCCATGAAGGTCGACACACACCCCTTCCCGCCGTCAACATGGTGGAGTTTACCCACCTTGGAGGGTGCCAGCCTGATTTCTCAGCCAACATCGTATGGTAGAGCTTGGACACCGCTCCGAGAAGGACGGGGATGAGGACACTGCTCTCGAGCAAGGACAGGGGGCCGCTCCATGCGATCGGCTCCGTCAAGATGGCAAGCGCTACGTCACGGAGGGAAGTGAAGAACATAAGATACCAACGACCCTCCGATCACCTCCTCAACAAGTATGTTAGTCGATATGACCAACGCCGGCGATACGATAACAATGATGAAAGAGGTCGGATGACCATAAACGACGGAAGACATCGCCGGCATAATCATGATGAGGAGCGACAGGAGCGCCACGGCAGGGAGCAGGACGATACGGACAGGCATTGGCACTGCCCCTTCTTCACACTGCTGGGATTCAGGAATGAGCCGACACCAACAATCGGCAACTGCCCCAATGCAACCGAAAGAAGGAGACAGCCAACGTGTCGTGTTCGAGCGCCTAGGGCCTCTCCCACAAAAGCAGACGTCTGAGACCCCTCCGTTGGAAGATCTCGAGGATTCGGAAGACGAAGGGGAATGCGAAGAAGACAGTGCCACCGTCCAAGGTGGTGCCTGACGGTCTCAGCCATTCACAAAAACGCAGGGTTCAGCGATTGCGCGGTCGGAGGAAGCCGAAAGGATGTACTTGCATACGCCGAAGGCACGACCTGATCTGGTGCAAAAGTCCAGAGGACCCTGGATGAGGAGGGACTGCAAAGAAAAGAGTGGCGCCCCAAGAAAGAGAGCCGATGATGACACATCGCTGGCACAAACATGGTGTTCATTCGTCCGGCGGAGTGTAGTGCTCCACGATTACACAGTGCACCCGACATGGATAACAGCAAGCACACCAACGTGCTAAAGTCAGGGATTGGGCTGGTTTTATCCGCCGACATGGACGAGTAGCAAGACTACGTCAATAAGCAACATGGCGAGGCCGATCCTTGCGATCGCCCTCGAAACGATGAAGGGATATTACAAAACCTTCATCGAACAAGCAACATGGAGGCCGATTCCGCAATCGGCCCAAATTATCCTCACCATCCATTCTGCCTGGGATCAACGTTTGACCCAACAGGACTACCTGAAGAGCCGATCAATTCTCTTGACAGAATCGGCTCGGGGGCACCTAGAGGGATAAAACACGAGGATGAAATAATATTGAGTATGGGGGCCGATACGCAAATCGGCCTAAAATTTTAAACATTTTTACAGCCGATGCACGGCCATCGACTTCAGAATTGAGAAAAGCCGATGCACGGCCATCGACTCAAGAAGATCAATGTTACGATCAGAGGACCAATGAAGCACGAGGGGTCCCTCAATGGAGTAATTCCTCTCTTCAAGAGCAGCCTGGACGTGCAGAAAGGGGCTGATTCGACCGGCAGGGCGCTAAGAGAAGACTGGAGAAACTCGGGGGGCAGCTCGCCTTGAAGACCCTCTGCTTTGGGAAGCCGATTTATGTGTAAATCGGCTGACTCTGCATAATCAAGCCCAGGCTAATTCGGCTAAGTTTTTGCCTTGGCCAAGACTCGGGGGGCAGCAGGCTTGGTGGATACGGTCGGCTGTTCCTTCATTTCAAACCTTCTTCACAAATGATGAGTATTGAAGAGCATTATTGGGTTTGGTTGGGAAAGTTCGAAGGTTTTCCTGAACTGCATTTTCTACCAAATTTAGAAAATCATCGGTTGAAGAAGGGAAGGGCGAATTTTGAAGGACCGATGCGGTGCTATCGGCTCATCACGCATTGGCAAAGGGAACGAATCGGCAAGGTCATAGAACAGGGAATCGGCTCAATTGAACTCGGAAGAAATCGGCAAATTAAATTGGGGAAAAGTTCTTCATTAAAGGCGGGATTTCTTACATAAAGAGCTAATTGCTCTCAAAAGAGGCTAGGGGATACATTGCCCCATCTACTGCTGTGGCCCTATTCTAGAGGTCCTAACCACGGGCCATCACTGCCCTCGTCGTGCCGTCGTCGCTGCCGTGCGCCTGCTCCCGGGGGCTCGTCGTCGCTTCAATGGCCGCCAACCGGGCCCTCGTTGTCTTCGTCCTCTTCGTCGCCGTCGTCCTCGTCGCTGTCGTCGCTAAGGTTGCCGGCCAAGGGCAGAACCGCTTGGGCGGCTCGTCGGAGGAGCTGTCGTCGTCATCCTCCTCCGCCGCTTCCTCCTCCCCCCTCGGAGGAGGTGAAGTCATCCCAGGAGAAGCGATCGTCATCGCTCTCCTCCTCCGATTCCCCGTTGGCTAGGAAGCGGAGGTCGCTCTCCCCGTCCGTCGAAGACTGGTCGTCCTCGGACCAGATGGAGAAGTCATGGTCTGACTCCTCCCCGGCCGCAATGGCGCGGCGGACGTTGGCTGCATGGACCTCCGCCGGGTTGTGCTCCGGCGTCGGCTCGCGGGACGAAGAGGACTGGGTGGAAAGATCCGATGAGGCAGAGGAGGAAGAAGACATGGTGGCACAAGAGGGTTTTTTTTTGGAGTGCTAATGCGAAGGAGATGCAGAGAAGAACTGTTCGTGGCAGTTAAATAAAAGGGGATATAGTAGAAATTCAATGCCACAGCAGTTTCCGAGGAGGTGGTACCAAAACTGTCAAATCATGCGGTGAAGTTGAGAAGGCAAGCTATCATGATGAAGGACTCTGCGACGGTTCTGCTCTGCCACGACATGACCCTACGAGAGAAAAGCATAATGATTTTGGAAATGGTGTTTCCAAAACCAGGGGGCATGTGTTATCACCGAATTTGGACAAGGCGGAGGTGGGCCGCGATCAGGATGGTCTTGAAGATATACATATAGAAGAGATACGTGAATCGGCCTTTTATACCAAGTTGGGCTAAAACTGCCCATGTATCTGTAACATATTAGATCGCATCTTAGTTTAGAAGTTAGAGTTTTACCCGTGCACGGTTTGGTGCACGTCCACATTAGAAAGTCCCCTGGACTATAAATATGTACCTAGGGTTTATGGAATAAACAACAACCAACGTTCAACACAAACCAATCTCGCGCATCGCCAACTCCTTCGTCTCGAGGGTTCCTCCGGTAAGCATCATGCTGCCTAGATCGCATCTCGCGATCTAGGCAGCACAAGCCTGCCTAGTTGTTCATGCGTTGCTCGTCTGAAGCCTTTTGATGGCGAGCAACGTAGTTATCGTAGACGCGTTAGGGTTAGCATCGTTCTTAGCATCATATGCTCGCGTAGTGCAACCCTTGCGCGTCTAGCCGTCCTTGTGCCTCATCATGGGTGCAGGGCGGCACCCCGCTTGATCTTTATTTAGTAGATCTGATCCGTTATGGTCGCTCCTTGATTCATCAAGGATTAGTTTAATATCTGCAATAGTTAGGCCTTACAAAGGGTTGGAGGATCCAGCGGCATGCAGGGTGTAGTTTGCTGCCCCTAGACAGGACGTTCCGAGGATCAACCTAGTGTTGGTTTTTAGGCCTTGTCTAGGGCTGGCTTACGTTTACCGTGCGTGAGCGCGAGGCCCAATCGTGAGTAGGATGATCCGATTATGCGGTGAAAACCCTAGATCGTCGTGGATCTCATATGCTTTATCTTGATCAACAGGACCACCATATATTCGGCCACCTTGGACGAATCATGGGTGGATCGGCTCCATGAGCCGATTCAGGACAACCTGAGAGCCGATCGAGGCTCGTATTTAACGTGTACGTGTGTGCCCTGCAGGAAACTAAGCGAGGCATCATCCACACCTTCGACCAGGTATAGGTCGTGGCACGCCTTGCGACCCGCATCGGCGCGCGACCGGGAGGCTTTGCGGGCCGTCGCTCGAGGGACCGGGGCCAACCGCAGCCCTAGTCATTCCCGGCTCTACTGTGTTGGCCAGTCGCTGCCCGCCGGTGGGTTTCTGACGCCAACACATCCTGATCGCGGCCCACCTCTGACTTGTCCAAATTCTGGTGGGCTCTACTGTGTTGGCCAATCTCTAGCCTACTACCTACTGGCCACCCGGCTTTGTGGAGGTGGACGATCGCCCGATGCTCTCTCCCCTGCTCTCTCTGCTGATCCTCCGTCGTCGATCCCCCGCTGCTCTCTCCGTCACGAACGTCAAGTAGGCGGATCTATCCGCGACCACCGCCTCCTGATGCAGCTATTGATCCAGCTCCTCCCACCGCCGACGGTGATCCAACTCCTGCCTCTGTAGCCGGAGCTGCATCTCCGCCAAATGTCGCCGCTCGTAGACTTCATCCTGACGATGACGCTCTTGCTCCTCCCGCATCAACCGCGCAGCGCAAGCTGCTCCCACCCCTGCTGCTGGCGCACCTCCCACTGGTGCTGCCGCTCCGCCTCCTGCTACCGCCGCGCCTCCTCCCGGTGCCGCCGCTACGCCTCCTGGTCCTGCCGCTCGTCCGCGACAAAGGCATCTAGATTGCCGCTAGCGCCGCCTCCTCCCACGCCTCGTACTCTGCGAGCTGCGGGTCCTCCTCCACGACTTCTACGGCCGCCTCTAGCGCCGCATCCTCCCACGAATCGAACATTGCGGTATTTTTTAGGGTTTAGATTTTTGCACTAATGAGGCGGGGAAGGAGGGATAATATAGACCGGCGGCGAGGCGGGAAACCTCCCGCGCAGCATCGTGACGGGAGAGTTTCCCGCGCGGCGTCGTGGCGGGAGCATTTCCAGCCCAGCGTCGTGGCGGTAAAATCTCCCACACGGCGCCCTGGCGTCACTGATAGGCGGCTCCCACGCCCAAAAATATTCGCCTCGTGAGGAGCCGACGCGCCCGATTCGCGCCCTACGCCAAGGGGCCGGCACGGGGTTGCCGGCGTTTCTATTAGGCTCGAAAAAGCGCCGGTGCTATTTGGGGCGCACCGGTGTGAGCCCATTTTCACTACCGGCTCCCAAAACGCTATCGGGGCCGCTATCGGGGGCGCTGGAGGAAATGCTCTTAGGGACATGTACAATGGGCGCTTAAAGCGGGAGCTTCTCTTTTTCCTGCCATTTTCGTTGATTTCCCGAAGAAGAGACCTTGCGGTAGATTTCTTGATAAAGAGATCGTTAAATCAAGGATAGAATCCTAAAATGAGGAAGAGACCCTTTGGTATAATTGCAGTCAAAGGACCAAAACGTAGAATTGTAAACAAAAGATCAACCAAAAGGTAGTTCACCAATTTGATAAGGAGAAATCTTGGATACAATTGATTCTTAGATCTAAGGGGGTAGGGTTTTCCTACAAGGGGAAAGAGCATAACTTATTTGTTGAAAGTGGAAAGGAGTCATATTTAAATCGGAAAATTGTTCACTCACACCTTTCTTTAATTATCGATGACTTGGCTTCTTGCTCAAGTAAGCATCCGGCATAAAGTCAAATATTAAATGATGTCTAATCTCAGATCTGAACAACTAGGGAATATTTATAGTGCTAGGGGACGAAGGGGTTATTAGAGAATCTCCACCGGCGCCCCCAAATAGGCGCCGGCAGGGGAGCCGGCACCTCGGGGGGGGGCAGGCACATCATCCTCCATTTGGGGGAGCTGCTCCCACACCGGCGGCCCCAAACAGGCAACCCCGATAGATAATTTGAATTTGAAATCTCAAACATAACCATAGAAATTCGAATAAGTCTACGAATAAGAAGTTTGGGCCAACACACGGCCACCAAATACAAATAGGTTTTGCAATAAGAAGTTTGGGCCAACACACGGCCATCAGATCGTCGTTTCCGGCGCAAACAAAAGGGGCTTCCAAGCCACATGATCACATGATCAAATGAAGGAGGTCACGGGCGGCGCAACCTCGATGACTTCCTCATCGGCGGCCGGCGGTAGCTCCGTCGCTGCAACAGGATCCACGGTCACCAGGGGGGCATGAACGTGGACGGTGCCGGGGTAGACATGAACGTGGACGGTGCCGAGGGAGACGTCGACGCAGCTCACGCCGCCATCACCTCTTGGCCGATGCGCTCGCGGTACATCTCGTGCCACGCTCGCGCCAAGGGGTCCATCTTCTCCATCTCGGCCATCAAGATCTTCGATTATTGAGACATTTTGGCCAACGATAGCTGCATCGCTTCGTTGGTGGCCTTCATGGCAGCGGCGTGAGCTTCCATCTTTGCCGCCTCCACCCTCTCCCTCTCCAACTCGATCTTGGCGTCTTGCTTGTCGAGGATGGCCTTCCACACGACGGCGGCTCTATCGGAAACTTCCTTGTTCTCCACCAAGAAGGAGGTGATCATCTTCTCGATGGAGGCATCCATGGCTGCCAAAACCGGCGCCGCATTCCTGTCGGCCTTGGCCTTCTTGTTGCCAATGGGGCGCCCGGTGGAGGCGCCGGCTGGATCGACCGGCCCATCTTCCCCGTCCTTCAAGAGGGTGCGGAGGAGGTCGTCCCATTTCTTGCAACCTTGGAGCTTGTTGTAGCAATGCATAAACGGGAAGTCCTTGTCCTCGTTTTGGTGCTTGTGCATGTCGAGGGCATTGCGCATCTAACAACATATGATGCAAAACAATGAAACAACATTGATCACCAATTCATATGCACCAACATTGATCATCAATTCATATGTTTCATCAATTCATATGCACCAACATTGATCATCAATTTATATGCATCATCAGTTCATATGCAACAACATTGATCAACAATTCATATGCAAATAAGATAGAGATCATACCCAATCGACCATCGTCTTGCCGCTCTCCTTCCGTGCCTTGATCTTCTCGTAGTGGCCGTGGAACTTGCTACACGCCGCCTTGATCAAGTTCCAACGGTGAGAGAGGGCGCCCTCGTTCCGGTTCATCTCCATGGTGGCGTAATCACCATAGTTCTTCTTCTCGTTGAAACAATCGAGAATGCGCTTGTAGTACTTGCCCCCGGTTTGGTTTGCGCCGGTGATGGGGCAAAAACTCACTTGCTTCCACGCCTCGATGAGGCATTCATCCTCCAAGGACCTCCACCTCGGACCACGAGTGCCGGTGGACCGCCCACGCGTCCTCCTCACGCTGCGCCGGTCTCGGCGTCGATCAGCTCCTCCTGGACTTCCTCCTCACCTTCATCCTCGTCGGCCTCTTCTTCGTAGTCGTCGACCGGGGGTTCGTAGGCATGGCCGCGTATGATGCCGTTCAGGATCTCCTCCCCGCCGGCAATCTACGCATAAATTTGCAAACTTTTAGTCGCCGCCGGTGTATACGATGCACACAACACATAGAAAGAAAAGAAACGAACCTCGTCCTGCCCCATGGACACGCCGGACGTGCTGCCGAACACCTGCTGGGTGCGCGTGCCACCGTCGGGGAAGAGGTGGCGGGGAAGGCCGGTGTCGTCCGTCACGTGGCCCTCGGTGCGGCGCAGATCAGGCGAATCGTTCAGGTCAGGGAAGCGGAAGGCGCCGCTGCCCTGAGCCGTTGATTCCGGCGAGAACGGGTCGTTGTTGTCGACGGTCATGTCGTTGTCGCCAAACTCGGGGGAGTAGCGAGCACGGCCGTCCATATGCAACAGCCGCATCTGCGAGATCGACGGCGCGTCCACGGTGTATCCCGCGTAGTAACCCGGTGACGACGGGGAGCTCGAGATGCTGTTTAGGCCGCCGGCCAAGCTCAGGCACGCTTCCGCAGAGGCCACCGCTTTCGCTGCTTCGAGGGCGGCGATGCGGCGCTGATGGGATTCGTAGTATAGAAAACAAAAAATTTCCAACCGCAAGAACGAAAACACAAGGCTAGATCTAATCTAGTAGACGGTAGCAACGAGAAGATCAAGATACTAACCCTCGAAGAACGCAAAGCTTAACGAGATTAGATCTCGTGGTGGATGTAGTCGATCACTTGCCGCTTGCAAAGCGCGTAGAAGATCTTGACGGTGCCACAATCGGGCAGCACCTCCGTACTCGGTCACACGTTCGGTGTTGATGACGACGTCCTTCTCCCCGTTCCAGCGGGCAGCGGATGTAGTAGATCCTCCTCGGAATCCCGTCAGCACGACGGGGTGGTGGCGGTGGTGGTGGAGAAACCCTGCAGGGCTTCGCCGTAGCCGTGCAAAAGGGAGGAGGAGGAGGGACGGCTGAAAGTGCATGGAGCCCCCATGTGTGGTTTTGGTAATTAATGACAATCCCTATGGACTAATGTTTGCATTGAGTTATATTTGTAGGTGTGGTCCATAGGCAATGCTTGAACCATATGTTGGCTTCAAGGTTGCAATAAGAAGAAATTGATGAAGAATTTGAAGTGTCAAGTATGTCTTGAAGATGAAGATGAAGTGAGCCCTCAAAGTTAACTTCAAGACATCAACATGATGAAGAATGAAGAAATGAAGTGCAAGTTCAAGATGAGCCATCTCGAAGAGATCATTTGCTTGAAGCTTGCCATCCATATGGTGATCATGGATATGTGAAGATGTGCCGAAGAAGAAGCTCTCCCATGGTGGATTATGGGGGAGCAATCCACAAGACTTCGTCAAGCAAGCACAATCAAGAAAGGCGTTCCATCTTGTTGTGATCAAGATCGTCATCATCGAGCTCAAGAGGAACGCGCAAGGATAAGGTTTGCTCTTGATAGGGTTTCTTTCTCACCGGTCTCATGGTGTAGTTGGAGACCGGTTTTTAGTTTAGTTGCCGTACTATCAAGAGGGCTCTCGAGTGAGTAACTCGATCGTATCCTTCGGAGAGCTCAAACCTTTGCATCCTTGCATCATCTTTCTTGGTTGTTATTTGGATCTTATCCATATGGTGTTTTAGAGCTTGTGCTTATTCTCATGACAAGCTCTAGTTCATCGAAAACGGATTCCGCATGAATCACTTGTTGCGTTTTCGATATTGGAGTTTTTCTCGGTTTCTCGTATTGAGAGGTTTCACTCTAAAATACATAGAAAAACCTACCCCACTTGTTCTTAAGCTTTTCAATCTTTGTGGGGTAGCTATTGTCATCTTCTTTACAACAAAATTGGTTTCACCTAAATGCGAGTTTCCTAACTCAAGTTGTTGCATTTTCCATATTGGAGGTTTTACCGGTTTGCTGTTTATAGATAGGTAAAACCTTTATCCATTTGTTTCTATCCTACTTTGCTGGACTATGATGTTTCTATGCATATTTTTGTAGAGCTCGTTGTTGTGATTTCAACGAGCCCAAGATCATCGAAATCGGAGTCCGGATGCAAAAGTTATCAAGGTTTTCGTATCGGGTGTTTGGGCAAAAACTGGGGGGCGGAACTGCCGCCGGGAACACCCGGCACTGCCGCCGGGCCGGCACTGCCGGTGGAAAAAGGCCAGCACTGCCGGCCACCCCGGCACTGCCGGTGGAACAAGGCCGGCACTGCCGGCCTGTCGCGATTTTGGCCCCAACGGGCAGAAATCTGAGACCCCTATTTAAGGCCTTCTTCCTCCTCTTTCTCCCCACTTCTTCTTCCTCCTTTTGCTCTCCACCATTGTTGACCTTGAGAGCTTCCCAATCCCTCTACTCCTCCAATGATTCTTGAATCCATTTGAGGGAAAAGGAAGAGGAGATCTAGATCTATATTTCTACCAATCAAATCCATCTCTTTGTGAGTGGAACTCTCTAGATCTTGATCTTGGTGTTCTTTGTGAATTCCTTTGTTCTTCCTCTCTTATTCCCCAATAGCTTTTGTAGCTTTGTTGGAATTTGAGAGAGAAGGACTTGAGCATCTTTGTGGTGTTCTTGCCATTGCATTTGGTGCATCGGTTTGAGTTCTCCACGGTGATTCGTGGAGGTGAAAGCAAGAAAGTTGTTACTCTTGGGTTCTTGGAACCCTAGACGGATTCTACACCTTTGTGGTGATTTGTTGGGAGCCTCCGATTAAGTTGTGGATGTGTGCCCCAACCTTTGTGTAAGGCCCGGTTTCCGCCTCGAAGGAAATCCCTTAGTGGAACCGTGACCTAGGCCTTTGTGGCGAGGGTCACCGGAGATTTAGGTGAGGCGCCTTCGTGGCGTTCGGTGTGTGGTGTGAGTACCGCATCTTGGGGTGAGGCCTTTGTGGCGTTGGTGTGCATCGAGCAACCACACCTCAAGGTGAGCCTCTTGTGGCGTTCGGGAGCACTAAGCCACCGCACCTCTCCACCGGAGATTAGCACTCGCAAGAGTGTGAACTCCGGGATAAATCATCGTCTCCCGCGTGCCTCGGTTATCTCTATACCCGAGCTCTTTACTTATGCACTTTACCTTGTGATAGCCATCGTGCTTGAAGTTATATATATCTTGCTATCACATACTTGCTTGTATTGCTTAGCATAAGTTGTTGGTGCACATAGGTGAACTCTTGCTTAGAATAAGTTGTTGGTGCACATAGGTGAACCATAGTATATAGGCTTTGGGCTTGACAAAGTAAACGCTAGTTTTATTCCGCATTTGTTAAGCCCATCTCGTAAAAGTTTTAAATCGCCTATTCACCCCCCTCTAGGCGACATCCGTGTCCTTTCAATTGGTATCAGAGCAAGGTCTCTCATTCTTAGGCTTCACCGCCTTGAGAGTAAAGAT